>CM024964.1:16340405-17579617 GCA_014282245.1 Rhododendron simsii | reverse complement strand
AAGTTTAGTTTATCCTTTATTTCTTGATTCTTCTTCCATAAGAAATCAAGCTTAGAGGAATTAAGGGCCCACAATAGATGCAAGGACCAATATAATGATGGGAAGGCCTGGAGAAGTCTCGGCTTTCAGCATTGGTGGGCCCAGAGGATGTCCATTCAAGTAGAAGCTTGAGTGTTGAAGCAGCTCAAAAGGCCTAGATGCTAAAACCTTTTTGCCCTTTTGCAAAGTTTTATGCAAGAAAGAAGGGTTTTTTTAGAGCTTTACCATTTCCTTTGAGTAAAGGGCACATTTTTGTCAAAGAATAGCCTCTCATTGAAGCATTTTGAAGCAGCTCAAGAGGACCACATGGCAGCCATGCATTGAAGCATTTGAAGCAACTTAAGGCCTGAAGCTCCTGCCTATAAATTATAGTTTTGAAGGCCTTAGCAAAGGTCCACGACCATCAAGCCCACGGCTTACCTAATTTATCTTTCAATTGTCTTTACTTTCTCGTTCAATTTAGCACGGAC
Organism: Rhododendron simsii; assembly: GCA_014282245.1. Taxonomy (NCBI): domain Eukaryota; kingdom Viridiplantae; phylum Streptophyta; class Magnoliopsida; order Ericales; family Ericaceae; genus Rhododendron; species Rhododendron simsii. Next base: position 17,579,108 of record CM024964.1, on the reverse strand, counting down.
TAGATATTATTTCCTTGTACCCAAACTTTGTTAAACCAATTAATAAAGTTTGTTTTCGTTCCTTCATTACCTTTCAGTCCTTTCCTTTTCTTTTATCCATTTTCTAATAACGGTTAGGAAATATTTAAGTCCTTAGCTCGCAAAGGCAACCAACGAACCATCACGAGGCCTTACGCTTTGGGCCAAGCGCAATCACTCGAAAGAAGTCAGATTTTGAGGCACAAATGCCTTAAAAACAATTCAGACAGTAATCCTATCTTGGCATGCTCGCATTCCAAGCCAATTCAATTTTTGCACTTTTTGTGGAGAAACAGATTTACGGCGCTAAATCGCACGCGTCCAAAAGTGTTTTTTGGACGATCCGGATTGAAAACCAATTTTGACCGGTAAAAATTTCAAAATTGAAAACACGTCTCAGCTATTGATTGCACGAATAGACGGGTGAGATTGAACGGCGACGTGTATAAGTTATAAGTTTCTCTCATTTGCATAATGTAGTACTCCTGCTGTTTTAAAATTACAATCTATTACAGAAAAATAAAAATAATAATCGATCAGTTATTAGATCAACAAATAAAGTAGCTGTGTCGGTGCTTCTGGTTTGGAACTTTCAATCGATAAGAGAGATTATTACATCATATATATTACAAAATACAAACCATGAGACACTACGCAATTGTGTAAGAGTCCACGAGATAACTAAGTCCAATAACCCAACCATTAGAAACCAATAATCCAACTACAAACTCCCATTAATTAGGGTGAGAAATAATCCCAACAAAAGAACACCCACCATAAAGGTGAGAAGATCGCCCAAACTTCTGACCTTCTAGTGAGATGCAAGAGTCCTGACCAATTGAGCTAGCCCTAGTTGGTTAGAGATCCAGCTTGAATCCACTTTTTTCTAATGGAAGAAATCTTAATGGGCATAGTCCGTAATCTTTTGATTATGAAGATTTTACCTAAAAGAAGTTGTCAACAAAAACTTTTTTTGCTAAAATAATTCTACTAACAAACCCATCAACTTTCTATTCACTACCAGAAACACCTAATAATTTCTAAATCACAAATAAAAATTTACAATTTTTTACTACCTGAAACACCTCCTAAGTCTAATGATCTTGTCACGCCCTCGATTTTCAACATAATTAAATAATACATTTCAATAAAAGAGTCTCGCATATCATATACATTACCTAAAGGAATTTTCCACCTGTTTAATTTACAAACAAGTCCTTAAGTTTAGACAATTTCAACTTTAGTCAAAATGAAGATTTAGGAGTAGTTAGTTACAAGACCGTCTTTAACAAAATGATATCTTCACAAAGATGACAAAACAACCAATGATGTCAGCTTCCAAAGTCTTTCACTGCTAAGCACACAATGCATGCAATCTATTCCCCGGTGGCTGAACCTGAAAAGAAAGATTTGGTTGAGCTCCACTAGCCCAGTAGAGAATTCTAAACTCAAACTATATGTGATTTTGATGATTCATGCACCGTGAATGAGTGAATACTAACAGATTGGCCTATATTACGAGTGACTACCAACAAGCTGCAAGCTATAGTCAAGGGGTCCAAGACTTCACATAAAGGTCACTGACCGTTTGCTTCTTTAACTAAGTACATTAATAAACTCACATCGTTCTACATTTGTCTATAATCAATTCATAAACATCTCATAATTATTTGTACAGTTCTACAATCTTTCTCGTGTCCACATTGATATTAGTCAAATCCCTTTATTGCAAAATCTTTCCATTTAATCGGATATTTCCCTTCAATATTCACTAGGGTCACCTCGGGTCTAGTTCCCTCGAGCGCAGGGTCACCCCGAGTCTATTCCCTCAATAACAACAACCAGTGGGGTCACCTCGGGTCTAGTTCCCTCGAGCGTAGGGTCACCCCGAGTCTTTTTCCTCAATAATAATAATCAGTTGGGTCACCTCGGGTCTAGTTCCCTCGAGCGCAGGGTCACCCCAAGTCTTTTCCCTCAATAACGACCACTTGGGTCACATCTCACACTTTTCATAATCAACATCATTTCATAATCAATTTCATCATCAATCTATTGATTGTACCACAAAACTTCAATTAACCATTTCTTAACCCCCCAAATATACACGTTCATGCCTTTTCATTTGTTCACCCATCCGCGTCTGACATTGTGTATTAAGCCCGTATATATAATCCTACAACACTCTATCCCTTAGTTTCTACACTTGAACCTCATAGGGAAGATGCCAAAAGGATTGAAAGACCTGACATGTCGTGAGGACACAAGTTATTATATTCTCTCAAACAGTTCTTTCACAACATCGTTTTCACTTCAAGCATTCTAAACATTCAACCAATCCGCCGTGTTGATTTCGTTTCAAAATGTTCCAAAATTTGTCGACCATATTAAGATTCTGACTAATTAATTAATACGTGCCTTTTTCCTTTAAGCATACCACAATAACACACGACCCCACCGTACCTCTAAGTACACCCCCGTATCTTCACAAGCCACATATTAACCCACGTCTAGACTCTACAATGCCCGGTCATCTAGTTTCTATACTCGGAGTCCGTAAAAGCATATACTAAAAGGATCTAAGAATTCTACGAATCAAGAGAAAACGGATTTCAATACTACTCGTCGAATCCCTAGACATGTCCAAGTGTATCGTTCATATTTTAATGTGTACTAAAGTCCATTTCTCATTTCTTAATACTACGAGTTCACTCTGCTCTATTGGATAGCACTCTAAGTGAGGAACGAGTAATACTTTCCATAACACTTAGAAGAATGCGCAAACAAGCTCATTAGAGTCGATGAAAGGCTTCAAAATGGGAGTTGGAAGATATAGGAAAGCAGCTGAAAGATACTGCAGCAGCTCAAAGAAGCAGTTGAAAAAAAAAGGCAGCTCAATCTCCTACCGGTAGGCAAGCAAGTACTACCGGTAGAAACTGAAAACAGAAAGGCCAATATTCAAATTCGTGCTTGTCCTACCGGTAGGTGGAAAGTCCCTACCGGTAGAAACTGAAAACAGAAAGGCCAATATTCAAATTCGTGCTTCTCTTCACCTACCGGTAGAAACTAAAAACAAAAAGGCCAATATTCAAAATATTCAAATTCGTGCTTGACCTACTTGTAGGTGGAAAGTCCCTACCGGTAGAAACTAAAAACAAAAAGGCCAATATTCAAATTCGTGCTTCTTTTCACCTATCGGTAGAAATTGAAAACAGAAGGTCAATATTCAAATTCGTGCTTGACCTACCGGTACGTGGAAAGTCCCTACCAGTAGAAACTGAAAACAGAAAGGCCAATATTCAAATTCGTGCTTGACCTACCGGTAGGTAAGGAATTCCTACCGGTAGAAACTGAATACATAGAGCAGCTTTTGAGCTACTCCTATATGTTTGAGCAGCTTGACAAAAATTTTCAATCGTTCTACCGGTAGGTGAAAAGTTCCTACCAGTAGGGGGAGTAACTTACAGACGATTTCAACAGATTTCGACAGAAAATTTCAAGTTTCGATCCAATCTCAATAACAACCAATACCAACTTGAATAAGGCATAAAAACACTCAAATAACATATAAAGTGAGGTAGAATTCCCTACCTCGAAGTCGGAGCACGAAACCCAAGAAGTTACAAGTCCTAGCTTTCCGAAAACCTTGGTCGAACCGGAATACAACTCCTCCGAGCTTAAACCAGCGAGATACGGGCCACAATACGCATAGGAATGAAAGTTTGAAGGTTGATTTGAGTGGGTTTTGAGTGGGTTGGGTGAAATTTGGAGAGAGAGCAAGAGAGAGGCCGAGAGATAGAGTGAGACGTGAGGGAGGTGGGGGAGAAAAATGATTCTCTACTCCCTCACCTCCTATACATACTAGCCCAAGAACATATCACATTTGCACCCCTCAACTAACAATCCTAACACTTAAACCACCTAATCACATAAATTCAATAAATTTCATATTTTCCTCGATTTCTGGCATTTATAGAACGTTTAAATAATATCCAAAAAATACGGGTCCTTACAGATCCATTGTGCTTTGAAATGTATACGACACTTGAATATGATATCATCCCTTCTTTAGTTTTCAACTTTGGCATTGTACATTTCATTATTGTTATTGGCCGAATTTCAATATTGAAATTTGACAGACCCAGATACTTAGGTTTTTTATTTTTTTTTGTCCAAGGTTAGGATACCATTTTATTGATGAATAAAACATTGGAATAAAATTACAACGGGCAACCATCCCCTTGGAGCTAGGGAAGATAGTAACCACAAAGGAGATCTAAACTCCCATGCACGTAGAAAACTCATGACCTCTCACTGCCTTCAGGGCTAAAGTATGAACAACCCTGTTAGCACTCCGTTTCACCAAACACGTCGACGTGCTCGAGAAACACTCTGATTAGCACAATCTTGGGGCTTAAATCCTCTAATTTGTAACTTTTATGCATTTAAGTAGTCATTTTTATCCTATATTGCACGTAAGGTATTTTTGTTAGCGTTTCAGGTAAAACGTGCTAATAAGGCGGTTTTGAACGCCAAGGGATGTATTGGGTTGTAGCCAAGTATCCAATTGCCCGATGGCACATGTTTCAATGTCACCGGAACTTATCGGCACTAGAAGAAGCCTCGTAGGTCGTTCGATGGTCAAAGTAGGCGAGGAGTGAGCCAAAGTGTATCAATGAAGCAAATGCTTCGGAGATAGCCCTCGAGGGCATCCGAGAGTCCAAGGCCACATGGCATACTTCCGTCAAGTCCCGTTGATCAAGAAATCAAGCATTGGAAGGCCGTCGGGGCACGACAAGGCATGATGGTCCAAGCTGACCCTGTTCTGCAGTTTTCACACAGAGGTATTGGTACCTCATTTTTGAGGTACCGGTATCATTATCCTGAATTGGAAGACAGTTGAGTTGGTACCAATACCTCATTTTTGAGGTACCGGTACTAATGCCCTTTGACCAACACTTTTTGCTGAATGTTTCAACCTTCCATAAATAGAAAGTTTCTACTTCTAGTATGTTTTTGGGATATTTTAGGGGCCTTTTTGTCCATTGTAAGGCTGATTTTATAAGCCCTATAAATAGGCTTGTATGCCATTTATGGAAAGGATAGAGACCATTAGTTAACTTTAGGCCTAGTTTTCTAGTTTTTGCTCTAGAATTCCATTGTTAGTCTTTCAAGTTTTTCAAGTCATTTTCCTACAATAACTCAAGTAAGTTTAAGTGTTTTGATGTTTTCTCATGTGTTAATGTTGTAGCTATGGTATGGATCTTCTTATAAATTAAGTTTATTTTTGTTTTTATCGGTGAATCATGTTTTTCATGCTTGATTCGTTTTCTAGTCTTTATGCTATGAGTGAGTAGTTAATAGGTTTGATCATGGGGTGAGGTTCACTCTATGACTTAGCGGTTCAAATGGTTTCTCTTAATCTTTAGCTTAATTTCAAGGATTTGAATGAATTAAACCCATGATGTCTAGTATTGATCATGGGGTTGGTGGGTTCTTTGATCAATGAAGTCTATCGCCTTATGCTACATGCTTGATAATCCTACGCGTGCGAACGATTCTTTTTCGTCTCTCACTTGCGTTAAATGAGTTCAATTTGAATTAGAGCCTTGAGTTAAGTTATAAGTAGTCTTCAGCTTTTAATTCTTCTAGTGGAATCCGGACGGTTTCGATCCACTCTTGAGTTAGATGAAGAAACCGTTTGACGGCTAAGTCGTGGGTTAATCAACCCCTTTGACTCGACCATTGATAAGCACCCAGAAATGTAATGAAAGGGTGCGCTAGTGTCTAGGTTTAGTTTAATTTACTCATTAATTAGTTGTTTTTAACTTAGTTGTCTCGTAGAGTTTGTTTGTTTTGTTTTGTAGGAGAATCGCTTAATAAGGAGCTTTAAAGGCTTAAGGCATGTCATGGCCTGAAGTTGCCCGACGGCCAAGGCGCAGCTCAGGCAGAGCCCAGGCAGAAGACCATCGCCAAGGTGCATCTCAGGCAAAAGTTACCCGACGTCAAGGCTGAGCAAGAGGAACAGCCCGGGCAGAAGAAGCCATTGCCAAGGCAGAAGCAGCCGACTCCAAGGCAAGACCAGGCGACGCTCGAGCATGGCCAAGGCAAGATCAAGGCACAGCTCCACTATTGAGCTCGGCATCGATGGGATGCCAAATTTGACATCGATGCCGAGCCCATTAGTGCACCAGTTCCTTATTGACCTCGGCATAGATGGGATATAATTCTTTACATCGATGCCGAGCCCCTTAGTGGCCCATCTTATACCTGTTGCCATCGATGCCGAGGGGCTTAGCGGGGCATCTTTAGAGTATCTTTTGGGATATTCCGTGCGCGAAACAGAGGCAGTATAAATACCCCGTTATGTCACCTTTGCACGATTTGGACAGAAATGTACCCATAATTTTAGATCTAGCTTAGATTACTTTTCAGCTTTTTGAATTGTTCTTGCTTTGTTCTTCATTTTCAGCACTTATTTCTTAATTTCCTGCCTTTATTAGTTGTCTTTTGCTACTCTTGCTTTAATTAAAGTTGTTGCTTAATTCCCGATCTATCTTTTAAGCTAATTTTCTTTTAGTCTTGCTTTTCAATTATGCTAAGTAGATTTTTGCTTGCTCTTATCTTCATAGATATGTGTGAGTAGTTTCAAGGATTAGGTCATGGGATAATTAGCATCCCATAGCTTGGGCAAAAATTGCATTTTTCACCAATGAAGTTTTAATTTTTGGATTTGAAAATTGATGTGGGGTTCGGATTCGTTTGGTAAATTGCCGAGGTGTTAACCTCTTTGATCATGTGTAGGTGGGAGCATCGCCTACTCACCACACATGATGCTTAGAGCTCTGTCGCTCGAGGTGTTTACCAAATGAGTTCTAGAGCTAGCTTGATTTTCAAACCATCTCTATTTCTCGGTTTAGGTACCTACAATTGCGTATCTTGAACCGCGTGAATTGGTGAGAAACGTGATTTAGCTCGAGTCATGAGTGCTAGTGATTCCTAGACCTAGCCTATCTTTTTCCTAGTTTATTCGTTTCAATTTAGCCTTTCTTTACTACCGTTTCAAAGTAAAACTCGGTTGGCTACCTAATAGCCGAAATCCTTGCTTACTCTACAAATCTGAGCCAAGCCATAACACAATTCCCTTGGGTACGATCCCGGTCTTCCGGATTATTATGCTTCATATGACGTATTAAGCCCTACGCTTGGGGCGTTATTCCTTATATCGGAGAAAACGAAGCAACCATCGCTAATCTAGTTTAAATTCCAAGTATGAATATCGTCATTCAATTCGAATACCAAAGCTGGCCGCTTGAATGCCACTACTCTCCACATAAAATCTATTCTAAATTCGCTTAAAAAGATTTCTCTGTGGGAACAATTCCGGTCTTACCGGTTATTATGTTTTCAACGACCTAACCCTACGCTTGGGGTGTGAACCTTTCTAAGAGGTTAGGTTGCGATGAAGCACACTCTAAAAGGCGTAAGATATCTGCGCAACAATCACACCCAGCCACCGTCTGATGCTCATCTGCCCGCCGTTGAATGAGTCGGACAAATTGTTGGGAATCCCCTTCCAGCACAATAATATTGTCCATTGTCCATAGCATGGTACTTGTGGACAGTTCTTGCTGCAATGAAACACCCCTGCCAATCTCGAATAACCATGCCCAAACCACATTGTTTGCCTTGCTGGTCGATCTCCCTCCAGGGATGGCAATGGGGACGGGTCGGGGACGGGGGGTACTACCTCCACCCCCTACCCATTACCCCCTACCCCATCCCCATCCCCGACCCGATCCCCAATGGGGATTTGTTTTTTTCCTCCATCCCCGACCCAAACGGGGAACGGGGATCCAAACGGGGATTCGGGGATTTAGGGATTCGGGGATTTGTATTTGCGGCACATAATAGTACCTCCATTTCCTACACCTGTATTTCATAATTTTAGCATATACTACCAATTTTCAGCGCATAACAACACGTTATTCACTGTTTTAGCAAGTACTATTAATTTTCAGCACATAATAACTAATTCCAACACATAAGTTAATCTACAACATTGTTTTTCCAACATTAAGTTAATTCCAGCCAGCACTAATTTCATAGTTCCATAGTTTGTCCAACATTACCAAAACAGGACTGATATATAATATAGTATATATTTATTTATTTTTATATATAAGTATATATTTCGGGGATTCGGGGACGGGGCGGGGCGGGGAACGAACGGGGAACGGGGACGGGTAGGGTTTGGGGCGGGGATAGACCTATCCCCGTCCCCTACCCAATCCCCGAATTTTTTAAAAAAAATTCCCCATACCCTACCCGATCCCCAAACGAATCCCCGAAGTTCGGGGATTTTTCGGACGGGGAACGGGGAGGGTTCGAACGGGTCGGCCGAGATTGCCATCCCTATCTCCCTCCTTTGATCATTAGATCCCTCATTAGCTTTTATAAAAATAAAATAAAAAATCAGCAGCAGCTCGAACAGCATTTTGACAAACTATGTCGGGCCTGTTCAACCAATCAATAAATATTACACAAAGGGCAAACCATATCAATAGACAATTTACACTTATAAAGAAGCTCCTTCACAGGCAAAGTATTTCTAAAAGCTTTCCAAACAAAATTCTTAATTTTTCCTTGGACCGGTAAAGACCATGCGTTGTTCCATACCTATTTTAGTTGCTCCCGTTTGCTACACTCCCCCACAGCCCTCTTTCCCAGCATTCTGTTTCTTTTTAGCGCTAACGCCGATTCGTATCCCGCATATATCATTGTCATCAGGGGCGGACCCATCATAGGGCACGTGTAGTCACGTGCCCCACCCCTTTTTTTTTTAAAAAAAATTCCCGACTTTGTGTCTATATATTATATATATGCTAATATGTTACAAGAAGTTGAAGGTTGGTGCAATGGTTAGCAATGTGCTTTAGAGAGTAACAGTCGTGAGTTCGAATCCCCATACCCTCAGTCAGTCCCTGCACTCTTTTTAATTTTTTTTCAAAATCCACTTAAGCAATTCAATTCCCTCCGCACTCCGAAGTTTTCTTTTTTTTTTTTTCAAAATCCCCTAAAAACTCTTTCACAACCAAGGTTTCTCCCACTTCCTAACGTCTCCCATCATTTGTGTAGTACTCAATATGAACTCGCACATTATATTTGTACATTTTATGTCCCCAAAACTTATACTTATATAGTTAATAATAGAAAAATAGATGATGAACATATGATAATTTTGTTTTAACACATATAGTCGATGTGCGCAAATTTGCTCAAGTAGCTTGTTATTAAAATGCATATATACTTTTAAATTATTACATTATCATGGATGCTAAAATTATGTTGGTGTGAATGTGTTTAACTGTAACTCACATATTACGGTGTTACAAAGAAAATTGGTGCCCCCACTACGTCAAATTCCTGGGTCTGCCACTGATTGTCATCCATATGGTATTGAGGCAACGGTATAGAAAGAATAACCTGTGCTTCTTCTTCACTAATAACCTCTTTAACCAAATTTTCCTTCCGCACATGCCTTCCCGAATCAAATAAAAAAACTGACCCTTCGCCCCTTTATATCTTCCCTAACACTATGAGGGACTACTGGTTCACTCTTAGGTAACCAAGGATGCTCATCAATGATTACTTTGCTGCCCGAACCAATCCTCCATCGCAGCCCTGTTTCCAGAACCTTCCTTCCTTCCAGGATGCTTCGCCACGTCCAAGACGGATTTGACCCCGACTTTGCTGAAAGAAAAGAGCCCACTGGAAAGTACTAAGCTTTAAGGATGCAGTGAAGCAAACAGTTCCCTCCTCTAACCAACCTCCACTCTTGCTTTGCAAGTAAAGCCAGATCAAAAAACGTGAGATCTCGACACCCAAGACCACCCCCTCCTTTTTTCCTCGCATAAATCATCCCATGCTGCTAGCCAATGAATCTTTCTGTCGTTATCTTTTGACCCCCACCAAAACCTCGCCATCATTCCATTCAGCTCTTTGCATAGCTTCTCTGGCAATTTAACACATGACATAACATAGTTCGGTAGAGCCATTGCCACTGATTTTAAGAGCACCTCCTTACGAGCTCGATTTAAATGATTCTCATTCCATCCCTCCAATTTCATTCTCAGTTTATCCTTCATGAAACCAAAAGCCTTGCATTTAGAGTTTCTGACGTCAGTCAGGAGACCAAGGTAATTACCTAGATTCACATCACGCCGAATGCCTAGCACCTGACTCAACCGATTACGCTCACTGCTAGGGGTATTTTTACTAAAGAAACACACAGATTTATTGAAATTAAGCAACTGCCCCGACGCCTTGCAATAGGACTGAAGGATAGCCAAAGCATTCCGCACTTCCACTTCAGTACCCTTGTTAAATATCAACGTATCGTCTGCAAATAAGAGGTGGCTAACTGAAGGGCTACCTCGACACAACTTCACCCATGAATCCGACTTGCCTGCTCAGCGTCTTTCAACATCCGACCTTCTCCACATTACAGGAAGAGATATGGAGAAAGAGGATCACCTTGTCGGAGACCCCGTGATGGTCTAATGTAACCCTTCGCTTCTCCATTGATGATAACCGAGTAAGAAACCGAGCATAAACATTCCAAAATCAACTGTACCCAAATCTGACTGAAACCGAGTTTCAACATAATATACTTGGTATATTTCGAATATTGTTTTCCGAAGTATGAATGCTTGGTGGATTTTAGTTGCTATAGCCCTACGAGTTAATTACTGAAGTAATCATTAAACTTAGCTTCACTTGCTAAAGTTTGGTATCCCAATATTTGACAGGATTGCCTAGTGCACTAAACCTGAACCATAGAATAAGCACACATAATTAATTACGCAATGTGAAGGGTTTATCTCATGAGTTTTATGAGATATATATATATATATATATAACTACTAGCAGATGCCCATGCCTAAAAGGTACACCGGAATGTATCATAGTCTCAACTTCAAAGCGGAGGTCAATAACTTATAATAACTTAAAGGACAATGTTATTAGAGAAAAAAATCAGATTGAAACAAATAAGAAACATTGAGGACGAAATTGAAAAGTTCAAAATATAAGGACTGAACTACAATATATATATAAAATTATAAGGATGAAATCAAGATATTTTTAAAATAGAAGGACCAAATTGAAGCCTACCCTCAACAATAGGGACTAATAGCTAAATGAGTCAAAGAATTATGGCAAATTGGAGCATTCAAACATGAAACAACTATATGTATTTTGATATAGAATGGGAGACTACCCTTTTGTTGTCCACTTTTCTTGAGATTTTGTATACTTTTGCTATTCTAATTTTTGTCCAACTAAATTGTATTTTCAACAAGTCGGATGCAGATAAACTTGAAATTTCGCAACCCTTCATAGTAGTTTGAAAAGAATACCAAGTGCTTCAGTTTTCAAAAAAAATAATTTCCATATTTCCAACCAACCCAAAATCTCAACAAAAAATTGGCATGAAAATGGAGCAAATGGAACTCTTATAGAAAATCACCACATCAAACATTGGAGAACCAGAGATGCAGTGCTTTCCCTCTTGCTAAACTTGAGAGCCTCTCTCTAGCCTTTCCACACCTACTAGGGTTTTGTTCGGGGGTGGCTACCACCTCTCACCTCCACCTCCTCCTCCCCCTCTTCCTTCCCCGCTTCCTTCCTTTCTTTTATCAACATCGTCTCTCCTTTCGACTCTTCCTTGAAGGATCTTTGCCTCTCTTGCCATCTTACCTCTCCACCCATCCATCTTTTCCACATCTCCAGCGGAGCTGTTCCAAGGCGGTGCACAAGCAGCGATACTTTCTAGTCTGGTGCCTAGGCTTTGCACTAGTGGCTCCAGTCTTGCATTCTTCAATCCTTTCAGCTTTGCTCTCTATTCTGATCAAGTTCGCTTCTAGTTTCTTTCATCCCCTCAACCCTTCCCATGGGTGTAGATCCGTTGAGTTTGGGGTCGAAAGAGCAATGACCAATAATTCAGAGAATCGAAGCCGGTGGTTTTATTTATTGGTTTTATTTCTGTTTGTTTTTATGTTTTTCTCCCTTTGTGGAGTTGTCTCCTTCCCGTTGGTGGAGGTTTCCGGTCTTTTTCTATTCTTCTCCCTCTGTGGAGTTGTCTCCTCCCCGTTGGTGGAGGTTTCGGGTGTCTATCAGGTTGTGCATTGTGTTGCTAGTTATGGTTTTGGAGTTGTAGGCGTGTCCCTTTGGAGTCTTACTCGCCCGAATGGCTGTCCATTTCTCTCCATGAGGATGTCAGCTTCTTTTAGTGTATCTGTTCTTTCTTTCAATCAATGAAATTCCAATAATTTTGACACACACAAAAAAAAAAAACATTGGAGAACCAATTGTAAAAGCCCACAAATTCCAGCGACACGATCTCTACCTTCATCCTTTTTCCGTAGATAACAAATAAGAAGTGTTCCAACTATTTCCAATCCGAGAAAGAAAAGTCATAACTCACAAGATAGAGAAACCAAAAATATTAATTCAACCAAATGACAAATAAGCAGTGTTTTATGTAATTGGGTTAAACGTTGTATGTCACACGCATCGCGTGTGTTCAACCTCTAATATTGGAGAATAGTGTTTTGTAATGTTATAGTGAAGATTGGTGTTGGGCGCACATCTAATTAATATTTGTGATAACAAATTCATAAATTCATGGGCGGAACTTTTTACCCAGAAAAGTTCATAGGGAGGAGAGTGTGAAGGGCATTGGAGAGGTACTTTTCCTACTTTCCAAACACTTTCCGAAAAGTTAAGGGGGTATTTGGTAACATTTTTATTTTCAGTTTTTTATTTTTGTTTTTACTTTTTTGAAAACTAATGAAGAAAATTTGTTTGGTAACATGTTTTTATTTTTTATTTTTGTTTCTCATAAACGTTTTTAGAGTTTTTGTAAATTATGAAAACTATTAATTCCTTAAAACTTCCAATTCGTTGAACTGATCGAGGCAGACACCAGACGTAATTAGGGACAGGGAGTAGTTGCAAAAGAGGAGTGGAAACTTGCAAAACAGAGGGCTATCACAAGAACAATTAATTCACAACTAGCAAACCCCACGTACACCCCCACCACTAGGGGATTCTTGATTACCTCACACTTTGCTGCCCCCTTAAGAAAACCTACCAAAATTGACTAAAAAATCTTTTTACCTGCCTCTTCGAATTGTATAGCATTTCTCCCAAAAGATGGTAACTGTTGTATGTAGCAAGATAGGTTGTTCAGTGTAGCAAGACATAACCCAAGGGTTAGTCAGGTGGTCTTGGCCTATATAATTTATGAATTTGTGACATTTTTAAACTCTCAGCTTCGATTCTTCTCGTTATCAACTCTTAAGACCACCTCACCTCACGTGTAAGCGTGAAAAGAGTTGTGGGAAGGTTGTAATGATTAGTCTGAGATGCGCACAAGCTACCCTAGATTACCTTGCATTACAAAAAAAAAAAAAAGTATAGCAAGACATGTAAGCCGTGCTCTTTTACAACAATGTCAATATTTTCAATGTTCAAATTGTCCTAATACAATTAACTCACGTATAGTCATATGCTAAAGGACTTTAATACAGTATATATTAGTATATGTGAACATGTCACTTAAAACAGATCTCACGGCCCCAAATTTTTTAATTTTTGTTTTCCTCAGACTCTCACAAGTTTATAATTTTTTGGCTTTTAAATTAACCCTCCCACGAACTATATGCGAATTTTGATCGCTTGCTAGTTTAACTATATGCAAATTTTGATTTTGATTTCTCTACAACGCCGTTTAAACTTTTCAGCTAAGTTTAACTGTTTTGACCTCTAACAAAAATTTTTAAATTGTCTCAACTTGATTCAAGCATCACTCAAATTACAAATCCCAGAGTATTTTCTTCTCCTCGCAAGTTGATAGAATTACAATTGCGGTTATCATGCACAATTTTTTAGTGTATTTTGGTGTCACTGGTGCCTTAAGCACTACTGATAGAGAACGCCCTTGAAATCTCAAATTTGTTTGAGGATCTTCTAATATATGAAAAGTCATCGGAGTGAATTAAGTAAAATTATATACATTTGTTTGCTTAAACTCTTAATTAAATCAGTTCTTTTGATTAGCCACTAGAAAAAAAACTAGTATATATGATTCACATTTTTTTTCCCCAACTACAAAAATTCTGAATTTGTCCCTGATTGCAACTATGAGTATTTTTAGTTCCCAGGTCACGTGTTTGAATTTCATAATAACTCAGATTCTTCTTCTTGTCCTTTTTTTCTTGATTTAATTATATTTATCAAGATTCCCAACAATCAATTTGGCTTAACTTTAAACGTGGTTTTGTAGCTAGATTGGTTGATCTTTTGGTTAAGCTTTTATTTGAGCAGTAAAACCACAAGGCCCTTTTTCATGCAAGAATCTTCTTTTCAAGATACTTTTCTTCCACTTAACGCACGTGCAGCCTTTTACAATAATTATGAAGGAAAAAGCATTATATATACCAATTAATTCATGGAAAAAGAAAGAATTAATATGCGGTTAATTCCGGCCATTTCTACCGTGATTGACTATTTTCCCTAAATCTGCACAAAATTTAAATACAGATGTGTCCAGACTCAAGTCGATGCACATGGACCTCAAGTCTGTGTCAAAATCTCTACACATAAATTTGTATACCGAAATCATTCCCAACATGCCTACTTGGTTAATGAACGAGAAATCTTTCTTCTCCATATCTCCATAATATTCCAGAACCCCCACATAATCTTTTTTTTCTATCAATTGCGTACGCAAATTTTGTTGTACAATAACAAAAATACCACACTTGTTGTATTCTTTCCGCTGCTTGGTTTTTTTTTTTTTTTAACCTGTTCTTTCCGGCCGCTTGTTGTAGGTGTCTGTATTTAATTTATTGCTTTCCAAGAGAAGGAAAATGGTACGCAGGCAGGGTTGACCCCGGCTTTATGATTAGCATGTTTCGATTAAAAAAAATCTTGTCATTGCATTTTTTGAAGCAATACTTTCGAATAACACTACAAGAAAATTGACCTATATTTAAATACGAAAATTTTAACTAAAATATATTAGTAACAAAAGATTGTTGTCACAAAGATGTCATTAAAAGACTGTAACTAAAAGTTTAGATTGTTAAAATTTTCGCAAATATGTCACTAATTCTAAAACATAAAGTTGTCATCATAGTCTCAGGCTTTGTTTGGAATTTGTGAACAGAAATGGAAAAGAACGAAAATTTTAAAAAACTCTCATTATTAATTTGGTTCTTAAAACAAAAAGAGATAAAATTTGAAATCTCAATTCAACTTCTTCCCAATCCCTCTTTAGATTTTTCTCTTATTTTCTTCTTAATTATTTTATATACTTTTCTTTTTCTCTTTCTATATTCCAAACAGAGCCTTAGTTTCAAACTTTCACTGACAAGGTACACAAAAGACTTTCAATGTTGGGCACAAGAGTCGAACCCACGTCGCACACAAGTGGTGAGCCTTAACCAGAAGTTGTTGACCAAATAAATTGACTTATTTTGATAAATAGATGCTTATTTTTCAAAATACTTGTGTAAAAGTAAAAAAAAAATTTAACTTTCCTGATTCTCTCGTCGAAAGAATTAATAATACACAAAAGTTTAGCAAAAAACTAACAAATGCTGAAAAAATTAAATAATGACAAATCAACTTATTTTAAGATAAATTTAAAAGAATGCAGCCTATATCTCACTCCTATCTTTTCCAAAAAAAAAGTTCACATATATTGAGAAAATGTAACAGACAAAAGAAACGATGTGGAGATTCTGACGTTGAAAATGAAACTACATGATCAGTAGTATGTATGTTAATTGCTCATATTCAAAAGAAGATGGATTAATGATAGCATGTAATGTAATAGATTGTCCATTTGAAGATCAAACTGAGGCTCCGTTTGTTTGGGTATAAAATATTTTACCTATTTTCCGTATTTGGTTGTGTAAAAAATGAGAAAAATATTTTATATGTAAAACATTTTTCATTAATTAGATGAAAATGACTTACTCTTAAATCTTCCGTAGTGCCAACCAAACACCAGAAAATAAAATTTTAAAATTTATTTTAAAAAATATATATTTTACATGAAAAACATTTTACATCGAACTAAACAAAACAGAGCCCAAAGTATATAATGAACATAGCTTCTTCTTTTTTTGCCCTCCATTATTGTACTTTGATGTCACAAACCAGATGACCACAGCAAGTCATCAGTTCCTTTCAACTTTGGGAGAATATGTCTCTGTGAGGTATATTTTAAGTTAATTGCGTTAAATACTGAAGAAAAAAAAAAAGAAAAAAAAGAAACCCGCCCACAGGATCAATCAGAAGCAAAAGGAAACAACAAAACCAAAGCACCCAATTATTTATAAATTGAGTGTTCAATACCCATTGCTTTTCTAAAGGCAACCCATATCTCTGATTTTCTATTAAACTACTCGTAAAGAGCAACATGCATGCATGTGTTTGAATGAATCTATCAAAATATCCCAGCTTGCAAGCTTTTCCACCAGTATATAAGCCTTTCTTTGTCAGTCCCTATGTTCAGCCATATGACAATTAATCTCCGTAATTCCCTAGCTACCTTCCCTCCAACATATTCCTCAAAATTTCTTTCAACCCACTTGGAAACTCAACTATTTCATTACAACCCCCCTTGCACCCATTTCAAGCAATGGATTCAAAATACTGGTTTCTCAATAATCTAGTTCTTCCATCCGTCGCAGCAATAGTTCTTACTCTGTTCTATTCTTACCCTTTTTGGTTTACGTACCTTTCTAATAATTGTTTCAAGCACTTTGTTTTTGTTTCTCTACCGAATTTCAAGTCTTTTGTCTTCCACCCCAAGTGCTTGTTCATTTTATGCAATGCCATCATTATCTTCGTCGTTGGAGAATCAAAGTTCGCGAGTTCACGTTCGTCTCTAGTAAGTGAGAAGAAAGAAGAGAAAATGGAAACAAATCGTACGGAAGAGAGTGTGAATAAGAGTGAAGATGGATATATGGTAGAGAAAAAAATCGGAGAAGAAATAGCAAGCAACGGCAACGATGGTGACGGTGATTCTTACGAACAGGACAAGGAGGAGGAAGAGGGGAGATCAGATGGAGAAGGGGAGTTGGATTTACCAACTGAAGAATTAAACAAAAGAATTGAAGATTTTATAGCCAAAGTTAACAGACAAAGGTGGCTTGAAGCTAGGGGAGACTTTGGGAGAGGGTAAAAAAGAGGGGATCGGCCGGATTGAAGAAATGGTTGACAATATATTAATCGGTTTATTCGGTCAGATATCGACTTATAAAAAAAGCTTAATTAGTAGGAATCAAAGTACTGTCTCTTTCATAAATTGTACCTTGAAATTTGAAGAGATCGATAGATCTTAAGACATAAAAATTAGTAATTCTAATCGAAGTTTCTTTCGCCGAAATGAACCACAAATGTTAAAGTAAACAGAATTTGTAGTTCTATTTACAGCTGAATTCCAACTTAACCAAAGTCGCATTGAGCTAATTTTAATTTGTGAAAGTACTTTGTCTTAATTCTATATTATGGACTGGACATAGCTGACAATGGTGCATATATATGACGGCTCATGTACAAATATGATCGATTTTTTTTCCTTGGATTACTAAAGTGTTTAGACCAGTGCTTACAAGCATCTCGATCAATAATGAAAAACATATGCCGTCCTTCACAAACGAAAGCCAAGGCCAGCCCAAGGATAAGCCCAAAGCTTAGACAACCCCGGGCTGGGGCAACTGTAAAAAAAATAAAAACAAATTCAAACTAAACATTTATAATAAATACTGTATAAAATTCAACAACATTACAACCATATGGCATATTGGCCCAGTGGAAAGACTTCCATTCCTGCTTATAGTTAGCAGCCGACTTTACTTTTTTTAAAACTCCTGACACTCTTTTAATGTTGAGGCTTAGATTTTAATTATTTGGCTGATCAAATTTTATTGACATACTTTTTTTTATTTTTCATTCAAATATTTGTACCTTTTGCATTGATCTTAATTAGAATAATTCAAATAGATAACAAAAATTAAGTTATTTTAGAATATAATAAAACTTACTACTAATTTTTTTTGACTTTTTGCAATATTTATCTTTCTATCAAATATTTAAAATGAACAATTTAAATATCAACAAAGAAAACATATGTTATGTAACAATATGCAGAAGTTCCACATTCTTCCTAGAAAAAAAATTCAGTCTTTTCTAATTTTGTTTAGATTTTCGTTATTTTTTTTGGATTAATCATTCATCTCGACGAGAAAAGTTTAAAAAGTAAAAAAAAAAAAAATACCACCAAAAGCAAAAAAAGGGTCACAAAAGAAACCTACTTTTTATTTTGTCCTTAATGTTGTATTATCTAAACCTTTTATTATAAACTTTGGTTCCCATTTTTATATATTTCGTATTCCTTTCATCTAGATCCATAATTAATTTCAAAAATGATGACGAAAAGTTTAAAAATAAATTAGAAAAAGTAAATAAAACAAAAATAATTACCACATGCAGCAAAAATTTAAGGAGAAAAGTTAACCATACATTGCTTCAAAATTTGCAAGAAGAAGTTGAATCATGCTAATCATAAAGCACTATAATTGGAGTTACACGTACATTTTGATTTTTTGATCTAAGCAAGAAGCACAATAAAATCTTGATTATTTCTTCTTCTTTTTTTTGACTTGTATGTCTTATTATTTTTTCTCTCTTAATAGTAAATAAGCAACCAAGCTTGAGGTCGGGTTCAAGCAACCCAAACATCAGGGCCGGCTCTGGTGAGAGGCTAGTTAAAACTGGAGCAAAATCTCATGTGGACTTACGCCAAACCGAGAACTAGGATCCCCTGTTAGTGCATGTCCCTACAGGCAAATGTATGGATCTATACAATTTATTCTACATTTATCTAGCAATTAGATCCTGTTTCGCTAAGTACTTTTTATTTTAATATTTTTTGTTTTTATTCAAATTTTTTTGTGTTTGTTAATTTTGCCCCAAACTTTTGTGAAATAAAAAGTAAAAAAAAATTTACTTAGACCCAAATATTTTAGAAAATAACCAAAAAATATTTTTTGCTAAAAAATGGTTATTTCCAAAAATATTTGGGCTCCAATTCCCCTTGTCAAGACGAATCAATAATTCACAAAAGTTCATCGCAAAATTAACAAACACAAAAAAGAAAAAAAATTTGAATAAGGACAAAATCGAAAAAAGTCTTAATTTAAAGTCCTGAAAGTTGTTATTGGTACGGGGTCTTAGTCCCTAAGGGTGAGTTTCAATTTGTTCCTTATATTTTTATGTATCTCAATTTTGTCCTTAATTTATGTAGGTTTCAATTTGGTCCGTAGATTTTGAACGTCTCACTTGCGTCCTCAAGGTTTCTGTTTTGTTTCAATCTGGTTTTTGTTGTAATTACATCCTTTTGGTATATATAGTTATACACTCCCTTCATCCCCATTTTTTAGTCCTTTTTTGGGATTCCAATTTAATAAGGGGCCATAATTATTGCATATTTGATCACTTGTTTTTTCAATTTTACCCTTCAATCTTTTTGGGAGATACAAAATTATAACTTTTTGACATCAGTTAATTGGGGTTGATTAGCCAGCCATTTAGGCGCCAAAATAGGAATCCAAAACAGAATCAAATTCTCACCACAAAAATCAAGGTGCCCGCAAATGAGAAAAGCGAGTCA
Organism: Rhododendron simsii; assembly: GCA_014282245.1. Taxonomy (NCBI): domain Eukaryota; kingdom Viridiplantae; phylum Streptophyta; class Magnoliopsida; order Ericales; family Ericaceae; genus Rhododendron; species Rhododendron simsii. Next base: position 17,559,340 of record CM024964.1, on the reverse strand, counting down.
TTTTTAAATTTAAAGTTTTCCTCAAATTAAATTAGTAAGGAGGGTATAATGGGAAATTCTTTGACTATAAGCCATCTAGTTTTTAAGTGGGATAAAAATTTTGGGATAGCAAAAAGTGGTAAGTGAAACTAAAAAATGGGGACCGATGGAGTATTATGACGTCTAAAGTTTATAAGGTTGTACATATTTATTTTCCGTAGTTAGGTTTTTAAACACTTTTTTTTAAAAAAAAATTAATGGGTTCGAGTGGGTTTCTCCTAAGCAATTAGTACTCAATTTTTTAACTCCTATATTTTTGTAATATTAAATTATTATAGCTATTTCAAGTATGAAGTTTTCAAATAATTGAATGAAGACAAGATTTTCAAAATAATTTAAATAAAGATAAATGTCTTTGCAATAATATATAGGCCTAATATGCTTGCCAACGCCAGGTGCCTACGCTGACTACATTCAAGTAAGAATAGTAGAAGATACACACCTAGCTAGTATCTATGCGAAAATATTAATGAGGGTTTCCTCGAATCATATTATTTATAGTTAGGCAGAGATAGTAGAGCTAACTTAATTTATATATATATGCCTCCATACCCACCAAAGATTGGATTCTGCTTATATATATGAATCCTTATTGCTTGAGCTCTTTTTCAAGCTCTTTATAAAAGTCCAAATTAGTTGTAGATGGGCAGAGTTAGTTGAATTGTTAGACTTGGTTATCTCGTAAATTCTTTTCTTGTAAATGATCTCTTCTATCGATTGACAAAAAAGGGAAAAAAAAACTACAACCTTCGTAATAGTATTCATATATAGTGTAAAGCCAAACAGAGTAATTAAACCCACAATTTGAATTGTTTGATTTCTGGTATTTACATGGCTGTTTTGGTCTTGCAGTGCAACTCACCCTGATCATACAAGCTTTTTAATTAATTGGCTCTTTGTATAATTAAGATTCAGTCAAATGTTTTTTTTTATTTTTATTCCAGAGATTTTTAATCTCGAGTCGCTATACAACAAAGACAATTGATGGGGATATTAAACAATAAGACGCAACAAAGCCAAGTTTAAGCATTTCTTAAGTACTTTCGTCTCAATATTTTTGTTGTTGTTCCATTAGATTTTGAATTTCGGGACTTTTTAGTGTAAAAGTGCCTGAAAAAGATATTTAAAAATTACACAAACCCACTCAAATATACACGTCAGAAACCCCTGCCAAAGGATCCATACCATTTGTAGTTCCACATTTCCTAAATTCCTAGTAATGACTGGAGGCATGCACATTCAATGCTACCCTACGTGCACTCTTATATACTGGAATCAACGTCCCAGGATTAATTGAGGTGCACGTAACGTGGCCCGAACACCTCAATCTTCAAAAAACCAAAAAAAACATTGCTGGTTCAAATTTGTATATACAAAGAGGAGTCCAGAGCTCCCCATTCAAAAAACGAGTCAATTGAGAACAAGAACGTCAATTTTCAGTCCAAGAACTCTACCTAATATTCACTGGGTCAAATTTTTTTATCCACATCACGGAGCAGGGCAGGCATTAGGATTTTCGTCACTGAAAAGCTGAGGCGGGTAGATCAACTAGCAAGTCGTGGTGGATGAATCTGGTAATACTCGCAGGGCCGGGATTAAATTTCTCGCAATCTTTTTCCTTTTCCTTCGATCTCGTCTTCTTTCTTCTCTGGTGGTCGTGTTTCCTTCACAATCACTGCATCATGCATGTTTGCCTGCCTTTTTGTGGATGTACTGTACTCCACTAGCTTCTTTGGTTCAAATGTTCCTTTGACAGTCACTTGTGCGTTCTTCATGTATCTGTCTCCACGGTGTGAACTTCCGCCATTCATAAATTTACAACCACACAAGTTCATTGTTCTTGAATTTTCGACGCACAGTGTTGAATTCAAGGCACCAAACACAAAAACAATGCGGAATATATTGACTTAAAAACTAAACGCAAATCAGTAACCATATATACTTGTATATAGTTCGGTAGAATGAAGTTGCTCTCTATATGAAGTTATATGAACGCTCATACCGATGTTGGTTGGCGAAACGGAATGGACACATTACAAATGAAATCATCATTCATCAATTCAGCTAAATGGCCTCATTAGGAGCAGTAGAAACAGTCATTCTCTTCAATTTGAAAAGTGTTCAGGTGATCCTCAAACAAAACTTGATCCCAAGAAAGGAAAAAAAATCCCTTACACCAATAGTTTGGGGGGTTCTAACTGGACAAGGACTAATTCCAAAAAAATGAAAAATGGACAAGTAGGGACGGAGCCAGGATTTTACCCTAGCAGTAGCGAAATGCGAAGAATTGGGGGATACCGCCAAGCGCGGGTGCTTGGCAGTGGCGTCGAGCAGCCGATCTGGCCATTCATCTCGGCACAGATTGCTCAGACCGGCCGCTTGACACCGCTGCCATGCACTCCCGGTTGGCGGTATCCCCGGATCCGCGAAATGTATACTGAAAAAATAAAAAAATGAATTGCAATATGAATAGTCGTCAACGCTAGAAAAATTAAAATAACGTAATAAAATTAAAGTAAATGATGTTTGTCATCTGCACATGGAGTACGAAAAAAGACTAATTTAGTTTTGGAATACTATTTTGAGTCTTCTTTCTTCACCAAAAAAAAAAGAGAGGATTTAGAACTACTATATACCAAACAAGAAAAAAGAAAAAAAATCTAGCAGTGACGAGTCTATACAAGTATTAATGGATTGATATGGGTTGAATGCATATAAACCAACCCAATTGTATAACGCCCAAGCATCTATTTATAACGCCCAACTGGGCGGATATAGATAAATAAGCAGATATATAAACCAACCCAATTGTATAACACCCAAGCGTATTCATTTTCATTTCCCTTCGACAAATCAAAGGATACAAACACAGCCTAAGCGTCTATTTAGAGTGTGTGTGTGTGAATGTAAAGAAGTATATAAATCAACAGCATTTGCAATAATGAGAACAGATAGTTACCAAAACATGGTATATAGTATATACTTTTAACCGATAACCAAATTGACTTATTATTTCATCAGTATTTTTCATGGCTAAGAAAGTTGTGATCGCACTAACTGCAATCCAACACAAACAGAGCACAACCGTGCATTTCTACTGCCGTTGATATTGATTCTTTCGCTTCTCCCAGATCTTCCCCACTCCATACCTCTTTGCAAAAGCATGAAGCATTGCTCAGACTTTTATCAGGAAGCACTTTAGCAAGGTCCGAAATTTTTGCAGATATTACAGTCTTCTCGGGACTCAAATTGAAGAAAGCAACGTATATTTCACCTGAATAGAGACAAAACAGTTATGGTAGACTGGAACAGTAACAAGATCAGTTAACACAACCAGAGAGACAAAACTATCATTCATATGGTGTGTGGACCAAGTGGTTGATACCGAGGGTAATGTAGAGAGGGGTACATCATCTATGATGCCTATACTCTTATTAGTGAGGAAACTTAGGAAGTGTTTGGTTGACTGAAATGGAATGGCCATTCTCTTCAAACGCTCATTCTGACTTTTCGGGTTGCTCAAAGAATGACAGTATCAATATTACAAGTGGAATCATCATTCACCTAATCATTCGTCAAGGTATGACCATTCCATTCCTTCCAAAAATCATTCCACTGAACAAAACGCAACCTTAATGCGACCTTGCCAAAGGAAAGGTTTTGCTTGGTGCCTTCCTCGTTTGATAATAGTGATAGATGGATGGGATTCGTAAGGAGATGGAATTAGGATTGGGATTGGTAATGAGAAGTGATTGGTAATGAGTATGTTTGTTTGAGATGAAATTAGATGATGGGATTATTAATATCATGTTTGTTTGAGATGGGATTAGATGATAGAATTTGATTAATAGAAGAAATTGGTAATGAGAAGGGTTTGGTAATGAGAAGAGGTTGGGATTGGACTATAAATACCAAGTCCCACGGGGTATTGCTAATACCCCCTAAAGTCCGGCTTCCTCATCCCATGGGATTCACAATCCGGAGCCATTTGTGTTACCAAACAAGGAATTAATAGTCCAAAGGGACTAATTGGACTATTAGTCCAATCCCATGCCCGAATCAAGTTATCAAACGGGGAGTTTAATCTAACCAAGCCTTGGCCATTTTTGTACTTGTCCAAATACAAGGAAGGAACTTGACTAATATCTGTACAAGTAGTACCTGCGACATTTCTGAATATTCTAATAAATTTCTAGTAGCTTTCCACCTCTTTATATCTTGTATATGCCAAGAGACAGCAACTTACGTGGACATGTCCTTTCAAAGGATAAGATGTTTAAGGGTTTTACATATCCAAGGAAAATTGGTTTATCTTTACGTAATTGTATTTCATTCTTGGTATCCAATCTACTTAATTACCCTTTGATTCTTGGATTTCACTTTACTTCAATTAGCCTTTCAATCTTAGTTTTCAATTGATTCAAACACGCTTGAAGTTGACCACATATTGCCATTCTAGCGGTTAAGCCTTCCAACTAGTCAATTTTCCAACAAGTTCTCTCGAAACAATCCTTGTTATTCCTTCAACTTTAAATAATCTGGAGTTAAGTGGAAATCAAACCTTTTCTTCCAGTAGCAATCCAGGACCTTATTCCTTCAAAACCAGCATTAACTGCACAAATGATCAATTAGTATCTGAAAAAATAACTAACATGTTTGTTAAAGAGGTGTAATCAGCTATATATACATCACCTTTGACTTTTTTCATTGAAGCGCATAAACCAGAATAGTTGTTCTTGAGGGTTCCATCATTGCTTAACTCCCACATCTGGTAGACGAGAAAATTAAGGCATATCACTCATTAATCTTTCTGCAATGACTATAATAAAGCTAAATTTGCAAAGGTAAAAAAAAAAAAAAAGAAACCTAAGATTGATGAAGGGAAAAAAGTACATATTCCAATAGACAAACTAAACTGGTTATAGTTCAGTAAGTCCAAAGAAATTTTTCTGGAGGTTCAGCCTCACAAACCCACTGTTTAGAGCCCCCAAAACATGGGCAAAAACGTAATCTTTGACTTCCTAAAATGCAGACTTATACCTTACACATACAGAAGGAAATCCCACTCCGACATCAGAATCAGAAGTTCCGCACTAAATTTACCTGGTTAGTGTCCCATTTGCAAGGTGAAAATGAACCTCTCTTGATCTCTTTGGAAGCAAGCTTCCTTGTTGGAGAAGCATCCAAGCAAACCTCCATTGCATCTGTTGCTAGTAAATGAACGTTCCCTTGGTATTGATGTTTGTACATCACATCTTCATCTCTACATCAATGTCCCTTAGGCCTTAGTATGTCAACAACTATAAAATTAGAAAAACCATCTAACTAAGATAAAGGAAAATATATCAGGCAAAGGTGGAGTGCTTTTACGATGCCAAACGTGATTTCCTTTTGTATAGGCAAAAAGGTGCTTTGTAACTGTTTCTTGCGCTCCCTTTCCAGCAGACTTGTTCAATGTCATTATCAGCAATTTTGATGAACCAACCTTTAGCCTTTGGATCCATACAGCTAGTGAGACCGAAAGTATCTGTTTCAGGGGGAACAGTATCTAAAAAACTTCTTGATTGCCAGGTCAGCCCCTGGTTTTTAAATCGGAGACCATTTGTACTTGTAACATAAGGGAACTGTGCAAAACAGAATATTTACGTTATGACTGTCAAATACTGAGATGATAAGGAGTTACGGATAGAAAAATTCACATGCCTCCCTATTGTTTGAGCTGTAGGAGTTTATTTCTAGTAGGGTAGGGTTTGTGATGAGATTGAATGTGGAGTCATCTAGCTTTCTCATATCCCCTCCATACATGAGAGGAGACTTGGCCATGGACCACAGGGTCATCTGTTAAACAAAACCCATTACTAGTTACTTGAAACATGAGAAGTATGGAAAAAGACCCTTAGTTGAATTACATACAGTGACGTACCTGAGTTCTTTGCTCGTCTAGACTAAGCTTACTTGTTCTGTGTGGACCTTCATTTGAACCTATTGATAAGTTATATACCATTAATTGAGGCTATTCGTTTTGCCAAGTTTCCAAATGAACTTCTAAATTTGGAGGATACAAAAGAATAGTTTTATGCTTTAGCCAAGGCCACGATGTCAAATCTATAATCTCTTTTGGTAAAGGTGCTCAATGTGATTGATATCGGCGATTATGTTTGTTATTGAAATTAAGGAATGGATATTAAGCATGTGCCTTCAACATAGTGGACTGGCGAAAAAGAATTCATTTAGCCGATTCCAATTAATTGCAACTTAAGGCCTAGTTTGGTTGGATAATTAAGCATGCGGCACTGCTTCACAATATTGTGCCCTAATTATGAGTTTAGGAGTTCAGTTATTTATAACCATCCAAGCTGTGTTTGGATGATTGGATCATCTGTTGGACAATGTTATGGTGTACTGTAAAGTGGTGGTCACAATGGATCCTATCAGACCTCTCATCATAAAAATGTCAAGCATTTGCGCAAGGAAAAAAAGTAAGTTACCCAATAAACAAAAGCTAAAATATTCAAAACTCTTCGTCACAATGCTGACCCTCCAAATTGAGAGAGCGGAGCATCTAACACCTTCCTAGCATTTATAATCTAGTGAACCATTTTTCGCATCACAGCAGGGAGGTCCAGTCAACCACCCCACCCTAACAAGCACGGATACGGACACACAGATAAGTTATTTTGCTAAAATATAGGACACAAAGGTTGTGTATTACTACGACTATACATCCTTAAGTATTGTTATGTATACATTTATCACCATAAGTTTGCATCCTAAAGTAAATGATAGATAAGATACAAGAAGTTATGAAGAATCAAGATTGATATAGGACTCAAGAATTTCTTAAAGAAAAGGACAACGGCATGGCTAAGAATCCTCAAGACAACCTTAAGAAAATCTCAGTGAATTAAAATTTGATTAGTTGAACAATTAATATTTGTGCAACTTTGAACATCATACTGAAAGGTAAAATTCCAAAATTTCATAGAATCTTATGTTAGTGAGTGTCTAAGAAGTGTCGTTACATCCTTCTTCTTCTTCTTTTTGTCCAAGGCACCAAATAAGTGTCCGACACGTTGCAAAAAGAGTATCGGACACCGTCCAAATTATGATTTTTATTTTTTAATTACGGACACATAGAAAAAGAGTATCGGACAAGTGTCCGAGATTGCTCGAAGAGTGCTGGTGTCGGACACGGACACACCACCTTCTTTTTTAAGAATCTCTGTTTCTTAGATCCCACCTACCCACTTTAAGCAACATAGCAAGCATTCACTTGTTTGGAGTGGAAGAAGTGGTTTATCCGAAAACAAAAAACAAAAGAGTGCCAGTTTTTCAGGGCTAAGATGAATGTCCCTTCCGCCAACTCCCTCAAAGTTGCCAAGCATTCACTTGCTTTCTTTTCTTTGCTTTTTTGTTCTTTTTTTTTTTTTTTCTTGCTTGTTTTTCCTTCTTCCTGTTTTTAGCACAAATATGACCCCAAACTAGGTCTGCCCAGAGTTATACCTGGATCAGTAAGGAATCCTAGTGGTAGCATATCTAAGTCAGGCCATGACTTTCCCAGCAATCCCTGATCCCCTATCATATCAGCAGTAGAGAAGTCCCTGATACAAAAGTGGCAGACATCCTATAAGGTCAAAAAGAGGATAATAATAGCCAAAACACAAAGGAAAACAACAGGTAAAAGAAAGAAAGAAGTAAGGCGAGGAATTTGAAATGGAAAAGTCTTAAGCTAAACAATACACAGACGAGGAGGAGAAGCAACAAATGCAAGGGAGAAAATAGACTAATAGATAACTCGGAAATTGAAACCAGTAAGCTCAGATGAAGTGTAGTTTATGCACCGGGTTACAGCAAAATGGGCAGAGACATCTTCCCAAGAATCCCAATCATCACCTGTTATCCTATACATGTTAACCAGGCCTTTTACATCCTTTGCCATTTCCGGTGTCACACTAGTTCCTGGAGACAGGGAATAGAGAATGGAGCGATTAAGTCCCTTCAAAACCTGCAAAGAGGGCACTTGATACATTTACTTTTCAGACCTTATGAACAGATGAACCCCCTCAAACAGCACAATTAGCTCAGAATATTACCAAATATTACACTAGAAAAGACTTTTGTTCGTACCTCTGATACAATGCTTATCTCATCTAGATCCAAGTCATCACCAAATACACAGTCGTGTTTCACTGAGAAGAAAACAGATGAAACAAATTAGTTAGGGGAATATGAGACTTCCAAGATTGCTTTGTTATCTAGAGTTCAATTGTTTTCAAACAAGATGGAGACATGGAAGACAGAAATATAAGGTCGCACTGCATAGAACCTACCCATTTGAAGACAGTAAAGGAAATTAGCGCCATCGCTGTTGATAGTTAATACTTACCGAAAACTAAACCTACAGTTCTCCTAAAATTCTAATCGAGATAGAAAGCCACAGTAATTTCAAATGGTACGCACACGCCATTAAAAAAAAAAAAAATTCAATTGCATGTAGCAGATTGGGTCCATTCCTACCCCATCTCCACCTAATCTACTTCCGACTAAAAGAAGACTGTGGTGGCCAATGTAGAGTTAAAACAAAACTTATGTTTTTTCCAAGTGAATTCAAATTACCAAAATCAACACCCCAGTCGGCATACTGTTGATAAAGTGACCTCAAAAAGGCTCTTCCAGCTCCCAGTTTAGTGTTTACACTCATGAAACCATGTGACATCCATGCACAAGCTCTCTCCTTTACTCCAACATCTTTTGCATGCCAATGCCGCCCAGCTTCCTCATAAGCATATCCCTAAAGGAAAAGTAGGAAGTAGGAACACAGGCATAAGCAATAGTCTGTGGAAAAGTAGTCTACTTGTGGTGCAACAATGATGCTAATACGAGTAAACTGAAATTATTAAAATCACAAAGGAACAGAACATGAAAATTGATGAAAAATGATCAAGGCTAGTGGTGAGCAAAATGTCTGTACGACATATGTGTCTCCTCTGTGGTGCTTTCGGAATCTTTGGACATCTATTTTCCAGGATATAATGATCAGAATCTCACAAAAGTAGCACTACAATAAGTGGGCCTAGCGAACGACTTCTTATTTTGTACTCTCTCATATGTAAACACTCTAACAGTCTAACTCAAATGATGTATTAAAAAACCTCAGTCCAAAACTCAATGTGAAAAATGAAGCTAGACAAAGCATACAGATTCATGATTTAAGTGACACAATTTTTCATCCGAACATGTGCCAATGACCAGATGGAACTCTATAATAGTAACTATACTCAACTCTATAACACCTGATGATTTATCAAACCGTTTTTCTTAATGTCTTCTCTAATGCATGACTTTCTGCAAATATAAATTACGATATCCATTTGTTTGTATAGGGACTCAAAAAACAGTGATTGGCCCAACCACGGCATAGTAACCAGGTCTTGCAAAGTATTTTCTGCAATTTTATACCAAGGAATTTAACAATAGCATGCCCCCTAACTTTACAAGATAGAAAACGAATTGAGTCACGGTAGGATTGAGAGAAATACCGTAGTGGTGTCTAAGATGGGGGTATTTGCATTGACAGCCTGGGTACTTATACCTCTCATAACGTGAATCCCAAACTTCAAACCCATGCTATGAACCTTCTTGGCTAAAGTGGAGAATCCTTTCCCACCTTTGGACGAAGGCCATCTGTCCGGGTCAGGAATCATCCTGCCCCACTCATCAATTACATCGAACCCCAGAGAATCAGAGTAAGCACCTTTGACTTTCCTCCTATACCAGAGGTAATCCACCACAACATACTACATTGAACCACAAATGAACCCAAAAAAAAGAAAGAACAGAAAGGAAAAAAGAACAGTTAGGTGTATCTCCAATTATTATGCACTAAGGGAAACAGAAAGTTAGAGAAACATGATTTTATATCCCAAGGCAGTGTTTGGTTTGCTAGAATGATGTGAGCAATGTAATTGTTCATTCCTTGGTCTCCCAAAGGAATGGCCAATCACCTAAGTTGGCATATGATGATTCCACATGTAGACTCCATTTGTTTTGATGTAAAAATTGATTTTTTTTTTTTTTTTTTAATCTCAACTATCTGGTGGGGAATTTTTGTTCCGGTAATTTTTTTCCAAGTGTTGCACCAAACACCAGAAAACAAAAGAAAAAAGAACGTTTTCAACAAAATCATTTCCATTCCGTATAACATTTTACGTTAAAACAAACAGAGCCGTAATGTATATTCTTTGTTTAGAGAACCAAATGTGGAAAAGACCGTTCGATTCCAGCTTCATTCTGGTGAACCAAACACAACCTAAAATTTCTGGCATTAAGAAATGTTTAAAGACCTCATATCCATGAGCCTTCAATCGTCCCGCCACGAGTTCCGCATTGTTGAGGAACTCTTCTTCAGAGATGATCCAGCTAAAGGAATCATAGGAGTTCCAACCCCTTGGTGGTGAGCTGGCACGGTTCTCACAAAGTACTCTGAAATGGGTAATCACGTTTTTTTTTTTTTGGGTAATCACGTTTTTAAATAATTGACTCTATAATTTCAAAGAAAAAAACTCAATACTCGACTCCATAAAACTAAACAATGAAATTCAGCTACATAACCTCAAAAAAAAAGGAGAAAATGAATAAACAGACGGCAGCACGTAACAAAGGAAAAAACAAGAAATAAAGGAACAATATTAATTTATTCCCCATTCAAGTCACAAACAATTTTCCAAAATCAGGTAGCATTTCCATCATTCAGTCTTATTAAGAAGAAGGCCTATCAAAAGAGCATTCCATAGGGTCCGCTCATTGAATCATTAAACAAGTAACGTCATTCTATGAACTGGGTTTCATTGAAAAACTAAAGAACCAATTTATTGGATGATGCTGAAAAGGGGCGAGAGATTAAAAAAAGAAACTGTAATTTGAGAGTACCTTTGGAGGAGAAGCAGAGCGAAGAAGAAACAGAGAGGGAGGGAGAAGGAGGATTTCATTCTTTCTCTCCAAAGGCTTCGGCTGTTTTGCTCAAGGACACTGGCACAAGCGTATTTGTATTGATCATTATCCCACCGCAAGATAGAAAAAGAAAGGAAAAAACAATGAAAATGAAGAAATGAAGGGAGGAATTTAACGGAGTTTAACGGCGTGAAATCTGAATTATCGCGTGATGACATTGGTTCAGAGGTCAAAACGTGGTGACAAACGCCGGCGGGGTAGTATTCTCCGCCCTTTGGTGACTGACACGTGTTTTCGCCACTTGGAAAATTTATTTTAGGGTTAATTACTTGTTGCCCCCTTTATCTATACACGTTTTTTATTTTATCCCCTCCTACTATAGAACGCTACAACCTACCCCATTTATCTTCCAATTCCTAACACATAAGGTCTGCAGTTAGTTTGGGATCCAAAAAATCGTCAAAAGGGCAGGTGCATGTCATATGATTTGTAAAAAAGAAAAAATTAAGTGATCTAATTTTCAATCCGTTTGAATCGGTGTAAAAATATTTTTCTGATCATTTTATCCTAAAGGATCATAATTAATTTTTGGCTATAGGGCTCTCGTTAGTTAGTTTTAAAAGATATTTGGTTCTACTACTTTCTTAGGACTAATTAACAAGAGTTCTAAAGTCAAAAATTAATTATGACCCTTGATAAAATGACAATAAAAATAAGATTTTCGCACCAGTTCAAACGAATTAAAAATTAGAACACTTAATTTTTTAACTATATTTTTTAATATATAAACTACCTATGAAAAATTAAGTGCTCCAATTTTCAATCCGTTTGAACCGGTACAAAAATCTTATTTCTATAATCATTTTATTCTAAAGAGTCATAATTAATTTTTGACTCTAGAGCTCTCGTTAATTAGTCCTAAGAAAGTAGTAGAACCAAATATCTCTTATGACTAACTAACGAGAGCCCTAGAGCCAAAAATTAATTATGATCATTTAGGATAAAATGATCAGAGAATAAGATTTTCGCACTGGTTCAAACGGATTGAAAATTAGAGCACTTAATTTTTTGTCTTTTTTACATATCATGTGACATGCACATGCCCCTTTGACGACTTTTTGGATCCCAGACTAACGACAAGCCTTATGTGTTAGGAATTGGAAGATAAAGGGGGTAAATTGTAGCGTTCTATAGTAGCAGGGGGTAAAGTGAAAAATGTGTATGGATAAAGGGGGCGACAAGTAATTAACCCTTTATTTTACCCTTCGGCTGTGTTTGTTTCGATGTAAAATGTTTTACCATATAAAATATTTTTTCAGAAAATAAATTTTAAATTTTTTTCTTTTCAGTGTTTGGTTGGCACTTGAAAATATTTTTAAAAATCAAAACAATAGTATAGAGAAGGGGCTTAAACGGTGTAGAGATCTGAGAATATTGAAATTGAACGTGGATCATGATTAACAATCGAGGAAACTGAGCGGTTAGAATTGCACTAGAATGCAACAGGTTCATTTCGAAATAACTTACAGAAGATTTAAGGATAACTTATAGAAGATTTAAGAGTAAGTCATTTTCATCTAATTAATGTAAAATGTTTTCCTCATTTTTTATACAACCAACACATCGGAAAATAGGGGTATACACGGTCCAGATTGGTCCTGTCCTCTAGAAAATCAGCAACAGGACCATTTTAAACAGTTCTAGAAAATTGGGAATTAGAACCTAACCAATATATGCATGAAACCTAACCAGAACCAAGCCGCAAGACCGGTCCGATTTTGGTTCGGTTCTGGTTCTATCCAATAAGCATCCAAACACTTATTTACAAAATATGAACTGATAAAATTAAATAAATAGGAAGATAATCTTTAGAATAGAAAAGGAAGTAAAAAAATAAAAATTTTCCTAATAAATGAAATTTCATCTCTAAATAAATTAAGTTTAGTAAGGAAAAGATTAACCTACCAAATTCACATACATATTTAATTACACACACATATGTATATCTATATTTATCTTACAATCCGGTTCGATTCTAACCACGGTTCATTAATTAAGAACCAATAATTGAACCAAAATTAATGGTTCTTATTTTTTTGAAACTATAACCTGACCGTAGAACCGGACCAAATAGGACGGTTCGGTCCGGATCGGACTGATTTTACGGTTCGAACTGTTTTCTTTAACACCCCCTACCGGAAAATAGGCAAAACATTTTACCGAAAAATATTTTATACCCAAACAAAGGGAGCCTTAATATACAACCACAAACACACACACACAAACACTTTACACACATACTCACATCTTTTGATGGGTTTCATACATATTAGAGATATAGTGTGTGTAGGCCCTAATGTGAATATGAGTGTGTTTGTGTAAATATTTGTAATTATAGAATGATTATTTGAGTAAAAAGCTTTATTTGGTATTGTGTGCTCCAATGGGCAAACCCGAAACCAAGCACAAAATATAAGTAAAACCTTCATTAATGGCAAAATCGTAAATATAAGGGTGTGAAATTTGCCATTAAAAATTTGTGTGTGGTTTAGCGTCTAACTCAATTAGAGTTTAAATTTGAGTAAAATTGAAATTTGATATAGATTTGAGTAAGGAGTGGGAGAGCCTTTAAAAAAAAAAAATCCAAATTTTGAGTTTGAGTCAATGATAGAGCAAGGAGTGCTCTGATGGGGCAGTGCTATAATCTCTTGTGTTACTGGGTTTTTCTTTTTTTTGAATGACTATATTCAACTCCATTATTATATGAGGCCTTTAAGTAATCATTCTCATTAAATAAATCAACTTGTTCTAATCACATCAGCCATGTGATTCAATCTTGTTTGAATGAACTAATTATTTTCATAAATATTTATATGTTAGGATATAGATAATCCACTCGAATAGAGATCTGTAATGGTTCGTAGTCATTTAAAAAAAGTAAAAATTTAACGAAGTCAAAGGAGATGGAGTAAAACATTGAGTAGTTATTCTTAACCCATGAGTTGACATGCATGGTGGGGAGGGGAGCCAACATATGCATTCGTAAGATGATCCGGTGTCATAGAAACATTTGAGTTTAATCGTCTTCTTTTTTTTGGTAAATCATCTGAGTTTTATCTTATACGTTTACATTTGCAGTTTTGCATGCTATAAGGTCAAAGCATAGCATTAACATCCATCTGTAAATGACCTTTACAATATTAGTAAGAGGGGTTATAAATTTCGTAGTAATAACTGTTGCACGTTAGTGCAATTAGTCTTTCTTCTTCTTCTTCTTCTTCTTTTTTTTTTTTTTTTGTGAAAGTGCATTTATTTATAACTACATTAAAAAACAATTGAAACACTAATAAGTTATAACCCATACCGAAAAAAATAAATAGTTTATAGCCTATTTATAGTAAACTAGCTTTAGTTTGTTTTTTTCTCCAGAATATCTAACGACCATTTAAAAGAGCCTATGTATAGTAATAATGTAATATAATCTCCCCAAAAAAGGAGAGCCATTCAAAACAAGCTTTTAGCCTATTTATAGTAATCTAGTTATCACAAGTGCACATGCTAGGTTCTAGGACATTGTGGCCACAAGTTGTCCCAATCTTTCCTTTCCTTTTCTTATATTTATTAATGGGCTGTTGACAGTTGGGCTGTAAACAGGTCGAGTCGAGCCGAGTTTTGTCGAGCTTGAGCTCGGCTCGTTTACTAAACGAGCAGCTTGAGTTCGGCTCAAACCTTAATGAGTCGAGTCCTTATCGAGCCAAGCTGAGTCATTTGCTAAACGAGCCTCTTTAATCAAGCCGAGCCACCCTTAACAAACCGAGTTTTTGTCAAATGAGCCGAGCTGAGCTTGTTTACTAAACGAGTCGAAAACTTGAGCTCAAGCTCTGCTCATTTACTAATTGAGCCGAGCCAAATCAAGTCTTAACGAGCCGAGCTCATGAATTGGTCGGTTCGTTTACTGCCCTAGCTGTTGGCAACATGTCCACTTCATAGGCATGTGATCTAAAGATTACGAAAATCAGTGTATTTTCAGATAGGGTAAAATATGTGTTTGTCCCTTAAATTATTCAAATTTTATTTTTTTCGTCCTTAAACTATCAATTGCATACGCTTGCCCCTTAAACTAACAAAAATATGTATGTGTATGTATCTCCTTCTTCCTCTCCAGTAATAAAAAAATGGAATGAAGTTCTAACATGTTTGGCGAGCCAAGTTATTGATAGTAAACACGAAGTAAACAAAATTTGCATAGTTTGAGAGACAAGTAAATATTTTAACCTTTCAGATACATACAGAGCACCAATACAGAGCACCAAACTTCTGCAACTTAGATTTAAGCTTTACAATGGAATTTTTCTATGATGCTCCAGTGTGGAATTGGGGCATTGATGTCCCAGTACATCTCAGTGATTAGATAAAAAATGGATGAATCTGAACTATTGAATCAAAACCACACAAAAAGTAATGTGGAATTCCTAAAAACGAGGTAATTTTGCGATTTTCCCTCCAAAAAATTGTATTTTTACTTACTGTGAAAAATGACTATACATACTACGTTTTATTATCATATTGACCACAAAACAATACGTATCCCACAAAATATGGCCGACTAGTCTGTCCGGTAACAGAAGAGGCATGAAAATCTAACGATTGTAATTAAATAAGAAAGATCTAATGGTTCCAGACAATTAGAGGCATCCATGCCCCAATACTACTCTAGGGCATCAGAGCGGGAGCCTATACAATGGGAACCAAGATATTACAAAATCAGTTCACTGCTAAACAATGCTTCTAAGTCTGCTATGGATCCGCTTTAAAATTTGAATTTTTTGGAATATGCTCTTGACAGGCCACTGGATTGAGGACAAGAAAAATAACTAAAAAAGAAAAAATAATCCCACATTTTCGAGCTGCACTTTTTAAGACCTTAAAATGCCTTATTGATAGCATGGGGCTGCTATTAGCGTTACACTTTTCACTTTTCAGGTGTGCCGTTTTTCTCCAAGTGTGAAGGAGGTCCCTCCTTCCAAGTGAAATGCTGGACCTTTGTTAGTTACAAATGAAATACATTGCGAACCACATATTTTCAAACATGATACACCCTCATTCCAGAAAGATAATCTTGCCAAAGCGATTCCCGAAACTTTGCGTGAATACATATATCCTTTGTTCAAAAGCAGTCAAGGCGAGGATGCCATGAAGAAAAATGATCAGACCACAGTCGAAGGACGAAATTTGATCTTGGGTCAACAGCGGGTTTAGATTATAAAATTACAAGCAACATAATGCACATTTCGCCGTAACTCATAATTTACAGTAATCATCGATAAACCACAACTACAAATGAGCTAATTCTAAGGATACAAAAATTTCCAGTATCCCTCCAAAGGAGAAGGAGCATCAGACCCGGCGGCATCCAAACCCCCTCCTACCAGCCTCTGTACTTATAACTGCACAATGTCCCAATATCTTCACTGCCCTAAATTTGTATATGACATATGGGAAGAGTGACTTACAAATCTTTTTCAGACGCTGAAGCTGAAGCTCTTAAAGCAAATGCTCCACAGACTAATTTGCAAAGAAATCTTCAAAGTCAATTGTAAGGTTAGGCTCTACACATGCAAGGAGTCAAAGGGTTTTCCCAGAGGTCATAATTAGGAAACGTTTCTTCGGGCAATCCAGTCCGTGTCTGGTGGGTTACAACGACATCTTCCACAAAGGTCGCCCAGCCCATGTATGGGTCCCCCAAAGATTTAGACATGAGCCCCTTGTCCGGTTTTATGGACTTCAGGTGGTGACCCATGTACCTCCGGGCCCCAATTATCAGTTTCGCAAAGTTACCGCCATGGGTCATCACAAACACATCGGACTTCAAGCAGACCAAGAAGTCGAGGGCTGCCAAGCTTGTCACGTGCTTCCGGAAGCCATCCAGCTCTTCCTTGCTTGCTAACTCCTCCTTTGTCACCTATTGTAATTATTAAGTCATAATCTGAACTAAAATTTTTAATATAACATTTCAACAAGCATTGATGTCCTTCATTTACAATCTGATGCCAACAGAATCGGCAGCGCGTTTGGCAATACAACTATTTTCTTTAGTTTCCGCTGAAGAAAAGAGAGACGGGGAAACCAACTAATCCAAGGTATTATGTTTGTTTTCTGTTAGAGAACTGGAATTCTGTGGCACATTACTTGCAATTCAACAAAAAATACATAACTTTTCAAATCACCAAGTGAGTCAGGCTGAAGCATCTTAGAGGAGGTCAAAAGTGCAAACTTTTTACTTGAGAAGATTTTACCACATATCTTTGACTCTGGCAGCTAAACGTGATTTTCAAATTTTCTTCTTTTATTTGAACATGATGTTAAGCTGGCAAACAGGAATTGCAAGAAAAATC
Organism: Rhododendron simsii; assembly: GCA_014282245.1. Lineage (NCBI taxonomy): Eukaryota > Viridiplantae > Streptophyta > Magnoliopsida > Ericales > Ericaceae > Rhododendron > Rhododendron simsii. Next base: position 17,541,956 of record CM024964.1, on the reverse strand, counting down.
AAGCAAAATGCCTTACAAGATTTGGGAACATGTTCCTGAGTGGTGCCATGCGGTTCTGTCCACCATAAACCTGCCCGGAAGCAACATAAATTTGCGTTTCTTTAGGATAACCCATAGCCCTGAGAATCACTGCCACTTCTCCAGGCTCAAGAGGACATCGTCCTTCCTTCCGCTTCTGTAGCGCCAATGACCACAGGTGGGATCCGTTCTAATCACCAGAGAGAGAGAACAAACACAATTCAAATGTTCAAGTGCATTTACTTCTAATCACAGGAAACAACCTGATCAATTGGGCTTTAGATCACCTTATACCGTCGCGGCCATTCTTTCTGTCTATACAAGGCCATTAGAGCTTTTTCCTCCCTTGTTCCCACAAAATCACAAAATGATAGGCCTACCATCCCTTTTTCAAATCTAAGGTGAAGAGCCCTGTTCAGGAAAAAAATTGAGTACAATTTTCAGAAAAATAATTTGACAGAATATGGTTAAGCCAGGTTTAAAAAGCAACATACTCAAACACTTACATGTAAGGGTTTGGACTTGCTGTGCGGTTTCTCATTCTTGATGCAAGAAGATCAGCCATCTGTTCAATCTCAGGAAGAAACTTCAGGGCATGATAGTTTACCCTGCACCTCAGCCTGTTGATTTCTTGAGGAACATTGTCATACCTGAACAACAGAAACGAATAATGACAAGTTACCTCAAAAGAAACTTAGCAGGGTACTAAACAAAGATCTTTATAACTTCCATAACTTACCCAAGTCGATCAACAAAAGGTTTCAAGGCCATTATCTTCTTCTCCTTGATCCGGGGCAAAACATTATCAATGTAGAATTGTGCTGGAGCATATTTTGGAATATTTTTTACCGTCCGTCTGTCATGTATTAAGATATCTGAGTAAGATACAAGCTGCTTGGAACATAGTGATAGTCATGAGAAGCTTATCATATACACTGGCAAAATAGATAAAGTACCCTGCCACAGATACTTGATATCTACATAGGAGTGTGGGGTGTACGCCCGATACTAACTATTGGACACCAAATGTATTATTGTGCCCAAGACTGCAATTGAGTACGATGTACATATTTTGTTTCCTAAACCAAACCAATCATTGGGATCAGCTACATGAAGCCATTTTGTCCAATAACATCTAAACAATGAGTAATGGTAAGATCTGACATATGAGAGACAGTAGTAGATCTGACAGTGATAATTGCTGCCAGAGTGAGAGACAAAAAGCACAGATTTCCGCCTGAGAGAGAGAGAGAGAGAGAGACGGAATAGTTGGATGTAGCTTCCGGGGTTTAAGTTATTACTTTGGGCCTATATGGGCCGCTTGGAGAAATGGTGTGATCAACTACTAAACGCCGGACTGGGCTAGAAAAAGAGTACAACAGTTGGATTTTGGTTCGGTTGACTTTTGGTCTTTTTTACTCATAAACCAAAGCCAAACCAAATCGTAAATTTCTTTAATATCCAAAACAGAACCGAACGGGATGACTTATAAAACCCACCAGAATCGCAATAAATTGTTCGGTCCAGTCGGTCCGCTCAGTTTTTTCGGTTAAACTTTCATCCCTAGTTTGAACAAGAGTACAAGACATCACCGTGAAAGTAGAGGTCTTGCAACTTATGAAAGTTTCAGACTTTTAAGAGAAGTAGAAAACGTAATGGAAAACTTTTATCAAACATTCTAAAGAAAATTAAAAAATGTCGAGTGTTGACAGTTAACCTTATAACGGAGGTCCAACTTAGACATCACACTCTAAAGGTTTTTATCTCTATGCATATCAAAGTTTGTAACCAGTAACCCAAAGTGAGGATCCTCCTGTAATCCTATAAATACCAGATATTTAAATTAACAGCACTAAAGGTGAGAAAATATTTCCGAGGAAAAAAGTGAGGACATAAAAGCACTCAAACCTTATACTTGTGAACAGCTCCGATTTGTCAATAAACCACTCGGGGATATCACGAACAATTCTCACATCATCCTTCAAGTAGTCAATGAAATGATCCACATCAAATATGTCTTCAAATTTTCTGCAGAGATTTGAAACCTTAATGAAAGAGAGCCCTGAAGTATCTGATAAGAATTGTCACAGGCAGATCCTAGTGATACACAAGACAATTTCCACTAATTGAAGAGGTGGTTGACTTTTGTTAGTTAATGTAGCGTTCACTACAATTTGCAAGTGATGTCAGTCAAAAGGAGTTGACTAATTCAGAAACCATTGAAAAAATGATAAGCAGAGTTCCTCAAAAGAAGTGATACAGTTTTAACTTCAGATGCAGTAGAAGCAGGAAAATGAAATCGGTAATGTCATCCCAAATGAATTCTACATAAAGAAGCTTTTTCTTCATCTGATATGAACTCTGCTGCAGGTACAAAGCTCTGACACTGCACATGGCAAGCTGAGTGATCTCCAAAAGCCTGCTACATTAAAATCCCATGGTCTTGGGTCCACTAGCATGTGAGCAGCGTGGTTATAAACTGTTAAGTGAGCGGCTGTATCAGTCTTCATATTTCGTGTCTTAAGAGTCAAGTCTACAGATTGAATCACATGTTGTACATGTCAAGTCCAGCCTAATCTCAAATATAGTATTGTAATAAATAAACGTGAACTCCTACACTTCTAATCTGGGAAATACTGGAGTCAAAAGAATTCTTTACCACTGCCTATCATACTGTGCAAGCTATGAAAAACTCCTTCACTTGTTATTCACACATACTACTTATATTTTGGAATAGCTGCAATACAAGTTCACAAAATTATAGGTCAAGACAACTCACGTTTGGTCTTTCCAGATTTGATCTTGCTTCAACACTGGCATAATGAGGGTGGCATTCATTATTTTGGCAACGGCAACGGCATTGCATATCTGCATGGAAACTCATGCAAGTACAGTATGAGATTGAGATACACAAGTCTCAAAGTGTACGACACAGCAGACTTGATGTTACCAATCGCTAGAAGTCTATTTCTGAGTTACGTGAGAAGACAATAGTAAAACAATCCTCAACTATGGAATGTATAAGAACAGAAGCATACAGCAATACGTTGCTGGTTTAGACCACCCTCAGCATGTATAAATATATACCCATTTGTTTCATTTTCAGGTGGAAGATCTGCAGAGAGCCAATCAAAAGACATTAACAGAAAAATAAGGAAGCAAAAACTTATATCAAAGTCAAATCTTCCTGCACAACCGTACATTCCTAAGAAAAATATATCATAATTAGCTGAACGAAGACTATTTTCTGAAGCATTCAGCCCACTACTACAGACATATCGATAGTTCAAGAACATATATGTGCAATAAACAAATGGAACTGAGTATTTATGTGAGACATTAACCCTGTCAATTCTTTATGAATTGATGCCTTCGAGAGTTTGCAGACAAGGCATACATTGTTCACACATTGCCAAAAGTTAGGACTGTCTCCAATCCCTCCCCGTCCCGGCCCATACCCACATCAATTTAGATTAAATAGGTATTGTTATTGTTGTGCTATGACTTCTGCAGTCATGGCGACATTTTTACTGCTTGAGTGGCATTTGGAGGAACAGGACAGCGAGTCAGGCTGCTAGTAAGCCAATTTTGACCATTGACAACCTTAGGAACAGATGTATGCATATATTGTGCATACATTGCCAAAAGTTAGGTCTCTCTCCAATCCCTCCCCGTCCCCGCCCAAACCCACATCAATTGAGATTACATAGGTCAATTGTGCTATGACTTCTGAAGTCATGGCGACATTTTACTGCTTGGAGTGGCATTTGGAGGAACAGGACGGCAAGTCAGGCTGTTTTGCAGCTAGTAAGCCAATTTTGACCACTGACAACCTTAGGAACAGATGTAAGTTGATTATTCATTGGTATAATTCGTGCCAGCAAGCATGGGAGGGTATTGACCATCTTCTGCAGATTGCCCTGTGGCCAGTCATCTTGGAGGTTAACGCGTTCATCTTTTACGTTGCAATGGCGATGTGATCTTGAGTAGGCAAGCTGCTCATTAGTTGGAGTTCTTGTTGCCCTAAGAAGTCCAAAACAAAGACGTGGTAGACTAGAGTGTGGGGTGTTTGGCGGACCATTTGGAGGGGATCTTTTATGGCAGTCCAGTCACTATTCCCAAAGAGGACTTCTTTTTCTTGCTTCGGTTGTTCGTACAATCTATGGGAGGTTTGTATATGTTGGATATATAGCATTTAGATTTGGGCTTTTATAACACGGTTTTCCACATTTAAGGTGTTTTGATTAAAAAAAGGCATGTAAAAAAGATAAATTTGTCAGATTTAAGATTTTGTGTAAAACGAATTCCTTTGTCAAGATTTTAGATTGTCTAAGAACTTCTTTTTCCTCGAAGTTTATTTGAAAGTATTGATTCAGAGCACTCATTTGAAAGACATGCTTTGTCAAGATTTCAAATTTTGTATGCCAAGATCATTTTATACATACATCTATACTAACATATGCTATGTAGCACCGACAAGGACACGCGACATGACATTCGACACATAAGTTATAAAAAATTGGAGACACGACACGTTGCGGACACTTTTTAAAAACTATTTTTTATACCATCAAATGAGCAAGAACCAATATAAAGCTCTACTTGTGAAAATGTAATGCCAGGTATACGGTATACCTTATATCATTTACCATTCACAAAAGTATTTCAACAAAAAACGTCTCATCACTTAGATGTCTTTGTAATCAGTTGAACATCCTTTGTCACATAAAAGGTAAGACTTTCCTAAGTTTTAATTAGGGTCTACTATTTTGTTTAATACCCCCCACTAATTTTGCGAGTGTCCCAAGAGTTTCTGGAGCATTTTTTAGACTGCCCTGGAGTGTCCACATAAAAAACATTGAGAAAAAATAGGACAATTCGTATTTAAGTGTTGGACGCTTGTCAGGAGATTGTTGGTGGTCCGACAAGTGTCCGGAGAGTGTTGGTGCCCGACAAGTGTATGTGTTACATAGAATGTATGTAAGTAGCTAGAAGATGTTGGTGCGGGGCTCCACCAAAACCACAACCAAGACCTTTGTCCATTTTGAAAGGATAAACTCTGATACACAATATTGGTCACTTCAAATTAAAACTTGCAGTGTGGCGTTAAGTGTGATGAAAATTTGGGATCAGAAAACTTAAAACTACATTAAATGAAAGAAATGGTTTCTTACATGACCGAACACCGATACAGAAAAGTATTCCACCAACACATATAGATTGATCTCATTCTCTCAGAAAACACTAACGTACTACTCGTGCCACATGGTTACATCCCTCAACTTTCCAGTTGCTAGCTTTCCATTTCTTACACTCAATAAAACATAATTTAAACAGAAAAGCGAAGATCATTATGATGAATCCTCAACTTCCAAAAAATAATTAGTGTTACCTGATATTACACCACTCTGTCGCTCAGCACAAGACTTCCATGACGTGGTGGCTGAATAAGGATTCTCCCAGAGTGAGGGAGACTCCTTAACCTTGGTAAGATACAGATGAAAAAAAATTAAATAACTCAACTCATCAAAAAAATTGGACCAAATAGGTATATAACCAAACATAACTTACTCGCGGACAGCGAAGAACAATGCCTTCTTTTCTGCACAAGTATGGGGCATTCTGTGATACATATAAGTTATAAGCTGTGCATTGAGATGGTTAAAATAAATACCGGGGATATACACACACACAAATTATCCAGTGAGGGATCCCTTACCAGTCTACCAAGTGGACCTCCCCTTTCCCGAGCAAATTTCGATGATCTTAGCCACTCAAAATGTGCAGAACGTGATTTTAAGGGTACCCGCGAACAATCACCAAAAAAATTTGACCGGAAAGGGCTAAATTTGAGCAGTTTTTTATTGAACCGTTCAATGAAAACTGCTCTGAACAAGCCATTCTCAGTCTTTTTGCTGATTTCTCGTGGATACCCTTAAAATCATGTTCTGATCACTTTGAGCGGCTCGAATCATCGAAATTCGATTGGGAAGGTAAGGTCCGCACCATAAAACCGTCTGAAATCCCTTAGGGGATCTGGACAGTGTGTGTATGTGTATGTGTGTGTGTGTGTGTATATATCTGAAAGGTACTGGTCACATGTTCCACAGAATAACAGAATGCATAAATCTTTTTAAGCATGCAGAATGAAAAGCTCAATGTGAACATCAAAAGTCCGCAAAATCACAAGTCTTTTTTTTTGCTGATTTCTCGCGGATACCCTTAAAATCACATTTTGATTACTTTGAGCGGCTCGGATCATCGAAATTCAATCGGGAAGGTAAGGTCTGCACAATAAAACTGTCTGAGATTCCTTAGGGGATCTGGACAGAGTGTGTGTGTGTGTGTGTGTGTGTATTATATATATCTGAAAGGTACTGGTCACATGTTCCACAGAATAGCACAATGCATAAATCTTTTTGAGCATGCATAATGAAAAGCTCAATGTGAACATCAAAAGTCCGCAAAATCACAAGTATTACTCAAAATCAAAAACTAAGGATAAACTAAAAGGTACATATTGCATAGAAAATGAACGTTCTAGCACGAATCCAAGCTCATATACGCAAGGGAATCCTAAATCCTGATCAGGACAATGTATGATCAAATGCATGACCGCAGTAGCAATACAACATTATGACCTACTGCATGCATATAAAGGTCTCATATGACACTCACTCATAATCCAACACGGAAAGCTGAAACATACTCAAGTAAACCAAACAGCTCTACTAGAATCACATGAACTCAGCAGTTTAAGTACAAGAAATCTCATTTCTTCTCATCTCCATCGAATTCCTTAGAATCCCTACAATGCTTTGATACTGTCAAGCTATCCAACAAGGAGGGACATAAAAGTCAGCATGGAAACCAGCTTCAACTAGGGCACATTGTTTTATTGCAAATGCGAAAAAATGCCCATTCAGATACAACATTACCAATCCAAAAGAATAAATAAATAATAATGAAGGGGAATGTCACAACGTTAAAATGACTGCAAGTAACTGCAATATTAGCCCAAGGGATTGGCCGTAAGGCCTGGGACTTAGAGGATTGCACCCTCCAAAGGGTTCAAAACCTCTCTGGTGCTATCAACTCCTTTAGGGCCCCTTCGGACAGGGACAGAGGTTTGCTCTGGATTTAATTGGACTCCCCGCCTTGCGGGGACTAGTCGAGGTGTGGGTAAGCTGGCCGGACACCTCAGTTACCAAAATGCTAAATTTAACTGCAATATTATAACAGGGAGAGTGTTATACCAGTCGATTGAGGATAGAGAAAACGGAAATCAATCCGGCGACGAGGACGAAGAGGAGCAGGAAGAGCGAGATCCTGGAGTTGTACGGGTGGAACCTACTATCGTCGCTGAAAAGTGAGATCTTCGAGCATTGGAAACTGGACAGGAGTGATCGGAACCGATCTCTGGGGTGGCGATCGCGGCCGCCGCCGTCGTGATCGGGGAGGTTTTCCGGCGCCAACGGGGACAGGACGTCGTCTCGCTTCCTCGGGGAGGATACGGCACGGCCGCCTATGGAGGTCGAGTGGCGGAGCTCCGCCATCGCTCGCTTCGTCGGACTGAAAGCCAGCTTCCCTGTCTGGAGAGTGACGAGTCCGTGCGATTTCAGATCGAGCTCTGCGTCGCCATTTAAGACCGGATTGTAATAATTACACGTGGGTTAGAAGATGACCCCTTCAACTATGCTTCGGTTTCGATTTACCCCCCTTGGGTAAAGTTCCATACATTTGGACCCACATCAGTAACTCTTTACATTCCTCGAGGGGTGGAAAGAAGAAAAACGATTAGTATGTATTTGAGTAATTGGTACGTATAAAAACATGCAAACCACATCTCTATCTAATAATACTAATACGAAGTTTGACAAAGCAATTGCTCAAAATGTTTAGTTTAATAGTTTGATGTGAGCAAACCGCAAACCAACTAGAGCTAGCCAATTGACTACTTTTTTACACTCTCTATTGAGGGGTAGAAGGAAATCTTGTTGAAGACAATGATTGACTGTCAATTCTCTTGTATAGGAGTGTTTCTTTGTGAGTTTATTTTTGTCCCAAGGCTATGTGTTGAAGTTTTATGTTTCGGGCTTGATTTAGTTAGTGCAATCTCACATGGTCTTGTCAAAGGTGGTGCTAGGAATTTCCTTGCATGGGTTCAAATTTTAAGCTTGTCACAATATTACTATCACAATGGGCACATTTGTACAACATTAGGGGGTTTCTCATTTACAAACACACGTTTAAAATACAAATCCGGATACAGCCGTATTAAAACCGTTAGATGCACATAAATTCAAGTAGATTAATCGATACTGAACATAATTATTTTGAGAGTTGTGTTTGGAATGCATGCTCGTAAACATTTGTTTAACAAACTACCTCTCAACTTGATAATCTACACTAGTATTTACCTCCACACGGAACACTAGTTTGTGACATTATCAGCCTTCTTTTTCTTGTAAAAAAAATACGTATTTTTGTTTTTCCAAACATGGATTGCTATTAGCTATTGTTGCCTTATTGTGAGGTGAACTCTCTCACTGTGACTTTTTATTGGCTGTACAAATATATGGTTGGCTGCCAATTATTGGCTTCAAAAGATCAACATTCGTGCACTTGTTGGTCTTGTAGTGCGCTCAGTCAAAAATCAAAGAGCGTTCATTAATGCAATTATTCATCCTTAGCAAACCATTCTATGTATGAGATCATCCACAGCGGAACAATCAAAAGTTACCACATTATTTTTGGTTATTTATTTGGGCCCTATTTATTTAAGAGATTACTAAGGTTAGAAATGTAAAGGTCCACAATGGTATAATCAAAATTGAATAACTAAAAATTGTCACATCACTTTTTCAACTTATAAAAATCTAGAAATTATGGCATAGAAAACAATTTTTTTCAAAATAGTTTTCAAACTAATAAAAACAGGTTATTAGAAAAAGAGAAAATAATTTTTTGAAATCTTTGATTTAAAAAAAAAAATTCAGGGAAAAGTTAAAAAAAACACAGTTTTTGGAAAATATGTATTTCTTTTTCTCGAAAGAACAGTTTTTGAAATAAAGTCTTAATAAAAAAGCAGTCTTGAAATAAACTATTTTTGCACCAAAAAAAAAAGGAGTTTTGGAAAAACAGTTTTAATTAAAAAAAAGTTTTTGCAAAAAAATAAAAAAGCGTTTTTAAAAGTATATTTCTTAGAAACATGTTGAAAATAAAAGAGAGAGAATGTTTATGTGTAATGATAGTGTACTGGATTAAGGAAATGTGGGAACAACTAAATTTGATTATTGACAAAATGTTGCTAGTTTTGATTATTCAATGGCCAAAATTTGATGAGTTGCTAAAAGGTTGTTAAGTTTAGTTATTCCAATATGAACTCTTTTTTGAACAAATATTGCTAAATTAAACAACCTTTTAGTTTTGATTATATACTACTGTGGATGCTCTGATTAGTACAATAGATTTTTGAAAGTTCACTATGTTCACCTGAACCAACTACCTTCCAGGTGATATCGCCACTGGGTTTAATGTCCCACTATTATAAATATTTGAATGCAATTCTCTTATTGCTTGATTTGTAATGTGATGCCTCGAATTATCGCAAATTAATTTTGTCATGTATTGGTAGTGTAATTGGTGAATGGATATACTCACTTGAGTGCTACTTCACTCATCCGGGTTCGAGCCTCAAAAACCCCTCCTCGCCGCGAATATAATTAAAAATATTTACATGAATTGATTGAAACACAACTTGTGCTGAGCTCATCTATTTTTGTGATCATCCATTTTTTATTACTAATAATAAGACTAGCCCAAACAACAAGAAATAGATGATGGAGTCGATTAGAGCATCCAACCCAATATCTTCTATTTCTTCATTTTAGAGGATGAAATTAACATATTTTGATTAAAAAATGAATATAGAGAATCTTATTACTATATATACAAATTTAAGTCACAAATCTTTACATACCCTTTCTATTTTAAAGATGTCTTCATTTTTGTTTCAAATTATTATTCACTTTAACTCCAAATCTAATAATTTTTGCATTTAACATTCAAAAAGTGAATTTGAAGGATCATCCATTTATATTTGTCATACTCTATTTTTGGAGTATTAAATTTTATCCTTCAAAATAAAGAAGAAAAATAGAGGATGAATTGGAGTAAGAATTTCTTCCAAATTAGAGAGATAGAGGAGGAATTTTTCACTTTGAAGAGTCAAAATGTAATTCTTTATTCAAAAAAGTGAATTTAAAGAATGTTACTATTCACCCATACAAAGGGCCCAATTCCATCAACCACTTGCGAGGTCTCAATTAAACCAGAGTAAAGTTCTGTATGGACTGACCTTGAAGAAGTTTATAACGCTTAAGAGGTTTTAAACCTTAAATCTTAAGAGGGAGCAATTCTTTAAGTCTCAAACCTTGATAGTTAGGTCAACTCCAATAGTTGATTTTGAAAAAATAAAGCTTGGTTGGACATGTATAATTTTTCCAGTTGTAAAAGCATCTCCTATCCATTTCAAAAATTATTAAAATAGAGAAGTGATGTGACATATTGAGGAAAAATGTAGTAATTTATTTTCCTTTTTATTTACTTTTTGTATTTTTTGAAAAAATTTGAAGGAATCTCTCGTCTTTTTTAGAAATTTATTTTCATTTTAAAAATAAAATCTCTCAAAAGAGAACCATAGTTCCTAAAAAGTACTCTCCAAAAAGTAAAAAAAACATTTGATGAATTACAAAATCCCTCTTCAACATGTCACGTTCATTTTCCTATGTTAGTTTCATTTTCCCTTTTTTTTATGCACTGTAATTTTGAAGATGGATTGGAGATGCTCTCATGCTCGTATTATGTCGAGCCAGCCGAGGGTTAAGAAGAGCAAACCCAGAAGCATTTCCTTTTTGGGGATTGTGCGATCGCTTCTCTGTTCTCACTTTCCGCTGCTGCATGGTGTACCATGGGCACTGTAAGAATCCGTGTGGTGTTCGAAGACGACGGCCACATTCTGACCGAGTCACAGGTATCGCAAGGGTTGAATCAAAGCTGGATCCTGCTCAAACCACAACACCAATCCATTTCTGATCTCTCCTCCTATCTCGCCCACTTTTTCGACCTCCATCGCTCCTGCCCTAATGGCATCGTCCTCTCTGTAAGCCCCCCCACTCTCTTCTCTCCCTCTCTCCATTACCCAGTTTCATCTCAAATTAGTATGGAATAACATCAGTACAAGTGCTAATTTCAGCTATATGTTGTTTTTTACTTTTTGATTTCATAACTTGTCAAAATTGTTGGTTTGCATGTCGAAACAGCTAAGAATATACGCAGTTTGGAAGTGAAACTAACTTCGGTTTTGACCAATTTGCTTTAACTGGTTTGGATTTTTGCTATTGTTGAAGTCTGTGGCTATGTTAGTATCCACCAAAAAGTCACCGCGCCCCCCCACCCCCCGCTTTTTTTTTTTCCCTTCTTCCAACTTTTCAAATTTTGGTTCCTTTTTGGACCGTCTCAAGGGGAAGAACAGAAGAACTGGGAAAGGAAAATGATAAGGACCAAAAGTTATGAACTTCACCAATGAGCAATGACCAACAAAAGTTTTCCGAAAAGTAGCCGATTTTGTACACATTCCAAATATAGCCTATTTCATTTTTTTGTTGTTTCGGGTAAAGCAAGTTAATCTTAAAAACCCATAATTCTTTTCCATTTTAGCGACAAAGTAAAATTAGGGTTTGTCCGTTGTGTTATTTTCAACTCTTGATAATCACTGAGCACATTCATATATTTTTTTTGCAGATGGATGACTTTGTGTTGCCACCATTTGAATCAACATGTGTTCTAAAGGATAAGGATGTAATCAGGTCTTGTTTTAACTTGGTATCAATATCCTTTTTGAGACTGTTCCTCTTGTATTGGTAGTGTATTTGTTGAATGCTACATCTTTGTATCAGAGTCCAGAGAAAAGGACGAAGGTTGCGTGACGTTGTCAAGGTAGATATTGGACTAAATTTGAGTGAGGACAAAGGAATTGTGGAGAAGCAACCTGTTATCACTTGTGCGCCACTTTCAGTGAACGAGGAGTTTGGAAAGGAGACTGGTGGTTGCCAAATTGAACCTGAAGAGGAAGAAGATACATTACTCATAAATAATCCATCTGGTGGAAATGCCGTTTCGAAGAAAAGGAAAGCATCAAAGCAACTCCAGAGACCGGAGTACGTTTTACGACGGAATCTTCCAATCATATTCTTGTGTAGTAGTTTCGAGACTCTATTTCTCACTAGTTCTGAATGGGTGTCAGACTCTTTGAACCATGCCATTTCAGCGTTCCTTCATTCTTTTCATTGTTTAAGTACTTTTTGGAATCAACTTGGACAGAAAAAGGTAAATTGACAACGTAAGAAACAAGTTAGCATTTAGTTAATCCTTCTAGTAAGAGTGAAGCAGTTGAGGAAGAGCAAAAATGATCTGACTTTAATCTTATGGGCCATCGTCATTCTATGAACAGCCCACTGGGTTGTAAGCTAAAGAAAATTACTCCAAAGCACCTTTTACTTCAATACACTTTCACACACTTCTATATATTTTCCACACATTTCAACACACTTTGTTCAACCTTAATAACAGCCCAAATGGGCTGTTTTTTTTTTTGGCTTTTTCCTGATCTAATTACTGGTCAATAGTGTCCCACACTCAGGAATGCCTTGTTGTTTGTAGCTACATGTCCATGGAGTGCGACAGTGTTATTGATACCGTACCGTACCGGCCGGTACGGGCCGGTACGTACCGTTTTTACACATAACCGGTACCTTAACCTCCCAATTCCGTACCGGACCAAATACCGGTCCTTACCGCCCAATACCGGTCATCTCGGAAAATACCGGCCGAGACGAGCTTACCGGAATTTCCGGCCGGTATTTTGCAGGGCAGTTTTTTTTTTTTTCCGTTTCTGGGCAGTTTGCACTTTGCAGAGCAAAGGGACAGAGAAAAAAACAAAAGGGACAGAAAAAAGAAAAACAAAAAAACGTTTGATCGTATTTTAGCAAAACGTTTGAGAGTCTTGCTATTGAGAAACAGAAGAAAAATAGAAAGAAGGGGAAGAAGACATAAAGTTATGGAGACCAGAGAAGTATTTCTGGAACTAATTGCTGTTCCGATCTAGTCTTCCAGAGACCTAATCCGATGAACTTTCATACCTGTCGTCTTCTTGTGCAGCCTCTTCACTGTTGCGAGTCGATTCTTGGACAAAATGGTGTTGCCATTTAACCAAGTACATTACTCATAAACTAATCCATCTTGAGATGGTTTAGAATGGAACGCACTCAAAGCAGAACAAGCTTTATCTGACAAGGCTCGAGGCCTTTTTGGAGATTATTCAGTCTATTTGATCACATCATGCGAGTTAGATCTTAACATCCTTTCAAAACTCACTTCATTTATTTATCACTGTTGTCCTTTTATTTAATGAAGGTTAGTAGTGCTATTATGATAACTATATATCATTGTTAGGTCATTGATATATATATATATATATATACACACACACATAAATGTATTGAATTTTTAATATATATTTATGATGAATTGCAAAGACATAGGTATTTTATAATGAATTGCATGGTATGAGGGATTTTTTTGAATTATAATTGTTATATATATTGTAGTTGCGGTAAATTCGAAACGGTACCCGGTATTTGACCGGTACCGGTACGTACCGTACCAATAGAAAAACCGGTACCTTGGCCGGTACGGTATTCAGAACATTGGAGTGCGAAATCTCAATGTAAAATATCCATGTTATTTCTTCCAACATGTGTTTCTGTATTTATAGAACACCACCCGAATATTTTTTAAATTTACCTGATGTTTTACCGTTTTATTCTTTAAATTTGTTAACTTATGCTTGGAACGATTCTTTGAGGATTTTTCTATGAGCACTTTCCTGGCCTGTGATCAACTTATTCGTGTCATGAATCACAGGAAGAAGAAAAAACGTACTATGGCTCCTCAAGATCTTGAAAATGATTTCCAAATGGAGCATAATGAGAGCTTTAACGACGATGGCCTCCCCTGTGGGAGGAGTGTTGACAAGAAGCAGAAAGTATTTGATGTAAGGAGTGATCCTCAGAGAGCTAGTACGTCTACAAATGGTGACAGAAATAATGACAATGTTGAGCCTTTGTCTAAATCAAGGAGGTAAGTTGTGTAGGTACTTTGGCATTTCTCTATTGTTGCTTATGAACATACTTATTTTGTATTGATGAGGTCGATTTGACAATGTTACTCTAAGTGGTTCAGACACAAACCTTATCTTTATTTGAGCTTTATTCTCTTTGTTCTTGAATTTTCACTTGTCTATCATTTGCATAATTTCTTATATGTGATTTCTGTATGTGCATATGATCTTGCTGAGTGGTTGGGAGGTTCTGACTTTAGTATGGATTTGACTAAATACAGGTGTTGCCATGTTTTTATACAGCCAGTGAGCAACTCCAATAGTGTTTAACCTTATATCTACATAAACCCTTTGTTTAGCTCTTGGATTTTTCTAGGGAAAGGAAGATTACACTATAAGCAAATTCGTTTAACCTACTGACAAAAACCATTCCTTATTTCTTGTCTCTATTTTTCACAAGAACCTGTTAGATCTTAAACTTTGTAATCTTTTCATATTTTTCCCCCTCTTTTCCCTTTACTTGTTCAATTCCAAGGTCCAAACATATTGTAAACGAGATCGGATCACATGAGCAAGCAAGCAACACAACAATGCATGTACTTACACATGCATACATGAGGATAAATTCTTTTTCTCGTCAGCAATTATGGTTGAAGTGTATACAAACTTCTATCAGCTGCACATGAAGTTTGGAGCTTGGAAGGGCATTGATTTTTCTTTGGTCCTTAAATGCAATGACTTGCCAAGTCTTAGATGCCAATCCGAAGTTCAACTTCTAATTTATTTGATAATGTGCAGAAAAATTCTTTTTTCCCCGTATAAAATTATCTCTCGTCTTTTTGCGTGCGCCTGTGGTTTGACAAACTGAAGCACGTTATGCTAGTACGCATGTGCTTGGCATGTACATTTTCCCATCTTTGTAGCTTAATTTTGGAATTCTTCTTCGCCGCCGCCTCTATATTTTTTTGGATATTGACAATCTCCATTTTGTAGGTTTGGGAAGCTTCAAGAAAATGGAGAAGCATGTGGTGACGTGCCTCACACGTCTGATGGAACTAAAAAGGTGTGGAATGAAATTGGTATTATAGTTACTTTTAGCGCTTTTGATCCTATTAGTTGGATGGGAACTCACCATGCTTTTCGTGTAATAGTTTTTATTGTATGAATACTGAAGTGATAGATGCACTCAGGTGCAAAGGTAATTGGACCATTCAACCTTACAAACTCAATCCTGACTAACAAAGCAACACGAGTCCAAGGTGTGGAGTTTACAGTTGTTCCCATTGAAAAATGTATATTTGGCTTGCCTTGCGCCTCAGGCCTAGACCCCAACATACCTTTGCTCCTCTGAGAGAGAGGGTTAAAACTCCCAAACCCAAGACTTTGAGGAGTGAAAGAAAGGAAGGGAAAATGGAATTGAATTTGTTCCCTAATGTTCTCATTATGCATTTGAAATCACTGAGCTGGTACTTTACAAATATAAACCTTTAGGTTTAACTTATGCTTACCTGATATTTGATGTCAGGTCCCCAGTAGAAGTTCTCGGCGGCAATATGCCAGAAGGCGATGGCTGAAGGAACTAAAAGCTGAAAAGAAAGAGGTACTCGCTGTGTTTGGTTCACAACTTTGGAATGAAAATTTTGAGTTAAAATGTAAAAATATGTGATTGGATGAGTTATTTTTGAAATGAGTGGGTCCCATATCTGAGAGTTAACAAAAGGGAAAAAAAGAAAATTTCTGGATAAAACCTGTGGGTCTGTCCCAAATTCTGACGCATTTCTCTCTCTCTCTTCAAAAAAAAAAGCCAGCCTTTACTCGTTAATTATTAAAAAAACTAGAGAAAGCAGGGAGATGGAGGAAGGTGGAGTCCCGAGGGAGGGGTGGGGGCCATTAAAAATGTACACACATGGTTGTAGTTACACTTTGAAGTCAAAATGCTGGGCTTTTGTCAGCACTTGTCTGGTCGTTGTCAGCAATTGTTTGTCTCCATAATTTCTTTACATTCAAAACTATTTTGTGAAATAAAAGTTTAAAATGTCCAACCGAACACAGTGACTGTTTTTCCTGAGGACTGTGCGACCCATTTGTTGATAAAGTTTCATTCTTTGAATGTACCCTTCCCCCTCCTTTCTCAATGAAAAAGATGTCTTTTCACTACTTGTGGCCTCAAACTTGCAGCTTGATCGGTTGCAACAAAACGGTGAAGCAGGTGGTGAGATTGCTGCAGATGATGAGACTGTTCCCCTCATTACCAGGCCAGGATACATTCGCTTTGAGCCTCTGGGTAAGAGTGAGGCCCCTTCTATCCACAAATACACCCCTGCCCACCCTCCCCCTTTTCGCACACATACATCACTCTTAAATGTGTTTGGATTGATGTAGAAGATCTGGTTGGTGAGACAATTTGGGAGCAAGGAATATCTGTTCTAAAAGAATCTCAACCCTAGACAAACTGAAAATTTTGCTTGATTATTTGAGCTTGGACCATTCACGGTCACACACACACACAAGTCCTGAGAAATCTTATTGGCTAGTATATGGTTGATCTTCTAAAAGAACTATGCAGTACATTCCAATCCGTCTTCTTCTTTGTTGCACTGGTAGGAGGTGAATATGCTTCTGGAACTTGTTGGATTTTGTTGTTTTATTTAGGAAATGCCTACGATCTGTCCTTCGCTCTACCTTGGTCTGTTGATGACAAACCATATGAGGCATTTCTCTCATAGCAATGATCTCTGTAAGTTGCCCTGCTACCACATTTCATCTGTATGGTGACAGGCAATTACACGTTAATTGATTTTCAACGTGAGATTTGAATTGCTCAAGTTTCTCCTGACCTTTGTGGACATTCTATCTAGTATTTTGTTTACAGTTCTTTTTGGTACTCAATTCACTTGAATCTGATTTCTTTTGATGGTACTTGTCCGCTTCTCAATTGTATTACTTCAAGTGGACCTTATTATGCCGATTTATAATACATCAATATTGTTTTGTCAGATGCAGGTCAGCCCGCCCAGCAAAGCCTAGTATCCGTGGTATGCTAGTGTTTGCTTTCTTTTCTTGTGCTATTAGTTATGTACCCTGTTCACCTGAATTTTATTGCTTTAATGAATTCCAGTTTTTCTTTCTGAATCGTGGTTGTGATCGTCTTTCAGAGTGCTTATTTTTAAGTGATAGCTTGCACTCTATCTTTATATCTATTCAATTTGGAAGAAGTATTCCAATGACCATTCATGTAACTCACACTTATCTCCTTGTTAATGTTTCTGATTCAGCGTGCGAGAATGACTTGAATAGGTTTTAGCTATATAGCATATTTCCTTAAATAAGATGGGTTGTGTTTTTTTTGTTATTTTCCTCCCTGTTTCTGCAAGCTGTATGCTGCAAATAATTTTATTCACTTAAGCGATATTGGTTCATTATGAGCATGACAAGTTTACTTCTGTTAGTGTGTTGCAAGCAATTCCTCCACGAAGCAGTTGTGCAAAGATTAAGACAGGAGATTTAGTTAGTTTCCCAACTCGTCAGCCAACGAGTTTTATGCTTGCACCTTATTGTTGTAAGGTAATGCCTATGGAATTCATAATATATATCTCGCAGAGAAATGCATTAGTATCCAACCCAAGAACAAAAAATGTTGGGTTGTATAGAGTGCCTATTCCCCTTTCTATTTCTGATCTACATGTGGAAGATGCGGATCAGATTAGAGAGAGTAAGGAATGGACGGAAAAAGGGCAAGGCTATGTTAACAGTTTCAGGCCCATCTGTTATTGTTCGTCTCCAGACTCAATTAGCATTGCCTTTTCTTTTATTGTCCGGAGGAGACAAAAGATGAGCTAAGGGTGGTGTAACAGTTTCAAGCCATCTGTTATTGTTTGTTTCCAGACTCAATTAACACTGCCTTTTCTTTTGTTGTCCTGAGGAGACAAAAGATGAGCTAAGGGTGGGGTATCTCTTATGGGCCGGCCTTGATGGAAGGAGAGCTAACATTTTCTCATTTTCGACTAATGCTTTTCATCACTACTTGTTTGGATTTACTGACATGTTTCATCAACTACCGTTTAAACCACTATCAGGGCCATGAAGGCTGTTTTACATCGGTTTGTTTGTTTGAGCATGCATCATTAAAATATTATGATCTTGTTTCTTTGGATTTTTTGGGTAAACATGTTCTTTACACATCATGCTTCAGGAAACTCTCCAAGGGAACAGGATCACCAGCAAGAGAAGAGGTACAAAATGGGGCAGAGAAAATTTTGCATCGAGCGGAAGACATGACGACAAAGCCTCAAACAAAGAACATTTTCAAATGATGACTACTGATAAAGGGGAACCTCCAAATGCTCCCGTCGACTTTGATGAACTTGCACCCCTTAATAGGTTGCCTATGGTAGGTTCATATTTGCATGTGTAAGTAGATATGTGCACTATGTAATATCTGCTTGCTTGGTTCCTTGATTGTTCTTTTCGGCTTTGTTTGAACGAAGAATATGTGGAGGTATTTACCGAGGGTAAGGAAAGTTATGGGAACCAAAAAAAACTTTTTGCCATCTCTTATGCATTTTTTCCTCCACAAATCCTTGATCCCAACACAAGCTTAAGCAATGTAAGGATGGGCTTCATTTATCAAATCCTTTGAAGGGCCAAAGGCTATGATTAACTGCGATTAGTTTTGTAAGTCTGGTTTGATGGTCCGAGTGAATTACAATTCCCCTGTTGACATATTATTAACTAGCTTCCACATAACTGATAACACTATTATTTTTCTTTTATTTTGTAGGAAGGTGAAGTAATTGCATATCGCCTAGTGGAGTTATCATCATCTTGGAGCCCTAAGCTTTCCACTTTTCGAGTATGATGCTAATAACATGTATTGCCTACATAACTTTTCTTCCGAAAATATACCATGTTTTACTTTTTTACATTGATTTCTTTAGGTTGGCAAAACAGCATGGTGCGATCCAAAGTCCAAAAGAATTCTACTTACACCATTAGCAGGATATCCAGTTATTCTCGAGAATCAGCAAGATGAAGATGGATGTGAACAACTAGAAGATTACTCTCCTTATGGTCAAGATGGATCTTTAGAGGTACTCAAGCTGTAGACGATGAATTCTTCCTCTTCCTCTATTAGGAATCGTTTGGATCATGGATTTGTAGAGGAATTTACCACGGGAAAGGAACATGATAGGAAAAGAAAATAATACCTGCTTGTTTTGTTGTCTTTCCTTTGCTTTGTTTTCTTCCACAAAGCCCTTCAAAAGTCCATGGTCCAAAACGGATTTTGAGAGAAAACTTATGCATGGAATCGTAAAGGTGAAGGTAGGGGTGTCAATTTTGACCCAAACATATGACCCCACCCAAAGCCACCCACTCTAGATTCACTCAAACGCAGTCCCCTTAGGAGATGGCTCATTGTGGGTTCTAACCGAATTCCACACGTATGCAATGAGTGCTAAATGGGTGCGTTGAATGATCCACTGGGCCACACTATTACCGAATAAGTTAATTCATAAATACCACAATCTACCACCCCACACTAAATTCACTATGATCATATCTAAAATTATTACCGACTCACCAATATTAAGCTTATCAATGACACACCAAACTTACTAATGCTGCACCAAATTTTAGTAACACCACACCAAAAATTGTTAGGGCCACACCAAAATTACTAGCACAATATCATGTTTTTCGGTGTGTAATCATATATGTCACGTTTGATTATTAATATAACTATGGAATTGGAGTGATGGGCAAGTTTGTTTTTATCTACTCCACTGCCAAGTCAATCAACTTCAAATCACAAGCTGCTTCATCTTTGTTAATTTACTGAAAATCATGTTTCCTCTGCAGATAAGTTTTATGTCACTTATAGATGTCCGGGTTATGAACAATGGCAACTCAGATCCTCCAAAAGCATCTTCTGGTTGGACTAAGAAGGCTCCCATCGTCAATGAAGCTACCACATGGAGTGCGGGTCCAAGCAATAATTATAAGCAAACTCATGCCCCCATCGAAGGTAAGCATCATTGTTGGCTTCACTATTGTAGGTTTGGTTTTCATTGGGTGGAAAGTCTATCGGCAAATCGAAACCAACTGATGGAAACAGAAACAGAGAAAGTATATCTAATCTAATGTTGCGCCTTGAAATGAATCTACTTCAATTTGGTTTGTCCATTCTTCTCTTTTATCAATTTTGTGGTCTTTGTTGGGAAGAGGTCTATCAAACATTATCTATCCATCCCGCTAAGGCTAGCATTCATCAAAGTGAACTAACATGTTGTTGTACTTGTGTTGCACATTTTGATTGGTTTTTTCATAATCCCAAATTTTACTGCTTACATTGATTCCTCCTTGAGCCCAAGCAATCCTTTTCAGCCCTCTTTCTTCTATATCTATCATCTACAAACCCCAAATCCTTGCATCTCTCTCAATCTCTGCTTATAGTTTTACCAAAACTTGAAATCTTTTTCTTTTAGGCAAGTATCTATTGGCTTCGCTAGTTTGGGTTAGGTTTTCATGGGGTGGAGTGTCTTGAGATCTATGTTTGTGTTTTTGGCCTCCTGCATGAATCTCTGGTTTTTTCTGCAGAAAATGAGGTGAGTGTGTGGGATAAACACGTACAAGCCCAAAGCGCCAAGAAAGCACAGGTGATTCATGTGAATAGTCGGAGTAACGAGAACTCTGGTTCAAGGGCATCTACAAATAGAGCCTCGAGAAATAGTGCACTTGCCCCATCAATGGCTCTTCTAAGAGCTCGAAATGCTATGTAAATTGACAGCCCCTATGAGGAGGGTCGTTGTACATAAGGGAACTGAAAAGATCCCTTTGTGTAATGTAAGCAACTTTTGAGCTGATTTTGGAAAGCTTGACCTCTTAAATAGAAGTAGCGTTTTGGAAGTTTAGATTACGAATGCCTCATTTTCAAAATTATGGGATGAATGAAAACAGAACTGATCTGCCATTTTCAAAATTTGCAAGTAAAAGAAGGGAACTTGACCAAGTTCTGCTGAACAACGTATCAAGATTGTTTACAAAACGAAACTATATTTCGCAATCATGCTCAAATAAAGCAAAACCTATGGTGTTCAATGTTGCAAAAGCCAAACAAATTAATGAGGTAGAAAGATGACTGGTTGCGCTCTAATAATGGTCGGCGGTTTCGTTCATCAGGTATTAGCTATCATTCCTCACCCCCTCGTCCCCGTACAAAATGGGGAATGGATTTGTCCGCCCCATATCTGAACTCCGTATCCTATTTTCAAATGTTTTTCCTGCAACTTATTTTTGGGCTTTTCAATGAAAAAAACACTATCCGCAATTGGGGCGGGGAGGGCCGGGGATTGGACGGGGATGGAGCTGGGTAAATTGTCATCCTTGTCTAATTATTCCTCTGAACACAAATGTCCAAATAAATTTTCACCTATATCTTGCGCACGCCCCTGTAAGTTTTTTTCCTTTGAACTACCCTTCTTGCATTTCCATCAAGTGATTGACACATTTAACAGCACGGTTGTCAGGAAATGCCCGTCAAAGGATTGATTTTTCAGTGCCAAGCGGGTATATCCACGTGGTATCCGTTCGGTGCATCCGAGCCGTCCGATACACTTTTGGACGCTAGGATTGAAACATTCTCTCTCCTCTCACCCCAACACTTTCTCGCTCTTCAAATCTGAGCCTTTCAAACACGTAATGGACGGCTCGAATGCGCAAGTGGACACCAAGTGGTATCCGCTAGGCACGGAATTTTTTCCCGTCAAAGGGAAAGTTTCTTTTGGCACAAGTTAACAATTTCAAGCACCAAGCAAGCAGTGTCAGCAGGATACGGATTTGGGGATTCCAATCCAGAAGTGTTGAAGTATGATAAGATAAGTACGACAAGGCAGGCCAGTTAGACGACGAGTAATGAACTGGTGTTTTCTTTCTATCAGTGCCGGCCCCGACATTTGGGTTGCCCTAGCCCAATCTTATGTTTTGTTGCCCACTTACTATTAAGTCATACAAAATAAAAAAAATTCAAAATTACATTGTTCTTTTACTTGAATAACATTAAAAAAATCAACATCAAAATGTTAACCTCGGTTATAGTACTTTATGTTTAGCATGATCCGATTCAAAGAAAACAATTTTTCATAGCATTTTTTGAAGCAATATTTTTAATTGAGTCATCGTACTTTACTTATCCAATAACTCGTGGCCTGTTCCGCTCACATTTTTTTGTGGATTTTTAGGCTTTTTAATTGATATATGTGAGGAGAATGATCTGTCTCGAAAAACATAAAAAGTTTTAAAAAAAAAAGCACAAAATGCCAAAAATGCTCTTAGTGTAACAACGCCCCATTTTCAATTGAGATCATAGCCAATCTGTTTAATCTTTGTTGCAAAATGGTAGTTCAAAGGTAAAAATAAAAACCGTGTTAGCTCGCTCAGTTTATTTTAACTATAACTTTTTTTTAATCATTTGTAAGAACATATCACTTATACATCACTTTTGTGTTTGTTAAACTGAAAATTTCCAACAAATTAAGTTGTTTTCCGCAATATTGTGGACTGAAAGGAAAATAAAAAAAGGTAGAACAAAACTGTAAAAATAAAGATGATTTCATAATATTGTGAATTGGAAAGAAAACAATAAGTGGGGGAAAAAATGAAGAAATAAAGGAAAAAAGGAGAAAACAATAAGTGGGGAAAAAAAGTGAAGAAATAAAGGAAAAAGGAGAAAACAATAAGTAGGGAAAAAAAGTGAAGAAATAAAGGAAAAAGGAGGCGGCTGGGAGGCCCTCCGGGGAATCGAACTCGCCATAACTCGAACTCTTGCAACTTGTGGTGACAAGCAATGCCAACTTGCCAAGCAACTGACTTGCGCTGGTATAGGAAACTCTTTTATATTTATATCCAACTTCAAAATTTTTTTTTTTTTTGGGTTGCCCCAGCCCGGGGGGTTGCCCAAGCCCGAAGGCTTGCGGGGCTTACCCCGGGGCCGGCCCTGCTTTCTATCAATACTATCAGATCGCATTGACTACTGTCGATTCTAGTCAGCTCATATCAGAAGTGTAAAACGTGAGAGTTAAAGGAGATTCGAAACTCAACTTCGGGGATACTCAACCTGATTGAGTAATTTTCACAGCTTGATTTAGAATATTACAACGAAAAGGAGAAACTATTCTGAAATCCACTTGCAAACTTCCCTATCGATCCCAGTATCCCTTATTCTTCTATTAGGATTAGGAATACGAGTCCTGGAAAAGGAAAAAGATGAAACCCACCAGCAATCGCCAACACTGAATTTTCAAATCCCCATCTTTACCAGGTGATGTCTCTAGAATATTTTTGCACTTGGAAGAAAATTATTGTGTTCGTTTGGTTACGGAGGATGAAAACAAGTCTCAGCAATACATAGTTAGCAGCAACCCTCCATTTGTTAGGGTTTTAGTTTCTGTTTGTGTGTACAAGGATGGGTGAAACAATTTACCCAAAAAAAAAGGATGGGTGAAACATGCGCTACAGCGAACAAAGTAAGTTCGTTCAAGTTCAGAACCTCTAGCAATACTATGAAATGATTTAAACCTAGCTACTACTCGTATCATTAACAGATTTAGTCAACTCATGATCTGAACAGAAGAAATGTGTGGGGGGCTGATTTCACCGTAAACTTCTTGAACCCCTTCTTCCGTCTGGTGAAACGTGAGGGTGCGACGGTGGTCTTGGGGTACCTGCAGAACCGGAGGGAGTTATTCATCCAGAAAGAAGCTCCGACGATCTAGTAAGAAAGTGGAGAAGGAGGATGTTTAGTAAGAAATATGCAAGAGATCAGAGGAATAATTGAGTGAACAGATCCTTCCCCTGGGAGGGGTTCTCTTCTATATATAGGCAAAACTATGTGGAATGCTGAACAGGCTAGCTCTGCCACCCACGTGCCTTGCCATGTTCGGATGACGTCGCGAGTCAGAAGTATTTAATGAACGCCGCTTCTGGAGATTGTTGAACCGCGTTGCAGGGTCAGATAAGTCACATCAATCAGAGATGTCACTTCGGTTATCAGAGAAGACAACTCACGTATCACCGGAAGCTTTCAGAAGGTTCTGGAACAGCGGCTTCTGAGTGTCAGGAATGAACAGTCACACATCCGAACGGCACAATTTCATTCGAACAAGTATTGTCCTATGAACGGAATGCTACTTTCCGAACGATAGAAAGGGGTACCGAACAAAGTGAGCTCAACGCCCCTCGGATGAAACCTCGAAGCTCGGCTGACTATTCCAGATCCGCTTATCCTTTGGGAAATGAGCATCACGAGGTGTCGAAACGCAATTCAACTTACAGATTCTGGGACATCGCATACCCCTTTGATCCTTACGACCCCTCTGAGCCTTCGGAAATTTCGGCCCACTACAAAATGGCTGAAAGAGAATCGTCCCAATCCAAAGCACGCACAAAATGGATGTTCTTGTAAGCAAATTTGCATCTATATGCTTCTCATACCAGTGTTACCTCGCCCTCAAGCATATAATTGCCTCAAAGGAGTTTTTTGTTCAGCAATATGTGTTCAAAGTCTAAACAGCTAATGATTCACCAAAAAAATGATAAGGACATGTACCAAAGTGCACAGATTCGGACACAAATGTGTCTAGAACTGTCTGATGTGTATAAGTCTTATATTTACCGTGTGAGGCTTAATATGCATCAGACTATTTCGGATACATTTGTGTCAGAATTTGTACCCTTTTGTCTGTGTCCATAGGATTGCTCATGACTATTGCAACCGTCGACTCACCCAAAAACCATTTGCATTCATTTCCTCTCTAACCAACAGTAATGTCTTGTATCGGTGCAATCAAATTTCACGAAGTAAGGGTACGGAAAACAGAATTTAAAGAACCAATTCATCTCATAACCAACAGACGTCAATGCTCTAAATAGCATTAGAGATTCTAGATCATCAACTGCGTGCTAGGAAACAAGAAAAACTCGAAATATATACCACCAAACAAAACATCAAAACGGAAATAAAAAAAACAAACCGCACAACCGAATGCAATTGAGTCCATCTTTAGTGGCCTGATTCCTGCTTCTACTCCACCAATAGTCCTCGTATCAAGGAATCAGACCATTATACGTATCCAGTGAAATGAGGTTCTCCGTAAAGGTTACTTCTTCGAAATTTTTAGGAATGCCAGGGATATGTAAATCCCTAACTAATGTATGATCCTCCAAATTGTAAACGCCTGTGTTCCCTTCACCATATGCCAACGAGACTTCTTCATCATTCTTCAGCGGGAAAAATTCAAAAAAACCCCTGAACTTTGAACCCAATGTCAAATAGGCACCTGAACTTAAATAAATTTCAATTGAACACCTGAACTTTCACTCAGTTATTCAATTTACCCCCTGCCGTCTCAATCCGTGACTTTCCTAACGGCAACTGCTGAGCTGGACACTAACAGATAGAACAAAACGTTAGAAGGAGAAATTGGAGGGAAACAACAACGATCTGGCACCTTTTTAAGGCCTCGTTCGGCCAAATAAGCCTATTGGCTTATTTTTTTTTGTCTGTATTCAACTTTTTTTTTCATATTTGTTAGTTTTTCGTCAATTTTTTGAAAATTATTGTATCGTCGTAACGAGAGGAATCTAAAAAGTAAAACATTATGGTCGAAATCCATTTTTTTAATAAAGACGAAAAAATTGGCTTATTGACTTATTTTTGTCTTTATTCAAAAAAATTAGGTTTCGATCGTAATTTGTTACTTTTTAGATTCCTATTTTCATGACGATGCAATAATTCTCAAAAAAAATTATAATAAGGACAAAAAATAAGCCAGTAGGCTTATTTAGCCGAACGGGGCCTTAAAAAGGTGTCAGGTCACTGTTATTTCCCTCCAATTTCTCCCTTTAACGTTTTGTTTTGTCTGTGTGTTCAGCTCATCGGTTGCCGTTAGGAAAGTCAAGGATTGAGACAGAAGGGGGTAAATTGAATAACGGAGTGAAAGTTCAGGTGTTCAATTGAAGTTTATTTAAGTTTATGTGCCTATTTGACATTGGGTTCAAAGTTCAGGGGTTTTTTTGAATTTTTCCCTTCTTCAGCAGACGCAGCAGAGTGAACTTCTTACCATATGGTATGTTGATTGCATATCCACTCCATGTCTCACTATTGTCATGTTCATTGATCAACCAAAAGTTAAAACTACTTCTACCACCCCTGTCGCGCTCCCATCTCTCCCTATGTGGAGGAGGATAATACAAACAGAGCTTTTCATCTGGTAACCGTATTTTGATATAAGAGGATTTCGGCTTGAAGTCACCATGTACTTCCAGGGTACGGAATTCCTCCTTCGCCAAATCAAACGCGGTGACCTTCCAAGGTTCATCTTCACTCTGCGTATCATATGCAGTCCAATACAGAGCTCCATTAGAGAACACCCCAAGTACGTCTGGACGAAGCAATGGACGAAGCAATTGACCGGGGAAGTCCTCAACCTGCTTCCAAGAATTGTGTCTCAATGCGTACGCTCTAACCATTGTCCGGAATACCTTATTCACGGGATCACTTAACTCTGCACAAATCCTAACTCACTTAACTCTGCACAAATCCTAACCAACTTGTAACCATCACTGGACGAATCATAACCAAAGCCATCACTGAAATTCTGAGGCGTCGCCGGCACGGGCGGTTCTGACACTCTCTTGGTCACTCCCGTTAACGGGTTCCAGAACAAGATCACATTGTCCATCTTTCGTTTACGCAAACAAACCAAGCCGTTGCACGCGGCCACAATCAGATAACACGAGAAATCCTCAACTGGACAATATGAAGAAACTGTTCCCAAACCATTTCTTGTCTTGTAAGAAAACGGAATCCGAATCCCAAATCAGAATCCTTTGGCGATCGAAACTGCACGACCTCTTCACAGACCTAATCATCTGGTCTAAAGCGAGGTGAGGATCCGAAGCGATCATCGATTTCCAACACTTGGAAACTGACATGAGACGTAAAAGGCTTTTGACAGGGAGTCTCGATAGTATACCTCCGAAGATGACATCATTCGGAACCTTTGGAAGCGAACCACTGGACGTCCTTCAACCGATCCGCCCTCGTTTGCGAACTCTCGGGTTCGCAAACGATCTTGTTCGGTTTCGAAAGCAAGCCAGAACTGAGGCGTTTCTTCGCCCTGCTTGACGAACACAACGGGTCCTTCGGCAACACGGTACGCGATCACGTGAGAAGCGGCGGTCCTGGCGCAATCGGTCATGTCTGAGGCGCAGTTTTCTCCGATCCATATGTAGACGGCCGAGCGAGCGTGAACGACGAACGCTCCGCGAGAGTCGAGGGGCTGGTTCGGTTGTAACGGGAGAGATATTTGGGGGACGAGATGAAGAGGATCGTACGCGCAGTATGGCGCCATGGATTCTATGGACTGTGTGAAAGGAATTAGCAGTATAGAAGGTGGCAGGAAAAGGACAAAAGTAGGGTTCGTTACTAGTCCCCGCGCCGTCCAAACCCTCGGGGAATGCCGATGGTAGAAACATGGGAAAAATGACGGCTGAGTACGTGTTTTGATAATTAATAACCGTTAAGAATATGTTAAAAATATTTGTTAATGCTGAAAATGTCGTTGGTACGTACTTCTTCCGTCCCTTCTTAAGTGTCTCACTTTGTAACTTCAATTTATTAAAAAAACATCATCATTATACCTTTCACATCAACTTTTACTTCAACTTTCTCTACTTACCCTCTATAGAGACATTATCATTACACTTTTACTAACTTTTCAAAATAGAATATATACTTTTAGGGACAAAATGGAAAATGTACAAACTTTTACATACAAACTTTACAAAATGAACACTTATTAAGGGACAGCCCAAAAAATAATACTAGACTTTAAAAAGGGGACGTATGGAGTATTAATTATCAAAATACGTCATTGTCCGTCATTTTCCCCAGAAACATATATATATTTGTTGTCGGGTCCAGTCTAATCTTCGAAGCCCTGTGTAGTTTGTTTACGAAACCGGATTCTCTCAGGTCCTATAAACGGACTAGATTATTTAGTTTCAGACCATTTTGGACTATTTATGGGCTGTTTTAATAACCGAACTGTTTACCTTTTAGAATATGTCGAGAACATATACCACGTCAAAAATTAAGTTGGTCGAATACCATAGACCGCTCTGATGGCAATTAAGCAAAAAGCGGATGGAGCACTTGAGAGGTTCAAGACGTCATTGGTGGCCAAAGAACATAGAGATTCGATATCAATCTGACCTGTTGAGCAAAAAATTAATCCCACCATTCATTAAACGCAAAGTAAATATGGACCCTTATCAAAATAAAAATAAAAATATGGACCTTTAATTTTAGATATATTTTCAAAAATCGTCCTTTCTTATTTTAAATATATCTTCAAAATCCTGATTTCTTATTATATAGAGAGATATGCCTTGATTTGTTTGTGTAGTGGCTGGGTCAAGACTCTCTCCATAGCAACTAGTTAACTCGTTAATTCATTTTTTGCTGTCATTTTGTCTCTTAATTTATCAACACAAAAGTCATGAATCGTGTCATATTTAACAATCATTATACATGTAGTGTACCACTAGTCTGATGGACGGATAAGGAATTAGTGATTTTTTTACAAATAACATCGAAGTTATCCATTTGAAATGTTTATGAGTTCTTTCCAGACTTAGAAGAGTCAATATAAGTGGATATTCTCTTTATAAACGACGTAAAGTGTAAACTTAATTATTTTGCACATAGAAAATTGACAATAGGTTTGGTTCAAATATTTTTTTGAGCAGTTATGTACTTCCTCTAATCTAAGTTTTTTTTTTGTTGAGAAAGTTTGTACCATTTTGAAATTGGTTATATCTTTAATTTATAATATTTTACTTTGTTATAATAAAATTAGTTAAGATCTATTAAATAAAATCTATATTACATGTGAAAAATAGGAGCTGGATTCTCTTAACTCCATCAAATGGAGTGGAGGGTCCATACTACTTGTATAGCATGCAGTATGTGCACAGACAGCATTTTTTGTCCCGTCTCGGGTCCAACAAGATAATCGAAGCCGCTCATTTTATTCAATATATTTTGTTTAACGCTCCCGTAAAAAATTAGCTTCATCCGACATCGATAAAGGCGTTTACGAAACATCCAAAATTTCTTCAGAAGTTAGGCTAAATTCTAAAGCAATTTTGGACATATCGTAATCACCTTTATCGATGTCGGATAGAGCTGATTTTTTACGGAGACCTTAAACAAAATGTAATGAACAAAATGAGTGGTTTCGATTATTTTTGTTGGACCCGAGACGAGCCAAAAAATGTTGTACACGCTTGTCTGTTCGCGTACTGTTGTACCAGTAGTAGCTCTCAAACAAGTACTGTTGTTTAGTATGGCTACAGATATGTGGAAGTGTAATCCAATTTCGGACTTTTTAATTGGAACATCTCAAATTTAAATACAGGCTTTAATTTTAACCCCCAAAAAAGCTTATGGTTCACCCACCCTCTTAGGCGCAAAAAACATTGAATCAAAAGTGCCACTGAGATTACTTGCCTCCATTGCTTATCAAATGTCTGATTCTTTGCCTTTTCCGGAATCCTCCTCCCTACTTGAAGAAGAACTTCCCATCAAGCCATCCCCCTACCGGCTACCCCTAATCCACCATTTTTTTTTTCTTTTTCTTCTCTCATTCATAATCTCCAAACACTCCGATGTCCGGCCACCGCGAAACAAATCCTTATTTCGAAGTCCCACATCTCCAGCCAGAATTTGACCCCAACCGCCGTTCCCCTCGCCTGCACCAGCAATACGAGTTTCCACAACAACTACCTACTCCAACTCCCCATTCTCCTCCACCACCACAGCCATCATCACCACCTCCACACCGCACCCGCACTCCTCATGTCCATCCATCTCAACACCGAACTCGAACTCGAACTCGAACTCGAACTCCCCCGCCCCGCCGCGGATCCGAAACTGATCATTTCCCCGTCCACCAAACTCAAACTTCCCCGCCCCGCCGCGGACCCAAACCTGATCATTTCCCCGTCCACCAAACTCAAACTCCCCCGCCCCGCCGCGGATCCAAAACTGATCATTTCCCAGTCCACCAAACTCAAACTTCCCCGCCCCGCCGCGGACAAGAAACTGATCAGCTCCCCGTCAACCAACCTCGGCACCATTCAACTCAGCCGTCACCGGACGAACCAACCCGCCCTCCTTCAAAATTAAGAATTCCCCAGGGACGCAAAACGAAGCCCTACACGTGGCTACTCGGAGCCGTCTGCGCGCTCTTCTGGATCGCCGTCGTCCTCGGAGGCCTAGTGGTCCTCGTAGTCTACCTCCTCTTCCGTCCCCGCGGACCGAAGTTCGACATTGCTGCCGCCTCCCTCAACGCGGCATATCTCGACATGGGTTACCTCCTGAACGCCGACATGACCATCCTCGCAAACTTCACCAACCCGAGCAAAAAGGCGACCGTGGATTTCCACTACATCTACGTGAATCTTTACTTCGGAAACACGCTCGTCTCAACGACTTACGTGGAACCGTTCAAGGCGATGAAGGTGGAGTCCGCGTTTCGGAATGTTCATCTGGTCAGTAGCCAGGTGGGGCTGCCTCTGAGAGAGAGACAGAAGATGATGCAGCAGATTGAGGGGAACAGAATCAGGTTTGAGGTGAAGGCTTCGTTGAGAACAAGGTCAAATCTGGGTAGTTTGTTTCGGTACTCGTACTGGTTGTTTGGGCATTGTCTCATTGAGGTGACTGGCCCTCCTAGTGGTGTCTTGGTAGGGAAGAAATGCATGACAAAACGCTAAGACATGGAGACTGCAATGTGGTTGAGTTTTCCTACTGTATGGTTTTTGTTTTTCCATTTTTGGAACAGGTTTGATTTACATTCTATGGCTATAAACCTGGCAATTTGTATTTATGTTATGAATCTCTTGTTTGCCATGGATCTGGTACCTCCACATTGATGGCTGTCATCAATATTCAACCATATGGTTGCAGGGAGGTGACCTCCATGCATAGCTCGTTTTTAACTATAGTAAATGTATCCAGGATACCCAGACCAGTTTACATGCACTTTAATCAATTTTGACTGACCAATTTCACATTTCACTATCAGAGAGCCTGCTTAGATGCCGGGTTAGAGTTCTATGTGAACTGGCCTCACAAAAGTTTATGATACCTAAGACTTGAAAACCTATGGAGAAACAAACCCTTAAATTACTATTATGCCTTGTCCATCAATTTGGAAACATCATCACAAGGATGGGTATCTCACCAAATTGGCCACATAAATCATCTTTATTTTCTTCTCTTCGTTGCTTTGAACTATAAACTTGCCAAGAGAAAACCCTAAAAAGAATATCTCTACCAAAATAAATCACAAGATGAAGGAACAATCGAAGGTATATTGATATGAATTTTGAGCACATTTGATTGACTAAACAGAACAGTCAGTCCCCCAAAAACAAATATAACTTTGCCTCAGTGAGGTTGCCACTTGTGTACAATAGACTTTGTAGTTAACTTAGCTTAATTCATTAACAGTAAAGCCTTGGAAAAACAAATTTCTATGAACTACCATTTCATGACCATTAAATTTCTAAAGATCACAACAAATACACAAAGGAGAAGGGAAAACTGTACTCAGATAAGCGGTTCAGAGAGCTCCATTTCATTCGAACTCTGTTGTTGTGCGTCTGGCAGTCGGGAACCAACAAAGTTCAACCCAAGCCATTCCCAAGGCCAACATACGTATCTGTTGTTGTTTAGGCCCCCCCTCGAATTTTGTCGGGTATCGAGCTGTTCGAGCTGATTGGTCAGCTCCTCAACCCTATCCCTCAGCCTAGATGCCCTCGAGTCTGCCAATCTCAATGATTTCTCAGCGGCGTCTCTTGCTGCCATGGCAGCAGCTGCTGTTTCTTCCTTGAATTTTAGCTTCTTCTCTGACTCGAGCACAGCTTGCTTCGCCTCTTCAAGCTCATCACGTACGGCTGACAACTGCAAATTCAAGTAACAAAAGATGTTCCAACAAACTGAAACAGAAACCAAAGTCGTGGGGAAAAAATAGTGCGTGTGTGTGGCCATGGGTGCCGCCGTAAATAGTAACACAAGTCTACAACAGAATTCATGAAGTTGGAATCAAAAGATGGTTTCATATTCGTGTACATGACATATCAAGTACTTGAATCAGCAAATGTGACTGAAATGTACTTTTATTGAGCTCACACAGAAAGCTCTGCACAATATTCGTAACTAACAGTCATCAAGCCAAATAGAGAACAGTCATCAAGCAATAGAGAGAAGCTCTGCACAGCAAGCTGATATATAAAATTCGCCAAACTCTTTCTTTAGATAGAACTATGATCGTCTGAATTTCTATGCGGTGGATTGAAGTTTTGGCAACTTGCATATACTTGCAAGGCTAAAGCTTAAATCTTATTTGTGGTAGGTAACACCAAGAGATATTTTGAGAAGGGCAAACTTCACCGGTGGAAACACTATCTCAAGCTCTAATGTGAATCTGAACGTGAAAAGAGGCAAACAATGAGCCTATTATCACAAACGTTGAAACCTAAAAAGAAGCATACACATTAAAAAGTGCTTGTACGCTTATATATCCGAATCCCTAAAATGATATTACAATCATAAATAAGCAATTTAGCTCTCCTCAATGACAAAATAAACCACCTAAATTGATTCTTGTACCATAAAGTCTTCCAGAAAGACCTCTGGTTATTCCGGAAGCTCTTCTTCTCCCCCCTCTCTTTTAATGATCAATAAATTTATCGACAAGGCATCAAGGGGATACCATCAATGTAAAAGGAAGGCCAAGGACAAAAAGGTTTCATCAATAAGCCAAAAAAATAACCTCATGAAAAAGAATCCCTGCACGATTCTAGAATCATAAAGTAAGCAACTTACCTCTCCTGAACGGTGTATATAAACCATCTATACTTCTTTTACCATTTTTTCTTCCCGAAAAACCTTTTGTAATTCTAGAGTTCAAAATCCACACATAGCTTACAAAACCAACGGAACAAAGTTGCAAGGATAAATTACAGGCCAGTCCAAAAATTGCCCCTTAATTCTCATTAAGGAGAATGGCCCATTTTTATTTACTTGCAAGTCCAGGTAGGAAAGTGTGGGCCTCTCCTTGATGGTGCATTTTCAGATTGGGCTGGAGTTCTTGGGAATATAGGCCAATTGCCTGGACTGGCCCATAATTTATCCAAGTTGTGCAAAGGTAAAATGATAAGTGAGAGAGAACCTCTGGCCTAAATAACTGTTATTATATCCACGTATGTGTAAATACACCACTTTACAATGCAACCACCCCTGGATGCAGTGCAATCACATTTAAACCAGGTGCTGCAACAACTTTGGCAAGCCAAACCTAATTAAGGACCTAAAACAGTGCTCGTGTCTCCTACTCACCTAGCATTTACCAGGTTTAAACATTTTATGTGGTTCAGTGTGTATGTGTTTATAGGAATCACTATTGCAGGAGGATATGTGCCTTCAAAAGTTAAAACAATGAAAAACTATTCCCGCAGCCGCTACAAGTAATCATTCCTTGAGTTTGCTCCCAAACACTCTTTCAGGTGAGTGCATGTTAATGTGACAAATTCAGTCTACTAGTGAGGAGCACAATTGGACAAACAGGGACAAGAAATTACATATCAGAAGAGTTATTACTTGAATATCCAAGTAAAAAGGTTCAGTGCAGACTATTCAGCATACCTGCGCCATGAACTCTTGCTCAACAGCTTTGCCTGCAGCAGCTTCCTGCTGTGCTGCCACTTTCCACCTCATAATTTCTTCTTCAGCACCAGCGATGTCCATCATAAGTCCTTCAATCTGAAGATATACAAGTACAAAGGATTATTTGATGCACATAATTTATGCATTCTCTCGTACACTTGCTGGATTAATTCAAAACTACCAAGTTCTTCCGATCACTTTCTTATATAGTACTCACTTAAAATGCCGCTAAGTGAAAGAAGAGAAATCAAAATGTTTCCGAGTTCTGATTTAAGAAAAATCCCTGGAAAAGAGTAACTTACATTTTCATTTGCCACTCTCTCCTTCTCTTCAAGTTCTTCCACACGTTGCTTCCTATGGTTAAGCTCCTTGGCTTGAGCCTCCACATGCTCTTTAAGTAAACTTGTCTCTGCCCTTAATCCAGTAACAAAGTTTAAAACAGTCCACTGTAAGTACAGATCTGATGCTCGCATAGGCTATACAAAAGGACATTCCCAAAGCAACTACAAATATGGGAGTAGACCGACTAACAACTGGCAAAGTCATTCATCTATTGTACAACGAGACTAATATCAATGACCTCCTAGTGAAATTTACAAGCCAAAGGTTATTAATCCATATGATTTTTCAAAGCATTTGGGTAAAAACTGTCTTTTAGATGCTAAAGAATAAAACAGTAATTCCTGCAGTAACTATTACTCAAACTACTAAAATTTTTCTAAGCATTACAGATTCAAAATTTTCTTTATCTAGTTTCCTTATTTTTCATGTATTGCATATATATATAGTACGATGGAACCAGTACAGATCACAAATTTGACAAAACAACAGCTTCAAATACAGCCGAAATTGAAAAGGGAGTACCTTAGCTCCTCCACTGAATGCTGCAGCTCAATGATTTCAAGCTGAGATTGCTTAATAATATCCTCCAAAGCTCCTGCCTGCATATTGTAAATCAATATCCCAACAAAGGAGTATAAATAAGAGCTTCAAAACATGAGTTAAGCCAGCCAAACACATACCAAAGCGTATATTTCATCTTTCTCTGTCTCTGGACCCTGAGATTTATCATAAGAAGCAGCATCCTTTCCACTCCCACGATGATTACTAAATCTATAATCTATTCCGGCCTCTCTTAATCCATTTTCTGCAACTTTAAACAATTCATTCGTCTTCGATGACAAATCCATTGAAGTCCTTCGTGACAAAGCACTTCTCAGCAGGGACCCAATATGTTCTTTCTCCTTGGCTAACCGAGAAGCAGTTTCACTTAAACTTTTCACTTCGCGACTCCTCTCCTCTACCAAATCCTTCGTTTTGTCAACCACAATTCTGGTCAATTCACATATTGATTCCATCCCTGCTAAGGAAGCACGAATATTCTCCTCAACATCTGTTTCTTGTGGAACAAACATGGACTCAGACACTTCCGACTGGTCCATTTTACCGGTATCAACTATCTTAATAACCCCATAAAGCCTGTCATGAATTTTCGATACTAGATTCAACTGCTCAACCAATAGCGACCTATGTGAGTCCATCTTCGACTCCAAGTTCCTCAACTTGTCGTCATACTCACCAACTAACTGCTTCAACCCCGCCACATCATTCTCCGCCGAATTCAGCTTCTCCGACATCTCCTTTTCAATCTCAATCAACTTCCCATCTTTTTCCGCCACAGATTTCTCCAAATCCTCCACGACAGAAGTTTTCTTGGAAACCTCCTCTCTCAACCCGCTAATTGTCGCCTCAAGCTGCGAAACCTCAATAGCAATCTCGTAACTCCTCTGCTCCATCTGTACCCTAGCTTCATTCCTAGACTTAGTTGCCAAGTCAATCTGTTTCAAAAGCTCTTCAACAATCTCGTTCGTCCTCTTAATAACTCCATAAGCAACTGCAGGCAACCCATTGTACTTCTGAGACCTAGGCAATCCACCTTGTGCGAAATTCTTGTAATTACTAACTTTCCCTGATATCTTCTCAATGCCCGTAACCAACATCTGAGATGCAGTGTCCATCTCCGACCTAAATGACTCCTTCACCTTAACTAACTCATATTCTAACTGCTTCGAACTCTCCTCTCTTAACCTACAGGCCTCGGCTAATTCACTTGATAACTTCTCGTTTGCTTTCACGGCCTCCTCCTTGTCACGCTGTGCCTCATCGCGCTGCCTCCCAAACTCGTCGCGCTTCTTGATCGCCTCGTGAGCGAGCGCCTTGAGCCGGTTGAACGACACCAGTTGCTCGGACCTGGCACTCTCCGCCGCCTCGCGCAGCTGCCGCTCGTGATCGAGCTCGGCGAGAACCTCCCTAAACCTCTCGACGGACACGTCATCCGCAGAGGGACTCTGTATTGAAATCGGTACAGGATCGTCGGCCTCGACGTCGCTCAGTACGGCGTCGTTTTCCTCGTCACCGGTGCTGGCCATTATTACTTCTTACAGGTTGCTTAAATTCCAGGTTTATATATGAACAAGTCGCTATGACGCTATAAGGGATCGATCAAACACGCGTTCATCGACCGTGTGCGATGTAAAAGTTGATAGCAAACGACGTGGAATTAAGGAATTGAAATCTCTAAATCCCAGGTTTGCCTAAATCCAAGGTTTACACAAGTAGACGTCGGTATGACGCTATAAAGGATCGATCGAGCACGCGTTCATTGATGGGGTGCGATGCGAGAGTTAAAGTTGATATCAAACGAGGTGGAATTAAGGAATTGAAAATTGCAAACCCTAGAATGGGGAAAGGAGAAGGGGCGGTTAAGTTACGGTCATTGATCTGCAGATGCAATGAATAAAGTACCTCAAAATAAGACGGAAGATCGAAACATCGAAATTGAGATTGGATTGAAGCACTAGATTGGTAAATGAAGTAAGAGAGATGGAAGTTGAGCATGAGATCGTCGTACCTTTGAGCAGTCCTAGCGCGAAGAAAATTTAGAGAGAGAGAGAGAGAGAGAGAGAGAGAGAGTATAGCTACCAACCAGTCTACCTCTGTATTTCCATTTTTTTTTTTGGGGGGTACACGTCGGAAATAAGTTAAATAACTGTATTTCCTTTTCTACAAAGAAAAGAAATTATATCTCTATTATAAAATAGAAGAGTATAGGGACAAATCTGTTTCATCCGTGTACCTATTGATATTTGATCAAGCTAATTTTTGGCATGAATGACATATTTGACGAGCTTTACAAAATGAACGATTCCGATCATTGTTGTGGGCCCGGAATGGGTCTACAACGGCCCAAAACTGGACCGTACTGGAGGGTAAAAAAACTGGACTGGAATTGAGTCCGCTCATCAAAACCGTCCAACGGTTTAGGATGGGTTTGAATTGAAAAATTAAATACTGTAATTGTTTTTTTGGTCTTTTTTGATTTTTTTTTTTGTATTTTTTGATTTTGCATTAAACTTTGGTTACTTATTGATTCGTCTCGATGACAGAAATCGAAAAAGTAAATTTTTTTTTGACCGGAAATCATAATTTTTTAAATAAAAAAGACAAATAAAAGACAACTTTTTGTATTTTTCAAAAAATTTATGAGTTTCGATCAAAATTTTCTACCTTTTCGATTCCATTAACCGAGACGAATAAATAAGTCACAAAAATTTGACGCTAAACTGACGCAGCGGAAATAACAAAAAGGTTAGTTGCTTACTAATTAAACAAATGATAAGTACTCGTAGCCACGAGTAGTTCTTGAATCCTCAAGAGAAAAAAGACAAAGTATGAATATTATTGATAAAAAGCTACATAAATATTAGGTTACAACCCCTTTTATAGCAAAACCCTAACTCAGAAACGAAAATTTCCCAAAATTTAAGGAAAATAATAAAATTGGAAAAAGGAAAAAAAACATGACTTTCCCAAAAAGAATCAACTTCTACGGAGTTATACGTTAAAAGTTATTAACGAAACAAAAATTTTTTAAAACGGCAAAAACGTACATTTAGAGGCCTAAACGAAGGAATTAGTCTGAAAAACACCATCAGTCACGAACTAAGGTGGTGAGTATTGATCGCAACGCGAAAATAAGTCAGCCCACCAAGTTTGGGCCCGATCCAAGCTCGTCCGAAAGTTGCCAAATCGGGTAATTTGCAATTAAACAACGTTTGGGCTTCCGAGGCTTCAACCGGTCCAATTGATCATGAAATTGGGCCTCCATGTGTTCTACATCATAAACTGACAAAAAATAAGTTACTGTTGTACTTTTAAAGCCAAATCAAGCCTTAATTTAGTCTGATTTGGTATTTTTTTTTAAAATAATCGAACATTTCGATTTGAACATTTTGTGAACCGAATAAAACCAAGTAGTAACAACATAGTTCGATTAGGGGCAAAAACAAAATGGCTTCAAACAACAACATAGTAGTAACGAGTTCAGATTTGTGCTAGTAAAAAAAAACGAGTCTGAATTTGTTCACTCCCACAAAAGAGGTTGAGCAATGCCCCTGAATATCCCGACCCTTCTAAGTAAATAGAAGAGCCATAAAAACCACTTACTAATATAGTGCTATCTTTAAGACCCCGTTTGATAACAGTAATAGATGAGTGAGATTCGTAAAGAGATGAGATTAGGATTGGGACTGGTAATGAGAAGGGATTAGTAATGAGTATGTTTGTTTGAGATGAGATTGGATGATGAGATTATTAATATTATGTTTGTTTGAGATGGGATTGGATTGATGGAAGGAATTGGTAATGAGAATGGATTGAGTTTGGAGTATTAATACCATCTCCCCCGAGGTATTCCTAATACCCCCTAATCCCCAGCTTTCTAGTCCTACGGACTAGTAATCCCAACTCATTTTTGGTTACCAAACACATTATTAGTAGTCCCATGGGATTGATAATCCAACCCCAATAGCTAATATGGTTATCAAACGGGGCCCTAGTGGCCTCTATAAATTATGTAGGTGCCTTATTTGTTGTAAAATTCAAAAAAAAAATCAACTAAATGAACCGATCAATGATACAGGGATGGTTGTCCAAATAAGAATCTGAAAATTGATTGGAATGAAAAAAATGCAAATTGTTCGAAAATGATTGAAAAATGCAATTTGTTAGTGAGACTTCCTTGCAATTTAATAGACCTGGTTTTTCACCCATGGGTATGATTGGAGAATGCAATTTGTTATTCTATCCCCTTGTATTACAATCAAACAAGGTATTGTGATTGGTAATCACAATCCCATGATTTAATCCTTACACAATCAAACACTCATCTAGGGTTACACTTGAGATTACTAATCCCATCTTCTTACCAATCTCACCTCCTTACTAATCCTATTTAATCCAACACACTTATCAAATGTGGATGCTTTAAGGCTACAAATGCATGCATGAGTTCCATCTTCTCATCTCCCTCATGATTATTCATCCATAATTTTTTCGCATTTGTTAATTTTACGCCTAACTTGTGGGGATTATTGATTCGTCTCGTCAAAACGAATCAAAAAAGTAAAAAATTGACTTTTGCCCAAATATTTTTGGAAATATCCAAGATAAAGCCCAAAGAACCGGCTTTTGGATTTTTTCTTAGATATTTTGAAAAATATTTGGGTAAAAGTATTTTTTTTATTTGGATAAAAGTATTTGACAAATACTGTATATTACATTATAGAAGGCAAAAGCCAATGGACTCTAAACATCCTTTTTTTATTTATCATACATACATAATTGGGCCTGGGTGTTTTTAAGTACGAGGAGTCCTTTTGCGTATAGGTGGGTGAGTAATAAAGGGTACTACTGATATAAACAGAAAATAACATGGGCAAGGAAGTCATTTTGCATCACAGAGCTTGGTATAGGATTGGTAGTACCTAGGGAGAGGTGGTATTAATAATCCCATGAATTGGGAGGATTGGTAATCCCATAGTATTATTAATCCCAACCTATATTGTGCAATCAAACAAAGAGTCAAAGGAACTATAGGATCCAACCCCTAACTCACTTATCAAACATGGCCTAAAAGAAATGGCCACCTAGGGAGTATAATTCCTTGGCCGTGGTGGGGTAGTGTTTGGTAAAATGATCTAGTGGAACACAAATGCACACATGTACACACTTAGAAAATTACTCGTTGGGTACACGCGTGCACACAATCGATTACAGAATAAAATTTTGTATGACATCGTAAATAATTTTCCACAATAAATAAATTAACAAAACAAAAATTATTTTTTTGTTTAAAAAAATATCGGGTTCTTACAATTAAAGCAATGAAAGGAAAAGATGATTATAATGGGATTGCTGATAAGTTGCCCGATATGGGAATTTATTCAGCCTTGTTGGATAAATTCGAATAATGTTCCGCTTTTTCCTCTTAAAAAATAAGTATTTATTTGTAATTTTTAAACTTAAAAATAATGGGCTTACTAAAATTAAAAAATATGCAATATAAATCTTGTTTGATAGATGTCGATGAGATTTATCAAACACTGCAAAAAAAATTGAAAAATTATTTTCGTAAGTATATTATTTTTAAGCTTGAAAAAAAATTCTTATTTTTTAAGTATTTATTTGATAATCTGAAATAGGCAAGCTCCTTTCTTAATTGATTTATTTTATTTTTGGATAGATTATGTTTTAATGTTTTTTGTGTGTGTTTTTAGCCCTCAGACCTCCTTAAGCTTGCTGATGTTATGTTTAACTTTGCTGAAACTGCAATCCTGAAATCTCGTTTTAAAATGGGGTAAGTTTATATGGGGTTGAATTTATGTAGAACTCTATTATTTGTTTCCTGATGATTTTTTTTTTGTGTGCAGCTTTTAAGAGGAGTTGAAGGCATGTTGCAGCTTTTCTCACTGCATTTTTTTTTTTCCAGAAACTGAATATTGTAATCAACAAAATTGTGGTCTTCTGTGTGCAAGATATGTTGTGGATGATGCCTAGTATTTTGAGGATGCAATATTGATGCTTTGAATGACTCATGATGTTCTCGAAGTTGTAATCTCTGAATTTTTTGCCTGCTTGTTTTCGCTCCTGCTTGTGTGTAGTATGTGGTAGTCTGGATACAACTCTAGTTTTCATAGATGCCAAGTTGCCAACCATAATCTTTTGTATTTGTTCCTTCGGGTCCTTGGTGGTGTGTGATTGTCGAGGGGAGAGCTTATTCCTTCACGGATTGAAGGATGAGCACCTTGTTGTCTCTCATGGTCGCACCTCTCACTCCTCTTTCTTGTACTCAAGGATCTCATTCTCTTAATTTGCTTTCCTTCTCTATTGGTTTTGGGGCAACATAAACATCACCACTTTGTGGAATACTAATTGCATTGAAGAGTGCATCAATTTTTTAGAGATAAGTAGTTTAAAAAATGCATGCCGTCCAACCCGACCTTAGACTCTTTCTTAGTGCGTATGATATGGCACACTGTTTTACCCAACTTCTAGTCTTTTTCTTTTCACTAGCAAAATGCACCCAATTAGATACGCGCTTTGAAAGGTGCCATTGACTTAAGCAACATTTGTCAGTTTTGTGTTGGTCAGTGTTTTTTTTTTTTGCTTGCTTAGTGATTGTCTCAAGTTTTGGGTCGTAGTATTGTCAATGTCCAGATAAGGGTGTTAGTCTCTGCCTCTCTGCTCAGTGTTTCCTCAAAATTTGTTTTCTTGTGTCTCTCATTTTTAGCTCAAGGTCCATGTCTGTTGTCTCTAATGATTCAGTGGTTTACCGTGTAACCAAGAACCGTTGCAGCTGGGGGAGTCATAAGCATAGAGTTTTTCCTTTTCCTCATATATGGTTTGTCTTCTCAAGTTAGGGGTATATGATATCCATAAGGTCAGTCTCTTTCATTGGTCAAAGCTCTGTTGCAGTCTCATGATTATACTGATTCTGAAGCATTAACATACATCCATGCTTTCCTTGCTATATATATATGATGGGAAGCCTCTTATGATTGAAGGATTATTCCTTCCTAGAAGAAACTGTGCTTTCATAAGTTCAATTGTGTCCTTGCAATAGATGATAGGGAGTTTCCTTCTTTGATATTGCCTAGGATTGATATGGAATGTATGTCAATATATTGATCCTGATGCTGCTGCTGAGATTGCTGGTACTGCCTCCTAAATTTACTAAAAAGCCAAGGCTCACTTAATTTCAAACTTAGTTGACTTTGGGTGGGGCAATTTTTCTATGTCTCTTCTCATCCATCCAACTTCAGTTGAGCATAGATGGGGCAAATACAGGATATTTGAAGCATTATTGAGGTGCAAGCCTTTGCTGAAGATGTGCAGCTGAAATTACACTCATGGTCCTATTCTGCTGCTAATTCAAGATCTAAAAAGATAGAAGTGAGGAGCCCTAAGAGTCCACAGAGTCAATCATGAAGATGACTATATCAATCTCTCAATGGGAACTTTGGAATTGCATTTACTCAATACCTACTACACCTTCTCCCTGGTGGGCGGTGATTAAGGATCTCAACATGAGTTGGAGTATGTGAAAAATATATGAAAATATGTAAAAGTATATTGAACTATGTGAATAACGGCAAAAACACGTCAACAAGCCTCTTTTTTTTTTTTTTTTATTCAAAAAAGAATTTAGATTGGGTCAAACTTTTTTATTTTTCCAATCCTCTCGCCAAGACGAATCAATAATTCCCAATTTGGCGCAAAACTAATAAATACAAATTTTTATTGAATAAAAATGAAAAACCAAACAATAAGGTTTTTTGCATTTCAGTAAATTATGTTCATGTTTGTGGGGCTGTACTAAATGTCTAAATGTACGCAGTTGTGTCGGGATAAGTAGGGTATTATTCTCCTACTACAATATTTACAGCCTGTTTATTTTCATTTTGCAAGCCGGATATTCCCTATTTGTTAGTATTTTGCAAGCGGGATATGTTTTCGCTGGGATATGTATATCCGGGTGGAGAGGTATTAATTTTGGACACACCCTCCAATCCTAATTGTATCCTGCTCCCATTTTACCAAAAACACCTCTGGTCCCACTGTGGAGAGATATACCCGCATGCGTGCGCACGAGAGAGACGTGAGGGAAGAAGAGAAGCGTTCGACGACGAGGGACCGGAAAGCAACAGTGCTAACCACGATGGTGATGGGTTTGAATCGGAAAAGCCAAGTCTGGGAGGCCGTCGCTGGTGGAGAATAACCTGCGACAAAACTTGTCCCTCACGTAGAGACATAAATGGTTGGTTATCATTCAGATTAGGCCTACGTTAACTTAGGCCGGACGTCTGTTTTAAGATAAACCAGACGTTTTGGTTTAGACATTTTGAGAACCAAATTAAACCAAATTTCCAGTTTGGTTCGGCTTGGTTCGTTTTGACCGGTTTATTCCGATACTTCGATTTGAAGCAAAAACAAAGTGACTTCAAACACCGTATAGACTAAACTACAATTTCGAAATCCAAACAACTACTTGCACGAAACCAAAATAACCAAAAAGCTGAGCAAAAAACCTTTTCCAAACATCTTTTTTATGTAGGCTTACCCACGGGTGTGTTTGACTA
Source organism: Rhododendron simsii (assembly GCA_014282245.1). Taxonomy (NCBI): domain Eukaryota; kingdom Viridiplantae; phylum Streptophyta; class Magnoliopsida; order Ericales; family Ericaceae; genus Rhododendron; species Rhododendron simsii. Next base: position 17,498,485 of record CM024964.1, on the reverse strand, counting down.
GAAACTGCACATGAATAAGGAAATTAGTCGAGGAAACTCCCAAATATTTCCCTTAGCAAATAAATATTCCATCATTGTAAAAGTTATAAATAAGATATACCCCGTGTGATTCTACGATAGAGGTCAACAACACAATAATTACCCCAAATAAAGCTTACAACTTCCCTCGTACATGGCTCTCCAAGGGAAACTCTTCTTAAAATCTCACTAAGGGGAGCTCAGTCGGAATCCCACACTAAAAATAAGAATTCCAGAATCAATGAACATTGAGGATCCATGCCAGGCCAGTTACAGCAGAACCAGGGACGGAGAACTTCACCTCTTTTCCCGCCCAAAGCTTTGGTTATATTACACATCGTGCAACTACAACTCCACTCTCTGATTCTACAACAGAGGTAAACGATTGACAATAATTACCCCAAATACAGCATACGACTTTCTTCAAACAGTGCCCTCTAAAGAGACTTTTCTCAAAATCTCAATCAAGGGGAGCTAGGTTGGAATCCGACTCTAAAAATAAGAATTCCACAATAAATGAATATGGAGGATTACGCCTGAAGATTTGGTTTATATTACACCTCGTGCAACTACCACTCAACTCTTTGAAGATGCAGTGAAGTCTAATACTGGTAGAAACCCCTGTTTGATGGGCGATGATATGATGATGGTGCTTGGGCATACTCATCAGGAGCACACTCTCGTGATAGTGAAGAACTCTGCAGGGACCTTCCTTCTGGTTCCTCAAGGAACTTGTTTGACTCTATGTAACTCTGGATACTAGTGATGACTATCGTGAACTTTGCATCTCCTCCCCGTTGTTTAAGTGCACTTAAAAAGTCCCGGTAAATGATGTTCAATAACTTCTTGAACTGAGCTTTGTATCTTCTATAGAGAGCAAACCCTGCCATCTGGTAGCAAAACAGAATTTTTTTAACAAAATCTACACACTCTAAGTCAGTTTTACAAGTAAATAGGTCAAATCGACTTACTTCAAGGAATGCCAGCAATGCAACTCCAGTATATAAATTTGCAGGGAGAGCATTCAAGAATCTGGCAAGCCATGCCCAACCTTCTGTCAGACCATGCTTGTTTTGGACACCCCCATCCTCCGTCTGTCAAAAAACAGGATCTTAGCGGCTTAGTGCCATAGGTTGAAACTAAGGACCTGTCTAGTTAGTTGTGTATTTGCTTTTGCCTAGAAGTGAGGGCCCATTTAGTTATTGTAGTTATTTTCTTATTGCTTAGACAAAGGGCCGGTTTTGTGGGTTTTGTTCGCTTGCTTATTTGCAGTCGACTTCCTCATTTGCTTATTCAACAAGATCCCAATATTTGCTCTTCCAAATAAGCAAAGTGGATGCCGAACAATTTTGGTTTATAAATAAGCAATGTTAACCAAATGGGCCCCCTATAAAGGATACAGAGGCATTCGTAGAATAACCAGATGCAAAACTACCGTAGGTGCATTTCTACACATTTATTGCAAGGTATCGGTCGTAATAGAATTCAGCAGAGGGACAGACCTGAACAAGAGCTCCATAAAGTCTCATACATGAGTCTACCCGTTTAACATATTTCTCTTCACTCTCAAGCACCCCGTCCTCTTCTTTGTAACCAATGGCTTGGCGATAAGCTTCTTTCGTTCCAAATAGTGTCTGAAGAAGCAAGAACAGTGTAAAGATTCACATGACAAAAACACTAGAAGATACAGGAATTAGCCGAACTTTCTTCAACTAATATCTATTGCATCCCATTTGCCAATTAGTAGAGGAGTCGTGGAGAAGATTTTCACTAAATGATGCCATCATTGAAAAATCAAAACACATACACAGAAAGAAAGTACTTACGAAGCAAATGAATCTTTAAAACTTGTGGGTGAGTACCTTGGAGTAAGTAATATGCTTTGGGACAGTGTAGATGCAAGCTCTATTCAACTGGGCAAGGAGAAGATCCATAGCAAGTGGAACCTAGTTCAAAAACATAATTTGCAACAATTCGAAGAGTCAGTTGTCTGACATGCAGTTAATTCATACAGTGTGTAAACAGCTGTTTAGAGAACGTGTCCCAGCAAAATAAATAGACGCAGAATGATTTTGTAAAACTACTAGATAAAGTTCACCTTCTAAGGAAATATCAAGTTCCTGTTTGAACTCATCCCACATAATTTACATTATCAAACATATAATGCTGAATTACATCTAAGTGCTCACGGCCCCTGATCCAACCAAGCCAGCATAGCACTAGTCTCATATATATCCCAAAACCAAGAACTTGCCAAAACAGATTCACGTGGATGCAATCATCAAAAGCTCAGAAGTACAAATCCTTGATCCTTAACTGTTTATTTGCCTAAGATTTTAACGCCTATTAGAAAACTAACTACAAGCAGGGTTAAGTTAAGAGTCGTAAGACAAACAAAAAGGGGAACATTTTGTACCCGTGAAGAAACAAGAACGGCGGCAAGAGCATAAGCAAATGTGGCCTTATTTGGCGTAAGACACTGGTCCACGATCTGCAACAATGAAACAGCATACATGTCAGTACATTAGGTTGTTTATCTAAATTTCCTTGGTTACCAGTTACGACCTAGTGTAAGTACAAATAGCACAAAGCATAATAACATACACACATACATCTAGTGTTTACGCGCGCGCGCGCGAGAGAGAGAGAGAGAGAGAGAGAGAGAGAGAGAGAGAGAGAGAGAGAGAGCATTTTCTTTCTAATAAATCTGCAAGTATGGCACCAAATCACTGGAGCATATCCCCTTTTATTTTTCTGTTCCTTTCTTCATGTTTCCACCACTCTACAAGGTAAGAGAGAGAGAGAGCATTTTCTTTCTAATAAATCTGCAAGTACAGCACCAAATCACTGGAGCATATCCCCTTTTATTTTTCTGTTCCTTTCTTCATGTTTCCACCATTCTAAAAGGTAAAAAGTCGACGACTATTACCTTCTCGGCAAAAATTGCTACACTGATCGACTGGGGGCAAGATGAATCAAAGAATATCTCAACCAATTGATCTGCTTTGGTTCTGCAATAGCAAATTAATCCATAAACACCAATATGCAAGGCACATATGTCACGTGAAAGTATTCGACTGAAATTAAGAAAAAGGGAATAAATGCTATAGAGATCCAGTACACTCAAAACACATGCAAATTTTGCACCAAAACACCAACAGACTCATGAACAAGGATCATTATCAGCAAAAAAAATGTTGATTCTTGTTCATATATGTGCCATATTGGCTTAGTTACAATTTCTATATGTTATTATCTTTCCTCATTGATTAGCGATTTAGTATGCTTATCTCCAAGTTATCCGTGTGGTCACGCCGACCTATCGGATCACCGTAGGTTCTATGGGAGCTCTCTAGGACTAGGGGTGCAAACGAGCTTACTTTAGGGTGTTCAAGCGCGGTTTGTTTAAAACTTGGTGAGCTTGAGCTCAATTAGTATTTGAGAAATCAACCTCGGTTCAAGAACAAAACACAACTCAATAAACGAGCCAAGCCCATACATACATGCCGAGGTTGTCTACACGAGCAGACTCAGCAGAGCTACGGCTAGCTCGAGCTCCACTCATTTGCTAAACGAGCCAAAATTCTATTTGAGCTCAGCTCATTTAATAAACAAACTGAGCCGAGCCTTGAGCTGCTCATGAACAGCTTGGTTCGCTTGCAACCCTATCCCTAGTGATGGATACCGCACCACTTTGAGTACTAGAATGAGCTCTAGTTTGTAACCCTTGCTAATTGAGTAAAATTGATTATAGCTTCAAATCCCCTCCAACCCTACTAATAAAAGGTACATCACACATGGAAAAGGGTATCAATGCCTCAATGAATTGCAGTAACATTATATCTGCGTGCAGAATGGGACATCTAATGATGACAGCAACTAAGAGTTACCATAGAAGAATTCACCTCACCTTACATTATCCTTCAACCCAGTAATTGTTTTGACCAGTCTCCGTATCTTTGCGCCATGGTTGAGGGGGTCCTGAGCATGAGAAGCAGATAAAGACATGTGATTCAGTATCCAAATACGAGACTGGTTCTGATAAACCTTGCAAAGTTGAAAATAAGTTTAATTCCAATAAATTCAAATATTCTCTCTCTCTCTCTCTCTCTCTCTCTCTCTCTCTCTCTCTCTCTCTATCTCTTGTGGCTATTTCTAGGGTTCGTTTTTTTTTTTTTGTTCCTTTCTGATCTCGATTCAGAAGGGAGGATGGTTATGACTTATGAGATTAATTTTACGGTTCTGGAAGGCTCTCTGCTGAAATCTGGTTCTTCGTGTGGCACTAAGGTTTCTCCCGTCAATGTTCATCATGAGAATCCAATTGAGGTGCTGGAGAATTTCACTCCAAGCTTCGATTGTCTGGTGATTTCGGAATGGACCTGCGGTGACTCAAATCTGTGAATTGAGTGCTGACATTCAGAGGCTTTGACAGGAGTTGGCGGAGAAGGGCTGCTCTTTGAGCCCTAGGTCAGTTCCTGTGTCTTCATTGCCTTACACTGCTCCTGTTGGCAGGTGATAGAATCTGGTCCATAGCACTTTGGGGGTAGTCCTATGGTGCTTAAACAACGGCATCCCCAGATGAGCCTAGTCAAGGAACAATTAGTAAAGATTCCTGTATTTTCTCATTTTTACAAATGTTCTACAGGAGCTCTAGAGCCGACCCGGGACACGAGGCACGGTTTGGTTTGGTTTTCTACTGGAGCTCTAGACAGAGGATGGGTTGAGCCATGTGGCAAGCATAATTGGGAAACTCCTTTATGCTGACCACCTCACTGAATCTTGTAAAAGACCAGTTATGCCAAAATCTGTGTGGAAGTTGATGCCTCTGCTCCTTTGCCTGAAAGCTTTGTTCTGAATTTACCCTCAGGGCCCAACTTTACAATTAGGGTTTGGTATCTGTGGAAGCCCCTCATGTGTAAATTGTGCCATGTGTTTGGACATAAGCATTGCCAGCATAAACCTGCTCCTATGCCTCCTAAGCAGCAGGTGTGGGTTGCTAAAACCACTGTAGTGACTGTGACTGCCTCTGCTCTTAATCATGCTGCTGGTGTTCCATCTTCTACAGTTGATGAATCTGCTGGTGTTTCTGTTGTGGATTCTCCAGTTCATTCTCCTGGCATTGTGTATGATAAGGGTGCTCCTAGGGTTATGGAGAATTCTAAGCAGAAGTCTGTTATGGTGGGGACAGAGGTGGTTTTACCTCCTATGGTTCCTAAGCTTTTGTGCTCTTCTTCTGGTACTAAGTCTGGGGAAAATATGTTCTCTATCTTTCAAGGTATACCTGGTGATGAGGGTCAGGGCCCTCTTGATCCAGTTGGAGATCCTATTACTCTCCCCACTGATGAGGAATTTGATGCTGGGTTGACTCTTGATCTGACTTCTGGGGTTTCTCCACCTAAGAAGAAGGGAAGGGGTCGTAGCAAGGGTGTTAAGAAGCCTGGAAAGGCTGATATTCCTGCTGTCCCTGTTCCTGGTGAGGGACAGGCTGGTATTCTTTTGTTAGATGCTGGCTTTCTTTGTGGTTGTATTTGTTGGCTGTTGTAAGGGATTCCATCCCTAGGCTTTGTTTCTTTGGTTGAGCTCAATAAGATCTCGCACTTATCAAAAAAAAAAGAAGTTCAATTCCAATATAAAAGTAATGAGAGGAATTCTGTAGCAAGGATATGAGCATCTGCATTTCCAGAATAATACAACTACATTTCTACATTCAAGGGCAGGCATCAACAAGTACAATATGACGCTCAATATCAGCAGAAGTTGCATAACACTAACTGGAACACGAGAACACTTCTAAAATATGATTGAAGGAGCCATTTCTAAACTCTCTGGAGATTCAAAGTCTGATAACATTCACATCATCACTTACAGTGTTTGAACCCAATCTCAGCTCCTCATTTTTAATGGCAACTTCCTCGTAAATTTGTTGTCTTCTTTCCTCTAATTTTATAGCACTTTCTGCACACTTAAGTATATTTCCTGCAATCAAATTGATTAGTCAATTGCAATTCCAGATGAGAATGAAATTTCTAATGGATGTGGGAACGAAATTCAGAACACATCCTTCAATTGAAGCAGCATGCTTATTTTCCACTGAAGAAAATATGGAGTTACGTTATTTACATACATGAGCAAGACTACAAGGACAAAAGGTGGGGAAACAAATACAGACTCAGGTAGAAAAACCATCATGACTTATGCTTACTTGGATTCTTCACATTAGATTAAATTATGCAAGTCAAAACACACATTAGTCTTCTTTGGCTTCAGCAGCAAGCGGTATTAACTGACGTGAGTCATGACTCTTTGCACTCCAGTTGGAGGTTAAAAAGGATGAATCATAGCAAATAAAACAGTTGACACATGGAAGAGCGAGGGTTGCCCCCTAGAAATAGCATAAGATTTTGGAACTGACATACCTGCTTGTAGAGCTTCTTTTACTCCATCAGGTCTAAATTTCCTGGATCCATCATTCACAACTACTGAGCTGGCACCTGTCTGGCGCCCAACAGCTACAGCTGAAGCAACCACAGCAGCGGCAGCAGCCCTTGCTGCATCTTCCTTGGCAACTTTTTCCGCAGCTTCCTTTGCTGCCTTCCTATCAGCTTCCACAGCAGCTGCTTTTGCTTCTTCAGCTCTCTTCCTTTCAGCCTCAAGTCTAGCCTGCATCCAAAGATACAACCTCAATGATAAGTCTTGCCTGCATCCAAAGATACAACCTCAATGATCAATATCTATCATTTACATAAGAAAAGGAGATATACTATCATGTTACCAGTAGAATTTCCCACCAATTCCCAGGAAGTAGATGTACATGATAACTATAGCAAACCAATTGTGGGCAGAAAAACAGGAACCAATCTAAGAAGAATCATAGCAATCACAATCCGATACAGAGCCATGAGTGCACACAGGAAACATAATACTTTGGCAAACGAGCACAATATGATCCTGCATGCATTATATTGGAAAAGACATTGACATCTTTGTCCCATATAAGGTTTCCTTGCAAAACAGATTTTCAGTATGTGAGAAAAGTTCTGATTGATGGCGTGTGTTGTTACAAATCACGATGGTTACTGACATCATAGTCCACCTTTTTTTAGAAAAATGAATGCTTTGTTTGGTTTGTGTTTTGAAATTTTTTTTGAAAAATAGTAGGGGTAATAAGTGGAGAGAGATAGAGAGAGAAATGTTGGAAGTAGGGAGAATCTAGGGGGAATTTTTTGAAAAATTCATTTTGAAAATGAAAGAGAACAAGGCATTGTGTTCATAATTATGATTCTTAAGACAGTTTCCATAGAATTAAAGGGATCTATCGTGGGTGGAAGGGAAGTATTGCATTCCACAAAATTACAAAAACGAAAAGCATATTGAGTACCAACAATGTTCATATGAGTAAAACCTTATTATGCACTAAGGGGAATAAACCTTATTATCCACACCTCCAGTACTCTGCCACCCTTGTTTGTTCATGAATGTTTTATTTTTCCATCAGCAAAAAGTCCATGTTCACATTGTAACATTTCAAATTAGAAAAGAAAAAAGAAAAGTAGAACCAGTAGCAAATAAAAGGAGAGAAACCAACTGACACGGTGTTCCTATGCAGCATGAGGAAAGTAAACCCAACACTGAACCAAAAATGAAGAGTGACTTGCTCCAAACATAATGTGCTACACCATTCGAGTAGACACAGCGAGGAAATGCACGGAAACATTTGCTTTAACAGGAATTATGCCCTAAAAAGTGAAGTTTTGGAGAACTAAAAAACATTAAAAGTTTAAAATTCATGTTCTTGACTTAAACAAAAGCTATCTCTAGCAAGAAGTTGCTTGAGCCCCGAGTTTGGCGTGGGTCTGAAAGGCTCTGCTTAGGACAGGTTCTCCGTTACAGAAAACTGCCTTTTTCTTGGTTGAGTTGAACAAACAGCATGAAAAGTGTCACAATGCATATTGGTTTTTATGCAAATGAATGACATGTCAGGCAAAGGATCACCAAGTTAACAAGCCTCTGCTTCTTGTCTAACCTTTTCTTGCCGTAGCTTCTCTTCCAGAAGAGTCTTTTCTCTTCTTTTGGCCTCCTCAATAGCTGCATCATCTCTAATTCTTCTTTCTTCTATTTGGGATTTATGCTCGTGGTCCCTCTGAATTGCTGTTAAGTGATTATCCAGTGCTTCTGCACTGCAATTCACATGAAGTAAAAATTATGTTCTTTTCCCATTGTAGGAGGAAACTACAAGGTGAAAAAGTAGAGCAAAAATGGTTTCAACAACCAATATCAACATTTAGAATATACACCCTCCGTCCCATTTTCTTTGGTCTTTTTCGATATTTGCGCTATTTTTTAAACTCTTATATCCCCCAATTTATAATACTTTTCATAATTTTGAAAACTTTGTATTATAGATCTAATCGAGAACTATCAAACAAGATGCATATTTGGAGATTCATACTGGAAGATAAAAATGGCACGAATATCAAAAAAGTCCAAAGAAAATGGGACGGAGGGAGTATCAAACAACACTTTTTTTTATCCTTAAACCATTGGTGGTTCTAAAGTTGAGAAATTCTCAACAGATATACGTCTCTCAAAAATCTTTAGCTTGCATACTGCTATCGCAAAGGGTCTATTTCTTTACACTGTACACCTAATTAGACCAATAATTTCCAACAAATTGTAGGGCTTCGCTCATACAAGAATATCAGAACGTCTAACTCTCATAGTGTCATCACGATATTAAAAAACCAGCCCTGTATTGTTGGTAGGCAAATAATTATCTTGTTGACAAATATGCTCTTCACCTTCACAGTTAAATCTCCCCATAAGACATCTGAAGGGTTAGTTTCCTTGGCTTCCTTTGACACACCAACTACAAGCTGATCACAAAAGAAATGCCCAAATTTATCTCCCTACATCAGTTCGCATAACCGTTTTAGAAATGAACCAGATCCGAAATTCCTCCATCCATCAGTTGCATAATTTTACCAAATTTGGGGATTCTACAGCATTGTTTGAATAACTGCCTGCTGGTCCTTCATGACATCCTGGAGCACTCATCAAGTTTCCCTGGCACAACTCTAGCCAGCAATTTAAACAAATGATTGTCTCCATTTTTTTTTTTGCTCCTCTAGATTCCCAATAGCTTCAAGGTATTCAATCGCGGCATCAAGTTCTCTCATGTTTCGTTGTCCTGTGGGAAGTTTGGGTTACCATCTATTCTCCGCTGGATTTTACCTTAACTCTTCCTCCTTTATCTATCAATCCAAGTTTCCACATCTATAGACTTGCAATTACATTTTTCTTGCTTTTGGGTTGCTAAAAGTTAGATATTTGGGATTTCCACTGTCACGATGCTCACTAGTTAATACAAAGCTGGCTTAGTCACAGAAAGACTCGGATAGAACAAATCAAAATTGACCTGTCGCATGACTACAAAAGCCATAGGCCAACTGGTTCTACTTGTTAATGATGTCCTTGGTTCATCCTGAGCCAGCTTTGAAACATATGTCGTGAACTGCCCCCACGAAAGAGTCCGGAATTAGAAGCAGACCATTGCTCTGAGAAGTTTAATTACAAGGAAACTGAGGACATTGAATGCCTAAATTTAATCACTCGTGTTGTCCGTGGTAACATGAACCAGCCCACAATCACAAAGGTTCCAGATGCTTTAAGCAAGAGGCGAATTGGATCCCACGTCCCTGCAAGCTTATAAAGCACATTTGCACTATCATTTGGTATAGTGTTCATGACAACTTTCCTAAAGCCCTCACCCCAACCCATGGGATAGCTGAGTAGAATCTATATTGTGGACTATGCAGTACCATTAGGCAACTGACTGAGCTCCAGATAGACTCATGGGGCCTTCACAAAAAGTTACAACCTTCCTCACCCCTTTAATGGATTTATATGTAAAATGTACGCATTTATGATCTGACAAACTCAGAATCCCATTCGGATGGTTTTAGATTTTTCAGTAAGCTCCTTGAGTTCTTTAAAGTTCTTAAGCCTTGAAGAAAGCACTTATGTAAAAGTTAAAACACCAAAGACATTAGCACCTCAGTAGGACTATGTTTTATAATTGCTTCAAAATTAAGATCTTGTGCAAAAATGACAGACTTGGGCAGAAGAAGTCAACAGTATCACATATAAGTATCAAAGCTACGCTATAATGCAATCGTTCAGATTCAAACTGAACAAGTAGAATTAAAATCAGAATAGTGGAGCTTACATCTCTCGTTGATACTGCATATCCTGTTTTCTCTCAATTTCCTGCCGTGCTTCAGTATATTTCTTAACTCGATTGAGTCCATAAATAAACTTCTTGTTCTCATCCATCAGATCTGTCTCCAGTGCTAAAACCTGGTTCCTGACTACCTCCTGCACAATAAAGATAAAGGGCACTTCAGTAGACAAGAGAATATTAATCACACATAAGAAGATATATGTGGAGAGAGACTGAAAGAGACATCTTTCCTATCACAAAAGGATACAAATGCAGAAATAGTCATATTCTGAATTGGAAAACACGTAACATATCACAATGTTGAAATGGAAGCACAACTTTCACATGGGCTAATATAGAATAAAGAACAGAGGCAGAGGAACTCTTAAGGAATGCGAATATAAAGGAATATATATCACCTAGACTCTACAAAAAGCATAATATATGTGTGTTGCATGCTTGACATTAGGGAAAGGTGCGAATTGGACCTCCAAGAAGCAGGGATATCGACGCACATGTGCACAGACACAGTTTGCAGCAATTCTTAAAAAATGGGGATACACACACAACAGGGACAAGCAAAAAAAATTCAACTGAATACTATAACATGACAACCAAAATTGATAAAAATTAAAACTATTTCTACATAATCAGTTGATTCAGTTGATAATCCATCAAGAAGGCAAAGTCAATAGTTCCATACGATATCTCAGCAACCAATACTATTTGTGCTATAGTATCCAAATATTATAATTTGACCCTCGAATTAAGTTTTTACATGCGTTGGCCCCTTGCCATGTCCCCATACATGTCTCACTTGAGAGTTGAGGCACGTGTATCCCAGATGTGGTCCCAGCATAAAATTTCAAATAAGTTACATAAGTACCATGGCATGTCTCCGATGTTCCCAACACGCAGACAGTGAACACATATGCGCGATGGTGCTTCATAGTTGGATATGCACATAGGAAGCACATTTAGTACATAGATTTTACCATAGAAGTATGCATACAACTCTCAATTTATACATGAAATTCTCTTTAAAACCTTGCAAATGCCACTGACAATGGCAAAGATGAATCTGACACTTAGACATATACCCAGGAGAGAGGCACCCGACATTGGTACCCCTGTCTATGACTATGTCTAGAAAGGACCACGCCAACATGCAATTGAAATGAACACCTCCGTAATATTCCTAAACCCTAATAGTATGACCTCCATATCTTTTGTCATATTTTTTGAGAATACACCTTGTCAAAAAAGATGGACCAAAAAAGGTTGATGGATGGTGTATATATATGTGCATGAGCGTGTGCAATGTGTAAACACACATGTATATGTCTATATGATGCGCTACTGGAAGCTCAAGTAACACTAAAGCACGGAAATCATAGGTGTCAATGCACTCCAAAACCGGGTCCATGGTAGAGTACATCTGAATCTAGAATATTATTTCCATAGGCATTTGATAGGAACTGGGGTCGAAACAAAACAAAAAACTAACAAACAGTCACAAAAATAACAGCTCAAGTTTCTATAGAATGGGTTTAAGATTGGCAACATATAACTGACAAAAATATACACTTTCAGAGCTATAAATGTAGATGAACAATAAAATGTCAACAATGCAACGCACCGTAACACTAAGCTGATGTTCATGGGTGAGCTCTAACAATGCACCTTCTACCAATCCTACTTTGTCCATCAAAGGATATGGCACTCCGGATGGCAACTCTACTTCAGAATCATCGCTGTCGCTGAAGAAGGGGGTATTGGTAGTTGTAATATAATGAACTCAAAATTATGAGAGAGAGAGAGAGAGAGAGAGAGAGAGAGAGAGAACAAGAAAAGAGATGATGCATCCCATCTTTTGCATTATTGCATATATTGTGACTCAAACCTCCAAGTACAATACCTGTGAGTAATTAGATCACTAAAAAAGTCAGGGTCTCTTGCTCCACTTTCCTCATTTGAGGACACGATTTTCCTTTTTTATACTCCCTCAAAACTCTCAACCTGCTGTCATAATTTGTAATTCCAAGACCCTGACATCCTCCGAAACCATAAACCATTGCCTCTCTTATCAATTTACAAATCTCACAGCACCCTCCCATGAAACTCCAAGTTTCATCTTACTAATACTTATGCACCTTCTTCATGCACAGCTATTTCATGCTTTTTCCTGGAGGCTACTTTATCGTTTTATTTCATATAACCTATAACCACACAAAAGAACTAGAATCTGGCACCTGATGTAAAAGTCATCACAGGCAAATCTTCTCCCAGCAACCATAAGTTGGTCATGAGCTTCCTCCTCGTAGTCTTCTTCAACATCCTCTATCTCATCTATGCGCATTACAAAAGCCCTCCTTTCAACAGACTTTGCCGAGGACACTTCCCTGAAATCAAACAGCCAGTAATGTAGTAATTTCAGATAGGGTAAGCAAAATAATCAGGTAGATCAATGAATAAAACAAGAAGGAAGTAGTAAATAACCAAAGCATTAACCAAACAATTAACATAGACTCCCTGAGGCATCTCCAATCCTCACTCTCTTCCTTCAACAAAGTCAGCATACATTCAGTTAAAAGCTTGATTTGACAAGAACCAATTGAAAGATTCTCCATCAAATGTCCTAAAAAAATCCTACCTTACCTCGAAAACCCATTTTCACCATTTTTATGAACAGATCGAATGCTCCAAGCCTTCCAATTCTAAACAGTTTGTCAAATATTTTACAAAATTTACGAGCTTATACCCGAAAAAAAAAAAAACTTCTTTCTCGGTTCACCAAATTGGGTGAAAAGCTTGTCATTGCCTTTATATGATGAGAAATTAGTTTTTTTCATCACTTTGGTTAATGGATTACACTTCTTCATCAAATCTGGTGATCTAAGCACAGATGCAAACAATAGCACGAACAAAACGAAAATTACTTTCTTGAGTGTGATATCAGAGGGACCGTGCCATCTCAAATTCAGACAAACTGATATTCCGTAATAGGTAATTAATCATCAGTAACAATAGAAGAAACAATAGGTAATTATCATCGTACTTGGCACACTCTCTAGCACACACCTAAATTAACCCACTCTAGCACACTAAATAACACGATCACTAGAGCACTAAGCGCATATTTGTTTGTTAGTTCTTAAGCACACACCGCTAATAAACCAGATACCAGATACCACACCCATTGGAGATGCTCTCATCTCCGGTGCTGATTCCTTAGGTGGACATATAAGCATAAATCATAAATGGGGCGCAATTTTATGTGCTAAGAATTTGTTAATTTAGGAGTAGAATGTTACTCCAATGGACCCCTTAAATTTGATTCTTAAAGTGTGTCCTAGAGTTTATTTAGGCCTAAAAAATGTAAAAGTGGCTCCCCCACTCCCCCTCTCTCTCTTCTCCTTCTCCCTTTCTCTCTCTTCTCTTCACTCCCAACTCCCTCCCTAAACTTAGGGCACCAATAAGGGTTCAACCTTAGGAGCCACTTTAGAAAGTCCATTGAAGCAATAATATGAAAAAATATTTACGATCATTATCCATGTCACCTAAGCGCCCAACTTTGAGCCATTTGAGGAGCCCATTGAGGATGCTCTAAGCGAAATTCAGGCAATTGCGCCGAGAAAATTAAAAGCAAAGTAGAAAAATGCAAAGTGTACCTCGACTTGGTTTTGGTAAAAGGAAACGGTGCAGACGCATTAAGCTTGTTTTCTATCGAACTGAGCTCTGACAAGAGCGTGTCGAAACTCCAATCCGGCTGCGGATCGATCACGACCCCGCCAACACTTTTTGGACATCGAAGCTCCAGTTTAACGGCTCCCCTGCAGCATTATTGAACGCAACATTCGAAACAAAACGAACAGCGATGACTCAAAAACCTCAAAAAAGTGGAAACTGCAGAGGATTGAGACACGGTTTCGAACTTACATTGCTGAGGAACTCGAAGAAAACGGCTTCGACGAGAGGCCTTGACGATCAACCACGGAAGAGAGGGAGAGAGAGGTGCTATGGGTTCAAGAGAGAGAAACCCAATAGGGGGAGATGCAATTTGGGAGCGATAAGGGCAGGGTACAACGTATGGGTAGTCGGACTGCCACGGACGGTCTAAAAGGATTGCTTCGTGCAGAAGGGTTACTGGATCTCAAACGAACGTGTGAAATTCAGAAAAGCGGAGGTCCCATGAACTCTGATTGTATACCCATCAGAGACGAAACTATGCTTGGCCTTACGGGGGTGACTGGCTTTTTACGGAAATTCTAATAGCAAGGACGATTTGCAGGGAATTACGTAAGAAAAAAATGTGTTTGGGTTCATTCTGGGTTTCACAAAAATCTAGAAAAATATTCATAAATTTTTGAATATTATTTTATGGGATCCTGTAAAAAATAAGCTCCAACAGATATCGGTAAGTATTACTTTTGGATTCGTAGGGACGAAACTGTTCAGTTCGCCCATATGAATCCAAAAGTAATATTTACCGATATCCGTTACAGCTGATTTTTTAGCAGGACCCCATAAAATAATATTAAAAGATTTATGGATATTTTTCTAGATTTTTATGGGACCCAGAATGAGTCCAAACACATTTTTCCTTACGTAGTTCCCTGCAATTCTTCCCTGTGAATAGCAGAGCTCGGCTTTTTATTACGCCGATGTACTTTTAAACCTTCACATGTTGGCCCCTCCAAATAATAATTCTAACACCACACTCATTTACACACCCACACTCACAATAAGGGTGGGCCCAAACACACTGGATGTATAGTGTGTGCGGGCTCCACCCTTGTTGTGAGTATGGGTGTGTGAATGGGTGTGTAAATGAGTGTGGTGATAGGACTCCCCTCCAAATCCCGTTCGGCCAAGGTTTTTATTTTGAAAATTGATTTTCACACTCTATTTTTGTACGCACATTTTCCATTGTAGTAATGAAATTATTAATAATTTTTCATTAAAAGTGAAGCGTTAATCATTCTTTATTTTTTAAGTACTTATTTTTTATATTTTGACTTTGAGACAAGTTATTCCATGAAAATATATAATCTTTAATTCGGAAAAAAATTGATGGGTATATGCTATTGTTGGTATTCTGGTGGATAATTAATGTTTACTTGAAACCTCTATCGGCTTGCTTTCAGGCTGCTATCGATGCCAAATTAGTGGAATAGAATAAGATCGCTGGGACAATTTTACACGTATATGTATTGTTGGTTGATTTGTGCTGGATTCCTGACGTAAAGTCCTTTAAGCGGGCTATCAAATCCAGATGGCATGGATCACATTATTTATGTCTGTTGTATTAACTACTTCGATTTTGTTTAACAAGGGAGAATCATTGAATGGCCTTAACTAAATCTAAGTGAAGAGGTAGCCCTAGACAAAACTCAATGGAGAAACAAGATTCATGTAGCCGACCCCAATTGATTGGGACATAAGGCTCGGTTTGGTTTGGTTTGATAAAGGAGAATCATTGAATGGCCTTAACTTCAAAGCTCACTTGGTCCGTAGTAAACCTGGGAATGGACAAATTATTACCATTTTGAGCTTTACTGAACATCGCACATGTCATTTATAAGTCTACTATTTTATTTTTTTGGGTTGCTTGTTCATGGAAGCATCAGCTATTTAGCTCTAACTTGTTATTTGTATTTGCGGGCAAAGGAAGTAGTGTTCTCTGAATTGGATTCTGGCGTTTCACCAAACTTCGTGGGTAAAATTATTTTTACTAAGCTGAATGTACTGCTTGAGTATTTATCCACGGCTTCACCTGACATTGTCACCTTTAAGCTTTGTCTTTAAGTTGTAAGAATGGTTGGCTGATAGACGTGCTATCTGAAAGGAATTTATGAATTTCTAGCAGATTACCATTTGGCATTCCTAGTGAAAAAAGAGTAGATATTTGATCACTATGATAGTCTCTAATGCTTACGGTCTAATTGCAGGTGATGGATAAGCACTTGAGCATATTGGCAAAGCAGCATATAGAGACGCGCTTCGTGAAAATAAATGCTGAAAAAAGTCCATTCTTGGCTGAGAAGCTCAAGATTGTTGTACTGCCGACCCTCGCCCTTATAAAGAATGCCAAAGTGGATGATTACGTGGTATGTGCAATTGCAAGGATACTCAGATTTGAGCTCAACTTCTTGTGTTGCATGTATATAAATCAATTTTTCGATAATTTGTGTTAAAATCCTACTTAATACACTCAGGTTGGTTTTGATGAGCTGGGTGGCACGGACGATTTCAGCACAGAGATACTGGAGGAGAGATTGGCTAAAGCTCAAGTTATATTTCTCGAGGGTGAATCGTCTCTAAAACCGTCGAACTCTACTGCCAAAACCAGAAGCGTTAGGCAAAGCACAAAATCATACAATTCGGATTCGGAGTGAGCATTTGCGGGAAGTCTACTACGAGGTTTGAGCGTATCTTTCATATCTAGAGCTTAAAAAGAGTGTTTTATCTGCTATTCGAAGTTGGCATTTTCACCTGCCAGATGTGGTTCAGAAATTCTCTTCATTTATCTTAGATTCACCGTGTTCCTTGAAACCATCTCTTCGATGGTACTGTGTCCTTGTACCTTTCTATCAACTCAAATTTTGCAACTCGTGTCTCACTACGGATTTTTCCTTCGAGAGATATTATGCTACTGTTTCAGTTCCCTCAGTTTTACAGGTCGCGGATCTTAATACTCCCTCCGTCCTACTTTAAATGTCCCCTAAAAAAATTGTGCATTTTCAAATTTAAAAAAAAAAAACATATTTGTGCATATTATTTTTTAAATTTTCTTACACCATTGAGCACGTTAATTTGGTGTAAGAAATTAAAAATAATATGTAAAAATGTATTTTTGGGGCTTTAAAATTACTCGGACATTTAAAGTGGGACGGAGGGAGTATGTATCATGATGCCCATCTTCAAGTCATACTAATTCTTCTTCCTCTACAAATCCTAAACTATTCGTTTTAAATGAAAAGTCGGACATTTAAAGCAGGAGCAGGAGTATCAAACAATACGTAGCGGAAATCGGTTGTAGTGATTTTGGATTATTTTTAAATCATTTTTGGAATGTAGCGGAAATTGGGTGTAGCGATTGTGGATTATTTTAAAATCATTTTTGGTGCCAGAACACTTGAAGCAGAAAAAAAGTCGGGATAAGAAGTGATACACAGCGGGAATCGGTTGATACATTTGTAAATTTTGATAGTGCACATTTGTAAATTTTTGATGGTGCCAGTATAGCAGGATATATATAGCGTTATCGGAGGTTCGGAAAACTGCCGATACACTATGTAGCGGCCGATATTTAAATCGATGTGTGGCCGGATTACAGCTTTAGAAGTAAATTGCTCTTCCCCCGCCCCTGACAACACCACCACACCCCCGCGCGCCGCCGCCACCACCCCCGCCCCATCCCCCCCCCCCCCCCCCCCCCCCCCCCCCCCCCCAGATTACGAACCTCCGCTCCCCCTCCCCACAGCCCCTAAAACGTTGGCGTTTTAGTTTAAAAAAAAAAAAATCAAAACCATCAATTTGCAATCTTATGGAACAGAAATGTAATTATGAGAGTCTTAGAGATAAAATTTGATTATGTCTCTTTAGAATAATATGATCAGAATAAAAATATCTGCACACTCGTTCAAACGGATTAAAAATTGAAGCACTTAATTTTTTAATCATATTTTTTAATATATAAACGGTCTCAAAAAAAATTAAGTGCTCAAATTTTCACTCTGTTTAAATCGGTGCAAAGATCTTGTTATTCTGATTATATTGACAAGATCTTTGCACCGATTCAAATGGAGTGAAAATTTGAGCACTTAATTTTTTGAGACCGTTTATATATTCAAAAATATGGTTAAAAAATTAAGTGCTTCAATTTTTAATCCATTTGAACGATCTGAAGATCTTATAATTTTGATCATATTATTCTAAAGAGACATAATCAAATTTTGTCTCTAGTGCTCTCATAATCACGTTTCTACTCCATAGGATTGCAAATTGTTGGTTTCGATTATTTTTTTTATAACTAAAATGGCAATGTTTCACGGGCTTTGTAGGTGCTACTGTGCCCTCGGGGCAGCAGAGCCCCGAGTCCCCCTACGTTTTAATTTATTTCTTTATTTAATTACTTATATCTTATTTATTTAATTTCTATAAATACACTCTTTGTATATTTAAAAATATAATTCAAGAATTAAGTGTTTTAATTTTTAATTCAGTTAAATCAGATCAAAGATCGTTTTTTTTTATTATTTTATTTTAAATGGTCATAATGAATGTTTTAGTTTAAGGCCTTTCTACAAACACCCTAAGACTCATTATTTAATTTCAAGACTCTGTTAGGGTGTCCATTGAAAGGTCTTGGAGCCAAAAATTTATTATGACCATTTAGGATGAAATGATCAGAAAAAGAACTTTGCACCGGTTCAAACAAGTTGAAAATTGGAACACTTATTTTTGTAACTATATTTTTTTAATCTATAAAGGACAAAAAAAGGGGAAAAAAACAGTCCGATAAAGAATAAAACCTAGAATTAGACTTGAACCTATTGTGTAAGAAATAAAGAACAAAATTTTTAAATGTAAGAAATAATAGTTTGATTAGTAGCATGGTTACTTAGGCTTTCCTTACAGACTGTGTACACAAAAATTTTTAGGAATGCCGTAGTGAAAAATTCGGGACGGAACAGTGAATGACTACAACTTTTCAATTTCAGATAGTTGGTTATTTGAGAATGATGTTCGTAGTGGAGAGAGCATCTCCCATAAATAGTCGCGATTATATACCGGAATTTACCACCAACCAGAATTCATTGTTAAGACAAATTAATTAACTAATTAAAGTAATATAAATTTATTAAGTATAAAGTCAATTTTAATTGAAAATAGAATTTCAGTTAATCAAAAAAAAAAAAGGAAGGGAGGTAAATGGGAAAAGAAACAAATAAAGAAAATAATTGAAAATTAAAAAGGAAATAATTCAAACTGAAAAAAAAATAAAGAGAAAAAAATAATAATAACCAAACTGGAAGGAAAGAAAGAAAGAATGGAGGGGGGTGGGTTGGCGGGGGTAAATGTGGAATTCGGTTGTGGGATCGGGGGGGTGGGTTGTCAGGGGGGTGGGAAAGCAGGTCTCCTTTAGAAATATGACTCGAAAGTGACAAATGAGAGTACGACTTGTCATAAAAAGTCAGTTCCAAAAAAAGATATGACACATGCGTGGTGGACGAGGGAAACAATCTCAAAGCCAAGGTCAAAGGTACTCAAACGAACAGATATCAAGATGAAAAAAATGAATAAAAAGAGAACTGTTATGGACACATATGTAAACGACTCTGTAGTCACTTGATACTTCTATCATGCGGGAGTGAGAATCGTTGGATCCAAAGTATTTTTCAAGAGAGAGAGATTGAATTGCCATGGAGAAAAATCATAAGAGGAAGGCAAAGTTAATATCTAGCGGGTGAAATTAACCACCTCTTTTGTTAATATTGGAAATAGAAATTTTGAAAAAATGAGTGGGGGTGGTCCTCGATCACGTCCCTCTAGCCTCTACCACAATTGCCAAAGTCAAAGTAACATTTTACGTAGCTAGAATATCGAAAAGCCAAAAGAAAACGTCATCTTTAGCAAAATTATGTATTTAAACAACAACCATTAGCGAGTATGATAACTTCGTCAAAGTCAAATTTGGCCAACCAAATGAACCAATGGATTTATAAATACCAACCGAGCAATGCTACATATTCAGATTTACGTGCACGTAATGCACATAAACCGACGGTTCTCCGGATTTGTGACCACCAATTTGGACACACACACACACATTCTTATTCTCAACATGGACAAGAATGCAGCAGAGATTATTAGATCATGAAAACCAAAAATACACAAAACACAATTCAGACATAGACGAATAATAATAATAATGTATAACAAGCAACAGCAGGAAGACCCTTGTGGGTCCCCCTTATTTTCCTACCCTACAACAGATGACAACTTCAACATAGGAAAAACACAAACAGACTCAACCCTAGAACGAAAAAAAACACAGCAACAACACATAACATAACTACCATACTAGGACATGCAACATAGGGGTTGGAGCTAGCCACGAATTTTTTGAAACACTTTGTTTTTTTTTTTTTTTTGAAAACAAAGTCTTTCAAAAAAAAAATCTACCTTCTGTATTCGTACCCGCGGTGGTGCTTCCCGTTGCCTCTAGTTTTTGCAAGCACCCTCTTGCCGTGGGGATGGCTGTGCAAGTAAGGGTGGTGGTGCTGAATGAGGGTTAAGATCGTGTGGCGAAGACCTCCCTGAAACATGCACGAGGGAGTAAGGGAAGGAAGACAATAAATTGCAATCCAACGTCAAAAAGAGGGAGAGAAAAAAACGTGCAAATTCATGTGACAAAATTAATGTTACGAGTCCAATGCAAATGTAGTGGTGCATAAAGATTTGTTTTTAAAGGTAGTGTGCATTTTAGCAATTTGTCTCTAAAGTACTCAATTCCATGTGAGATTTTGAGTCCAAGTCTCATATTTTAGTTGAGATAATGAGGTTATGTAACGAGCATTTTATGTGGCCAATATCAAGGATCCAAAAAAATATATATGATAAAATCATATATATTTTTGCTGTGGAATAATAAAATCGTTTTTTGCTGTTCAAAAAAAAAAAAAAAAAAAAAAACCTAAATTGGTTGACGTGGATTGACGCGTAACAAAATTTATATGCTAGAGATAAATGGAGGCATGCATGGTTTAGATGCAAACCTTTGCTATCTCGAGCGCGGTTTGAGTGACATAGTTACCAAAAGGGTCCTGAAGCACCATCAAGAAATTCGGACTATCGTATATCTCCCTGATAATTCGCGCGGCCTGCTCTTCATTAGAGTCTCTGATACATCTCTCCACCACATTACTTCCATATTTATTCATGGAGAGAGAAACATAACTACCCGCAAGCTGTGCCATTATCTTCTCTGTGAACTGTGGCACCTTCAATCCCAGTATATATTGCACAACGTAGTTTCTGAAACCACCCAAAAAAACACGATTGTGTTAATTAACAAAGAAGATTAGTTGGTCTGGGTGTGCAATGCTCAAAGAAAACCTTTTGATATACTGGTCATATTACTATAGGTAGATGTGGGAATTTCCGACACGACACGAACCTGACACAAAGTTAGCGGGTTAGGGTTGGCTAGGCACGAACCAGACACACAGAGTTAGCAGGGGGTTAGGGTCTGCTATTTCTCACATGGAGCATGAATATGACACGGCATGACGACACGAGAATCTAAACAGGTTGAATTACGGTTGAGAGAATTCTGACACAAGCACGAGATGACATGATACAATTAGTTCGCTTCTGATTGCAACCCATTTCTAGTAGACCTTCAATGTTATCGAGGAATATTATATATGTTCTCAGCAAAATGATTGAAAGAGAAAGCTTCTATCAAAGTACCTAAGACTCATAAATAGTTTAATTACGTATTCCCCCCCCCCCCCCCCCCCCCCCCCCCACCCCCCCCCATCGTGGATTATCATCTCGATTTTCTTTGAAATTATCCTCTTGATTTGGTAACAAAGCTTTGTCTAACAAAGTTATCATATATCAATTCTCTTTCACGAAAAATATAAAAGAACTATGACTACATACTCCGCAAACTAAGAAAAAAAGTATAGAGGGACAAACCCATAAATATTTTCCGAAAGGATGAGCGTATTCGCGATTATTCCGCAGACGAGACGTTGTTGGGCCTCTCCCTCAGCATGTAACACACATTGTTGCAACACACAGCACCCGGCTTGATCCATTGCAATATCAGCACAATTATCTGCTATTACGTATAGAAGTTGCTGTGGGGAAAAAAAAAATTAAAAGACACAATCAATTAATCACTCCATTTAGAGCTTTCCAACAGTTAGTAATACTGAACACAAAGAAACAATACAATACCAATTTAAAACATATTATTCTTTCCAAATCAATTTTTTTTTGGTTCAATAAATGAATTGCCTGTGAAAAATGAGCCTTGCAAGTTTGTAAACGTATTATCAGTACCTCTCTAAACATTGAGACTTACCCTATTTTGCTCGTTAGTGAACGATTTCAAGCAACGTTCAATCACACGATAACCAGACATGCTCTTGGTCAAGACGAGGGCAATGCGGCTTATCACCGACATAGCTAAGGACACTTGCTCCGGCGCGGTGAGATGTTCCAGCATTTTCTGCATAGCTCGAGTTCTGCAAAATTGTATTAAAAAAAAAAACTTATTATTATAACAATGTTTTCCAAACAAAATATACAAGACTGACTTTTCCTTCCTCTAAAGTATACAAGACCCTATTCTAGGCTAATCTTGTATAATTTCCAAACAGTATGTCATGGTTGTGATATTTGCTTGCATTATTCAAACCAAAAGTCATCAATTTTGTAGATTTTGATTGGGGCATCTTTACTTTGAAACTACTTTAATTAGTTATATATTATGGTTAATTTCTACTGAATAGTTTTGTTTTGATTAATTTTTCGAACAGCTAGAACTACCAGTTTAACTGAGACGTCGTCTCGAAACAAAATACAATACCACAAATACGAGACATCTCAAAATAAAATACGATACTAACAATACGAAGCAGAGAGAGAGAGAACATCGTCTAGCGATATAGCAAAAAAAAAGATGCATGCATACCCATGGGTGTCAACACAAATACTCATGAGGTAATGCTCCTCACTGACCACGAGGAGAAGCATCTGAGTCATCTGATCTTGATCGCAGACTTCGAAAATCTTCTGGATTGGATAGTTCCCATACTGATCCACCATCAACTCCCTCACATGATCCTTCACCTCCAAGAAAATCAACTCTATCTCCTCCTTGTTCTTCTCCTCAATCTTCTTCTTCAAGAACGCGTACCCGTGTTGATCCTTGGCCAGGAAGACGATGTTGCCCCTCCACTGCTCGAACGGCATCTCGCTCAGGCGCTCCGACAGCGAGCCGAGGTGGTTGTTGCCGTTCGCAGAGGGCGACCTCGACCCGCCCGACTTGTCGGCCACGGAACCAGTGCCGGATCTCCCCCGGCGACGGAACCCGTTGTCAGCCCGGGACCCGTTCCTGTTCGCCTCGTAGGCCGGTTGGAAACTGTTTCTGTTGGAGTTCGCCGGAGCCCCGTAACCTGTCCCGTAGACCGATTGAAACCCGTTCCTGCTGTTGGCATTAGACGGGGCTCCGTAGCCGGTTTCGTAGGCCGATGAAAACACGTTTCTGCTGCTCGTATTAGCCGGAGCTCCGTAACCCATGTCGCACGCGGATGGAAAACCGTTCCTGTTGTTTGAGCCGGTCGGAGCTCCGTAACCCGCGCTGTAAACGGATGAAAACCCGTTTCTGCTCGGGTTGCTCGGAGCTCCCTGCCCGTACCCACCCACCTCGTAAAACCCGTCTTGGTTCACACGATTATTCCACCTGTTCAAACCATACCCCAATCCATTGTTGTAATGAACGTAACTGAGAGAACCCGGATTCAACCCAGTGAGTCCGAAGCCATCAAATAGCTCCTCGCCCGAGTCCGAGAACCCGTGGGGATCCATGTACAAACCCGTCTGCCCCCTCACTGCAGACTCAACTCTCATTCTCTGCAAATTCAAATCAGTATAATCCAACTGGGAGCCTGAGTTATGGGGAAAACCCGTGTTGAGCGAAGAATCCGATAGGTTTCTGAGGAAAGAACGATCAAAGCCGAGACCTTGAGAGTTACGAGAGGGAGTTGATAGATTGAGGCGACCGAAATCAGCCTCAAGGGATGGATCATAGGTGGTATTCGCGAAAGCGGTTTTCTGGATAGGGGTGTATGGGTTGTATGGGATTTGAGGGAAGGTGGGAAGGCGGTTTTCCTGCCGAGGGAGGGTGGTCGGGAAAGAAAATTGGTTGTTTTCCGGCATCGGCAAAGGAGAAGAGAAACTAGGGGGCTCTACCTTGTACCAATCGAGATCATCTTGATTAGCTTGTCTTTTGTTGTTTTCTCCATCTCTGTGATGATCCATTGGCTTGTTGTAACGGAAAGATATTGAAGAAAGAGAAACTAAAGGGTTTAGAGCTATGAGAGAGATATTAGGGTTTAAAGTGATTTTATTGTTGAAGAGGTAGAGGTAGAGTGGGAGAGAGATTTGCTAACAGATATATCTCAATGAGAGAGAGATTTTAGGGAGGGAGAGAGAGAATCATTATGGAAGATATACTTAAAGAAGGAAACAGGGGGAGAGAGAGAAACTTTTGTAGGTGAATATCTTTTCCATGCATGGTAGGGAGATCTTGTTTCCTATACCCGTCATTAAACAAAAATTGATTAGTGAGTTTATTTTGGCACTCCTTAAGTTTACGATATGCAATGCTCTTTTTTTTTTAATCCTTGTTCAGGTAGGTTTTAAACATTATCCTTATATTTTTCTAAATATACAGAAATATTTTTGTAAATATACAAAAATATAGGCGTGAAAATTACAACTATGTACTATTAATTATCCCATTTAGGTGTTTGTGACAAATAGAATTTGATGCACACTTTTATTTTTCGTAGTACTTATCTAAGTATCGCGGTGTGATTTCTTATTAGCTCGTAATATCGGTTTGTGTATCACATTAATCTTATATTTTTACTTGCTTGTTCATGTTTGTGGTCATTTGCGTTTTCACTTAATGTTGTAGTAATACTATCTCCACCCACATAGTATTATTTTTTATCGTTCAGGTATTAATTGTAGGAAGATGATATTTTTCTTGTACCTCATTTCCAATATTGAATTACCCGTTCTCCTTAATAAATATATTTTTGCCAATCAAAACAAATATTGAATTATCCGTTTTTCAATACATAGAACCCTACTTTTTAGTCCAGTTATATATATAATGTAATTTTTATAAGGAAATTTCCATAGTAAACATTTCCATTTACAGTCTTAGTTAAGAGATTTATTTATGTAATTGATGGTGCGCTAAAGGTAGTCTTATGTGCATAAACAGCACGAAATTGCCATATTTAACCTTTCCGTTTACAGTCATTGTTAGGAGATTTATTTATGTTAATAGGTATATGTTCCAATAAAAAAAAGGACTTCGGGTTGGTGTTATGCAATGGTGTGCGCAGCATCGTGTTGGGCACCTCTGAGCCGTCAGATCGTGCAACCGGCGGCTCAGATCTCATCTTGGCAACCAACGATCGAGAGCCATTCATTGCCGAAATGAGATCCGAGCCGTCGGATGCAATATCCGACGGCTCGAAGGTGTGCATAGCATCATCCCCCAATTCTAAAAAAATATATGTCTATTAAACCGATCCTGAGTTCAAAATTCTGACTTCACCACTGAAAATAGGTGTGTGAAACGGTAAAACTTTCAAACACAGCATGGTATTTACAATCCCCACTATTATTAATATACACAGGAGCCCTGTAGAGACCCGTAAATTTCTTATTTAATTTCGATAGTTGTAATAAAAGAAAAGAAATGGACGAAAATGGTTTAATTATGAATGTGGGGGGTCCTAAGTGCAAGATTGGAAAGTCATGGGTTTTTGTGGGATTTGTGCATGTGTGTGCCGTGTGTATATACCAGTGAAACTTTTTTTTGCCTTTTTCATTTTTTCTTATCTCAACTCTCAGCTCTCTCTTGGTCTCTCTCACTCTCTCAACCAAAAATTCACCCCCAAACCCAAAACCCACAACAATCAATTCCCAAACCATTTACTACTCACATTTTGGGACTCGCATTTTGTTGGATAAAGCTTGGTTTGGAGTATTTGTGCTTGGTTTGGAACTCCGGAAGCAAGGCTTGCTCCATCTTTTCGATTCCGGTTTGGGTGTTCGAGGTAGGAAATTCTACCTCTCATTATATGTTATTTGAGTTCTCTTATGTCCTACTTGAGTACCTCCGTGCTTTGTTTGAGTTTATATCGACTGTGGTTTGGTCTGGATGAAAATCTGTTAATTGATGAAAAATCGCCAAATGTCTGGATTCCTACCGGTAGGACGTCTTTCTCTACCGGTAGAACCTTGTTTTTGTGATAACGTGTACTCTCTGTTTTGTGTTTGTACCGATAGGACTTGTTCCCTACCGGTAGGACTATAAATTTTTCTCACCTGCCGGTACCATTTTTATTTCTACCGGTAGAACTCCTGTGGACCAAAATTTGCACCTCCTGTTTCCGAGTTGTACCGGTAGGCCACCAGTCACTTGTCAGAAATTTCCGTGGACTGAAGTTTCATTTCTTTTCCGAAGCTTTGTTATTCCCTGGGGTGTAAGATTATTATATACATATATAATAAGAGTTGGATAATAATGCATGCCCTTTTGGTCAACGGTACACAAAATATATTTATCATGTGGTCAAAATTGTGAAACTTTGAAACGATAAGTACGAGACTCTTTCACGATATTTGTTCAAACAGTACACTTGAACTCGTGAACAACGCGCGAACATTCAGGGCCCATCGACGGGTGGGTGACCTGGCAGGGGATATTCAGGGTCCCATAATTAGCCTGGCAGGAGCTAATGCTCAAAATAATCACTCAAGGCCTAACCTTCAAGGTGGGTGCCTGGCAGGGGATATTCAGGGTCCCAAAATTAGCCTGGCAGGAGCTTCGGCTCAGACACACAAAAGCGACACGACATGTTGAGACTTAACTTGGACGAGTATGATTTGTGGGTTGAATAAAAGAAAGATTGGAGATTTTGGGACACTCGTTCATGATTATTGTGCTTCCTCTGTTGTCTTGATCTTCCATTGTTCAATCGTTTGTCTCGCTCATTAGCATATAGAGTTTGTGTAGACTTTTCTACTGGGCTAGTGTAGCTCAAGCCTTATATTATTTTCAGGTGCTAATCCGGGACCATAGGTTGCATTGCTTGAAGTGCTTGGAGTGTGGTCACTACTTTTGAAAGCTAACCAAGGAGTTACTTATCCATCTTTGTAAATTTATTTTGAAAGATGTATTTGTAACTAAAATTGTAATTCTTTGATTTGGAATATTGTAACCCTTAATTCTCTTTTGGAATTTGATACTTATGTTAATTTGGGGCCGTCGAGCCGATATTGTAATATTTTGGAACTTTATGGATTTGGAAGTATTTACTTGGGAATGAGAATACGGCGATATCTTTTGGGTACCGTACGGATATTAGTGAGGATTTTTATTATGAAAATCTTTTATATTTATGTGGAAAATTGTGGACGTGACAACTTGGTATCAGAGCGTGAGTTTAGAACACCTAGAGACCGTGGGGAGATGTTTCGTCTCATGGGTTCAAAATGTCGCGCCTTCTAACAAAATTTGTGCATGCTTGTGTGACTAACATTCATGTGACTACTTGGCATTGCATTTTTTATTTTATTTTATTTTTTTTCGATATTGCAAAGTGGCATAGAGTCGTTATTGACCCGTGTTGGGAAGTTCGTGGCTTTGACCTCATAGTAATAATGTTGTGATTAATAGTTTTTCCTCTTATATCATGTAGTAAGATGCCTCCGAAGTCGCGTGTCAGACGAAGTGGGGCTGGAAATTGGGGTGGTCGTGGCCGTGGTTGTGGCCGTGGAATACCTCTGGAGGATGAGGTTAGTCAGCTCGGGGAGAATCCTGTTGGAAATCCAGGGGCTGGGGTCGGTCGAGGTGCAGGTGTACCTCTTAATCAGAACTCAATTCGCTAGGGATCTCGTCGCAGCACTTACGGCTGCAAATCTAGTAAACCAAGCCACCTAGGGAGAAACGTGCTGAGGATCGAGCCATGGTGGCAATGCGAGAGTTTAGCCGTAGAAACCCTCCGGTGTTCGATGGGACCAGTAGCGATCCCTTTAGGTAGCCGGACCATTGGCTTAGCTCAAATCCGTAAACTTTTTAGAGCTCTCAATATCACAGGAAGACAACATCAGGGTAGGTATTGTGGCTGTTCAGTTGGTTGGAGAAGCCGGCGAGTGGTGGGAGTCGGTTTTGGATAGTAGGAAGGACGTGAAGGAGAGCGGCACGAATCCGCAGCTCAGGTAGGATGAACCGGATGTTGGAGAATTTGAACATGGGCTGAATTTGAGGTGCTATTCGAGGAGCAATATTTTCCGGAAACTTCAGAAACTAGCCGTGAAAATTTAAGGGATCAATTTGAGAAGTTAGAGCAAGGTAACATGACTGGTGTCGGAGTACGCACAAAAATTTCAATCTTTATCTCGTTTTGCGCCAGAGTTGGTGGCGAACGGAAGGAGAGAAAATGTAGACGCTTTGAGAAAGGGGCTGCATAGTACCCTTTGAGGAGGAATGGTAATGGCGGTACCAACGCGAAGGAATGAAATACGTTCTCTGAGGTAGGTTAGTATGCGCAAGGAGCATCGAAATACCTAAAGAGGCACAACGAAATGTGAGGCCTTGGGAACCAAGGCAACCGGTGGGAGGTTTGAGTTCTTCTTCAGGCAGCTTTGGGAGTCAGGGGAGGAAAAGGCCGAGGGAACCATCTCAGACACCACAGGGTAGTTCGTCGAACTTTAGGCTGCCTTCTTCTTCGGGGACGCGGGGTGCTTTGTCTAGACCTCCGCCTATATGCTACAAGTGCAATCAACCTGGACACGTTCGTGCTCAGTGTCCACACCTCGAGAAGGTTTGTTTTGTTTGTGGGAAAGCTGATCACTTTGCAAGGAACTGTCCTCAGGGGTCGGGAGTACGTAGCGAGTCAGGTTCCGTGCAGCAGCCGGGAATAGGGCATAGTGCAGGCCGACAGTTCAGGGGCACTTTGAGACAGCAGCAGCCTTACTTCCGCCAGACTTCGTCAGCTCAGAGTTCCGGGGTTGATAAGGGAGGGAGTTCTTCCGCGCCTACTCAGGGTTCTGGTCAGAGGGGAGGTTTTGTGCAGGGTCAGGGTACCCAGGGACGAGTTTTCAACATTTCTTCTGCTGTTCCACCTACCACTTCCCAGGCTCCGGAAACTTCTGTTGTGAGGGGTACTTTTCTTTTATTCAACTCCTTCGCTAAAGTCCTCTTTGATTCTGGAGCATCGCATTCATTCATTGCTGCATCATTTGTGTGTGCTTTGGAATTGGAATCGGAAACTATTAGCCCTCCTTTGTTTGTCGAAACACCTCTAGGGGGTAGAACACCTCTTAATCGTATTTGCCGAGATTGTGAGTTGATTATTCGTGACCGTCGCTTCGTATTTGACTTCATTATTTTGGAAATGTCGGGATTTGATCTTATCTTGGGGATGGATTGGCTATCCACGTTTCATGCTACCATCGATTGTTTCAAGCATCGAGTTCGTATTTGTCCTCCCGAGGGTCCTTGTTTCGAGTTCTTTGGGGAGCGTCGGGAACCGTTGGAACCGTATTTATGTGGGTCTCGTGAGCTAGAATCGGTTTATTCATTGTTGGCAAGCTTGACGTTAGATGAGGATGCCTCTATGCGTGGGGAGTTACCTTTAGTGGTTTGCGACTTCCCGGATGTGTTTCCGGAAGAGTTACCTGGCTTACCTCCCGAAAGAGAAGTCGAGTTCACGATAGATTTACTTCCCGGTACCGCTCCTATCTCTGTACCTCCATATCGTTTCGCGCCCGCTGAATTGAGAGAGTTAAAGACTCAGTTGCAGGAATTGGAGAATTTAGGATTCATTCGTCCGAGTACATCACCGTGGGGAGCACCGGCTCTTTTCGCACAAAAGAAGGATGGTTCACTCCGTTTATGCATTGATTATCGTAAGCTCAATCGCGTAACCGTTAAGAATAAGTATCCCATGCCTAGAATCGATGATTTGTTTGATCAACTTCGGGGAGCGACTTGCTTTTCCAAAATCGATTTGAGATCTGGTTATCATCAGTTAAGGGTTCGTAGAGAAGATATTCCTAAAACCGCTTTCCGCACTCGTTATGGCCACTATGAGTTCGCTGTTATGCCTTTCGGATTGACGAACGCTCCAGCTACATTCATGGACTTGATGAATCGTATTTTCCGTGCTTATCTTGATCGCTTTGTCGTCGTATTCGTGGATGATATTTTGATCTATTCGCCTACTGAAGAAGAACATCAATCTCATCTGGCCATCGTCCTTGAACTTTTGAGAGAGCACCAACTATACGCCAAGCTTAGTAAGTGCGAGTTTTGGTTAACCGAAGTCAAATTTTTGGGTCACGTGGTTTCGAAAGGTGGAGTGTCGGTTGATCCAGCAAAGATAGAGTCCATTATGAATTGGCAACAACCGAAGAACGTGTTTGAGATTCGAAGCTTTTTGGGGTTGGCCGGATACTACCGCCGTTTCGTTCTTGATTTCTCTCGTTTAGCGGCCCCGATGACTAGATTGACGCGTAAGGGAACCCGTTTTGTTTGGAGTGACTCGTGTGAGACGGCTTTCCAGGAGTTAAAGAAGCGATTGACTACCGCGCCGGTTTTGATTGTGCCCGAACGTGGAGCTGGCTACTCCGTGTACTGTGATGCGTCTAAGGAAGGGTTGGGGTGCGTGTTGATGCAAGCAGGGCGAGTAGTAGCGTATGGGTCACGACAGTTGAAAACTCACGAACGGAATTACCCGACACACGACTTAGAACTTGCGGCCGTCGTATTTGCTTTGAAAAGTTGGCGCCATTACTTGTACGGTGAGAAATTTGAAGTCTTTTCCGACCACAAGAGCTTGAAATACTTATTCTCTCAAAAGGAACTTAACCTTCGTCAACGCCGTTGGATGGAGCACTTGGAAGATTATGACTTTGAGTTGCAATACCACCCGGGGAAAGCGAATGTCGTGGCAGACGCGTTGAGTAGAAAACCGACACATCTAGCGAGTCTAGCGATTCACGAATGGAAAGCAATGAACGATTTGGGCTCTTATGCCATGCACTTTGAGGATGTTCGGGAAGGGGTCACGTTATGCAACTTGACGGTGCACTCAACTTTATCGACCCGAGTAATTGAGGCTCAACAACATGACGAGGAAGCGGAGGAACTTCGTACTAAATTTCTTAGTGGAAAAGCTCAAGAAGGATGGATGATACACGCTGATCGAAGCTTGCGCTATCAAGGAAAGTTGTTCGTACCCGTTTCGTGTCGGGAGGAAATTTTGCGAGAATTTCATCATTCTTCGTTAGCCGTGCATCCAGGAGGGACGAAAATGTTTTACGACTTGCGTAGGCAATTTTGGTGGTCCGGAATGAAGAGGGACGTTGTGACTTTCGTGTCCAAGTGTCTTACGTGCCAACAAGTGAAAGCGGAACATCAACGACCCGCAGGGGAATTACAACCATTGCCAGTAGCCGAATGGAAGTGGGAGAATGTGACTATGGATTTCGTCACGGGTTTACCGAGGTCACCGAGGGGGCATGATGCTATTTGGGTAATCGTGGACCGTTTGACCAAGACCGCTCACTTTCTACCTATCCATGTTACCGATTCCGTGGAAACGCTTAGTCGTTTATATATTCGAGAAATCATTCGACTTCATGGGATTCCCGTATCTATCGTGTCCGATCGAGATCCGAGATTTACTGCCCGTTTTTGGCAAAGTTTGCAAGTTGCTTTAGGCACTAATTTGTTATTTAGTACCGCGTATCACCCCCAGACCGATGGGCAATCCGAGAGAACGATCCAGATTTTGGAAGATATGCTTCGGGCTTGTGTGATGGATTTCCACGGTAGTTGGGAGGATCATTTGCCATTAGTCGAGTTCGCATACAACAATAGCTATCAATCTAGTATCGAAATGGCACCATACGAGGCATTATATGGGAGACCGTGTCGATCGCCGGTGTGTTGGACTGAATTGGGAGAAGCTACGCTTGTAGGGCCGGATATGATTAAGGAGACCTCCGAGAGCATGAAAGCAATACGCCAACGCCTTAAGAAAGCACAAGAGAAAACGACCGAACAAGTTAAGGTGATTCGCCAAAGGTTGTTGACCGCACAAAGTAGACAGAAGAATTATGCTGATCGTCGTCGTCGCCCTTTGTCGTTTGAAGAGGGAGATCATGTATTCCTTAAAGTGTCGCCGCGGAGAGGTTTGTCTCGCTTTGGGAAGAAGGGAAAGCTATCGCCGCGTTATATTGGGCCATTCGACATTATCGAGAAGATTGGGGAGGTTGCGTATCGTTTAGCTTTGCCACCGAGATTATCGGGCATCCATGACGTGTTTCATGTGTCTATGTTAAGGAAGTACGAACCGGATCCGTCGCACGTATTAGAGTGGTCCGAACTCGAGTTAGAGGCCGATGCGTCTTATAGGGAAGAACCGGTCCGTATTCTAGATTCGCGGGATCAAGTGTTGAGGGGTAAAACGATACCATTGGTTCGAGTCTTGTGGAGGAGTCAGGGTAGCGAGGAATCGACGTGGGAAAGGGAGGACGAGGTTAGAGAAAAGTACCCGCATCTATTTTCGGAATGAACCAATGTGAGTGTTTGAAATTTAAAGTATCATGGCATTTGATTTGTTGCATAATATTAAAGGTTATACTTGTTGCACATTTATGTGATACATGACCTAGTAAGCATGGTTTATTAAATTTCGAGGACGAAATTTCTTTAAGGAGGGTAGGATGTGGAGACCCGTAAATTTTCCTATTTAATTTTAATATGGTCGTAAAAGAAAATAAAAGAAAGGAAAAGAAGTGAAAATGACGAGAATATGATTGAGGTGGTCCAATGTGAGAGAATATGAAAAATCAAGGGTGCTAGTGTAATTGTGCATGTGTGAGCCGTGTATATCACCAGGGAACTTTCTTTTTTTTCCTTTTTCATTTCTTATCTCATCCCTCTCTCGGCTCTCTGCTCTCTCTCTCACTCTCTCACCCAATCACCCAAAATCCACTGCAATCAACTCCCAAACAATTTTCTACTCGCATTTTGGAGCTCGTATTGCGTTGGACAAAGCTTGGTTCGGTGTATTGTTGTTTGATTTGGATTCCGGAAGTTAGGGTTTGCTCCATCCTTTCGATTTCGGTTTGGATACTCGAGGTAGGGAATTCTACCTCACTTTATATGTTATTTGGGTTCTTTTATATCCTATTTGAGTACCTCCATGCTTTGTTTGAGCTTGTATTGATTGTGGTTTGGTCTGGACGAAAATCTGATAACTTATGAAAAATCGCCCAATTTTGAATTCCTACCGGTAGAACCATTGCAAGCCAAAACTTTGTACCCACTGTTTCTAATTCCTACCGGTAGCCCACGTTCCCTACTGGTAGACTACCAGAAAAAGGACCAAATTTTCCTGAGCCGTTGCACACTTATTTTTCCAAAGTCTCATGCCTTTTCCTTAAGTTACATGATTATTCTATTATATATACTAAGTGTATGAATGATTATGAATGTTTTGTTAACCAATGAGAAATTTATCATGGAATTGTTTAAATTTGTGGAACTATGGGATGATAAGGATGAGCTTCTTACTCGATATTTGTTCGAACGATACACTTGAGTTTGTGAATGACGCGCGAACATTCGGGGCCCATCGACGGGTGGGTGACCTGGCAGGGGATATTCAGGGTCCCATAATTAGCCTGGCAGGAGCTAATGCTCAAAATAATCACTCAAGGCCTAACCTTCAAGGTGGGTGACTTGGCAGGGGATATTCAGGGTCCCAAAATTAGCCTGGCAGGAGCTTCGGCTCAGACACACAAAAGCGATACGACATGTTGAGACATAATTTGACGAGTATGATTTGTGGGTCGAATAAAAGAAAGATTGGAGATTTTGGGACACTCGTTCATGATTATTGTGCTTCCTCCGTTGTCTTGATCTTCCATTGTTCATTCGTTTGTCTCGCTCATTTGCATATAGAGTTTGCGTAGGCTTTTCTACTGAGCTAGTGTAGCTCAAGCCTTAAATTATTTTCAGGTGCTAATCCGGAACCGTAGCTTGCATTGCTTGGAGTGCTTGACGTGTGGGCATTACTTTTGAAAGCTAACTGAAGGAGTTACCGATTCATCTTTGTAAATTTATTTTGAAAGATGTATTTGTAACTAAAATTGTAATTCGTTGACTCGAAAAATGTTGTAATATTTTGGAACTTTATGCGATACTTTTGCTAATTTGGGGCCGTTGAGCCAATGTTGTTATATTTTGGAACTTTATGGATTTGGAAGTATTTACTTGGGAATGAGAATACGGCGATATCTTTTGGGTACCGTAAGGATATTAGTGAGGATTTTTATTATGTAAATCTTTTATATTTATGTGGAAAATTGTGGACGTGACACGTTTTGCTTTATTTTTCAGCCATGCTCAGAGCGTCTTTCGCTGACTAGTTTCCCCAGTATCTAGATTTCACACTCCACGTGTCCTGACCTTCTTTGGCGGTGTGAAGTCATTCCTGGTCTTAGACATTTATTTTCTTTATTCATTCTTTGTTGGATGGTTTGGTTGTTTCCCTTGTCATTACTTTCGGATGGATATTTGTAGATGCCGTATGATTTCTTTGAAATGATATGAATTGTGTTCGGATAAAAAAAATAAACAGTTAACTTGACTTCGATAGGGGAATTTGATTTGGGAGAAATTGAAACCCCCATGCCAATTTGGGTTTTGATTGGGAAAAAAACGAAACAATTTGAACGAAGTTTCAATCCAGTGGGTTTGGGTTTGGGTTTGGTTGACATCCGATGAAGATTTGGCCGTGGGAGCCCAATCACAAATCTTGGTCCATTAATTTTTGGGATATGTATGCCTGTTCTGAGTATGTGTAGATTGTATTTTTGGATAAACTAAACGTCTAGGCTGTTGGGATTGCATTTATTTGATGGCTAGCCAAAATAAACAATGACGACATTTTTCCTAGGCAAAATGTCTATGAACTGCTGGAGATGCTCTAACCCAAGTAGTGGGGGTGGTCTGAGAGTTAAATCTTGATATTGGCGAATGCACGTGGGGGCAGGGTCACATGATATAGAGTATATATTTACTACTTTTGATTTATATCCCAAAAAATTACACTAGGGTTATCATTTTTGCACTTCTATTTCTTATACATGCACTTTAAAATTTGTCTTTTCGTATTTAAAATTAATATAAGAACTGAGATATAAATTTGAGAGTGTACTTATAAAAAAAATTGAGTGCAAAAATCAAATTCTCGTTACAGTGTTACCTATTTAGTACTCTCTCCATCCCATTTTAGTTATCCATTTTCGTTTTTCGTGTCGTTCTTTCAACGCTTATATCTTCTAATATGAATCTCCAAAAATACGCAATATGGATCTTGTTTCATAGTTCTCGATTAAATTTATAATACTAAATTTTCAAAATTATGAAAAATATTGTAAATTGAGATATATAAGTAGTGTTGAAAGAACGACACGAAAAACGAAAATGGACAACCAAAATGGGATGGAGGGAGTATCAACAAACTAGCAATTTTCTTATAATGCTACGTATATTCCTACCGATCACTCTTCGACCATTCCTTTCTCACATATGTGTCAGCCCTACACATTTAATTGTAGGATGGACCCTACACAGATGTGAGAGTGAGAGAGGAGCGGTCGGCTAGTAGCCATTAGGCGTGTCTGTAGCGTTATTTTTTTTTTTTTCCAACAAAATTCTACTCTATATTATCCTAGAGGAAAGTAGTGCGTATAAATAAAAAGTAAAATGAAGGTACAAGGGAAGAAATGGGCTTTGAAACATAACAACGGTGGCCTCCATTTGCTTTGGACCAGGTTGGTCCATTTGGTGCATCCGAGTCGTTCAAAAGTGTTTTGAACGGCTTGAATGAACTCAAATGAATCGAACTAGTCCAAAACAAATGGACAGATCCGAGTCCGCTCCAAATGGCAGTTAAGAAAGAAATGAAGGCAAAGCTAAGGACGCGTAAAAGAGAGAAGGTATGAATCCCATTCTTTACTTGAAAGTGCCAAAGATTTCAGCACCAAGACAACCTCCTCCCTCCCTCTCTCTCTCTCTCTCTCTCTCTCTCTCTCTTAAAGTTTAAAGTGCCCTTCCTTCCAAAAAGCTTTCCTTTTGTCATCTGGGTTGGTTGTGTCTTTTTCTATCAGGAAACGAACACAAAAGGGGTGAGACCAAAGGACGAATGTGGCAGAAACAGCCCCACAAATCTTCTTACAGAGAATCCATCAAAACCCTTGAAGCTGATGTTCAACATGCCAATACCCTGTGAGCTCTTTTTCTTTATTTCCTTTAGCGACATAATATGTACCTGCGTTTGTGTATGCTTGTACCTTTTATGTTTTGATGATCTTGTTAGTCCAAAACAAAACCCATGTTTTGATACATAATCTCGATTATGCTTCAAGAACAAGTTATTTAGAGGGACTAAGAAATAGATAACCATATCCAATGTACGCACAAAATACAATGTTGGGATATTGGTTTTTTTTGAACAAAATTGCAGTGGTTAATTAGTGCTTGTCTCCTAAGTAATTAAAGTTGGAATTTGGAGATGCATATTTCGCTTGTGAAATATTGTGAGAAGTATTTGGGTCTTCTCATAAGGTAAAGTTTAGAATTTTTATCGTGCATATTACTATTGAGAATTGTTGTCAGAAGTATTTGGGTCTAGTAACCATTTGGATGTTAGCTTATACATTGGTTGGTACAAAATCTTGGGTAGTATAAAACTAAATCTCCAGAGCCGAGAGCCCGAGAGGGGTTATGATAAGGAGGGTCGAACACCAGCGTCGCTCTACATCATTTAGGAGTAGCTTGTACCCATTGGAGGAAGAGGAACTAATGAGAATTCAAGTTGCATTTACAGGAGTCTTTGATTCAGTTAAGGAATGGTCAGGAGACTATAATATCGGATCTTATCCAGGTTGGGTTCAGACTTACGTCCTTATGTAGTGGTAGAGAACCTCATTTGGGAAAATTTTGCTCCGCCAATAATTCAGTTTTGTGGGAAAATGGGGCATTATTGACAGGATATTAGTATGTAGATTTTGTGGGGGGATTCGAAATCAGATGATGATACTCTACTCTCGTGCTTCAAAGCTTGATAGATTTGGAGAGATTGCTTAAAATGGTGTTGTGTTGTGTGGGTAATGCTAAGGTCCATTAAGGAGGTTCTGGAATGGTGGAGACGGTGAAATTTTAAGAAACCCATGCATTTTGTTTGGTCTGGTTTACCCCTAGTTATAATCTTGGTCCTTTTGAAAATGGAGGGATCTCTATGCTTTGGAAAATAAAGAACCTAATTCGGATGAGGCTTGTGATACTATTAAGCTCAGAGAAGCCAGATGGGTGAAAATAAAGGTAGAATTCAGGCCTTTCTCTTTCGATGATACTGTCTATGGATTGCAAAGAATCAGGGGCCGTATGCATATTATGGCTGACTGACTTTTCACCAACTACCATTTTGGTACGTAATGATTTAGTTTGTCCGGTTCGGGTCTGATCTGTATGATGGGTTTAAATTGGGGCACCAAAGTTCCATGGTAGTTTGTTACGTGCGTGGTTGGCTTAAATAGGGGTGCCAAGCTAGTTGGGATGTCCGTCTTTGCTACGACTACTCTTAGAACAAAAATCATTTGTAATAAGTAGTTTGTTTTCTCCAACAATAATTCCTTTTTTGTTGATATAATAATACTGTAACTGATTATTGAAAGGGGCTTGTTGCAAGGAGAGGGCGGCCAAGAGCTTATATACATGGTTGATTACTTTAACAAACTGTCCAATGCTGAGAACTTACCAATAAGAGCCATTTACAAATTAATGTTGATATTTCAGGGCGGCTGCTTTACCAACGGATTACGATGGAGATTGTATTCAGTTTAAGTTGTCTTACAGCACCTTGGCTCCCTTCTTGCTGTTTTTGATAGAATGGCTGGACTATAGTTGTACAGATAGTCTCCCGAGTTATTTAGGCATTCTTCACATACTTGTATACAAGGTCTGTTGTTCTACTTGATTTATTGTTTCTCCACTTGTGCCATTTGAATGCAGCTCTTTTGCAGGCGGATCCGCCTTTTTGTTTGTATTTTTGTTTTGTTTTTCCCTTAAAAACTGATGTCAGTATCTAGTAGTTTACAGGTATATATAGATGGCATGCCAACAATGTCATCACAAGATAGGAAAGCCACTCTGAGGGAATTTTATGGTACTTATTCTTGTAAATGCCCTTTTAACCAAATTCAAGTCCCTCATTTCCCATGCTATACTGTAATGTACATCGGAACACATTTGATACTCATGTTAATTTTTAACTGGAAAATTTTGGCAGCTGTTGTGTATCCTTCACTTCAGCAACTTGAAGGCTTTGTCAATGTGTCGGTGCAAGACAATAACAGTAGAACTCAATTCCCTGAAGCTTTGGGTATCAAGGCAATAGAAGGGAACAGGGATTTATCTGGTACTAACAACGTTGAGAGAGATGATGAATGCGGGATTTGCATGGAATGTTGCACCAAGATTGTATTACCCGATTGTGGCCACTCCATGTGCAACAGATGCTTCCACGAATGGTAGACACACGTCACACTTCCATTGTTCAGTTTCTTGCTGTTTCTTTAATGTCATGGATTTAATACGAATGGATATGCAAAAATGTGTGAAAACAGGAGATTCCGGTCTGAATCATGTCCCTTTTGTCGAGGCAGTCTGAAGAGAGTAGGCTCCAAAGATTTGTGGGTGCTAACTAGTCCCGATGATGTTATTGACATTATTTCTCTGGCAAAGGAGAATTTTAGGCTCTTCTATACATACATTGAGAACTTGCCACTCATGGTGCCTGAACCGCATTTGTTTCTCTATGATTACCTGATCTAGTCAATGAAGAATGTGCTCGGGTATGAAACATGCTCACCCATTGTATATTGGTCTCCGTATTGGGCTGTTTTAAGCAAATGTATATACAACTAGCCGTCCTAGTAAAGATATCTAGATTTACCTAAATCCAACTCTGTTTTTTGGAACCTGAGTGTTGGATTGGAAAATGCATAAAAGTTGAGATGCTTGTTATGGAATAAGTTCAATTGATCATGAATCGAACTCTTAATTTGTGGAGAACCTAATATCCTTTGTGTTCTTTAGTTTGATAAGTATCCTCTGCATTCTTAACGCTGTGGTCGAAGGTCCCCTTCTGCTAAAAGAAATAAGTTCTTATTTTTTGAATGAAAGGTAATATATTGTGAGAGAATGACCTGTCTCGTAAAGCGGAAATAAGTACTTAAAAAATAAGAATCTTAACAGTGCAGGGCATAATTCGTTGGAGAGATGTTATATACTGTATATATAAACTGCTACCTGGGCCTTTTATATGACTCTTGTGTTGGGCTTACTCAATTACTCAAACAACTACCTGTTCAATCACACTCTCAAGAATAGCCCAAAAGATCTCTTTGGGGCCTTCCCCTTGCCATTAGCACTTTTGCTCTTAAAGGTTTACGTCATGGTGGCTTGTAAATCAACTCAGGGATCAACTTGGGATGAGTTGATTTAAGTAGTTGGTTTGCGCAATCCTTGTTTCGAAAACTAAATCCGACTTAAAAATATGATCAAACTTGACTCGTTAGTTGGTACGTAGCTGTTTGAGAGTTGTGCCAATTGTAAATGAATTTGAATCGGGTTGATTGCGAGTCGAAAGATTTCTATTTATCAAAATTGCCTAAACCCATTGAATTTAATTACTATCTAGCTGCCCAAGCTTAATTTCAAAAAAACTACGAGATTGTAAATTTCAAAGTGACGGATAAAAGTCAAGTTGAGTACCTTAGTTCATTTAATAACAATCTCAGCAAAAATGTGCATGAATTCGCTAATGCCCTCATCTCGAACTCTAATCCATGCCAGCCTATGGCATACACGTGGAACCAAATGATTCCGTACTATTTATTAATCAGCATCTGCATGATAATAAAGAGAATGATCAGTTCACAAGAAAAAGAGAAGACAACAACAACAAAAAGAACAAATAGGCAGGGAACAACACTTAAGGCATCATAGAAGAGCAAAAAGGAGGTAAAATTCTTATCTTTAGATTATTAATTTACTAAGCAAAAAAAAGCAAGACTCCACTTAAGAGAAGTTGCATGGAGTTCGATCATCCCTCCAATTTATTAATTAGTCACCCAATCATGCTCCTCATCTGTTTTAAAAGTTATAATTCTCTTTAACATAAAGGGCTTTGGTAGTGGGCATTTTCCTTTAAGAGCCATTTTGAGTCCCTTTTCCAAAAGGGGCCATCCCTCCCCTACCTCTCTAAAAGGTGTGCCTTTAAAATCTTCCCTATTTTTTGAAAGTTGGAACCTCATTAAAAATATTAATTGGGTTGTAAAAGAATTGACATCCGATATAGGGGAATAAATATGATCACCATTACTCTTAATGAATGTGGATAAAGAAAAAGGTTCCACTAATGAAAATCGAGTATACTTAGGCATTTGGTATTTTTGAAGTTTGGTATTTCCATGTTTAATTAGTGAACTTCATGTTAGCTTTCCGTCAAATTAACCGTTTGGCCTCGAAGAGAAGTATCAGTAAAACATAATAATATCGACCAACATTGAAAAATGTTCAAAAGAGACAGTAACACAGACTTTTTCAAACGGTTTCCATCTTTGGTAATTGTTTTTTTTTTTTTTGATGGTGGTTACAAAATAAAACTTTTTAGATTCCTCTCCTCAGAAAAATGATTAATACATACTAAAAACTAATTAATGCCAATCCAACAATAGCTCAAAAAATTAAGATGACAAAAAATACCGTACGCTTACTTTAGGGAAATCACTCCCTAATAATGAAGAAATCAATATATAATTTCATAGGATATGTGTCTCCTTGAATAAATATATAAATATAGTGAAATTACAAGCGAATACTTATGTTAAATCATTGTTGCACTATGAACTTAAATGGAGCTAGCTAGCTAGAGCAAAGCAGATGTGGAAACCTGCTCTCGCGCGTCGAGTCAATCACAAAATGGGATTTGAAATTAATCAAATTCGACTTTTGAGTACTCCCCTCCTCATAGTCATATGTGTGTAAGTGTACTTTATATATATAATGTGAAAAATAATTTAGAAAAAAGAAGGAATTATTGATCGTTGCCTCAATCAGTAATAAAGATCAGCTAGCTGCTAATCAAGAATATTAGTAGTATTTTTGTCGAAAAAAGCTGGATCAAGATTATGGTACTGCCCGTTATATCATGTTGTACCAAGGATTTCTTATTTTAGGGGGTGTTTTGTGCCTATATATTATAGTATTATTCTGGATTAATTGTAGATTATACTTTTAGATTCTAAGAAACTCATAATCAAAACCTATGGAAGTGTTTGGCATATCTACGTCATTTTATGGTATGAATTTTATCACGTCATTTGTGTTTTGTGGTACGCTTTTGTGTGTGAGTGTGTGTATTTCAACCCCTGATTATGTCATTTTATGGTATGAATTTCATCACGTCATTTGTGTTTTGCGGTACGCTTTTTTGTAAGTTATTTATTTTTATGGTGGAACTCAACGAGAGGTACGTACGTACCATATTCTCAGACAAAATGGGCGACAATGGAGACGTGAGCTCCCTATAAAAACCAGTCACATGTTTTATGTCTGCCATTTAATGATTTTACTAGTGTCATATACTCCGTACCTCATAAGATGCCATATGTTATAGGTTTGCCATAAAATTTTGTTTTATTTATAAATTTGTAATGAACTATTGGTTACATTGGCAATCAATAGAACGCGAAGTAGATGACACGTACGTGTGTTGTGTGATGTGCGGAAGACACAACGATTCCATCAAACAATATCAATCTAGAACACAGACAATATGATGAAAGAATGCAAGAAACCAAAGCACACAAGAACACAAAAGATTTACATGGTTTGTGTACCTTTTCCACGGGAGGAAGGGACGAATCAATCCACTATTATCATAAAGATTACAAATTTACAAGCCCCAATTTCCTCTCGACTGTATCTCTCTGTCTCTCTATGTTCCTTTCACCAAAATAAGTAGTACTAATCCTAAGACTGCAGAAAAAGAACTAAAATTGTGCTTTCTCTCGTGTCCCACTGTCCGGACGGCAAGCCCGGCTGAACTAAAATTTTGCTTTCTCTAGTGCATTTTATAGATGAGTGATTCTATAGGAACCCAAAAAATTATCTCTAACCCCGATTACTCTTTACAACCACCTCAATTAATTTGATTCGGAAAGAAAAACTAGATTTTCAATTGACTATGTTGCCTCAAAAGTAATTTACAAATCCACCCATACCCTTCTATAGCAAGACATAACACTCCACAAAGGAGACTCTTTTGGAAAAACCATCAACGGATTAAGTAAACCATCGAAAGCAACTTATCAAAATTATTAGGCTTGTTTTCAAAATGTTTGCATTTTACAAAAAAAATTGACACAGAGAGAAATTATATGGAGGTTATTGGTTGATTCACATATGTTTAAAAGAAAATGATCAAAACGACACATATCATTATTCAAACAGCTGTTAAAATTTC
The DNA here is from genome assembly GCA_014282245.1 of Rhododendron simsii. NCBI lineage: Eukaryota > Viridiplantae > Streptophyta > Magnoliopsida > Ericales > Ericaceae > Rhododendron > Rhododendron simsii. Next base: position 17,455,804 of record CM024964.1, on the reverse strand, counting down.
TGAGAAAAGTATAACAAAACAAAAATTTAGATGGGCTAGTTTGGAGACAGACATTTAGATTTTTTGAAATGCCTACTACTTCTTAATTTCTTTGGCTCTCCCTTGATTGTTTCGCCTTGAAAAAAAAAGGAACTCGTCACAGTGAGCTAGGGTTTTACTTTGAGATAAATTGTATCATTTTTTTTTTGTCAAGGTCGGTTGAAAAATAAACTAGAAGTAAGCTTGAAGGATAACTAATCCGGTCGGGACTAATAGTCCCGGGACTAAAAACAACACAAACATGGAATTAGGAGAGGTGAGGGGATTAATAGTCCAATCCCATCCTTAGTCCCTCCAATCAAACAGGGCCAAAAAGTATTGAACTACATCTATCAAAGAAATGGATAAAGCAAGACAAATTTCATTACAAGTGAAAAGTATTTAGGAAATTTTAAAGTATTTATGCCAATATGAAAAGTGGATTAAAGTTAATTAGAAGGTATCTTCATGTAACTTCATTTGAGTTGTAGAAAAGGTTACCACAAAACAACATAAAAAGCACGCTCCAATCAAATTAATGAGGACAACACATACCGGGTCCCATTTGTTAGGGGTATAGGAGAGGGAAATAAGGAGTAGGGATGACAATTCCGTCCAAACCATTGGTTAATCATACAGGGCCGGCCCTACACTTTTCAGGGCCCTAGGCCGGCTCAGATTTTGGGGCCCTTTATAATTTTGTTGTAATTTTTTTAAGAGGTATTACGTACAGAAATTTTGAAAATAATTGTACAATCTTTTTTCCGATTTATGAAACGGGACAATTTTAAACAATGATCGCTTGCCGTGTTTTTTTATTTAATTTATCATGGTGGAAAAATGTAAACCCATCACATGAAATATATCTGACAAAGAGGTTGTCATCTCTGCTATTTAACTGAAAATTACTGATTAAATGGGTAATCAAACTAATCAAATATCTATTGTACTCTCAAATAAATAACATACTTACCAACAAAAAGTATTGTTTGAAAGCTCCAAAAAAAATATAACTGTTCTTGCCAACGAAAAGAATTTTTTGAAAGCTCAAAAAATTATTTTCTTGACGTAATTCAAGTTAACAGTAGGACTAAGGGAAACTTTTGTAGAGTTAGAAGGAAAAATAATTAAGGTTTGAAATAAAAAAAATTTAATATGACGCGAGAGAAACCAATTCACATTCACAAGAAAAAAAGGTTTGGGCGAAGTTTAAAAATGCGCGTATGTAGGTTCGAACCATGGACCTCAAGGTCCACAAACACTTAAAGATGAAAGAATTGCCACCAGACCATTCAGATTTTGCTGTACAAATTCCACTAACTACATTTATATATATACAAACTTAATCCTAAAAGGGGCCCCCATTTTCGACCTTTTTTTGGAGGCCCAAGGCCCGGGCCTCTTGGGCCTTGCCTAAGGGCCGGCCCTGTAATCATACCATACTTAATTGATTGGTGTAGTTTTTAACCAAATTTTTAATTATGTTTTAATTTTGGTTATTGATTTTAAAAAATTGCCTGGTTCAATTTTGGTTTTATATAATAACTGCACCAAAAATTGAACCAAACCAAAATATAATTACATAAATACACTTATATACTAAAATACACCCATATACACACTTATTTTGTTGTTTTGACAATGAATATGTAGTGACTTTGAACATATGGTGTACTGGGTGTTCGTGTTTTTCGATATTTTGTTGTTGGACAAAAGTTTTTGGTGTCTTTGAACCTATGGTATAATATTGTATAATTTTGTTGCCTTTTATTTGAAGGGTTGCGCATGGTCTAGATCGAATCGGATTCTTATGAATTCAATCCTAATCCGTGAGTCATGTTTTTAGACACTGAAATCAGTGTCTGGACCGAAAGTCTCACGGTTCGGTACCGATTTTATCCATGAATTACATCAACCAATTTCTTCATGACGTGTAATTACTTTATTCCATATTCCAAAAATGTAAAAACTTGATTACAATAAACACTTAGATATCAGATCCCACAAGTTTGAAAAGAGGTTGGAACACTTCATTACATCAACTATCCAAACAAAGTATTCTAGGTTCCAAAACTAAGCCAGTATTTGTAACAATTGTTCAAATAAATAAGTCGTCTTTTGAATCAACAATGAAGATCCCTATTTTGAATTATATCAAAATTAGGAATTAACAAGTTGATGAAAATCATAATTTGGTACTATTTTCCAAAATGTTCTTCTTTTTCATCCAGGAATTTGGAAGCAAAGCCAATTCAATGATTCTATCAATAGGGATAATTTGCCCTTGGTGCACGTTATGACCTAAAAATCTAATAGTAGTCTGGAACAATTTCATTTTTGGTGCAGACACTACTAGACCATTTCTTTTAATCACACCTTCAAATATTCGAAGATGCTTAGTATGCTGATCTATATTTTGAGAAAATATTAATACATCATCCATATAACAAATTGCAAATTCTGCATAAGAATAAAATATCTCATTCATTATGTTTTAAAATTCTGAAGGAGCAATCTTCAGACCAAATGACATGACATTCTTAATATCAGTAATTAATTGATGTTTGATGCTTCGAAATCCCATTAAGGGCCAAGAAGATATCTTTTTGACTTCCTTAGTATCAGTAATTAATTAGTGCCCTTTCATTGCTTGTGTACAATAATATGTTGTTTGTTGGTGCGCTATAAGTACCAATCTTAATTTTGATTAAATCATCACTCTATCTATCTATGTTGAGTTGTTTAGATTTCAAATTTTTATTGGTGTTGGAACTCTCAAAAATATTAGGTTACAAGTACTTTAAAAGGCTTCACTCGGCAAAAGGCGAGGCTACCCAAAAATCCGTCGGCGCCTAGATGTGGTTGTAAAGATGCCTGCATAGATCCTAACCGTTGTGTTTGTGCAAAACTCAATGGATCGGATTTTCCTTACGTTGACATGAAGCGTGGTGATGGCAGGTTAATATTGTACTAACCTGCCACCACCATGCTTCATGTAACATAAGAAAAATATGATCCATTGAGTTTAGCACAAGCACAACGGTAAGATCTATGCAGGCATCTTTACAACCACATCTAGGCGCTGATGGATTTTTGGGTAGTCTCAAGCCTTTTGCCAAGTGAAGCCTTTTGAAAGTACTTGTAACCTAATGTTTTTTAGAGTTACAACACCAACAAAAATTTGAAATCCATTTAATCAAAATTAAGATTCGTACCTATAGTGCACCAACAGACAGCATATTATTGTAAACAGTGAAAGAGCACTAAATTAATTACTGATACGAAGTCATAGCCAGTTATCTTCTTTCTTTGCCCTTAATGGGATTTCAAAGCATCAGAAGTTAGTGAAGTATATGGTGTTGGGTCAAGCCCTAGGACCCCAAACCTCAAGATCAACCAAGAACACTCCTTCCAAACTCAAATCAACCGGTTGGTAAATCTCGGGTGAGATGGAGGTAACGGCGAATTCGTCTGGTACACTTTTTGCACCGGCAAGTACCGGAGATTTCGGCAAATCTTAGGTGAGATGGAGGTACCGGCAAATTCGTCTGGTGCCCTTTCTGCACCGACTGTGACTGCAACTTGGTTTTCCGTCTAGCCATTCCGGCCAATCGCACTCCGTCCGTTCAGATTGAAGCCAGAGAAAGAGAGAGTAACTGTTCTAATTTGTCCGGCAGACCTGTAAGAGGAAAACAAAACGGTGCATTAGAAAGTAGTAGTTTTAAAACTCATTTGTCCATTGATAAGGGCATGTTTTCAGATTAATACTTAGGGAAAATGACGCTTCCCTACTTACTTACTTATCAACTAGCCAAGTTATTTACTTATTAACAACGTGCTACATGCAACAAGAGCAAGAAACCAATTAAAATGAAATCGAGTTAACATCATCGAATATTTGGTTCGACTATTTTAATTCAAGTCGGTTGCCATGATACAGTTTATTGTAGACCAATCTTGAATAGATTACAATGGACTGAATGGAGTCATATGCCCAATATTCCACCAATACTCATCTGAAGTAGTATATTGCTCAATATATAAAAGGAGAAAATATTTCTCTTTCTTATTTCTTAACCAGAGAATTTTTACAAGGATAAATAACAATTAGCAGAAAAATTAAATTTTGGCAACAAAGAATAAGGAAATTACAAAGAAATCCTTATATGTCAATAAAAATATACAGGTATAATTTGGCTGCTTATCAAATAAGAATTGCAATTGCAATTACAAATTCTAATCCATCGGGGGCACTTCGAGCCAAACAATTCCTCCCTCACGATGATGCTCCCGCGACTTGAACTCATGGCTAAGTAAGAAAAATATGATGACCACTAGATATACGTGGAAAATAACCATGGAAACGAATCAAGTACTATAAAAAAAAATATTATACGATTACAATTAAACTTACTATACAATTGAGAATCCTCACAATTGACTCAAGAACGATAGCTGAATCCTCGTTCACCGTTCCTCGTACTTGATTGTCGCCGCCTTGAATCCTCAAGCCTTCCCATTGAAATCCACATGAACCTCTTGGAGATTAATTAATGGTTCGACATTCCAACCATTTTGAAGGCAACTCCAAGGTACAAAGTTGACATACTTCACGGCATTTGAAAACCCAAGGCCAATATGTTTTGGCTGCTATGTTCCTCTGGCTCTTGCACCCTTCTTTTGTTTCTTCAATATGCAAAAGCAAGAGCTCTGACTGCCGCTTTTTTCAGTACCCTAGAAAATATGTATTTATATTACACGCATAAACTTGACTGCCGCTTTTTTCATCCAGTACCCCAGAAAGGCTTGATAACCAAAACTTTTGTGATGCTCCCAAGTGGTATGGGAGCATCATACTCCCAATGAATTACAGCCTTTGGATTGAAAATGGACAAATTGCAGCCCTTAGATCAAAACCAAAAACTAAAAATAGGGTGGTTTTGTTACAAAACAAGGTGGTTTCGACCTAAAAAACGGAGGATTACTTACCACATAACAGACAACACTTACCATTTGCTTAGGCAACACTTACCATTCACTAAGGCAGAACTTACTACACAAGTGTAGTAAGTTCTGCCTTAGTGAATGGTAAATGTTGCCTTAGTGAATGGTAAGTGTTGTCTGTAATTTATTGGGAGTATGATGCTCCCATACCACTAGGGAGCATCATAGCCATTTCCCTTGATAACACATGTATTTATATTACCAATAAGTCTGCCCACACAGTGTGGCCCATTATGAGTCTCACACAAATGATTCGAGCGGTTTAGTAAATTTAAAATATTTTTTTGAGGTCCGCTTGAAAAACCAGCTCAATCCGATAACTATAGTTACTGCTCGATCCAATCATCTAACTTTTCATTTAGGTTCAGGATCCTAAAACCTGAAAAAAGATAATGGAAGGATTCCCCTCTGTTTTTTTTTTTTGGGTTAAAATACTAGCAAAGCCAATTGATTCCATTATGTACAAGTTAAAAAAAAAAAAAAAACTCAGGAGGCACTGACTGACTGCAGATCAACACACCGATTAATCCATTTCTCTATTTACTTAAAACAACTACTAAGATTTAGGCTGAAAAAGAATAATCACATAAACAACACCTAGGACCACCAAAAAAAGAAAAAAAATTGAAATCAAGAATGCCAATATGTTAAGTAAATTTTAGAGCAACAAAGGCGACGCACCCAATCTTATCACTATCATTTAAAACCATCAATCCACACATCAAGATCAAAACATGAGCAAACGGTGTAAAGCCTCATCAAAGTTATTGAGAGGGAAAACGTTACATAAGACATGTCGAATGTTAAAGTGTCTGTGAATCACGGAAATCACATCAAGCTCAACTCGTCAATGTGGTTGGTTTTCATGTACACTTGGAGCTTCAAGACGACTCTCTCTCAAGAAGTCAAACCGAGTTAGATCCTCAATGCGGTTTAAAGAGAATGAGAAAGTAAAAACTCCCCTCAAAAGCACATTCCCTTTACTTTATTATAATAAATTTTTCTTTTTCTTTTTCTCTTTATATAATCATACAAATGAAATTCTTTCTAACCCCATTGCCGTTTCACGCGAACGTTCAAAGGGAGAATACCTCACCCCAATTACCCGGTTATTAAGTAAGTGGTCCAACAAGCGTACCTTTACAAGGTCTATCCACCTTTTTATGCGAACGCTTACATGAAGAATATCTCACTCCAATTGCCGGTTACTCAATGAACGCTCGGATAAGTATAGAATAAACTAATACCAGATATATGCTTTTAGGAGAGAATGGAAAATAAAAATGATAACATTACAAAGAGAATGGTAGCCATAGGTCAATCCCATGAACACTAGAAATGGCAAGGTACATGAGACTAGACTGTTGAGATGAAATCTATTTAAGCTTAACGCGAACCGAGATGCGTGCGGGTCAGCCTTTTTAGGGTTTCGGTCCATTGTGTGCTTACAATATAAAAGCAAAACTAGGGTTGCCTCCTTTTGAAACTCTGACATATTTTCATCATAGTGAAACACCCCAACACCCCGTGAACGTACAATTAAGCAATCAGCTTAAGTTGGAACCACGTAATCTCTGTGTCTTGTTCTTTTCTTGCTTTATATTGTTTTACATTCTTGGTTTGTTCTTCGATTGTGTGCGTTTGCTCGTGGGTTTGGACGTTCGAATACCCAACAACTGGTATCAGAGCTCCGGGTTAGGAGGTTAAGGGTTTACACAATGGCTGAAGAAAAATACAAGATCGAGAAATTCAATGGTAAGAACTACGCTTTCTGGAAAATGCAGATGGAAGATATTTTGTATCAGAAGGATCTATATCTTTCGATCAGTGGCACGAAACCAGAAACCATAAAACAAGCAGATTGGGATATTTTGGATCGCAAAGCTTTGGGGACTGTGCGATTGAAGGTAGATACGAGCAATATCCGTTCCTAAACTACGTACTCATAGATTTATTGATTGCCAATTCTGCATAAGGATAAAATATCTCATCATTATGTTTTCTTCAGACCAAATGGCATGACATCTTAGTATTAGTAATTAACTGATGTCTGATGCTTCGAAATCCCATTAAAGGCCAAGAAAGAAGATAATTGGCTGCGACTTCCTTAGTATCGGTAATTAATTTAGTGTCCTTTCGCTGCTTCGTACAATAATATGTTGTCTGTTGGTGCGTTATAGGTACCAATCTTAATTTTGATTAAATCATCACTCCATCTCTCTATATATGTTGCGTTCTACAGCTTGGATTTTAAATTTCTATTGGTGTTCAACCTCTCAAAAAAATTAGGTTACAAGTACTTCAAAAGGTTTCACTTGGTTAAAGGCTTGAGGCTACCCAAAAATTTGTCAGTGCCCGTATGTGGTTGTAAAGATGTCTGCATAGATCCTAACCGTTGTGCTTGTGCTAAACTCAATGGATCGGATTTTCCTTACGTTGACATAAAGCGTGGAGGTGGCGGGTTTGTACAACATGAATTACAGTAGTTTCAAAATATCCTTGGTTGGTTTTTTAATACATATCTACAAGGATATTTTGAAACTACTGTAATTCGTGTTGAACTAACATGTCCCCACTGCGCTTCATGTCAACGTAAGGAAAATACGATCCATTGAGTTTAGCACAAGTGTAACGGTAAGGATCTATGCAGGCATCTTTTCAATCACATCCGTGCGCCAACGGATTTTTGGGTAGCCTCAATCCTTTTGCCAGTTAAAGCCTTTTGAAGTACTTATAACCTAATATTTTTTAGAGTTCCAACACCAATAGAAATTTAAAATCCAAGGCATAGTACGCAACATAGATAGAGAGAGATAGAGTGATATTTAATCAAAATTAAGATTGGATCCTATAGTGCACCAACAGTCAATATATTATTGTACACAAATAGCAAAAGGGCACTAAATTAATTACTGATACTAAGGAAGTCATAGCCAGTTTTCTTTTTTCTTGGCCCTTAATGGGATTTCGAAGCATTAGACATCAGTTCAGTTAGTGAAGTATATGGTGTTGGTTCAAGCGACCCTAAACCTCAAGATCAATCAAGAACATTCCTTCCAAACTCAAATCAACCGAAATTAAGCACATAATCATCACATAGACATGTAGGGAGAGAGGAAAAATCGCTACATCATGGATTTTGAGCAAAATCCCAAAGATTCAAGCAAAACCCTAACTCTCCAAACTCGAATTCAACCAAAACACACCTTCTCCGAGCTTAGCCACGCAACCCACGTGCCTAGGGCGCTTGAGTATGATGGGGATAGGTTGGGCTTTCATGAATTTGAGGTATATTGCCAGATTTTTGTGTGGGTGTGAGTGAGAGGCGTCGTGTGTGGGAAGAGAAAAGGAGAGATATGGGCGTTAGATGGGAAACGGAAGTAATGTGAGCTTCCTATAGTCCACTATACACACACACACACACACACACACAAAACCCAAATTACGCAACCACCCCTCAACATTAAGAACACCAAACCCTCTTGCCAAGTTTCCCTATTATTACACAAAAGTCCTCACACAACATTACTGACAACATATTTCATCTTTTGTCATAACACAAATATTAATAAAACATTAAAACTATTTAAATTAAATACACGTCCCTACAAAAATTGTAGCTTTCATAAAGCCGACGGAAGGAAATAGTGATTGTGAGAAAAAAAATATACAGACAGAATACTTATACTAATCTACATCTTGGCACTATTGGAACCCAATTAAATCGCATTAAGGATCAGTTAACTCAAATTAGAGATAATCAAGTCTCCAAAGTATTTAGGAAACTAAGCATTTAAGCCAATATGAAAGGTGGATTAAAGTTAATTAGAAGGTATCTTCATGTAACTTCATTCAAGTTGTATAAAAGGTTACCACAAAACAGCATGAAAAGCACGCTCCAATCAGATTAATGAGGACAGCACATATCGGGCCCCATTTGTTAGGGGTATAGGAGAGCGAGAAAAGGTAGGGGTATAGGAGAGGGAGATAGGAGTAGGGATGACAATTTTGTCCAAACCATCGGTTAATTGAACCATGCCAAACCAATTGCTGTGGTTTTTAACTGAATTTTTTTATTATGGTTTTAATTATGGTTATTAATTTTTAAAAATTGCCCGATTCGGTTTTGGTTTTATATAATAACCGCACCGAAAACCAAACCGAACCGTTACTGAACAGGAATATAATTACATAAATACCGTTATATACCCTTATTTTGTTGTTTTGACAATGAATATGTAGTGACTTTGAACATATGGTGTATTAGGTGTTTGTGTTTTTCGATATTTTGTTATGGGACAAAAGTTTTTGGTGTCTTTGAACCTATGGTACGTATAATATTGTATAATTTTGTTGGCTTTTTTTTTTTTTGTAGGGCTGCGTATGGTTTATGGTCTGGATCGAATCGGATTCCCATGAATCCAATTCTTATCCGCGAGTCATGTTTTTAGACAATAAAATCAGTATCCGGACCAAAAGTCTCACGGTTCAATGCTGATTTTATTCACAAATTACATCAACCAAATTCTTCATGACGTGTAAATACTTGATTCCATATTCTAAAAATGTAAAAACTTGATTACAATAAACACTTAGATATAGATTCCACAAGTTTGAAAAGAGGTTGCAACACTAACATTACATTAACTATCCAAGCAAGTATTATAGGTTCCAAAACTAAGCCAATATTTGTTACAATTGTTCAAATAAATAAGTCCTCTCTTGAATCAACAATGAAGATCCCTATTTTTGATTATATCAAAATTAGAAATTAACAAATAAAAGAAAAAGTAAGTGGAACTGGCCCATTGGATCATCACAATTGCTGAATTTAGATAAAATTTGATTGGCACCTAAAACATAAATTCCTTAAGAAACTTTCATTTTTTCCTCTTTTGTCCCCCATTATTCGCTCTGTATATGAACGAGATCATTGATAGAGCTGAATAATTATTTCATCCAAGAGTGACAGACAAACATAGTGAGTTCTTAATTTTTGATCTTTTCACTCACATATCTACGTACTAGTATTTGTAACAAATTTTTAAAAATAAAAAACCCGTCTAGCCCCTCTAAGTAACTACTCAATCCGTTCCAAAATGTTTGTTCAGTCCGCAAAATAAGAACTAATCAATATAATGTAACAAATAATGTATTTCTTTCAAGAAAAATTTAAACTTTTTTCATAAATTAAAAGAACTCATCGATATCTAGTGAATTGTAAAATTTTTTTTGAACTTTTCTTGTAAAAATTATATTATTTTTACGTTCTCGTTTTGCGAACTGAACGAACATTATGAGACGAATGGAGTAATTGTTGTACTCAATTACCTCTTCAAATAACGAGAGCCTTGATAGGCAATACCTCGGGGCTCTCTCTCTCTCAAAATCTCCAAACCTTAGCCGTCAACAACTTTTCCCTTCCTTCCCCTTTCGATTTCCCTCTATTCTCTTCCCCCACTGTTGAACCGTCTTTTCTCTCAATCTCATGACTGAAGTTCAGGCATCCATTGGGAGCTTTTCAGTCAAATCGTTTTCCGGCGACGTTCCGGAGTTTCGGTTTCAGTGGTTGCGGGTAAGATGTTGTCCACCATCGTTCTCAGCCTGCATATTCTCAGATCTGTGACCTGACACCGTCTATCGCGTTTGCTGGGCGACCACCTCCCAATGATGTGATCCTATTTTGTGAAGCAGAGGTGGTGGTTACGAGTTTATATCAAGATAGTTGCAAAAGAGTGGCGGCGGATGTCTTGGCGGTTCTTCTTTTATGTTGTTATTTGTTTTAATAATGTCTTCCTTTGAGGGGTTTTGTCCTCCTTATGAGGGTTTCTTCTCATTCTGTAGGGCGGCGCATCTATACGCTCATACACTTTTTATGTTAGAGTGTCCGATCTGTAGACTCTCAACTTTTTCCATAAAGATATTTTGATGAATAGTTGTACCTCTCAACTTTTGGGGGGAAAAAAAAATAGCTCTTCAAAATCCAGACAACTTTATCCTTTTCTGAAGAAATTGTAAATGTTCCCATAATTCATTAATCTTTGTTCGGACAAAAAAGTCATGCGGCTTATTTTTTTTGTCTTTATTCAAATTTTTTTTGTATTTATTAGTTTTTCGTTATTTTTTTTGGAGATCATTGCTTCGTCTTGACGAGAAGAATCTAAAAAGTTAAAAATTACGATCGAAACCTAATTTTTTTGAACAAAGACAACAATAAGACAATTTTTTCGTCTTTATTCAAAAAAAATTGGATTTCGATAATAATTTATTAATTTTTAGATTTCTTCCATTATGCCGAAGCAATAATCTTTAAAAAATTGATGAAAAACTAACAAATGTGAAAAAAATTTAAATAAAAACAAAAAAATAAGCCACTTAACTTATTTAGCCGAACAACTTTCATTGGACCGTCACAATCACGGTGTCAATATCAATGTTAAGCTCACCAGGCATTGAAATGATTAGCGCACTTTCTTCAAAAGTTAAAAAAAAGAAAAAAAAAAAAAGAAAAGGAAAAGACTATGCACTAAAACATTCCCACGACAGAATTAAGGCTCCAATGTCATTCATGTTTAGTAGAGTAGTTGTTAGATTCTACCTTAAAAATTAGAGAGAATAAATTCTTTACACCGTCGGTGTAAACATTTGTTTCCTTCAAATCAATTGCATTGCGACAAATGTCAAAACAGTGGTCCCGATTAATAAAATATAGCGACGTGTCGCAATGCAATTGATTTGGAGGAAAAAAATATTTACACCGGCTGTATTAAAAATTTATTCTCTAAAAATTATCCTAATTAATTACTCCCATCATTTTATTCTCCACCTTCGCATTAACCTAAAACACAAAGGAGCAGTTCGGTTCCTATCCACGCTCTTTACGGTCCGCACCTTTCATTTTTCGATCAAATTTTGATGATTCAAACCGTTGAATGTGTTTAAAACATGATTTTAAGACTACTCACAAGAAATTAGCTCAAAAAAATATCGAGAAGGACTTGATCTGTGCAGTTTTTCATATAATAATTTTTGTAAGCATTTATGAAAAACTGCTCAGATCAAGTTCTTTTCGGTCATCATTTTTGCTGATTATTGAAGGGTACCTTTAAAATCACGTTTTAAACATACTGAACAGTTTGGATCATCAAAATTTGATAAGGAAATAAAAGATACGGACGGTGCGGACCGTAACATGGTGCGGACTTGAACTGGACTGCACAAAGGAGTCGTAACGCTATCGTGCACAGGTGGGGACAGTTAACACACACCTATCTACAACTAGCGCCAAATATTCGTCCTCCTTCTATACCCTCCCTTAAAACCAGGCTCACTCCTTTTTGAACTCTCTCTCTCTCTCTCTCTCTCTCTCTCACTTTAAACTCGTTCATAATATAACTGATCTCCGTTATTCTCTCTCTATACATATATATGTATAGACAAGTTCTGTATATGTACTAGGTGGGTTGTTGTCTCTTTTTGCGGCTGAGTCTTGGCCATGGAAGGCAGTTTTTCTTCCCCTCGAACGGATTCCTTCCCCGCCGGACTACGCGTTCTCGTTGTCGACGACGACTTAGCGTGGCTTAGAATCCTTGAAAAAATGCTCAAGAAGTGTTCTTATGAAGGTCGATTATTTATCTTTTGAACAATTACTACTTGTGTTTCGGCTACTTCGTTAGCTATGGTTTTGGTTTGTTAGATTTCATGTGCTCGTAATGATTGTTTGTGTTTCGTGGTATATGCGTTGATTCCTTGTGTTTTGAAGTACTGGGATTCATGAGTTTCCCTTCTCTACTCTTAGGGTCTGTTTGGTTTGATTTAATTGAAGAGATTTTTACATTATTATTAGGGCCAACTCAAATTTTGGTTTGATAGATTGGTTACATGTTGTGTCTGATTTTTTGGGTTTTGGAGCTTTGTGATGATCGTAGTGAAATTTCTACTTAATGGGAGTGATTTGGACATTATGTCCGTTCCTTTGAAACCCCCGGCCATCCAAACAGAGCCTTTAGTTGTTTTGATTAGATTTCTGTGTTGTTTCCCTCATTGTGATGAACAGATAGGCCGCTGTATTTTCATTTCGTTGTCTGTTTCGGTGAAGTTAGGGATAATTCATCTCAAAGCCTGTGTATTATCGACAAGGTTATAAGATCAGCAGTTGCAAGTGATTGATTCATTTTGTTGATCCTGCACCCTCCCCACAACTCTACTGCTTAGCTGCCTATGAATTCTGCTTTGTCAATTTTGCTTTGGAATCGCTATCTGCAATTGTTTTTTTTACGAAAATCTCGACTTATGGTTGTGCACATGTTTACCATCAACGAAGGTTGTTAGTTATGGCGAAACGGTGGATATTACAGTGCCTCTCCCTGACAACTTGCAACTTGCAAACAAAGTGATATGAAGTAGGAGACATAAAGAAAGAATAGTCTTTTATTCGCCTATTATTATCTGTACCGCTTGGAACTATTAGTAACTTTTATCTTACCACTTTGTGGTACAGTTGATTTGATTCCAAAGTGGTAGTGATTAAGCAACACGAGTGATTCCTTCACTTTAGCATTAAGTTGTCAAGTGACAGAATTCTCAAACAGGATCATTGCATCCAGTTTCCAGTGCACACAAGTTTTGTCGGCAGTGAACATCTTGCTTTTGGTTACATCAAGGTTCCCCTGACCATCTCCAGCTGATTTTAATCCTTGTCAATGCACGCAATCACCAAAAGTGTGCATCGGGTAAATGCATGAGGGTTTAACTTGGGACCTCTCTCGTACTTGGGCATTTATTCCATGTCATCTAGTGTCAAGTTTGCTAATGAGTAACGGGCTAACTAATGATCTTCCTTTACTTTATGAAGTTCCTTATTTGTTTGATTGTAGCTAAGAAGTACAAGAAGTTAGTTGAAAAATACACCTGCTTTGTTTTTAGTACCTAAGAGTGATCATTTTAGGTACTTAGGTTCAATCATTAGTAGAGATGGAGAGATTGCCGATGATGTGACTCATAGGATCCAAGTGGGATGACTCAAGTGGAAGAGCGCTACTGGTGTACTGTGTGATAAGAGGGTACCAATAAAATTGAAGGGAAAATTCTATGGAACTGCCATCAGACCAGCAATGCTTTATGGGACAGACCAATGATGCTTTATGGGACAGAATGTTGGCCTATTAAGAAACAACAAGTGAATAAGATGATGTAGCGGAAATGAGAATGTTGAGGTGGATGTGTGGTAAGACTAGAAGAGATAGGATTAGAAATGAAATGGTTCGTGAGATGGTAGGTGTAGCACCCATAGAAGAGAAGTTGAGGGAAAATAGGCTAAGGTGGTTTGGGTATGTCTACCGTAGACCAGGAGATGCAGTAGTTAAAAGACCTGATATGATAGTTTTGGGTAGCAATACTATGGGGAGGGGTAGACCTAAATTGACGTTAGATGCTGTGGTGCTCAACGATATGAGTATAGTAGGTTTGTATGAACAAGTGGCCGTTGACAGAGCTCAATGGAGGAGAATGATTCATGTAGTCGACCCCAAGTGATTGGGACTTAAGGCTCAGTTTGGTTTGGTTTGGTTTGGTTTGGCAAGTCTTCAAAATCATCAGGTTTCTATTATTTTGCTTGTCAACATGGTGAAAAGTGAAAATGTCTGAACCCTTGATTCAATTCTTGGCAACACATTTAATTTTGTGCACATTTTTGAATGGCTTGGCATAGTCAATTTTATAAAAGATAGGGAAGAAACTGTTCAGCAAGGTATCTGTCTGGCGATTGGTGCAGCTTTTTTGGTGCCCATGGTGCTTAGTTGTTTAAGAAATAGTCTTGCAGATTGCTTTCCAAGTCGAAACTTTTCCAATTCAGTGAAGTATTCTTCTGTGCTGTTTCTATATGTCCATTAGTTCCTAAATGTCCCAGAAACCACCATTCTAGTCACCTATCGTAAAAAAAACCAACATTCTAGTCTGCAAAGTATAACTTCTTTTACTAACACTTGCCTGTGCCCACCGTTTCTTCCTGACACATCAAGGAAAGAGTACCTTGTGGGGGCAAGTCACAAGAAGGAAAGAGTGGGCCTTCTACCCGGCTTATAACTCTGCATCCTTATGGACAAGTCTCAAGATATCTCAGCCGTTTTTGTTTTTAGAAAATCTTGATCCTGTATAATCAAGACACTATTACATTCTTTTTCTCAAAAAAGATGAATATTTTATTGCCATGTCCTCCAAATATCTTAGTTTTGTTCAGTAAATGATCTTTGTGATCCCGATATCTTTAGTTAGTTCAACTTAGTTTTATTTTGTTTCCCGATGAAACTGCAGAATCTGTATCTGTTTAAGGTTTTATACGTTTTACCTGCTGCTTTTGTGTTGTTTCAGTGACAACATGTTGTCTGGCAAGAGAGGCTCTGGACTTGCTTCGTGAAAGAAAAGACGGATTTGACATTGTAATCAGTGATGTTAACATGCCTGACATGGATGGGTTTAGGCTTCTTGAGCATGTTGGACTCGAGATGGATCTTCCTGTCATTAGTCAGTGAAATGTGACTTCCATTCATGTCCACTGAGTTCAATTTAATTTTTCTTGTTTGTCTAATGGTTTGACCTTCATAATCTTTGCAGTGATGTCCGTTGATGGGGAGACAAGCAGGGTAATGAGAGGCGTGCAACATGGGGCATGTGATTATCTTCTCAAGCCTATAAGAATGAAAGAACTTCGCAACATATGGCAACATGTCTTTAGAAAGAGGATACATGAAGTGAGAGATATTGAAGGCCAAGAGTGCATGGAGGAAATCCAGATGATGAGACATGGATCTGAACTATCGGATGAATGGCACTCGTTCAGTGGAGGCGAGCTTAATTCAGGAAAGAAAAGAAAAGATTTTGAAAGCAAGCATGATGACAAAGACTTCGGTGATCCTTCTTCTTCGAAAAAAGCTAGAGTGGTTTGGACGGTAGATCTGCATCAGAAATTTGTCAGAGCCGTAAATCAGATTGGGTTTGATAGTGAGTTTACTAAAACCTGTTTCTTTGATGTAGTTTGTTCTTATCATGAAACAGAATTCAGTATGTTTTCGGCGCCTTTTTTTTGTTGGTTATTGTGGTAATAGTTTGTTGTAATCTAAGTGGTTTTCAGTTATTCAGCTATCATCTTCTAGAAGGTGATGATTTTCATCTCTACTTGGCAGAAGTCGGTCCTAAGAAAATTCTGGACTTGATGAGCGTACCATGGTTGACGAGAGAAAATGTAGCCAGCCACTTGCAGGTAGATTCTTATCTTGTGCTCTATTCCATAGGCGCTAAGTATACATATCACCAAGTTGTAGAGAATTATCATTAAAATACGGCACAAGGGACACGACCTTGTACACAGATAATACAAACACAAAATACCACATCAAAACTACACCCAAAGACCTCAACTATCCATAGAGACATTGAACGACAAAAACTCTACATATTTGGTCAGCTAAAGGGAAGAGCCTCTCTGAATATTTTGTTCAGTGAGGACCATCCCTTTTTCTACAGAATGAGTAAGCATTATTCATCCTCGACGGTAATTTATGTTGGCATGAAGAGGAACTTTTAGTCATTCTATCATGTGGAACTGCCTGAATTTCGATAGAGCACTCTTTCTCTTCAAACGACCTAGAAGTTCTTTCCCTCCAAGTACACCACATGAAACTGATGTTGGGTAAAAAATACCCGATCACCCGCACAACGGAAGCATAACGGAAAAACAAACACACACAAAAGAGACAAGAATATACATGGTTCGGCCTCAATGCCTACTCCACGGGAGAGAGAGAGAGTAATCCACTATAACAATGAAGAGTACAATGGTGAGATACAAATACACCCTCACTTGGTATTTTTCCCACACTTCTTTTCCTCACTGTTACAACTCCTTTCTTAACACTCTCGGTCTCACTCTTGCACAAGGAAAAACTCACTTTTCTTAGTGCTCTCTGTCCTTTTTTACTCTTCCACTCACACGGCTCACACACAGAGCACAGTAAGCCTAATAAATAGGCACAAAAAGACTCTTGGTCTGCCAAGAAGAATCTGGATGCAAGGCTTCTTGGAACCAATTAAGCACCACACCTACTCCATGCACAGCCGGCTAAAGCACTTCCAAAAAACACAATAACTTAAGCCAATAAATGCACCAGCCAACCAACTATAATTATTTTATTTTTCTCTTTCACATGGGCAAAACCCAACAACTGAAAATTGTTAAGCAATCATTCCATCCACCCAGCTGAATTAAATTTCGTGTAAGCGGAGATACACCTGGAGGCACAAATCCGACTATGAAATATAGGCTTGAAGACAGGAGGGCAATATGTTTGTGAGATGTATGCTGTATAGTAAATGGGAATTTGACAGTCATTTCTTTACATTGTGTAGAAGTACCGCCTCTACTTGAGCAGGTTGCCGAAGGACAACGACCTAAAAGCTGCTTTTGGTGTGATAAAGCAATCAGATTTATCTTCACAAGACTCACATGGAAGCCTTGGCCTTCAGAATTCACTCAATACCCAACAAACTGATGCTGCTAGTGGAATTTATGGAATATCTGGCAATAAGCCTATTACGCAGAATGCCAATCCAAAATTCTGTGAAGGTGATCTAAAGGGTATTGTTTCAGTGCCACTGATAGAATCCAAGAAAGCTACGATTCATGATATTCCTGATCCTCCAAAGGCCAGCAGTTCAAGGACGGGCCCCAATCATACTTTTGGACCACTGGAACCAGATGTGAAGTATGGAAGATTTGATTCTCCCGTAGGGAAACAGTACTCTTGGTGTGATGTTCCGCAAATTCAGTTTAAACAAGAACACAAAGTGAATCTTCAGATAGATAATGGCTTCAACCATCTCCCATCTGTTAGTTCCAGACCTTTTACCAGAGAAAGAGAGAAACTGGGATATATGGATATCAAGCCTCCTTATACCAAGTGCAGCAACCAACAAATAAGACAAGCGATCCCAATTGGAAGTGGAGCCAACTCGTTTCATGTTCAATCTGAAAGCCACGCAACGAGTTATCAAGCTGCTGAGCCAACTCTCAGTACTACTACATGGAGCATGAAGAATCATGGGTTAAGTCAGATTTTCATAAACAATATGGAAGCTGCCCAACGAAACCTAATTTTGGGAAGTAATTCAGGTTTTGCATCTGTGGATGGCGATTTACTCGCTTGTCTACTTCAGGGTGACCGTTGTACAACAAATGTTGAACTCCTGAACAAAGAATCTCTTAACCACAACAGTCAAGATCTCTTTGTGGAAACTCCAGCGTACGTGTATGACGCACAGAGGTTTGACTACGAGTATCCTTTGGAAACGATGGAGTATCCTGTGATAGATCAAGGCCTATTCATTGTCTGATTGATCTATGGGAGCTATTCCTTGTTAGATGACTTCAACCTACGAAAGGGAACTCAATATTTTCTTCCCTTGAATCAGTATGTATGTATTTCCCTATGACTTTGGACATTGACTTTGGAAAACGTAGAATCGGAGTGACGGTAATAACTAATAAGCAAGCTTCATGGGAGTGCTTAGAACGTATGACTTATGAGATGTTTTCGTCTGATGTGTTGCATTTCTGTATGTATTTGTATCGCGCATGTTTGCACATAATGACCGTTGAACGTTTTGTAAAAAGAAGTTCGTAGTTGCTGAGCATTTGAATTCTAAAGCTACGTATCCACTTGTTTTGTGTAACTTAAGCCTAGTGCCTGCTAATTTCACTTGATAACATTTGACTTTTGCTGGACATATTCCTGGAATCATACCGACTATGAAAAGTTATATTTCTATTCTCTAATTGTTGGACTATACAGGTATATAAATGAATTTACATTGAAAAGCTAGCCTCAGTATTCCAACTTGAATGTGCAAAGTAAACCATTTAGCATCTCCACACCCCTCCAAATTCCACTCCCACAACCACCACATACAACTCAAAAACAAGAAGAAAGCCATTTACCGTAGGTATAGAAAATCCAAAGTAATTTCCATCGGGTCAGACCCAAATCCTTAAATATCAGCCTTGACTGCTGATCACTGACGTTGACCGTTGAAATGTTCTCAAACGTTCTAAAATATTCTCAGCATGCGCCTATATTTCAGCACACACTTATTCTCAGCTCTGAAAGCTGAGAACATTCTCACTACTCCATGGAAGACTCTAGTACAAAGATATTTTCATACAAGATAAATTTTGAGGTAATTCTAGAATTACATATGACTAAAATTCTCGCAAAAAACTCTAGATATTTCACAATGATATTCTAGAGCTAGAGCTAGATATTTTACAGTTTCTAAAAACTAGATATTTATATCTTCTTCAATAATATCTTCCATCTTTGGATTTGGAGTTTTGTCAATTGGACTGGTTTGTATTTAACTTTTTTGTGCCAAAATATTAAATTTAGTTTATGCTTTAACAACGTTAATCATAATTAATATACAATTAAAAAGTAGATACACCAAATAACATCAACAAACTATACTTATATTTAAAAAATATATTTTTAAGATGCAAAATCAAATATCTCAACTAGGGCCTATTACATTAAGGTTTTATGTTCCCTTTGTTAGGGAAGGAAAAGTCAGGCAAAACACAATCGAAGTATGGTTCTTTCTTCTATACAAGCCCTACATTGAGGTTGAATTTCTGTCAAATGGGTTGAGAGATGCCATAAGTTGAAAGATCTCATCCTGTTGCCTTACAAAAATATTTAAAAGATCTCAGAAATTTCATTGTCGGAGAATTTTTGCTGGACATATTCCTGGAATCATACCAACTATGGAAAGTTATATTTCTATTATCTAATTGTTACACTATACAGGTATATAAATGACCATACGTTGAAAAGCTAGCCTCAGCATTTCACCTTGAATGTGCAAAGTAAACCATTTAGTATTGCCACACCCCTCCAAATTCCACTCCCACAACCACCACATACAATTCAAAAACAAGAAGAAAATGATAAGACTTCAATTCAGAAATTGTGTAACTACTATTACTATTGGTGTTGGGTACCAGCCGAAACAAATGGGAATACTGATGCTTTCAAGAATTACATTTGAATGTGCTATACAAAATTTGTGACCCTTAATACCATATTTCAGCAAAAAAACAAAAAGTTCTACTATCCTGATATAAGGGAATGAAAAGAACCATTACAAAATTCCACTTCCACGTCTGCTTAAGTTTGAAAGCAGGCACCAACACATTGTCACACACCAGGAACAACCCAAAAAATTTTCTGCATCTGGATCCATTAGCATGTGAAGTTTATATCCATCTCGCAGTGTGTATTTCTACAAAACAGACCACTACAAACAAGACAAATGGATTCCTGGACGATGTTCTATTTGAGAACTTGGGAAGACACTCCCACTGCTCCATACTCAAAGCTGGATATCTGGGGAGGCATTCTCTTGTGTATTCTTTCTCAACACTGTGTTTATAGAATATAATAGTGTTTGATTACTTTTCACTGTACCATGCTTGGAGCCATCCATATTGAATGAGGATCTCCAGGGCGGTAGAGAATTAACCGTATCCTTGACCATGCTAGGAGTTGGCTTTCTTCCAAGTATCAGTGATCGAGGCCGTGGCAGAGGAATTTGCAATAATAAGTGTGTAAATTAGGTTTGATATTGCCGGGAAAGGTATAAGAGAAAAGGTAGAGAAATTTAATACATATGACCAACACTTTGGGAGTGCAAGTTTTGTATGCTACAATGGGGCGAAACAAAGTCCCTTATCGCCTAGGTACGAAAGTAATGTTCGACATAATGGTCATGCTCACCTCAATAGCTAGTTCTCTAGTTTGAGATATACCCAAGACAAAGTCACATGATCAAATGATGAAATAGGGTGCATGTCATTGGCCTGTACCCAAGTAGTGCAGCCAAGCAAAGCACGACGCATTGGAGGTGATGTGAAACAAATCCTACATCAACTCATCAAGTAAGAAAGTAATGTGCTCTATATTATGGTGTGCCATAACATCAATAGCTAGATTTTGGGTTGAGTTCTAACTTCTACCGAAGACCATGCAACAAGTAGTTCAATCTATGAAGCAGAATTGAGTTTATCTTCTTTGCAGAATTACATCTATATGACTACGATGGATATCTACAAATTGAGGTTTTAAGCATAAGGCAGAATCACCATCACATAGACTTACCGCAGTTATTGATCCAATCAGATCTTGGTGTTCTCACATAATATATTGCCTAGAAATGCATCACAGAACTGTGTATACTGTATACCTTTTTCATGTGATTGTTTGGTGATTCTATTCCACGATGAGAGTTTGGAATTGGTCTAGCTATGAAGCCAGTGCTTTGACGCAGTTTTAGAAAGTTATCTGCTTTCTCCTGCATTACAACAAATACAAGCCACAGTTACAAGATTCTTTACACTTAAAAGGCATAAATAACGATGTACTTGTTGTGCATTCAAATGGCACATATTGGACTCAATCCATGTTCAAAGGGAACATATTCAACTCAAATGAAGGTCAACTGAGGTTAATTGTGTTTCCCAAGTATTTGACCAAGAAAATGTTTGGAAATTGGACCCAGTGAGAATCCTGCAGTTGCTGTTGTTGGTTATTTACGTATGTGAGAGATTGGTCTCCTATTGACCTTGCCCAGTTTTGTATTTGGTGGTCCTTTCCCAATTCAACGTCATTACTACAGTAGAGGTCAGGATATAACCTTAGATTTTGCTTGGAGGCGCATGTTTTCTCCACCCGCATTTAGCTTCTCTTCTAGCTTCTGAAAGAATTTAACAGAAAATCATACAAAAACATTCGGTATAAATGAAAATGAAGAGATACGGAGGTAAAACTGCAGAAATAAGGTTTCAAATACGGATTCTAGACTTACCTCTTTATGTTTTGCAGCTCTTTCTTCACACCTGAAGCTAAAAGAAGAAGCTATGATGGGAGGTCGTCCCTTGTATCCAGATGCACCTGCGGGCTTGAAACAGTTGCACATAGTGATGAAGACGACTCAGACTTCTTGCACAACATTACCAAATAACCAGCCAAGCCAAACTTAGCCTTGTGTCCATATCTAATGAGAACTTGATCATAATGTTGACAACTTTAGACTAGATATAGAAATTTAACTAGCAAAAGATCGTACTCTGTTGATGGAGATTGTGATTTCCCAACTGCTGCCCTCCTTCCAGGACCTGAGCAATCATCCAGTGGTTTGCTTCTGTGGACAATGAAATTTATCCCCACCAATAGCAGAACAAAGAACTAGATATCTTCAAAATTTATCCGAACAAATTACCGTCTTCTTTGTGGTAGTGGTAGGTGTGTTTGTGAGTGAAGCACTGACAACCTGTTCACTGATGCCCGCAGTTTACCGCCAGAAAAAAAGTTGGATAAAAAAAATCTCAGCTATGTTTTACAGATTGTTCAAATTAATTCCTGTGTATGCACTGCCACACTCATGCACATGCACAAACAACGTGCATGACGGGAAGCCAAGGAAGTGAAGTAAGCACCCGAGTTGGAATTTGTAGTGTTGAGCTGTCTCTCGATGCCTTGGCAAAACTTCTAACAGTTTCTGAGTTCCCCATCTTGTGGATAATTGGTTGTTTTACTGGTTTCACTAGCGCAAGGACGAAAATTGATTGACATGTGAAGTGATTTCAGTGTTGATCTCTTTTTTTCCACCAAATTGCTTGCAGCCTTTTTACAGGTTTGAGTGGCGCTGTCTTCCTTACTTTCTTGAACAGGACTCAATTTGACAGAAGATTGGAGCTTTGATGCTCGAATACTTGTCAAAGAATTTGAGGAACGAATTGATAGTTTCTTCTTGCTTGTCGAAGATGAATTCCATTGATATGGAGAAGGCTAGAAAATAAACACAAGTTAATAAGGTAATAAAAAAGAATTATATTGAAGGCTATATTTGGTCAATGAGTTTTTTTAACAAAAAGGAAATAGAAAAGATATAAAGGATCTAACAGCTCAAGCGTAAGATCCATCAACTTTTTGATTTTCTTACATCGCTCTGCACTGAAAGAGAGAGGAACTTCTTATTCTA
Organism: Rhododendron simsii; assembly: GCA_014282245.1. Lineage (NCBI taxonomy): Eukaryota > Viridiplantae > Streptophyta > Magnoliopsida > Ericales > Ericaceae > Rhododendron > Rhododendron simsii. The sequence continues at coordinate 17,432,695 of CM024964.1, read as the reverse complement.
CTTCTACAATTGGCTTCTACTGTCCAGTAAGAATAAGAACCCTAAGCGTAGGTTTGGTCATTTACTATTGAATCCTTGATCCAAATATGGCCAAAAAATGTGGAAAATCAAAATACTTTTGATATGCACCATGGTGGCCATCTTCTTAACCTTGCTCCGGATATCAACATTCTCATTCCAGTTACTCAATTCAACTTGAATAGAGTTCTCGTCAGTAGCAAGTTGTTTGGTAGCTATTTCTGCCTCTTCCGCCTCATCAGTTTTCGATTTGTTTCCTTCAACATTAGGTTCTCCCACATTTTCATCAACAGAGAGAACTGATTCAGTCTTAGGAATATCTGATTTCGATGTCTCTGAGACCACTAAAGACCTGTCGGGAGAATCGTCCACATTGTCTGATTTAGGCAAATCATGCAAGTTCATTGCTTAATTGCTAAAACTTGTTGATCAAGCAATGCTGCTGCCAAGATCTCTTGTAATGGGCTTGAAAGTAAGCTTTCTTCTCCGCAACTAAACCCGGCTTGGAGGATTTCTCCGCTTCTTCCAGATATCGATTGTTTGAGAAACATGACCTTTTTTCCCAATCCAATGATTCTGATGTGAACCTTCCAAATGAGATTGATGTAGTTAGGGCCCGAAGAGAATCCCCCTGTAATGAGATTTTTTTTTCAGGGCCTTAATTCAATTGAAAATTTGAAACCTTCAAAATTTTGTCTGATCTTACCAATCTACACAGTGGTGCGATTGTATTAGAACTACAAGCAGAGTAAGAAATACATGAAATCATCAATCAAGCTATTTAAGTCATGAGTAAATAGAGAAGAATGTGAATGGATCAAATGAAAAGTTCCTTTGAAGAACCAACACTAGAATTAGAAATGAAGAAAAGCAAGTATTTTTCAAGAATCAAAAACGATCAAGAGTAGATGTTTGATCATAGCACCCTTACTTGTTTGTTAAATTATGAATATAACCTTGCATGCATTTAAGACAATTATTCAAATATATGACACAAGATACAAAATGTGCATACAGTTCATATTGAATAAATTTAATAGGGCGCGGCTATTTGCAGCCATTGATTTTCTCCCATAGCCCGTTAAAAATTTTCAATTATACTCAACAGTTAGTTACTGAAATTGAGATACATTTTCAGCATCCAGTTACCGAAATATGATATTTTTTTCAACTATTTACTGAAAATGCATGTTTGGCAGTTGTTTACCAAAAGTTGAACATATTTTCGACATGTAGTTACCGAAATATAATCTTATTTTCAACAGCTATTTACCGAAATGTTATTTATGATTTTCAACAACCACTTACCGAAATATGGTGGACTATGGGAGAAAATAAAGAGTTGCAAATAGCTGCGCCCATTTAATATCAAGCAACAGCAAAATAATACTAGATAGAGTTTTTTTTTTCTTTTTATCCCCCAAATTATGCACATTTTTTCTACTTAGTACCTAAACTATCAATTTGACAATTTTAAACCCTCAACTATCATACCGTTACCAACTTAGTCCAATAGATAACAAAAGTTAGGAATTTGGATAGAAAATGTCATGTAAGGCCTGCTTGGGACCCTGTAGAACAGATACTTGATTATGAAAGTCTTAGAAATAAGAATTAATTATAACCAGGAAATCGGCAAAAAAAATTGACCGGGAAGGGTTGAAAACATGATCCAATGGCCAATAGGTCCGCATTTTAAGCTAAAATACAGGGGTGCTTACCTAATCCGGACTCTCTCTCTCTCTCTCTCTCTCTCTCTCTCTCTCTCTCTCAAGTTAAAAGAGTACTCATCAAAATTTGAGAATCCAGAATTAGAATCCAAAAGTAGTTATGGAGCTACTTCCTCAAATAGTGGCTCCTTTATGCCTGTTTTGAAAATGCATTCTGGCAAAATTCATATTTAGAATCTATGCCAATTAGTTTCATAATACATAATTAGAAATTAGAATCATCCAAAATAATCTGCACCGAACACAAGAGTAAGAGAAAATCAAATCAAATCCCGTAAGCTTTTTGTTACTGTAATCTTGCAAGCCCACTAGTCGCTAGAAGTTAAAAGGAAAATATAAAATATTTTTGTCTTTTGTAAATCTTTTTAGTTGTTCAATTTTTTGTACTTCAGTTCCTTTTGCCAAATCGAATTTAAAATGTAAAAAAAAAAAAACATAAATAATAATGAAACTAGACAACTGGTATTTGAAGGAAAAAAATTCCAAAAAACAAAAAATGAGAGCTCATGGGACAATCTGTCTGAAGTGGTATATGTCTAATTTTTCACTCAATCTCCATATTTGCATTTTCTAGGGTCATTGAAGTCATTATGATAAGAAGATTGAGGGAATCTTCTTGTCTCCATTACATTACATGTGCTAATCCTTTCTTGATGTGAATTTCAAAAGAGTACAACAACTAATTTACTTATGGGATCATAACGGCTAGTTTTCCGTGAGATTTGGTGGGCTTGCATTCTCATGAAAGACAAAGATTTAAAGGAAGCACAAAGGAAATTGATATCCACACCCCCCATATCTCCACCTACACTCCTTTTTTTTTTAATCTCTATTAAGATGAAGTTACTAAAATGCCCATATACTTTATAATCTACAATATTCAAGCAATGGCATGTTATAGGGGCATTTTAGTAATTTTACCCTAATAGAGAAAAAAAGAAAAAAGGAGTGTAAGTGGAGAAATGGGGAGAGTGAATATCAATTTCCAAGCAAAAAAGAGAAAATTAAAGGGTGAAAAAAAAAAGACATTTTTTACTCCCACTTTACAACTATCATCTGGGCGTAACAACTCTTTGGATCGAAGGATTTGATATTTGCCAAACTAATCATTCATTTAAATTGACTTTTCCCCCTTTTTAAATCTCATCAATTAATGGAAAGATTTCGCGAGAAAGAAAACCCCCTTTTTTTTATGACTTTTTTTCACAATCCAAAGGAACTATAGGAGTACAAAAAAAGGATTAAATAAATAAACATCCTAATAGGGTATATCACATAAGAGTTCATTATGCTCACTTTTCGTACTTATGTTTTAATCCTTTTGTTTTGTGAATCACCATTATTAACCTTTTTAATGTTATATGTTGTTTAGTTGTATTTTTATTTTCTATCTTGATGGGATTTTTTTTTGTCAATATTGTATACATAAGCGGGGTTAGGGAAAAAAATTAGTAAGTTAGTTCACAGCGAGTTCAGAGACTATCTATAATACTGAACCCACAAGCTGACCATAATGGGACTCGAACCCTGGTCTTCCACAAGAGAGAGCCAGGAGTTATCAACTTGGTTGGTGGGATTTCAGTAATTAGGAAATTCAAATAAAACAAAACAAAAAAGGGATGCAATAAAAAATTGAGCATATATATATATGATTAACTACGGCTGTAGTGGTTTTCCGTTTCCTATCTTCGCTAGATATCTACCGCTATAGTGGAGTACTTTTGGATATCGTTTTTTTTTATCCACTACCAGTCTATCAGTATGAAAGATCCACTTTTAATGAGGCGTCGCACTCCTGTTAAAATATCCACAAGATCTATCTTTTAGTGAGAGAAAATAATCAGAGAGGATCATTGACATGTGACTAAACCCTGGTTTTGAAAAGAAAAATATTCTCATTACTTGGCCTTCTCATATTTGGATAAGGTCAAGCTTGCAAATTATGCATGGCCCCAATTGCTTATATAAAGTTGTACATTCCTTTTATGATTTCTCCTATTATCTTCTTTCTAAGTACTTGTTCTTGCTATGTTTATTTATTTCACTTATCCATCAGCCTAACCCACTTTACAGAAAAGGGTAAAATATGAATGGGTGGTGAGGTCAATTTATCTTCTTCTTCTTTTTTTTTCATACGGTATACATTAGCGAGATTAACAGAGTGTTAATATTTTATTCAACGGGGGTTTCCCAAACCTACTCCTTGTGAGACTCAAACTCAGGTCACCACTGGGAAGAGAAATGAGACTACCAACTTGACAAGCTTCGATTGATCATTTGAATTTTGCAATTCCAATAGATGGCCTCTCCAACACCATCTAATATTGATGTGATATTCTTACACTTAATCTTGAGTATGTACCCAGTACTACCGTAATTGAATTGAATTGAAGAAGCTCTTGATATTTAGAGTATGGTTCAATTAATTTCAGTTGTAGCTGCGCTCAAAGCATTTAAAAGCTGTGCCATTTTATTTTCTTTTCTTTTCCCTTCCTTATATCTTTCCTAATGGTTCTCATGCACTAAATCCCCATTCACGTACCAGAACTATTATTAGTAATTAAATGATCAATCTGTATCTTATCTTTTGATTTTGAGCTAGCTTGGCAGCTCAATCTGATTTAGCAGCTGGCTTTACATTTGGCGACTATGTTCTAATCAAGAAGGTCACGATGAGAGAGTAGAATACGTACAGTTAATGTTCATACAAGGATTTGACACCTAAAAAAACTTCGTGCAAGTGCCAAGAGCTAGCTTATCTGCATTATTAGTACGCACCAAAACTTAGTCTAAATATATAAAACACGGTCAGAAACAACCTTAAACTGAAAAGGAAAATTTGAAAGCCTAAATCTTCTTTTAGGAGTATTTCATTTTCTACCAAAGAGACAGTCTAGATCAAAATCAAAAGAGTGATATAATTACAAGCAGAGACAGATTTAGGTTTGGGCATAGGGGGGCCACGGCCCTTCCGTGGTTTCGGTGTGGTTTTTTTTATTTTATAAATATTAATATTGTTAAAAATATCTAGATGTTGTAGTTTGTATTATGCGTCATTTAAATATTTAAATTCTTTAAGAATATGTTCGTTTTGAGTCTCAAAATCCAATTTTTTTCTCTGCACGTGGTCTCCCATAAATTTTTCCTTCCTTTATTAATTTGAAGTATCTCTTTCTATTTCTTTTTACTTATTACCCAAAAAACCTCCCTCAACACCTAAACCAAACAAACTATTAGATTCCGAAACCTTAAAATTTCAAAATCTTGTTCTTCAACGTTCTGCCCCGCATTTACGAAATCCTGATTCCGTCCCCTGATTACAAGTACTTTTATACTTAATAAAACTCATGTAGTGGGATAATGGGATTGGGCAGGACAGATGGGCAAAGACCCATCAGTCAGATTCACGCTTCGGCGGAACCATCGCCACAATGGGCACGCAGGCCTGAAATTCGTGAGCCCAGCTTGTGGACGCTGGTTGGCAGGGCATTTGGTGCTTCATACTTGACGTCATTTGAGAACATGATTACAAGTGACGCCACCAAGCATGTGCCTGGAACAAGCTTACTTGAAGCCCAAGTACAGTCCCTCTAAATAAGGTACACATTACCAAATCCAAAGAGGTATGCCGTTATTGACTACTCTGAGATCTGTACTTCCATCCTCCCTCTTGAAGTAGAGACTGACTTAGGTATTGGAGTGCATTACAGCAGATGAAAGGCTGGTCAGGCATGAACTGGTTGTTCGTCTTGTAGACCTAGGTCCCCAGGAGCAGGGAGAACGGATTGGATCCACTCAATTGGACAAGGAGAGAACCAGATAATCACCCCCCACACTTTTGGCTACTCCTCTGTCGATTGAACCAGAATCTCTAGTTGATAAAAATTTAAGACGCTACTCCAATTTTCTTTACCATAAGCCAATAAACAACCCTAAAACAAGTAGGGAATTTCGATAACTATACAATTGTAACGCCCTGAATTTTGGGTACGTTAAATAAGACATTTTATTATCAAAACAAAGTGAGTCTGGTTCATTATTACATCATAAACCTTACAAAAATACTTTATTCAAATAACGGAGGGAACTAGGATTCCTATCTACTGCTCCGCTTCTTCCTCCATCCTGGCTAGCTCCTCGGCTCCAAAGGCCTCCAAGGTGAGATCTCGCCCTGTTCGTCTATGAGATCTGACACATTATATCGGCGTCGCCACCCATATAATATGTCAGAGTCACTAAAGGTAACACCATGAGCTACGTAAGCTTAATAGAGTAAACCCTACCCACTAACCCTTAACTTACAAATAATAGACATAGCTTCCATATTGCATATGCACAGTAGTTAAACAATAACACATCATCATTTATTATACGACACGTTGGTGTCCATGGTTTTCCGAGTTTCTCCTACATGACATATCGTAGACCGTGTCTCGTGTTCATTTACCAAATCGACATTTGTAAAACCTTTTTAACACACCCAACCTCGGTTCCGCCGTTCCGAGTTCCCGAGTATCCTCACAATGGTTCCGCCGCACCGGGTTCCCATTGGCACACAATTGCATTGGCTCCTTTCCACGGATAACCAAGCCACACACCCAACCTCGGTTCCGCCGCGCCGGTCTCCCAAGTATCCTCACAATAGTTCCGCCGCGCCGGGTTCCCATTGGCACACATACATACACACATATCACATAATGCCACCAAAACTGGTCATTACGTCGTTTCAAAAATATTTTCTCCCGGAAAAACCTTCATTTTTCTTGTCAACCACACCCTAGGTGTCATGTTTCTAACTTTCTCGATTTTCGTGTCTCATGTTCATGCAATGACTCCGCGGTAGGACTTTTCACATACATAAGCATAAATCAATCATTCAACATGTTCTTACTACTCTTATCAAAACAAGTTTACTAACCATCATGCATTCCAACTTTAAGAGCAATAGATAACCTTATCTATTTAGAGAAATGATAAAAGATATTTACACATTGAACTAGTGGCATTCTACTTTTCAACATACGGTTCTATACTATACGTAGAGTTAGTAGACTAGGGACTCTACCTTACTTCGTGGCGGTAGTGGCGACTACGGAAAGTAAGTTGACGATCGGGCGGAGTAACTTCTTACGGTATGTTTCCGGTAGTTTCGAAAGAGAACGGTGTCTCTCGAAACTTGATCTTGACTAAACTACTTAAACTTTTTTGGATCGAAAAGGGATTTTAGGATGAGTTTCTTGAAGAACACAAGAAGAACTTCAAGAACAAAAAGAACAAGAAACGAATTAGGCCTAGGTGACTTCCTAGTTTGGGAAATGTAACTAGGTGACTTCCTAGTTTGGTTTCTTCAACTAGTCGGTTAGAAGCTAATTAGGCCTGCCAAGTAAGGCTTAAAAACAAGAAACGAATTTTTAAGGGGCTAAAATCTAATTATGACGAACTATAGGAATTAAAAGGAATTTTTAAAAGTAAACCCAAGTAATTAAAATAAAATTCAAATATTTAACGAAATTTTTATTTACCGAAAATCAGGGCCGTTACAACAATGCCTTCCAAGAGCATATACCTATCTGTGGGAAAAAGGGACTCCTAAGAGCAAACTTGTAAAAAAGACGGAACAAAGGGCTTGCATATTGAAGGTGGAAAATTACAGAAACGCAAAAGGTCACGTACGAGAGCAGAAAAACACTTAAATGATGCATACAAGAATCTAATGTCCAGAGGAAAAGCGGCACAAGGAAGTCGAAACTTGAGTTTGAATCAACACAAATGACGAAGTTATTCGAAGCAACTATTTCCACCTTCAAAGTACTTTCTCTTCTTCCTATAAAGATCTATCAACATAGGGCATGAACGGACACCGTAAAGCTATGTGTTCCTTGAACATTAATGTGCCCATGCATCCCTCAATTTTGAAGTAGGACAACTCAAAATTAACAACACTAGATGTCATGTTACCAAGATGCTCACATCTCCAAATTGCAAACTAGGCAACGCTAATTCGTCTATTTACTTTGGCTAAGCCTAACAAAATACTGAACAACAAATGCCACCATTAGCTCATTTCCTTCTCACATGGTACCCCAATGGTAGCAAGAATGCCAATAAATATTTCTTTCGTGTTCATATCTACTATCTAATTGTTTACCCAAACATTCACCAAATCAAGCCTAGAAAACACATACTACCCTAAGAAAGCTGATATATGCATACAACTTGTGGAGTTGGGACAGTGAAAATCATTACACATCACGAAAAGCATTTCCTAGCCAGGGAAAAAGGTGTACACAAGAGCTCAGTTCATAAGAAAGCAAGTGAACTATACATAGTAGAGAAGCTTGTGTGACGACTTCAGGATCAATGTTGCCCACTCCTTCATTCTTGGCAGCATTAAAAACTTCACTAGTAGGCAGAACTGCCAGATCCGTAAGCGCCAATACACTCTCCTACATCTCCATAATGTCCTGCAAAATAAATGGGCAAAGTTGTCCAGGTAGGCAGGTAATATGTTCTTCCAACATGGATGATGATTAACCAAACTACAATATTTACCAAGTACTAAACAATTCAAATATTATTTCCATTGCTCACATAAAATTCAAAAGCCTCGTATTGGCATTTTCGAGATCCTTGCACTAAAAAAAACTTCTTAAGTTCACATATGCTTAGGATGTAATCTAAATAAATTTGACAAAAGGCATTGACTAGCTAACAGATTCCAAGAATATGCGGAAAAAAAAGTCTCTAAAAATAGCCTAGTAAGAAAAACAATCTCATGCATGCAACCTCTCATTTTTTTAGGGATAAAAAACAGAGCTAAAGGCTACAAACAGACCCATATATAGCCTCCTAATTGCAAAAATGACATATATAAGCATACTTCCAAGGTATGAGGACCTAGGACGGGTGGTTTTTTTTTTCCTCTCTCGTCACTGAGCCTGACGATATGTTATCTACATACATTTGAACATTAGGGGAAGAAGATTTTAAATAACGGGGGCAGCCGCCGTAACAACACCACTGGTTGAACCACCCAGTTGCAGGGTGTAACTGCTGTAGCTTAATGAATAATGATGGCAGCAACCAGAGCCAATGAATTTATTTTCTTCTTTTCACAGTTTAGGAAAGAATGATTGACATATTTGCACCTCAGATACACCAATGGAAGAGTTTCAATATACATTTTCCATTAGTTTAGCTAAGTTTGTAAATAAGATCAGGCAGTAGAATTGAGTCACTAAGGAGATATTTTTCCCTTTCGTTGTTTCTGTTTTCTCATTTTCTATTTCCGGAGCGTATCCATTAATGAATAAGTTCCCCCCTTGGTACGAACAAAACCATGAAGCGTGTTAATATTAAGTCATTGGGTCCAAAAAAAAAAAAATTCCTAGTTCAATATGCCCATCATAATAATGTGAAGTACATAAAAGTACTTAAACCCAGAGTTCAATAAATCTAAGAAGAACCAAATCATGTTTTTCTTACCAAAAAAAAAAAGTTAAACCAAATAGACAAGGAATCAAGCGAAAAGTAATGAACCTCTTTGAGGAAAAAACAAAGCCTGCTTGCTGCAGTTCAACTTCTATATTATTTTCGTGAGCTCCACCGGTTGGGAAAACGAACAAATGGGGGAAATGGCCTTATATGCAAAATCCAATTAAAAAAGAGACATAGTGACGACGTTCAACTTCAAGGGTTTGATTTTCAATCGCACCCATAATGGCTTAAGTCCTAAACAGCTGTACCACTACACAAGGATTGCGAATTCTAAAAACACGAAGATGGCACACATATTCCACATCTCCAATGAATTTTGGGTTCCGTTCCCAAAGCCAATGAATCGAGCTTCTAGTTAAGTATGACCTAATTGGTCACTACTTGTCTTCAGCCATTATCTCCGATGACAAGAACTCCACTATCAAATACAAGACATACATAGAAAATGTCACATTATTAGAGTTTGTGCATAAGAAAAACAAGAAACTAGTTCTTTTTTTGCCTTGATAACTCAGCTGTCCAGACCTGCTTACGTGCATCTCGACTTATCCTAGGGGGCCAATCCCACCGGCCACTTGCGAGGAGTCCAATTAAAACCAGAGCAAAACTATGTATAGAATGGCCCAAAGAAGTTTGATAACACTTGGGAGGTTTCGAACCTAAGAAGTTAGGATGAAGCAATCCCCAATGACCCAAGCCTTCACCACCAGGCGTTGCCCCTTGGGGCTTAACAAGAGACTAAAAACTAGTAAGAGAAATTTCCGTAAACAAAACTATTTGACTTGTCAATTAGAACTCCTTGAATAAAATCCACATAGTAAAATGCATAATTCGTTAACTATAGAGAGAGAGAGAGAGAGAGAGAGAGAGAGAGAGAGAGAGAGAGAGAGAGATTCATTTGTAAAGCCGGCAAAACTAGGCAACACGAAAGAGGTGAAAACAAAAAGAAAAGCTATCAATCAGCCGAGTAAATTTAGGTCATGTTTGCTAGTCATTCTATTTTCTGTTTTCTGTTTTCATTTTCAAAATTTTCAAAAATTAAATTTGAAAGGTTGTTTGGTGCACTACTTCCACTTCCAAATTCTAGTAATTACTTTCACTATTTTCATAATTTGAGGATGTAACAAAATCCAACTTTCACTATTTTTAAAAATAAAATACTGGCTGCCATAAAAAGGCTCCGCTAGGACCGCTATAGTGTCAGGCACTCAACCCAGCCTATTCGTTGGTTCGAATCCTGGAGGTCATTAGGTCATTCTCATTCTCATTCTCATTCTCATTCTCTCTCTCTCTCTCTCTCTCTCTCTCTCTCTCTCAACCCATCTCCTTCACTCTCTTCCAAATACAGACCAAGAGAAATTGCAAAAACTTGTTTCGGATGGAAGCCTATGGAGCTTCAAAACCCTTGAGAAGCTGGCGGATCACTTGCGTCGAGCCCGGAAAGGCGGGCTGCATTTTCTATTAAAAAAGTGAGAGAGAAGGCAGCAAATCTTCAGGTATCGGATGCGTGCTTCAATAGTCCCTTATTTCTCCGTACAATCCATTTGATCTTCTGTCTCTACATTCTTTGCTGTTTATATATGTACAGCAATGTTTGAATTGAACTTGATTGTGTTGGTTCCTTTGTTGTTATATATCATCATTCCCGTACCAACTAATTTGCTTTTTTTTTTTTTTTTTGAAAACAAGTTAACACAACCATGTTTTCTGTTTTTACCTTTTTTTAAAAAAAGTAAAAACTGATTTTAGCAAATTGAAAATAGGAAACAAAAAAGTGACAGCGTTACCAAACATAACCTTAGGTTTCCGCTACCTTTTGGCAGCAAATTGTATAGATTTCACCAATTCAGCCGGAACAAATTGGAAATACGGAATTAAAGGACTAAACAGATTCATCAGTTAAACAAAACAGATTAATGAAAGCAGCAAACACTTTCAAAAAAAAAAAAAAATGAAAGCGGCAAACAGAGCAATTCATTTGCGAAAATTTTCAATGCGCTTACTTACGGATTCAAGACCTTACCGTGGCTTAGCCGACGATCACGACGACGAAGGACGTCTTCAGATGCTTGTAACTTCGTTGGACGGCGCGCGCTCTCTCTCTCTCTCTCTCAAGGAATGACAAAACGACGGCGATAGGAGAAATGACAAATTTGCAAAACAAAAAGGTGTACAAAACACACAAATCCAAAGTTGTTCAAGTTTTCAACACATGTTGGGACATATGAGGCGAACGAACATAATAATTATTATTAAGGTAAGATTTTTGAATTTTAGTTTTATTCAATTTTTTTCCTATTTAATATTTATTAATTTTGCACTTAACTTTTGTAAATTATTAATTTCTCTCGTCAAAAGGAATTGAAAAAGAAACAATTTTGAAAATATTTGGATAAAAGTAAAAAAAAAAATCACTTTTCGATTACTTCCGCCAAGACAAATCAATAATTCACAAAAAAATTAGTGCAAAACTAAACAATACATTTTTTTTATAAAGATGACTCCACAGAACCCAAAAAAAAACTTAATGGAACTTAGCCTAATTGCCTTAATAGTTCTACGATCACAAACAAATACATAGAGACTCACAAGTCATGTGGGCTCTACCCATAGTGTCGGTGTGCATTGTGCAACGTTGTTTGGTTTGAGTTTTGAAGAAGATTTTTAGAAATGAGAATAATAATTTATGAAATAATTTTTAAAAATCTTGCATAGAGGGGGTTGATTTTCGAAGCGAATCATGTCTTGGAATATGTGTGTTAGTCTGTGATTGTACTAAAGTTGCAAAAAAAAAAAATTGTAATGATAAAGAATTTTATTAATCTTTGAAATAAAGATTACAAAGAGTAAAGGGAACAATGGATAACTAACATCACAATCAGAAGCAAATATCCCAAATAGATTGGCACATAAGCTTTCGAGATTGTGGTTTATAATTGAATTTCTGCTATAATAATGTTACAATTGCTTAAACGATAATTACATAAAATTTATTTGGTATTTTTTCCTCATGATCATCCATGGTAGTGTCTCCATTCCAAAAAAAAACTGTTTAGTCCGCAAAACGAGGACTCAAAAAAATGCACTTGTATAAAGAAATAAAAATGCGTTATTTTTAGGTTATATCATTTTGCAGACCGGACAATCATTTAGGAACAATAGTTGGAATTATTTTTGCACTAAGCAAGTCCATTTACTAGCCAATAAGCTCTAGCCCAAATAACACTTTCTTAATCCTCATAATTGATGTGTTCTGCTAAGGATTCTTAAAAAATAAATATTTGTTTATAAGTTTAAAGTTTAAAAATAATAGACTTACTGAAATAATTTTTTGTGTGATATGGATCTTACTTAATAGATCTCGATGAGATTTTTGAATGGTGCAAAAAAAAATTAAAAAATCATTTTTGTAAATAAATTATTTTTAAATTTAAAAATTACAAATGAATACTTATATTTAAGAACCCAAGTGGAACAGGGTAAGAGGTCTTGGATTCAAACCTTGGTACAGATGGTGTAGGGTAGCGCTGTCCCCATCCCTTCCCCCTCCCCCAACATTTGAAAAAATGTATTTTGCTAGAAATAGAACAAAGCTCTCCTCTTAATTGTGTACTCTTTATAAAGTTGATTTTTTTTTCTTAGGAGAAAAAAGTTGATCTTTTTTTTTGCCCAATCTTCAATATTAAAGATCAGAATTTTTTGAAATTTTGTTCTCTTCCTAAAAATTTGAAATTTAATGTTCAATCGTGAATCAATGAGAGTGAAATATAATTAAAAAAATATTTTCATGTTCTATTAAAAAACACAAGTGCCGTTCATTTTCATGTTCTATTAAAAAACACAAGTAAATAGATTAAGTTACCAAACGAGTTTTTAACAATGTTCTCCTTCCGATTATTTCTTCGTCAAGAAATGCCCCAAAGTGCTTCTGTTGATATTCATGATACAAGATTGTTGAACCTTTACATAGCAATGTGTTCAAATACTCAATTGCCAGAAACTAAATGCCGTTCCGTTTACCACGTCGATCGAGCAACAAGAAAAAAGATGGTGAGGCCACGAGGTTTGAATTAATTGGAAGGAGAAATGGATATCATCTAAGCTTTTAGCATGCTTTCTGATGTGAATTTGGGCAAATTACATGAAAGGAACACCAAATCTCCCAGTCGCACATATCCTGAAGCCATCTCTAGTTGTTCTTCCCTGGAACCAGAGACCATGTAGTCCAGGGGTGCATAATAGGGTGGTTGTGCGTCATCCGAGTCGCCCATCTTGCAATTTACGAAGGAGGACTTCACTCCACTGGTGCCTACGGTATTGCAACTCCGGGAATAGCATCTCTCTGGTTGGAAATGCTTATGGGATACCTGAGAGAAAAATCATGGGCTTTATTCGGAGGGTCCTACCAGGTATACTTCCGATTGATCAACAGAGAGCATCTAGAGGCACCTGTTGGAAATTTTCAGGATAGTGAATGGAAATTGGGGCACACAAAGGATCACCGAGGCAACCGAAGGATCCCCAATTCGGGTTCATTGTACCTGGACGACTTCCTCTTCATTTCCAGCAATTTTCAGCAAGTTATTGCCCCATAAAAGTGTGGTTTATGGCAGATTTCAATTACCAATTCACTGTGGCAGTTTCATGTTTTGAATTACCCTATTTCAAGGCTGTGAATTGAAGGCCCTATTCATTTTCTGGATGTTACAAATCCTTCCAGAGGTGTATAAATAGGGCAGTCCCGTTTTGGATTGATCACAAGTTCAAAACACACTCCAAGTATACTCTGAGTTCGTTCTTGTGTGAGAGAGAGGCAGACGTAGCATTCAGTTCGCCAAGGCGGCTTTCCGGTGGTGTTCCGTTAGTCGTGGTCTAACCGTTCTATCATGGGAGACAGACGCCGGTCAACCTCCAACACCCAACGGTGAGGCGGTGAATCTGTTTTAAGGAGACTGATTCAGGGCTCAGTTCGGTGTAACAAAGTTTCTGTATATTTCGTTTCTGTTCATGCTTACACAATCTGTAATTTGTTTTGTTATTAATGGAATTGTACTCTGAATTTCCGATCATGTCGCAATATTTTCGTAACAAGCTTAAAACAGATTCACGTTTTGGTGATCGGAATTCCAGAATACGTATTCTATTGTTTCTAACAATCTTGTGCAGATTAGTTTCATGACAGGATGTGATGGATCCATCTAGACCATAGGCGTAATCTGTTTCATAGTAGATTACTCGGTGGTTGCCCAACGGGATAAAAGATTTTCATAACTTGTTTGGCCTCGGCCAGATCAGTCATGCTTGACTGGATCACGGTGGTAACAGAAAAGCTTCGGCCAGATCAGTCGTGCGCGAATTGATCATGATTTGTTGGTAAACTGGTTGGCTACGGCCTTGGCTAGTCGTGCGCGATTACGTCTAAGATTGATGGATGGAAGGGCCTCTGGAGCAGTCTACTCGGTTTCTACCGTGACACTGCTTGGCCGTAATCTGTTGTGCTTGTGATATGCTTGATGGAAGCAATTTGTGTGTCTGGCCGTGTGGACAGCCAGTGGAAGGCATGTCAAGGCTTTTGTGTTGTGTCTGGATTGAGCATCCTAGTGGAAGGGTGTTCCACTCAGTCATAGCACACTGCCTTGGTATGGCCAGTGCACAAGTTGGTCTATTCAAGTATGGGGAAGTTGGACAGTCACAGTCCTGCACATTAACAGATTGTGTATACCGTTTACCTTTCCGGGGCGCGACCCCCTGGACCCCCACGACCTGACCGATCGATCCCCGCTGAAGGCGCTGCCCTCAGACTCCCGCTCGGGGGCGCTGCCCCCAGGACCCCCGTCAGGGGGCACGGCCCCTGAGACCCCCGCCAGGGGGCGCGCCCCCCTGGGACCCCTGAGGTACGTGGTATTGTGGGGGATGTTAGACCTACCTTGTTTGATAGATTGTTAATCTATGCATGTATAGCTTGTCATTTTGATGTTGAGATTTGTTCTCTTATATATGGTTGTTCCTAATTTCAGGAAAACATGACAACTGTGCAAGGGAAAACAACTGTCACTGGCAAAGAGAAGGAGACTGGCAATGTCAGTGGCAATGGCAATGGAAATGGCGGTGGTGCTATTCCAATTCATGCTCCTACTCCTGGGATTCCCACTGTTCCAATGTCTCACGTGGAGAGGCCGAGCAAGTTTGTTGGGGTGGATTTCAAAAGATGGCAACAAAAGATGCTGTTCTATCTCACCACTTTGAACTTGGCAAAGTGGCTAGTTGAGGAAACACCTGTTATTGATGAGAATGATCCCGACACTCAGAAGTGGATTGATGTGGCCAAATGGAAAGAGAATGACTACATGTGCAAGAATTACATCTTGAATGCCTTGGACGATTCGCTATATTCTATGTATGGCGAAGCTGAGTCAGCTAAGGAATTGTGGGATTCCTTAGACAGGAAGTACAAGATCGAGGGTGCCGGGTCCAAAAAGTTTGTTATGGGCCGGTTCCTTGATTACATGATGGTGGACTCCAAGTCTGTGGCTGTCCAGGTCCAAGTCCAAGAGCTGCAGCTTCTACTCAATGAGATCAGGACTGAGGGGATGGTTCTGAGTGAAGCATTCCAGGTGGCTGCTGTCATCCATAAGCTGCCCCCAGCATGGAAAGAATTCAAGAGCTATCTCATGTTCAAAAATAAGTAGATGACCTTGGAGGCTCTTTTCATCAAGCTCCGTATTGAAGAGGAGAATCGGGGTATGGACAAGAGTATCAAGTCCTCTTATATGGCCAAGGCAAATGTGGTGGAGCATGGTCAGTCTTCAGGCACGAAGAGGAACCAACATGACAAGCGTACAAACAAGCGATCTGACAGGCAAGCTGGTAAACAGAGAGACAGAAGTGTCAATCTAGGACCGAGAGGTGGTGTTGCCAAGAATCAAAGAGAGAAGTTTCAGGGGAAATGCTTTAATTGTAACAAGTTCGGGCATAAATCTTCGGAGTGTAAGAAGCCACCATACCCTCGCGCTCAGGCACACTTAGCTTAGGTGGAAGCAGGAGTGTCTGATATCAATCTCTCAGCTATGGTTTCTGAAGTGAACATGGTGCGTTCAAATCCGCAGGAATGGTGGATAGACATTGGGGCTACACGCCATATCTGTTGCGACTGGCAGTTGTTCACTACCTTCGAGCAGGCTGCTAACAGTGAGAAGTTGTTTATGGGAAATTCAGCTACCTCGGATGTTGCGGGGTAGGAGAAAGTGGTCCTGAAGATGACTTCAGGAAAAGAGTTGACTCTGAATAATGTGCTGTTCGTGCCAGATATTCGCAAGAATTTGGTGTCTGGTTCTCTGCTGAGCAAGCTCGGCTTCCGTCTAGTTTTCGAAGCTGATAGGGTTACTCTGACTAAGGTTGGAATGTATGTAGGGAAAGGTTATATGACCGATGGTCTGTTCAAAATGAATGTAATGACTAAAATTCCCTATGAGAATAAAATAAAAACCCTAGTTGTGTATGTGCTTGAGTCTTTCTCTTTGTGGCATGGTAGACTAGGTCATGTTAATTATGATTCTCTGTGTAGAATGATTAGCTTGGACCATATTCCAGCTTTCCAAATTGATAAGAAACACAGGTGTGAAACTTGTGTGGAGGCTAAAATGACAAGATCATCTTTCAAAGCGATAGAAAGGAATACTGAGCCGTTGGATCTAATCCATACAGATGTGTGTGATTTGAAATACATTCAAACACGGGCAGGCAATAAGTACTTCATCACGTTTATCGATGATAGCACCAAGTTTTGCTATGTATACTTACTAAAGAGCAAAGATGAAGCCTTGCAAAAATTCGTTCTTTTCAAGAATGAAGTCGAGACACAGCTTAGCAAGAAAATCAAGGCTTTGAGAAGTGATCGAGGGGGTGAGTATGAATCACCTTATGGTGAATTCTGTGCACAACACGGGATTGTATACAAGACCACTGCGCCTTATTCGCCACAATCAAATGGGATTGCTGAGCTCAAAAATTGTACTTTGAAGGATATGATGAACGCTATGTTGATCAGTTTTGGGCTGCCTCAGAATATGTGGGGGGATGCGATTCTCACCGCTAATTATATCCTTAATAAGATCCCTCGCAAGAAAGTTGACAAAACCCCATATGAATTGTTTAAAGGTAGAAAGCCTACCTACAATTACTTACGAATGTGGGGGTGTCTCGCGAAGGTGGCCATACCAAAACCTAAGAAGGAGAAGATTGGTCCCAAAACCGTTGACTGTGTGTTCATCGGGTATGCAGAAGGCAGTAGTGCATATCGATTTCTGGTGTATGAATCTGCCATGCCCGATATTCACAAGAATATACTCTTGGAATCTAGGAATGTGACGTTTTTCGAGCACATTTTTCCTTATAGATCCATTGGAGAGTCAAGTTCAGCAAAGCGAACTTTGAGGACTACTGGTGAAAGTAGTCATGACCAAGGCGAAGAAGTTACATTCGAGCCAAGACGTAGCAAAAGGGCTAGAACTTCTACGTCTTTTGGTCCAGACTTTCTGACTTATCTGTTAGAAAGTGAGCCTCGGACTTTTAAGGAAACTTTAACCTCGCCTGAGGGTCCTTTGTGGAAGGAGGCTATGAAGAGTGAGATTGATTCCATTCTGCAGAACCATACGTGGGAGCTGGTGGATCTTCCTCCAGGCAGTAAGCCTTTGGGCTACAAATGGATTTTCAAGAGGAAAATGAAGGCAGATGGGTCAATAGATAAGTACAAAGCTAGACTTGTTATCAAAGGCTATAGACAAAAAGAAGGCCTAGATTACTTTGATACTTACTCACCTGTTTCCAGGATAACGTCCATCCGGATGATCATTGCAATTGCTGCGTTGCGAAATCTTGAGATACATCAGATGGATGTCAAGATAGCTTTCCTGAATGGTGATTTAGATGAAGAGATCTACATGGAACAACCTGAGGGTTTTTTAGCGCCAGGACAAGAGGGGAAACTCTGTAAACTGGTTAGATCTCTGTATGGTCTAAAGCAAGCACCGAAACAATGGCATGAGAAATTTGACAATGCCATGTTGTCAAGTGGTTTCAAAATCAACGAATGTGACAAGTGTGTGTATGTCAAAGACACAAATGAAGGCTACATTATTTTGTGTCTCTACGTTGATGACATGCTTATTGTTGGCAGTAATGATAAAGTTATCAAGACTACCAAAAAGATGTTGAATTCAAATTTCGACATGAAGGATATGGGCCTAGCAGATGTGATACTGGGTGTCAAGATCACTCGGACATCTGACGGACTTGCTTTGTCTCAATCTCATTACATTGATAAAATACTTGAGAGATTCAACAAGTCTGATAAGGAGATAGCAAATACTCCTGTGGATGTACATCTTCATTTATCCAAGAATGTGGGGGAAGGAGTTGCTCAACTAGAGTATTCCCGGATAATTGGGAGTTTGATGTACTTGATGAGTTGTACAAGGCCTGACATAGCTTATTCTGTTAGCAGATTGAGTAGGTACACGAGTAATCCAGGGTATGGTCACTGGAAGGCGATAGTCAGAGTACTTCGCTATCTAAGGTATACTCATGATTTGGGACTGCACTATACCAGATATCCGGCGGTACTAGAAGGGTACTCTGATGCAAACTGGATATCAGACGTAAAAGACTCTAAATCCACGAGTGGATATGTCTTTACTCTGGGTGGTGCAGCAGTGTCTTGGAAATCTTTGAAACAGACGTGCATCGCACGCTCTACGATGGAATCAGAGTTTATAGCTCTTGATAAAGCAACTGAAGAGGCAGAATGGTTACGCCATTTTGTAGAAGATGTTCCAAGGTGGTCAAAACCCGTGCCAGCGATCTGTGTACATTGTGACAGTCAAGCTGCAATTGGAAGGGCACGGAGTAATATGTACAATGGTAAGTCTAGACATATTCGTCGAAGACACAATACCATTAGACAACTGCTCTCTAGTGGGATTGTCACTCTTGACTATGTTAAGTCAAAGGACAACATAGCGGATCCACTAGCCAAAGGATTAAATAGAGAGCTAGTTAAGTCGGCATCGATGGGAATGGGGCTTAAGCCTACTACGCTCACGTTACCGTGAAGGAAAACCCAACCTAGCTGACTGGAGATCCCAAGATCTAGGTTCAAAGGGACAACCTAATTGCGAGTGACAGAGAACGATCACTGAGGAGACAAGCTCTTCTACCCATTCCTATGGTCGGAAACTGTGATGCCTGCAATGGGAAAAGGTTGAGCATTGCTCTTAATGACTTTTATGTGCTGGAATACCAGGCGGGGTATAGCAAGATACTCTTTTAAGAAGGTCACTTATGTGAGTATGAAGTGGGGCCGCTTCTTTGAGAATTTAGAAAGGCAAAATTCTCGAGAAAATACTTGCAGAACCAGGCGCGGGTGTCATGGCCAAAATGAACCCAACAGTGAGAACTGAACTGCGTTAGGAGAAGTTCCTATGTGAAGTTTGTTGACTCGGTTTACACCAACGGCAGGACAGTTCAAAACATCACGTTCACTGGACAGCCAGTAAACCCAATGGGCTTTCACAAGGGAAGGTTCAAGGCCAAAAGCTACCTATCCTATACAGGGATTATCTGTTGTGCTCTCTCTCCGGGTCAGCTTTGTACTCTGTGTCAGATCTCTGCCAATTTCATTCATGTGGGGGACTGTTGAAAATTTTCACGATAGTGAATGGAAATTGGGGCACACAAAGGATCACCGAGGCAATCGAAGGATCCCCAATTCGGGTTCATTGTACCTGGACGACTTCCTCTTTATTTCCAACAGTTTTCAGCAAGTTATTGCCCCATAAAAGTGTGGTTTATGGCAGATTTCAATTACCAATTCACTGTGGCAGTTTCATGTTTTGAATTACCCTATTCAAGGCTGTGAATTGAAGGCCCTATTCATTTTCTGGATGTTACAAATCCTTCCAGAGGTGTATAAATAGGGCAGCCCCGTTTTGGATTGATCACAAGTTCAAAACACACTCCAAGTATACTCTGAGTTCGTTCTTGTGTGAGAGAGAGGCAGACGTAGCATTCAGTTCGCCAAGGCGGCTTTCCGGTGGTATTTCGTTAGCTGTGATCTAACCAATCTATCCTGGGAGACAGACGCTGGTCAACCTCCAACACCCAACGGTGAGGCGGTGAATCTGTTTTAAGGAGACTGATTCAGGGCTCGGTTCGGTGTAACAAAGTTTCTGTATATTTCGTTTCTGTTCATGCTTACATAATCTGTAATCTGTTTTGTTATTAATGGAATTGTACTCTGAATTTCCGATCATGTCGCAATATTTTCGTAACAGCACCATCCCAACTGGAAATTGGAAATTGTCCTACACAGAATTCAAACATGGAAGATGTGGAGCATCTTATAAGAGTATGCAACAAGGATTAAGAAACATGGCTTGCCTTCCGGGGGGGGGGAAGAAAATCACTGGCTCTAGGGAACGGAGAACCCTTAGCACTAATCGAAAAAGCAAGTTCCATTCACATCATTTTACTCTGTCATTCAATCAGGGCTGCTTTTAGATAAACCCTAGTAGCCGTTAGTTGAGTCACAACCCAACCAAAACATGGTTATCCTTGTTGACGTACATTCTTTGCCAGCATCACCTCGCAAATCCGGAAAGACATAAATTCATCAAGAGAACAAAAGGAGTTTGGAAAATGTCGACTCCAAATGTCCAAGTAATAGAAATATCACATCCTATACCATAGAGATCCAAGATTCATTCGAATCTCCTTTAGCCAATGTACCTAATTCTCTAATTCTAGATAAAAACAGTCGACTCAAGTGGTGGAGCAACGGGTAATCGATGAGCAGCTAGATTCGGCGGCCTGTTTAGAAATTAAGGAGGAAGGTAGCAATATGGCCTATGGCTAGCTGGAAAGCAGTGCAAATAAGGGATGCCCAAAGGCATCACCATTGTTAGGACTCAAGAGATAGTATCCGGCTCCAACAGGTTGTGCAAAAAAGACCCGACTTAACAAGAAGACGACAAAATGCATTTTACAAAGAGAAGAAATACAGTAGTAGTTCCAACTTCCAAGAGCTAGGCATATCAAATACATGTACAAAGATTGATACGCATAATGGAGAACATAATTTTCAATGGACACCCAAGCATGATTAAACGGCATAGAATTGATAAAGGTTTACCAACCACAAAAGCGGCCACCACACCAGATGGTTCTAATGCCAACAATCCATCAACATATTTATTCCCGCAGATCGGAGCAAAAAGAAACAACCTCAAAACTGAATATTTAGAGACCATGATTAAGAGAGGAAACAATCGACGAAATCATAATCATGATGCACTCAAGCAACTTTGTGGCCCTTGGACCGGACCAAAACTTTTGGATCAGTGGTAACAGTAGAGAGGTCATCGTGAAAAACATCCCCTTTTGGCCCTCACTAGACACAGACATAAAACTTAATTGGTCTAACAAAATGAGCCACCTACTAAATACTCTCATCTACAAATAGAAGGCCAAGAAACCGTAACATGCTCGTGCTTTCATTGCATGTTTTAAAACATTGATAATGCTCTGCTCCTTCGACAAGTCCAGAGACTCCATTTTCCAAGTGCCGCCATAATTTGCAGAGATCTCAATACCCAGCCCACAAACTCCACCAATCAAGAAGGTTAAGTTAAGGTTGTCCAGAAACCAACACAACTAAATAGATGTCAAAAGTGTGTACTAGTTAGTTCCTTTTCTGCTACTATGTTTTTTCTTAGTTTTTTCATCTTTGAGAAACAAAGGACCCTAAGATTGATAATAGTTTGATTCAACAGTTTCTCCCAAACAATTTGAGATGAAAAGGAGTAAGTTCTGGAAAAATGACAATGATGCATTCTGTTCTTTATATCTCATTTTAGATCACGCTGAAAAATTAAATACCTCTTCTTCTCGAACTTCTTCACAACTTCAATAAACATGTGCATGTCTATGTTTTGTCGTGTTTTCTTTACAGCAAGAAAACTTAATGAATGTCTGAAACTGGGAGTAATTGCAATGCACAGCAACAACCACACTTTAGATAATCAACACTAAAAAAACAAGAAATAGCATCTTGTTTGGTTAAATAAAGGCAAAAGTACATAAACACCCCCCTCAACTATCACTTTTTTCCACGAATATCCCCTCACATTTAAAATCGCGCATACAGACCCCCTCAACTAATCTCCGTTACCCAAATGACACTCTTCCGTCTCAAAACCGTTTGTGATGAACCCCTTCATCCATAAATTGGACAAAAGTAACCTTGTTGCATTACATACATACACCCCCTCTAACCCTTCTCTTTCTCCCCTCTACAAACAGTCTCCAATCAAAACCCAAAATCAGCAAACAGATCTGAACAATTTTGACACTCCATCTCAACCATTGAAATCAATGGTTGGATTAAAACTTAAAAGACTGTACTCCCCCCCCCCCAATCACAGGTAATCTCTCCCTCTCCATCAAAGTTATTCACTCTTTATACCCTCACCGACTAACCACTGATTACGTCCCACTCCGGTGACCTTTTCTCTCTCTCTCTCTCTCTCTCTCTCTCTCTAAAGAACCCAACCAAGTTACAAAAAAAGGAGATGGGTAAAGCAACGCAATAGCTGCCATGGTTATCAGCTGCCACCACCATTCTCCTCCACTTCTCTTCTCCCACACCTCTCTCCTTTCCCTCCTCCTTTTCCCTCCTGATTTCTTCTAAGCAATAGAACCACCGCAGCACCTGTCGCCGTCGCACCACCGTTTTCGCGCTGATTTTGATGGAATCTGATATTTTATGGATGAAATAAGTAAATATGCAATTTTAGGGATATATAGAATGTTCTCTTTAAAATAATTGATATAAGGAAAAAAGAAATTGTATAAAACAAAAAAAAATGATTAGAACAACGACTAATAAAATAAGGGTATAATATAAATGTTAGGGGGTCTCCATGGAACAAAGTGATAATTGAGGGAGTATTTATGTACTTTTGCCTTATAAAAAAAAGGGTATCATAGTCATTTCCTTCATTCCAATAACGGAGTTAACATTTTTTTCCGTTTCTAGTAGTTGAAGGGGTTTGTATGGATAATTTTAAATGTGAAGGGGTCTCCGTGAGAAAAAGTGATAATTGAGGAGGTGTTTATGTACTTTCACCTTAAGTAAATTATGTACAACAACATAAAGTCCCAAACAAGTCGAGAGAGAAATAATGGATCAAACCTCGTAAACTTCTTGCCATTTGAGGCACCCAAAAAAATCTATGTATTAAGTTAGAGAAAAGAGACTTGTTCTAAACTTCCTACAGGACTTACACATTCTCCAAGGAAAATATAAAAGCCACTGCTTAATTTGAAATAATCTGATAACTGACCATACTAATGCAAATTAGTTTTCTTTTCCTAGTGCGCGGCTATTCGCAGCCTTGTATTTTCTCCCATAGTCCACTATATTTCGGTAAGTGGTTGTTGAAAATCATAAATAACATTTCGGTAAATAGCTGTTGAAAATGAGATTATATTTCGGTAACTGCATGTCGAAAATATATTCAATTTTCGGTAGACAACTGCCAAACATGCATTTTCGGTAAATAGCTGTTGAAAAAAATATCATATTTCGGTAATTGGATGCTGAAAATGTATCTCAATTTCGGTAACTAACTGTCGAGTCTAATTGAAAATTTTTAACGGACCGTGGGAGAAAATACGTGACTGCGAATAGCCGGCCTATTCCATGACCTAACAAACTAATCCCTTCCTTGGCAAGTGACAACTCCACGCATTACAAAAAATGCTCATGTAGAGTGAGACACTATGTACTGCCTGCTTCCTCTTGCTCCATCTTCTCCTCCTCTTCCTCCTTTTTCTTCTTCTTCTTCTTCTTCTGGCCACTAACAACTGTACTATCAGAACTTTCCAACTTGTTTAGCATTACCAGGCTCTCTGAATAAGTATCCGCGTAAAATGGAGGAAAAGTCCTGGAAATGTTAACTATTTTCATTTAACGCTGAAAAATCAAAAATCCATCTTCTTCAACCTTCTCTTTCTTAGCAACTTCAATGAACATGTCAATGTTTTGTCATGTTTCCTTTACAGCAAGAGAACTTAATGAAAATAAATGTTTGAAATTGGGAGTAAATGTGATGCTCAGCGACAAACATGCTTAGATAATTAACACTAAAAACCAACCAAAAACCGCTAGTCTACTTAAACTATGCAGAAAAACATAAAAGCCCCACAAAAGTTGGGAGAGAAACAATGGGTCAAACATCATATATGAGAGACTCTGCTTCTTTCCATATAAGGAACAGAGGGACCCTGCTGTGCACTTGTGGTGCTAAACAGATACGCACAAAGTTAAAGAAAAAGTGACTTGTTCTCAAGAGAACAAAAGAAGTTTTGAAAATGTCAGACTCCACATGCCCAAGTATTAGAAATATCACTTCCTATAAGAGCCTTTCCAATCTCCTTTAGCCAATGTAGCTAATCCTCTCAATCTAATTAAAAATAGTTGAACTCAGGTGGCGGAGCGAAAGGTAATTCAGGAACAGCTAGATTTGGTGGGCTGTATAGAAATTAAGAAGGAAGGTAGCTAGTACACGTATGGCAAGCGGGATGTAGTGCAAATGGGAGATGCCCGGAGGCGTCACCACCCTCATGACTCAGGAGATAGTACCCAGCTCTCAACAGGATGTGCACAAAATTTACTCAAAAGTACCATGACTTCTTACCCATGAAAAGGAATCAAAGAAGAGAAGATAATGTTTCCACCTTCAAGTAATGAAAGTGTACAATATATGTTGTATACGAATGGCCCTTCGGTTATAGTTGGTTCAACAGAAAATTTAATTGTAAAGAGTATTTCTTTATTCAGAACAAGTAGCAGATTTGCTTTGTCGATAGGGTGTGGGTGTGGGTGTGTGTGCGTAAAACAAGAAGACGACAAGATGTATATTACGAGAAGAAATACAATAGCAGTTCCAACTTCCAAGTGGTAAACACTATATATTCAGGTCCATGCGTATTTACAAACAATGGTAAAGCTATTTACTTGGCGAATATAGGATCAGATCTAAGCACATCAAAAGAGTTAAGACTTATACCTTCCCCATGCACCGATGAGGCCACCTACGCCGGGCTTTCGAAAGCAGCATCGTCGTTCGACAAGAAGCTCAAGACAGATGAAGAAGCTGCTCTGACTGTCGTCGGGTCCGGGTTGCGAAGACGACTGCTGGTTCATTGGAGACCCAGACCCGACGACAGTCAGAGCTTCTTCTTCATCTGTCTTAGGCTTCTTGTTGGACGACAATGCTGCTTCTTTTTGGAAGACGATGTTGCTTTCGAAGACGATCTCAACTTGCGCTTGCGCGACATTGTGGTGGAGGGAGGGGAGAGAGCGTGACAGAGAGAGTATGGGAAGTGGGTAGCGAAGAGGATAGGGTTCAGGGTTCCAAGCATGTCGAGAGAGAGAGAGAGAGAGAGAGAGCGGGGGGGGGGGGGGGGGGGGGGGGGGTTGTGTGCGTTTGTAGAGTTGAATTGGAATTTTGGGTTGGAAGTCCGGGAATGATTACTTTATAACTCGTTTCCACAAGATTCTATGAAGAAATTCCAAGCCATGCACAATCACTAATTCGTGAAGAAAGTGTCATCATTCCAAAGACTTCAAACATATCGTTTCACTAGTTTCTTGTTACTCCAAACAAAATGCAAAATCACCAACATGCTAAATCCGATGGTTAATCCAAAGGAACAGATAATAACTCCAAACAACATGCTATATCAGCTAACTAATTTCTTGTCAGAGTGCGGTGGTCTGACCTGTAGTAGGGAGTAGCCTCAAAATTGCTGCCAAGCAATCTGTACCTAATCGGAAATGTGTCATATAGAAACAACTTGAGAAACTAATGTTAAAGAATTGATGGAAGACTAATGTTTCAGCTGCCACCAACTAAGAACACTGTCCCAATTCCCAAAAGACTAAAAAATTTTAACCCTTCTTTCAACTCTTGCTCACATGACCAAAAACCATAAGCAGATCCTAAAAACAGAAACAACTCTTGCACTAACCAAGGGATCCCCACCTCTGGATGAAGATCCAACCTCTCTCTTCCCCAAGTTAATACATCCTGCCGGTGCACTCTGCAGAACCACAGTAGCACGTCTTCATTCTAATTTCACCGTTTGAATCTCGAACCTGATCCACTGGATAGTTGTAGTGGTAAGTCAATTCCTTCAAGGGAGGAATATTCTCAGCAGCAAAGAGCATTATGTGGGGCATCCTCTTGTCCTCGTGATCATAGAGGACATTCTGTGCGTAGAGGTTAGGGGAACAACTGTGGTTGATGAACCTCCCCACATTAGCATGCTGTGCTGCATCTATTGTGAAACAACTACTCTCCACAACTCCACTAGAAAGTCCAACAAGAGAACAATCACTATAGTTTTGCCCAATATCAAACAAATACTGGTCGTTTTGCCTTTGTTCAGCCTCTTTGTCCTCAACCAGCTCCCCAATGTACTCGCATATAAAACTTCCTGAAGGAATAGCAGCTAGGGATCTGACACCCCAGCCCCTCAACTGTGTTTTGAAGATTTCAAGCTGAATTCGAATTCCATGTTGGCTGACTCTATTATAGCAAGAAGGAGGGCACTTGCAAGCTGGACCACACTCATAGACCAAAGACTTTACCTCCACGATAGCACCATTGTAGTTATATGGAAACTCTCCACCATTCTTGACCACACATGAGCATTTTTTAGAGACTGAGCATCCACCAATACAATCACATCCCCTAGGAGGAGACAAGTGGTACCGATCAGGATATTTCATCAGAGTTACATAATTGAATTTCGGTGGTTTCTCTTTGCTTTTGGTGTTGACAGCACAAATGGGAAATGACTCTTTCCCTCCTGATATATCACCAACACAAACCCCCTCCCGTACTTTGTACTTTTTCGATTTCTTTGCTTCTTTCCAAGAAACCTCTGGTTGGCCTGGCATTCTCTTCAACTCAAACATGTAAACCAGCTTCCCATGTGATCCAACCTGTTGCCAGTACCTCTCAACTGTATACAAGCCATCGTAGTTATATGTAAGAACAATCTTTTCTGATGCATCCGAGCCTGAGGCTTTTGTCTCTTTAAATCCATGGACAACCCTGACTGGATTCTTCACTGATATACTATTTTTCAGAGCCAAGTTCCCTCTTTGAAGCTTCTGGTCTTCAGGTCGTTTGACCTTACCTACTACATTTCCTCCCTGACCAGAATAAACCAAAACATCAGGGTTGTCCAAATCATCGGCATAACTGCCAGAGGAAACAATACTCGTTGCAATGATCATTTCACCATGTTTCATGTAATCAATGCCGCCTTGGTAGGGTCGATGAACACCAACAAGTGCAAGCTCCACCCTATACTGAAATTGGTCATTCACTTCAACTCCTGGCACTGATCCTATTAGCTGTTTGCCTGTCTTAACTCCTCTAGCCCTGATAATCTTATCTGCTTGCAGATCAATCCTTCTTCTCAAGGATCCTTGTGTCCACACTGTCGATTCTTCTCCTCGCAAGAGCTTTCTGCAGATAACTTGGTATAAGCGAAGGGTCTCCCTCACTTTGTTAGCCATGTTACCATGACTTGAACTATTGGGACCAAAAGGAGGAAGTTTCACTTCGAGATCATGATGTTCTCTCTGACTTGAAGGAGAACTTCCATTCTTCCACTGTAAAGCAAACCTTGCCTCATCCTTGACCACATCAAGCTTTCCTACACTCACATGCTTTCTAGAAGAAAGCAATTTCTTCTTTATAGAATTTTGTCCTTGTCCTGTGTGATCTCCTTCATAAAAGTTTACCCTGCTGAAAGATGTAGATAAGTTGCGGCGTTTGACACAGCTATCCTCATGTCTCCTCACCTTGTTTCCAACCTTCAAACCATTCAGGCTACTAACGACATCCCCTCCCTCGTTCCCACACCTCCCTGAATGATTTGCTGCAGCCATCAAGCCTTGTACAATCACCTTGTCCACTCCACGTCCCAAAGCAACACCACCACCAGAAGGCCTTCTGTTAAGACCCGTTTGAGTTACTTTTTGGAACTGGGTCCTTGGTTCAACCACACTCCCTTCCAACTTCCTCTTCCGGGCATTTCCATCTCTAACATCTCCATCACCAGTCCTTGCTATCACTCTCAGTGGAGCGCCTTCCACCTCAGCCCTTACAGTCTCTGTCAATGCCCTGCCTTTCGCAACAGCTTCTGGAGATTTGTTCTTTGTGTCAGTCACAAGTCCTTTCAACACCCTTTTGAGGGCATTTCCATCTTGAACACCACCATCCAATTCCTCAATGTGACTCCATTCTGTCTCTCTCACTGAACAGCTTTCTCCTTTAACCCTCACTCTCTCTCTTAACAACCCACCCTGAACTGATGCCTCTAACGGAGCACTAAAAGTCCTATTTCCCAAGACGATAACCATGCGCTCTTCTTCAGTCGCCTGTGGAGCATTTCTTCCACAAAATAGAGGGAAGTCGCGTTTAGCGGAAACCCTTCTCCCATGGTACTCATTTTTCAGGGCAGTCTCCTTCAAGACAGTCGCATCACTACTAGGCCACGGTTGTGGAGACTGTGCTTTTGAACCACCAGGTGGAACCATCCCATCGACCATAGAACTAATATCTGAAGCAATGTCTCTTTCTGGTGCACCTTCACTCTTCACCACTGCCTGTGCTTCCACTTCATGCAAACATTCTGAATTCTCTGGCTTGACCTTCTCAGCTGCAGCCACCAGCTTCACCTCCAAATCAAGCAAGCCTGGCAGTTCCGACTTCACTGAACTTTTCACCAACTGAGGAGATAATGATCCATTTCCAATTCCTGAAATTTTGAGAGAGTCATATACTGTACCATTCACAGTCTTTTCATCAGCCACCGAATTCTCTTCTTGCATACGTGATGCTCCTGCCTCAGTATCCTGGGACATCAGATTGTTAAGCAGCATGTATGGTCCGCACCCAGGAGGAAAGTCACGAATAGCAGAAACCTTCGGCTTCTTGAACTTGAGAAAAACACCAAAAGAGGTGCAATAACCATTCTCCAGTGGCCTCGTGTTCAAACTCCAATCGCATAAGCCACCATTCTTCATGGATCCCATCCTCCTTAGTAACTAGCAAGCGAACTTACTCTTCCCTTGTGTCAAGAAAAACTGCAGCGAAGAGAAAAATATGTTGTAATCAAACACAACAGCATAATGTTAAATTTAAAATAAAAGGTAGCACAATGGATAGCCAGGTTCTGGCAGTGCAAAGAATTATGAGACCAAATAAACAGTGTGACATAGATATATGTATAAACATCCACTGGGAAGAGAAAATAGATGATATCAATGCATGGGATTATCACAGAGAAACCAATCAATTGATATGAACTTTTCTCCATCTTTAAGAAGGTTTAAACTAAGGTTCTATTGTTATCATTACAGAAGAAAAAAACTGCTATCATATTAACAACAACAACAGAACCATTTAGCAAGAAGACATTATTACTGCATACATTTGAACTCAATCCTCTACCTACTATAACTTGATGTTCTTCAAATTCAGAAGACCCTGTGCTAAGGTTTTTTAAGATGTTTTTTTTCACTCTATAGAACCAAAAATTCCAAGAGAATCAGCCTCTATTTTGTTGAAAAACGTAACTTAGAGAATATTCATTGTTAATGTATTCCGAAGCACCCAAAAAAACAAATAATATTCATTGTTAGGAATGATCATGCCGTAGTTGCAGTAGAAACTGAGAGAGAAAGAGTACCTAAGA
Organism: Rhododendron simsii; assembly: GCA_014282245.1. NCBI lineage: Eukaryota > Viridiplantae > Streptophyta > Magnoliopsida > Ericales > Ericaceae > Rhododendron > Rhododendron simsii. The sequence continues at coordinate 17,402,612 of CM024964.1, read as the reverse complement.
AGTGATCTCCACTCTCTTCCAAAATGAAATTCATGAATCGTGTAATTAGTAATACATTTTTGGTCATAATAAACAAAGAGACGAGTATAACAACTAATAATCAGGAGTCATCTAAGGTAAACTGGTCTTCTGATAAATTTGGGGCCACCCTGTGTTAAGGTTTTTTAAGGTGTTTTTTTTCACTGTATAGAACCAAAGATTCCAAGAGAATCAGCCTCTATTTTTTTGAAAAACGTAGTTTAGAGAATATTCATTGTTAATGTATTCCAAAGCAACCAAAAAAAAAACAAAGAATATTCATTGTTAGGAATGATCATGCCGTAGTTGCAGTAGAAAATGAGAGAGAACAAGTACCTAAGAAGTGCTCCACTCTCTTCCAAAATGAAATTCATGAATCGTGTAATTAGTAATATATTTTTCGTCATAATAAACAAACAGACGAGAAAAACAACTAATAATCAGGAGTCATCTAAGGTAAACTGGTCTTCTAATAAATTTGGGGCCACCGCATTATCATCTTAATCAATCATCCGACCCAGATTATCTATATGTAAGTAAAAGTAAGAGAAATGGTCAGACTTGTTTGGCTACGTACCAAGCGCACACAAAGAATAGCAACAAGAATCAAATCAATCACAACAAGAAAGCACAACACAGCGATTGCCTACATCCATGCCTTCATTACATTCATCATTCATGAATGAAGAGGAATAGAAAACTGGCTGCTAGAGTAGCTAGCTAAAAAGCAAAGACAGAGAATGTGACAAGGTGCAGACAAGCTGGCATGTAACTTTCAACAAATGTAGCAAGCGATCATGGGGGACACATGCAAAACATTTGGTTTCATGTGATTTATTGTCTATCATAGTTATAAGGGTGAACAATCAACATATAAAATGTTATGAATGTTATTTCATAGATAAAAAAGAAAATGCAATGTAACTCTGACTATTCTATAAACTCTAAACGTGTACAAACTTACAATTTTTTTTCTTTAATAACTGGATTTTATATGAATCTAAACAATAGCACATGCTCTCTAAGAGTATGAAACGTGTTTGAGTTCACAAATTTCAAGAAATAGCCGGATATGTACGGACATGTATCCAAAAAACACATCTAGAAGAATCTTACAAAGTATCGTTTTGTGTCATTGTCGGACTCAACAAGCCACCTTTTGTAGTATCCGTGCTTCTTAGGTAGCATTTTACTGGCTAGGTCTTAGATCAACGAATGTTGCTGTAACACCTTTCGTGCCTAAAAGAAATTTCTGCTTGTGGCACATAGATATCCATACATGGATCAAATGGTGAGGTGATCGGTGTCTACTACGAATCAGGCTCGACAAACCTAAAAAGATTACAGTTCAAATGCAACCAACGCTAAACTTGCAACACCTGTTTATCATTCAGAACAACGAAAACAAATAAATAAAGTGACATGATGCAAAATTTCAGCAAGACAACAATCAGGGCTCAAAATGCAACGAAGTGAATTTCGTTTTGGAATTTCCCACAGAACGAAACGACAACCGGCACAATGTAGGAAGAAGATGAAACGTCGAAACATGAAAAAAAAAAAAAAACTACGAAAAACCTTAGGGTTTGGTGGAGGATTTCATGGCTCGTCTGCTGCAATTTTTTTTGGTAGAGAGTTGGGAAAACGAAAATTAGGGCCTTGCGGTTTCTGTAGAGTGATAGTGAGAAAGGAAAAGGTAGGAGCAGAAAATATCTGCCTGCAAACTTTTGTCGTTACTTGCGGCAGTTACAGAAAGAAGATATATGTTTTCATATTTTGCAAATGTGCCCCTCGACTTCTTGTATCTTTCATTCTACCATATGGTGGCGCGGAATGTAATACTATTACTCTTGCAAATGTGCTCCTCGAGCTCGAGCTCACGTTGGTTAGTTAGCAAGGACGCCCAATAATGTACTAAGAAAAACCGTTCACTTCATAGACTTTGACGCATAGGATATTTGCGTGCCAAAAATAAATTGATCGGACATTGGTAACCCATTAATCAAACCAAAGTAACCTGGTGGTGTATTTTTAAAATCATATTTGTCGTTCATTGATTCAAGACAATTATGTTTCTCTCATGAATTATTGATGTCTAATCAACTTATATTTTACAAGATCATTCTAAGCGTTAAGCTCTACGAAGTAAACGGGGTGCCACGCCCTCGATTTTAAATATAGATTTAAAAAAAAAAAACTTTTCATAAATAAAATCCTCACAAAATCGTGCATAACTTCACACCAAATTTCTCATACTAATTTCCCCAAGTTATAATAGAATTCAAAATATTACAATACAGGAACTCCGGCCCAAAGTTGCGTAATGAATAGATCAGTGGAAAAGTTAAGTTTATTACAGTCCTTCGATGTCAATGAAAATGATATGAAAGTTACAAGTACATCTCCTAAAAATATGGTCTTTCAAGGATGATAAAATAACTCCTTCAAGTTAGCTCTTTTCTTTTTTTAAATGTCTGAACATGCACACCAAGCACTCCAAGCAACCGCCTCTCGTCCGACTCGAAAATGAAGAGTTGAGCATACACTTACCCAATAGAAAAATCTCCAACTAACTCTAAATGTATAAGAGATGACGAAGTGTTAGGAAAATAGTTCAATAAGAGTAATGACGTTTTGGTAAGAAGGTGGTACATATAACACTTTCCTTAGTTTAGTAGAAACATTGACACATCAACACATTTTATCCTACTCACGCACACCTCATACTTGAAATCTTAAATTTTCATTACTAGAATTTAAGTTTTTGTTAGTACCAGACTACCAGTCCATTTCAATGATTTAGAGACAGTCCTTTTCTTTTTCTATATCAACCATTTTCTCTTTCCTATCCCGCTTCACTCACCACCCTCTTATATATATAAACACACACACAAGGAGGAGGAACATAACGTGAGCACTCACACATAGAACAATACCACAACACAACATTCAAGGCTCATCCGCATAACCAAGTCAATCCTTTATGTCTCGAGTTTCTTAACCTCTATCGTATCCCCCATCGTACCCCTTTTTATCACCTTTTTATTAAGTTTCCAGTATAAGACTAAGAATTTTGAATACCAAAATAAACATTCCACTATGTTTATATAAATATATTGCACTTCGAGTGCCACACGTGCATTTATACCACGGAATCATCAAACTGATATCAGGACAACGAGCCACACTAACTGGGAATTTTATTAGAAAGAAAAGAAAGCAAGTATCAACATTTCAAACTCTTCGGGATGCCAACCTAGTTCAACGTTCACAGTTTCTCATATCAATCCTCGAAGTGCCTAATAGGAAAATCTTGACTAATTCTACATGTGTATGAAATGATCTACATGTGTATGAAATGATTAGCGTCATTTTGTGATAAGAATATGCAAACATGATAAGAACAAGCAATATCAAGGTATGATTTGAATTCAGTGAAAACACGTACACCTATGCACGTAAGTCATTTAAAGCTCAACCACAAGCAACTATGAAACTCCGAACATAAACTAGGGCACTTTAGCTTTAAGTACAACAAACAACACTACCAAGTATTCGGCACCAACTGCACATACACACCCTTTTTGTGTTTCCACCCCTTACGTCACAATATACGTCACACGATTTCACATTCTCAATAGCAACCACAAGATGTCTTATATCAACACAGCATCGTTAATTCACTTTCTTACATCTCGACATGTATTCATCATATCTACCAAACCATCTCATAGTTCACAACAAACAATTAATGAGAGTGACAAGCTTTCCAGGTAGGCACCTAGCGTTTTGAGTTTTAAGTCCAACAATTTTTCACCCAAACCAAGTACAACTATCCCAACACCAAACAACGCACTTATCACCCCATAAAATGCAAAGAGAGTGAGAAATTCTGACCGTGTCTCATTTATCACATAACTTTACGATATAAACAGCCAAGGGCATTCATACTAAATATTTCACCAAATAAATATCAATACGACAAATATGCCAAACGTTTTGGACTCCATAATTCCTTCGACATTCTCGTTCAACTTTCATCATCTAAACATTTGTTTCTTTCTTATAAGTATGGTTTGCAAGTACTAACATTAACCTTGTCAAATTTATTAAAGGGCAAAGTCCACTTTTACCCCATGTGGTTATCGTCATATGCGGATACCCCCCTCATGGTTCAAAATTGACCACATAACCTACCTTTGGTTTTGAAAATGTGCGAATAAACCCCCTGTCGTCATGTTTTTCCATCCATATTAACAAAGGTGTATATCACACGCCTTTAGAATGTAAACTGAGTCGTTCATAATGTATTAAATAAAGAATAGAGTATCTCTGTAAAAAAATCATCTCGATCAGGCATCAATAACCCAGTGATCTAATTTTTAGTAAATTCAAATTTGAAATTTTAATTTCATAACAAAATCGATTCGACCATGAGTTTTTCATTTTTTGATTGATTTGAATTTTGGCATAGATGTAGTACTCATCAAAATTTACAATATTAATGGTTTGGATTCAATTTTTGATATAAGGGATGGTGCGGTTAGATTTAAAAAAGAAGAATCAAGGGACATGACGATGGTATATTGGTTTTTTAATGTTGTGTCTGTTAATATGGATGGAAAACATGACGGCAGAGAGTCTATCTGCACATTTTCAAAATCATAAGTACGTTATGTGGTCAGTTTTGAACCATGAGGGGGGTATCCGCACATGACGATAATCACAGGGGGTGAGTGGACTTTGCCCTTTATTAAACCCTTATATATATCAAACTTGTACAAGAAAACTCCAATCCATAATCGCAATAGAAAACATTTTAGTTTAACAATAACTAATTTCTGCAAGGCCCTAAATGACACACTGCGTGTCCAACCCAACTATGTATACAAAACACATTCAAGGTACCACTCATATAATGATAATCCTTAAAGCAAAAGTAGTTATAAAACGCTTCTCTCCTATGCTCATAGGACGACTGTGGAATAATCGGAAGAGGCCTCAAACTCAAAGCACGCAAGCCGAACAGGAGGAAGTCCAAAAGGTAATTGCCAAAGAGGCCTGAAAATTAATCCAGTGCACAGTGGTATCGATACCCTGCTCATGGGTATCGATACCGAGACAGTTGTGATTCCAGATTTGATGTATCGACACCCATACATGGATATTGTTACCCGAATAGATTCGAGCAGTGGTTCTGGAAATTTCCAACAGTTTTTCCACAATATGAGGAACGAAAATCAAAGACTAATTTATACACCAAATCAACGTATATGCAAATAGAGAAAGAGAAGAAATCTCTATCTCAAGGGTTGAGAGCAAACCCAGAGAACCCAATCAAGCCTTTAGACGTCCAAGTGCTGAATTAGCCGGCTACTCCTTCTCCAACCCTCAATACGTGATTAGCGACTCAGGATCACTCCATTGTGTTGGATTCTAGAAGGATCTTGGTGTTTTTTGTGAAGTAGGGTGGATTCTATAATTTTTTTTATTCCGAACTTCTTATTCCTTGTTTGGCTAGTAATAAGTCCAACACAAAAGTGGTCTGGAAAAAGAAGGGGGGAAAACAAATCTATCAGGCCCTGCTTGGATGGAGTAAAAAGGGGAGGGGAAAAAAAAAAAAAAGAGGGTGTATATGGTGAGGGGCCACCCCTTTTCCACCCGTTTGGCATCCCATTAAATTTCCCTTCCCATTAAGGCTCTGTTTGGAACCTATGGAAAGGAAAGGAAAAGAAAGGAAAAGTAAAAAATTCTCCTTTTCATTGTTTGGTTAGAATTGAAAAGAGTGAAGAAAATAAGAATTTTACGTGTAATGAATAGTAAACTTTTCCTCCCATTTTCCTCTCATTTTCCTTCTCTTTTATTTTCCTTTCCTTTCCCTAGGTTCCAAACAGAGCCTAAATTTCACATGTTCGAGGCTTTCTCCGGTGTTAAATTTGGGTTCCTTTGAGGTCCCCAAAAATAATCTGCTGTAGAGGGGTATTTTGTGGACGAAAATACCCCTCATTATCCCATTTCCCCATTCACCATTCAACCAACTTCTACTCTCCATTCTACCCAAGATCTTCGCACCGGTTCAAACAAATTGAAACACTTAATTTTTAACTATATTTTTTAATATATAAATGGTGTAAAAAAATAAGTGTTCCAATTTTCAATCCCTTTGAATCGGTGCGAAAATCTTAGTTTTTTTTGATCATTTTATCCTAAATGGTTATAATTAAATTTTGACTCTATGACTCTCGTTGATTAGTTCTAAGAGATATTTAATTTTACGACTTTCTTAGGGCTAATCAACGAGAGCCGTAGAGTCAAAGTTTAATTATAATCATCTAGGACAAAATGATCAAGAAAACTAAAATCTTTCCACCTGTTCAAATGATTGAAATTTGGAACTCTTAATTTTTTAACCATATTTTTTAATATGTAAACTGTCTAAAGAGGTTGAAAAATTAAGCGTTCCAAATTTCAATCCGTTTGAACCAGTGGAAAGATTTTAGTTTTCTGATCATTTTATCCTAAAAGATCATAATAAAATTTTGACTCTGATCATTTTATCCTAAAAGATCATAATAAAATTTTGACTCTATGGCTATCGTTGATTAGCCCTAAGAGATGTTTGATTCTACGACTTTTTTAGAATTAATCAACGAGAGCCCTAGAGTCAAAATTTAACTATGACCATTTAGAATAAAATGATCAGAAAACTAAAATCTTTCTACCGGTTCAAACGGGTTGAAATTTGGAACACTTAATTTTTTTAAAAAAAACTAAATTTTATAAAAAAAATTGTTTAATAATAATACTAAATTTGTTAATTTGTTAGTAGAAATAAATATTATGGCTTAAATTGTGAAAGAATAATTAAATTTGCAATTACATATAAAAAGTAATACATAATACATTTAGGGACTACACAAGGGCAAAAGGGTTATTTGACAGCTTTTTATATCATCCACTCTTCCTTATACCCCCTATTAATCCTCCATCCAAACCAAGTTCTCCCTCCGTCCTCTTTTTAAAGTCCAGTATTCCATTTTGAATCGTTCCTTAATAAATATCCATTTTGTAAAGTTAGTGAGTAAAAGTTGGTACATTTTTCATTTTGCCCCTAATGGTAGATCTCATTTTAAAAAGTTAAGTGAGTAAAAGTGTAATAATGATGTCTCCATATAGGGTAACTAGGAAAAGTGGTGTTAAAAGTTGATGTAAAATGTGTAATGATGATATTTTCTTAATAAGTTGTAGTTACAAAACATGACACTTAAAAAGGGACGGAGGGAGTATTATTTAATCCTCATTCTCTAATATCTCATCTAAACAACCAACTATTTATTCCCCCTTCATAAACATCAAATCGATGTAGGCCAATCCATCAAAATTAATACCCCTACTATTTTATCCCATTCATATTTTTTACTCCCGATTTTTTACCTGCATCCAAGCAGGCCCTCAAGTAAAAAGCGATTACACTAAACCATGGCTTTGGTGTTTGTTCCTCGCCATCTACAAGAACCGTGCGTTGTTGCTGTGATCACCTCCTCCATTGGTATTGCTTTCTTTAATCACAAGATTTGCTCCATTGCACCAGGTATGCTCTGTTAACAACAAGTCGGTGGGTCCAAATTTCAACATCTAATTTGCTTTGTCGTGTAGAATGAAATGGTAGATTGTTGCATTTATTTAATCATTGCACCAGATTAATCAAAGCACTTAATGAAAGATTTTTGTCAAAGGCTTTGGCCAAAGCTTTTTGTCATTGTTTATGAATTACTTTCATATGTTCTTTTTCTGTTGTTTCCATTTTGACCTGTTTTAGATTTTTTTCAACTCTTTATTGTAGAATGGATGATGATGGGCTTGAGGGTATATAGAAGATAATGGGGAGTTGTTAAATGAGCACACACCATGTATTGGTATGGAGTTTGAGTCAGAGGAGGTTGCATTTCAATTATATAACGAACATGGAGGGATTAGGGGATTCGGTAATAGACGAGATTACCATACGAAAAGCAAAAAAGATAGTCTCATGACTAATAGAAAGTTTTGTTTGTCGTAAGGAAGGAGAAAAGGAAAAGGATAAGCGGCATTCCATAGTCCTACAACCTAGACAAGAGACGAGAACAAAGTGTACGGCAAATTTGTATATATCATTTAATCGGGATTCGATGAAATGGGAGGTGAAAAAGTTTGATGAGCAACACAAAGGAATTTGTGTGAAAGTCAGGCGTTGAATATTGAAATAGCTAATGCTGCTGGGTTATCACTCAAGTTATCACATGATCTTCTTAGTGCTCATGTAGGAGGGCTTGAATTTGTAGGGTTCACAATTGAGGACCACAAGACCTACTCGCGTGGTAAAAGACAAAGGGACCTACAATATGGTGAAGTGGGAGCTTTGTTGAGATATTTTCAACAACAAGCTATTGACAATCCATATTTTTACCATGAAATTCAACTAGATGTTGATGAGATGATAACTAATGTTTTTTGGGCTGACCCTCAAATGATAACAGATCATGGAATTTTTGGTGATGCATTATCATTTGACACAATATTTTGAACAAACAAAGATTATCGGCTGTTAGGTGTGTGTAGCAGGCCGAGCATAATTGTGTGTTCACCATGGACCGTTTCCACTCCTTTCCACCTTCAGCCGCTGTAAGGGCGGTTAACCCACTATGCCCGTACTCGGCCTCAGCCGAGGCATGACGGCCATGAGATCTGCTTTCGCCTAGCGTCCGGCGACAGAGAGTTTCTGTCATGCTCGGCTACCCGTCGGGTGATGATCCATCAAACAACCTCCGCCCGGGCCGAGCACCCTTCGCCCGCGGTCGCCTTCATGCTCGGCAACCATCTGGGAGGCGTGACTGCCGACGATAATCGCCCGATTCGGATCCCCCTTCGGGCTCGGCAGCACTTCCGGCTTTCTGGGCTCGGCCACCCGTGCGGCCACGTGACCTCCCACGTGCGAAGACGGTTACGCCTGTAGGATAATCATGAGCGCACATGGGTCATGCCAGCTCACCCCCCTGAAGCGGTTACCAGATCTATCCGGTGACGTCACGATGACGCCGCTTGGCTTGCGCAAGGCACGTGTCCGTGCTTGGGGAGCAAGTCAGGAAGGCTCTATAAATACCAAAGGATAGCGCCCCTGGGAAGGTACGCACTCACAAATGCGAATACTCACTCAAAACCCTAGTCTCTTCCCACTCTCTGCACATACTCATCCTCTCGCCAGAGGGCCTTGCCGGGCAACCCCCGGCCAGGTCTTAGTCGTGCGTTCCTTGTGCAGGCTAGGCGGAGAAGGCTAGGGAACCACTAGGTCATCGGAGGAAGGAACCAGAACGAGGATCACGGGCCACACAATTGGTGAACCCGACGTGAAACTTCTCAGCCTCTGATCCAAGCGGCTCAAACCCTCCTCCAAACCACCTTCCTCTTCCAAAGACAGACGACAAACTCAACTGCGATGGGCGGAGATCCACAAGACGTTACCGTTTCGGGGGCCAAAGACGCCAAGGGTAACGTGATTCTCCCACCGTTTTCGGAGAGGCACATGTCCATCTCGCTTCCCCCCAGTTCCGGGCTGTCTCCGGCCACGGATGACGTAACGACGGCCTACATCCGCCTCCTGCAACGAAGGGACGATGAAAGGGATAATGAACCGGCGGCGCTGAGAGCGGAGGTGGCCCAGATGAAACAACATCTGCAGGTCGCATCGCCGGCTGCCTCTGGATCCACTGGAGGTGGAAGGCGGAGGCGAAGAAACTCTTCTCACCCGCCCCCTCCACCCCCTCCCCCACCACCACGAGAGCAACCTGACGACGCGGGCCACCGCGTCTCCGCGAAGGACCGCCTTGGACTTACTCCAGAGGCGGGCGACGCCAGAGAGCTCATCCTCTACAAACAACCCACCACATCTGGCACGCATCGCTCGAAGGCCCACCGCGAGCGGACCCACACAAGGGACACTGAGTCTTTCACGAGTACGTACTCGACTGGTCGTGCGGAATTCTCTCGCACAACGGCCTCGCGCCGCAGCCGAGATTCCTTCGAGACTCGGCGCCACGTGTCTGAACGACTTGGGGGGATCCCACCAGAAAATTTGGAAACTAAAAACCGCGTTCGGCGGAATGGGAAAGGCGTACGAATCGATGGGACGGAGAACGAAAACAAAGCCTGTGGCGACGGGGAAAAGTCGGTTGGCCACCCCCATCGGGCACAGACAGACCTACGGGACAAGCTGCGCAGCCGAGTCCGCGAGAAAACCTTAGAAAGGGAAAAGGACGCAAAGCGGACGCGGACGGACGAGCTCGGCAAACCGCCGCGTCCAGGTTTCGAGCGACAACTGAAAGACCTTGGCATCTCCCCTTTCACTTCCCACATCGTCAACACCGTTGCCGAGCCCAACTTCCATCTACCTAAGTTCACAAAGTTCGATCCAGCCACCTGCGAAGCATACACCCACCTGATTCACTTTCGCCAAACAATCGAGCTGTGCACCACCAAAGACGAAATCAAATGCAAGGCGTTCTCGTCCAGCCTCGGCTCCCTTGGGCTCCAGTGGTTCAACAAGTTGTCCGCTGGATCCATACGGAACCTGGCCGACCTCAAACGCGCCTTCAACACCCGCTTCATCACCAGCAACCGAACGGCGAAAGAGCCTGAGTCCTTGTCCCAGATGAGGAAGCTCCCAAATGAAACACTGAGGCAATATGCCGAGCGGTACTGGCAACTCTTCAATGAAATTCCTGGGATAGACGAGTATTGGGCCGCGCGAACCTTCAAAAATGGGTTGGAGTCCGGCAGCAAAATTCTCGACGAACTGGCTATTCGACCTCTGCACGGCATGGGAGAGTTAATGCATGTCGTCGAACGGTTTTGTGCGCTTGAAGAATTCTACGCGGACAGAGCCGCTCAAGGGATTCCCAATTCAACTACTTTTCTGCCAACGATAGCCTCTCAGCTGCCGACACCCATTACCGCTCAACAAACCCAGCAAAAGAAGCACGTCAACAACATCAAAGAGGGAAAGAAGCGCCAGCCGAAAGAGCACGACTACGTGGCCGAAACCACCCACTTCAAAGAACCTATCTGGTCTTTCCTGAAGGAGATCATGCGGCAACAGTGGTTCGAGTGGCCGCAAGGCAAGCTTGGCACGTACAATGGACAGGCGGACCAAAACCCAAGGAAAAAGTGCTCGTATCATAACGAGCTCGGCCACTACACGACGGCGTGCGCTCCGTACAAGGCACTGTTGGAACGTCTGGCGGCCCAAGGCCATCTCGATCAGTACATCGACCGCGCAAAAACGCCCGCCCGTCTACCCGCTGGAAATCCCAACTCCAACGAACCAAGGCCGTTGATACACGTTATCCACGGCCCGGTGACAAGAGAATCTGAAACACACCTCCGGGCGGACCTCGATCGCGCCTCCACTTCTAAACAGGTGCTCGCAATAGGGCCCGGGTCCAAACGCCCGCGCCCAGACGAACTGCCCAAATGGACCATAACATTCACCGAGCGCGATCTTGAATTCGTTCAAACCCCACATTCCGATGCTCTGGTCGTCACCGTGCAAATTGGTATCCACGACGTTAAACGGGTCCTCATTGATCAAGGCAGCTCCGCGGAGGTCATGTACTATGACTTGTTCAAAAAGCTCGAACTCCCAGAGTCGGCTCTACAGCCCGCCGAAGTCCCACTCGTCGGATTCAACGGCGCACCTGTATGGCCGCTCGGTCGGATCTTCCTGCCAGTCATTATCGGCTCACGCACGGTGAGCGTCGAGTTCATCATCGTCAATGCGCCAAGCCCGTACAACGCCATTCTCGGCCGAACCTGGCTACATTGCATGCAAGCAATTGCGTCAACTTACCACCAGGGCGTCCGCTTCACCGGCGCAAGTGGCCGACAGGAGGACCTGCGAGGCGACCAAGTGGCGTCTAAGAAGTGCTATGTTTCAGCTGTCCACAATTCCATGAAGGCAAAACAAGTGTAATGGGTTGAAGTCCCGGACATGGCCGTGATTGATGACGTCGGCGAAAGAGCTGAGGACAAAGCCAGAGGAGCTCATCCCCATGGCCATCAATGAGGATGGCTCCCGCTTCTTCTTGCTCAGTTCCTCTCTCAGCGACACCGACAGAGCAGAAATGTTCGAGTACCTGAAGGAAAACATGGAAGTCTTTGCGTGGACGCCCAACGAAATGCCAGGGGTTGACCCTAACTTCATTTGCCACTCACTCAACGTCAAGAAGGATGCAAAGCCTGTGGTTCAGAAAGCGCGGCGTTCGGCCACAGAACATGCCGACGCCGTTGTTAAAGAAGTGAAACGGTTGCTAGAGGCCAACGCCATCCAAGAGGTACAGTACCCAACCTGGCTGTCCAACACGGTAGTTGTCAAGAAGAAGAATGGCAAGTGGCGAGTTTGCGTGGACTACACCAACCTCAACGACGCCTGTCCAAAGGATTGGTTCCCACTTCCGAAGATTGACCAACTGGTCGACGCAACGGCGGGGCACGCCCGGCTAAGCTTCCTCGATGCTTACCGTGGCTATCACCAGATAGCCATGGACCCAGACGACATGGAGAAAACGGCCTTCATCACTCCTTACGGTATTTTCTGTTACCGTGTCATGCCATTCGGCCTCAAAAACTCCGGCGCCACGTTCAACCGCGCCATATTCAAGATGCTAAGTGAACAAATCGGCCACACAGTGGAAGCTTACATTGACGACCTCGTCGTCAAAAGCCAGAAGGCATCCAACCACCTTCGGGAATTGAAGGAAGTGTTCGACATTCTCAAATTCCACAAGCTCCGCCTAAACTCCGAAAAGTGTGCGTTTGGTGTGAGCGCAGGGAAATTTCTCGGACACTTGGTCACGAGGCGAGGCATAGAAGCCGACCCCACCCAAATCAAAGCAGTCAACGACCTTCGGCCACCAAGAACAATTAAGGAAGTGCAACGGCTCACAGGGATGGCAGCCGCTCTCAACCGCTTCATCAGCAAATCATCCGACAAGTGCCATGCATTTTTCCATGCTCTGAAGGGCAAAAGCCGCCGCAGTTTTGAATGGACTCCAGATTGCGACATTGCTTTGGCCAAACTCAAATCGTACTTAAGCTCGGCTCCGCTGCTGGTAAAACCAAAAGAGTTCGAGACCCTTTATCTGTATCTTGCCGTCTCCTCCCACGCGGTCAGCTCCGCACTCGTTCGGCGTGAGGCTGCAGACGACAGACCCATCTACTTTACGAGCAAAACACTCCTTCCAGCACAAACACGCTACCTCCCTCTGGAGAAACTCGCTCTAGCCCTTGTCTCAGCCGCCCGTAAACTGCTGCCATACTTCCAGGCCCATACGATCACTGTGCTAACCGAACACCCTCTCAAAGCTCTCTTCCGGAAGGCGGATCTCTCCAACCGCGTCTCCAAGTGGGCCGTCGAACTGGCCAACTTTGACATTCGCTTCGAGCCACGGACGGCAATCAAAGGCCAGATTTTGGCAGACTTCATTGCCGAGCTCACCCCAGAGGACACTGCGGTACTCAATACACCGCCAACAGCCATACCCGAGCACAGCTCCGACGAAAAGCCATGGCACCTGTTTCAAGGTGACACCTGGCGACTTAACGTCGACGGGGCTTCCAACAGCAATGGAGCCGGCGCGGGGGTAGTCTTGGTTTCCCCTTGTGGAACACTTCACGAAAGCTCTATCACCATCGACTTCCCCGCCACCAACAATGAAGCTGAATATGAAGCCCTACTCGCCGGCCTCCGCTCAGCCATTGCAATGAAGGCCACTAGTGTTGTTGTCTTTTGTGACTCCCAACTCATCGTTAATCAAGTACTCGGCGACTACGAAGCTCGGGACCCTCGAATGTCGAAGTACCAAGCAGCCGCAGCCGAGCTCATCTCCAACTTCAGCAACTTCAGTATCGAACAAATTAATAGCGAGCACAATGCCCACGCCGATGCACTTGCCGGCCTCGCATCAGCATCAAGAACTTCCGAATTCAGAACCATCAACTTCGGCAGCATTGACAGCCCATCTTTTGAGCACACCCCAGAGGTCCTCAATGTCGAACTCGGTCCCAGCTGGATGGACGATATAGTAGCGTTCCTCAAGCACGACATCCTACCCACAGACAAGAAGGAGGCTTACCGCATGCGAAACAAGGCCGCCTATTACTGGCTTTCCGACAGCGGCCAACTTTACAGAAAAGCCATCTCCGGACCGTATCTCCTCGTTGTCCACCCCACCCAGGTGCCCGAAATCCTAGCGGAGCTCCACTCAGGCAGTTGCGGCGGCCACTCCCTTTGTCAACGCGCCATGAGCCAAGGATACTTCTGGAGGAGCATGAAGAAGGATTGCGAAGACGTCGTCCGCAGATGCCGCCCGTGCCAGCTTTTCTCTCCTATCCCAAGGCAGCCGGCCCAGAACCTGTCCCCGATTACAAGTCCTTGGCCCTTTGCCCAATGGGGGCTCGATATCGTGGGAAAGCTTCCAACAGCACCTGGCAGCTTCAAGTCCTTAATCACAGCAACGGATTATTTCTCCAAATGGGTTGAAGCTGAACCTCTTGTAACAACAACTGAGGCTGACGTCCGACGATTCGTCTGGCGAAACATTGTTACCAGGTTCGGCGTCCCCTACGCCATTGTTTTTGACAACGGAACTCAGTTTGTTGGCAAGGACCTCACCAACCTTTGTGCTGAATTTGGGATACGCTTTTTCAATTCTACGCCCGCATACCCCCAAGGGAACGGCCAGGCCGAAGCAACAAACAAGACAGTCTGTGCTGGAATCAAGCGCCGGCTGAACTCCAAAAGAGGCAAATGGGCTGAAGAACTACCCCGCGTATTATGGGCCTATCGCTCTACACCACGGCGTTCCACCGGCCAGACACCATTCTCAATGGCATTTGGCATGGAAGCTGTGATTCCACTGGAATCTAAGTTTCCTACTCTCAGGACAGAGACATTCGATCCCACTACAAACAATGATGCCATGGCACGCGAGCTGATCTTGGCTGAAGAAAAGCGAGACGACGCTCGTTTGAAGCTCGCCGAATACCAGCAACAAGTGGCAAAGGGTTACAACAGAAGCGTGAGGGTCAAAAAGTTCAAGCCAGACGACTTGGTCTGGCGAAAAGTTGTGCAAGCTTGCAAGAAAACGAAATTCAAGCCCAATTGGGAGGGGCCTTTTCGTATTGTCAAAATTGCTGGTGAAGGTGCCTACGTGCTTGAGGACATGAATGGGAAGGTTCTCACTAACCCTTGGAATGCACAGAACCTCAAGAAGGCGTACATGTAGAGCACCCCAACAGTGTGCTTCATGTTCGGAAACGGCCACTGTCTATCTTGCTTTCTCTTTTTGGCTTTGGCCTACGCTTTTACATTTCCACTTGTACTGCATGGTTCGTTGAATGAAAGGCAACTCTTTATTCGGACAATTTTCACTTTATTTTCCTTCACATTTTTTCTTCGGCTAACTCGGCCAACCACAAACGCTGACCTCGGTCACACCCACAAACGGCTTTCATGCCACTTGCTTCGGCCACTATTCATGCCCAAAGAAGCAAAATGGACATCAGGTCCACCGAGCCCAGAGAAACACAATTTGGCTGGACTTTGGGCTCCGGTTCGGCTTGGCAAGACAATAAGGTCGGCCGCAGCCCGGTTACACTCACACTTTGGTGAACAAACCACCCTCAAACACTGTATCACCTACACCAAGCCTAGGGGCTGGCATCTTACCGAGCTCGTACTACAGTTACGAAGTCCACTATCCTCGGCGATTCATCTGAGCGATTTGGTGAACAACATACTCGGCACGTCACACCAAATGTTACCCACTCTACTTTGGTCAAGACTCAGCCACCATTCAACTGCTAAGCCGAGCCTAAACCAAAGTGGGGGCTACAAATATATACAACTTCAAACACAAAAAAGGACATCAAGCTCGGCAAGGCAGCAAAACGTTGCAAAACAACAGTAAGGAAAGAACAGTGCAAAAGTGGAGTATCCATCAAAATGAAAACATAATGCATTGAAGTTTGGCAAAACATTCACATCCAATAACATTTACATCTGGCACGGCAAAATCCGAGCTCGGATCCGTCCAGTCCAAAACAGTTCAAGTACAACAAAAACAAAAATCAAACAAGTACGAATTAAGGGCTGTTAACTACGGTAACCGGCCACCCAAGAATCGGTACCTGCGTTCCTGCCCCTCAGACTTGAGCAGCCCCATCAACATTAGCACCAGCCTCGGTAAAAGCTGCATCAACATCTGGTGCACTGACATTTGCCTCGGCTTCGGCGCCTCTATCAACGCTCATCGGATCGCCCTCAGCCAGAGTAGACTTGGGGTCGGCACCTCCAACAGCCTTTTCAACATCTTTGCCACCTCCAGCGTTGTCGTCGACGTCGGCTGCAGTGAGGTCCTCCACCTCCTCCTCACTCTCGGGAAATTCCTCAGGAGGGAGCGGCGCGCACTCTTCTTCAGTGTATGGAAGGACCAGCTCGGGAGTCACTGGGGCAGGAATCGACTTCATCAGGTTCGTGTCGGCCTCCAGTTGCATTACTCCACAAGCGGCCTTCACGCCGTCCTTGTACCCCGTTCGGTAGGCGATGGGGACCCTCATCTTAATGGCTTCATTAACCATGGACCGGGCGTCACGCATGTATTCTGCCCCGGCTCGGTCAAAGCCAGCCTGATACGCTGCCCCATCCACCTCCTTCATCTTCCTCTTCTCTCTCCTAAGTACCCTCGCCACCTCAGGCTCGACTGCCTTCAACTTCACCTCCATCTCGTCCCTCTCCTTCTCCAGCTCGGCGATTTGGATTTTTGCCGTTTTCAAACTACCCTTGTAGCTCCTCACCTTCTCACGCTCGACCTTGAGGTCGTCGTGGAAGCGAGCACGCTCAGCAAGAACGAGCTCGGCATCCTTGGAAGAGCGGAGCAAGGCCTGTCCAGCCTGTTAAACAGAAGGAACGTTAGCATCCAACTACAAAACTATGACAGAGGAAAAAGCAATGGGGACTGGTTGTACCTGAACAAGGTGGGCACCGGCGTGGATTAAGCTCGGCTGGAGCCCCTCAGGAATCTTTTGCATGTCCTTCGGCAAGGCGAGACCCTGGAGCGTTGCAGCAGCCAGTTGGGGCTCAATCTTGACCGAATCCTCCACCGTGACGACCCTGCCCTCGGCCAGGGCGTAAGAGGGAGAGAATTCTTGAGCCGCGACGGCACTCGCCGAACCCAAAGACTTTTGGGCAGTCTTCGCACCAACGGCGGCCGACGACTCCGTCCCCTCGTGCTCGGCTGAACGAGTAGTCGGCGGTTTGGTCGGAAAGAAATCGTGGGTGAGCTTTTGCAGCTTCTCAGCGGGCTCGGCTGCCCCAGATTGCTGTTGGATGGCTTTCCTGTCCCTGATGTTGACGCGAACAACTTTTCTACGTCCCATCTCGCCTGTGTGCTCGGGAGCAAGTGTTTGAAGGGGAATGTTGATACCTGGGAGCTCGGCTTCCCGATCCTCCCCGAACCAAAACTCAGCCGGCTTTCGAAACATTGGCAGTTTAACCCTCAGCTGCTTGCTACCCTTTGATGGTCCGGCCTTCTTTCCTTGGCTCGGACCCTCTTTGCTCGGCCCTGCATCCTTTCCTTTTCTCCTCAACTTCCCCTTGTAGGACGGCTCGTACCCAAGCAGCGTCGGCGCGTCCCTGCAAGTTTGAGACAAGAGGGTGTCGACGTGTGCTTCCACGGACAGAGATTGTTGAGTCTTGGTTATGGCTCGGTGATCTGCAGGAACAATCAACTGTCAGGACACGAAAATCGCACATGCATCGAGGAGTTGACGTTGGCAAAAGAAAAGGAAGATGACTACCTCGAAAGTCCTTTATCTTCGGCACCTTGTACTTGCGTACGATTTGGTCACCGAACTCATAATTCCCCCTCACGTCCACGTAAAGATTGGCCCACTCATCAGTGTCGGGCAACCCATCTACTAGGGGCTCCTTGTCTCTACGTGTGGACAGGTACCGACGCTCAGTGTGGCCGTGTTTGGACATTATGTAAGTGTGAAAGAGGTCGGCGACCGTGAATTCTAAGTCGTGGAGCTCTTTTAACTTTATCACGGACATCACTATCCTATAGCTGTTAACGGCGAAGTAGTGGGGGACAAGGCTAAACCGAGCCAGTAGCTCTCTCAAGAAAGGGTGAAGAGGGAACTGCAGCCCAGCTTCACAGATGGCCATCAGAGGAACCGTGATATGCTCGGGGTGGTGCTCCCTCTGATCTTGGATTCGGTTGCTGGCCACCTGGCTGACGACAACGTTGTCAGGAATGTTGTAATCTCTACAAAATTTCTCATACTCACCTGGCTCCCCACTAAAGAAATGAGCGTGGGGGCAGACTTGGCCTCTCTCGTAGAGGTCAGCTACCTCTCTACCCTCGAACTGGGCTTCACTGCCTCCTTCGGCCTTCCGGCAGGACCCTGAACGTACAAAGGTAGGGGCCTCAGCGTGAGGGACGAATCTAGATTCGGCCTCTGGCCCCAGCTGGGGCTCGGCATCAGAATGGGTCGATGGCGTGACCGATATTTCAGGCTCGGTATCAAATTCGTCGGCGCCGTACTCGAAAACGCGTTCGGCATTCGAGTCGTTAGAATCGGTTGACATGTTGGAGGCGATGGACGATGTTTGACGTCAGCGTCTATGTCTCTCCACGCACTCGCGGATCAGCGAGGCTACAGAATCGTCCCCCGAGCTTTCAGAGTCGGATGAGATGACTATAATCGGGTGAGCCAGACCTATCAAACACAAACAAAAAATGAGAAACCTTATCGTCGGCGACGGATGAGGATCTCCTACGCTCGGCTACCCTACTGGCCCACCCTATCTACATCCTACAGAGACTCAAGCTCGGGAGAAATCTAAGACTCTATCTACTTCGGCGTCGGCCAAAAACCCACCAACTCTAGGGTCGTGCTGGGCCCGTGACAGGCTCGGCACATCCCAATTCCTTCCAAGTCAACCAGCATCGTTGCTGGGGCTCGGAAGAACAGGTTGAAGATGAAGATGAACAGTTGTTCAGCCCCACCTTCGTACTGTTCATACAGAACAGAAAACTCCCAAAAAACCCAGAAAAAACAACGGAAATGACGTAACAACTGCATAAATGCAAGGAGAAGCAAGGGTCGAATGTTTACCTGGAGATTTGGTGAAGAATCCATTGAGAATCAAGACCAAAAGACGAACGGACAGGAAACGGAGCTCTGGCGATGGAGGTTTAGAGAGAGAAAGCAAATGTGGCTTCTCTCTCTACCCCCAACTCTATATATAGGGCTAGGGTTGGAAATTCGAGTTTCCCGCCCATCATTACACCGCCGAACGAATGGCCAATGAGAGCTCGACACGTGGCGATATTAGGCTGGGCCTGCGGGACTGCACGCGTGCCAGCCGTCCCCCTGACAGCCGTACGCGACCACAGAGAGACACTTGGCACGTCCCCAATGGTCTTCACCCTCTGCTGTTGGTTGGATGATTGGGCTTGGCCAAGTCTTGTTCACCACTTGCGGTTTGAGTTCGGTATTCGCGAAACTCGGCCAGTTATAGCCAATCAACCGAGATGCACGTTCGGCATTAAGGAGGCTCGGCCAAAGTTTTATATCAATCCCAACCACGCGCTCAGCGACGGCAGAGATTGAGGGGCTATTGTAGCAAGCCGAGCATAATTGTGTGTTCACCATGGACCGTTTCCACTCCTTTCCACCTTCAGCCGCTGTAAGGGCGGTTAACCCACTGTGCCCGTACTCGGCCTCAGCCGAGGCATGACGGCCATGAGATCTGCTTTCGCCTAGCGTCCGGCGACAGAGAGTTTCTGTCATGCTCGGCTACCCGTCGGGTGATGATCCATCAAACAACCTCCGCCCGGGCCGAGCACCCTTCGCCCGCGGTCGCCTTCATGCTCGGCAACCATCTGGGAGGCGTGACCGCCGACGATAATCGCCCGGTTCGGATCCCCCTTCGGGCTCGGCAGCACTTCCGGCTTTCTGGGCTCGGCCACCCGCGCGGCCACGTGACCTCCCACGTGCGAAGACGGTTACGCCTGTAGGATAATCATGAGCGCACATGGGTCATGCCAGCTCACCCCCCTGAAGCGGTTACCAGATCTATCCGGTGACGTCACGATGACGCCGCTTGGCCTGCGCAAGGCACGTGTCCGTGCTTGGGGAGCAAGTCAGGAAGGCTCTATAAATACCAAAGGATAGCGCCCCTGGGAAGGTACGCACTCACAAACGCGAATACTCACTCAAAACCCTAGTCTCTTCCCACTCTCTGCACATACTCATCCTCTCGCCGGAGGGCCTTGCCGGGCAACCCCCGGCCAGGTCTTAGTCGTGCGTTCCTTGTGCAGGCTAGGCGGAGAAGGCTAGGGAACCACCGGGCCATCGGAGGAAGGAATCAGAACGAGGATCACGGGCCCCACAGTGTGTTTACGGGCTTTAACCATTATCGCATGACGGTAGTTTTTGGTAGTTTTTGGTGCTGCATTGTTGTATGATGAAACCACGGCCTCATTTGAGGGGTTATTTCAAACTTTTTTAAAAGCAATGTCAGAAAAGAAGCCTCTCACCATTTTCACAAACCAAGATCAAGCAATGGCTATTGGCTAATGCAATTTCTCAAGTTATGCCCGAGGTTAGTCATGGATTGTGTACTTTTCACATTATGCAAAATGCATTGAAGCTTTTGGGCTACTTGTTCAAAGATGATTCAAATTTTAGTCGTGATTTCAAAGCATGCATTTATGATCATGAGGACAAAAGTGAATTATGTGAAGCATGGGATTCATTGATTTGTAAGTATAACTTGGAGAACAACTCATGGATGACGCAAACTTGGAAACTTCGGAACAAGTGGGCGCATGTGCACATGAAGTGGTCATGTAGTGCGGGAATGAGAAGTACCCAAGTTAGTGAGAGCTTGAATGCAAAATTGAAGAAACACTTGAAATCTGACCTTAACATTGTTGATTTTTTTACACATTTCAACAAAGTTGTTATTGAAAAGGGGCTTAAAGAGAGAAATGCGACATTCGACTCTAGAGAAAAGTTGCCAAAAATGAAGTTTCAAAGTTCGCCTATGTTGGCCCAGACTTCAAAGCTGTACACTACACCTAAGGTTTTTGAATTGTTCCATGCCCAATTTGATGTTTCCCTTGCTTGTTAAGTAGAAAAGTTTCATGAAGTTTGAGGAGAATTTAGTGGTTTGGTTGAGAAGGTGGGAGAGGGTAGAGAGTATACTGTGGTGGGCAATGTGAAATTTGATGAATTAGTAGGAGGTAAAACTTGTCAAGAAATTCGTTGACTGTTGAAATTTTAAAGGTTTCGAAATTTTATGCGGTCATGCAATAATAATGCTCCAACAAATGAATGTTATGGAAGTCCCTGAAAAATATGGTTTGGGCCGGTGGAGGCTAGATGCAAAGGGTTGTTCATCAAAGGAACACAAGGTCATAGAGGATGAGGATGATCCTAAGTTGGTGATAACTAGGCGTTTTAGGAATCTTTGTCCTAGAATGGTGAATTTAGTAGCCCGGTCATCCGAATATGATGCAACATACAAGTTGGTGGATGAAACTATCAGCGATTTGGCACGAAAGTGGATAATATGATCATTGCTTTTGGTGATTCAAGTAGTGAAGGTCACATGGATGTGGAATTAGATGTGGTTGATCCTAACCTAAAACGAGCGAAGGGCTTTAAGAAAAAAGCCAATGCAGTGAAGGGTCGGGCTAGACTAAAACCTTGGTGTGAGAGGATAGCAAAGAGGAAAAAAGTTGTCTCACTATCTCGCCTTAGTCAGGTATTTCTCTTACTTGGAGTATTGATAACAAGTTGTCTATAACTTTTGGTTTGTGCAATACTTATACTATAAGTTTTACAACTGTATGGTATAGAAAATTACAGGACGTACTCTACAAGTGTACTTATTCCATCTAAAGATCAGCCACAAGTAAGAGTTTGTTGTTTGTGTCTAAAGCATATACTTAACGCTTGATGATACTTTTTTAGTGCATTTGCTTGTAACAATGTTTTATGCATTAGGATGAGATACCCTATTTCCTACAAATGGCGCCGTCATTCTCCCTAGCATCTTATACTCCACAGTTTTCTTAGGTGTTTGATGTACATAATTTTTCAGAATAAAGTTAACTAACTTTTCTTATTCTAATGCATTTTCCGACTTTTTCTAGGGTTGCATTTGAGCGAGTGAGGTTCACTTTCATGAATGAAGCGAGTCACAATGGAAGTGAGACCGAGCCATTCTTCGCTAATGATAGTTTTCTTGATTTGTTATGCAATTCGCAACCATCCGATTCGGCTTATACGTATTGTATGGGGTAGTTTTTTTTGTTAATGCTGAACTCGTACAATTTTTTTGGGTGTCTACGGGATTTATCTTTCTTGCGGATTTCATGCAAGTGATTTTGTGGATGGTTGTTGAAAATACTTCGAGCAGATAGACGTATTTGGCCAAGGTTTATGTGATTTGCAATGAATATGGAGAGAAGCCTATTTTTTGTTTGTTCCAAATATGCACAGCTGTTTGTTCCGTAATCTATTATCAAATGATAATGGTTGACCATAATTGACAAAATGTGCACAGCTGCTTGTTCCAAATGTGCATAGCTCCTTGTTCCGTAATTGGCCAAACAGGAATTTAGAGCCGTGAAGATTGTGGGATATTGGTAGGCATGAAACGCTATAGTATTGAGCACAACAGCTTGCTGGCGGGCCCGCCCCCCGTCCAACCCGTCTAGCCCACAAAAAAACACATGTGCAATACATGATGTGGAAAATAAAAGCTACTTTGTTAACCTATGTTTTATTAAAAAGTTTGGAAAGTAGTCCATATTTTAGACTCTGTGTAAAGGATGGTCTATTAGATATGTGCAATACATGACGTGGACCTGGAAATTAAGAAATGACCACTATTATTCTATTCTATAGAGGCCAAAACAAGCAAGCCCTTGCAAATATTGCCCAAGGATGATCTTGCCATGAGTCGGGGGCTCTTATTGGTTCCACTTCCACCAACCACAAGACATGAAGAAAAACCTACAGACGAATGGATAGAGAGTTCACGTATATATGTGAATGCGAGCGAGGCCAAGTTCACAATCTGAAGTTCCAAAGACTCGAATGAGAATTCTTTTAGGTCAATCAACAAAGCTGGAGAAACCGACTTCTATTTAAGAGAAATCGAACTCGAATGCGACTCTGCTTTCCCCTTTCCATCATCATGGGGTAGAATTTGGGAGTAATTATTTACTGACTGAGGGATATCAAATGGTAGTGCCCCAAACTCTTCTCCAGCATGCATTTGTATGGACCCTGTGCCGGCCCGGGATAAATTCAGAGGTGTGACCGTTTTAGGCTCCAAAATTTCCTTATTTGTGAATCCGGAAGTGGAGACTTGGCACCAGCAGCCGCATCCTAGGAGGCCTTTCTTTTCTGTTATTTATTTATTTATTTCTATCTTTCCTAGGAGGCCTTTATTTCTAAATAGATTTTTTTGTTATTTTTCTGTTGGATACGCTTGCCTTAACATCACTTGTATACAAATTAGTAATGCTTTAGTGGTTGAAGATTTTACACAAGTCCAAATTTCAAAACTTTTGCACACTATAAATCTCTTGGTGAACTAATAGACAAACGGACCTAATAGTTAACACCTCAGTTGGGGATTTCGATAGGTGGGGAACGGAAAAAATCCATCAGCTCGCCAGGTGTAAAACAACCTACCGACGTTTTGAAAGGAAAAGGAAATCATTTTCAGCCGGATCATGAAAAATATTTTACCATGGAAAAAGTTTTCTAATTTTTTGTCCAACCAAACAAGGAAAAATAAGTAAAATATTTTACACAGAAATATCTTACGTCCAAACAAACGGATCCTAATTACACAATCTGAATTCCAGCTCCTACAAACCAGAAACATATGCTGGACGATTGGGCACTTTACCCCAAGCACAAAGACAAGCTCTGATGTCTTCCAAGATCTTATGCAACAAGCTGGCGGAATCCCCCCTTTTACTCTCACCCATGCTTGATACATAGCAGCCAGAGAGCTTCAAGACTAGCTCCTTAGCTATATTCCATAGAAGCCCCATTGGAGTTCTAGTGATGCCATTCTTGGACAGTACAGATTTCCAGACCAAATTGAACAGAGTGTGCTCAACAAATAGAGGCTGATGACTTTCCCCACCACTAGCATAGAGCACACAACTTTAATCTCGACTAACACCCCAGTAGAACAGCCTGTCACGGGTGGCTAATCTCCCATGAACTGCCAGCCATTGACTTACAGCTCATCTAGGAGTATGTTTTGCTTTAACCTGAACACAGTGCACTCAACAAATAGAGGCTGATGACTTTCCCCACCACTAGCATAAAACAGCCTGTCACGGGTGGCTAATCTCCCGTGGACTGCCAGCCATTGACTTATGGCCCATCTAGGAGTATGTTTTGCTTAAACCAGACCAGATCATTACAACAAACCTGAGAGGTTCTGATTTTATGCCATGGACTGCCAGCCATTGATCAGCATTTTCCATTCTTGGATAGAATCCAAAGAACAGAATCCTCCACCTGAGAGTTTGGTTTACTATTTCCATAGTGACATGATTTCTTCTCCTAGGCCAGGCCCATCCACCACTGACCATGGCAAAGCTCACCATGGCTGCTGGAGATCTATCCATATTGAACACCACTCTTCCCCCAAAATGTTGGTACAAAGTTCTTATAGGGTGCCTGTTGTCAATGCATAAGAAGGCAGAGTTCCTTCTCATCACCAATCCCATACTTTATTCACCCAGCCTCTATGATTGAAAATCATCCTCATAGTCCAAGACAATTGAGGGGGGAAGGACATGAATCAGAAACTGTCGTATTTTATCACAAAAGTGTATCCATTTGAACCGAAGGATGTCAGCTTTATTGCAGATGGCCCAATACGCCTACTCATAGTGACCTTATCCCATTCCTCAACTTCAAGAACCTTCAAACCTAAGCCACCTTCCTTCTTAGATAAACAGACTAGCTCCAATTCAACATTAGCTCCTATAGGCATGCTAGCCTTTTGGGGTTGAAACAGTAACACTTGAAAATTATATCAAATATGGAAAGAGAAAAAAGCTTATACTAGAAGGACCGATCCAACCAAGCCCAAAATCACAAAAGACCTCGCAAGTTATGTTTTGTGGCTATTAATATGCCTAACATATGACAGACCATGTACAAAAAATTGCAATGTTCCCGCTGCAGCCGCATTCTTAATTTTATGTGTATGCGCCCACCCCTGTATCCGCGTTAATGTGCTTCTTAGATCAAGAGCAAGGTCAGGAAACTGAAGCTACAGGGTCATAGGTAGAGAGGACTAGTTCTAGCGCCTTAAAGTCTGAAAGCTGCGTGAACGCAAATTAACAGCAGACTCACCCCACCAGTTTCCACAACGGTTCAAGTTCAACAGGAAGGAGCCGATGACTTGAAAGAAAACTTTGGATTATCTAATCATCTTTAGAACTTTTCCCTAACATCAGTATGGAACGGAGCTTTGAGTTCTTATGTTTGTACGTAAAAAGACTCCTAAAAGCATTTTCCTTGCACACAGGGTTTCCGATTGTTCACTCTCAGTACCTGCGATTATGTTACATGGCAATTGTGTACTCTCAGTACCTGCGATTATGTTACATGAAAATTGCAAACTCATGGTGATTTTATTCGTATCCAACAATTTAAAAACAGTATTTTGACATTTCATTGCACAAATAAAGATAAAGTTAGCAGAATCGACAACATTCTGTTTAATAGAAAGAGATATTTATGAACCAAATTCTGCACTAGAAATGTTTCGTATAAAACCTCGCTCTTTTTGCTGGCAAGTGAATTTGTCCCACATAAAGCTCATTGATCTCCCAAAACCACCAGCTACAGAAACATGTGATTCAAATGATTTCAGCTTCAGCCTTTAACCCTGGCAAATGGGAAAAACCGCCAAAACAATGATTAGAGACTTTCAGATTTTCCTCTCTATTGTTTTGTTCCCATCAGGCTGTTTTGCTGTGATTTTCATTTCACTCACTTGGATTGCTCTTTGGGTTTTTCCTCCAACTCCTCTGTTGTGGTTAAATTTAGGGCTGTCAGCTTCCCGAAAGATTCCTTGGCATCCCCAAAGAAGTCCTTCACCTTATCGAGCACTGTTTTGAGCTTGTCTTTTGTCGGGAGCTGAAAGTTAAATGAAAAGGTTGCAAGGTATCAAAATATATATAGGGGTACATATATACATGTGTATGTGTATCAGAAATGCAAAAGCAAGATACCCCGAAGTGATCATATCAAAGTTTGAACACAGACATACAACAGGAAAAGTATAAACGTCACTAACTTCTAGTTTCAGGATAAAAAATTTGTTCATAGATACACCAGAATTCACAGCACAGTTTATGACAAATGCCTCAAGTCCATGCCAAAGCTGTTATCCATACTCCTTTGACGAATTGCTGGAGAACCAATTCTATTGTGATACCGTCCACATTCCCACCAGAAGTTAAGACCTTTTGTGAGCTGGTTTCAAGGGGGTTTTAAGCCTCTTATCGCTATTGTTTGTGTTCTCTTCAGACCACTGGGATAAATAAAATAAACAGACGCCTACGCATGTCCCATATCAGTGGATGAACCACTTATCTTGTGGGATTGAAGGTTAAGGTTCCATTCCCCCTTCAAAAGTTTGGAGCGTGGTCACAAGTGCGCTCAAAGCCTTATATAACACCACTGCCCATGTGAGTGTGTGTGTTTTCATCAAACCAAAGGACAAGAAAAATAAGAATGGAAGGCCTATCCAGTATCAACATTGGAGGAATGGAGGGAAAGGTTGAACCATTTCCCTTGAGAGATTTAATGCTCCACTTCCCTCCAAAAGTTAGGCCATTCTGTGTGTAACTCAGAAGGTATGACCCTTTGATGTTCATTTGTTCTCCACTGAGTCACTGACCAAACGAAAAGAAAGACAATGTGGAAAGCCATAAACAAGTCTCATATGGGGTGTGAATTTTGATATTGCCTTTTATGCCTGTGGTAACCTAAACATATCCAATTCCCTTTATCTAATACAAAAATCACCAAACCAACAGAACTAAAATGGAACAACCATTGACTACCTCAATTACATCAGAAGAAGCAAGTGCAGCTCTCAAATTGTTATTCTCCTGCATGGTAAGCATGTGGAAAATTAGAGCAGAACTGCTTGGCTTGTGCATGTCAATATTTAGTGTTGTGAATTTCTGAGGACATTACAACAAGTTTGTAGCCATATCTGAACTCAGTAGCTGAACGCAACGAACTGTGCTGCTTAAGTGCTGTCTTTTGTATCTCCTTTTCATCCTGTTTAAATAGAGACCACCTGTCAGCTATATACCATTAGATACGTACTACAGTGTGACTGAAGACAGGAAACTGGAAAAGAACACAGAATGCCCACTCTACAAAATGACCAACTATAAATGTCCGCCCATAAGAGAACATCTTTTAACCAGTTCGGGAATAAGTCAAAGCTGGAAAAGTCTAGGCAACAGCAGAACAAACCCTAAAATGGGAACATGCAATCCAAATAAACAAAAATAGCTCAATTGAAACCAATGATGAGAATTAAAAAACCAACTTCATCACAGGACGGGAACAAAATTCCTAAAGCAAAAAACCATGACTTCAAAGTTCAGATTTGAAAATTAGAGCAGTGCTACTTTCAGGATGTAAAGAGAAATGGAAATAATGCTCATCCAAATGCTTCCAGCAAAGAGAAATTCTAGCTCACAAGACAAACTCAGGAAACATTCCCCATGGAACAAGCTTAAGCTACCATAGCGGACATGGAAATTATAAATCAACAGAAATGGCATCATGAAACTACCAGAAGCTACAAGAAAGGGCTTGGTAGAAAAGCAAACGAAGCCCTCCTTTGAGTGGTGAAAGGAACAAATGGCACCATCCAATCAGATAGCAGCGAAAAGTCCGCCCTGAACATAATGACAGAACCTTCCAAAAAATTAAAATACACACGTACATGCTCCTATGTCATGACATACAGGTAGAAATGGACGAGAATCCCTTAAACTATAAATTGCTTGGTCTTCAATAATAATAAAAATAAATTGCTTCCATGCAGATATTATGAGCTTTGATGCACACGGTCCTATCTTTATTTATAACTCAATGGTTATCTTTCCTGGTTGATTCTTCAATAGGCTTTATATATGTTCCACGTACTTGGGTACGGGTGTCAAGTGCAAGTGCATATCTGCTGGTTGGACCCAGCATGTCTCTCATATAGGGCATGCAGAGAAACAAACGAAGGATTCATATTTTTCATACTCTAATCTATTGGGGGATAAAAACATTTTATGAAACTTAGAGAGTGTCACGAAAGACAATTTATTTATTTTATATCAATGCTGTAGCAAAGAATAAATATGAAAGACAATGTTGAATACATTTGCATAACAAGTGTCCAATGAGAAGTATAGAACCAGAACACCACTCCAGCATCTGACAAGAGACTTGATTTAGTGTGAGGAGTCCTTGCAGCATAGGTTACAGACTTACAGCGGTCACCGAAAAATTAGTTCTCACAAACTCTATTTATCTAATAGAAATGCAAATATGCAATCTCCCTCTTGTACATTCACCCAACATAGAAATCAGGTTCAACAATGTCGACTGATCTGTAGTAAACTAAATACTTGTACTCATATATATCACTTGTAGATGTTAACACGAGGATCCATTTCAGTTATGGAATAAAACACAACTCAAATAAGTAAACTACCGCTAAAGTTATCCCAGAAAAGGCAGGACCCAGCACCAATTGATTTTGTTTTCCTACGAATTCCAAGCACGGAAAGTATAAGAACTCGGTTCAAAGAAATCTTACTCTGTAAATAACTGCCGCAAGATTCCTAGCGATAGTATCTTTATATATATACTTTCCAAGAAAATTATCTTTAGCTGCAACCATAATCTTGGCAGTTGTACCGCCGGATATTATACTGAGTGGGTACCAAAGGCCAACCTGCCCAAAATACAAACCATCATTTGATCCTAAATGAATCCAAAAGAATAGCTCCAAGTAAAAGAGTAAACGCAATAAGTTAATAACACTAGCACATAGACTTAATAGTAATGATTTGATTCATTTGAAGCATACTAAGCAAGTACCGATGACAGACAAAGTGAAGCCCAGCAACGAAGCAAAAATGGATTTGAACAACTTTAATTAGAAAATAAATACAATGATAATTACAAATTTACAAGTATCCATAACAGCAAGGGATGACACAATGGGCCAAGGGTGGCCACAATCACTCCTCTTCTTTAAAAGCCCACAATGTATAATACACAATTCAAGCAGAAGAGAATGTTTACCAAAAATGGCCCGGCACGTTTTTGAAGACGAAACTCCTTAGACATTCTTCACTAAACCCAATTTATGAAGCACATTTTCAATGCATCCATGGAGTGGGAAATAAATACATTGGACGAATATCCTAGTTACCACTTCTAGCAGACTCTTTTCTCTCTTCTTCGTTCTTTCTTTCTTTAGTCTTTCATTTTGTTTCTCCCACATTATCCTAGTCTTCCTAGAGATACAATCCATCTCAAGTTGGCTATGACTCCCACAACTCACATCTGAAACTTTTTGAGAGAACATTTCATCTATCTTCCTCTTTCACTTGGAACCCCACAGAAGTAATCTTACCTCTTCTTTGTTTCTCTCCACCTTTCTCTCTTGAATCATTGTATATTTACAATCACATTGAACAAACCCAAACCTCAATCCTCTAGTAGTACAAGAAAACCAAGCGGTAACAAATAAATTCTTCTTTTCTCTGCCTGACACTAATTCTCACCCGCTTTTCTAAACACTAGATAAAAACCATGGTATAAATCATATATGTATCTCAATTTAGCATCATATACAAATAATTGGTAAGCCATGAATGGAAATTACAACAACAACAACATAACGGAACCCATCTAGTCCCCAATTATTGGAGGTATGGGCGGGTTATGATTGGAGACAGACCTAACCTTTGGCAATATATGCACAAAGTGGCTACTCTCAGAATACCACTGAAACAGTGGCCCCCCCAAACCTTCAAGAACCGAGGAGCTACAGGACGTTTTGTTGTAGAACCATGCCCCCAAATCAAAGCCAAATGGCATCAGAGAGGGCTGACCGAAAGGATTGGAATTTGATAACTTTGCAGACACAATATACCGACCATATCTGCTAAAGGAAGCCTAATACCATGGGCTTCTTTGCAAGCTTCACTTCTTTGATTACATGTACACGAAAATTCAGCTCGAGCAACTAAAGCAACTATACTTGGGAATCGTGATTCACCTCCATGACGCACTGAATACAGCAAAACAAAGGGGAAGGACGTAACGATGCTTGTAATTCCTACGTACTGATTCTTCCATTGACTCCAACCATTCCTTCCAATTCACCTTCCAATAAGGATGGGGCGATGGGCCGAAGCCCTGCTAGTGAAGAAGGTGTAACGATATGCTTGTGTATTTGTTTGTACATATGTTTGTGGTTCTAGCACCACTGATTTGCGATTGATGCCTAATTCAGTGTTATTCATCTTTTCGAATATTGAGTGTCGTAATACCGAGACAGAGAATTTCTTCTCCAAAGTAGGTAACACCTAAGTGACATAATGCGTGAGCATGAAAGCATATCAAACAACTGAAATTCGCAAGCGCATGAGCGTAGTGCCGGAATCGACACACATGATTTAGGTGAATTAAGAAAGTAACTTCGAATTCGAGAAAAAAGAATCACTGAAACAACAAAACTTATACAGACCTTGGCCGAGCAGATGAAGAGAACGAATTTCGGGTTGCCATCGTCTTCAAGCTTGGGCAAAGGGGGAGGCGTACGGGGTTGGAACTGACGATTCATCATCCCTTTTTTGCCCTTCGCTTTCACCACCAACATTCGCTGCCGCTGCCCGTGCCTAGCAGGCTTTCTTGGGGTCGTGGAAAGAGAAGAGAACAAGGAGGAGTGTTTGGTTAGACCCTCTTCGCTTGTTCTTGAAATATTCGACATTGGCAGCCGAACCAGCGCGTTCAACGACATACCCACTTCCATCTCTCTCTCTCTCTCTCTCTCTCTCTCTCTCTCTCTCTCTCTCTCAAAATGCACCGATTTGTTTGTTAGTTCGGTTTCTCCTCCTCACGGGATGGAGCACACCACCATAGATGGTAGACGGAAGCTTATCCACAACTGCTTTTACCCAGTAAAATAGTGAAGGAGCAGACGAGAAGTCACTGATTATTCAGTGCTATTTGACTACCGCCATTTTGGTGTCCATTGGCTCTTTTCACTACCTATATTTGTATTTGTTTGAGAGCCATATATTTGGTTGTCAAACACACACAAATGGGTACACGATGACCGCAAAAAATCAGGTCAATGGGATCACCGCAAGTTTTTGTCTAATCTGCTAACTTTTGATTCGTAATTAAAATCTTTGAATTCTGAATGAAAAGTAAAAAAATTGAATCAATAATTTGGGTCATTTGATTGACTTAATTTTTAATTGGGTTTATCGAAAAATTATTTTAAATTTAAAGAACGTATTAGATTGTTAGTGTGGGACTTAAAAGTGAGCCTCACAAATTGTCTGTGCACGTAATCTTTTTGTTTAGTGGCTACGTTAACTTTTTTATGTCCAAGATTTGGACTCTCATCATCTATTGGACCAAAAGGGTTGCAATTCTAAAGCTGAGGAATGAAATAAATCTTTTCATAGTTTAGAGATGAAGTAACAAAAATGGAAATAGTTTAGGGGATAGAAACAAAATCAACCCTTTTTTAAATGACAATGTTTGAAAATTTGTGACCGATACGGTTCGGTTCGAGAATAACCCGAACTCTGTTTGGTTCAATTACGGTTTATTTCTTTTTCCCTTGTTCGGCTATCGAGGCGAATTCTAATAGGCTTTTTGGTTTCAGGGATCGAGTACGAATATGCTTATATCCGTCCTGATCCACCTCGTTGCGATTACTGATAAGCACCTTGCATATAACATTTTGGGATTTTTGTCCAAAACCTTAACTAACCAAACCGGCCTAATTTACTTGATGACTGGTCTAGTTTAACCACTCGTGACTTGACTAACAAAATTATGAAACCGAAATATCTAGTCCGGTCCTCGAATGGCCAAAATCCGGACGAAATCGGTCCCATTTACCAGATCAATAACAAAGGGGGAATTACGTTGCAGCAGTGGTTGGGGCAAACAATTCACAAGTGATGGATAGGTTTTTATCAAATTCATCTAGAGATGAAGAGGAGAAAAGAAATTTCTAATACATGGAGAGGGCCACTTAAAATGACTATTACGCCTCTCAATTAATCAAACCCTAAATCCCCAATCCCCACCCAGGCACCCACTGTTTCATTTCATCCCTTCATTCGTAGGCCTCGCAACAATAGAGGTAGGGTTTTGCTCTCCTCCGTTCACCTCTTCTTCCTCTCTCATTTCATCTCTCTGTTCCATTATAGCTTAATCTCTCCATTCCACCCAAGAAGAAGCAACATCTTCTCCTTCCCCAAACGAGCTCGTCGTCGTACGTTGGAATCGTACGCATCTGGTAAGGTTTTGGGTGTTTCATTTTTTTGCAACTTTCTCTCATTTCGTCCCTGTCTCTCCCTATTTGTAAGCAACTTAAGACAAAGGCAAAACTTATTCTTTTCATTGTATGAGTGAGTGGTCTGACCTTGTTAGGTTTTAGGTACCCATTTTGTCATGCATAACATGTGCTGGATAAATTGTTGAAGAGAAAGTAGGTAATTACATCTCGTGCATTTAGATGTAAGATATTGTGGGTCTTTCATTCTCTTATCAACAAATGGTTGTGGGTATCAATGATTTGTTGTTAAATCACTTGATGAATTCTATAACTATAATGATAATGAAAACATTCTCCTTTCGACTTTTTCCCCCCTTCTGCAAAGTGACTTTGAGCACCTTGAGATGAATTTTACTAGAGTCGAGACAGAGTTTTATGAGATGGAAAGAGATCGAATTGTGGAAGAGGAAGAATCACTTTATATGAACGAAAGTGATTCTTTTGTTGATATAATTTAATATGTAATGTTTGTGTTATGTCTGTATTTTGAGACCACACCTAAGTTAACTAATCTTGGTCCTTGTAAGAACGTTTGTTGCTCTCTGTGTTTCAATGTATGTACCAGACTATTGTATTGACCTACTAGTGCATACCCGTGGCTAAAGGCACGATGCAACGTATTTTGAACCCAACCTAAATGACTACCCTTCTCTATTATTAACCGCCTCTACCAGTGAACTTGACTTCTCCGAAAAGAAACTAAGGCTGAGTTTTCCTACGGGGCTAAGGCTGAGTTTTCCCTTTTAGCCCCGTAGGGAAATTGAGCTTAATACGATCTAATCAATCAAGCTTCAAGCAGTGATTCATATCACACCCATTGCACAATATTAGGGTAAACTATAGTTAACCCCCTCTAAGTAAGCCTGATGTGCACTTTGCCCCCTCTAACTTTTTTTTTTGGCAGTCAACCCACCCTAATTAACTGAAATGCTGATTCTGTTATCTATCCTAACAGAGAGGAAGGAAGTTACACTTTTGCCCTCTGTTAAAAACACTTGGGAACCTGATGAAATGGAAACCCAACCCTTTTGGATTAAAAAAAAAAGAAAAGAAACCCAACCCTTTGACAGAACAACGATCGATCGAGATGGGGCCAAATGTACATTCCTTCATTTTTGGCAACTACTAGCCCTTACTCTTTTGATCATAACTTTCTATGTTCTTTGAACCGTGATATGATTTTGGTGTCATTAGAAAGCTGACTTCAAGACCTCGAAATCGATACATAATTTGCATTTTTTCGATAGTGGACGAAGAAGTTATGACCGTTTGAAGTTGGGCCAAAATCTATCTAGCTGGTAGGTACCAGCACTTACTCTTTTGATCATAACTTTCTCTGTGCTTTGAATCGTGATGTGATTTTGGTGTCATTAGAAAACTGACTTCAAGACTTCGAAATCGATATATAATTTGCATGTTTTCGTTATCGAACTAAGAAGTTTTGACCGTTTGAAGTTGGATCAAAATCTGTCTTTCGGAAGGTCAGGCGCATGTGACCTTTTCCGTCCATTTCCAAATGGAAAAGAAACGGAATCATCATTTCAGTTAGTTAGAGGGGGTTGAGTGCCCAAAAAAGTTAGAGGGGGCAAAGTGCACGGGAGGCTTAGTTAGAGGGGGTTAACTATAGTTTACCCACAATATTATTCGCCCAACAACCAAAGATAAAGGAGAAAAATGACAACTCGACCACATTTTAGAAAATAAAACACATTATCATTATTCATCAACTCAACGAAAAACACACGGGTAAGGAAATTATATTTCAGTAATCTTGCCACTTGTACATTAAATTACTACTTGCAAACACACACAAAAAAAAAAAACCAATAAGTAAGCATCTTCCTTTAAACAAACATGATTCTAGAGTAAAATCAACAAAGCATAAACCATTTTATCTAGCAAATTGTCTGTCCTAACCAATGACCTTCTCTACTATGACAACCCAAGTTAACCTAACTCGACTAACATAAAAAAAATACTAACTTTAATTTACTCAACCAAATAGATGCAGCAATGCTATAGCTTGGAGTAGAACCAAGCTAATTGTCAAACTTGTTGCAGAAATGCAAATGCAACCTGTTCCATTTCCTTTTAAAGTTTCACTGCACATCGCTAGCCAGTTAGAGCTTCCAACCCATGGAAGCTTAGTCCTGAATATACCATCTTCCAAGAAAAATACCCAAATGTGAACAAAATTGAAGAAAATAGAAAAGGAAAACAACCAAATGTGTCGAGTACTATCTGTAACTCCGTGCAAGTGGGCGGTGGAGCCCCCAGGATTAGTTGAGGTGTGCGAAAACTGGCACAAACATCTGAGTTATCAAAAAGGAAGCACGTTTTAGGAAAATAAAAAGGTTCTGTGTGGAATTATGATCAGAACCGCAACTATATTGATCATAATTTAGTAATTCAAAATCTAAACAACAACCAATCTCACACAAATTCCTCATAATAAGTAGTCAAGCCTTCATTGTGGATAAGCAAGATTTGTATCAACAAAGAACTGGAAGACATAAACAATTACGTAGGTCATACACCAAGCCACACACATTTAGAAATATAAAAATCAATATCATCGCAAACCAAACCACTAATACTGTCATGAACAAAGAAAAGCCTCCAAAAACAATAGTAATCATGGTCATAATGCATCAATGCCCCCATGCTAGCACCAAACTTCGAATGTAAAGCACTTTTGTAATGAAGAATTCGTGACCGACGTGGTTACTCCTAGCTAGTCACCAACCTGCTAATTAGAATAACAATAGCAGCACTTAAGCACTAAAGATTGCACTGGTATTGATCACAAATGACACCAATTGCACCCAATCACATTGCACTTGTATTGATCACCATCGATCAATCCGACACGACCGTAAATAACATGGACTTCGATGAGGAAATTCTAAACTTCCTGCACTCTTTTCCTCTTTGCCAACATTTGTTAACTGGGGTTCATGTGAATAAATTCTAGACTTCTGCACTCTTTTCCTTTGTTTGTCGGACTCCAATTCTTTGGAAGGTTAAACTCCAATTCTTTGGAAATTTCACAAACACAAACACCCAGTTTTCTGTATTAAATACCATGTCCACAGTTGATGCCAAAGTGGTTTCAAGTTTCAACACAAATACATACTTCAATCGCCTATTAGAAGCCTCATTAGTTTAATTAGTTTAGTACCACTCATACAACTCTAATACATAAGAGAAGAGGAAAAGGAAAAAGAATGCAACATAACTTCCATGCTAGTTCTTTCGAGTTCTGGTTTAATTGTAGCAATTTGACAATAGATCCAAAAATGATTTCCAAATCTTGTGGCTAAGGTTGAGCGCTATCTGGCCTTTAAAGGATCCCACTTCACCATTAGATTATCAAGATGACAGATTGCACAATGCATCATACCAGTGTTTGATGAAAAAACATCCTAAGAAACTTATTGAAGAAATCTAACCATCAAAAACCACATAGAAATATCTGCATTTGGTGCTTAGAAAACCAAATTCAAGAGGTAGCAAGTGAAATAGATCCGTAAATTGCAGGAAAACCCCAAGGAAAATATAAAGTAGAGAAAGCAATAAAAAAAAGAACCAGAAATTTCTTACCTTCCTATTTTCTTTGCACTAATTTTATGCATGACGTGTACCTAGAAAAGGAAGGGAAAAATCACCTTCATCAACGCACAGAGTTTAGTGAAAAAGTAGACAACAATAATTTTTTAGAAACAAAAAACATATAAGAAAAAACAACGAATTAAGGGGGGAAATGCAAGGTAAACTTTTACCGGTTACACTGCATTACCTATAGTCCTTGCAATTTGCATCAAAGACTCATCTAAATCTCTAGATAAATCCCTAGATAGATCCCCTCGAAGACCTGAGGACAAAAGCGACAAATAAAGGTAAGAAGTGGAAAGTGAACAGATAGATCATCACGATGTAAAGCAATTTAATAAATCTGTAAATAAGTGTTGACAATTGCCTCACTTTGTCATAGAAACATGTTCAATTCAAGTTGCCAACCAAGCATTATAAGTAGTGACATTGCACCAAAAAAAACAACAAAATTTCAATTAAGACATCATGATTAACAGATGTTTGTAGACCAACCCAGCTTAATTTGGAGCATAACTAATAAAGATCAAATTTTCGCAGCAAAAAAGTCATCCAAAGGGTGGAAACATTAATGATTACTCCTTCGCCACAGACATAACCGCCACGAATTTGTTTGTCTCGATGGATGGCTTTGATGAAATTATCCCCAATACTGCATCCCTCAAAAATTTCAACATTGGACCTGCAATTCAGGAAAAGAAAACAAAATTGTAGACATACATACAAAGAATAAAGTCGGTGACATTAATGTTAAAACAAAAGCAAACTAAAAAAATTAGAAGATGCTGGTGCCAAAAAAATACACGACTAATTAGAAACACATGATTGGAAACACCAAATACAACATTTTAGAAGAAAGGTTACAGAAACGGCTGGCTTCAAACCAACCCTAAGTTATGCACCGCATTATTCCTTGACTGTCCAACCAGACATAGAGAGCAACAGGGGTAATATAAAGGCCGAGATTGTGTGTAATAGATAACCGACCTAGAGAGCCTTTCCACTTATATGAGGCATTTTCACAAACACATTAAATACAAACACATTGAATGATTTCCAAATCTCTAGAAACGCGAGAAAGAGAAAAAGCTAAGAAGCGGGTGACATAGTCAATGAGATCGTAACAGAGAAAAGAACCGAGGGCTGTGATTCTTGCCATCTAAAAAATACCGACAACACACACACAGACAGAAAGGGGTACCGGTTCTTATCACCGCCGATCATTGCTAGAACTGCAGCTTAGGGCGGAGACGGACCTTTCCTTCACCAAACGCCCCTCTTCTCACGCAGCTGCGATCATGGGTTGAGATTTCTCGTCGAGAAGAGGGATTGAGGAGATCTAGAATAGGAGTAGTTTCCATGGTTGAACCAGTGAGGAAAAAGACGTGGGAGGAGAGAGATAACTCCTAATAGGATTCGATTTCGGTAATGTTAGATTACCATGATTGATTAGAATATTTAAATTCAAATGAGCTACTTTTGCGGTCTTGAAATTTTTAATATTTACCAAAATGCCATGTTGTAGAAGGAAGGATGAAGATAAATCTGTACCGTTGAATATGTTTGTATGAGTAGATAAATTTTGGACAGAAACAAATCTGAACTATTGAAAAGGAATATTCTGTAAGATACCCGTCCTGTTTTATAATATAGATATAGATATTTTAGCTCACTGAATGGTTGTTAGTATACTTACTTGCCAAAGATAGCATGGTTTTATAAATCTATCCGATGGTTTTTACAAGTGAAATGGTCTATCCCCGAAAAAGATAAAAATACCTGGAATCATTTCCCACTCTCCTAATAAGATAGTCCACGATTGAATTTTCCCCTTGCATAAATTTCGTTATCCTGACAGAGGGTTGTGAAACATAAGGAGATTGAATATATTAGCTTGGTTTCACATTTCTTCGACGTCTTCTCTTTGTTGGATCAATCGAGATTGGTTCCTGCTTTCGCTTGTGGCACGCCGAATAATCTATGATTTTTAAATTGTCCCCCACCTCCCCCTCCTCAAGCTGACCCACTTGGAAATTTTCAGGAATTGATGGTGAATGACCTTCATTTTAAACAATTTGGGGCCCTACATTTTGTTACCATGGACCATCTTGAGGCAAGGGTAATGGCGACATATCAGGCAACGAACCATGTTCAGAGGTACCACCAAAAGGACTTCCACCAACAGAGCTTCCATTGTTCGACTCAGTAATAGAAGCATCCATTTCATGCAAGCTTTTTGCGTTAACAACAAATTGACACATTAAATCTCTGTACATTTTAATGAAGCGTTGAAATGGTAGAAGATAAAGCAAAATATGAGTTTATGTGAAAACTAATGTAAGCAATATAAAAAAAGCCATCAATCTAGAAAATATGAAAACTAAGCCAATATCATCACCTGATTCCTCAAATGATGGGAGGAAACTGAGAAAAAATGGAATCCTCAACTGGGTTATCCTTCGGCTCTTTCTTAATTAGAATATCCATCAATTCCTTTGTCCATAAGGCAATCGGAGGCTGATGTCTGTGGGCTCCCCGATCGGTGCGCCCTCGAAGAGTCGCCACTCGGATTTTTAAGATGGATGATCCGAAAAACCGAGAGTTTGTTTGAGAGAAAAAGGCTTTTGATCTAGCGAAAATGTTGAGATTTTGAGTTCAGGAGCCACGTTACGAACGGGGAAGGTTTTGTTGGAAAAGAACCCCGCTCTCCCGGTAAAAACCGGTCTCTACTTAGCATTTTAAATGGGGGATTTAATATCATTTGAAAATTTTAACTTTGATTAAAGCACGTACGGGAAAGGGACATGAGGTTAAATATAACACATTGGCGTGCTTGTAGTGCGAACTGTGCAGTATGAAATGGATGAGCGATGTACAGAAAATTAAATAAAAGCATTACGGCAGTCTACCAAATCATGTGAAACACCGTCCGACGAATCAGATGCATCGTGCGGTGCACCTGTCTACACATTCCAGAATCAGTTTGCTTTTACATGACAAAACAAATATAGGTCCGCAAAATAGTTTTTTATATATTTTGAATCTCTGAAAAATGATTTACAAGACCATTTTAGTATCTCATCATGTAAAGCAAAAAAGCTTTTTGAAGTGTTAAAAGATTTAATAAAATTAAAAAGATGACTTTTAATATGAAACTTGATTCTGGAATGTACCCGCACATAAAAGTAATAAACAGACTAAACAAAATAACATAAAAAAGAGTATGTACAAGAAATAAAATAAAACACGGTATAATACACTACGCCGTGCGGTGTCGTAAAACGCTGCACGATATAGTGTATCAAGTGTAGAAACTGTTTTTTTGTGCTTTTTGAATATAAAGCTCATTTGAGACCCAAACTCAGTATAGAAAGACCGAAAAGGGCCTCGATCGGCTCCCCTCAAAGCTAAACGTGGTTTAGCCCAAGAAATTTATTTACACCGTTTGATCGAAGCTTGGATGTGCTTGAAGATGGAGAGTGGAAGATGATTGAATTGAGTTTTGAGAGACTTGTGAGCAAATGAGTGTAGAGAGAGAGAGAGAGAGAGAGAGAGAGAGAGAGAGAGAGAGAGAGAGAGATCAACTGGAGGTTGATTTCTTAATAGTTCAACTTGTGGACTGCTGTTGAGAGAGAAAGAGATGTATGGTGATGGATATAAGGAGTTGTAGAGAGAGAATCAAGAGGGGTCTTTTTTCTCTAAGAGGAGGGGTGTATTTATAGGCAAAAATATGCTTGAAGTGCACCCAAAGACAAAAAAAAAAACGTGAAAAACGTGCTCAAAATAATCTGCAAGGGAATCTATCAGACGCTCCTCCTAACAGTGTTTCAAATTTCAAAAGGCCGAGCGGTATATTGAAACCTCGTGCGGTGGAGTGATTATTTTGAATTTTTTTGGAATGCCGTGTTGCGTTTCTAAAATGCTACGCGACGCTTTGAAACGCCGCTCGGTATTGTGTGTCAGCACAGCACACCAAACTTCGTAGGGGCACCTCAGATACTCCTAAACTTGGATTTGGGCGATTTTCGAAGCATTGGAAACCTCATTGAATCCTCTTTCTAACCCAATTGATTTCACTCGAACCCGATTTATATATTGAAATATGTGACTATTTTACCATCAGTGTGTTATGAAAAAAAATTATTTTTGACCAAGCAAGCACCTTTTTCTCTTTATAATTGAACCGGGGGCCACCTTACATGTTTAGAAAGGGGTTTTCTTGAGGTTTAGAGAAAGAGTAGCAAAGGAGCAACAATCCAAGTCTTGAAGGTATATTTTTTCTTATTTCATCATCGGGGAAACTTAAAGATTATTCAGAGGCCCAGATTGGGGTGTCTACAATCTTCCTTCCCAATGTTAACATTCAACGAATTTAGGTCAAAGTATATGGCATGCAAAACAAATAAGTCTTAATTTTTAACTTCCTACATAAACCATAATTGTTATTAAGAGCATGTACATCAGATTCTGTATTTCTTACTTTTTAGGTGAAATAGAGAAGCAAATCTTGAAAATAGTCCTACAGCTTAAGTATTACCCCAAGTATTATACATTTTCTAGAAAACCTTGGCACTTGTAGCGATGGACTGTTGCAAATGTAAAGAATAAAAAATATATTTCTTTAGCCTCTTGCAGTACTTTACCCTTCCTCTCTCTCTACTTTATACAGGTAGCAACTATGTAAGGTAATATTTTTATTAAATAGAGATAAAATACTTACCCTTGCTGTGGAGGTGAGGGAAAAAGTGTTGGGTAAAGTACAGAAGATAACATTTTGAATAGATATTTTATATTTTATTGGTGTACATGCTCTAAAAGGGTTAAATACAATTTGATGGAAAAATTAAGTATACATACCATCAAAATGAACAAACCACCACCAACTCCTTTCCCAGACCATCCACGACCTTTGCTTGCCCTAAGCTTGTAATTTCGAATTTCATTAACCAACCAATCCAAGACAAATCTTTAAAGTTTCAATGTTGTCGTCAGCCACCCCCGGGAACAATCTACTCCCAGCAACATCCTTCGTTGTGGGGCACAACAAGCATCCCAAAGCAAATAACATATAAGCCCTTTGAAATGTCCCATCAATCATCCCTTCCCGAATCACATTTCCCAATCTGAATATATCAATGCCTTTAAAACATCCTTCAAAGTCCTCCTGAATTTTATGTCGATGTGACTCAAGGCATTCAATGGGCACGGTGTGTCCCCAATCGGCATTTTCAAAACTCTTGCCACATCATCTTCAGTAATTGGGACAACTATGCCCCTTGTCAATTCAATGTTGCAATTTTCTGAATTAAAACGTTGTACCAACTGCATAGCAAAGGCTCTATGCAAATGTGCACATTTGACATCGAGTAGAGTATGAAATGGATTAAAAATTTTGATTGCATCAACTTGGTCTTCAGTCAAATCACGAATCAAAGCAACGAATTTTCTTAGGGAACACCTCATTTTTAGAAAAGGCTGTAAGTATAAACATGAAAAACAATTATGGGATTTGTATTTAGTACATTAGGGTTTGCATCAAACATTTTGCCACATTTCCTATACAGACATCAAACATTATGCCCCATTTTCCTATACAGAAAAAAGAGAAGGAAGAATTACATTTCACGCAATGGCCATAATGACTTTCATTATATTCACAAATGTCCAATCTCCACTCTTCCTTCATATTTGAGTAAAAATTCAGCCATCTGGCAAGTCAAACATATTCTCATATGTAGCAAATGACACTATCATTATGATAGTAAATGTAAAGAGGAGAACTGCTAGCTTATGCAAGACTCGAGCAATCTCAACAAGTCAACAAATATCATGAGGGTACAATTGACTATATTTTTTCCCCCCACTAAGTGTTCTACAATTCGATTGGCGTCAATAATGCTCAATATGGATATTTAGACCGACAAAATCCAAACCATGGTGACGTCAAACTTGTGGTATGCTGAAGGCATGGTTACAAGGACAAACAATTGATCTCTAGATGGTTAAGAGTAAAGCATGAATATA
Source organism: Rhododendron simsii (assembly GCA_014282245.1). Classification (NCBI taxonomy): domain Eukaryota; kingdom Viridiplantae; phylum Streptophyta; class Magnoliopsida; order Ericales; family Ericaceae; genus Rhododendron; species Rhododendron simsii. Next base: position 17,360,185 of record CM024964.1, on the reverse strand, counting down.
TATTGCACTCAACTTAAACAAAGAATATAAAAAAGCTTTTCCCAAACTAGGACATGCAAGAGTACTAATAATACAATTCTTCATAGCAAATATTGGGTGGTCAATTGTTAGCTTTAGATTGACATACTAGTACTTTCTTCTTCTTTTTACTCTCCCTTTCAATCTTCTTCTTCTTTGGAAGAGGCGGACAATTGTTGGCCTCTTATTCGCTCGCTTCCTCATCATCATTCTCTTCCTCATCGCTTGATCCCTTATAGGTTTTGTCGTAGTGTTTTTGCCACAATCCCTCATGCCATCATTCCGACATGGTTGCCATCACCTACATAAGAAATGAATATCATGGACAACACTAAAAATGGTACTAATAAAAATAATACAAATTATTTTCATCCCTCAATCCTAACCTCTGGTTGTTTTATAATAATAAAATTAGAGGCTGGTCCTCCTTTTTAGGTTCGTTTTGATCCCAACCCTGAATATTATTCCCAGACCTAGATAGGCTTGGTTATGGTATACAGTGACTTTTTTACCCCAAATCGACTCCTCGCAGAATTTTCTCTGCTATTTTCCTTCTCTCTCTCACACACACTCTCTCTCTCTCTCAGAATTTCATCTGCTATTTTCCTTCTCTCTCTCTATTGATGGAGCAACGCCGACTCCACTGCCGCTGCTGTCGCCGTCTCCTCTCTAACAATGTCGCCATCAGCCTCCTCAAATTTTCTTGAAAACCAAATTCGCATACAGAAGAAGATCCACCTGTTTGTGGATCTTGAGAGCCAAGAGTACTAGAAGATCCATCTGTTTGTGGATCTTGCAAACGGAAATCATCGAGAGACCAAATTACATTTTTCTGATGACACACCTCACCTATTGGTAGTTTTTACTAGTATTTGGCACCGTGTGAAATCCATCATCAAAAGCGCTGATTTGTCCAAGTGTGCTGAACATGATGATACTTTGGTAAGTATAAACTAGATTCCACCTGTTCCAACGTTCTCGAATTTTTTGTTTGTGAATCTTCTAATTTTCTAGTACTATATTATTATCTCTCCGTTTGGTTTTTGGGAGACTGAGTTAGACCAGTGATAAATCAAGTTCACTCAGTGGTGATCAGGCGGAATTTATAACTATATTTGATTTTGATTATTTTTTTTGTTTGATTTTTATACGTGTGTGTATTTTATATGAGAACTGTGTATTTTTCTATGAGAATTGCGTATTTTTCTATAAGAATTGTGTATTATTCATGAGAACCGCCTATTAGAACCGTATATTTTCTATGAGAATTATATATTTTTTATGAGAATTGTGTATTTTATTGTGTGGTAAGATAAATGAACTGTGTATTTTTCAGTTCACATAACCAGTTCACATAGCTCAATTCCTATAACTAGTTTAGAAAGTTAGTTCTCTATGAGAACAGTCAGTTCTTATAGCCAATTCTCATAAAACTGACTATGAAAACTGGCAGTTCTCATAGAACTGACTATGAGAATTGACAGTTCACATAACCTCAGTTCACATAGCCTTCTCTATGAGAATTGAGCAGTTCTCATAGAACTGATCATGAGACTTGGCAGTTTTCATAGCATGTTCACATAGCAAGGGTATTTTTGTCCGAAATAATATGATTCAGAAATTGATTCTAAAAATATAACTTTCATAGCCTCAGTTTTTATAGCCATAGTTCAGGAATATTTTTAGTCAAAATAATATGTTAACTCGGGCTATGTGAATTGGCGAGGATATTTTTGTCCAAAATATTATGTTAACCGACTATAAGATTTGGCAGTTCTCATAGCCAGTTCACATAGCCAATGGTATTTTTGCCCGAAAAAATATGGGTTAGGGGTGGCCCCATTCTGGAACTAAAAATAAGTACTTATTTTTTAAGAAGGCAATTTCAAGCTCAAAAATAATGTGTTTACGCAAATAATTTTTCTAGCAATATGGATCTTGTTTGATAGATCTTATCGAGATCTTTTATACGATGCAAACAAAATAAAAAAATAATTTTTTATTTACATTATTTTTGAGTTTGAAAATGTGAAATAAATACTTATTTTTTTAGGTCATCCACAGTGGTATAATCAAAAAAGGATAACCAAAAGTTGACACATCAGCTTTTAATTATTCACTTATGAGGTTGCTAAGTTTAACAGTGCTGAGCTTCATAATGATCACTTCTAATCCATAACCAAAATAAGGGTCCACTATAATTTCACTCACTCTCTCTCTCTCTCCTATGTTTTCCGCCATTCACTTTCCTCCATTTACGTTTTTTTAGAGGGCAAAAATATATCGATTCTCTCTCTTAATTTTGGGCAAAAATCGGTGACTTTCTTCCCTCCTATTATGAATTTTTTGGGGAAAAAAAATAGAAACGAGAAAGAAGAGTGAAATACCTTAATCCAACGACGATGGGTTGAATTGTAGATAATCGAGAGACATGAGCTTCACTTTTTGAGGGAAATAAAGAGAAATAGTTTGTGGGTGAAGTGAAGAAGATATATAGTAGGTGAAGAAGAGAAGAAGAAAATATCAATTGAAACACGCGTGTATACAAATTTTGGAATTAGTTAACTTATGTAGTGTGGGTCCACAAATTTTGATTATTGAAAAAGGTTGCTAGTTTTGGTTTTCCAAAGCCCAAAATTTGATTATTTTTGAGGATGTTGCTAAGTTTGATTATTCTATTGTGAGCCATCTTTTGTACTAACATTGTTAACTTTAACAACAATTGGCTTTTGATTATACCACAGTGGATAGCCTAAGAAGGTGTTCTGGAACGGAACCTGATTTTAAAAATATAATTTTTACTAAAAATAGACATGTATAAAAAAAGTTAAGAAGAATGAGCAAAATAGTAAAAATGCATGAAAAGTTAAGTAAAAGAACTGAAATAAAGAAAGAATATTTTTGTCAGGACTAAATTAAGTCCGAACCTACTTCTTGGGGTTGGCCTCTAAATTCCCCTTTTATAATAGAGCAAAGTCCACTTTAACTCCCTGTTGTTATCGTCATGTGCGGATACCCTCCTCATGGTTCAAAACTAAGCACATAACCTACCTGTGGTTTTGAAAATGTGCAGATAAACCCCCTACCGTTACATTTTCCATCCATATTAACGGACACAACATTAAAAGACCGATATACTCTCATCATATCCCTTGATTCTTTTTTTTTAAAATCTACTCACACCATCCCTTATACCAAAAATTAAATCCAAACCGTTGATATTGTAAATTTTGGCGAGTACTACATCTATGCCAAAATTCAAGTCAATCAAAAAATGAAAAGCCCATGATCGAAGCGATTTTGTTATGAAATTAAAATTTCAAATTTGAATTTACTAAAAATTAGATCACTAGGTTATTGATGCCTAATTGAGATTTTTTTTTGTAGAGATACTCTATTCTTTATTTAATATATTATGAACGACTCAGATTACATTCTAGAGGCGTACGAGATACACCTCTGTTAATATAGATGAAAAACATGACGGAATGGGGTCTATCCGCTCATTCTAAAACCACAGGTAGGTTATGTGCTCAGTTTTGAACCATGAGGGAGGTATCCGCACATGGTGATAACCACAAGGGGTGAAAGTAGACTTTGCTCTTTATAATATTGTTTTTTCCAAATGAATCCTTCAAACCTTCAATCATATCCTTTCTGCATTTAACCAAGTATTAGGTGGTCAATAGGTAAGGGGATAACAAATGACATAAAATATAATCTATTAAAACTCACACATAAAAAGCGAAACCACTTGGTTTCCGTTGGGATTTTTTTGGACTAATTTCCTCATGAACTATGTCACCCTTCACCTTCACCTTGAGAGGTCGTACTACTTATTTCCTAGCTTGGCTCTTTGAACGTGCTATCATAAAGATATCTGCACATGAAATCAATGCAGCACAAAACTCATGTTCAAATCAAAGAGAAGTGCAAGTAAATTGGAGTAAAACTCACGTCTCGCCTAAACCAGCTAGAAAGGAAGCACAAACTTTATGCATGGGTTAGATTACCGAAACCATTTAAGGAATTGCAGAATGGTGGAGGTGGGCCGAAACCATATCACTACTGCAAATAACCTGGTGAGATTACCGAAACCATTTAAGGAATTGCAGAATGGTGGAGGTGGGCCGAAACCATATCACTACTGCAAATAACCTGGTGAGTTAAAAATAGCAGTCCTTCAACACCCATAAAACTTCATCTTCTAACCGAAATCTCACATACACATTAAGAATAGCAGTCCAAGATACAACATTTCGTTGCGACATTTTACCAAACACATTGCGCTCGTCAGGTGAATCAGCCACTCTCAACATAAGCACTAATCAAGTTATTGTCAACAAAGGTGACTGGCCTCTCGGAACACTTAATAACAATCGTATACAACTTTTTAATTTCTTTTGTTGCGTAACATTTGTGAAGCTTAGAAGCAAGAAAATTGCAATCCACCGAAATTACAACTAAAATAAAGAGAATTTAGGGAATTAACAAACTTTAGAGATGCTCTGCCAATCGTCTAAACGAACTCAAACAATGGAACTGAAAATCAAACTTAATCCTATTGTTTCACGCGAACTTCAGTTGAAATCTATCAACTCACCCACTCTTGTGCAACAAAAAGAGAGAGAGGGAGGGAGGGAGGGAGGGAGGGAGGGGGAAATGATCACAGAGCAAAGAGAGGCATACCTATCCATCACTTGTGAATTGTTTGCCCCAGCCACCGCTGAAACATAATTTCCACTAGAGATTTAACTTCTTCGTGGCCGTTCCGTGAAGAAATGTTTATAGCGCCCAAAGAACAACGTCGTTTTGGGCAAGAAAAATTTGAAAACAGGTGACACATTCGTCAAACCACAACCGCTTAAATATTAAAAAATTAAGTGTTCCAATTTTTAATTTGTTTGAGTCAGTGTGAAAATCTTAATTTTCTGATCATTTTATCCTATAGGGTTATGATTAATTTTTGGCTCTAGAACTTTCATAATTAAGTATTTCCTTTTTATTTGGTTCTACAGCTATCTTAGGGCTCTCATATGAGAGTCTTAGAGCCAAAATCTAACCATGACCCTATAGGATCAAATGATTAGAAAAATGAGATCTTCGCACCGATTCAAATGGATTGAAAATTATAGCATTTAATTTTTTAATTGCTTATATATATTAAAAAATATGGTTAAAAAATTAAGTGACCCAATTTTCAATCCGTTTGAATTGGTGCGAAGATCTCATTTTTCTAATTATTTTATCCTAGATGGTCATGATTAAATTTTGGCTTTAAGATTTTCATATAAGATCCCTAAGATAGCTGTAGAACCAAATGAAAAATAAATACTTAATTACGAAAGTCCTAGAGCCAAAAATTAATTTAATCATGACCCTATAGGATAAAATGATCTAAAAATAAAATTTTCGCACTAATTCAAACGGATTAAAAATTGGATTACTTAATTTTTTAATTATTTTTTTAATATTTAAGCGGTTGTGGCTTGGAGAACGTGTCACCTGTTTTCAATTTTTCCTCTCCAAAACGGTGCCGTTCTTTGGGCACTGTTAGGGTTTTCGGCTAGTTTGTTTTTCGAGATTAACTTCTTGACTACTATTTTGTGAAGAAATGTTTACAGCGCCTAAAGAATGGCGTCGTTTTGGGCAGGAAAAATTTGAAAAAAAATATCACGTTCCCCAAGCCACAACAGTTTAAATATTAAAAAAATGATTAAAAAATTAAGTGTTTCAATTTTTAATCCGTTTGAACCAGTGCGAAAATCTTATTTTTAACTTTAGAACTTTCGTAATTAAGTATTTGCTTTTCATTTGGTTCTACAGCTATCTTAGGGCTCTTGTATAAAAGTCGTAAGATCATTTTTTTTGGGTGCTGCTAAATACAACTGCTAATTTGCTACATGTAGTCAATTCATAAGAAGAAATTTTTAGATTCCTTTTTGTGAATTGGTTACATATAGCAAATTCGCAGTTGCAAAGAGTCTGGTCCTTTTTTTTTAATATTTAAGCGGTTGTGACTTGGAGAACGTGTCCCCTATTTTCAAAATTTTCCGGCCCAAAACGGCGACGTTCTTTGGGCGCTGTAACCAAATACTGTTCAAAATCAAAGCCGCCTCTCCCTCTTCCTCTCCATCATCCTGTATTTTGATACAGGTCGTTGAATGGAATAGGTCCGTTCCTCTCTCTCTCTCTCTCTTTCTCTCTCTCTCTCTCTCTCTCATTCTCTCTCATCATCATCATCATCATCATCATCGATGGCGTCATACACAAACAAGTCCCTCATCTCGCGTACGAATACTCTCTCTGTCTAGAAGACGGCCTGCATCAAAATGTCAACTCGATACAACACAGGGTGTTTGAATTGAATATGTCTCTCATAGTTGATGTCCCCATAACAAATACGGAGTAAAAAATAGTAAAACCCCAAACCCAATTCTCATTCTCTCTCTCTCTCTCTCTCTCTCTCTGTCCACATGCCTAGCGTAACGGTGAAGCTGTACAGCGTCCTCTTCAAGTTCCTCCTAAAACGCCAATTACAAACCCTAATCCAATCCTCCCTCCTCTACTCCAACCCCACCCACCCCTTCGGCACCACCGCCCGCCCCGAGGAACCCACCGCCGCCGCTAACCCCACCTTCTCCGCCCCCGACGGCGTCGCTACCAAGGACATCCACATCGACCCCCTCACCTCCCTCTCCGTCCGAATCTTCCTCCCCAACACCGCCCCCGCCTCCGCCTCCGTTGTTGTTTCAAAGACTTCCGGTTACGCCCCCGCCGTCGACAACCCGCGCGGCCGTAACCACTACCGGAAGCTGCCGATCGTCGTGCAGTTCCACGGCGGGGGGTTTGTGAGCGGGAGGAATGATGGGGTGGCTAATGACTTGTTTTGCAGGCGGATGGCGAGGTTGTTGGACGCGGTGGTGGTGGCGGTCGGGTACAGGCTTGCGCCGGAGAATCGGTATCCGGTGGCGTTCGAGGACGGAGTGGCGGTGCTGAATTGGTTGGGGAGGCAGGCGAATTTGGCGGATTGTGTTGGTCGTGGTGGTGGGGATTTTAGGAGGTTTGATGGTCGTCGGCGGCAGCAGCAGCAGCTTGCTGATGGATTAGGAGCGTCGTTGGTGGAGCCTTGGTTGGCTGCTCATGGGGATCCGTCTAGGTAAACACTTGAGTTCTTTTATGTCTTTATTTTTGGGTGGCTGCTTCAGCATTTCCTTTATTGCATAGCATGGTTATACAATGCACTGATTCTTAATTTATTTATTTTTTGGTAAGGGGAAATTGATACATTAAACCTTAGTCACATAACCCTTCAGAGCATGCTCTCGCTCTCAATCCTCACTCTCCCAAATTTTAGTAGGTTGGTATGTGTTCAAAGACGCTTCCTCTCCACACTTGCATTTGCGTTCCCGCTCACTCACGCGAATTATGTGACTCAAGATTAAACTAAAGAGATAAATCATCACAACAGAACAGTAGCATTGAGCAAACTAAACCAACGCAATTAAAACAAGGGACTAAGGTTCTAAACTGCCCCACTCCTAGGCTATTTGCGATTAAATACTCCCTTGCTGAAGGAGGAACTTGTCCTGTGACCACGAGATCCTCCGCTGGTTCATCTCCCAGAAGCGTGAGATTGATCGCCGTTTGATTATCTTGCCGATAGGTGTGTGGGCGGGGTGTACGTTGGTTCTTGTGATGACCATTTTTGCATCTTCCCATTAATTTGATTATGTGGGGGACCCTTCATTTCTAAGCTTCACAGTTGTCATGGAGTCAGCTTCAATTTTGACATTCTTCATCCCTTTTCGAGGATGATGGTTGGGTATTTCTTTCCAATGGCAACATGGATTGATTTTTGGTTTGTGAATTGAGCCTCTCAAGTTTCTTGACAATGCAATCTTCCATTCTATGCAGGAACAATGTAATTCCTAATCGGAGAAATCGCAGTTGGTTCCTTTCTCACTTAATTTCTTTTTCCATTTTCTTTTTCTTGTTTTCTGGGGGAGGTTAAGATGGAAATATAACTTAGGGTGTAAAATAATAACACTCCGGGGAGTGCCCCTGCGCTGATCAAGGGAGTCGAGGCTACCTCCCATGTTTGTGGATGGAGTAGCTCTAGCATAGATAGAATTGTCCTGTCACTCATGCCTAAAACACCGATTGAACAATAGATAATTCAACACTGAGAGGGTCGCCAATAACGAAGAAGGTACAAATAAACATACACAACCCTGTTGACATCATGGCACTTCTTTTACACAGCAAAAACAAGATGGACAACGATAAAACAGTGGCCTGCTCAGGGATTGCTTGTCAGTCAAATCTTGTTAGTGGTATTCAACGCGTATTTGTATTATACGATTACGATGTGCATGTGATGTAAAATGATAAATGTGCATGTGAAGTAAAATGAAACTGCAAGAAACTTCGTTTTTCGGAGTTCAGGATATTGGGCCATAAGAGTTGGTATTCACTTTGAATTGTTAGTGCTGGCGAGAGTGTGCTAACGGGTAGCATTGAAAAATATTGGGTGGTCTTGGGTCACGGCAACGTGGCACCCCAACCCCTTCTCCACCTTACATTCATGTAGAAGGGCATATGGTCTCCAAGCCTTGCCCCTCCACCAATGATTGTGACATTGATTGGTGTTCACTCCTGTTGCTGTGCTAGTTCTCGAGTCTTGAGGTATAAGCTGCTTTCAGTGTGTGTCCACAGCATTGCGTTTATCTCTATGATGAACACTTCTTCTCTTGGGATTGAAAAGTTGACAATTATCAAGTGCTATGCCAACCTTCAAAATTTCAAATTATGATACTCTTCTGATGTTCGAGGACAAACTGGTTAAAACTCTAAAAACAACCTTATGACATGTTAAAATATTGTTCCAATATTAGGTGTGAAGAACCTAGATGCGCTACAGATTTCATTTTCCTGTATTGCTCAGACATCTCTTAACTGATCTGCCATTGTTTCAGAAGTGTTACAGCCAACAGGAAAACACCATGTTTCTTTGATGTGTGTTCAATAGGGAAAAACATTTTTCAAAATACTTTTTCTCATAGAAGGATGATTCATTAGTCGAATTTTGAACTTCAGTAAATGATGTAAATACTCCCAAAATAGTAATTTGAAGCAAATGGGTATTAGTTTATGTTCTAGTTGAGGTCTTGGCAATGCCAGTATACTAATAAACTCTGTAGTGGCAGAATCTTGTAACTCATTTTTTCTTTTTAAAAGCTCCATTTTTTTTAAGGATAGCATGATTAAGACTAAGAGTAACTCAGTTATCTCATTAAATAGGTGTGTTCTCCTTGGAGCGAGCTGTGGTGCTAATATTGCAGACTATGTTGCCCAAAAAGCAGTGGAAGCAGGCAAGCTTTTAGACCCTGTAAGGGTAGTGGCACAAGTGCTAATGTACCCTTTCTTCATAGGGAGTATTCCCACACGCTCTGAGATCAGATTGTCAAACTCCTACTTTTACGACAAAGACATGAGCATCCTTGCGTGGAAACTCTTCCTCCGTGAGGAAGAATTCGACCTAGATCACCCTGCTGCCAACCCCCTCCTCCTGAAAAGACGACAAACACCCTTTAAAGACATGCCTCCTACTCTAACAGTTGTGGCAGAACACGACTGGATGCGTGACAGGGCTATTGCATACTCTGAGGAACTTCGGAAAGTTAACGTGGATGCACCACATCTTGATTATAAGGACACCGTACATGGGTTTGCTACCCTTGATGTGCTCCTCAAGACACCTCAAGCCCAGGCTTGTGCGGAAGATATTGCTATATGGGTTAAGAAGTATATATCGCTGCGAGGCCATGAGTTTTCTTATTGATGACTTTGATGATGGCAGTAGAATCAGGTGGAATTGCCGTTAAGTACAGCTTGAGGTCAGAACATTTTTGCTCCATTCACTCGGTCGACTTGTGTACATTCTGTTTATCTTGGCTTGTTCACCTTGTAAGATATACAGTACCATATCAGCCTAGGAATCTTAGGACCAATTTGTTGTTTCTTTTTTGGTTAGGTTAGGAGGCATATTTATTCATTTATTCGTGTTTTTGTTCTCAGAGTACAGGAGGTCATTGAATGAAACGTGTATATACCTTCCACCGACTGCAACCCATCTCCCCCACCCTAGTGTTAGGAGTAAATTTTACAGAAGAATGCCAGCAGTTATGTTACTGGTTTGTTATCAGATGGATTGTATTTGTGGTACAAATTAACTCTGTTGACAAATAATTTCATGCTCAGGAAATTATCCAATGGTGCTCAACACCTTCCATGAATCCATATGATACATTCAGGTGGAGTCCACGACCAAGTGTGTGGGTCCACAAATTTGTAGTTGTGGAAAGTGCTGGGACACCACGACCAATGAAAAATGACAAGTCGTGCTCATGATCATAATTTCATAGATACCTTTCTGCTGTTGAACATACTTCCTGGTAACTGTAATGAGCTTGTGGCTCTTTTAGGCTGCATATCTCATGTCCAGAATCCAGGTAGGACCTTCATTTTTATCGCAAAAGGAAAGTTCCGACGTCTTGACCACTTGAACTAGTAACATTGTTTTTAAAAATGAGTCCAATAGGAGAATTTCTCAGGGACTTCACTTCTTTCTTTCCTTTGTTTTCCCTCCCGAATTCACATCAATGATTTGAACGGCCTTGAGAGGAAAAAATAGAAATTAAGTAGTTGTGAATTTACAGTATGAAAACAATCTTCTTGGAAGCTTAAGCTCCAGGAAAAGTTGCAGTGATGGGGAAACTTAGACACTGGTTGGTTTAGGTTTTTAGGGAGATTTTTGGGGTAATAAGTGGTAGGGGTGTGTATGGATCAGGTTGGGCGGGTTAAGAGTGTATTTTAGCCAACCCATACTTGGTGGGTTGACAAATTTGTAACCCACCGCCAGCCCACCGACCTTTTAAACCAATGGATAGGTTGAGTTTTTTGGGGGTTTCGACTCAACGGGTTAGGCGGGTTGAAAAAAATTCGCTATTTGAGGCTTTCTAGGAACTGTTTTTTTTTTTTCTTTTTCTTTTAAATACTTGTTTAATTTTAGCTCATCAAAAATCAGACTATTGTAAACCTGGATGTGAAATTGCAATAATGATGTATCTTAGACATCCTTACATTGTAGCATAAAACAAGTAATACTCCACAGTCCACACAAACATATAGATCGATTACCAGAAATAGTTCACTTCGATATGAAAAGTGCAAAACCAAACCATTGTTTATTCTGTGTCCTAATAAAAAGAGGGAAGAATACTATAGCGGTTTCCTTTTTTTTTTTTTTTTTAGGAAACTGATTTTGGCACTTCCCAAATTTATAATCACACTTCCAGGGGGATTGATTTTGGCACTCCCTCTCCTTTGGGAGTGCAGTTATCAATTTGAGGAGTGCCAAAATCACTCTTCTTTTCTCATTTATAAATAGGTGGGTTTATAGAGTATGGTAGAGTATTCTATAGTTTGATGATGTGGCAGTCTTTTATTGTCTACTATTTTATACAGTACAAGTAAATATAGTGGGTTGGGTTGGGTTGGGTTGGGTTAAAGATCGATGAGTTGGAGAAATTTTATCCGCAACCCAAACCAACCTACTTAAAATTTGTGTCTTAACCTCCCAACCAAGCCAACCTGCTCATATTTTAACCTATGATATTATCTGTGTGAGTTGAATCGGTCTGGCAGGTATTTTTCAAGTGGAGAAACATAGATAGAGGAATGTGAGTAATAATTTAAAATAAAATTTATTGGGTATCGTGCTGAGAGAGAAAACTTAATTATTGTTACGCGAGTAAATTTCCTGTCAAATAAGATCTTTGAACGGGCAGCCTATATATGTTGCCGTAATAGTATTGCGCAGGAAACAAGATCTTTGAACGGGCAACCTATCATCTCAATCGAGCAAGTTAAACTACATGCTTTTCCTTTTTTCTCTCTTTCCCGTTGATTTACCTATCACCTTCTCTTTGACGTTCATGGATTGATGCATGCAAGACTACAAAAAAGATCCAAAATGAAAAAAAGACATTGTCATTGAAAGGGAAAAAATTATTTGAAAATTTGACCCGAATCTTATAAAGATTAAGAAAACCAACTAAAAATATGTGCCTAAAAGCCCATAAAAAGTAGTCCCAACTCGCCCTGATCTTATATTTCATGCAATAGTATGTGTGTGTATATATATTCACATACATACATACTTATGATCTTTCTACAATTAATTTTTTTTTTGGTAATTTAACTTGAAATAGAAAAGAGACTAACCGAATATACAGTCTACAAGGGGCATACCTCAGGAGGAGAAAGAAAAAAAAAATACAAGAGTAAAAAAATTGTCCACGCCAAATGGCTACATGGGCTAAAAGATATGTGATGTTTCCAATTCATCTAGTAAGAAGGAAGGAAAACAACACCATGGAAACAATACCAAAAGGAATAACATAATAATATGAAGGATGAGACTCAATAGTTGCTTTAGGTACCAAAGCAACTAGTGTAGCATTAGCTTTCCTCAAAAGCCGACTAGATTTAAAGAAAAGTTTAACAGCTGAGGTCACCTCATGGCCTATCACAAGCCAAGCTTTATGGAATAATACAGCATTGTAATCATCTGGATTAGGTGGCTTTTGAGGATTGAGAGAAGGTGTCCTTGATCTCTTTATCAGTTACCTCCATCACCATTTCCAAACTTTGGAAAGGAGTGAGTTTTCTAGTGATGAGTTGATGCACTCTAGAGGAACTAGTGTAATGATTCAGATGCTTGGTACCTAACAGATTAGTGTAGTAGTTGATGAAGGTCTGCTTAACCAACTCAATGTCCTGGGTGACAGATCCATCCTCCAAAACCAAACTAGAAATTCTATTTCTATTCCTGGAATTACTAATGGTTTTGAAGAAGAATGAGGAACATTGATCCCCCAACTTTAGCCACTGAATCCTTGATTTTTGCTTGGCAAAACTCTCTTCAGCCCTAGCATAAACAAGGTATTGCTTGCACAATTCCCTTTCAGTGGCTTGCTTTGAAGGATCACTAGGATTTGATCCTAGTTCTCTCTGGATGGCCTCCAATTGATTTCTATAGGAGGCCACTCTTGATGACAAATCACTAAACTCAATGGTATTCAGCTTTTTAAGGTCTACCTGCAGATGCTTAAGCTTCTCACAGACACAGTACATTGGGTTACCAATGATTATTTTCCTCCAAACCTTCTAAACAGTGTCAATGAATTTAGGGTGTTCAGCCAAAAAATTAAAAAACCTGAAACGCCTTTTTTTGGGGGTGAAAGGGTTGTCAAATAGACAACAGCAAGGGAGTGATCAGACACTCCAGGGTTGAGAAATGAGCATTGGACCAACAGAAGTCCTTGATCCAACTTTCATTGACCAGAACCTTATCAATCTTGGTGTCGTTGTGGGCATCCCCTAGTTGTTTATTAGACCAAGTGTAGTGGCAACCAGAGTATCTCAGGTCAACTAGTTTAGTTGATTGGAGGCAAGTATTGGATTCTTCCATCCAGGGCATCCAAGTCCTATCCCCTCCTACTTTTTCAGTGGAAAATTTAATGGCATTGAAATCTCCTAGTACCACCCAAGGGGTTACAACACAGATTTGCTGTAAATCAACCCAAAGTTGTTGCCTATCTAGATAAGAACTAGCTCCACAGACAAAGGTGGCCACAAAGGTATAAAGGCCATCAAAGGAATGCACTTCACAATGTACTTTTTGTAGCATGCATCTTATATGAGCTAGATGTATAAGTCACCAATTTACTTAATTACATCTCGGTTTTTTTACTAGTTTTGTTCCCGTTGTTTGCACAAGGACATATATATTTACTGTTGTGAATAAAAAATTGAAGTGAGAGTGAAATTAACTAAATTTGTTAAAAAATACAAACTATAAACAATTGTTTTCTACATAAAAATACCCAACTTTCCACTCCTCTATTTCCAAGAATCTCGTCCCCACCCTCTTGTTGGTGGGTATAGAGAGAATTCATTACACACAAACAACTTTTACTAATCTTGAACACAAACCATACAATCAAACGCACACTCGCCAAAGGGCTTGTAGCCCAATGATATTTCTTGATCCTTCCTTGTGCGAGCCAAGGTTTATGCCTCGTCGTGGGCATTTGTGTGGTTCAAGGTAATGGATAGCCTTTAACTAACCCCTGCTGATGTATACCGCTTAAAAAAAAAAAATGCAAACTCACTCTCCTCACTCATCTCACTATCAATAGTGGGTGGGGGGAGACCCCTTCAGAGACTCCCCATGTCTCTCACTCTCTCTACTCTTACTCTTCTCGATTACTCGGTACCATTGAGATTAAATTCTTCCTAGATGAGGTGGGAACCCTATGGTTTCCACCACACAATGTAGGCTTTACTAAGCGTTCAGTGTAGTAATTTGAATCGTTTATCTTGTAGGGTCTGTAAAGTTATATGTCCACATAAAAAATCAGCTTAATTGACATCAATAGCTATAACAAAAAGCGAATTTTGGTTTATAAAATATACAGTCATGGACATTTTAACTTAAAAAACTAGTCAAAAAATCAGGCCATCGGTTTTATAAACCAAAATCAAAATTTTGAAATAGTTATTGATGTCTAATCAAGCTAATTTTGTACGTCTTTAAGATGAATGGTTCAGATTACTGCAGTATATGCTCGATAGGGCCAACAATATGCGGTGGCTGTTTTAGTTTCCGCCTCATCCGAAGAGAACGCATTCTCCCATACAATAAGATAGCAGAGCACTTAATCTTTCAACCACTAATGCTCTCTCTAACCCGGAACATTAAGTCACCATAAAAAACCCATAATGGCTTGGCCATCTCATAATTCGTCCATGTCCCACTTTAATTGTTCCCTCTCAACTACTAACACAACCACAATTAAGTTTATAAGTCCAACACCTCTCCCATTGTTCTCCCCTCTCTCATTATTTATTTATTTTTTTAAATTTTGGCACTTTAGAATTTGTGGATTGGAATTTGGAAGCTTGTGTGGACAGATAGATATAGCGAATATTTTAATTACTCATCATATAGGTTGATGTTTTCGCATACCCAACTTTGAATTTGCTCAACTCTTCTGAGTCAACCCCTTCTTGTGTCTTGTTCTTCTTCATGATTTGTGGGTGTCTGTGTATATACACACACACGGGCCATTCCGGGGACACCAAAAAAAACACCTAAAAAATACCTCATAGTTTTCGATCAAATTTTGATGATTCGAGCCGCTCAATGTGATCAGAACGTGATTTTAAGTATATTCGCGAGAAATCAGTAAAAAAAATGATCGGAATGGGTTGATCCGAACAGTTTTGAACAGTTTTTTATTGAACGGTTCAAATAAAAATTGCTCAAATCAAGCCTTTCTCGGTTAGTTTTTTTGCTAATTTCTCGCGGGCATCCTTAAAATCACATTTTGCACACATTGAACGGTTCAGGTCATAAAAATTTGATCGAAACTATGAGATTGAGATTTTAGGTGTTTTTTTGAGTGTACTATATACATACATACATATATATATATATATACATACATACATACATATATATATATATATAAAATATAGTACACTAATTGCTTGTGGTCGATATATATCAACCTTCAACTCCTGACATTACTATGCTATATACAAGCGAGAAACCACCAACAAACCTTAAGCCATAAATACGATAAAATAATTTTCATTTAGGGAATGACGCCATCAAAATAGTTTTTAGTGAAAGTCTTTTAACTTTTTGAGTTATTGAGCCATAAAGACAAAAAATATCTAAGACTATTCTATGGTTCCCCTAAGATTTAGGTACTTTCATAGGATTTTAAGGTTCATTTTCCTTTATATTACTCCCTCCGTCCAGATTTAATTGTCCCTAGTTCTATTCTAACTGGCTAAAAAACGGGTTATATCTTAGAATCCGTAATGAATTTCATATCGAATATAGATCTTGTTTGATAGATCTCGATTAGTTTTATAATACAATATATTCGAAATAACGTAAAACATTATAAATTGGAAGATATAATCGATTGAAAAATGACACGAACTCCCAAAAAGAACTATTAAATCCGGACGGAGGGAGTATAAGGTTTTAATAGTTCAGGTACTTTCATAAGATTTATGATTTTAGGCACTTTCATAGGGTAGCTTAGGATTTTAGACATTTTTAAAGGGAACCTTGGGGTTTAGGTACATTCATAGGATACCCTAGGATTTTAGACAATTTCACTAACTTTTACTCCCTCCGTCCCTTTTTTATAGTTCAGTATTCCATTTTGAGTTGTCCCTTCATAAGTGTCCATTTTATAAAGTTAGTGGGTAAAAGTTGGTGTATTGTCTATTTTGTCCCTAAAAGTATATTTTATTTTGAAAAATTAGTGAATAAAAATGTAATGCTGATGGGTAAGTATGGAAAGTGGAGGAAAAAATTGATGTGAAAGGTATAATGATAATATCTTTTTAATAAGTTGAAATTACGAAGCAGGACATTTAAAAAGAGACGGAGGGAGTAGTTATTAGTGAACTTTTACTACTAGTTTTGCAAAAAGTATATTTTAGTAATCATGTAACACGTTTATCCTTACGTTTGATTGCAAAAGTTGCTTATTCTTGAGCTTAAAAAATGTAATTATGAGATATTTTTGGCTAAATCTCCCATAATTCTTTGCCATCTATGCTATTTTTGATGTGAGAATGGCCAAGTCATCCTTGGTGTTAATTAAATTAAAAGAAATTTTGATTTTGTCAAATCTGTTATATCACCTAGATTGGCTAATCTGCATTGAGAAATGAGATGAGTGTACGCATATTTATAATTGAATGTATGGAATTTGATATTGTGCGTGATTGCACCAAAATCGCACGGTGCAATATTACTATTATTTTTGGCTTTTTGATGCTATATCTACATAATAAGGGAGAACGGTTTTTGAATCTTATCTCTCTATAAATCTTAACTATTGATTTGCTTAATAAATTCTACGGCTCTCCCTCTCTTTCTCAAATAATATTAATTGCACAGTTGTCACTAATTATATCTTACGTTGTGCCGTGCCTGACTTACTCTCTCTCAAACAATATTAATTGCACAGTTGCCACTAATTAGATCTCACGTTGCGTCGTGCCTTCAGGCACGGACAACCCTTAATATATATATATATATATATATATATATATACACACAGTTATTTTCAAATGAGGAGGTCTTATTTTAGTTAAAATAAGGACTTCTCCATTTCTCCCATTTTCCGTTCGAATTTTGATGATCCAAGCCGCTCAATGTGTTCAGAACGTGATTTTAAGGGTATCCGGCCACGAGGAATTGACAAAAAAAAGGACCAGAAAGGGCTTCTTTCGAGCAGTTTTAATTTTAACCGTTAGATAAAAAAACAAACAAAAACTACTTGGATGAAACTTTTCCCGGTCTTTTTTTTTGCCGATTTCTCGCGGGTACCCTTAAAATCACGTTCTAAACATATTGAGCGGCTCGGATCATCAAAATTCAATTGGAAAAAGGAGATCCTTATTTTATTAAATTAAGGTGGTCCTTAGGAGAAGGGGACTCAAATATATGTATGTGTGTGTGTGTGTGTGTATATATATATATATATATATATATATATATATATATATATATATATAAGGACTACCTTAACTTAATAAAATAAGGACCTCTCTTTCCCGATAGAATTTCAATGATCCAAGCCGCTCAACGTGTTCAGAACGTTATTTTAAGGGTACCCGCATGAAATCAGTAAAAAAAAATGATCGGAAAGGCTTCATCCGAACAGTTTTTGTTTATTTTTTATCGAACGGCACAAATAAAAACTGCTCGAATGAAGCCCTTTCTGATCATTTTTTTTGTTGATTCCTCGCGAGTACTTTTAAAATCACGTTCTGAACACATTGAGCGGCTCGGATCATCGAAATTTAAATGAAAAATGGAAGAAATGGAAAGGTTCTTATTTTAACTAAAATAAGGATCTCCTCATTTGAAAATTACTGTATATGTATGTGTATATATATATATATATATATATATATATAGCACACCTATGCCACAAAAATGACATTGACAAAATCATTCGAGTATTGATGGATGAACTTACGCTAATGACTAGCTACTTCGTCAAACTCGGATCGAATATTGCAAACGTAGCGTGCGAACGAAAAACTATGTATGGTCGAAAATGCGGATTTTCTCTTATAATTATCCAAAAAGCTACTGTAAAATAAACTTAAGATATTGTGGGAGAGGTAGTAAGACCCACTATATGATAAACCTATGTGGGAGATCAAAATAAATAAATAGGAGAAAAATTACTTATCTTCTGCCATGAAGTTTAAATCTAGAGAAGTCCGAAAATCGTTTCGAACTTTAAGCAATATGTTCCACAAACAGAAACACTCACTAATTGTTTTTGGGGAGCAATGAGTAGAATTTTTAATATAATCTATATAAATGTTTATCACACATGTAACTTGATGGTAATCACATACTTTTATATAGATAGATCGGGACCCTTTTTCAATAGACACAACCCTTCTTACTTTCTTCCATCAAAGAAGTAATAAGACACCTATTTATTAATAGTTGCAACTTTATACATCAAAAGTCACTAAACACATTCATAAATAGTCGCCATATCTATTCACAAATAGTCACTAAATCTTTTCGTGAATAGTCATCAATTATTTCGACAATATTTTATTTAAATCTAATATCCAAATTTTTAGTGATGAACATAAATACTATAAAATATAAATAGGATTGATGTGGCATGTGAGCCATAAATAAATTCCAACACTATATATAGAGTCTCTTGTTCAAAAATTTGTCACACATAAAACCAAACCAAACCGACTCTTATGTCTTAATTACTTTGGGTCGGCTACATAAATCATTTTCCTCCATTGATCCAATGGCCATTTGTTCACATAAACTTACTATACTCATATTGTTGCGTACCACAGCATCTAATGTCAATTTAGGTCTCCCTCTCCCCATAGCATTGCTACCCAAAGCTATCCTATTCGCTCTCTTAACTACTGCATCGATCTCTTGGTCTATGGTAGACATGCCCAAATCACCTTAGCCTATTTTTCCTTAATTTCTCTTCTAATGGTGCTATACCTACCATCTCACGAACCATTTCATTTCTAATCCTGTCTCGTTTAGTCTTACCACACATTCACATCAATATTCTCATTTTCGCTACACTCATCTTGTTCACATGTTATTTCTTAATAGGCCAACATTCTATCGCATAAAGTATCGCTGGTCTGATGGCAATTCCATATAATTTTTCCTTCAATTTTATGGATACTCTCTTGTCACACAATACATCAGTAGTGCTCCTCTACTTGAGCCACCCCACATGGATCCTATAGGCACATCATTGGCAATCTCTCCATTTCTATTAATAATTGAGCCTAAGTACCTAAAATGATCACTCTTAAGTATTTCCTGATCTTGGATCATCACTCTTTCTTCGTGCGCCCTGTTGGTATCATTAAATTTGTACACCATATACTCAGTTTTACTAATACTTATCCAAAAAACCTTTGGCTCTAATGTTTTCCTCCAAATTTTTAGTTTCATATTAACACTTCTAGCGGTTTCATTTATGAAGACAATGTCATCTGTAAATATCATACATTATGGGAAAAATCTGTCACACATGCAATTTCTTATTGCTCTTGATGGTAGAATCAGAACCATATGCAAAATATTTGTACTGTGTTTGAATGAGTTTTTAAAAAAATTTGAAATATTCTATAAGGTTATGAGTGGAAAGAGAAATAAGAGAAATAATTGAAAATAGAGGTACTAATTGAAGAGAGATAAAGAAAAAAATGAAAATAATAATTAAAAAGAAGAATAAATAATGATTGAAAGTATGGATAATGAATATTTTTTAAACTCAGAATTATTTTAAAAAAACTAATCCAAGCAAAGCATTCATTATGTGTGAAAACTTCTCAAAACTCCCTCAATATTCAAAAAGCCTACTAATCTAACCTATATATTGTAGCTTTACAGAAGTAGTATCTTTTTCACAATAAATGATTGTTTTTTCAGAATTTCCTTACTCCTATGGTTTTTTATTTATTTTATCCTTACTCCCAGGGGTCGGATCTGGTCAAGTCTCTCATAATCGGTTTCGCCTAGTTTAAGAATTGCGATCGTCCGAAAGTGTTTGAACTGCCCAAATTTGTTCGGGTAAATTTTATTAAAAATATCCAAAATATCCCGAACAAATCTAAACTATTCAAAAAACTTTTAGATGACACGGATAAAAAAAAAATGGACGAAACTGATGGGGGAGACTTAAGTGGATCTGACCCCACCAGACCCCTTACTATCCAGCATTTGTCAAGGCTAGTCGTATTTCACATTAATCTGTGCATTGACTTTTGTACTCTGTACTTTTTACTAACCACATTTCTATTTATAGCATGTTGCATGCACCTCTTGTTCTCACTCCCACCATATAATCATACAGACTGCATTGTTTGCACATACATATTCCACAGTACAGATAT
Source organism: Rhododendron simsii (assembly GCA_014282245.1). NCBI lineage: Eukaryota > Viridiplantae > Streptophyta > Magnoliopsida > Ericales > Ericaceae > Rhododendron > Rhododendron simsii. The sequence continues at coordinate 17,339,584 of CM024964.1, read as the reverse complement.
GGAAGTGGAAGTGGAAGTCATAAGCAGTGAAACCATAAAACCCTCTTCCCCAACCCCACCTCACCTGCGCCACTACCACCTCTCATTCCTCGACCAAATCGCTCCCCCAGTCTTCATGCCCCTCCTCCTCTTCTTCCCCCACAGCACCGCAACCTCCACCGCCGCCACCACCACCACCAGCTTCACTCAACTACACAAATCCAACAACCTCAAAACCTCCCTCTCCCAAACCCTAACAAAGTTCTACCCACTCGCCGGCCGCCTCGTAAACAACCTCCACATCGACTGCTCCGACGCCGGGATCCCCTACACCGAGGCCCAGGCCCACTGTCAGCTGTCAGACCTCATTTCCGACCCGACTTCTTCCGGATCCAACAAGTTTCTTCCTTGTGAACTGGGTGATACTGGAGATATACCCATGGCGGTTAGAGTGAATTTTTTCGAATGCGGAGGTGTGGTGGTTTCTATGGCTGTTTCTCACAAGGTGGCGGATGCGTTCTCGTCTGTTTTCTTTGTGAATAGTTGGGCGGCGGCTGGCCGTGGGAGGGATTTCGATGTGCCAGATCCGCGGCTGGATGGGGCGGAGCTCTTCCCGCCGAGGGACATGGGCGGGTTTAACCCCAGCACCGGGATGATGAAGGACCCGATTGTGACCAACAGGTTTTTGTGTTTTTCTTGGGAATTTATTACTTTTTAAGCTGCATGCCTTAAGTTATGTAATTTTAGCACATTTTTTTTGACTAATTTATTTATACAACACAACGAACAAGAAAATTTAAAAACTACGAATCAAAATGGAAAATATTCAAAAACGATAAAAATAATTCAAATAATTTGTCTGCTTTGAATGACACACTTTTGTCTTTAGTGAATTTTTTTTAGATTTTGACCATAACGTTGAACTTTTTAAATTTTTCTTGATCAAGAAGAATAATTATTCGAATGGATCATACACAAACTGATTGCCAATCAAAAAATAAAAAAGCACAAATCGATTAACAAGTAGTTCAAGAAAGATAAAAAAAATAAGTTCTGCCAAGCCTTCCAGTCATGTATTTCAAGAGAATGACGTGACAATAACATTTCTGCTTATTCCACTTTAAAAGTTACAACGGTAATTGTGTTGATTTCAAACCCCACAATACTATACCACATTACATGTTACATGAATTAATCGTGAGTGATATGTGAGGACCATGAGGGAAAAAAAAAAAGGAGTAAAAAAAAAAAGATATGTGAGGACCATCTAATATAGTGATTGACCATCTAATACAGTGATTAATGCTTTAGAAGGCGACACATGCATGCATAAACTCCCTTGGTCTATTCCGAGTTTGGTCAAGTGATTATGTGAAAGTAATAAGTGCTCCCTTGGTCTAGTTTTTCTTGTGGGTGCCTGCAAGTAGTGTTTAGGTTTATGTGCTTTTGATGTTTGGCTTTTTGGTCTCTTTAGGTGGTATGGGGGTTATCGTATCCCTTTCGTTGGAGCTTGTTTTTCCTTGTGGGTCCTGGCGGGTGTGTTTGGTTTCGGTGGTTTTGTTTTTCTGGCCTTTTGGTGGCTTGCCGGTGTTTTTTAGGTTTCAGCAGTGTTTGATGCTGTAGGGTTTGTTTTTTGGTGTTTGCTTGTTTGTTTTCAGGTCAGCTTTCTTTGGTTTTTGGTGTTCGTAGACATCTTGCCTTCTTTGCCATTTTTTTTCGGTGGTCTTGGGTGGCTTATGCCGGTGTTGCCTTGTTCCGTTTAATCTTTGTAATCGTTCATAAAGATTAATTAAATCTTTTTGCTGTTGCAAAAAAAAAACATTCCAAACCTTGAGGCCGCTGGAGGTTACGCCCGGTCATTATTTTTAGGTCCTTGGAATTAGTCGAGATGCGCGCAAGCAGGTCTGGACATCCGGTTATAAAAAAAAATGGCTCTATGCTTACAAGTTACAACTACACAATTTTATCTACTCCAGAGTCTAGTCTTTTGCTATATATGCACAGCTTGGTAGTACATGATTATGTTAGCTCTAGAATCATCATTAACGAAAAAATTATAAATTTTGCGTAATTATGTTCGAATATGAACCAACTAAAATTATTCCTAATTGGTCACCCTTATACCTTCTCAAAGTGGTCATTGGGTCAACTCGTCTAGGATTTCAGAATTAATGGTTTTTCTCGTTTATGTGAGGTTATTTGTTAGGTTAATGTTTTTTGTTCTGGAGCTATTTCCTTGTTTTTTATAAGATAAAAAAAAAAATCACCTTTTGAAATAACCTCTCTGCATATCCTTACCAAGTTCATCTTTATCTAATTATTCTATACATATATATTCTGAAAGAAAATTTTCGTCTGTTCATATGTTAATTATCATATATTAATAAGGGAATAAAATAGGGGACATGTCGCAAACGCAGGAGGCTTCTCACTAAAAGACCCCCTTCAATACTATATTGTATGGATTAAGTTAAAAATTATGAAGAGATCACCGATACAGATAAGTTAAGCTCAAAGGTAATAGTACAATCCGCCCGTCATTTTTTTTTAAATTTCTTGTGGCGACATTATTTTTTCAGTCAAATATATTTGCCTCACAATAACAAACTTTAAATCACCATATTTCTATGACTACCTAGGTACTATTTATTTGATTTCGAAATGTACGTCGATCGTCAGTATTAGGCCGGGTTGGGCACTCACTCTGTATTTGCAATTGAAATCCAATCCAATGCTTGTAGCCTTTCTCATCTAGACTTCACGTACGCCCTTCAAGAAATTAATAAAGAATTGTCCCTGTCGAAGTTGCTATAAACACAATAGAAAATATTTGAAGGGAAGATGTAGTATGCAAAAGTACTAATTTCGCTAGCCTAGCCTTGTCTCTGTCCGTCGGGCACTATTCAAAGCATATTTATCTCTATCGCCATTAACTGATCTCTGGTTAATCACCTTCATCACTATTCACCAATCTCCTCTTAATTAATTTCCATTATTGTGGTCATCACCATCAGGGCGGCCTAGGGGCGAGCCCAGCAAGTCCACGGTCTAGGACAACTCCCAGACTGGGGCAATCAATAAATAAATAAATAAATAAAGCACGGTATAAATATAAAAAAGTTTCCCTTAACTAGCAACAACTGTTTTCTTGGTGTTGTGGCTACAGCGTGTTTCCAAGGCTCAGGATGGGCCACGTTTAATTCCCAGCCCCCTCACACAACACCCACCCACCCCCCACTTTTTGTTTTTTTTTTTTTAAATTTTTTCGTACCTCTTTCTATTTTTTTCCCTCTATTTTGTTCTATCTCTTTTTGTTTTTTCTTTATTTTTTTATTACGAAAATCAAATTATTTTGCTGAAAATTTTCGATTGAAAGGAGAAGTTATTTTCTTTGCTAATCTTAAAACAGTATAACTTGGATTACATTTTGATGTTATTCAAGCTAAAGGATATGTAACTTTGATTTTTTTTTTTTAACTTGTATTTTTTATTTTATTTTATTTTGTATGACTTAATAGTAAGTGGGCAACAAAACACGAGGTTGGGCTTGAACAACCTAAATGTCGGAGCCGGCACTGATCACCATCATCGCACGCAATTTTCTCTAGCTACTTCCCTTCCCTCATCTTGATGTTGCCCTGAATCTCCCCCATCTTGGTTTTCGTTGCTCTTCCGCACCGGGATCTCAACTATGATCTAGCATACCTCAACAGCTCCTCCATTGTCGCGGTTTTCCTTATGCATATATATCTTGATCCTGTTCTCTCTCTTCTCCTTTTTTTTTTTGGTAAGTCCTGTTCTATCTTTTGGTGCTAATTTTTGGTTTCCTGGCTATTAGCTTCTCTCGATTTAATTTCCCTTTTGGCTTTTGGTTTCTTCTGATTCTTGGTCCTGGTTTCTCCCTTCTAACTCTTGTTTCTTCCTCCGCCTCCTAGTCATCGCACCTAGGTCTTGACTCTTGATTTCACTTTGCTTTTTCAAATTCAAATTCAAATTGGTAGACCTACTTGATTTGTACATAATATTAGGATATTATGTCAACATAGTCTGTAGGTCTTATTATTTTTTTCCTGTTTATACTTGGTTATTATTGATGTTTCCTAGTCAGCTTAGATTTTTTTTACTTGACAAAAGAAATTTATTTATCTTTGAAAGAAATTCAATGATTAAATGAATCAAGGACAAAACATCAAATGCTACCCAAAACCCAAAAAAAATAAAAAAAGGCAAGACATCAACCAAGACAACGACAACCAAAGGAAAAACCGCCCAATCCACAAATCGATCCAAGCACTTCCAAGTGCCAAAACCCAACCAAAAAACGCCTACTTCTGCGCGCGCGCAAACACAAAAAAATCAAAAGAACTACAAAAACAAACACCAAATCCAAATAGAACTGCTACACCCTCATTGACAGAAGTAAATATTATTAAAATCCCAAAGAAAGAGAGGCACTGTCCTGGCCTCCATATCAGAAACTTTACCATCCTCTAAATTAGCAATATCACCATCCTTTCATCTCAATAATTTTCTTCAAGTTAAAGCTCTTCCCCCCACACCCCCCCACCCACCCCCCCAAAATTTTACTCCCAACAAATCACTATTATGAATTATCTATCACCTTACGAGGTTCCTCATGCAAAATAGTGTTTCTATTAATTACGGATGCCAATGGATGATGAAAAAGAATAATATACCTCCCTAGCTTGACCTTTTAACTTGACAGCCTTCATCCTAAGCTCACTAACTTCCTTTTAGATCTATTCAACCTTCTTTAATTTCCAATTTTAAAATTGCCTCATGGAATGATCTCTCTAGTTTTTTTTTTTTTTTTGTTACGGAGTAATATTTTCTTAATTCGTTTAGGTTTCTTTGCCACCAAATAGTAGCCCATAAACGGTATGTTAGATATGTGTTTTTATGTACATGCATGTAAGCTTGGTTCATGACAATTTATTTTTCTATTATATCCATAGTACGTATCAGAGCTTCTACCGGTTTCAGTAGCAATTAATAGATGAATTTAGCATGCATCTCAGCTAAACTCCCTATGAATGAATCCTAAAATGAATCATAATTAGGTGACATATTTAAGCATAAGTAGGATCCAAATTTGTGAGTTAAGAATTGCTAACTTAAGAGTGAAGTGTGCGCTCAAATGGAATAGCTTAATCATTGTGTTAACGTTGATACTTATCCACTCTCCCTCTTCATAGATTAATTGAGATTTTTCAATTGATAAAAGAAAAATTTAGAAAATTACGTGGGAAGATACTTCATTTGTTGATAAAAATGCATGTGACGGTCTGAAGAAAACAACATTTAGAAAGGTACGTAGAAGTCCTAGTTTAGAATCTTAACGTCATTAGTAAACTTTTTATTCTTCCTCAATTCAATGAATTCAAAAATTTCTGTTTTTGGGTTCATCTCGCAATAATAAACTATTACAAAAGTAAACCAAGACCAACAAGTTACCCCTTCAACAAGTCTACCAATTCGATCTGTTGGCTAATCCCTCTACCCCTTCAACAAGCAAGTCTACTAGTCATCTATTGGCTTTATTATATCTTTTTCACAATTAGGTGGTGATATTTACTTTCCCGAAATTTCTATGCAACTCTTTTCAATGCTCGTGTATTTCACACTAAACTCTGAGATTGAATTTTATTAACCAAAATTTCTATTCAATACCACCTCGTGTACTCATTCCTACCCATATAAGTATCCATCCCACAGTCTGCATTGTTTGCACACATATATAGTCTACTACACACACACACACACACAGAGAGAGAGAGAGAGAGAGAGAGAGAGAGAGAGAGAGAATGGAGGTTGAAGTGGAAGTCATAAGCAGTGACACCATAAAACCCTCCACCCCAACGCCACCGCACTTCCGCCACTACCGCCTCTCATTCCTCGACCAAGTCATTCCCCCAGTCTTCATGCCTCTCCTCCTCTTCTACCCCCAAACCGCCGCCACCTCAGGCTTCACTCAAGAACACAAATCCAACAACCTCAAAACCTCCCTCTCCCGGACCCTAACAAAGTTCTACCCACTCGCCGGCCGCATCGTAAACAACGTCCACATCGACTGCTCCGACGCCGGGGTCCCCTACACCGAGGCCCGGTCCCACTGCCAGCTGTCGGACCTCATTTCCGACCCGAGCCCTTCCGAGTTCATTAAGTTTCTTCCGTGCGAATTTGGAGATGTTGGAGATGTACCGTTGGCCGTTAGGGTGAATTTTTTCGACTGTGGGGGTGTGGTGGTTTCTATGGCTATTTCTCATAAGGTGGCTGATGGGTTTGCGTCTATTTTCTTTATGAATTGTTGGGCGGCGGCTGGCCGTGGAGGGGATGGCGATGTGGCATCGCCATGGCTGGACGGGGCGGAGCTCTTCCCGCCGAGGGAGATGGCCGGGTTTAACCCCAGAACTGGGATGGTGAAGGACCCGATTGTGACCAAGAGGTTTTTATATCTTATTTTATTTCACTAATGCTTTGATGACTATGCATGGCCAATTAAAAAAAATTGCTTTGGTGACTGTTTATAAGTACCAAATTTTGGGTATCATGTGGAGTAAAACCATTGAATTGGTATTTGACATGATATTCACAATATGGTACTCAGACATGGTCACCATATATTGATCTTTTTATTTTTGGATTGTAGTTTTAAAATTAAGAGGAAAGTTCACTTTCACCCCCTGTGGTTATCGCCATGTGCGGATACCCCCCTTGTGGTTTAAAACTGACCACATAACCTACCTGTGGTTTTAAAAATGTGCGGATAGACCCCCTGCCGTCATATTTTCCATCTATATTAACGGAGATGTATCTCACACATCTCTAGAATGTAATCTAAGTCGTTCATAATGTATTAAATAAAGAATAGAGTATCTCTGTAAAAAATCATCTCGATCAGGTATCAATAACCCAGTGATCTAATTTTTTGAAATTTTTAGTAAATTCAAATTTGAAATTTTAATTTCATAACAAAATCGATTTGACCATGAGCTTTTCATTTTTTGATTGACTTGAATTTTGGCATAGACGTAGTACTCGTCAAAATTTACAATATCAACGGTTTGGATTCAATTTTTGGTATACAAGATGGTGTGGTTAGATTTAAAAAAGAAGAAGAATCAAGGGACGTGATGGGGGTATAACGGTCTTTTAATGTTGTGTCCGTTAATATGGATGGAAAATATGACGGCAGGGGGTCTATCCGCACATTTTCAAAACCACAGGTAGGTTATGTGGTCAGTTTTAAACCACAAGGGGGGTATCCGCACATGGCGATAACCACAGGGGGTGAAAGTGGACTTTCCTCCAAAATTAAAAGGGCGAGCTATTTTGTTTTACCATACTTCTATTTTTTGAACTATATATTTATACAACAAAAGGAACCAACAAAATAAAAACACAATGAAGCAAACTTGAAAAAAAAAATCAAAAAACAGAAAAACAATATGAATAATTCGTCAATTTTTTTATTAATAGTTTTCTTCTTTATTAAATTCTTTTATGATTTTTATCAGTGTCATACTTTTTAAAATTTCTCTACGAATGTTTAATTCAAAAAGATCAAACACAAATTTAACAATTTAAGATTTTTATCATAGCATCATACTTTTTAAATTTCTGTACGAATGTTAAATTCAAAAAGATCAAACACAAAATTAACAATAGATCAAGAAAGATAAAAGAAAGTTGGCCAAACCTCCCCCCACAATAGTCCTTGTGTTAAAAGAGAATAACGTGAACGTAAACACCAATAATATTGCTGGGACACAATAATCAACCATAACATCTACCATACTCGCCTAAGTGGCCCTACATGATTGGTAGGTGCAAAGTAATTTCAAAGTAATTGTTCTCTCATTACAAATTATACAGTACCACGTAGACAGATGCAATTGGTGTTATGGTGGAGTGTTGTCTCGCTAGCATTATCGAGGTAACATTTCCAGTTTAAATAAGTTGCAATTAATGGTACAATTAATGCTATTTTCTTAATTTCAAACTCCACAATACTTTAAAAATAGATAGAAATGAACCACAAAACTACAAAATATTTTAATGCCTCCATTCTTGGTCTCCCGTTAACGTCAAATACTACAGTATAATTAAAGAATTTCATTCCCGAAAGAAATCTCTTATTTTAGGTGAAGTCAAACAAATCTCAAGATGAATAAAAGCTCACCATGGGTCATTTGTTGAATTGTTGATCTAAAATGTGGCACGATTTCTTTTTTATCTTTGAATAGAGGGCAAGAGGATAAATTTGCTTAACCCACTCAACCAGGCAATTGTTAAAATATGGGCACGATTTGGGGGGGAAAAAAAATTAAGACGGAAGGAGTATTACTTTATTAGTTTAGAATCTTTACGTCATTAGTAAACTTTTACTTCTTCTTTCTTTCAACAGTCAAAGGTGTCCGAACTAGATTATACGCATCTTGACTAATTCTATTACTTGGATCGTTCAAAGGTAAACCATTCACACGGAGACTATTTATGAGATTCATAATAAATTAATTTTTTTTTCGTGACCTAATTATAAAAACTGTACTCTAGTCAGTTATATGTAGAGTAAACCCACCAACCAACTGAGCTAACCCTTGGGACTAACTTTTTCTTCCTTCAATGAATTCTAAAACTATTGTTTTACTTTTGGGTTCACATCGCATTGATAATTAAAAAAAAGTAATGCAAGAACAATAAGTCACACCTTCAACAAGTCTACCATGCAAATTGGCTTTATATCTTTTTCAACATAATTGATCTTGTTTTCCATAATTTCTATTCTATTGGAGTGGGATCTTATAGGGACTGGTCCGTTCTATTCGGGTCATTTTCGGGCCCTTCTCAATCCAGAAATGGAACATGGCAATTTGATTTTCCGGTTTTTATTTTTATAATGCTATGAATTTATAATAGATCACTATTGAGCATAACTTTCTCTTTAACCCTTGTCTAAAAATCCCGACAGGTTTGTGTTCACTGCCTCTAAAATCTCTTCTCTCATAGACAAGTGCACTGACGATTCAAGCCCTGATCCGAAACGCCCGACCCGCATAGAAGCCCTCTCCGCCTTCGTGTGGACTCGTTTCATGGCCTCCGCCCATTCCGAAAACGATCCCAACAAGATCTACACCATTCTCCACGCCGTTAACTTGCGCACGAGGGCCAACCCTCCTCTCCCCGACCACTACTTCGGCAACATCAGCCGGATCGCGATAACGGTGCCATCGATGATTGACGGCCCACCCAAGTGTTATGAGATTGTCAACCAGGTGACTGCAGTGGTGGAGCTAGGGAGGGATCAGTGTGGGCAGGGGCTCCCACTGGTTTTTAGAATTTTTTTTTTTTTTTGTGTTTATGTGAAAAAATTATTGGAATGTTTAAAATAGCACCAAAAATATTATTGAGTGTTTTGGGGTATCGCCACATGGTGTCTTAAGGCTTTTCTCTGTCATAGACTCATGTGAGACTCGTTTCGCATGAATATGTAGTGGAGAACAGTGTTGATATACCACGTGCGATGCCCAGAACCACTGAACAAATAATTATTCATAAGCAAACCTCTATTCGCTGAACTTTTGCCTCCAAACTACCACCATATTTATGGAGGTTAATTCATTTTCACCTTCTCCCTTATTTCTCTCTCTCTCTCTCTCTCTCTCTCTCTCTCCCTAAATTTTTCAATGACTCATCTATTTTGTGTTGAATATGGTACGTTTAGAACTAATAATTGAATTATATTTTTACGAGCGGAAACTATAAATTTATATAAAATTATGTAAGAATTTTTTCGTCATTGCTATGCTATTTAAAGACAATGTAATAGTTAAAGACTTTTGAAATAGGAATATATGTTGAAAAAAGAGTTCAAAGAAAATCAAGGTATGTCAGATTCTTCAAAAAAAGATAGATAATTTGTATATTTTGCATAACAACGTGGCATGGCATGTATGGATTGTCCCCTTATAATTGGTTCAAATTTCTGGTTACACCACTGCAGGTGAGAGGCGTGATAAGGAAAGTCGACGAAGAGTATGTACGGATGCTCGGCGAGGGCGATAACCACTTGAACACTTTGAAAGAGAGGGCCTCCATGTTCACCAAGGGGGAGATGGTCTCGTTGAACTTTACTAGCTTGTGCAGGTTCCCTTTGTACGACGCCGATTTCGGGTGGGGGAAGCCGGTGTGGGTTAGTACAGCTCCGATGCCGTTCAAGAACCTGGTTGTTTTCATGGACACGCATTCCGGTGACGGTATCGAGGCGTGGGTGAATTTGAAGGCGGAGGACATGGCTAAATTCGAAGCAGACGAGGAGTTGCTTGCGTTTGTTTCGCCAACCAAGGTTGCTAAATGATCAAAATTCAAGGGGGTTAGCTAACTCATGTATCGAAGTGTTTTCAAAATTTCACTGCATATTCGCTTGTTGATGCATTGGTATATATGTACGGATGGACAATTACATCTGGGTGTGAAAATAAAGGCCGGACAGTGAATCAGACGTACAAGTGTGAAATATGATCCAAATTGTAAAATAAAATTAAAATAAAATAAAAGAAGAAGAAGAAGGGATTTTTAAGGTGTGTATATATATATATATATATATATATATATATATATATATATATATATATAGAGGAATTTTCAAGTGAGGGATCCCTCATTTTTTTAAAATGAGGGACTTTCATTTTCCGATCAAAATTTGAAAATCCGAGCTGCTCAATGTGTGCAGAACGTGATTTTAAGGGTACTCGCGAGAAATCAGCAAAAAAAATGACCGGGAAGGGCTTCATCTGAGCAGTTTTTTTTGAACCGTTCAATGAAAACTGCTCGGATGAAACCCTTCCTGATCATTTTTTTTGCTGATTTCTCGCGAGAACCCTTAAAATCACGTTCTGATCACTTTGAGCGGCTCGGATCATCGAAATTCAATCGGGAATGGGAGTCCCTCATTTTTTTAAAATGAGGGATCCCTCACCGGAACCTAACTCTATATATATATATATATATATATATATATATATATATATATATTGTGTGAAGTTAAGTTTGTTCACCATTAATTTTGTGCTTGCTTTATACTTATGAAGCTGATGGAATCTATCTTGGAGAGATCCAATTAATAAGCGCGTTTCGGATAGGCTTGCTTTATCCAGTATGAATGAGGACTCGATCGATCCTATCCAGTCCCAATTTCCGTCTCAACTAGACAGGAGGTTTTGATTGATAAACGATCATTCGGTCTTATTCTGATTGATCCCCTTTGAAACCGATTGATCTGATCGCTGAAGATAGAGACGTCCTGCCTTGGATCATTGGTTCACTCACTCTCAAATACAGGAACATGACCCTTTCCACATTATCACTCGAGAAGACTTCCTGCCTTTGGTCATAATTGAGTTGTACGTTAAGAATCTCACATATATACTATAAATTTTTTGAGAAGACTTCCTGCCATTGTGTAGTTTTTTACATCACGTACGAAAATATTTATGGCCTGATTGCACCAAGTTGATGGACGGACGAGGGCCTTAAACTGCCTCAACTATTTCCGAATAGAATAGATAATCCACTACTACAATAATAGTTAAAGATGACAGTTTAAAAGTGTCATTAAACGTGAAAGATGACAATTTTGAAACTGTCATCTATGGAGCTGTCATTAAAAGTCTAGATTTGTTATGACAATAAAAAACTGTCATTAAACATATTGTGATAAAAGATGATAGTCTTAATCTGTCATCTTTAATCGCAAAGATGACGGATTTAAACTGTCATCTTATCTGTTCTCCATTCAAGAAAAAAAAAAACCAATTCTCTTTCGAATGCGTGGCCGCCCACGTGGCACCCATGTGCCTCTCGCATGGCCGCCCAGTGGCACTTGTGTGTCGCCTACTTAGCACTTGTGTGGCAAGCAAATATTTGCTTGCCCAAGGACTTGAACTCAAGAACTTCAGTTCCTCGCGCCCGTGTTACCATCTGAGCTGGCACGCTTATTGTTAACAAAAGACAAACAAAAACATGTATAGTATATTTTCGAAAATTTTAAGATGAGCACTTTTAATGTCAATTTTGGATGAAACTGTCATCGTAGACATTGAAAGTATGAGATGACAGTTTTAAACTATCATCTTATATGTTTTTATGACACTTTCTGACTGTCATCTTTTATGATCAACTGCAATGTCAGTTCTAACTAAAACTGTCATTAAAAGGGCTTAGTTTCAATGTTGCTTTTAAGGAAAACTGTCATTAAAAGGTTTCCCATATGCGCTTCCGGAAGCGCATGTTTTAATGTCAGTTTTAAGCAAAAACTGACATTAAAGAAAAAGATAATAATGTCACTTTTATTCTAAACCGACATCTTATATCGCAAAGATGACAGTTTGTAAGATGGACTGTCATCAAAAGTCTACAATCATATTTTCGATGACAGTTTTACAAAAACTGTCATTGTTTCAACTTTTTGAGTGTCATCTTTTAAGGTTTTTGTAGTAGTGATCATAGAATGGAGTCTAATCCCATTATGATGACAACTAACTTTATTACATATTCAAATACCACAAATTAAAGATGGATAGATATCAATTTCTTCAGCTACCTTCGTTTAAAGCATCTCCAACAGCCACTCCATTTTTCTAGCTATTTTGGTGAGAAAAAGTGTGATAGCTAGCCACTAAATTTGTGGACAGCCCAACAGCCTCCCTAACACTCCGTTGAAAAAAAATACTTAAATCACCTTGGTGCGTCCCTCCACTAACCTCAAACAAAAACAACACACTTTTCTCTCTCTCACCACCCCTGCCTCCACCGCCAGTCCGCCATTGTTACTCTCTCTCTCACACACACACGCACTCTCAAACCCACCGAATCTTTGCCTCTCACACACGCATCCCTTCTCACCCATTTCGAGATTTCCTTCCTTTAGACACCAGCGATTGGTTCGCACCGCCGACGATCGGAAGACCCCCCACCGGAAAACCCACAACCCAGCACCGATCTTTGGTCTGTCTTCCGACGACAAGGCTGCAACGCGGGGGGGGGGGGGGGGGGGGGGGGGAGGGAGAGAGAGAGAGAGAGAGAGAGAGAGAGAGAGACCTGCGCGCAAGAAGCAAGCCAAGCGAGGCTGAAAAACCTCACCCAGTGGGGTGAGGTATTGTAGCTCCCAAGCAAATAGGCGAGGCTCGAGCGAGTCCCTTGGGTTTGTGATTTCATGATTTTCTCGTCATTTTCGTCAAATTCTAAACTAGAGCTAGTCTCTTGGAGATGTTCTTACAACACCACCTAGGAACAAGTTTCTCCCTTGAGTATTGAGTTTGGCCGCTTCGATGTATCATTTGTCGAGTTTTAATAAAATCTTATTGCCTATAAAAAAACACCACCTAGCAACAATAACTGGCAAAAGCATCAAAAATAAATAATTGACTAGTCAGTTTTCATTCACAACTCCAAAAATACTAGTCATATTAATTGACTAGCTCCTATAAAATATTCTCTGTTTTTCTGTTTTTTTTCCCTTCCTCTTGTCAGCACATCCATATTCATTAACAGCAAGCATGAATCAATTGGGGGTGACCATGGCAAATGGCCATAAAATCTTCTAAACTCAATTATTGATCAATCATTAAAAACTCAACTATTGATCAATCATTAAAATCTTCTAAACTCAACTATTGATCAATCTTTAAAAACTTTCTAAGATATGCCTTTGTAGGCTGTATATTAGGTTAGTCTTTTTTTCCTATTTCAAGCTGATTTACCCAAAAAAGAGTCATCAAGAATTTGCTATTCGGGCAGAAACTAATGAACAAAACTTATATATAGGGCTTGTGTGATTCAAGCCAAAGAAACTAAATCTAACATTTTTGAGCTGTCACGCCCTCAATTTTTAACATAACTATAAATGATTTCTATAAATAAAACCTCATGATATCCCATTCGATACCCAAAAGATTACTGTATTTTCATTCCCATAATTATGCTTCCAAGTCCATTAGATTCCCAAATATTACATTATAGGCCCAACGGCCTCAAATTAACATAAGTATCATGCGTCAAGAGAGATAAGAGTTTACAACTATTCCTTATTCAAAAGAATTACAATTTAAGTAACAAATATATCTTTCAAGAGAAATTTCAAAGATGAATGAGTAACTCCTTTGGTTAGCTTTCAAATTAATGTCCACACTTCAAGCACTCCAAGCATGCAAACTATGGATCCGGATTAGTACCTGAAAATTATATAAGGCTTAAGCTACACTAGCCCAATAGAAAAGTCTACGCAAACTCTATATGTAAATAAGCAACACGGATGAACAAATGAGGGAAATCAAACGACAACGAATGTAAGCACAACTTATCATGGTTAAAGTGTTCAACTATCACCAATCCTTCTTCTCAACATACTCTTATATCCTATTCATTTCATTCGTGTCTCAATAACTCGTATCATTAATGAGTTTGAGCCGAAGCTCCTACCGCGCTAATTATGGTACCCTGATATCCCCTGCCAGGCACCCACCCGTCGATGGGCCCCAAGTGTTTGCGCATCATTCACACACTCAAATGTATCATTTGTATTTCAACGTGCAACAACTTACATTTCACATTTCTTAACTCAACGAGTTCATTTAAGTACATCGGATACCAATTTAGTGTGAAACAAGTAACACTCTCCAAAACACTTAAAAGAATGCATAAACAAACCCATTAAAGTCAATGAGAAGCTTCAAAAAGTGATTTGGAAGAACGTAGAAAAAGCAGCTCATGGACATTGTGCCTACCGATAGGTGCATGAGTCCTACCGGTAGAAGAGAAGAATTTTGGACTTGTCCCACCGGTAGATGAAAGTTCCTACAGGTAGAAATTGGAAATAAAGAGGCCAACATTTTGAACATAAAAATCCAATACTTGGCCTACCGGTAGAAGAAAAGTTCCTGCCGGTAGGAAATGTAGATTTTGAGCTGCTGCAGTACGTTTAAGCTGGTTATGAAAAATTTCTCACTTGTCCTACCAGTAGGTGAAAAGTTCCTACCGGTAGGGAGAGTGTTTTTTCAAGCGATTGTGACAGAATTTTCAACTTTTGATCCAATCTCAAGAACAACCAATACAAACTCAAAGTTGACACAAGAATACTCAAATAACATATAAAGAGAGGTAGAATTTCTTACCTCGAGTATCCAAGCCGAAACCAAAGAGATTGAGTAAGCCTTACTTCCGGAATCCAAACCAAGCCAAATACACCAAACCGAGCTCTATCCAACACGATATGAGCCCCAATACACAAGGAGAATATGGAGTTGAAGTTGATTATTGTGGATTTTGAGTTTGGAGGTGAGTTTTTGGGTGTGGGAGAGAGAGAGAGAGAGAGAAAGAGAGAGAATGAGATGGGGAAATGAGAAATAATTTCCCCAGGCACACACACATATACACACATGCACTATATCACACTAACACCCATATTTTTCAAACTCTTGCACATTTAACCTCCACATTCACATTTACGTCATTTTCTACCGTTTTTCCTCAATTACAAACATTAAAATTAAATAAAAAAAATTTACGGGTTTCTACATGAGTGGTTTCAATTGCACCGCTGTATCAAATCTAATTTTTTTGGAAAGTCCATGAACAGTATCTGTAATCTTCTAGGGGCTTGCAACAATTGATGGAAGCAAGAGATTCCATGGAGGGTGAAGACCCCAAAGAGGCAAAAAAAGAGGGAAAAAGATGGATTTGATGCATGTAGCCCTATACTTTCTCTGACTCTAATTTGTAGCAACCAAATCACCTAGAAATCGGAATAAGAGCAGGTTCAAACCTATTGAGGAAGAGATATTCCAGGGAGCTAATGGAAAATGATGAATCGAAGGGTGATTGATGAGCTAGAGACGCATAGAAAGTTAAAAAATTATGCACGGAAGTACTTCATTTGTTGATCTAAATGTGGCACGATTTTGAAGAAAAAATATGACGGAAGGAGTATTCTTTAGATTCTTAACGTCATTAGTAAACTTTTTCTTTCTTCAATGAATACTGACAAAAAAAGTAGAACCCAGAACAATCTTACGATAACCTGTATCTATTGATAAAACAAGAAAAATAATATATTGATAAACTTAATAAGTCACCCTTCAACAAGTCTACTGATCTATTGGCTAATCTATTGATAAACTAAATATCTTACCTTAAACAAGTCCACTAATCTATTGGCCAATCCATTGATAAGCTAAATAAGTTACACCTTCAAAAAGTCTACTAATCGAACAAGATGAGGACATAGTCAGAACTTAGGGGAGAAAACTCGATGCATGTTTTGTCTAATGCCAGGCTTAATTAGCAAGAAATCTAGGGTGAGGCTATCAAAATTAATATGCCATCTTGTCAACCGTTACTATCAGCAGCAATCAAAGGGAAGTCTCCGATGGAGGCACAATTCTGAAAGCTTGTTGCAGACAACGATGTGTTACGTGCTTTAGTTATTTTGCTTACGATCATTTGACTGAGTCAAATTTAGATCCAAGAGCCAAGGAAGTTGTTTTAGTGGGCTTTCTTTCGGGGGTTAAGGGATACAAGATTTGGTGTCTTGAGTAAAAGAAGGTGATCATAAGCAGGGATCGATGTTACATTTAGTGAATTTGCTATGTTATACAACATGTTCCTTCCAAGGAGAATGTGGAGCCAAGATCTCAACAACAGGTAGAACAATCAAAACAATTAGAACAGGCGGAGGTTGAGACTCCCCTTGTTAAGTGAGGACTATTCACACAAATAATCGTCCTCAAGTTCATCCCATTGAACAATACACTGTTAACGAGGAGAAGGAGGCTCCACTTTAAGAAGCACCAAAGCAACTTGAGTCCATTTCAACCAACAGAATGAAATGGGATACTCAAAAGTTGCTCGATATCCTAATATTGTTACATTTGCCTTTCTTATAACTGGCAATGATGTTTCTTATACTTGGTGGGAGGGTGTGTAGGGTATCGACAGTGACAACTAGAACAAGACAATGTATGATGAGATTGTTAGTAATTCATTTTAATCAACGGGTATCTATAATCTTAACGTGAGGAGATTAATAAGTATTTAATATAATGAAGCTCGTAATATAACTGAGATAAGGACGAGAGTGCAATTATAATTCTATAGTGGGGTGAATTATAATTAGTGAAATAAGAAATAGAATCCTGGTGGGATTAAGGTTTCTTATTTACACTGGGAGCCCATACTTATTACTCCTTAGATCCCTATCGTAACCTTATATATACACATTATGCTCTATGGGTCAGATATACGTTTTTTATTATTTACGAAATAGAGGCAGGCTTAGAGAAAGCAAATAGATCACGAAAGAGTCAACACTCGGTTCGTGTTTGAGACGTGCAGGGAATACGATAGAAGATCATAAGGTGCAGTCGAGCAGTATACGTGGCTTATAGCAAGACGTGCAATAACAAGTTTAACCAACGTTTGTGTCGCAGGGAGTTAAGGTGAAACTTTAATTCCGCTTTGTTGGGTTTTGCGGTTTTCTTGTTGTTTAATCAATCTGTACACGTCATTACTGGGTTTTGGGAATTATTTCCCAACAGAGATGGGTTCATGATCCTTAAGAACCAGACTTGGGAGTTGGTTCAACTTTGGTAAGAAATCTATTGGCTGCAAGTGGTACATGAAGAAGATGGGATCAGAATCTAAGAAAGTCATATTCAAAGCAACAATAGTAGCCAAAGGTAATTTAAGAGAGGGGGGAGGGGTGGATTAACTACAATAAAGCGTTCTCTAGTGTCATCAAACATTCATCAATCAGGATCTTACTAGTATTGATACATCAGTTTGATATCGAGCTACCCAACTCGATGTCAAAATTGCTTTTCTACATGGGAATATGACATTCAGTTTACTAGCATTGATACAATAGTTTGATATCCAATTTTCATTAACTACAATTCAAACTCAATGCTTCGATGTTGCCACAGACTTAAGATGAATGGAAACAAATGGATGATGTTGCCTATGCAAACGAAGCGGTTTGTACGATACTAGATATTTCAGTCTCATTTAGGATTAACAGATACATACAAGACCCGGGAAGGTGTGCATTGGCAAGTAGTGATCGAGATGATTCTACAGTATGTACATAGTATTGTGGTTGTTGGTCTAAAACTTGCGAGAAACAGGAAACTTGGCATGCATTTGGTTCAATACATTGATTTTGATTATGCTGGTGACTTAGATAACCAACGATATCTACTAGAAGGTATGGGTTTACATTTAGGGGGACGGCCAACCAGTTAGAGGTCAATATTACAGTCAACAGTAACTTTATCTACTACAAAGGTAGAGTATCTAGTAGTGACAGTGGGTTCAAAGAAGCTATTGGGGTACATAGTTTGATAGAGGACTTGAAAATTGTGTAGGAGGATGTTGAGGTATTTTGCGATACTTTTTTTTTGCTCGGCAGGTATTTTGTGATAGTTTAGTGCCATTTATTTGGTAAAGAACCATGTTTACCACTCCCGCACTAAGCATATCAACGTCCGAGTTTATTTTGTAAGGGAATTTCAAATGAAAGGGATATTTTGCTTTCATAAGATTTCAACTGTAGGATAACCCCATGCTTAGTTGTTATAAGGATCAATTAATTACATTGCTAGGACTTGATCAATGTCTCCTGGGCACTACGTGCTTAAAGGCGTTACAAGACAACATTGATACGAGGATTCTCACCAAGGTGGAGATTATTGAATTATGTGGCTGTGGCTCTCTCCTCTTTATTACCTATCACTATTAGCCTCCCTTTGTTCACTTCAACATCATCATCTACAGCTCTATGAGTCATCTCAACCATATGCCAATGTCTTCTTGCAACTAGATCATGAAGTAATGACTCAGAGAGAGGTATACTTTAGTTATAAAAGGCTTGTCCTAGCTATGAGATTTGTATATTAGCTAGAAATTAGAAAGGTAATTTGACGTTTAAAGATGAATCAAAGAGTGGTGGATAGCTCCCGAGGATAGCCGAGGTCTTAAGGCACCAAGAAGATCCCTTCCAAAGTCCAAAAAGTCATTTGAAGAAGTATGAAAGGGCACTTGGGATGGCTAAAGGTCAAGAGAACAAAACAAGAGAAAGTGCCAGTAGTTGGTGCAGTTAGCACAAAACCTTGCTATAGGTACCAATTTTGGTACTGATAGGCCGAAAACCTTGGTACTGGTAGCAGAAGATCAGATGTGCAAAAGTAAACCGTTTTCTACTGGTAGCTCAAAAAGCTTGGAACCGGTAGCACCTGCAGATTTTCTGGTATTTTGTGCTCGATCCTGTTTTAATTTAGTGGTATTTTAGACTTTTTGTAAGACATTTTAAGGGTATATAAATAGACGATATGACCAGATTTTAGGTCATTCACCCTTTTACTCTCTCTCTACCTCCCTCCAATTAGGTTTTGCTCTCAAACCTCCATGGTTTGAACTTAGATTTCCATTTTCTCTTGTAATTTCTTCAAGAACCATGTAAGTACTTTTCATTTCAGTAAATGTTCTAGTTTAATTTCGTGTTTATCTTTACTACGTAGTGTGTTGTCTCTTCTTATTTCTTGTTGATTTCATTTCCCACGGAGGGGCAGCTTCCTTAGGCTTGGTCATGGGGTGACCTTCATCCTATAACCTAGGTTGTTCAATATTTTCTCAAAATGTGAGAATTAATCTTGTCTGTGAATGGATTAAATTTTTACTTTTATGATCCAGAACTAGGGTTAACTCCGCCTGGTTCGTGCTTAGAGTCATATCTTTATTTCCCAGTCGGTCCCAAGCCCGGATAAAGGAGGAGGGTTGTGTGTTAGGTAGCTGACAGCCAGCACGTAAAAAACCCATTAGATCTTTTATGACATGAATCCAAATATGATTACGAGACATGCTAGGGCGTTCCCTTTAAGCGACGCGTTGTGCTTGCCTTCGGGTGCTTCGAAAAATGAGCAAGGGGCGCCACGCCGGCGCCCGGGTGTGGTGGTAAGTGAGCAAGGGTTCTCGCGCGTGCCTGGACGAGCGCGGGTAAAGAAGCTAGCCCAGGACTATAGAATTCGTTTAGCAACTTGGAATATAGGGACATTAACGGGTAAGATTAGGGAGCTAGTCGACACCATGCTTAGGAGGAGGATTAGTATAGCTTGCCTTCAGGAGACTAAGTGGGTAGGGGAAAAAGCTAGGGAGATAGAGAACACAGGTTATAAGCATTACTATACAGGTAAGGATAGACATAGAAATGGGGTAGGTATCGTAGTAGATAAACACCTGAAAGATTCGGTAGTTACGGTAACGAGAAAGGGAGATCGGATTATTTTAGTTAAGCTTGTGAATGGAGAGAGTATAGTTAATATTATTAGTGCGTACGCACCCCAAGTAGGCTTGGATGATCTTATTAAAGAGCAATTCTGGGAGTAAATGAATGACGTGGTTCAAGGGATACCTTTTGGGGAGAAACTATTCATAGGCGGCGATTTCAATGGTCACGTGGGAGTGCATAAGCAAGGGTATGAGAAGGCACATGGTGGCTTTGGATTTGGTGACCTTAACGAAGGTGGTAGGAGGATTTTAGATTTCGCGGTAACTTTTGACCTTATAGTTGGGAATACGCTCTATAGGAAGCGAGAGGAGCATTTAATTACCTTTAAGAGTGGAGCCAATAGAAGCCAAATCGATTATTTTCTTGCTAGAGGTGTAGACCGCTTGACATGTAAAGATTGTAAGGTTATTCCCGGTGAGTGTTTAGTGGCACAACATAGACTTTTGGTTTTAGATGTTCGTCTCAAGGGGAATAATAGAAAGAGAAAGGAAATTAGATGCCCACGGACTAAATGGTGGGGCCTAAGAGGGGATAAACTAGAGGTATTCAAGGAAAGAATGTCTCAAGAAGTACGGTGGAGAGTGGAAGGCGATAGTGACAATATGTGAAATACGATAGCTGACGGTATTAGAAGAATATCGAAAGAAATTCTTGGCGAGTCGAAGGGAAAAGGTCCCATTTCTAAGGAGACATGGTGGTGGAATGACGAGATTCAAATCATGGTAAAAGCAAAGAAGAAGTGCTTTAAAAAGTGGCAAAGGGACCGGAGTGAGAAAAATTTTAAGGGTTATAAACAAGCTAGCAAGGAAGCTAAGAAAGCCGTTAGGGATGCTAAGTTGAAAGCCTATGAGAATTTCTACGCTAGACTCGATGGTAAGGATGGAGAAAAAATTATTTATAAACTTGCTAAGATACGAGAAAGGAAAGTTAGAGACATTTCTCAAGTTAAGTGTATAAAAGATATTGATTCGATGGTGCTGGTGAAAGACGAGGCGATCAAGGATAGATGGAAGTCGTATTTTGATAAATTGTTAAACTAGAAGCATGAAGGAGGCTTTGGTGGGAAGGAGGTGTATGTACCTAGTGAGAACGTAGAATATGAGTTTTATCGGAGAATACAAAAGTTCGAAGTGGTTAAAGCTTTGAAAAGGATGAAACTGGGTAAAGCCCTAGGACCAGATGGTATCCCTATTGAAGTGTGGAAAAGTCTAGGTGACTTGGGGGTGACTTGGTTGACGAAGTTGTTCAACAAGATTATTATGACTAAGAAGATGCCCGACGAATGGAGAAGGAGCACCTTAATACCTATATATAAGAATAAAGGGGATATTCAAAGCTGCAACAACTATAGAGGTATTAAATTGATGAGCCATACGATGATGTTGTGGGAAAGAGTTATTAAGCATCGCTTGAGGATGGTGACTACGGTGTCGGAGAAACAGTTTGGGTTCATGCCAGGAAGATCCACCATGGAAACTATCTACCTATTAAGGAGATTGGTAGAAAAACACAGAGCAAAGAAGAAGGATCTCCATATGGTTTTCATAGACTTAGAAAAGGCTTATGATAGGGTGCCTAGGGATATCATATGGTGGGTTTTGGAGAGAAAAGGAGTGACCAAAGGGTATATCGAGGTGATTAGAGACATGTATGAAGGCGCCGTCACTACCATTAGATCACCAGTAGGGGAAACGAGTGAATTTCCAATCACCGTAGGATTGCATCAAGGGTCAGCCTTGAGCCCATACCTCTTTGCCTTAGTTATGGATAAATTGACTAGACAATTTCAAGAGGATATTCCTTGGTGTATGATGTTTGCAGATGACATTGTCCTCGTAGATGAAACTGCTAGAGGTGTTAATACGAAACTAGAAATTTGGAGGGAAACATTAGAGTCAAAGGGTTTTCGGATAAGTAGGAGTAAAACGGAGTATATGGTGTGCAAGTTTAGTGGTACCAGTAGTGCGCTTGAAGAAAATGTGATGATCCAAGACCAGGAGATACCAAAGAGTGATCATTTTAGGTATTTAGGCTCAATTATTAGTAGCAATGGAGAGATTGCAGATGATGTGGCCCATAGGATCCAAGTGGGGTGGCTCAAGTGGAGAAGCGCTACTGGTGTACTATGTGATAAGAGGGTACCCACAAAATTGAAGGGAAAATTTTATGGCACGGCCATAAGACCAGCGATGCTTTATGAGACAGAATGTTGGCCTATTAAAAAACAACATGTGAGCAAAATGAGTGTAGCGGAAATGAGAATGCTGAGGTGGATGTGTGGCAAGACTAGACGAGACAGGATTAGAAATGAAACAGTTTGTGAGATGGTAGGTGTAGCACCTATAGAGGAGAAGTTGAGGGAAAATAGGTTAAGGTGGTTTGGGCATATCTACTGTAGACCGGAAGATGCAGTAGTTAAGAGAGTGGAAAGGATAGCTCTAGGTAGCAATGTTACGGGGAGGGGTAGACCTAAATTGACATTAGATGTTGTAGTGCGCAACGATATGAGTCTTATAGGTCTATGTGAACAAGTGGCTCTTGACAGAGCTTAATGGAGAAAACGGATTCATGTAGCCGACCCCAAGTGATTGGGATGTAAGGCTCGGTTTGGTTTGGTTATCCAGAACTTGGGTTGTTGGACTTTGCTTATGTGTAAACAAATTCTTGGCACACATAATACTTAGATCCATGGCACCTTAGGTGTTTGATAAAATGCCAAAAAGAACTTGTTGAGCTCTTACCCTTTTGATCCAAAACTAGGGTTGTTAACTTCTTTGATTATGTGTCGACAAGAATCTTGGCACACATAATGCTTTGAACTATGTCACTCTAAGCGTTTGATAAAATGTCTCAAAGAGTTCACTACATGTCCAAACATCATTTTATATGAACAAATGAATTTCATTGTTAAATCCTCCGAGTGAGAGCATGGCCGGTGAGCTTGTTTCTCACTTGATATATCTTTGAGAAGAGTTGAAAAACTTAGGTTGTGGGTGGTTGAACCCCTAGACCTCGCCTTTCATCAAATTTTCTTTTAAATCGTGTCTAGTCTAAATTAGTGTTTAATAATAAGCCAAACCAAACCCAACCCCTTTATAAAACAAATCTCCCTTTTGTTTCATTGCTTCCCTGTAGATTCGACCTCGGACTAGCTTCCGAGTATTATGCTACAATCGAACTAGCCCTACTCTTGAACCAGTCTTGGTGGAATCTGGCATATCTTAACGAAACCCTTCACGTGGGCTTGACATGCGCTTGTATGGTCAGGAGAGGCTTACTTATCTTATAGTTTAGCTGCTTTATCTGTTTGTGGTTTCCTTGCGTGTTGTTTTGTCTGGTTCAATAATACTATTTATCCTAGTGAGTTTTACAAACCTACTAGACTCGAAGCCTCTCAAGCTCAAGCATTTTCTTCTATTCTACAACGCAAAGCTTGATCGCAAGCAATAAGATTTTTTTTTTACTCCGCCACAGAAAGATTTGTACATGGCTTATACAAATGTTGCGTAAACAAGAAAAGACACTTTTTTTCAGCCAATTTCTCATGCATATATTTCTAATACAAAACTTATCTCTATTATAAAACAGAAGGGTGCGGAGACAAATTGTTTGAACGACTCATATTTATTTGATCCAAAGGCTGTAGTGTATCCTTCTACTTTCCGGTTAAATGCTCATGATTTTCACCTAAATTACACAATTGGCATCCCTTTCCAACAGAAATACATAGTGCCGTAGGCACGGAATAGCACTAGTACATATATAATTTGCGACTTTGAAAGTGAAATGCACAACGTTTTTTTGAAGCTTTGTAATCGTATCCATTTGGCTTTGACCAATGGATTCATATCAATCTCGTTTCGTGTCAAACTCACTCTGTAATAATTTAGTTTAACATTTTTGTCATATATATACGTGAAAGTACATTGCATTGGTTATTAGTCGCAATCTTTTGATTATTTATTGATAAAATTCAGGACCATTTTGGATAAGTGTTTGAGAAAGGCCACAGAACCTTAAATTCTAATCGCAAGTAAGATTTGTAGGAAATTATACAAAAAAAAAACTCATTTGGGTTCATTTTGGGTCCCACAAAAATCTGGAAAAAAATCTGCAAATTTTTGAATATTATTTTTTGAGGCTCTGTAAGAAATCAGCTTCAATGGATATCAGTAAGTATTACTTTTAGATTCGGATGGGCAAAAACTGCTCAGTTCGCCGTTATAAATCCAAAAGTAATACTTGCCGATGTCCATTGGAGCTGATTTTTTACAGAATCTCATAAAATAATATTTAAAAATTTATGGATATTCTTCTAGATTTTTGTGAGACCCAAAATGGACCCAAATACGTTTTTTCTTGGGTGGTTTCCTGCAAATTTTCCTGGCAAATAGCAAATTCCACTATAGAACTGTGTTTGAAAAGAGAGATTCTACCCACCCGGATTTTTTGCACAGTGATTGTGCACCGATCACGGCGTGGGGCCATACAAACAATTTGAATTCGTTCATTAACTTTAAAACATTTTTCGAAGGGCCTCGGTGTAAAATCAGCTCAATTCAATAAATATAGATGCTTAATCCAATCATCTAACTTTTATTTAGATTTCAAGATTATGAAAAGTTAAATAATTGGATCGGGCACCTTTATGTATTGGATTGAGCTGATTTTTTTAGAGTGCCTTCAAAAAAATATTTTACATTTAATGAACGACTCGAATCTTTTGTGTGGGATCCAAAGTGGGCTCCACACCATGATCTGTGCACAATCATGTGCACAAAATCCGTGTGGGTAGATTTTCTGGTTTGAAAAAGGCCACAGAACTGTGATTAATCTAGAAATTTATGTATTTTGTCCCGCAAATATTTATGAAGCCAAAGATTTTTTTGTCATAGCAAACAAACTTGGATTACTCTACCCCCAATCAAACTCTTATTGAAGGTACCAATGATTTGATTCATGAAACTTACTTTTGCGATAGAGAAGTTTAGTATCTAAAAAGCAAGTGTATAATTATATGGTCGTGGAATTGTTATTAACTTTTTATAGTAATGCAAAAAATCTTGCATTTTTTTGGGCAAAGAACGTTTTATGATATATATATATATATATATATATATATATATATATTTATCGGCTAAGTTTTTATTAAAACTCTATAAATGGTACATCAAGCATCCAATCAAAGATTGGACAGAACACCTGACGGGCAAAGCCCGAAAACACCTAGGGCATGATGCCCAAACACCTAAACGGCTCAAACGCCAAAATAAAACATTACAGCGCAAATTATATCATCATGTACTTATTTTTCGTTTTACAAAATATATCATTCTCTCACAATATATATCACATTTAATTCAAAAAATAAGTATTTATTTTAGTTAGCGGAACAGGGCCTTGGGGCACTAAATATTTTATTTATAGTACTCTTTTGATTAAAATCCGTGTAGTGGACAAATTAACAACAAATGTGATTAACAAGCTTATAAATTGTACCGGCCGCTACATATTTTACTAACTAGCTATTTTTGTGTATAGTAAAATCACGTGCAACTTGTGGGTGTCAAAATTTTCTATAAGGAGCTCCGAAGCAAAACGCGATCACCCAAAGTAGTATTAGAAACAAGTGCGACAAATTCTTTATCCGCTTCAAATTTCGCGATGTCGTTTTTTTCCATATTAATCCAGGCTTCAACCCCTTGACCATATCTAGTAGGCATGAAAAGGGTCAAATTCTTGTAAGGCAAAGTGGCCATGGTCACCCAAATGGGCTTTCCCCACCCGAAATCCGCTCCATACAAAGGGAAATGGCAAAGGCTTGTGAATCTAAATGATTCCACCTCTCCTTTTGTCAAGTTCTCAGCCCGTCCTTTGATGAAATTCAGATGCTCGTCTCCCTCTTGGAGTTTCTTCACATAATTATAGTCGATTTTTCTCACTGCTTCCCTCATTTGGGTAACGAGGTCGAACCCCTCTTCGTTGGTGTCCAACGACGGGAATGCCACTGCAAATCGGCTAAGATTGCCAAAGTAGGAGTCTGGTAAAGGGGGATTCATTCGCGGACGTAGGTTCACTGCTTGCACCACCGAGTACACTCTGTTGGGAAGTTGCACATTGAAATTACGATACATTGAAAAGTAACCATAAGAACAACAATATTACATGAAAATTCAATAAAAATGGGGAACCAATATCCTTGGAGAGCCAGGGGTGTGTTTAATGCAAATTAAATGATGGTTTAGCTAGTCCCGTATTAAAAGCATCCACAGTTGAATAACCAAAACCATTGGGTTGCTAAAATTAGCAATGTTTTCTAAAAAAAATGCTCACGGTGGTATAACCAAGCTTAACAACTTCTTAATAACTCATCAAATTTTGGCCATTAGATAATCAAAACTAGTAACCTTTTGTCAATAATCAAATTTAGTGGTCTCTATATTTTTCAATCAAATACATCAATCATTACACAAACCTCTCTCTCTCTCTCTCTCTCTCTCTCTCTCTCTCTCTCTCTCTCTCTCATTTTTAAAATAAGTGTTTGTTTTTTTTGCAAAAACAGTAAAACTGTTTTTCAAAAACTATTTTTTATTAAAAACTGTTATTTTTAAAAAAAATGTTATTTTTCTAAAGTGTCTTTTCATAAAATTGTTTTCTATTTCTAATAACCTATTTTCATTAATTCGAAAACTATTTTTTTTTAAATTATTTTATATGGTGACAATTTTTAGATTTTTATAGGTTGAAAAAGTGATGCAACAAGTTTTGATTATTCAGTTTTGATTATGCAATTGTAGATATCTACATTACTAACCTATATTGTGGACATCTACATTGCTAACCTTAGCAACCTCTTAAATGAATAACCAAAAGATGATGTGACAACTTTTGATTATTCCACTATGGATGCTGTAACAAAGGTAAACTTGTCGCGATATCCATGCCTTCTAGAAATAGTGTATTATAATGGGAATTGATATTCGCGCTCCAAGATTTACTGCAGGCGCTCCACCTTTTTGTTTTTACACTGTGATGTTGCTGGCGACATCACAGTGTAAAAACAAAATATACTGTGATGTTGCCAGCAACATCACAGTATAAAAACAAAAAGGTGGAGCGCCTGCAGTAAATCTTGGAGCGCGAAAATCAGTTCCCTTTATATATAGTGGCATGATGTGTAGGTTATTTTATTCAGGCAAAGTGTTTTTATTTTTATTTTTTATAATTAGATGTCTGGAATAACTTAGGCGTACCTATATTAAAAGAATATTGCAACGGCCAAAAATATTGAAAAGTTGAAATATTAATTAAAATAACCGCATAGAATTATGGAACAAATGGACCACCAAAATTGGATAGAATACTAAGAATCTTAAATCTCGACAATATATACCTTGGAGTGTTTGCTACTCCTCGGGTGGCAACAACATATCTGCTCCATATGAAAGTCGAAAGCGCCTCAACGCGAGTTGGTTTTGCTGCGTATTTGGCTCTAAGAGCCGATATCGCTGAGTCAGTGAACACAAACCTCTTGGTCACAATTTTCTCTTTTGCAATGCCAGCCTTCCGATTAAAATTAGATATATCTTTAGGTGGGAAAAGACTTGCCAAATTAAACGAAGGAAGCACCGCATTACAATGGTCTCCTCGGCCAACGGCAGCCCAACTGTTCATAAACGTGACAATCGATGTTGCATCCATAATTATGTGTGAAAAACAGACACCAATACCAGTCCCACCGCAGTCGAATATGTTGACTTGAATTGCCAATAGCAAATCCCCTGAATTCTTGAGCTCACATGGAAGTAACTTGTTGAGCTTGGCCGGGTTGGGTTGGGCGAGGAATTGTGATAGCTGGCATTTGGCTTTGGCTTCCGTGTAGTAAACACCGGTATCATTGCACTCAATGAATCGATCTTCTTTGACACGACCGGCTAGGGGGTAAAACCTCGATAATATCTCGGATAGGGAACTTTTTAGTCGATCGATTCTTTTAAGGGTCTTGACTCTAATCTCATTAGTGCTAGGCTCCGATGGGTAGAAGTAGACCATAGGCATGAAAACTGGATTGTTGATTTGATCGAGAAAGGAAAGTTGCACATGGCGCAAGTGGCTAGGGGTTGGGGAAGAAGGTTTGATTGTTTGCCTGGAGAAAACAAAAACCTTCATTTTTTGCTCTATCTTTTTTATTGTGATGGGTGCAATTAAGCAAGAGAGTTTGTGCCTGCAGTGGTGGCCAGCTACATCCACTCCAAGTTACGCTTATATAGAAATCTGCAAATGGGATCTTATTAGTCATGTGTATAATTATTGAATCGACGAAGAACAAAAAAAGAAGATGACAAAAGGAATTAGGTTTGTTTTTCCTTGGGATTGTGGTGAACTTTCTGGTTCTCCCTTCCCTTTTACTCGTTGTACCCTTTTGAGTTTTGAGTTTAATAAAAAAACTGTTGTTGATTAAGAAATTTCGTATAGTCCTTGTTTATGGTTGGCTAGTTGTCCCTTAGGTCAGAAGGTTGATTGTTCCCTGTAGTTGTTTACGTTCCAAATTGGTAAAATCGTTAACACCGTTAACGAAACTAACGGAAAAAAAAAATAAGTGTTTCAATTTTCAATCCGTTTGAATAGCGAAGATCTTTTTTTGATTTTTCCTAAATAGTGGTAGAATTTGGCTAGCCTTCACAGTACCGAGCTTATTAATTCGTCTTAGGGATCTTAAGGCTTAGAGTAAAAATTCATACGACATTTAGGATACAAGAACAAAAAAAAAGATTTCGCACTCAAACGGAAATTGGATTTGTTTTTCCGTTATTTGGTTAACGGGTTAACGGTTCTACCAATTGACTTAAACAACTAACGAAATTGAGCACTTTGACTGAGTTTTGAGTTTAATAAAAAAAAATTTCCCTTTTCGAGAAAAAAAAAAAGGAATTAGGTTTGATTTTGACATTTTAATTAAGAGAGAATGATGCCCCTTGTTCAAATTATATATGCTCCCTTAATTGATCCACTGTTTTAGGCACTATAACCCAATCAAAATGGAGTTTTATGATTGAGATGAAGAATCGCCGTTCTGAATTTGTTTGGGTGGGTGGTTGGTTCCACCCTGTGCACTAGTGTAAATGGGAGGGCCTGGGTCCTGTTGGAAAAGTGGCCGGCCACAGTCCAAACACCTCTGATTAGGATGTGGTTTTTCCGTTTTTGTTTTTGGCGCGACACGTTAACACGACTCAAATCTGACACAAAATTAGCAGGCCGTTGGGATTGGCTTTTTCTCCTGACACGGATACGATTATGGCATCACGCAACAACACCAGTAATAAATAGTTCGGTTTGGGACCAGGGCCAACTTATAGGGTAGGCGAGAGAAGCGACTGCTTCCCGTCCCCGAATTTTGGTCCAAAATTGAGGCCCCGCTGTAATGTAACTTACATATTAATATTAGAATGTTTCCAAATGAAAACACAATTGTATCTTATTTTCTTCAAAAACTCTTGCAATCATATTTTTTTTATATTTATATTGTCATAATTGTATTCATTTAGTTTTATTTTTTTGTTATTTTGTGTAATTTTATCATTTTTTGAAGAAATTCATGAATACATAAAGGGCTCAATATAGAGAATTCGCTTCGGGTCTCCAAAATATATGAGCCGGCACTGTTTGGGATGTTGGGTCAGTTGTGGCTCTAGGAATTCTCAGAAGAGTGTTCAAAATCTCAACTACCTGATCTAGAAATTATACACGTATAGGGTATTCAAGAAGGCTAAAACTATAAAAAATAAAAAATTTACTTGTATTCTAAATAATAAAAAAATTTGGGGTATTCGAGTGACCACCCTAGCCCTAAGGTGAAGCCACCACTGCTTTGAGTTGAAACCGAGTGACAAGAAGTAGACATGTTAAACCCATGTAATAGAAATTCAGCTACCTATTTTGAAGATTATTCGAGCAAAAGTTGTAGTGGCAGACTTCTGTCAACAAAATAAAAATGCATGTGAAAAAAGAGTTTTGGGATTAATACCATCTTTTTGCTTTATAATTGAAGGGTTTTTTTATTTTAAACACGGAAGGGTAAGAGAGTAATTTCACTTACCACCTCTACTAGGCAAGTCATTCATGAGCTACTGTTTGAGTCACTTATCAAGAAATGACTTATAAATTACATAGGAATTCCACTACATATATTGAATATTGTTTTAAGACAACTTTCATTTCCCAATAAGAGTTAGTCTGATGAAAAACTTAAATAGCACCATAGATTTGATATTTGAACAATTGATAAATCTTTTTGCTATGACACACTAACATGACACGAACCGCGCGCATATTGACCGAAAATGACATGACGTGTAAACACAAAAACTAAACGAATCGAGTTAGAGTTAGAATTGAGAGAATCCTGAAAGAAAACCAACACGACACGATATTTACCCGTTCTGAATTTATAGCGATCATATAGGGAAAGCGGTTCTTTCGTCAACTCTATTTCTCGTCACTTTAAAGGACATCTTCTATGAATACTATGGACATCCTGCGCGCAACAACTAAATCAAATCCAAAAAACGAAATTAATGCACGAAATATCCCCCACTATGAGGAATAAATTAATAAAACAACAAAGATGTAAGCCACCAACACAATGTGTTTGGGTTTTCATTTCACATTAATTGTCATCAGTTTACCTATTTTCCTTATCAAACTTTTAGCTGTATAATTTATGATCGTCCTAGCCAACTGAGGCTAGCTCAGTTGATCAAAACTTTGCATCCCACTAAAAGGTCAGGAGTTTAAATTCCAGCTAGAAGTGGGTGTTATTTCTCTTCTATTTGTTGTGATTATTTTTCCGTTAAATGGGGCTATTAGTTAGGATGAGCTTATAGTGATTGTGTACTAATAAACCAAAAAAAACTACGTACTAATTGTTGACCTGGGATTTGGAGAAAATTTGGCCCAATTCCTATGTTAAAAATTTATATAACGCGAATTCTTTTTTTTTTTTTTTAGTGAGCGAGACTTCGATAATGTTCATAAATTTTGTCATTTTAGGTGCAAGAGAATTTGAGAACTTTATGTGGTTGTTGCAAAATATCGTTTGTCCTTGGAGGAAATCAACTTCCAAAAGCAGGACATTCCACTAATATTTGGGCCAATAGGGGGCTATTTTTTCGTAGTATTTAGGACTTAATCCAAACATGTTGAGGATTCATGTCCATTTCGTGTGAGTACTGTCCGTCTTAAGGGCCCAGTCCAAACGTGCAAGGGATCAAAGAGATAAAATTCCACTAGGCTGCCAAACATTTCTACCTCTCCCTTGTTTATGGGAATTGATTTTATCACTCCCCTTTTATTAATGTTACTCCCCTTCTCTCATAAAACAAATTATCTAATCAAGACACAAAAGGGAGTGACATTAACAAAAAGGTCAGGGGAGTGGCAAAATCACTCCCCTTGTTTATATGCTAAACACAAAACATTCCAAAAAGTGGCTAATCCTCAAGGGAGGTGTGTATATATATAAAAGCTCATGGGAAAAATAAGCCAACCACTATGTTTTGAGTCGTATACATGCTAAAAAAAAAAGAAGAAGAAGGTTCAAGATATATGACGTTAATAAATATTTTCTTTATGTAAAACAAATAGATTGCATTTTATTTTGATCTTTTACGCTCTCCACATTGAGAAACTAGAAACGAGGACAAACATAAACTAGAATAGAAATACCATATTAAGGTGGGATGGAAATGTGATCAGAGTAGTGCTATTTTCAAGCAATGGCGGACGCAGGATTCTCAATTAGGGGGACGCAGGATTCTCAATATGGGGGACCAAACCATGTGTATTCATAAATTAATAACAAAATAACATCAATATATATTAAAATATCAGCAACATATATGTCTAAACGTACAAAAACTGAATTTTATGAAGTGCATTTCCAGCTTACGCACACCAAAAAGACCAAAAGGGATTACATAAGTACTTTTTGCAGTTTCAAAATCAAAAGAAGGTAAAACACTTCACATTGTGTTTCAGGCTTTAATCCTCATTCCTCATATCATATATGTCCCCATTGCCACAGCAGGTAGGAAAGCATAGATTCAAAGTTGAATATATATTAATTCACCACAAGGAAGTACCAAATGCTTCACAACAAAGAACTACCAAATGTGAAGAAATTAGGTGATACTAATTAGAGATTTTCTTCCCTTAGTGACTGTACTGAAGAGAAGCAAAGACTGAGTATATGTTTTTTTCGTTAGTCTGATTCTCTGGGATTCACCCACCTTTTCAGAGAGAGAGAGAGAGTACAAATTTCTTGTTTTTTTGTTTTATGAGAATGAATCACACATTCCTTTTAGGCCCTATTTAGTTGCACGGAAAGTACAGGAAAATTAATTTTTCAGTAACTTTTTGTTTGTTCAGCTACTAGAAAAGTCGTAGAACCACATCTTCAACTTTTCTATTAGGAAATACTTTCCTGCAAAATATTTCTCTTCAATCAATATTTCCTTCCCAAAAGGTGCTCATTGGCGACAAAATTATTATTTCATTGCCAATTCTAGAATTAATTAATTTTTTATATTAAAAAAATATTATTTAAAATAAATAATACTTTTATGTAAATAACATATATATATATATATATATTACATTACACAACGGTTTTGCAAAATGTCTCTCTCATAACTGTCTTACATGGCACAATGGAGGGATGGGATTGAATTGTGTTATAACCTTTCATTCAATTCTAGGGTCCAGATTCTCTCCCAAAGAGTTTTGGTAGTGGGGAGTCCTTTGTGGCACTATTTTTGGACTAAATTGAGTGTTGCTAATTTAGCATGGTGAAGATTGATCTCTCAGATGGAATTAATGATGGATTGAAGAATATACAATGGTGAAGATTGATTCTCTCGGTTTCCCAATTTGAGACGATCTCTTTATTTTAGCATTTTCAAATCCAAACAAGGTTCTTCTATTATTGATTGGGTTTGCCACAAAGGACTCTCTCTCTCCCCAGAAGGAAGGAAAATGAAGTGCGAAAACTCCTCTCTTTGTTCCGACCACGTACCGTGCAAGCGCCCATCTCCAACGGCTAGGCAGGTCATATTCCTCCTCGATGATTTTCATTTCTCTCTTCTGCTCTTGGATACAGTTCTTTCTCCATTGAGATTTAGTGTGGTAAATGTCGACGGGTGACTGAATCTCTTATTCCTGTAGTGTTTGTGATTTCTCTGGTTTTTATAGGTATTTCATAGTTTGTGTTTTTAAGTCTAATTTCATTTGTGAATTAGCAGTTTACTGGGATGTTTTGGTGTGTAATTTTAACAAAGTAACAAACTTAAATCATTACCAATTTTATTTCTCTCTTTTGCTCTTGGTTCATATTTCCATGGCTTTCTCCATTAAGAATTAAGCGTGGTGAATGTTGGTGACTGAATCTCTTATTCTTGTAGTGTTTGTGATTTCTCTGCTTTTATAGGTATTTCATAGTTTGTGTTTTTAAGTCTAATTTAATTTGTGGATTTAGTAGTTTGCTGGGATGTTTTGGTGTGTAATTTTAACAAAGTAACAAACTTTAATTGTTACTGATTTTGTAGATGTTGTTTGTTAGTTTGTTTATGTGCTGATTCAAGTTAACTGGTAGATATACTTGACCTTTTTTTTTTTTGTGAAGTTGGAATTTTGCGAATTGGCCTTCAAGAAGTTAGAGAGACAAAACTGGATAATTTGTTGAATACCGATTTCGAACTATCTTCAGACACAGACATGCGCTAGTATTATACATAGGTCAACTTGCAAGTTTTGAAAAAATGTCAATATATATTTGATTTTGCAATATTCGAAACGAAATGTCAAGTGGCTAAGTGGTGGGAGGAGTTGTTTGGAAACAGGAGGTCTTGATTTCACGAAAATTCTTTTTTGCTTTGGTTGCTTTTAGCGACGAGAGCCAGAATGTTAAACATGAAAGTTCTTTTGCGAGAAAGATTGGGCGACGAAACTGAGTGACAAATTTTTTTTTTTGCATTCAAAGTTCTATATAAAATGAAAATTTTTATTATGATTGAAAATGAATTGTGCTTAATTTAAGTGAAGTTTGTTTTTACTTTGACTACTCACGAACGATTTAGTACTTACACTAGGAAAAAATATAAAAGGAAAATCAAATTATATGTAAAAAGAAATACAAAATTGCAGTACATTTTTCGAGTCCAAAGGGTTCAAGCGAACCCCCTCAAACATGGGTGCAGCCGTCCCTAGTCAAAAAGTCGTCAAATTTAGGCTAGAGGAGGCTTACTACTGTCTGTGTCAACAGAAATGCTAGGTCCACCGCATGGAATGCGGTGACCGGTCCACTGCACGGCTATTGGGGCACATTCCGGGCCCCACAAAAATACAGAAAAATATTTATAAATTTTAAAATAATATTTTATGGGACCCTATAAAAAATCAGTTTCAACGGATATCGGTAGGTATGTTTTTCAGAATTTGTAGGAACGAAACTGTTTAGTTTTGCAGTTTCGTCCCTATAAATTCAAAAAACATATCTACCGATGTCCGTTGGAGCTGATTTTTTACAGGACCCCATAAAATATTATTTTAAAAATTATAGACATTTTTCTGTATTTTTGTGGGGCCCATTCGCCGTGCGGTGGCCGGACTCCGCACCACACATTCGGTGGCCGTAGTCTGGCTCGACAAAAGAGAGAAGACATGTCAATATATACGTGGAGCATATTCCAGCGTCGTTGGAGATAAAATCCAAGTCTTAATCTCCAAAACTTGGTCTAGAAAATTATGGGAAAGTAAAAATCTTGGTGTAGAAAATTCCTTGCAGGATTTTGAATTTGAAAGATGAAAATGAACCACAATTAAGTTGTGAAAGAAGAATGAATGAACCAGAAGTTGATGGACGGACAAATTAATTAATTAAGGTGGTCCTCTCCTCCCTCTTCAACATGCATTCTCTCCCACACCTCGGAGAAACAGTGTCGACACCATGTCTTGATTAGTATCCTCATTTTGTCGACATTTATTTTGACTGTGACTATGCCATAATCACCAAATTAAGAACCAAGTTAAAAAAAAAAAAATTAAATACTACTAATACATAATCTCCAACAACCAAACTACGTACCATGGTTGGAGCCCTTCGAGGGGCGCTTTGGGGTTCAGGGCTCTGGACAGTTTCTGAACCCTCTGCGGACTAATATACTAATACCTTGTTAACCCCTGCTAATGTATACAATATTGAAAAAAAAAAAAAAAACTACCATGCTGAATTTTTTGAAAATGAAATTATTACTTGGTAAACTCATTATGCGTGTATTCATGCCAACTTATATATGTGTATTTTGACTAATTTTGTGAACCTATCCCACTATCTGCACTAACAGGGGCCCAATTTAAGCCCGGACAAACTCTTGTATGAACCAGCCCCTTAATAGTTGGTAACAATTGGTGGCAGGGGTGGACGGTCCCATGGAGGCAGGTGCTCGGTCCCCACAAGATCTTTAGAGAAAAAATAGTTAGAGAGGATGTGGTCCGGTATATGCTAAGTTCCAAAACAGAGCAACGTACAGTGTAAGACATGTGACTAAACTAAACCCTCGTTTCGAAATGAAAAATAGTGAGACAAATGAAAAAGATTCATTACTTGGCCTTTTCATATTTGGATAAGGTGGAGTTTAAAGTTTGTATATTTCCTTTTATGATTTCTCCTATTATCTTCTTTCGAGTACTTGTTCTCGGTTTTTTTATTTATAGTATCACTTATCCATCAGCCTAACCCACTTTACAGAAAAGGGTGAAATATGAATGGGTCACCAGTTATCCAGCTAGACATTTGAAGTATGAAACATGCATGCATGTGCAAAAGCTACTAAAGCTTTTTGGGGTTCTATATATTAATCATTTGAATTTTGCAATTCTAATACATGGCCTCTCCAACGCGACCCATTGATGTGAGATTCATACAATAATCTTGAGTAAGTACTCAGTAGTACTACCGTATTGAGTCGTGGTAAAAGAGAATGACTTGAGGCACCACATGACGTTATTGCAGAAGCATTGAATAATTTTTCTTCTAATACTTGCAACTTTTTTTTGCTCAAAATGGTAGATAAATTTCTATTGTTTGTAAAAAAAAAATAAAACATGAAATAACAAAAGAAATTAAACCCAACAGCCCTTCTGTGGAGAAGAAAACTGCCATAAAGGATGGTAGGCCTCCCAAGTAGATGAACCTAATTAAACCTCTCACCACTCACTTTACCAAGCGATGCGAAACACCATTAATCGCAGTTCTTCGATCAAACTTGAGCCTGCAAGTCCTTAGTACATGTTTACCCTGCAATTTCTATAAATCAATCACCACAACAGCAACATCGGTTTGGGTCGGACTTATGAGCATCTCCCTCTGTCCCTCAATCTCTATATATCTTGAAACCCTAGTTCCAAAGCAAATTTCAGGCCTTCACGAGCTGCCATAGCTTCCAAAACCAAAGAATTCTTTATGTTAATTGAAAAATATTCCCTCTTAGCTAGCTTAACTTTTCAGAGGAAGTACATGTGAAGAAAAGGTTATATGTAGTATTTCTTATTTGCTTCTTACATTGCTTACCTAGTTACTAGAGGATGTCTGTGCCTAAAGGCACGTCAAGACCTAATATAGTCGTAACATATAAACTATATATTCTACGTGAGTGCTTTACGTAGCCAACAAATGTAATCTACACATTGTCTTAGTTATAATTTTGAGACGTTTTCCTATTTATGAAACCAACTTAAAGTGGGAAAATTTCAAAAGACAATCAACTGAAAAAGAAATATAGATTAAAAAAAATTACCGTAGACCATAGTCAAAGTTCGGAAATTAAAATTTTTGATTATCCATTTCAGGAGACATTAAAAGGGAATCAAAGTTTGGCAATTAAATTTCCTTGCATTATTGAATTCGTTAGTGTGTGTATATATATAAGGAAAGATTCTCACTACCCCAAAAAAGAGGAGAGGTTCTCTTGTTTATTGTCAAAGAAGAAATAATCAGACGGCTACAATCTTGATTAAAACGATCGAATGGCTGTAGAGGTATTCATGTTTGTATGAATAGACAAAAAACTAAATTCCCGTGCATTATTGAATTCGTTAGTGTGTGTGTGTGTGTGTGTGTATATATATATATATATGGAAAGATTCTCACTATCCCAAAAAAGAGGAGAGGTTCTCTTGTATATTGTCAAAGGAGAAATAATCAGACGGCTACAATCTTAATTAAAAACGATCGAATGGCTGTAGAGGTACTCATGTTTGTATGAATAGACAAAAAACCGCTCTATTTTATAATATAGATGGTTTAAATACAAGTAATAAGCAAAATCGTTGGGCTACCAATTACGTTCCTATTTCCAAGTTGGTTATGCGTTATGGGTTTCTTTAATAAGCAATCAAATACTAAATCAGCAGCAGCCAAACAAACTTTTTTTGCTTTTTACAGTATTAATATTGGGAAATTGGAATATAATTACAAGGAATCACATTTATAAAATAAAAAAAAAAAAGGACGAAACAAAAAATGTTCTTGGAAAAGGCAACTCACACCTCATGCATGCATACAGCGGCTGACATAGGGGTACAGGTGGGGCGGCGACCCTTCCAAATTTTGAGAATTTTTATTTTGACCCCCACATATTCTTAAATATTTACAAATATTTAGCATTTGGACCCTCCGAATAATTAACTATTGCGTTTGAATCTCTTCAAATTCTAATTTCAGTTTTACGATTATCTGATCGTATTGTGGGGGGCCAATTTCATCGTCCACTTGCGGTGTCCCACTTAAAAATAGAGCAAAATTCTGTATGGAGTGACCCCCGAGGGAGTTGATAACATTTAATTGAGAGGTTTCAAACTATGATCTTAGAAGAAAGCAAACATTTAAGTCTCAAGCCTAATTATATCCACCACAGCTAATTATACCAAATTTCATTTAACTCCCCTCTGCATAATTATATCCACCACAGCTAGTTCTAGCAACCAATCTTGAAATTGTTGTCCATTCCCTGTCTAGTGTTGTAGAATTAGGTTTCGTATGCTTCCAATATGAATGGCCGACAATTATATAAACTCTCACCATTTTGGTCATAAATAGTGACCCATTCCAATGAAGGTTGAATGAGGTGCATGTACTCGTACAAAACCAATCCATAATGACAAACAGGTGGGCAGTTTTAACAAACACATTGTCGAGCAAGGCAGTTAGCGGCCTCAGTGATCAATTGGAGATATATGGTGGTTTTTACCTCTTCAAATCCATAAAGCCAATAGAATTAAAACCTAAAAAAGCTGGAGCAAACACGTTCAAAGTTTGCTTTCTGAGATAAAAGACAATTAATTGAAGGTGTAAACCCCAAGGGTTGGCATGGTAGGCATGGAGGGTTGGGAGATTAAGAGTTTATTTCCTTCTATATATGTCTCTAAGTTCGAAATTTTCTAGCTGGTCCTATCAAGTCTTATGAGATTAGTACATGTGAGGCTTTGCTTAAGAGATAATTAGGCCTCTTGCTAGTGGAGAGTAGGATTAGTCCCTCAAAAATTAATTGAGGTGCATGAAAACCGGCCCAAACCTCTAAGTTTTTTTTTTGTAATAAAAAACAACGGGAAAATTTCAAAATGTCTACCAAACTTTGACCTCAATGTCTAATAGATGTCCAAACTTTAATGATGAAGTTGTTGTTTAATTAACCCTCTACCGTCTAAATCCATCAAATTACTAATGAAAATTGCTAGAGTTAGACACATCTAGCCATTACCCAGAAGGTTAGACGTTGGCATGGATGACTCGCTCTTTTTTAGAGAAAAAATCCTTTAAAAAATCCTCAAACCCCTACTCTTCCCTCCATTTTTCATTTTTCTGCACTCTCAAAAAAACAGAGTATCACCCCCTACCTCAAATTCTCATTTATACCACCATAACCATTCTCCCAAATCCTTCTCCATTCTTGAACACTTCCATAACCTATTTAAACCCGAAGTTCCACTCTCAATCGATACCACTCCTCTCCCTAGCAACTGCTGTAACATTAAACCCTCTATTTATTACTAACTCATTAATTACAAATTTCCAAATATACCCAGTTGGACCACCACTAGAACGTTGATATCTTTTCGATTTTTACTTCTGAATGAGGTTTTGGGGGGTCCAACAGTTGCGGTAATTAAAGTTGTGATGAGTTTGAGTTATTTTCTTCTAACTTTGGAGGGTTTTAATAAATAAAAAGAAGAGAATAAAAGTCCAAGTCAATCATTTCTATTGGTAATTTGACGGATATAAACGGTAAGGGGGTCGATTGACTAACAGCTTCGATGTTATTGTTAAATATGAGAGAATAGATATTTTATTGACTTCAATTAAAAACTATACAATGAGCCCTCTATTTTTACAAGAGAGAGAGAGAGAGAGAGAGAGGGAGAGGGAGAGAGAGAGCGGCTAATAACGAAAGGAAATTTTACTAATCAACTATGCAAAAAAATCATCCTAATTACAATCAAATCACAATTTCAAGATCACGATTTTATTTATTATATCGATTTATTCTAATAATTATAATTGAAATTTGTTAAAGTTCTTGAGTGTCTATTAAGCATTGAGATCAAAGCTTAGGGGGTATTGTAAAACTCTATTCAAAAAACAAAGGAGTACTAATAAGTGTGTTGTAAAGGATGTATATGCTTATTAATTAGGGAGGCGGCCGGCCATTGGCAAGTTGGCAACCATCATCTACTCTCAAATCAAAAGTATTGGAAAAGTCTTAAAGCAAGTAGTATAACTTTTTGAATATTCTACACTCACTGTATGTCTGTGTGTCTACCTTTAAATTAACAGCAACTACAGTAACTCATGGATTTTTTACTACTAAAGTTTTTACCAACTTTTTCAGAAATTCCCGTTCAAGTATACTCTTGTACGGAGTATTAGGAGATGAGGACAAGCACACTTCCACAGTGCGATTGCGTTTAACGTACACATGCCCACCTATGTTGACCACGTGTCTCATCATGCACCTAACTCAATATCACACCATGATGAATGTACATCACATCTTACGTGGACCCCATTTCCCATAACGAAAAGTACTATTATGTCTGACGCGGATTCTTACAGCTAGTGGTATTATGTATTGCAGCATTTTTACTATTTCCCTCCCTCCGATGTGAAATTTGAACCGTCCATTATCAAGCATAGACGGCCTGGATGGGGCCAACACCCAAACGACAGCCTCCCAATTCACGCATTCGGATTATCTTTAAGTTCGGTTCAATTGGTTCCCCATTGATAAAACAAAGAAAAAAAACCTCATAGGCTTAATGTGTGTTCCTCAAAACCTTAGAGCCTTTAGGAACTCAGTTTTCCCCGAACCAACATGCCGCGTGGCACAATGAATTTAGCCACACGGTAGCTTGCAATTTAACCCACAGCAAGACACTTCAGTATACCTAGTGACACTTTAAAAGATTCTTGACAACCGCAAATACGCTGTTGGCCACTCCTGGCGACGAATCTCTGACAAACGGTGCGATTCAGAAAGACCGATGATGAGATTCGGTCTTCCTCCACCCTTGCACTCCTCCACCATCACCTCCACCCGTATTTCTTCACTCTTCAACTCAAGGGTTTGCACTGACATACAGTCCTTTGCTTACAAATTTCGTTTTCAATCTATAAAATCCAAAAAAACTCCCTTAAATCCAGCCTCCACTCAAAAGCTACACGACCACCTCCGTCAAAACCACATCCATCCTTCCATATTCAAACTCATTCAAGCCTATAAAGAGGTATAAATGGGTTTCTTTGAGCTAAAACCAAGTTTAGTCTTGAGGGGGGGCTAACTAAGGTCATTAAGCGAAACGATGTATCATTGATTGTATTATCAAACATAACCCTAGCATGCCTTTATATAGGCTACATTGTTCTTGGTCACTAAGAAATCTAAACCAAATAGGAAACATGCATTTTAAAGAAATCAGCCTAACTAGGAAAGATGAATAATAGAACCTACAAAACATGGTAACATAATATTCAGAAATATTATGTTAACAAATTCTCAGTTTTTCTATACTGAGTTGTGGCCTCAAGCAAGCTTCAAAAGCAGAAAATAATCAAAAATTAGAAACTGCAGTACTAGACACAGTGTACTGCGAGGCACCTCAGTGTACCGCATGGCACACTGTGTTGTGCCACGCAGCATCTTAAGTCATTGATTTCCAAGATTGACCAGTACTTGTGGAGTCACAGACATTTTGAGCCATTCCAGAATGGTTTTCCACAATTAAAAACCCCTTTTAAACCTTTTTAAAGCTCTTAAACTCCTTTTTCATGGTTTTTAATGTCTCATAGTGTATCAAGATGAATCTAGAGGCCTTACAAGCTGTTTTCAGTATTTAGAATCAATAGAAACACATTTTCTAGGCTTATGGTTCATCATGAAGCATAAAGACCAAAACTGTTTTGTGCATCGGTGCACCATGCAGTACATCACTCTGCCGTTGGCATTCTATATTACAGCAGCAGTTTTCTGAGTTATACTGTTATTTTATTTTTGTACGTATTCATTCATTTTTACAATGTACAGTTTGCACCACGAGCACGCCGATGTGTTAGTTAAATCCCATTACTTATTTGCTTCCCCCTCCCCTCCCGTATCTGTTTACAAAATTAAGTCTCAAACAATTTTGAATTCCCTCAATTAAAATGCTTAGTGGAGAATGACTCCACGTCAAGCGAGTGGGGTGTTTTTTCAACAAAATCTTCCCCTCTCATAACTTGGCTCCTGAACCCAAGATTTTAAGGTTTTTCGTCGGACAAAAAGCCTTATTCTTTTTCTAAAACAAATCATCAGTTTCTCGGATCAATTATCTCAAAAATCCGAGTGGCGACTCTCAGAAACAAATCCGGGCTGGGCTGCTCACGAGGGTGCCCGGGTAATTGTCCACAGATTAATTTCCTAATTGGTACCCACATGGAAAAAGGAAGTAATTGACAGTTGTTACCAAAATTGTTTAAACAGTATTCATTCATTTTTCACAGTTTAATTTTCCTAATTAATACCCGAGTAAGAGGGGAAAAAATAAGTAGTAATAGAGACCCAAATTGTCATCGAAATGAAGACATTATTAGGCTGCAGGAAATTAATTATGTCCCAGAAAGGGAATATTTCCAAATCACAAATTGCAGAGGGTACTGGTGAGATTCTGGCCCCATAATATTTTCCTTGTTCGTGTATATATACACAGAATAACAATACTCCTAGTAGTAAGAACTGAAGGATAGATAGCGATGGGGATTTTGGAAAGATTCTGCCGATTGATCGATGCCTTTCATATTATAATATGTATATATATGTACACGTACACACACATGTTTATGTATGTATAGACTAAATCAAAGCACGGAGTGGGAGACTGGGAATGACCAGCGCAATCCTATGTTTGAAACCCACCAGTCACCACCTTTGAACCCCCACGTGCTTTTCTTCCTACTTTCGTCGCAGGTCTCTTACAATACTCTGATTATTAAACCCTGCTACGTTTTTCTTTTACCATATTTAATTGTGGTTAAATAGTTTAATAATATAGATACACCCTTTTATTCCTGAATTAATTACTCCTGTTTATTGAAGAATCTAGTCCTTTTTTTTCCACTCTGTTTTCCGGGATCAGTTACTGTTTTATAGGAGTTCATTCTGGTATTTGAACTGGGTACCGATTATTTAAGGATTTTCTCTTTTTTTCCTGGATTATTTTGCTGTATTATTGGATTTTATCGTGGTTGTATTTGAAGTTTTGAACTGGGTATTGATTTTTCCAGTTTAGTACTGGGAAGCCATTGATGGGTTTTTTTGCGTCGGTTCAACAGGTCTACTACTGGCTGAGGCTTCTCTCTTAGGGGTATTGGAATTTTGTGTGCCAATGGAAATCACTCTAAAGCTTGTCAATGTGGCCTTTTTCTTGGTGTTTCTGCTAGAATTCTTCAAACGAAGAAGACAAGTTGGTGAAGATCAGTTCAAAAGTGGAGCAACAGAGGAGAGAAGAAGATACACAGGCTTTGCCAAGATCACTACAATTCTGTCTAATGTCTTGATCTCTATTTTCTATACAGGGTTTAGTTGCTATGAGTTTTGGAATTCTAAAACCATCCCTTTAGTTTCTGCCTTGTCATCCTTGACTTGGATCTTATCCAGTGTAGTTTTAGTCTTCTCAGAGGGGAAAAAGTGGCCTATAGTCCTTATAGTTTGGTGGGTATTCTCCAGCATCTGTGACTTAGTTCTAGTGTCTAGTTACCTAATCACCCATTTCACATCCGTGAAGCTAGTGCCCTATTTTCTGCCTGAAGCAGACATTGTTGATTTTGCTTCATTCCCATTGTTGATTCTCCTCTGCTTCAATGCTCTGCTGCTCAGCAACAAGGGTAGTGAAGGAAACACAGACGATATCGAACACCCATTGCTTCAACAAGAGAAAGGAAACGTCCCTAAACATGTCTTTTCCAGTGCTGGAATTTGGAGCAAAGTCACATTTATGTGGCTTAACCCACTCTTTGAAATAGGCCGGATTCAAAAACTCGAATTGCCCCACATACCCTCCGTTCCTTCGTCGGAAACAGCTTCTGTTGCCTCTTCTTTGATAGACGAATCGCTTAGAAAACAGAAAACAGAAACTCCTTCATTGCCAAGAGCTGTACTGCTTGCTCTCTGGAGACCCCTGGCCATAAACGGCGTCATTGCAGGTACGTCTTCTTCTTTTTTCTTACTCTTCTGTTTCCCTTCAAAATCGTGCTTATTTTCCAGGTTTTTCTTAACAGACTTTTACACAGTTTTATTTCTTGGAATCTTTATAGGAGTGAATACAATTGCTTCATACATGGGTCCCCTCTTGATCACACTCTTTGTGAACTTTTTAACTACAAAGAATGACAATTCAAGCCACTACCATGGATTGATTCTTGCATTGATCTTCTTTTTGGCAAAGACAGTAGAATCACTGTCTCAAAGGCAATGGTATTTTGGGGCACACTGTATGGGTATCCGAGTACGTGCAGCCCTTATGGTATTGGCATATAAGAAATCCTTGTCAATCAAGTACAGTGGCACGAGCAATGGAAAAGTCATAAATCTCATCACAGTAGACGTCGAGAGGATTGGGGACTTCTTTTGGTACATACATGGAGTTTGGTTGCTTCCATTTCAAGTCATTTTAGCCCTGATTATTCTATACAGAAACCTTGGTTTAGTTCCCTCGTTTGCTACTCTTTTGGCTACAATTTCTGTTATGGTGAGCAACACCCCTCTGGCAAGTAGGCAAGAAAGGCTCCATTCAAAGATAATGGAAGCTAAGGACTCGAGAATCAAAGCTACTTCAGAAACACTAAAGAGCATGAGAGTCCTAAAACTCCATTCTTGGGAATCCACCTTCTCGAAGAAGATTTTTCAACTTAGG
Source organism: Rhododendron simsii (assembly GCA_014282245.1). NCBI lineage: Eukaryota > Viridiplantae > Streptophyta > Magnoliopsida > Ericales > Ericaceae > Rhododendron > Rhododendron simsii. Next base: position 17,294,751 of record CM024964.1, on the reverse strand, counting down.
GAAACTGAAAGAAGTTGGCTTAAGAAGTACCTATATACATGCTCAGCCGTAGCTTTTTTCTTTTGGACGTCGCCAACTGTGGTTTCCATTGTCACCTTTGGTGTTTGCATTGTTTTGCAAACACCATTGACAACAGGTACTGTCCTTTCAACACTAGCTACTTTTCGGATTTTACAAGAAGCCATTTACAATCTCCCAGAGTTGCTATCTATGATTGCTCAAACGAAGGTGTCAATTGATCGAATGCAAGAGTTTCTAGTACAAGATCAAAAGAAGCTGATACAGTTTAATGGCTCAAGAAAAGCCACTGATGTTGCAATTGAGCTTGAAACCGGTGAATACTCATGGGAGCCATTGTCAACAGCTTCGAAAAAACCCACCATCAACATCACTCAGAAAATGGAAATCAAGAAAGGGTACAAAGTTGCAATTTGTGGCTCAGTTGGGTCGGGCAAATCAAGCCTTCTTTATAGCTTTCTTGATGAGATTCCTAGAATTTCTGGGGGAGGGATTAATGTTTTTGGATCCAAGGCATTTGTTCCTCAGAAGGCTTGGATCCAAACGGGCACAGTGAGAGAGAACATCTTGTTCGGAAAGGAATCAAAAAAGTATTTCTATGATGATGTCTTGGAAGGATGTGCTCTAAAACAAGATATTCTTATGTGGGGGGAGAGAGATTTGTCTGTGGTGGGCGAACGAGGTTTGAACTTGAGCGGAGGGCAAAAGCAGCGTATTCAATTAGCCAGAGCTATCTATGCTAATTCGGATGTATATTTCCTCGATGATCCATTTAGTGCCGTTGATGCTCATACTGGAGCACATTTATTCAAGGTATGCATTATATGTCCTTTATCTATGTGTAAATAGTTTTTTTTTGTTGTATAATATGCTCTTGTAATGGGAAATTTTATTTGCAGAATTGTTTATTGCACCTCTTATGCCAAAAGACAGTGATCTATGTAACACATCAATTGGAATTCTTAAAGGCAGCAGATCTTGTCCTGGTGAGTTATAAGTTGCCTTAACAGAAGTGAAAAACTCGTGTCGTTTCCCAAGAGTTCTCTCATTCATTTGTGTCGTTTCCCAAGAGTTCTCTCATTCATTTGTTTCCTTCAAATAGGTGATGAAAGATGGTAGAATCATACAGTCAGGAAAGTATGAAGATTTGATAGCAGAACTTGATGGTGAACTTGTTACACAAATGGATGCTTACAACAAATCTCTTAACCAAATGAATCCTTCCTATGACCATAAATCCGTAACCAATACGGCCCCTCTTGAAGTTAATGAAGAGGAAATTGGAGAAACCGCAAGAGCTGTAGGCATTTTGGAAAGAACTCAAGAAGAAGAAGCAGAAACTGGCCGAGTGAAATGGAGAGTATACTCGACCTTTATCACTTGTGCATATAAAGGTGCGCTTGTTCCAGTGATACTTCTCTGTCAGGTTTTCTTTCAAGGGTTGCAGATCGCCAGCAATTACTGGATTGCTTGGGCGATTGACGAGAAAAACCAAGTTAGTAGAGAGCGAATGATAGGAATATATGCTTTGATCTCAAGTGGAAGCTCCATCTTCATATTGGGGAGGGCAGTTTTGCTCTCAACCATTGCCATTGAGACTTCTCAGTGCCTATTCCGTGGAATGATTACATCCATTTTTAGGGCACCACTTTCTTTCTTTGACTTCACACCTTCAAGCCGGATTCTCAGCCGAGTCAGTATACTACAGTGAGCTTCTTTTTTTGGGTTAAAAGTTGATTTCATCAAACTTATCCTTTTGGTAGTTTTTTTTAACAGGCTTCAACAGATCAAAGCATAGTGGACACCGATATTCCTTACAGATTGGCTGGATTAGCATTTGCGCTTATTCAGCTGTTAAGTATCATCGCCCTTATGTCCCAAATTGCGTGGCAAGTCTTTTTGCTCTTCGTTGTGATCTTGGCAATCTCCGTGTGGTACCAGGCAAGATCCAACTTCTCTTCAAAATGTTAACATTTCATGCATTTCCCAAGTCTTGTCCAAGGACGTAAGGCCAAGAACTACATTACACTCTTAGAAAAACCCATGTCAGGCACTGGAATGTTTCTCACACTTTTAGTTGGATATTTACCTAGGAAACATACCAATGATTCAAGTTTACCGGAGAACTATCATAATATTTTTATATAGGCACGACATGGTCTATGACATAGCCTGTGGCTGTGAGTCATATCACGAATGCAGTTCAGTCTCAATAAGATTCCTGAAGCATGCTCAGATAAACAGCATGATAAGGGACAGCAAATTTCTTTTGGTTCTTCTTTTATAGATTCTACAAGTGCTGAAGTATCAAGTAATATTTTGCAGTGTTACTACATCACTACTGCAAGAGAATTAGCAAGGATGGTTGGGATTCGGAAAGCTCCAATTCTGCACCACTTTTCAGAATCCTTGACCGGGGCTGCAACAATTCGTTGCTTCAATCAAGAAGATCGGTTCCTCAAAAAAACTGTAGGACTGGTTGATGATTACTCTCGCGTTGCTTTTCACAATTCTGCCACGATGGAGTGGCTTTGTGTCCGGGTCAACTTTCTCTTCAACCTTGTCTTCTTCTTTGTTCTTGTCCTCTTGGTTAACCTGCCAAGGTCATCCATTGAACCTAGTAAGCTGCTCCTCTACTTCTCTATGCGTTATTTTTACGTTTTCTTGTTGGCAAAGAGTGTGTATCTTTCAATAAAGGGATATTACAGTTAACCCTTGCGATAATTAGTTGGACGCAGATTAAGGTCTTCTGATCAAAACTAAATTCGTTGGGCACAGAAATTACAAAAGGTGCAGGCGAAAACTGTTATTAGAGAGTGACATGCGAGGTTTTTTTAGGACAAACGGTTTTGAAAACTCTAAATGACATACAGATTTCTTTCTTCACCGCCTTTCTTCTTTTTGGCGAGATAGGACAGTTTATTTGAACAATACCAAATAGTTTATCAGCTAAATAGGAGCTATCTCCCATTTTGGTCGGCAAAGCGTGTATCATTTTCTTTCTCGAAGTAAAGGTTCCAAGTTTAACTGCATTAAAATCCAAAACCTTTTTTGTCCAAAAACCTCGTACGTCCACTATCGAGAATCGGTTTTTTTTTTTTGTTCACCTCTATCATATTTGATATAAGAGAGGACAATTTATCTGAAGTACAGGAAACTGTTCTATCAACAACCTTTACACATAAATAACAATTTGCGTATGTCATCTCGTTTTCTTCATTTTACATTTTTACTTCTCTCCGAAGAAAAATTGTGTTGATTTTGGATGCATGGCCCTGAGAAATGATTCTTTTTTTGTGAACGGGATGAGAAATGTGTCTGAATGGATACATTTTGGTTATCTGATCACAGGCTTGGCAGGACTGGTGGCTACATATGGTTTGAATCTGAATGTTCTCCAGGCTTGGGTTGTATGGAACCTATGCAACGTCGAGAACAAAATGATATCAGTGGAGAGAATTCTTCAATTTACCAATATTCCAAGTGAAGCTCCTTTAGTGATTGAAAATTGCAGACCGGAGCGGGAATGGCCAATAAATGGAATAATTCAATTGGAAAATCTCCATGTCCAATATGACCCATCTCTCCCTAGAATTTTGAAAGGAATCACTTGCACCTTCCCTGGGAACAAGAAAATTGCCATTGTGGGAAGAACCGGAAGTGGAAAGTCTACTCTAATTCAAGCCCTCTTCAGAGTCATGGAGCCTGTACAAGGAAGGATTTTGATTGATGGAATTGATATTACTGAGATTGGTTTGCAGGATCTGAGGTCTCGGTTGAGTATAATCCCACAAGACCCAATACTTTTCCAGGGAACCATGAGGAGTAATCTTGATCCTTTGCAGAAGCATAAAGATCATGAAATTTGGGAGGTAATAATAAGCTCTAAGTTATATGAACTCTTGAAAGTACCTGTATCGGACTATCAACCTTTGGGTAATCGTATGGGGTATGTCTTTGACATTGTTATCTAGACACTCACCTAGGAAACACATTTAGTATTCATGTTTGTGCAGAACTCTGCTTAGAACAATCATATTATGCATGAACTGATATGTGCAGTATGATAAATACATATGAATTAGAATGTTGTTCAGTTTCTCCCAGTCGTTGATTAGAGAATTAGGCCAGCTCGATATTGAGAATACTCTGTACCCGAATCCTTATAACACCAAATAAATGAGATCATTTTCTTGAATGTTACAATGCATATGAAGCTTAACTTCCTCTTATTAATCTTTATACATTGTAGGTTATGGAAAAATGTCATCTTGCAGATATAGTAAGACAGGATCAGAGGCTTCTTGACATGCCAGGTAGGGAGAGTGAAAACAAATTATTTTCCTTCTAGAACCCTTGCCAGACCCTGCAGTAGCGGGAGGCCCGTGCATTGGGTAGCCCTTTAGCTTTCTTAAATTTCGGTAACCGTTTAGCGTCCGCTTCTTGAAACTTTTGGTGAATTGGCTCAGTGGAAGAAGATGGAGAAAACTGGAGTATGGGACAAAGGCAGCTTGTGTGTCTTGCTAGGGTGCTGCTGCAGAGGAGGAAAATATTGGTTTTGGATGAGGCCACAGCATCAGTAGACACGGCAACAGACAATGTGATTCAAAGAAGAATCAGAGAAGAAACAAGCAGGTGCACCGTTGTAACAGTGGCTCATCGGTTACCCACCATCATCGACAATGATCTTGTTTTGGTTCTTGATCAAGGTAAGACTACGAAATCCCAACTTTAAGTGAAATACCTCGCTTCTTCAAAACGTATCAAATCTTAAGTTCTGCATCTTATTCTTACCATTAGGACTTTTTTTAGAACTTCTATAGGGGGAGATAAATGTCAATCAGACATATTTTCAAAAGTGACTTCTAGATATTACATCCATAAAACAAATTTTATTTACCACTTGGACACATGGGGGTGTTTACAGCAGCTGTAAAAAAGATGATAACCTGGAAATACTATTTCGATGCTTTTGGCTTTGCGGAGTCATTTTTTACCACCCAAATTATGTGAATGTGTTAGGAACAAGATGAATGGGAATTAGGATCAACATATTGCTTAGAAACTTGGTAATAGTAACATGGAAAAAGGTCAAACTGCTTATACTTGGTTCTTTTCGCCAATGCAGGCAAGGTTGTGGAATATGACTCGCCAAACGAGTTGTTGAAGGATAATTCTTCTGCTTTCTCAAAGCTGGTGACGGAATTCTTGAGTAGGTCGTCTAACGGTAACCATCAATAGGATCTAACTTTTTTCTTCCAGAAGGAATGGTTCTAAACATTTTGCACCGTAGAGCACTGCACAGGGCCTTAACTTGGTGTAGAATAGAATGACAGGAATAGCTTAGCCAAGAGTATAAGCTTTAGTTAGAGATTACGGGGTTGACATTCCAAACCTGTAAATTGATATTTATGATGGAAATATGAAACTGAAGTATTTATTTATCACAATTTCTGGGTCGTGAGAATTAACTACTTTGTCAACGGATTCAACAGAGTCATTCGTTAAACCAGGGTCAGGAGTTAAAGTTTCATAAAACATACCTCCATCCTGGTTTATTGTGGAATCGGGTGACACTCCCTCAGCATCAGAGGTGGCAATCACAACCCATATTTTAGAACCCGCCCAAATCCGTCCGCTTATAACCCAACTCAATTCGCCCATATTGTATAATAGGTTTATATGGGTTGAACCCATATAAACTCATATTTACATGGGTTTATGTGGGTTGAAAATGGGTTCAATATGGGTTAGAATTGAAAGACCCATTCACTACACAAGAGTGAACCAAACCTGATACCTAGGTTCAATTGTTTATTTTTCGATCACCTTCATCTCCAGCAAAGGAAAAGTTTATCTGTGATTACCTATGTAAAAAATTACACGATCAAATATTAAAATAGTTTCATTAAAAATTGACCGAAAAACTAACAAAGACGGTATTTTTTGAATTCTTTTCGTTTCGTCCTTATTCAAATTTTTTTTTTGCATTTATTCGTTTTGCGACAAATTTTTTACTACTGTTGAGTCGTCTCGACAAAAGAAATCAGAAAAGTAAAAATTACTGACTTATACCAAAATATTTTAGGAACGGCAAAAGTTAAAAAAAAATTACTTTTCCGATTCCTCTCGTCAAAATGAATCAATAGAGGTACAAAGTTCGTCGCAAAATGAACAAATGTGAAATTTTTTGAATAAGGACAAAACGAAAAAATCCAAATAGCCCAAATTAAAAATCCATAGCGGAACTTAGCCTAAATTCAATAGTGAATCAACCAAGAGCAACTTGAGTTTAGATTCTAGACCAGTAGATCAAGTGCTTCGCAGTGGGCGTGATCCTCTCCATCTCCCCCGTTGTCGCCAACTACCTCTTCGTCCAGAATGTATTCTTTGTCTCTCTAGATTTTTTCATTCGCATGTAATTTGAAATCTAAATGATTTTTAGTGCGATCGTATTCTTTAATGAAATGATAAGATTCGGTGGAAGAACTGTTTGAAACGAAACAGTGCGTAATTATTTAACAAAGGTTCGGTGGAAGAACTGTTCCGATGGATCGGACGCGTCGGAACGCCGCCGCGTGGGGAAGGAAAGGACCCCCTTTTAGATATTGTTCTGGTTTTACAATACTTACCTTTTCAAAAAAGAAGAACTTTATAGTGTGAAGTGGAATGGTTCTTCCTTGTTGGTACTGTTCATGACCAAAAAAAGTACTTTTTAAAAACAATCTGGGACACCATCTTAGTAGTTTTCGCTGCATTTTTTCGAAGTCTGGCGGGTACTAATTTTTTCGACATAGATTGTTTACTAGTAATTTCAACCATTTCCCAAGCAGAAATGAAGGAAGAAGGAGGGGGATGAAAAAAAAAAAAAAGAGAGAGAAAAAAAAATGGGCAAAAAAAAAAAGGAAAGGAAAAAACGGGTCGGGTTGGGCGGGTTTGGGTTTGAACTGACCCACATTTAAGCCGACCCATTTCAACCCGTTTACTATTTGACCCATATTTGACCCGCCCATATTTGACCCACAACCCGTTTCAACCCGCCGAAACCCGCCCAGACCCGCCCATTTGCCACCTATACTCAGCATTGCCTATTTCGTTCTAGCAATGTTATTTTTCCCTTCACAACTTATGCAAATCCCAGATCCACACACGAGCTTTGTTTGAGTTTTGTTTTTTTTCCTTAATGTGGTGCTGGAAAAGGAATAACGTATGATCAACCAGTGACCACGTTACGTTTCGCGGTAAAAGAAGATATGTATTCTATGATTCCTTGCTCTCTGCAATTTTGTTTTGAACTACCGTAAAGTTACATGATCCGTGTAATCTCCATGATCAGTCGTGCGCTGGACATGCTAAGCACGGAAGTAAAACGACCGAAAGGGAATTCATGTACGAAACATTCTTGTGTTACTTGTTTGCGATGATGGGTAAAACACACAGCAACTTCACACCATACATGTGTGGTTACTAGTCTTAATCAATAGCTGAAAGCTTATTTGAAACGAAAAAAAATCCTTGCAATGTCAGACAAATCTGATCAATCATTTGCTTCACTTTGGATCTGCGAAGAACTTGTTGAGAGAAGGCATGATCTCAGGGCGTCTGCCTCGCACGAACTTCCTCACTGGGTGTTCTGCGTATCTCTCCCCCTCGTCGAAGTTCTCAAGCACTCCCGCGGCTCTTTTCTGTTTGTTAACCCTGAAATGAAATGAAATCTGGATCAATCGAATTCCAGTTCCACATGTGAACTTTGTAGCATGTCTCCCAAAATTCCAGATGTGGACTTGTGGCTTCAAAATAGCCTTTGGGTATTGAAAGAAGAAAAATATTTCTATTCATTGTTACTCTTTGTCCCATTGTCTTAACTCTATATGTCTCCCCATGCCCAAGGATCATTGCCCCTAAACATCTGTGCCGTTGTCTCAATGCTCTCTCAAACGCACGACATGCTGAGAATCCCAAAGTTCAATAATCTTGAGACAATACCGTGCGCCTGAGAGTGCTTTATTAAGACAGATGAACAGATTTTGGAGGCGAAACGAAGTTTCTCGTGCACTTCTTATCATGTTGCTAGAACTTATTCGTAGAAGAGGGGTAAGAGGCAAAAAGAAAGACATAAAAAGGGACAAAGGGTCTCATGGAAAACAGGTTGAGATGAAATGTTACCTCACATCAGGATTGGTAGATATATTCCTCACTAGTTGCATCCCACAGATGCCAACAACTGTACCAACAGCTACAAATAGGGGGTATACCTGTACACATGACAAAATAAAAAGGAACATCTCGTGAAATAACATATTTCAAAAGAAGGGCCATGAAATTTCTCTTCAATTACCCACACGTCAAAGAAGAAATCAAAATCATGTCTTTCATATGTATGAACTTCTTTCGTCACGATCATGGGTTCAGGTACGTAACCGGAACTACAATTTATTAACATGTAATCTATGGGTAAGTTTCTTACATACCTCAGGCCTAATCCATTTGGAAAAAGCCATTGATCGAGCTGCAAAAGTGATGACAGAAGAGAAATGCCCCACCTCTCACCAAGTTAGAATGATCAGAGAGGATTAGGACAAGATTGTCCATCTCTGTGTCTCTATATATGCAAAAGAAAAGATACAAGGGCGGAAAACAAGGGAAGGTTCTAAAGTGACCAATTTTATCGGCCACAGTTTTTTTGTGGTTAGACTCAAAAAGAGGGGGCATTTTGATTTGAACCAACTCTTCCAACTTTGTGGGAGTTTCTTTACATAGTAATTTAGTGCCCGCCATGTACACATGCTTTCAAACATTGGGCTGACTAACAAGTGTGCAACTTGGGATGAGTTACTAACATTGGCACATGCCCGGCTCGAACAATCAGCAAACAAACCATTGCTGGGCTCACGTGTACTATCTCAGTCCCTATCCAACGATTCCAACTATACAAAAAACAATTGCACTAAAGGCACAACGCAACATACGCACTCTAATGAATTACTCAGTCCTACCATTGACCACCCCACTGATAAAACCGATTTCTTCCATAATGAACCAAATAAAATGATCAAGCTAACTCCCATAAAAATCACAGAACTTCCTGCATTCAATGGAAAACTATTAGGACACTTTGTCAATGGTATTCCAACCTACAATTGCAACACATGGTATATGATGTTTTGTCTTTGATTTAGTTCCGTACACCATCTAATACCATAAAAAATAAGAGACAATAACTTTGAGAGGCAAATGAAAAGGTAAGCCGGGTGCATATAAAATGGACAATGACACACAATAAACTATAGCAAGTAAAAAAGTCAATCTTACGTGGTATTCTATAGTAATATTTTCAATTTTCAACTATGAAAATGATTGCATTGCTCAAAATCATGAAATCAATAAAGAACAAAGATATTATTCTTAACAAAAGAAATCCTGAACACATATAACATTTTTAACATGACAATTACTTGAATCAGTCCACTTGTCTAGCCCTTGCGAGCCTTACCTTATATGGAGCCTGGACCGGAGAGAGTAGACGCGCTAGAGGTTATTAATTTAAGTAGAAAAAAGAAGAGTATATGATAGCATATCACCAAAAGGAAGTCAATAATTGGACCTCCATATCAAAGCACAACTAATGTTTGGTAATGAAAAATGATTGCATATGTAAGAACTCCATAAACACACATTATGCTTCAACCTTCAAGAAATTAAACACATAATGGTTCAACCATCATGAAGAGGATTGAAGTCATTACGGTTTTTGTGGTGCTATATATGAGTTCCTAAAGGACCATTTCTATTATAGGAGTATTTCCGTACTCACAGATGAAGCCATATACAGTTTGAAAGAAGGGTTTCTACTTCAAGTGTCCGACTAAAAGATTTGAAAGAATTTTCCTATTTGTATCTCATTAAGCCAACACTATGAGTAATATATAGTGTTGCTATATGCCATGGTTAAATGGAAACAACACAACAAACTTTAGTCCCATAAGTCAACAATTGGATTTTGTCCAGCCTGCTACCTCTTCCTTCTTCCTCTTGAGCTAATAAACATGTTGTATAGAGTATTTTGAGTTTCTAACTCTACAAAAGTAAAAAACAAAAATCACAAACAGAGAAAAATTGGAATGAGAGGTATTCAAATCAAACTTAGAATATAAAACAACAAACAGAAAACCACAAACAGAGAAAAATTGTAATGAGAGGTATTCAAATCAAGCTTAGAATATAAAACCACAAATAGAAAAAAATACATACTAAGTTTTCCTAACCAAGCTTAATTACCCAAAAAAAAAAATTAATTTTAACCCACTTGGAGATGTCCGAGAGGAAGAGCAAAATAAGGTTCTCCACCCTCTATCCCCTAGTGATGTTCCAGCAGAATATATTGTAGTACTGATGTTCCAGCCGTAGCAAAGACCGATGTTGGGTACTTATTCAGCGACCAATGTACTTATTCGGTAACCAATGACCTTTTCGGTGCATACTACTTAGAAACCTAAAACTAATGAAACATAACTCTTACTCTAAGTACCAGTGGAGTATTGGACGTGTTTCAAACCCCTATTGTGGCGCCTACACCAACTCCTTACTAGACGGCAATTCCCTTGACCCCACGGTTCCCTCTATCGACTCCCTTAAACAGCAACATCAACATCATCAGTAACAACGTAGTTCGCAGCGTCTATGCGAATGATCATAGTCAGAACCTTGGACCCTACATTGTGATTATTCTTGGGCGCCATAGACAGGGCGAAGCTAGTGATGTCATCCAACATGTCCGGCTGATCGTCTTTAGGTATTTCCACGGCCGAGAGCATGTCAGATATGGTGGACAACGTACCCTCATGCATCAATTTGTCAACCGGGATTTTGATAAACTTGACATGCTCTTTGTCCTCTGAAGTAAGTTTCGGAAGGCGGAGACTGCCTTCATCTTCTTCACCTTCGATTAAATGTGTTGAGGAGTCAACTATGACTTTGATACCGAAATAGGAGCTGTCATCATTAGCACTGAAAGTTTCTCTCTCAACGCTCCTCCTTCTCTCTATTTTCTCTCTCTAAAAACCCCCCATAATCGTTTCCAGATCTGGGGGAGGGGGGCCACCGCCTCCACCTCCCTCCTCCCCCCCTCCCTATTCCCTCCTCTCCCTTCCCCCTCCTCCTCTTTCTCTTCTCCCTGAAGGTGTATCTTTTCACAGTTTGAGAGCAAGAGCTGCTGAGTTCGTGGTGACCAAGCTTCGGGTTCTTTGACCTCCGGCCGGCGACCAGTGGGCTGGAATCGTCATGTCTCCTCCTTGTTTTCCCAAATCCGGCGACAAGTGGCTGTCGGCGAGGTAATAATGGTGTGTTGGGTTTTTTTTGTTCTTTTTTGTTCTGCCAGTTTGTTCGGCTTTACCGGCTGGATCTTCCAGTCCAGGTCTATATCGGTCTAGTTTCCCCAAATCCAATGGGTGTGGGTGTTGGTGGTGGGAGAATAAGTCTCCATGGTTTGATGGTTTGGTTCGTTGTTCTTTGTTGGGTTTCGCGGTGGTGGTTCTCAGTAGCCGCGGTTGCGTCGTCCATCGATTCTTCAGCGGGTGCTAGTATCTCGACCAAGAAGTCTTCCAGATTTCATATATGTTTTCTCGGGTTTGAGCTGGGGAACCGTTTAGGTTTCTCTAGTACCTGGACCTAGATTGGTTCCTAATCTAAGCGTTTCGTCGGTTTTGCTTCTGCAGGGGGTACATGTGTCGAAGTCTTGTTAGTTTTGGTTCATTCTTGTATCATTTGATGGAATTTGTATTGCCTTCGGGCTCTGATATATTATTGACAGTTTAAAAAAATAATCATTAGCATTGAAAGGTATTTTTGTATTACATGGCATATATGGATCAATTCATAATTAAGGCCGAGTCATATTGAATACTAAATAGTACGTCATTCCCCTAAATAAAACCAACGAAGAAGAACAGGAGAAGAGGGGGGATAGAAAAGTGATTGGGGTTTTCTAATTGAGAAGTACTATGCGAAGATATATATCGGGCCGGTTCTAGAGGCATTCAAAAAAATATCTAAAAATATATTTCATAGTTCCCGATCAAATTTTGATGTTTCGAGCCGCTCAATGTGATCAGAACGTGATTTTAAGGGTACCCGTGAGAAATTAACAAAAAATATGACCGGAAAGGGTTTGATCTGAGCAGTTTTTAGCTTAGATTTAATAAACGGTTCAATTAAAACCTGCTCAAAATAAGCACTTTCCGGTCTTTTTTTTTGCTAATTTCTTGAGGGAACTCTTAAAATTACATTCTATACATATTGAACGGTTCGGATCGTAAAAATTTAATCGAGAACTATGAGATTGAGATTTGGGATTTTTTTTAGGTATTATTTTGGATGTCTCTTGAACTGCCCCGCATAAGTGTTTTTTTGGGTGTCCACCTGTTTAAAGGGACATCCAAAAAAATACCTAGCCTATCTAATAAAACACAATGGTGTAAGCCCCACACAAACACAAACACATCCAAGGGTTGAGGTTTATTTGATCCAAAGGTTGAGAGGCATTCTTCCAACTCTATTGAAGTGCCCATCGTTTTTTCCTAAATTGCAAAAATGCCATGTCTCTCCCTTTCACATTTCAATTTCAAATTAGTACTACGTTTCAAAATTCAGATTTCAGATAAAAAAAAAAACCCCCCCTCTCACACAGATGCCTCTCTCTCTCTCTCTCTCTCTCTCTCTCTCTCTCTCTCTCTCTCTTTCACTACGGTTTCTCCGCCCCCAAACGCCTCCTCTCTTCTTCTCCTCCTCTCCCCTCCCCCACTCTCTCGATCATCCCTCTCTTCGCACCACCACGGCACCTCTTAGCACCACCAGCGGCGCCACTCCCACCACCAACGCAACACCACAAGGTATCTCTCTCGAAAGGGTTTTCTCAAGTAAGCCCTTTTGTCTGAAATTTATCAAAAGAGTAGTTGTTTTTGTCTAAGCACACAGACTTACATTATCTTAAATAAATTGTACAGGAGATGGGATTTTTTGTCTGAAAATAGGATTAGATTGCAAACTATTTTCAATGCACGTTGTCAAGGTATATCAAAAGTTTGATTGATTGTGCCAAGGATACATTGCTATGAGTTTGTGCGTGTACGAAGTGTTTGATGAAATGTCTGTGAGCTCTGAGTTTGTGCGTGTACGAAGAGTTTGATGAAATGTCTGTGAGAAATGTAGTGTTCGATTTAGGATTATGCTACACGGCTAAAATTGTTGTTTCGTTGCTTTGTGCTACACTGAGACGTAACAATTTCAATAAGCAATGCATGTGCAACCTTCCAGGGGAGTAGAAATATAGTGTTCAACTTAAGTAATGTTGCCACACACACACACACACACACAAAACACACTTCCGGGCGAGTAGAAAATGGGATTTCTTTGAAGTAGGAAGGAAATGGGATGGAGCGGGTTCTTATGTGGACACTTTTGGAGAAAAATTTTGGTCTCATCAACACTTTTGTCTTCAAACTTCACAGTGCGTAACAATTTCCCTTCCGGAACAGAAAATTGGTTTAAGGTCCAACAATAGGGGTCTTTTGGCCCTTTTAGCCTAGGCTATCTTTTAACTACATTTAGGGTCCATTTATTTACAAGTTTTACTGGCAACAGTCCATGAATGGACAAAAATAGCCTGGAGACATACAATAGTTGTACAGTTCAGGCTCCGTTTGGAACCTATGGAAAAGGAAAATGAGAGAAAAATAGAAGGGAACATTTAGTATTCATTACACTTGAAATCTTGACTTTCACTAAGGGTTGAAAATTAGTTTTAAGACCCATTTTTAAGACTCACGGACAAACACTCGATCACGGTAGAAAATTAGTTTTTTCCTCATCTTTTGTTGGGGCTCTAAGATTAGAGGCGTTATGCTAGGAAATAGTGGCTTGTGGGTTTAACCTTTCAAAATCACTTTGGTTTCGCAATACTGCTATGCAATCGATCTTGATGTTAATTCATTTTTTCTCTTTCCAGGTAATTGTATGGGATAGGGGCAAGAGTATAATCGCCCTCTAATACTTTCATCATCATCAAGATTGGAAGCTTGCTTAGCAAGTGGTACGCTATTTTGAGCTTTCTTTATTTCTCTGCTTCTGACCACAGCTCTTTCTCCAATAACACTCCAATATGGTCTAAAATTAATTTGTAAGGGGGACTGGTTAGTTTTAGGGGACTTTGGCAGTGTGGGATTCATAGAGGTTTTTTTTTTGTCAATCGGCAAACATTATATTCCCATCTCTATGAGTTTGTTTTTTTCCAATCGTTTAGGCTTTGTGTTCCAGTGAAAACTCTTTCAACCTAACTGTCGCTTTGTGTTCCAGGAGCAATGGGACTTTCTAAAGGGAAAGGGAAGGCCATCTGTGTAACCAAGGGAAAGAAATCTTTGCTGGATGGTGATTTGGAGAAAACTGTAAGATAAACTTTAACTCTTCATTTTCATTTTTCATTTTCTATTGATCATTGTTCTTCATTTTCTATATATTGTATAGGTTAGGTTTCTTCGAGAAAAGAATGTTGGCGTAATGATCCGTGATGAGCGAGAATTGAATCAGATTTGCATGCATGGGGTATGCCTATTAATTACATCTGGATGTTTGTTAGTACATATATTCTGGAATATTATTAATCTTATTCTTTTCTTAAGGAAAAGGCAATTTGTGGAGGTAAAGAAAATGCTGCCCCTAAAGTGGTATGATTTTGTATTCATTCCTTCAAGTTTTCATTCTCTTTTTTGTGGGACCAATATTTTTATTGTCTAAACTCTATTTACAAATGTAAAGTTATTTCATCCACTGTGTAGGTACCTAAATCTAATGTTAGATCAAAAGCCCAATGCTTACGAATTACTTGGTGGAAGTTCATATGAATTACTTGACTGAAATGATCAGGCCACCTACGTTAATAGGATACTATGATGCACGGACACGGATACAGATACGGACACGGGGACACGGGAATTCTAATCTAAAAAAATGGGAACATAGACACGGCGGGGGACACGCTGCTAGCGACCATCTCAGGTCAGTGCTCGATTGGGGTTTTTATTATTTGATCAAACCCCCCTCTCTCTTCACACATTTCTTCTGCATTGTAACTTTTCATGTATACTATGGAACTGTACATTGTTGTTTGGCTTTCGTGTACTTTTTTTAATGGTGTTGCATGGGGACTAAGTTTGCTTTGAAACACAAATTATTAGCAAGAATCCTTCTTCCTTGATGGTTTTAATGCTATTACAGTTTTCTTGGCCTGAGTTGGTAAAGAAGATCGGTGAATTCTATTTATTTCGGTGGATTGCTTATGTGGTTGTTTACTGGGTTTTTTTTTTCTGATAATTTTTTGGTCTTTTGTTTTTAGGTTTTGACCTCCATGGTAATGCATGTTTGGAAACCGTAGCTCTACAATGATTCCCTCCTTAAGATGATTTCTATCTACGTTTGCCAAGGCCCAAGGATATGAACCTTCCATTTCTCCAGTTCCACAGCTAAATTTACCATTGGTTGAGCTGCATGTTATGAATTTAGGTTGGCTTCTTTGTGTAACTAATGTGTAAAAACATGCAGTTATGCCAATGTCTTTAATGTGAAATTAACATTTGTTCTTTCGTAAAATGGTGTAATATTTTATTCAGTCATGTAATTTCTTTCTTTTTACAACAAGGCATACGATTTCAATTTATCCGTAGGTAGTTAAATTGTATTAGTCGGGGTCTAAATTGGTAGAGGGGTTGGCTTAGTTATAGTTACGATCGATATGTTGAGTTCTCAAGTAGTTCTCTTTTGTGCCACTAAGAAGTGGAACAAATACAATAACACTAATTTCAATCGCGATGCATAGTGCCGTAGGCAGGAGCAAGCACTAGTATATATATATTGAGCAAATTTCCAATGAGGGATCCCGCATGGCAAGGCCGTGTGGGACTCCCCTTTCCCGATCGAACTACGACGATCTGAGCCGCTCAAAGTAATTAGAACGTGATTTTAAAGGTACTCGCGAGAAATCAGCAAAAAAAATGACCGGGAAGGACTTGATCCGAACAGTTTTTTATCGTTCAATAAAATACTGCTCGGATCAAGCCCTTCCTGGTCATTTTTTTGCTGATTTCTCGCGGGTACCCTTAAAATCATGTTCTGATCACATTGAGCGGCTCGAATCGTTGCAATTTGATCGGGAAAAGGGAGTCCCACATGGCCTTGCTGTGCAGGATCCCTTATAGGATCCACACTATATATATATAGTCCGAATCAGGTCAGGGTGACCTGACCAGAGCTTAGGTCCGGACTTCTCCCATAGCCGTCAGATTGTGTTTTTGATGGTCTTGATGCACGGACAATTTATTTGCGCGAATAAATTGTTCGTACATCAAGACCATCAAAAACACAATCAACGGTTGTGGGAGAAGTCCGGACCTAACACTAAATTAGGGCGTCCTGACTTGATCCTCAGTGTGTGTATATATATGCACATGATTTGAGGCGCA
Organism: Rhododendron simsii; assembly: GCA_014282245.1. Classification (NCBI taxonomy): domain Eukaryota; kingdom Viridiplantae; phylum Streptophyta; class Magnoliopsida; order Ericales; family Ericaceae; genus Rhododendron; species Rhododendron simsii. Next base: position 17,278,225 of record CM024964.1, on the reverse strand, counting down.
GATGGTTATAGGTTGGTGGGGTTTTAGGAAGTTTGAGTTAGGAGGATTCTATCTTCCATGAATTACCGAAAGAAATCGTAATTGAATGATTTTTTTTAAGGCCATTATATTCTATACGATCAATGTCCATTCTGTTTAGGATATAAAAAAAATTCTGCAATTTTGGGGTATTATTTAGGGTAGTGATTTTGCCACACCCTTTTTTGATGATGTCACACCCTGCAAGTGTATTTTTTGGTGCAAAAATACACTTGCAGGGTGTGGCATTTTTTGATGATGTCACACCCTGCAACTTCTATTATTTATAGCTATTAGAGAGCAATGTCCATCCTTAGCACACCTCTCCCTTATATACGTCCTTGTATATACAACTTCTATTATAAGTTTTAATCTTCAATTTTTAAGATGTAAAAAAAATCCTTTTTTTCAAGGGAGAACTTTTATGTTGGGTTCGAATCATGAATTTCGATTTATTAATTGTACAATCTTTGTAATGCATACAGATTATTTTGATAATTGTAAAGTTCGCAATTAGCATGAAAGGCCTATAAAAATACAAGGGAGTCCCTATTTCTCTCAATTTAAAGGGCCGGTATCTCCAACCGTGATTCTCACATGACATTATTAAAGAGAGATTGATGTCATACACCTATTTAATTAAGTTGTAAATATATATACAACCTGACCACAAATTAATGAGATACATATCATTTTTACATTTTTTTTGGGTGAAATTATTATTGCCTAGCCTTTTCACCTTTTGGAAAAAATTCGATCTTTACTCAACCTGTGCGTAGCATGTTAAATGAAAGAAATAAAATTTTCGTTGTTGGAAGTATCTATTATTATTTAAATATTTCGCGTGTTGCGATTTCCATGCATAGCATGGATTTGTTGCTAGTCTTTAACTTACAAAAAAAAATCTAAATATTTGCTCATTGCTCATGGTCTCGGTATGCACAGAGTTGCATTGAATTGGGTGACATCAAGTATCACGCTTCTGAGAATACTTTTGATTTTGATGATTTTTCAATTTAGAAGGCCGCATGCCCCCGAAGGAAAAGTCAAACTTTGCTTTATGAAAATGACAATATGGGAAATAATGGATGCATTTTATTCTTTGACCAATGTATCTTAAATTAAGCTTCTACTCTTATTGATTCATTTAACCCAAAATAAACATAGCACTCCTATTTGTTTTTTCATATTCCCATTTCCGCTATGTCTTGTTTGAAAGGGGAAAAGAAAAAGAAAGGTAAGAAATTAATTATTTCTTTTCTTGCTTGAATGGTAATCTTTAAACAAATTCAAGAAAAACAAGTAAGTAAATAATTTTCGTCCAATCTTTACTTTCTTTTCATCTCTATTTCCTTTTCCTTTTCTATTTCTTTTGTTAAGTCAATGCATTATCTTTTCCTATTGTTGCAGGAATCCTACTTTATTTTTCTTCCAATGATGTATATATAGATATACATATAGATGTGTTTGAAATTGTTCAATGTGCCCAGATCCAAAATTACTTCGTGGGACCCATGTCTATCAAATGGTTTTGAAAACGAGTCCAGCTCCTTTAAATGGATTGGAGAGAACACTTTCTCCAATTTAGGCCTGAATTATTTTTCTCAATCGCACCTCAACGATCAGACCATTCATATTTCTGAACTCACTAAAAGCATCAAGCATGCCAAAAATCAGTTTGATCGATTATCATTCAAAATGATTTCGAAACACTTTTGTATGACAAAAAAAATAGAAATAGGTTTTGTTCCGGTTTTCAATCTTATTTTTCTGAAAGATAATGTGTTCCAAAATCATATTTAATGATGTTCAATAAACTTGATTTTTTGTTAGTTCATGTTCTCACAGAGTATAACAAAATGAACGATGTCAATCATTGAAGTAGGGTCATTAAAATATTTTATGGGCCGAAATTGGAGAGATTGTTCTCTCCAATAATTGAAGGGGAGTTTGACTCTTTGAATCTATATGCTATAGAAATGTAGTTGAAGTCAAAAGCCTCTCAACCCGCAATTCTAAATTCCGAGAGAGAGAGAGAGAGCGAGAGAGAGAGAGAGAGAGAGTGTGTGTGTGGGAGTGGGGGAGAGAGACTTAGGAAAAATTATTCTATGCCCAGCAGGGGTCTCATCGAAAAAATATTAAATTATATTTTTTATCACTATTGTTGTGCCCGTTCGATACACGGGGTCGAAAAAAGCCTATGTTATTTTTTTTTATCCCATGCATTGAATGGATACAATGTTTAATTTTTTTGTTACAAATTAATTTGATTTAATTTTTTAAGTAATTTAATTTGATTTAATATTTGTTTATTGTACAGCACCAAAAAAATTCACATTTGACGTTGCATATTTTGATTATTCACTTTTACTTATTCCACTGTGAATGCTCTAAGGGGACAATATGTGTGTTGGGTCAATTCGGACTGTCTATACTCGATAATGGATGGCTCAGATTGCAATGTGTCGATTGCATTGGTTTCACTCTATGACTTTCGAATATTAGTTCTTCATTTTTCTCCATTCCCTTCCCTTCCGCATGTTCCAAATGCCGCCTTGCGAAAAATTCCTCACCAATCCTGTCAATTCTCTATACTTTTCGTTTTTTTGTTTTTGGGTAATTTCCACTCTCTTTTTGGATAGTTACACTTTATTTTTTGTCCTTTTTTGAAACTTTTATGTCTAATTTTTTTGTTAAAAATAAAAAGTGTGTAATTATCAAAAAAAAAAGAGGGGTGAAAATCGTTTCTCTTTTTTTATTATCATATTTTATTTGAAAAGAAGCTACATACCTTAATTCCAACTAAACCCATCAACTCACAGTCTATACTGGCCCCGTTTACTAGCACTTATAATCTAACTTATTTAGCTTGTTTGCTTAAAAAAAAGTTAATGAAGGGTGTTTGTTACCAATTACGAATAATCACTTATTTGGCTTTTCTAGCTTATTTGAACCCCAAAAAACTTAGATTATTTTAAGCTCTAATTTGAAGATTTTTTTTGGTTATTATAAGTTTTTAGAACATGAATGGACAAAAAAAATTCTAAAGTGAATAACTTATTCTTACTCAAATTATAACGACAATCTAGACATTTCATTTATAAATAGCTATTTGACAATTTATTCAAGCAAGATTAAACTTTCTGTACAACTTATTAAAAACTATAACAAACACTTTTATAACTTATTTTAATTTAAAAAATTATAATCTAAAAAGCTACTAACAAATGGCGTCACCTTCCAAGTTTCAATTTCTAATTTTCTATCTACTCCATTTTGCATTTATTTTATACTCTTCTTTTTGCCCAACCTTCTCACCCAAAAATAAACAACACCTTATCTTTTTGCCCAAGACAGAGCAAGGAAAAAAGCCTGAAAGGACCAACCGCTACTACAATCTTCCCTTTAAAATCAAACCCTAAATCACTCCACTTATCTCATCGCAGTCTTCCCGTCTCTTTCTCTCTTCTCACATTCTCTCTTTCTAAACCTAAAACCCTCCGTTACTTTCTCTCTCTAACTAATGGGTAATCACTCACCAATCACCTTCTCTCTGTTCTGCATAGCTTTCAGTCTCTTCATTTTCGCTCCATTTACTAATTTCCTCTGGTGGGTTTTGTTCTAGGTTCCGATAAGAAGATCAAGATCGGCATCAATGGTACTCTTTCTCTCTTGTTTTCGTTTGAATTTTTTTTTCTCAATTCTTCGTTTTGTTTTGTTAGTCAATTCGATTTGATCTGCTGTAATCTGTTAGGCTTCGGAAGGATCGGTCGTCTGGTCGCCAGGGTTGCTCTCCAGAGAGACGACGTTGAACTCGTTGCTGTTAACGATCCCTTCATTACCACCGATTATATGGTATGTATGTCTCTCTTGTGTTAATATCTGTAAATATTGTATGTTCATGTGTGTATGTATGTATGTATTTCTGTATGTCAGTATGTGATAGGCATGTATCGGGGCGGTTCCGCGGACAACCAATTAAACATCTAAAAAAACACTTCAAATCTCAATCTCATAGTTTTTGTTCAAATTTTTATGATTCGAACCGTTTAATGTGTGCAGAATATGATTTTAAGGGTGCCCGAAAGAAATATGACCGGGAAGTGCTTGTTTTGAACAGTTTTTAATTAAACTGTTCATCAAATTTGAGCTAAAAACTGCTCTGATCGACCCCTTTCCGGTCTTTTTTTTTTTTTGGCTGATTTATCACGGGTACCTTAAAAATTACGTTCTGATCACATTAAGCGGCTCGGATCATCAAAATTTGATCGGGAACTATGAGAGGTGTTTTTTTAGGTGTCTAATTAGTTGTCCCCGGAACCGCCCTGGGCAGTTGTTTATGTCTTTGTGTTTGGCTTATGTTCAGTCCATACAAAACCGTCGGTTCTTTAGTCCTCCATCGCAAAGGATATTATCCTTTCCGCAAATCGATAACGTAAAAATAGCGTTTATTTACAGAATAAAGTTTAACATTTCTGGATGAATTGAAAGAGATCATTGATACCTGTTAACTTGTGGGGAAAAAAATTTAAATCTTTCTTGACGAAAATGCATATTTTTAAGTTCTTGTTTTGTGGACCAAACAATCTTTTTGGGGCCTAGGTAGTATGAGTGTGGATTAAGTCTTAGATGAACTTGAATTTGTGTGCCAGTAACGAAGTGGATTTGCAATTGTATTGTTGGGATATGTGCAGACATACATGTTCAAGTATGACAGCGTTCACGGCCAGTGGAAGCATCATGAGCTTAAGGTTAAGGACTCTAAGACCCTTCTTTTTGGTGAGAAACCGGTTACTGTTTTCGGCCACAGGTACTTATGCCGTTTCTTCATCCACTTTTAGCTTTTTAGACTTTGGATCAGAATAAATTAGTTAAGAATTCTGTGTTTTCTCGTTACTACTGTTTAGGAACCCAGAAGAAATCCCGTGGGGTGAAACCGGAGCTGAGTTTGTTGTTGAGTCTACTGGAGTTTTCACTGACAAGGATAAGGCTGCTGCCCACTTGAAGGTTCTATTTGATCTCTTTTTTTGGTGGTTTATTTTTTATGTCAAGCCGATTATATGATTGGGTTGATTTCATTTACTTGGGACAATTAGTTGTCAAATCTAATGTGCATAGAAAATGCTCTTTGATGATTGTCAATTAAGTAAGGTCTAGTTGTTCGTGAATTGTTATAGAGTTATTATTGCTAAGTTAGATTTTCAGTGCTGGGGTATTGAAGGTGTTGATATTTTTCCGGTGGTGAATTCGTTAAATTGTTTGCTTCCGTTTAATCAGGGTGGTGCAAAGAAAGTGGTCATTTCTGCCCCAAGTAAGGATGCTCCTATGTTTGTTATGGGTGTTAATGAGAAAGAATACAAGCCCAATCTTCACATTGTCTCCAATGCTAGCTGCACTACAAACTGTCTTGCTCCCCTTGCCAAGGTAACGTCGAAACTACTATACAATTGGATATAAGAGTTTCTTTGTTGAAAGTAGTTCAACAATGCTATGACTGAATTTCAATTTCAATTTGTTTTTGCAGGTTATCAATGATAGGTTTGGCATTGTTGAGGGTCTTATGACTACTGTTCACTCCATCACTGGTGAGCTTTTGCTTGCTTGCTCATTTTGCTGCTATGAAATACAAATCTTGATGTCAGGTCTAACTTTCTTTCGAATGAATTGTCATCAGCCACGCAGAAGACTGTTGATGGCCCATCAAGCAAAGACTGGAGGGGCGGAAGAGCTGCTTCCTTCAACATTATTCCAAGCAGCACTGGAGCTGCCAAGGTTGGTAGATGCGATAATTTTGTCCTAGATTTGATATGTTATCAGGCTGTATTGCTCATAATTAGGTGTGATTTCTGCATAGTGCGAAGATGATGTTGTGTTAGTTATGTTTTTTAACCTCCTATTTTATTGGATACTTATGTTATTGGGCTTTTGATTGTGTAGAATGTGTTTAATACTTTTATGCTCCTAGGCTGTTGGAAAAGTTCTGCCAGCGCTTAATGGTAAGCTAACCGGAATGTCTTTCCGAGTTCCGACTGTTGATGTTTCGGTTGTGGACCTCACTGTGAGGCTTGAGAAGGCGGCTACTTACGAGCAAATCAAAGAGGCTATCAAGTGAGTGCTCACTGTATTCCAACTAGGCTACTACCATGTGCAATATATAAGATTACACTTCCTACTATGAAGTATCTTTGACTGCCTGCCTTGATTTGCTGCTTGGGTTTGTTTTTTTATCTTTACTCGGTATTGTGGTTAATTTCAGGGAGGAGTCAGAGGGCAAACTCAAAGGAATTTTGGGGTACACCGAAGACGATGTGGTCTCCACAGACTTTGTGGGTGACAGCAGGTAGATTCTCTTGCTGATGCTGTAGCTGATTACGTTATCTAACACTTGCATGCATGAAATTCGGGAGCTTGTATGATATAACCGTAAAAAGAATGTGATACAATGTTCCCTTACTTTTCAGTAAAAGGTGGTGTAAAATAAGTGTTGTGGTGTCCACCCATGTTAATTTAGTGACACCATAGATTTCTCCATCGAATGTTGTTGAATATTTTGTGTTTTATACAGGTCGAGCATCTTTGATGCCAAGGCTGGGATTGCTTTGAGTGACAAATTTGTGAAACTTGTGTCTTGGTATGACAATGAATGGGGTTACAGGTAATTCACTATTCCATGTATTGTGTTGTTATCAGAGTTTGCTTCTTTGCAAATAATGCTGGTTTGAAAACTGGTTCTTACAACTAATGCAAATTTTTTTTTTTGGCAGTTCACGAGTGATTGACTTGATTGTCCACATGGCTTCTTGTCAAGCTTGAAGCTGACGGGATGAGATGATAAAAGGGCGCATTTTGTTTTTGTGTTTCTAAGAGTTGGTTTTTAGGCCGCTGAGGTTTTTTTATTTGGAATAAATCTGGAGTCTTTTATGGTGTGATTTCTTGTTATGAACTCTGATACCATGGAAATTATGGCCCTATGTTCCCGTGGAATCTTTGCCTTATATTTGTTTCTCTTTGTCGTCCAGAGGGAAATTAATATAGAATTTGGTATTTTGATATGTGAGTTGTGTTGCTTATAATCTCGTTGCATTTTACATCCTTGCGGTTCAAAATGAGTGCCATCTGTTACACTTTTTTTGCTAAGCAAATGGTATCTGTTACTTGATCTCCCCATGTATTCGGTAAGTTTGGTGAATGGCTTGTATCATATTCAGTTGGGGAAATCTTGGTGAATGGCTTGTATCATATTCAGTTGGGGAAATCTTGCGAACTCTCGCTGTATAGACTGGAATGTTAATGGAAGGTGGCTTCATCCTACTGTATCATTGTATCATACTGATGTATAATACGAACGATCACGATAGTAGTAGGTTGTTTTCCGATCATGGGTTTTTTTGTGGAGCGGTCGTGAAGGGAAAAGATAAGATGATGAAGTGGAAAACTGAATAGTTGTTTAGTTCTTCCCAATATTGCTGTTTTAGATCCAAACCATGAGTCCAGGGCCAGGATCCTTGTGATTTTGTTCGTAAATTTATTTTCCTGCTACCACCCATCTTACTCGTAATTCTCGTGTTCTGCTTGATGGATCTGGAGCTGAAACGGAGCACGTATGTTACGTGAAGTTATTATTGCTGCAACCCTGTTATTATTTGTTTTTGGATAGAAGAAAGTCAATTACCCCAAACCAAATAAAGCCTCTTGAAAATAGGAAAAAAAAAGAAAGAGTGGGAGCATCACGTGTGTGGAAAAAGGGAATAGATTAGATGGGGGCTGCCGGGCTGGTGTAAATCAGAATCAGAGAAATGGATCCGCATATTCTCCATTCCACCTTTGGGATGCTGACTTTCATTTCATGTGACGGTGACGGTGAGACTTCATATATTTTGCTCAACGTGATTTTGACTTCCTTAATTTAATAAAGTTGCGTCGTTTTAATTATGAATGTATTTTATTAATTGTTTAAACTTAAACAAAAGGAAGTAATTGTATGAAAAAAATATAAGTGTAACATGAGAATATTCTACTGGGACAAAGGGATTAACCAATAAATTCTATTTCAAAAGGCATAGCAGTATTTTTAATGGATACAATAAATCAAAATTTCCAATACCGTTATCTGTTTCGAAAAAGAATAGAAAAATCTTTGTAGAATAAAGAACTAATTTGCCAAGGGGTCTCTCGCATTGTGCAGGATTGCATCTACTGTTTGGAATTTCAAATCGCATTATGTCAAATGTATTCTTGTTATACTTCGATTCGATCAATTCAAGTGTCGGTCAATTTTAAAAAGATTAATTAAAATGTTTAGCCTTGAAATACAAATACTAGTATAAAAGATTGTGCAGAAAGATACTATTTATTTTACTATCTAAATACAAATAAAAATAGTTTAAATCACGGCAAACAATTATGGACGGACTTGAGTAATAAAACGTGCCACCAATACAATCGAACAAGTTCTCGTAAACAGTCTAAATCCCCATCCCAACCTGATTTCTAGGTAATCTCTCTCTCTCTCTCTCTCTCTCTCTCTCTCTCTCTCAATGAATCTTTGATTGTTGGCGACTAGCAAATATATTGTCGAGTCTTCTTGCAATCCAGGTAAGTAGTTACGTCTTTACCCGTGTTTGACGTTTTAATCCGTTTCAGTTTCCGTTCTCACATAAATCAGCGTCCTCCACATGTTCGACGAATTGTCCCAAAGACTTCGTGGCCTTGAACACGTACTATTCATAAGATATCCATATGCTATGAATGTTTGTGTGTGTGTGTGTGTGTGTGAGAGAGAGAGAGAGAGAGAGAGAGAGAGAGAGATGTCACATTTACCGAGAGTTCATTCCAAACAAAATAAAATAAAATTTTGAACTATAATTGGATAGCAGCTGGATTGTACCTGGGCTGTTAAGTTTAAGTTTTATTTTTTGGGAGAACTTCTTCTGTTAACCCGTTTCCTTCTGTGTTTTTCTCCTAACCTTGTATACTGTATGAATAACTTGGCAAATGCCTCAGTTTTGTTTTGTTGGGTGTTATCTGTGCTTAATAAACAAAACAATTTCAAATTTTCAGTAATGGGGTTAGAGAGACTAGAATTTTGTGCAACTAAACCTACTATTGAGGGTTGCTCATTGGGATAAGGGCATGGACAAGCCTCACCTGGGCCAGCATTGATGAAAATCTGACAAAAAGAAAAAAGCTTCTCAAATGGGCTTTCTATTTGTTACTAGTTGATTTAGTATTGGGGAGTTTTTCATGTTCCAGTAACTAAGTCTAAAGCAACATAAGATGTATAAGTCTAACAACCATGCCAAGTGAATTATTGACTGAGCAGTTTGATTATCAGGTTGTTTGTTAGAAGCATATACGTAAAACTGATAACAGTTGCAACTTTGAATTTTGAGCCCTCATCTGCAATTTTGTCCTGTTTGTCCTGTGACACCTTCTTCGAGTTTGGAAAGTGAATTAAATGTTGGGTAGCTGATGGTTTATTCTTCTGGTCGATGCAGATTGCAGGGGCATGTAACTACATACTCAAGTACATTTCTCTTCTTTGGTAACCCTTTATGATTCTTCGTGTCAGAAACCTAAGAAGAAACAGCTTCTTTACTGACCTATTTCTTCGCTTTTCCAATGCTTCCTCTGGAGATTTCTGTTGCTTTCTTTCTTCATCATCCTTTCCTTACTCGCTGGACTCATCCTCCGTAAGGGGAACACAAATTGGCTGTCAAGAAGAGAAAACTTCAGATTGGACTAAAAGTTCAGAATTTGATGTTCTCGTAGCCAAAGTTCGTGCTGCAACTAGCGTCGATGAAATTTTTATGTCACTCAGCCATGACCATATTTGCAATGCTTTACAAATTTCGGACAGTATGCTTGGTGTACTACTACATCAATTCAGAGATGATTGGAAGTCTGCATTAGGAATTTTTAGATGGGCAGTATCACGTCCTGGCTATAGACCCTTAGCAGAATCATATGATATGATTGTGGACATACTGGGTAAAGCAAAGCAAATGAAAAGGATGAGAGAGCTGGTAGAGGAAATGCATCTGTCCAATGTTGTGACACTGAGTACCATAGCTAAGGTTATGCGGAGGCTTGCAGGTGCAGGAGAGTGGGAACATGCTGTCAAGACGTTTGATGAGTTAGGAAATTTTGGGTTGGTGAAAAATACCGAATCCATGAACTTGTTGCTTGACACCCTTTGCAAAGAGAACAGAGTCGAGCAAGCGCGCGCAATTTTCTTGGAGCTCAAATCAAACATCCCTCCAAATGCTCACACATTTAACATTTTCATTCATGGTTGGTGCAAAATCAGTCGTGTTGATGAGGCTCTGTGGACAATCCAGGAAATGAAGGGACAAGGTTGCTGCCCTTGTGTCATCAGCTACTCAACCATCATCCAGTCCTATTGTCGCCAATCCAGCTTCCAAAAGGTATATGAACTCCTTGATGATATGCAAGCTCAAGGGTGCCCGCCAAATGTTGTTACTTACACCACTATCATGTATTCACTGGCGAAATCAGGGGAGTTTGAGGAAGCATTACAAATACCTGAGAGAATGAGATCTGCTGGATGTAAACCTGATACACTTTTTTACAATGCCTTGATTCATACTCTGGGGCGAGCTAACCGATTGGAAGAGGCTGTTCAAGTTTTTGAAGTGGAGATGCCCAATCTTGGTATCATTCCTAATACATCAACCTACAATTCAATGATTGCGATGTTTTCCCATCATGCCGAACTAGGGAAGGCCGTAAATGTCCTCAAGGAGATGGAAAATTCTTTATTTTGTAAGCCCGATGCGCTGTCATACTGCCCATTGCTCAAGTCATGCTTTAAATATGGGAAGACAGATAGCTGGTTGTGCGGATTGTTGGATGACATGCATAAGCAACATATTAGTCTTGATATCTCTTCCTATACCCTTTTGATTCACGGGCTTTGTAGAGCGAATAAATGTGAATGGGCATACCTCCTATTTGAGGAGATGATTCGTCAAGACATAGCACCAAGATATCAGACATGCCAGTTGCTTTTGGATGAAATCAAACAGAAGAATATGTTTGATGCGGCTGAGAGGATAGAAACCTTCATAAAGCCAATGAAATTTTCTTGAGGTGCTGGAGATAATATATCTACCATTCTCAAATCACAACTGATTCTTATTTAGCTCATACAATGACGAAAAGATTTCCTGCCTGAATTTGCCAATTGCTGGATGTTTGAGGTTGAAGGAACACATATCTGAGTGGGTGTCTAATTGGTTGTACCAATTACCAGTGATTTGTAGATCTAGAGTATTGTGATAGTAAACACGTTTGTGCTTGTGGTCATGAGTTTAAGCAGATTACTTTGAGCTTTACCTAACCTCCCATTTGCCCATTTTGTGGATCTTTCTTCCCTAAACATATGTGCGCTTACTAGCCCTTGTAGCTTGGTAGTTTGTACTGATGCAATAGTCACTTCTGGAGCTGTTTTGTTCAGGTAAGATCCCACCTCATTTTGAAACTTATGAATAGATGAGAATGTGGTGTTTAGGGTTGTTGCCTTGTTGGAAGTATATTGGTTTGTTCTTTGTTTTCCCTCAAAATTTATTCACGTCCTATGGATCTAATAACTTTGTTCACATACTATATAAAGTGCTTGTGTATCGATTGGATTACCTTTTTTTTTTTTACTATGAATGGTAGCAGCCTGCCTTGTTCTTTTTTCCTTGTCTAATACTCTTAATTCAAAGGCGCTTTTCCCCTTAGCATACAATTGTCCAATTCGTTACGCTAGTGATTTGGTACTTACGGATGGCTGCAAATGTGTTTATGATGATGAACTTAAGGAGATTCTACCTGAAGTGCCTTGACTCCGCTCCGTGTTCAACTAGATGCACCAGTCTTTTTGGCACTAGTCTTTTGGATGGTGAAGTACGTAGATTGGTTCTGATTGAAAAAAAGGAAGTACGTAGATTTGTTGGTGCTTCGCTTCCTCTCTCGATATTTCTCCTCTTCTATACCTTCCACATTAGTTGTTTACTACCTAAGGCAACACTCATTTATCCGGAATTAGACGGATTATATGAACAGACACTCTTAGATACCTCCATTAAACGTGCGCCTTTTTCCCTTTTCTTTCCCATGCTTTAGCTAAGATATGAGAATATGCTTTCTTTCATCTGATTATTGCAATTGCAGGCTAACAAATGTTCTCGAAGGCAATCAGGCCTTGATGCCTTACTAACATTGTTATCAAGGTCTAAGGTCTCATGTGTTATCACCTCAGAGGCTTTGTTTGCATTCTTCAATGGAAAAGTCAGGTTCAAGTTTCTTACCTTTCAAAAAAAGTTTTCTTTACCTTAGTCAAAAAAGAACACCGTACAGTATTAGATCTCCATAAAATAAGTGACCTATGTGTGATTTAACCTAATGCTCCTTTTCTTCTTACTAGATGTGACCTATATGTGATATATATATATATATATACCATAAAATAAGTGAACAGATCAGGTTTTAGATGCATAATCATAAAAAAAAAAAAAATCCATCGATTTCGGATTCTATGTACTCCCATGAGATCATGTTGTCAAAAGCCATAGCAGGTCCCTTGAGAAAACTAGTGAGTTCCAAATTGATTACACAGATTTTGAGTTAGATCTCCCTGCTTTCTTTCATAAATTTAGCTGACATTCTTGCATAAATCTGTACTTTGGCTCTTTGGCAACTTCACGTGATGTGGTTCATTTCACAAAGAGAATATAGAGAGAGAAAAATGAAAATAGATGGTGCAGTTGGGAATCAAAATCTCGTGATCCTATGGTGTTTGCAACAATCAAACAAAGCCAAATTATCCTATTGTTGAGGTCACCTAAATTAAAGGAGACCCACGTGGCTCTATACCACTTTTTAATCATATCAGAGACCAAGCCATGTGCTACGTGGGCCTCTTCACAATGCCCTAGGAGTTAGCTAAGAAACATATGCACGCGCTGATTGGGGTCTAGTTTGTTGTTTATTTATAAGTATGTTTTTTTCGATGGTAATGGTGTCTAGACTAGCTTACGCGCATCTCGTCATTAGGTTTGTCTCCAATCCTCCCCGCTTATACCCCAAAATTTCAATGATTGGGGACTACATGTTGTATATAAGTACCAAGATGAGCTCTTTAACCCTTACAATAACAAACCATATTTTGCGGAATTCGTGAATGATAAGTTTGTCCAATGACGATGATAAACCTTGGGTTTTTTGCCACCGCCATTGTGGGCCTCACCGTGCGTTTATTGCAGTAATTTGAACCGTACATCTTGTAAAGCCTGCAAATTAGTACATTAATGTAAAAAATACGTTTGATCAAATATCGATATGTATATAAAAAATTAAATTTTGAATTATAAATGGACGTTTGATTCTATTAATAATTTTAAAGTTAAATTGGCCACAAGTATTATTGGAAAATTTCACCCTAATTTTGTGAATATGGGTAATATAAAAGTGGGGGACCTCAAAACTGATAAAATCTGGACACCGATGCCGCACTATTCTCAAAATATGCCCAATGCTTAACCCTATACAAGAGTGCACTTAGACCGGGAACACTGTCACGTGGTGCTCCGAACTACTCCAGAACCATACATTCATGTGTAATCCATGCACTTGATCGTAGACCTTACAAAAATGTGTTATAGTAGAGCGGTACAAAGTACGAAGCACCACGTGAGACGGTGCTCCAAGATTATTGAGTAATTTCACCAGAGAACAAATCAAACAACAACAATACAAAAAGTCACCTACTTGGAACCCTGCTTCTGGCATGTTCCATATGTTCTTCTGTGCTCTGCATGGAATGAATGACAGAGGCAGTGTGATGAGTGGCACAAGGGACCTTAATGCTTGCACGTCCCTTCCATATTGCATAATGTCTATACCCCAAATTAATTGGTGAGTCCTTATCATTCCCACCTAAACGCGCGTATCATATCCACCGAATGACAGGGAAAGCAGAGGATCAGAGGACCCAGAAAGAATAGACATAGGAACCCTCCACTCCACTGTACCCTCCGATATAATGTGGGATATATATGCATCAAACAGTTTCAAACACATCTACGTCTGTTCGGGTGAGTAAATATCTGTGTACTTTAGACTAGAGCCGGCTCAAGGGTTTTTAGTGCCCAAGACCTAATAAAAAAATGCATCTTTAAAGAGTTAATACTTAACAATTTTTACAGCAACAATCACAATACGAGAAAGTCAAACTAATATAAAGTTCTACTAATTAATACATATGAACACGAAATACGAGATCGTCAAGTTTTTGGGGTGGGTTTGGGGGGAAACGATTTTTGGGAGGTGTTATTCGCCGATTTGGCGTAAATGATTTTGGGGATTTAGCGGGTTGGACACTTGAGCTTATGGGATAGTGGGTTGAACTAACTCATTATCTCTAATTTGACATTTTTTTTTTCATTTTATTGAGCTTAAAAAAGTCCTACTCAAATCCAAATAGTAAAAATATTGGAGTGCCCCTAAAAATTAGACTTTTTTGGATGCCCGAGGCCCAGGCCTCTTGGGCCATGGGGTTGGGCCGGCTTTGCTTTAGACTCTGTATATTACAATGTCATTACATCCCGGTCGAGACTATTTTATTACTCCCTCCATCCCATTTTATTTGTCTATTTTCGTTATTCGTGTGGTTCTTTAAATGCTAATATTTTTCATAATTTTGAAAATTTTGTATTTTAGACCCAATCGAGAACTATTAAACAAGATCTATATTGCATAATTTTAGAGATTTATATTAAAAAATATAATCAATTGAAAATTGACACGAATATCAAAAAATGACAAACAAAATGGGACGGGAGAAATACATGTTAGCAGGAGCAGTTAGTTTTTCATTTTTTGTCCATGCGAAATTTGTTTTTGTTTTTGTTTAGTTGAGACTAGTTTGCACAGCTGGATGTTACAAATTTCCTTGCAACCTGTATCGTCACGACTCAATGCATTGAAGTCTGATAAACTACAGTTCTAAATTGTCATGTGCCTAGTGGTTATGAAAGATGGGACTCCATGAAAGATACCAACATTAATTAATTAATTACATGATAGAATTCCATATTCCACATTTCATCAAATACTCCCCAAAAAATAACTATCTTTAGCATCCAACATTGCTCATCACTTGTTCACCCATTCGGTTGCGTTACTTGAGATGATTCAAAAGTAATGAGTCGTTACAAATTATTAAACCTTTTCTAAAAGTGAGAATTTTGGTGATCGAGGGCATGTGCATCCAATGGGCCTCCTCTCTATGATTGTCTTGGTGTCTTTGATATTCATATTTGGCTAAGCCTAAGCACATAAATTTACAAATTATTTGTGTTTCGAAAGCTTCTATCACCAACCATTTCATAATATTACTTTGTTATACCTCTTGCACCGTTGTATATTATATTCTAATCAAGTAAAGGAGTTCAAAAATAATAAATAAGCAAATGGGGTGTAAATGCACAAGAATAAAGTTTGAAAATAGTAGTTTG
This sequence comes from Rhododendron simsii, assembly GCA_014282245.1. NCBI lineage: Eukaryota > Viridiplantae > Streptophyta > Magnoliopsida > Ericales > Ericaceae > Rhododendron > Rhododendron simsii. The sequence goes on along the minus strand of CM024964.1, from coordinate 17,262,683 downwards.
CTTCCAATTTTACAGAGAGAGCGAGTCTCATAAGTGGAAACCCTCCCCGGTTTTGAATTACTTCGATTAACCAACAATGACAGTAGCTCTTTGGAAAAACGTACACGTCCCAAATTTGTTGGGGGGTTTTCGCCCTATGCCTTGGCTTAGTAAGGTTATTAACCAGTCTAGTTACTAGTTATAAGAGGAAAGTCCACTTTCACCCCATGTGGTTATCGCCATGTGCGGATACCTCTCTTGTGGTTTAAAAATGACCACATAACCTACCTGTGGTTTTGAAAATGTGCAAATAGACCCCCTGCCGTCATGTTTTCCATCCATATTAACGGACACAACATTAAAAGACCGTTATACCCCCATCACGTCCCTTGATTCTTCTTCTTTTTTAAATCTAACCACACCATCATGTATACTAAAAATTGAATCCAAACCGTTAATATTATAAATTTTGACGAGTACTACGTCTATGCCAAAATTCAAGTCAATCGAAAAATGAAAAGCTCATGGTCAAATCGATTATGTTATGAAATTAAAATTTCAAATTTGAATTTACTAAAAATTAGATCACTGGATTATTGATGCCTGATCGAGATGATTTTTTTACAGAGATACTCTATTCTTTATTTAATACATTATGAACGACTCAGATTACATTATAGAGATGTGTGAGATACACCTCCGTTAATATGGATGGAAAACATGACGGCAGAGGGTCTATCCGCACATTTTCAAAACCACAAGTAGGTTATGTGGTCAGTTTTAAACCACAAGGGGGGTATCCATACATGGCGATAACCACAGGGGGTGAAAGTGGACTTTCCTCTAGTTATAACTAGCAATTTTTTTTTTTCATAAACGGGTGTTCGAATCAATTTTCGCGCACCTCATTAATCTCGAGGTCTAGTAATTAACAACCCGACAAATCTCCAGTGACCTAAATGAGTTTATACTCGTAGCGAGAGTCGATGCTGTGAGCTTGAGAAAATAAGCTACTCACTTGTGATCATACTCTCACTTAACAACGATTTGAAAGCAATTGCTTTCAGGTGGGGCGTAAATTAGCGTGAAAGCATAAACTGTTTGGCTGATAATAATTTAATCCAAAACCTCGATTAATATAATGCTCAAAACACTCTTTTAATTACTACCACTCGTTAACATGAAAGCATCATAGACAAAGCCAATTCGAAGATTATATATCCAAATCATAACTTATTTGTTTAAGTTTTGCAGTGTTCTCATTAACTAATTGTTGATAAACCCAAGTCTAGCTAAGAAGTGGCCTAATCGTGAATTAATTAGTATTTTGCCAAGAGATTTAAATAAGAAAAATTAAATGTACTCCAAAAGATTTGTGAATTGTCCCCGTTCTGCACTTTGGATACTCTATTGGATCCTTTGGTGGGGTTGGTGATCCAATTGAGGTCCCCTTTAATAATTCATTTGGACTACCCAAGTAAATACCTATCTAGTTAGGAACTCAAGTTTGTTGATTGAAACCATTGGATGACTGTAGTCAAGATCAAATGAACACATGGAGGTGTAGGGGATTATTACCGAACAGATATAATAAACAGTCGAATAGATGATGTAAAGCAGCACATGGTAAATACGATGACATGAACCACCGTGTGACAGGGTAGATCGGCGATATGGACCAATGGCATGAAAGGTCATTGGTCTAAACTATCTGTTCGGCAGATAAAGATAAAGACACGAGAAGTCATTGATCTAGATAAACGATAAAAGACCAGTGACATGTGAAGTCACCGGTCCAGATGAACTGTACGGCAATAAGGTAGCCGAATAGTGAAAGAACTATTATAAAGCAGCTTTAAATGGAAGGAACACTCTAGAAGGTTCCAGAATGAGTGTGTCCCGTAAAGATTAAGATCCCGAGTATATAGGATCTAGGAAAGACACCCAACGGGAGTGGAATGTTCGGCCAGCTATGAAAAGGAGTCCTAAATGGACTAAGGTAATGAATTGATAAGGAACGAGAGTCCAAAATATCCTGGGTTCCTATGCAAGATAGGAATCCTAGGGCAAGAGAAATGTTTGGGCAGCAAACATACGTATGTCTATAAATACAAAGCAAACCTAGAAGTAAAAGGTACGCAAGATATTGCACTTATATTGTTCTCCTACTGATAATTAGGGTTTATTGGCTAGTATGTGATACTGACTTTGGCATCGGAAGGCCTTTGCTACGAGGAGCAAATGTGCGTTCACCCCCTTATCTGTTTTGCAGATTAGGGTTCCGACGACGAATTAGGGTTCCGGTGAAGAGGCATGTGTGGCCGTTGCATATTTGTGTTGTTCTGAGCATCAATTGTTTTCATCCCCCTACAGATGGGTAAAAGTTTGACAAATTGCTATCTTTGGAAAAATAAATACTCCTATCACCGTCAACAGGGCCCGCCCAAGATATTTGAGTGCTCAAAATATGTTCTAAGAATGATACTCTAAACACTTGATATTATTTATGAAATAAATAAATAAACAGTCAGAGAAAACCAAAACTATATATATATATATATATATATATATATATATTTGCTGATTTTTTGCGGGTACCCTTGAAATCAAGTTCTGAACACATTGAGTGGCTCAGATCATCGAAATTCGATCGGGAAAAGGAAGTCCGCATTTTATTAAGTTAAGGTGGTCTTTAGGAGAAACGGATTGATAAATATAAATATATATATATATATATATATCAAAATTTGAAATTTCCTTTCAAAACAATTTTAATTCCGATACTTGCTGCCCACGTGTTGCTGTCACGTGCAACCTCTCAGTGAGCAAGTTGAACAGGTGGAGTAGAGGGCTTTATAGCTGAGCACTTTGCCAGTTGAGCCTTTGCTCCGTCGATCTGGGACAAACAAGTTGCAAAACAAAGCCTCCCACCTATAGTCCCACATCGCTAGTTGAAAGAAACAATGAAGATAAAGAATCTTTTATAAGTAGAAAGTCCTATTGACTTAGTACCAATGCTCTAGAGACTGGGTCTTGCTTCTGAAACTTAGACTAGGCCTTTCCTAAAAAGAGTTCTACCCAACCCAAATACTAAAAAAAATTGGGGTGTCCCAAAAATTGGACATTTTGGAAATGCCCAAGGTCCAGACCTTATGCCTGGGCCGGCACTGACCATCAACCTATTACTGCTTCCAAAGGAATTAGGGAAAATGACGGTCAATAAAGTGTTTTATTAATTAGTACATGTTAAAGACATTTTTAACATTAACAAATGTTCTTAACTTGTACTTGGTGAGTCCGTCATTTTCCCAAGGAATTATTATTATTATTTTTTGCTCGGCAAACAAAACGATTTTATTAACTCGACAGGGGGACATCGAGGGGAAAAACAAGAGTGAGTCAACACTTACTCACCCACACAACAAAGAAATAAAACAAAGAAAGGTTGGATGCAGCAACACCTCAACACCAAGGAATTATTAGTTCTATTCAATTTTTTTTTTTGTCAATTGATAGAAATTAGAAGATATCATTTTACATCATATAATAAGGACAAAGTATAAATTCAGGACAACACGTCAATTGTGAAAGTCCGCATGACAACCAAACTCAACAATTCAACCAATATAAGAATAAGCCCATTATAGGGAGGAAAGTGGAAACAAAGGAAGAATGAAAAATTCATTGAGGGAAGAACACCCACACGGCCACACTGATTCAAATTTCAAACTTCTAGCCTCTTAGTTAAATGTAAGAGTTTTGATCAACTGAGCTAATTATTAGGTGTAGTTAATGGTACTCGAACTTTTGTCATTTGGACGTGACTAATTGTCGTGTGAGCAAAGCAATCAGAAATAAGAGGAACCCAATAAAATGAAATTCATCGCGTAAGAGCAAGTTTACCAACTACTTTAAAGTAGATTTATAGTCATTTTGGCTCACAAAAAGGGGGGAAAATACCCCTGCTGCAAAGAAGGTAAACAAGGAGGTATTTTGCCTCAATTTACAGTTGTAAGCTAAAAATAGCTTACAACTATTCACAAGCAATTCATTTTTTTATTTGTTTTCTCTCTCTCTTTCACTCACTCTCTCTCTCTCTATTAATATTTTAATAAAGAATAGGTAAAATAGATTGTATTGGTGTAGTGTTAAAAAAATATTTGTATGTAAAATAAAAAATATGCACTGTTCAAGAGTTTTTTTAACAAATGACTGATAAACTTACTCTAAGAACATCAGCCATGCATTGAGATTATCCGCAGAGACTTGTGTACCCAAAATAAGGTACACCAAATTTTGGGTGCAAAGGATCTTGAGTGTGAGATTATTAAAGTAGGTCTTTCCAATCGGCAACTCTACCCTAATGGAATTGACACAGATATATCAACAGTACCAATTTTTGAGAGGGTGTTTCCACCAATAAAAATTACAAAAAAAACGTATTTTTTCATTTCGTTTCCATTAACAAGAAATTTTTAACATTTTCACATTTCGTTTCCACTAACAAAAAATTTTTCAACAAAAACTATATTTGCTATAGTAACTCTACTCACAAACCATCGACAACTTATTCACTATCGGAAACAATTTGGCATTTCTTAACAACTTATTCATTACCAAAAATACCTAACAACTTTTCAACTATAAATAAAAATTTATAAATTTTTCATTACCGGAAACACCAATGTATTGCTTGTCTTTCTCTCTCTCAAAAGAGTTAGATTTAAAGTTGCCCAAACACTTCAAAAGTGTTTTGGTCATCGGTCCATCTACCATCATCATTATCTCTCTCTCTCCGTCCACAGGCACGTCACGGAAAAAGGAATCTTAGGTTACTTTAGAGGGATTTTCTTTCCTAATGTTTCCCTATGATAAGAACTTTTTTATGTGTCTGTAAATAAATTTTGCGGCGCTCTTTAAAAGTGTTTTGAATGGTCAAATTTTAAAAACATTATTCAGTCTTCACTAGAATAATTTTTATAAAATTTAAATCATTAATTGTCGAAATAGATGGTTGTGATTGCAAAAAACAATGAATAACTTAGAGAAATGATATTGGCACTCTAAAAATTGATGCAAGCACTCCAAAATCAGTGTAATTTCAAAACCACTTTCCTTTATTTTTTAGAGTGCTTGCATCAATTTTTAGAGTGCCAATATCATTTTCCATAACTTATTCCGCACTGAATAAGTTTCTCTCGTTATCCTATATGCCGTGACATTAATTAATGAAAAACCCACCACAAATCTTAAGGACGTGGGTCCATTTGGTTTTATCATCATCTTAAAAAATCATTTGTCCTCGCTCTGATCGGTCGTTCCCCCCTCTTCACCTTCCCTCCCCGCCTCATTATGTCCAATAACGTCCCTCTTTTACCTCCTTTCTCTACCCAATCCTTCCACCACTTGTTCATCACCTTAGCTCTACTGGGTTTTCTTCATAAGCCCCTCTCTCTCTCTCTCTCTCTCTCTCTCTCTGTGCGTTAAGTTTCACTCTTTCAAAGAATTCTTTGGGATGCTCTGAATCCCTTTCCTAGTTTCACTTTTCTAGATCTCTTTTTGGATTCTACAAACTCCCCATCTAAAAGAACCATTTTCCTATTTGCATTGACTTCGTCTGTCTTTGCTCTAATCTTCAAAATACTATATCTTGAAAAGTGAATTGTATGCTTATTCTAATACTCCCGCGTCCGAATCTGGATTTTTCATTTTCACTATTCCCCCACCCAAAAAAGTGCAATTTTATTTTGTATATATCAGTCAGCTCTACTCAGCTGTGTCCCTTTCTGTGTTCCTTCTATTAACCTTTGGAGCAATTTCATTGTTTAAGTCAGTCAACTTTATCCAATTCTGTGTTTACTTCTAATCACAATCTGGGTTCTCTATTTTCATTCTGTCCCCGCCAAGAAAGTGCAAATTTCTTGGTAAAAATCACTCAATTGTGTTGAATTTCCTTCCTTTTTTAAAGTTCTAATGCCTCCTTCATACTTCCCTTTAAGGTGGGAAAGCACTGGAGACCAGTGGTGGTTCGCATCCCCAATAGATTGGGCAGCTGCCAATGGCCACTATGATCTGGTGAGAGAGCTCCTCCACCTTGACACCAATCTCCTCATCAAACTCACCTCCCTCCGCCGCATCCGCCGCCTCGAGACCGTCTGGGACGACGAATCCCAGTTCAATGACGTGGCCAAATGTAGATCCCAGGTGGCCCAAAAGCTCCTCATTGGGTGTGAAACAGATAGGGGACACAATTCTCTGGTAAGGGCTGGCTATGGGGGTTGGCTCCTCTACACTGCTGCCTCAGCTGGGGATGTGGGTTTTGTTCAAGAATTGCTGGAGAGGGACCCATTTCTGGTTTTTGGGGAAGGAGAGTATGGGGTCACTGACATATTTTATGCCGCGGCGAGGAGCAAGAACTCGGAGGTTTTCAGGGTTCTGTTTGATTTTGCTGCTTCAAAGAGGGGTTTGAGTGGTGGGGATGAGGAAGGGGAAGAGTCAGAGGAGGTATCTGAAGTATTTAAGTGGGAGATGATGAATCGAGCCGTTCATGCCGCGGCTAGGGGAGGGAATGTGGAGATCTTGAGAGAGATTCTTGGGGATTGTAAGGATGTTTTGGTTTATAGAGATGCTCAGGGATCTTCTGTATTGCATTCAGCCGCCGGGAGAGGGCAGGTTGAGGTGAGGTTTTTGAGAAATGCATTTCTTCATTTGTTATGTTTTAGAGCAAGTTTACCCACGAGCCATTTAGACTACCCAATTCATTATTTGGCAGCAAAATTCAAGTCCACTAATTGTGCTGCTGTCAAAAAATGACAAAGCCATCTTTGGTGCAGATGGCTTTGCGAAATCTCTTACATCATCCAAGCTAATTGATTTGTATAGAAAAATGAGATGGGTTTAATCCAATGGCCTAGACGGGAGATTGTGCCAAAATGACATAAAAAATTGGTGGCCAAAATATTATTTTAAGTCATTTTGACACCAACAGACGGGGTTATAATTTAGTTGATCTTTCTGGGACAGGGTATGCCATTGAAATTTGCATGCTCTTGTCTACTGCTTGGTGTTAATTGTCACCATTTAATGTACTTTTGACTTTTGAGCCTCTTTATGAGTATTGGAGATGTCACTAGTCAGATGTTTTATTTAGGGGAAGTGGTGCAATATACACCCCTTATTTTGGTGTGTATTATATGTGCTCTCATTGAAACACACCAAAATATTATGAATCTATTACTAAAAGTTACGAATCATATTGATGAAAAGTTACGAATTTTTAGTATAAAAGTTAGGATACGAAATAAAATGTTATGAATGACCGGTTCTATGAGTAATTTTTTTATGAGGTGGCACAATATGGACCACACAATAGTTGCATATAATAGGTGCACATGGTACACATCTTAAATGGGTGTGTGTTGAAGACTTTCCCTTTATTTAGACTGTGATATACAGCATGGGTTGTTCCTCCAATACTTGGGAAAATAACCAGAAGTGATGATTCATGGTTTGGTTATCAAAAAGGACAATTGTTTCCAGAGTTCTAGATTTGATAAATCAATAACTCTATTTGGTGAGGCCAAGCCTTAGCTCAGCGGTAAGATCGCTCTATTGCAACCACCAACCATAGGTCACGCGTCAAAACATGGAAACAGTCTCTCAACACACACAGATTCCAGTTTACAAGGGTCTAAAAACAATTATGTCTGTCTAATAGTGCCTCAAAATAGGCTCTAATTATCAGGTCTCCTAAGGTCTTGGTTAACCAAGCTTAAAGTACTTGCACATTCCATACTGCATGCACTTTGTGCAATCTTTGCGAATAATTGATTATTAGTTTTCCTGTATAGGAGTGTAATTTGTGACAGACATTTGTTTCATGGGGTGTCATTAGGAATATATCTTCTTGGAATGTTTCATTCATCTTAGGAGGATAGTATCCCTTTTTGCCGCCATAAGACGAACTACATGTTCTAATTTCTATGTTAGCTTTGGTGGTGAATTAGTTCTTTCTAAGAAACATGCTTTGTTTGATTCGCACAATTTCATCACCAACGTGGTCAATTTTTACCGAGTGGAAAGGGCAGAAAATTGCAAAGATAGAACACAGATGTGCTCCTTCCCTCACCCAAACTACATCAATTAATTTTGCTGTTAATTGTTAGAACTCTTTAAGTACCTGCAAGTCTCTCCTTCAAAAGCAATTCCTAATGCTTCACATAGCCTTCTGTAACTCATATGGTTGTCACATATGGGGGTATTGAAATAGTCTGTATTTAACAACAATTTTGCAAGCTAAACCTGTTTTGCTTTCATCAGTCTTTCCCTGAAATTGTGGAACTATGCTTTACGCTCGTAGTTTGAGCCTAAATAAAATCCTTTTCATTTGATAATGTGCAACTCACAAAAGGAACGATTTTTAATGTGTTTTGATCAGTCTTTTCAATCGCGCAGGTAGTCAAGGATCTACTAGCATCTTATGATATCATCACCTCAACAGATGATCAAGGGAACACAGCTTTAAATGTGGCTTCTTACAGGGGATACTTGCCCGTGGTAGAGGTTCTAATTTCATCAACTCCGTCAATCACCTCCATAACAAACAACTATGGAGACACATTCCTCCACATGGCAGTAGCCGGTTTCCGAACCCCAGGTTTCCATAGACTCGACCACCAAATTGAGCTCATAAAGCAGTTGGTCCACGGCAACCTTGTAAATGTGGAGGAAATCGTTAATCTCATGAATAACGATGGAAGAACTGCACTTCACATGGCCGTAATTGAAAATGTTCAGTCTGAATTGGTAGAACTCCTCATGAACATACCTTCAATTAATCTGAACATCCGCGATGCAAATGGAATGACACCACTTGATCTCCTGAAACAACGGCCACGATCAGCTTCTTCAGAGATCCTGATCAAACAGTTGATTTCCGCTGGAGGGATATCCGATGGTCAGGGTTACAAGGCCAGGACTGCCCTCGTTTCACAACTGAAAATGCAAGGTATTGGGGGAAGCCCCGGGACTTCATTCAGAATTCCTGATGCAGAGATATTCTTGTACACTGGAATAGACAATATTGGATCTGATACGGAATATGGTAGTTGCTCAAGTGCACTCACTGATTTCAACTCTCCTGCCTTTTCCATGGATAACGAGAAATCAAGCTCTGTGAGTACGGCTGCAAGGCGGCTGAAGATGTTCCTTCAATGGCCAAGGAAAGAGAGAAGAACTGAGAGCGGAAATCTGGGGGATAACGATTCTTTGCATTCGCTCATGGTATCGAGAAATTTGAATCCGAGTCCTACACCACTTCGACAGAGATATTCCAAACAGTCATCATTTCAGAACAGCAAGAGGATATTTTCAGTGGGAAGTGATCTTCTTCCCAGTCCATCTGCGAAAAAGAAGTTTGCTTCGAGGCTTATGCATGGAGTCATTCAGGTTCAATCACCCTCGAGTCCTTTTTCAGAATCATCAAGTTCTTCACCCATCTCAATTGACAAACTCAAAGGCATAGAAGCAGAAAACGAAATTGAAGAGTCTTTTCACTCAACTCACTCCCTTAATGTTGAAAACTTACGGGAAAACCAAACACATTCTCCATTTAACAAGAAGTTGAACCGCTACTTGTGTTTTGGTGCACAAGGCCTGCCTGTGGAAGATTCAGTTAGTCGCACGCAATCACGGCAGAGTTTCAGGCGTTTTACTTCTTTAATGGCTTGAGGTGACTATCTTGGCGAGCTGGAAACTTGTTTTGCTATTAAAACACCGGAGAGTTTCGTTGAGCTTTGTAAATGCTTTTAGGGTTTGTTCTGATTTCTCTTCCATGGTGTGGCTTGTTTTGATTTTTTACCATGTTGTGCTTGGTTATTCACCGAGGAAAAAAGAGAATGCAAAAGGTTGAGGTTAATTCTGAATTTTTCTTCCTCTTGGAGTTACTCTCATATCATATTGTGTCCCTAGTTCTTTAATGGCTTGAGGTGACTATTTTGGCAAGCTGGAAACTTGTTTTGCTATTAGAACACTGGAGAGTTTCGTTGAGATCTGTAAATTGCTTTTAGGGTTTGTTTTGATTTCTCTTCCATGGAATGGCTTGTTTTGATTTTTTACCATGTCGCTCTTGGTTAATTCTGAATTTTTGTTCCTCTTGGAGGTATTCTCATATTGGGTCCCTACTGTAAGGTTTTGAGACATTTTCATTATTGGAGAATACATTGTGGGCCTTAGTTCCCAAACAAGGACAGTGCATTAATGCGAAATCCAGAGTTATTAACCTCCCAAACACCCCAGAATGACAAAATCAAAAATGTATTAGTGGTGTTGCTGTTTTGGTTAAATATTCTTCTGTTACTTTTTTGTCATCCTTGAAAGTAGCTCACCCTTAGATTCCAGGCCCCTCAAAAACGTGGACTGAATCTTTCTATAACAGATTCCATGAACGGTTGAAATTTTCAAACCTTGTGAAATCACCAAACACACCCTTCGAAGCTTCCACGAACAATGCTCCTCCTCCCGTGGCACAAGGGCATTCGAGTAATTCCAACATGGTATCAGTACATGTTAAATCGGTATCAATGGTGGAAAATTTAACATTCAGTTACAAAAAAGAGAAATTAAAGCTCTGCCTCCTACTTTCACGTCATTTTTAGAAAATTCCCAAATATAGCGGTGCTGGTTCTCCTGAATCTGTATAAATTCTGTCCTTTCGGTGCGAAGAACCGGCATTATCTGGGATCTGAAAGGAAAAAAAAAAACTAGAATTACCATAGAAGCCCAAGAAGACCATATCCAAGGGGGCTAGAGTTTGTCGGTTTTCAACAACTTTTGCCACTCTTTAGGGAACTCTTTGTTTCCAAAGTTTGGCAAGAAAAATGTCTCACGATCACGAACATGTCGGTGAGAAAACCGCCAAGGAGCAGCAGATTGACGACTGGCTTCCCATCACTTCCTCCAGGAATGCGAAATGGTGGTACTCAGCTTTCCACAACGTCACCGCCATGGTTGGTGCTGGTGTTCTGAGCCTGCCTTATGCCATGTCGGAGTTCGGATGGTACTTTGGTTCCTCACTCACCCGCAATTCAAATATTCGGCTTGCCACTCAAATAAATGAGATGATTTTTCGAGATTCTGATCATAGTTTCCTCTTTTGTCATATAGGGGTCCTGGGATTGCCGTGCTTGTCCTGTCTTGGGTCATCACGCTGTACACGCTGTGGCAAATGGTTGAGATGCATGAAATGGTTCCCGGTAAGCGTTTCGACAGGTACCATGAGCTAGGTCAGCATGCTTTTGGTGAGAAACTTGGGCTTTACATTGTTGTGCCTCAGCAGCTTATTGTGGAAGTTGGCACATGCATTGTGTACATGGTTACCGGAGGAAAATCCCTGAAAAAGGTCCACGAATCGCTTTGTGTTGACTGCAACCCAATCAGGACCACCTGGTGGATCATGATCTTCGCCTCCATTCACTTTTTCCTCTCTCACCTGCCAAACTTCAACTCCATTTCTGGTATCTCCCTCCTCGCTGCTGTCATGTCCTTGACGTAAGTTCTACACTGTTTTGTTCTTTTTTAAATTTATTAAATACCTGCTAGGAGAGCGTTTGGCAAGTGGATTACTGGGTGAGTTGGTAGGTTTTCAATTCTGAACTCACCGTAGTACATGTTGGTTGTTTTGCAACAGATTTTGGAGTGTGAAATAGACCACATTGTTCTAAACTTCTTTACAAAATTACCACCCTGGGGCGGCCACCACCCACCACCTCCAACAAATATTTGTGTGTTTCTACACTTTTGCTAAAATGGAAAAGGGCATTTCGGTTTATCTAACGTCGATATGCATTTCTCAAATTATACTCTCAAACGCTAATCTGTCTCATAGCATGTTTTCCAAATCTCTACCAGATACAGTAGTTTTTAGCTTCAGCTGGTTATTATTGAAAATCAAAATCCTATGATCCAGAATCCAATATCACCTTAAGAAATCTACCCCGAACAGAGTCCAGGTTGATTAAACTCTTATAATCATCTGCAGTTACTCCACCATTGCTTGGGTGGCTTCCCTGAAAAAGGGGGTTATCGAACATGTCGACTACACGCCCAGAGGGAAAACCCCAACGAACAACGTTTTCAACTTCTTGAGTGCCTTGGGGGACGTGGCGTTTGCCTATGCCGGTCACAACGTGGTTTTGGAAATCCAAGCAACACTTCCTTCGACGCCTGAGAAACCTTCCAAGGGACCTATGTGGAGAGGAGTGGTGGTCGCTTACATAATTGTCGCCTTGTGCTATTTCCCCGTTGCTTTGGTTGGATTCTACATATTTGGGAACACCGTTGAGGACAATATTCTCATCGGCCTACAGAAACCCGCATGGCTTATTGCCGCGGCTAACCTGTTTGTTGTGGTCCATGTCATTGGAGGCTACCAGGTGCATTTTCTTTTATAATTCTTGTGCAGGTTTCTATTGATTCATTCCCCAGTTATTTTGAAAGCTTTCTACGACAATGCAGATATTTGCAATGCCAGTTTTTGACATGCTGGAAACTTATCTGGTGAAGAAACAGAATTTCTCACCTTCTGCTGCACTTCGCTTCACCGTTCGCACATTATATGTCGGTACGTGTTTTCCATCCATCTGTGGTTTTCCATTTTCAATTGGTTTAAGCATTCAAATACTTCCAACATTAATCGGTTGCAGGAGTGACAATGTTCATCGGAATCACCATCCCTTTCTTTGGCGGCCTACTTGGATTCTTTGGTGGATTTGCTTTGGCCCCAACTTCATACTATGTGAGTGAAATTTCATATCCTAGCTCATATACTTGCGACTATGACCGAGGAAATGTATCATTTACAACAATTTTTATGCATCTTGAAGATTACGCCTTCATATGACGGTGGTCACGGTGCAATCCAAATATACAACTAACATGTTCTTTGGGTCGTGAGAAAGGCAAGAGAAGAAAGAGTCATGGTTTCCCACCAAATCTCACCAAAGGTGATGAGATTTGGTGAGAAACAAAATAGATTCTTCTGTTTTCGTCATTTTCATATCAGTTCTCACCGTTTCTCATCTCTTTTAGTTATCCGAATAAGTGAAAAGATTCTCCCTTCTTTCCTTTTCTCAAGAGCAAAGGGGATGTAAGTCCTCCTACCTGCTAATGGTTATTTTGTTTCTGCAGCTCCCCTGCATCATCTGGCTTGCAATCTATAAACCCAAAAAATTCAGCTTATCTTGGTGGTCAAACTGGGTACAATAACCTGATAATGCACTAAATTATTATTTTTCTTTCTTCTTTCTTCCGTTCTGATAGGCTTCAGCTAATTATGTCTTGATTTGATAATTTCATTCAGTTCTGCATCATCGTCGGTGTTCTTTTGACGATCTTGGCCCCCATTGGTGCATTGAGGAACATCATTCTCTCGGCCAAGAACTACCGGTTCTACTCGTAATTTCCTTCTGTCCTTCGGAATCTGAGTTCGAAATCCAAATATAAGAGATGATGATGATGATATGATGGTGGTGACAATTGTTGATTGCGGTCCAGGTTTCAACTGGCTGGAAAGGATATGTTGTTTTACGAAGTCCTTGAATAGTTTTTTTTTTCAGAAGGAAGTTAAGGGGAAAAAATAAAGGAAAAGGGCTAGAGACAAGAAAGGGATCATCTCTTCAAAGTATTTCATGTTTCGATATGTTGTTTTCTGGTAGTACGTCATGTTTGTGTCGTTTCCGGTATTAATTCTTCTTGTTAAATTCATGAACAAGCCTAACAGTTTTAGGATTCAATAAAGAAGCTAGTAAAACTTTTACTTAGCTAAATCATGTAAATATCTTGTAAACCTTTCTGTGAAGTTTCGCATTGTAATTTCATCTGGGTGTCTGGCACACTTGGACTTTTGAGTTCCCAAATATATGTACCCTTTTATCCTAGCTAATGCATTTGTTATGATTCTGAGCCTTTTCCATTTTCTCTGGTGTAATTCTTATTCTTTCGCAGTCATAACAGCATTGCCAGCAGTACGATTGAAATCTCTAACATTATTTTTTGAGAAAATGACGGCCCAGGACGTGTTTTGATAATTAATACCCGCCAAGGACAAATTAAGAACATTTGTTAATACTGAAAATGTCTTTGGCAGATATTAATTATCAAAAACACGTCCGTCCTTTGCCGTCATTTTCCCTTATTTGTTTTAATCTCTAACGTTCACGTGTTAGAGTTCCCAAATTATCTAACATGTGAATCTTAAAATTCAATTGTGTAGCTGCTCATGTATTTAAACAATGGAATGTTTTACCACCCATCTTTTGGCAAAACAAAAGCAAGCAAATCCTCGTCGACTTCGAATTTAGCCATGTCCTCCGCCTTCAAATTAACCCAAGCCTCCTTACCATCGCCAGAATGTGCATCTAAAATGACGACCAAGTTATAAAAAGGCATGGGGGGGCGAGTTCACCCATACCGGTTTCCCCCACTTCATACAATGGGAACCTGCAGAAACTCGTAGTAAAACAAAACAAAACGAAACTGCTTCCCCCTCGACCACCTTTTTCGTGTACTCTCTTAAAAAATTTAATAAGTGATCATCGCCGCAACCACCAAGTATCCGAATATAATCTCCGTCCACTTTGCTTATAGCTTCTTGCGCTTACGGCGTGGAGCTAGCAGAGCGTAGATTTTGTTGGGGTCCTTTTCGGAATAGATGGCAGCAATGAGTCGAGTCCAGAGGAAAGCAGAGAGGGCTTCTACGCGGGTAGGGCGTCTCTGAGTCCTAGTGTTGTCGAATTAGGGGAGGGTGTTGTGCAGTGGAATGCGTAGTACCGTGCTGCGCACCTCCTAGTCGTCGGATCGTGCATCTGACAGCTCGGATCTTATCTCGGCAATAAACGGCTCTCGATAGTTAGTTGCCGAGATGAGATCTAAGCCGTCGGATGCACGATCCGATGGCTCGGAGGTGCTCACCTCACTGCACAACACAAACCCAAATTCTGGCTCGATTGTAATGTGCACGGTCCTGTTGTCATTGCTGCACTTGTCTCTTAAAGAAGCGATTTTAGAGGCAGTGAATACAAGCCTGTTGAGATTTACTACTGAAACATCAAACCTCAAAGTGATGAACAAAATAAAAAACAGTCAAGCCACATACTTATTCTCGAGTACTGCTATCCGTACGGACTGTCTTCGGCTATCGGACGGCCGATCCGATTCGTCCAAAAATTCTTTAAAAAAAACCGAGTGGGCCGGCGCGGGAACCAAATGCATCCGACTCGCGTAAGTGCTCAATCCAAATACTCCATTTTTTCGTAGTCGTCGGTACCAATATCATTTCTGCTTATTCTCAATAATTGCCTCCTATGCTAATCCATTATTAGTGTGAGAACCCTCCTCTTGGGCAGTTGTCCCACGTCGGGAAAGTCTAAGAAGTGAATATGGTTTATAAGATACGCCGATCAGTTACAGTATAATTTGAGATTAACCTTTTGAGCCACGTGGTTATGCAAATGGTTAGCAGAAAAGCTAGGGCGGGTCGTTACAATTAGTGTTTTGGCAATTTAATTAGAACACGAAGACTTAATTTTGTAGAATGTCATTTTGCATCTATCGATCGATATAATTAAGTTGTGCCAATGAAACAAACATTATGGTTATGACGCTACAATTAGCATATATTGGGGCCGGTTCCGCTCACATTTATTTTGACACCCGATTTTATTTTGGGTCCCATTGTAATTTTCCGAACCGTTGATCTTGTTTAAATTAGGCTCCGTTTGTTTGGGCGTAATATTTTTCCGGTGTTTAGTTGTGTAAAAAATGAGGATTTTTCATTAATTGGATGAAAATGACTTACCCTTAAATCTTCCGTACGTTTTTCTGAGATGAACCAGCTGCCCTCTACTGCAATTTTCACTGCTCAGTTTCCTCGATTGTCGGCCTCACCCACGTTCAATTCTAATATTCTCAGATCTCTTCACTGATTAAGCCCCCCTCTCTCTACACTATTTTATCAATTTTTGAAAATATTTTTAAGTGCCAACCAAATACCAAAAAATAAAAGTTTAACATTTGTTTTCAGAAAAAATATTTTACATTGTAAAACAATTTATATCGCAACAAACAGAGCCTTAGTAAAATAAGAGGCCCTGCGAAAATTTAGCTTATTTTGATATTAGTAAGGGCTTGATTCAAATAGTTTTGCAAACATCAGTTCCTGTCACAGTTTTTGCAAAAACCATTCAAATTCTATTGTTTTCGGCTGTTGTCACATCCTAAGTGCATACAACTGATAATTAAAGCAGGCACGGATTGATAATCAAGATCATGGTTGGGCAACATAATGAAGTTAAGAGACATGAAAGAAGCCTTAAAGAAGTGGAGTAAGGAGGTCTATGGTGGTGTGCAATGGCAGCTAGATAAGTACTATTGGTGCAATTGCATGAACTGATCATACAAGTAGATCGAAGATGGAACCATTTTTCAGTAGGCTATACTGAAGAAGAGAGAACTATAAAGGCACACGTGTGGAAGTTTATCCAGACAAGTCGAATGGATGTGGCTACAGATTCGAGGGTCCAATGGCATCTTATGGGTGATAGAAACACTAAAATCAAGGCAGGGAAGTTATCCAGCGAGAACGGTTCGGATAAAATATGAAACCAAAATCAAAATCAGAATCGAACCGATCGAATTGAACCATTGCCATCCAAGGGTGTTTACCAATATTTTTTTGAGCAAAATACGAATTACCTCCCTGAGGTTTGGGCCTTTAGTGCATCACCTCTCTAACCTTTTGAAATGACTAATTCACCTCCTCGTGATTTGGAACTAAAGTGCTACCGTTATGTTTTCCTTCCAGAGTATGGAAGGTGAGTTTCACATGCCAATGATGAGAGTTGGAATGAAAAATAAGATTAAATAAAGTTAAATTTTTATGTAAGAAGACAACACTACCCTTTTTCTTCATTTTCCTTTCTTCATCTTCCCCAAACAAGATGAATCAACCAACAACAGTAACCCTCCACCTGGCCACCATGCACTTGCGTGAAAAAAAATTGAGATTAACTTTCTCTTTGTCTACACAACCCCACAATTAAGATTAACTTTCCAACACTATTTCTATGAAAACCAGTGGGAGACTGGATGTCATCGTTTTCAATGTCAATTTGAAAACTGAAGTCTTGACAAATTCGAAACACGCCAGCAAACTACTGGGTTTTGTTTGGTGGGTGTCATTGACACAAATTTGCGTCAAATTATAATTGATTTTACTAATTTATATGCCAACGGCACTTAAAGAAATTAAGATAGAGTGAACATTTAAAGTGACTGGTCGGTTAATTTGAAGACCTACAGAAAGAGAGAGCGAGAGAATCGAACACCTTCACCGCCCAACTCGTCGTTCTCTTCTCCAACTCGGAGGTCCGGGAAACCACCTACGAAGTCCTTGTTGGATTCTGCCGAAGCACCAGCTCCGACGGGATGACACTCGCTTACATCTCTCAGTCGCAGAGGACGTCTCTGGTGATGGAGAGATCGTTTTCAATGTCGCTGTCGCTGCGGAGATCACCAATGTCGACGACGGCGAGCATATAAACGATTAATTGGAAGTTTTTCTGATATGGGTTTTATGGATTTTGATTTGCTAATCCTTTTTGCAAGTGACGTTGCACGAAATAAATATTTTTGTAAGTGATTAATCTCAGGTTTTTTTGTTCTCGGCTTTTAAATTTAAACGGTAATCTGCCCGTTTATGTTGCTGTTGAATCGAAATAATGAGTTTTTCACCTCATTTGGGTTTTCAATTTTTGCCATTGATGGTGTTTGAGTTTTCTGTTTTTGCCATTGAGGGTGTTTGATCTACTCCTATTAATTACCTATTCTCTCTAAAAAAGACAGAGTGTATTACAGTTATTTTAGCAATTTTCGTTAACGGTGTTAGCTTGGCATTTTAGTCCGAAATCACAAGGAGGTAAATTGGTTGTTTCAAAATGTTAGGGAGGTGATGTGCAAAAGCTCCAAACCACAAGAAGGTAATCCGTATTTTGCCCTAAAAGAAATACTAATATTAATACGAATACTTAATAATAATAAAATAGGTTACATTATCATAATCCCCACCTTTCAGTCGATCAACGACGGATGGTAAATATATGGTGTAAACAAAGGGCTAAAATATTGATCATTATCATTATTTCATGCAAATTTAATAATTTGATGTCTATAACCAAAAATGAGAATGATAATAACCAATTACCCACCATTAATTATGGACTGATTACAACATAGGATATTGTACCTTCTATGCGTCAAAATTTTGTTCGTATCAATGCTCAATATCTCGAACAGCGTGGCTACTAATGCATCCTTCTTTTGAAGAGAGAAATAAAAACAAGCAAATCCTCGTGGACTTCTAATTTAGCCATGTCTTCTGCCTTCAAAGTCACCCACGCCTCTACGCCATCACCAGATTACGCGTCTGAGAAAGCAACCAAATTCCGGAAGGGCATGAAAGGCGAGTTCACCCACGCTGGTTTTCCCCACCCAAAGTCAGCTTCATACAGAGGGAACCTACAAAAACTAGTAAAACAAAATGAGATCGACCACTTCCCCCTTGATGAACCTTTTCTTAGCCTCTCTCAGAAAATTCAAGCGGTTGTCGCTATCGCTTGGGGCGGAACCAAGAATTTATTCTGCCTTGAGCTAACCAAAATTAAAATATATGAATCAAAAAGAGGCAAACTCATACATAAATATATAAATTTTTAAAAATAAACAAAAGAAAAGTACAAAAGAGTTTGAAGAACGACAAAAGAGTTTCCTCGCCTTTTATTTTGTTGTTCTATTAGACCATGTATAGCAGAGTAGCACAAATGAATTATTAGCTATTATAGCTACCTAAAACCGAAAAAACCCACTTGCAGTAGTTAGGTAAAATACATTTTGCTAGAATACTTCAGCAAGTATCTTAAGTGCCTCAAATCTCAATACGTTTGAATCTGTGCGAAGATTTTATTTTTCTGATCATATTATTTTAAAGAGTCATAATTAATATTTGCCTCTAGGGTTTTCATAATTAAGTATATGCTCTATAGGGTTCCAAATAAAAAGTAGATGCTCAATTATGCGAGTTCTAGAGATAAAAATTAATTATGACTTTAGGATAAAATGATCGAAAAAATAAAATTTTCGCACAAGTTCAAACAGATGTTGGGTTGGGTTGACTGAATGGGAGGATGGTGGGTTGGCTAAATTCATTTGAACTAAAAATTTACATACGATTTTTATTTTTATTTTTATGAAAGTTCTAAAGATAAAAATTAATTATGACTTTAGGATAAAATGATCGAAAAAATAAAATTTTCGCACAAATTCAAACGGATGTTGGGTTGGGTTGGACTGAATGGGAGGATGGTGGGTTGGCTAAATTCATTTGAACTAAAAATTTACATACGATTTTTATTTTTATTTAGGTTGTTGCAACTTCACATGGGCTACAGCCCAACCTTGCCTTGCGCTAGTATCGCTTAGCATGCGAACATAATCACCGTCCACTTTACTTATCCCTTCTTGCACCTGCTTCATAATCTCCCAACACTCAAGCTCACCATCCACGGCGGAAGGGATTGTCATCGCAAATCCACTTATATTTCCGAAACAGTGGGCTAGGGAGCGGCGGATCGGATCTGCCCTCGGTCGGAAATTTACAGGGTGGACTAGAGTGTAAACTTTGTTGGGATCCTTTTTTGGATGGATGGAGGACATGAGTCGAGTCCACAAGAAAGTAGAGAGGGCTTCGATGCAGGTAGGGCGTCTCTTGCTGGAATTGTCATTGCACTTGTCTCGGAGAGAAGCGATTTTGGAAGCAGTGAACACAAGCCTGAAGCCTGTAGGGATTCGCTATCAGATATCACATCATAAAACTAGTGCACAAATAAAAAATTCAGTCCTAGTTTTTTTCTGAACAAAAAATAACTCTTCTATTCCGTCAATACCTAACTGTCTGTTACTCCTCTCTCACTAAAGATGTGACTCTTATCCTATCTGGTTGTACTTATACCTGTACCTTTTGCCTAGCAAATGGAGGGAAGATATGTAGTTCGAGTCTATGGAGAGATGTCGAATCCCCTTTGTTACTTGATGGTTAACAAAGGTGATAAATGGGCTCATGGAGTGAACAAGGCATAAACACTTTTTGTTATCTAACTTGGGTTGCGTTCTTTTAAACTTAATTATAATTCTAAAACTTTTTTTGAAAATTTTTCATTTTGTAACTTTTCACCGTAATTTTAAGGATTAATCGTTTGTCTCGACGAGACCCGACGAGACGGATCGAAAAAGTATAAAAATATAGAGCGATGTTGAAAAAAATCAAATAATACGACACGTAAGCTCCAAAAAGACGGCTGTTTGATATTTTTATCGTCTTTAATGAACTTTTTTTTGCTTTTGTTCATAATTTTATATTGTTTAGACTCCTCCCGTAGAAACATATGATTAATCCCAAAAAAATCACTCGAATCTAACGAAAATTCAGAAAAAACGAACAAAACACACAAAACGAAAAAATTAATTAAGTGAAAGAGAACCAAGCCTTGGTCTATAAACTGACATGGAGATGCTCTCATCAAATTTTGGAACTAGAATTTTTAAATAAAACAAAATTATACGCAGAGAAAAAAATAATAATTATACGATGAGGTTTTTTTTTCTCGGCTATACGATGAGTTATTTTGAGTACCATATTTTAGGTTTGCCTTTTTCTTTTCTTTTTGGATTGGATTTTGATTTTTGCACTCCTCTTTTTCCTAATGGCGCTTCACTTTGTTCATAAAGTTACTTGTAGCTTCACGTTAAAAGTGGAGTAGCATCAGTAAAAAATAGAACGCGATAATCAATTTTCCTTAGATTTAGGGTATAAAAATTGAGCAATACTATGGTGACAATCTTGAAATACCATATTTTGGATATCATGTGATATACTGATATGTCACTAAATTATTGATAAAATGTGCTCCACTATATGATAAAACATATTCTACCAATGAATTAGTGACACATTACATGGTATTCAAAACATGATACTCAAAGATGATTACCAAAGTAGGCATTAGCAAAAAGGCATAAACCTTTTCATCACAATTCGGTAGTCGATCGTTTCCAGCAGTGGCCTACATATACCCTGTAGTGTCCGTCGGCAGGAAGGGACCGAATCATGTGTAAATCCCCAAATATAATCAATATAATATGAAAGGATAATAGGTTCAGGGTGTTTTAAGTATTATTTAAAATTCAAGATGTCAACTTAAATATTCAAACTTAACAAGATGATGACTTAAATAAGTCTATGAAATAGGATGACTACTTAAGTTTATCTTTCACAGCCCACATGAAAGTATTTATCATCAAGGACAAGGAAAAATCCTAAACAATAAACGAACAATGCATTATTTTAATCTCAAATATCACTAATCTAAAAAGATAATCGACCATTACAAGATTTCAATAATATAACTTTAATATCAATCATCATATAATTTTAGCAGCAAAAGTAAAAGCCCCTTCATGTCTCAAATTATTTTCTAGCTTGGCTAACTTCATTTTTTTTGTACGATTTAGGATGTCCAGCTCAGCTTATGCATAACTTGATTTAATTACAGGACAATTTTACACTCTATGGACCAAGACGTTTCAAACCTAAAATTTTATAGAGTGCAATCCTTAAATCCTCTTATCAACCCCAGGGTTCTCCAACTGGGGTTAATCTAAAGTAAATTCATACCACAAATCAAATGAAGATTAGGAGGTAGAATATATATGTATAAATTGAATGAATTGATCAAACCATTATGTACCAATATCCGATTATTAGCGTGCGATTCTGATCATTTTTGTATTAATTAAAATATGTGTCCCCTGGGACCGCTCCCATATATGTAACCAATATTATTATGTTAACAAGACATTACATAATCTTAAAAGATTCCGCAACAATCAAATGAAGCTCACAATAAATATGTGTTGTTTCCACATGATTTGATTGCATATAAGAGGTTTTAAGCCTGAAAATTCAGAAGGTGCAAATCCCTAAATTCTAGCGTTGACGCTAGGCAAACCCATTGGAGTTATAATCTAAAATAAATTCATACCACTAATCAAATAAAGATAAGGATATATGTATATATAATAATAATACTTATGAGACTTATAAAAACATGGCATTCCATCAATCTTAAGTATAAGATTTCGCAACAACTAGGGCTGCTCAGAGGATCAATCGAACCGTCAAAACCGACCAATCCGCCCAAATCGATCCGTCCGTGAACCAAACCGAGATATGTGACGGATGGATGCAGATGAAAAATACAACAATCCGTCGCGAGCAGATTGGATGCGGATTGGATCCGCCCAATCCGCTCAAACCGCCTAATCCACCCAAAGTAAAAAAATAAAAAATGTGAGAAGGAGTTAAGCATTCACAATAAACTTCTAGCCCCACTCAAATAGTATTGGTAAATTCAAATAAACTTCTAGCCCCACTAAAATAGTATTGGTAAATTCAATAGTACTCCCATATACCATGCTACTTGTTATAGACATAGAAATTTCAACGTTATGTCAATACAAAAAATTATTGGCTAGTCTTGGGGCAATATGCAATGGTATGATGTTTTATTGTGCTACTATATTTTTAAAATTTTTGGTATTTATAAAAAATAAATTATAGGCTTAAATCCGCCCAAACCACATCCAAACCGATCCGACTGAACAACGCTCACAGATGAGTGGTGGATGAAATAAGTATGAATGTGTGTGTTTTGCTCTCTAATATTTGGGTTTCAAAGAGCTTTTTAGAGTAGATATAAACGTGCTTTATTTTAAAAAATGTTACCTGAGTAATGTAACATTTTTACAGATGCAAAGTGTTGGAAGCTTTTTAGATTTTTTTGAAATACTTGCGCTGTTTCAAATATCCGCCCAATCCGACCAAGCCGAACCGCCTAAACCGTAAACCAAACCGACCAAATTGTGAAACACTCACGGACAGTTGCGGATGGAGAAAACAACAATTTGGCGGATGCAAATCCGCGCAGGAACCGAACCGATCCACCCAAAACCGAACTGCGAACAGCCCAAGCAACAACTAAATGAAGCACCCAATAAATATGTGTTTGACTTTAAAATTTTGATTGAACGGAAGAGATTTCAAACGTTAAACTTAAGTGTCATCAAATTCCTAGATCCTAGGTAGCGTTGACACAAGGCAAATCCACTGGGGATATTAATAGAGGAAAGTCCACTTTCACCCCCTGTGGTTATCGCCATGTGCGGATACCCCCCTTGTGGTTTAAAACTGACCACATAACCCACCTGTGGTTTTGAAAATGTGCGGATAGACCCCCTGCCGTCATGTTTTCCATCTATTTTAACGGACACTATATTAAAAGACCGTTATACCCCCATCACGTCCCTTGATTCTTCTTCTTTTTTAAATCTAACCACACCATCCTGTATACCAAAAATTGAATCCTAACCGTTGATATTGTAAATTTTGACGAGTATTACGTCTACGCCAAAATTCAAGTCAATCAAAAAATGAAAAGCTCATGGTCAAATCGATTTTGTTATGAAATTAAAATTTCAAATTTGAATTTACTAAAAATTAGATCACTGGGTTATTGATGCCTGATCGAGATGATTTTTTACAGAAATACTCTATTCTTTATTTAATACATTATGAACGACTCAGATTACATTCTAGAGATGTGTGAGATACACCTCCGTTAAAATGGATGGAAAACATGACGGCAGGGGGTCTATCCGCACATTTTCAAAACCACAGGTAGGTTATGTGGTCAGTTTTAAACCACAAGGGGGGTATCCGCACATGGCGATAACCACAGGGGGTGAAAGTGGACTTTCCTCATATTAATACAAACGGTAAACGCTCACAATTGAGATAAACCAAATTCATGAAAATGTCAAAAGTGTTCCATGAAAGTCAACATTAATCGCAAAACCGGCAGTGGATATTTATTTTATTTGGATCAATTCATTTACTAGTAGTATTTTCCAATTTTGACCATGAGTACATCTGTGATATCAATTCAATTCGTTCATTCTGTTCGTGAACATCCTCGAGCAGAGTCAAATAGCCGAGAGAGGCTAAGTTCTCAGACAACCAATAAATACAAAAATACAAGATATTGAAGGTGCTAACTGTAAGAAGCTTCCAGGGCAAATGAATTCTCAGCACGGGGACAAGAAATTAATAATATCTTCTAGCTAGCATTAGCTTTTGGTATAGAAGAGAGAGAGAGAGAGAGAGAGAGAGAGAGAGAGAGAGAGAGAGAAGCACCATCTTTATTATTATTATTTTTTTAAATTATAGGTACACACCCTATGGTGTCTACACTAAATATCACCGGATTGTGTGAAACCCCGAGAGGATTGTGTGGGTGAACAGTCCTGTTTTTGACACGGGTACCCGAACAAGGCGCGAAAGCTTTGTTGCTTAAATGCGGGCTTGCCAAAACTTGTCATGCCTAACGTTGAGTGTTTGATGTCGTGATCCGACTTTTAAACCGTAGAGCGATTGTGTTGTGACCTTAAGGGCGAGATCACAAGATGGTTCGTGATTTGCCACAACGGAGTGGACTTAATAATTTTCTAACCGTGTAGGTCGAAAAAAAAAAAAAAGAACAAACATAAAAGAAAATGAACTTCATTATATCGAAATAATAAAGTTGAGATACAAGAAAAGTAAATATGGTGCAAAGACCAATGAGTACGAGGTACTCGGTACAATTGAAAATACTGTATAATAAAGTTTAAACTTTGTACAAAGTAAGGTTGTTGAAGCGCTGAGCTTATGTAGTGATGGACCCATTTTTCACCTTCAAAACTAATATTTATAGGCAAAAACTAAGCTGATCCAGGTTTGATTCTGATTTTCCGCCATCCTCTCGAACTGACAAGTACTGTCCCATGATTGTTCTTCATG
The DNA here is from genome assembly GCA_014282245.1 of Rhododendron simsii. Classification (NCBI taxonomy): domain Eukaryota; kingdom Viridiplantae; phylum Streptophyta; class Magnoliopsida; order Ericales; family Ericaceae; genus Rhododendron; species Rhododendron simsii. The sequence goes on along the minus strand of CM024964.1, from coordinate 17,237,701 downwards.
CTTGAGTTGAAGGTTAATAGTAGAAGTTTAGAGCAGTTCATGGAGATCATGGGCTAATGTGATAACTGAAAATTCCTTTTTTTGCTATTTAAATATTCAATCAAGCAACATAATAGGAATCGAAAGATAATAAACGATGAACACAAGATATACGTGGAAAACCCCTTAAATGGGTAAAAACCACGGGAAGGAAATCATGCACTATAACTCATTGTATGGTTACAAACAAACCTATACTTACAACCTAGAATCGCTCTCGGTTGACCAAGGTTGATTGCCGAATCACTCGTTCACCGTACCCAGTGCTTGACCGCCGCTGCCTTGAATCGCTCAAGCCTTCCGAGATACTTCCAGAATCCACCGGAAGAACAAATCACTCAATAGAACAAAGTTTGAAAAGAACTCTTGGAGTTAAGTTGAAAGTCTGATGATCAACTGATCATATGATTACTCCAAGAGACAAGCCACAATCCCCCTTAGGTATTTCTCAGATTTGGAGCAAGAGAGAGGCGCACAAAAATATTCGGTGTTCCACTTTAAAAGCCAGCAAGACTATTTATAAATAAACTGCCAAGTGAATAGAGAAGTTGCTTAAGCACTGGATATATTTTCCTCTGAGATGCTCGAGCACTTTGACTGACGAACACTTCCAAATTAGCCATCCACGGGCTTGCCTTATTTCCTTTGTTGGTATGGCTTTATTTCCTTTGCTAGTATGAAATATCCACGAATCTTCGTGCACAAAGATTTCCTGCCATGCTACTTTGCTTTGACAACCTCTCTCTCTATCAATTACAAAAGACAATTGGTAGCCTTTCCTAAAGCAAATGCTCTAAAACAATAAGTTAAATCATAAATAATGGGATACAAATCAAAAAAGATTTTGTCATGGGATTTGTCAAAATATGGACTTTACAATCTCCCCCTTTGACACTTCCATGACAAAACAAGCAAAGCACGATTAACCTATCCCATAAAAGATGGAGCACAATTGTGAAGAGCTGCAGAAGCAAATCTGGAAAAGATAATCGGTTAATCAACAAATTACTCCCCCTTTTTGTCATGGAATGACAAAGGTAGTGCATAGAGAAATAAGCACCCAATGAAAACACGGAAGTGAAAGATAAGAATAACCATTGAAAAGTTGAAACCATGTAAGTCGGACTAAATAAGTCAAGAAAGCAACACCATAAAAAACCAGGTCTAGCAAAACATCCACTAAAGAAAAACAACGGCCACAACGGGCAAACGTCAACAAGAAGTACGGATACGCACAAACATAGGATAAGATGAAGTAAATATATGAACTATTGAGGCTCAAAAAGAAGCATTTTGCTTTTGAATAAGTAGAGTTCAAAAAAAAGTATGGCCCATTAGTCAAAAAGAGTTCATTTTTTTTATATGGATGCTCTAGGAACTGCTACGTATTAAAGAGACACTACTTGAGAGCCCAAAACAAAACGAAAATTTTTATAGGACGAAAAATGCTCTGTTTGTTTTTTTTTTTTTTCTTAAATCCGGCGAAGACAAACGCATGGATGCAGAGATGAATACTCAACCATGAGAATCAATAAATGTCACTGCAAGTTTTTGAAATGCATGAGTAAACTTGTATGTATCCCAAGCATGAAGAAATCTGAAATTAAGTACAACATGCAGTATGAGACTATGACAATAGTGGGTGTGTGACACGTCAGAAATATTAAGACCACCATATTCGGATACAAGATTTCTCGTGTTCCATGAGAATGGCAACCACCCTTAAATCCTCCCACGAAGTCAAACCAGACATCATGATACGAATGACATCCCAAGGCCTAACAAACTCCCCCTCAACAATTAAATACTCCCCCTCAACCAATGAGTATTTTGCCATATCAATTTTTATTGAATCTTCCAAACAAATACTCGTGTTTTAGTATTTTTACCCCACTGCCTTTTGACACGAATATTGGAAATAAGAGTGCCTCATACCCAATCCCCGGTTACTAAGCGAGTGATCCAACACGGAAGCCTTCACAAAGTCTATCCATTTTGTGACACGAACACTCAGAGGGAGAGTACCTCACCCCAATTGTCCGGTACTCGATGAACGCCCGGATAAGCATTAAGATCTCACAATAGACTTTTGTCTTTTTATATATTTTTTTAAACGGAACCAAGAGAACAACGTATCCAACCAAGATGCCAAAAGGTCAATCATCGGGGAAACAAAATGAGACATTCCAATGGACATGAGAACCAACTATCCAATCTGAATAATCTCTCTAATCCTGACGTGTAAATGTGGTGATCATAGAGTCATAAGGCATGGTGCAACCAATGTCCAAATGTATCACATGAGAGGAATGAACAAGAAAAGTGCATGCGTTAAAAACAATGTGCATTTATGCGAAGCTCATGGTTGATTACTCACAATTGAAGAAACATGCTACGTCCAAACAATGGATTTTTTTTAATTTTTAATTTTTTGAAAAACGATTTTTTTTTTTTGATAGAACAAACGCAAAATAGACTGCTCGACCAAAAAAAAATAGCAATTACAGTAACTAAAAAAAAATCAACTCAATCAATGAGACATACCCCAATCAATCTTATTGCTATGCATACAACGTGAGCAATCACTATTACGATTCCACATGTGAGAGTTCCTAGCCTTAAATGTCGTATGAGCATGAGCAACAAAACAATGCAAATCACACTTCTTAACCCATATGGATCTAGTTCTAACTTGAAAAGTCTTAATTTGATTGTTAGGTCTAAATGTAGGTATTGGGCTTTTCACTATCATGTTTCTATCATTATCACAGTTCGCATGATTAACCAAAGATTTATGAGCAGAGTGATGCTTGGAGACACTTTTATTGAGACTAGCATTTGGGTAGCCATGAAGTTGGAAACAATTAGGTCTAATGTGACCTCTAACTTGGCAATAATGGCATGTAGGAATGAATTTAGCAAAATTACTATTCTTAATATCACAAGCCTTTTCAAGCACGTTATTGGCAATATTTATAGTGCAGAATTTTGATGTTACCTTTTCTGATTGCAACTCATTCGCTTTACCTCTTAGAGTTTTTGAGGGTGAAACTTCACAAAATCCAAGCCCTGTTTTGTCACTTGCTGGTCTTTGAACATCAAGAATTTCGTCTAACTTTTTGGAACCTGTATTCAAACGCTCAAATAGAATATTAGCATGATCAATTTCAATATTTAATGACTGTATTTTATCTTCCAACGCAGCGTTTAAATCAGTCAAGACTTTGTTCTTTTCTCGAAGACTCTCAACCTCCTTACTCAAATTTTCTTTCTCGCTAGTGACATTGCTCAAAAAACCTTGCAACTCTTCCACTTGTTTTTTAGCTATCACTAACTCCTTGTTAGAATTATTATAATTTTTAGCCATTTTCAAATTTGACTCATTAATCTTAATACTCTCCTTAAACAACATATTGTAGGACTGTTTTAGCTCATCGAAACTAAACTCCTCATCACTTCCCTCATTCTCACTATCGTCTAAGGATTCATGATTACTAAGGTTTGACTGTAAAGAAGCCCCAAAAGCCATAAAGTTTGTGTTATCTACTTGTTCTTCCTCAGAATTGTTAGATTCACTATCGTCATCCCAGGTTATGTTGGCCTTGAAATTAGTCTTTTTCTTCAATTTGTTAATGCATTCATGCGCTAAGTGACCATACCCTTGACACTCATAACACTTTGACCCACTCATTGGTCCTTTAATCCCCTTCTTTTCTTTACCACTAGAAGACTCACTTTTTCTTTTGTTTTCAAATTTCTTATTACCATCACCTTTAGTCATTTTCTTTTTAAAAAATTGTTTGAAGTTTTTGGTAAATAAATCCATAGCTTCAAGGTCATATTCATCATCACAATCTGACTCTCTAGACTCGCTTTGAGAGCTTGCAAAAGCAATAGATGGTTTAACTTTAGATTTTAGAGACTCGGGTTGTAACATATCAGCTTCATAAGTTTGGAGAATACCTACCACTTCTTCAATAGATTTTTCATTGAGTTTACGTTTGCCCTCAAGCATAGTGACCTTTGTCTTAAACCGTTCAGGCAAGGATCTCAATATTTTCTTAATCACCCTAAAAGGAGGAATAGGCTCACCGAGGGTTTCGCAACTATTGACGATAGCGATCAATTTAGAGTAGAATTCATTAAAAGTTTCATCCTCTTGCATTCTAATTATCTCAAATTCAGTAGTGAGTCTCTGTAACTTAGATTGTTTAACAACATCCGTTCCCTCATGACAAGTTACTAAAATATCCCACGCTTCTTTTGCAATCTCGCAATTTGCAATCTTACGATGCTCATTAACATCAACAGCACTAAATAAAATATCCAAGGCACGATTATTAGCCTGTAAAGCAGCCTTTTCCTCGCGAGACAATTCAGCAGTAAGTTTAGGGACCTGTTTTTCTTCTACTTTTTTCGTGGGATGGCTATACCCTCCGATGCAAGAATTCCAAATTTCCTCATCCACAGACCTCATGATAGCTTTTATTCTAGATTTCCAGTAGTCAAAATTTTCACTATCCAAAATAGGTGTACGACTCGATGGATGATTCATGTTATTGTTCATGTTCATTATTACTATAGATCCGCTCTAGGAAGAAATCCAAAAATTAATGAGCGACCCGCTCTGATACCAATTGAAAATTCCTTTTTTTGCTATTTAAATATTCAATCAAGCAACATAATAGGAATCGAAAGATAATAAACGATGAACACAAGATATACGTGGAAAACCCCTTAAATGGGTAAAAACCACGGGAAGGAAATCATGCACTATAACTCATTGTATGGTTACAAACAAACCTATACTTACAACCTAGAATCGCTCTCGGTTGACCAAGGTTGATTGCCGAATCACTCGTTCACCGTACCCAGTGCTTGACCGCCGCTGCCTTGAATCGCTCAAGCCTTCCGAGATACTTCCAGAATCCACCGGAAGAACAAATCACTCAATAGAACAAAGTTTGAAAAGAACTCTTGGAGTTAAGTTGAAAGTCTGATGATCAACTGATCATATGATTACTCCAAGAGACAAGCCACAATCCCCCTTAGGTATTTCTCAGATTTGGAGCAAGAGAGAGGCGCACAAAAATATTCGGTGTTCCACTTTAAAAGCCAGCAAGACTATTTATAAATAAACTGCCAAGTGAATAGAGAAGTTGCTTAAGCACTGGATATATTTTCCTCTGAGATGCTCGAGCACTTTGACTGACGAACACTTCCAAATTAGCCATCCACGGGCTTGCCTTATTTCCTTTGTTGGTATGGCTTTATTTCCTTTGCTAGTATGAAATATCCACGAATCTTCGTGCACAAAGATTTCCTGCCATGCTACTTTGCTTTGACAACCTCTCTCTCTATCAATTACAAAAGACAATTGGTAGCCTTTCCTAAAGCAAATGCTCTAAAACAATAAGTTAAATCATAAATAATGGGATACAAATCAAAAAAGATTTTGTCATGGGATTTGTCAAAATATGGACTTTACAATAACTTCTCCCACTCCCTTTTTTTAGTAGAGTGAGGCCCCGTTTCAGAACACTTTTGTAAAAAATAACTATTTATTTCACATTTTTAAACTCAAAAATAATGCAAATAAAAAATATTTTTTTGCACCGTATAAAAGATCTCATCGAGATTTCTCAAACAAGATCCATATTGCATATTTTTAGATTTTAGTAAACTCATTATTTTTGAACTTGAAATTATTTTCTTAAAAAATAAATACTTATTTATCGTTCCGGAACAGGGCCTGATAGTCATGGGACCATTTGACCAAATTTTGATGTATTTGAGGGAAAACCACCTCTGGAAATAACCAACTTCCTTTTTTTCGTCGGTTTAATTTATGCCATGATCAAAGCATGCTCCCTAATTTCATGGGCTAATCAACATTAATAGAAAATTAGAGGTCGGTTCTTTTTTATAGGTTTTGTTGCATTCCAACCTTAAAATATTTTTTATCGAAACTGGATGACTCAGTTATGTTGCGTGACGGGCATTTTTGCCCGAAATCCCAACAAACAAAACAAAACAAAACCACTCGCAACTTAGACGAAGACAATAAGCCATGTGGTTAGGCTAAGGGCTAAGCAAGTCAACTGGCGCGAGTCATGATAGGAGGTATATAAGAGCTTGCACAAACCGAAAGTGTAGGGCGGGTTCCGTGAGGAAATGTTCTTCGGTAGGCCGGACAAGTGAGGAGCTTAAGGTGCTTCCGTGCTTGGGCGAGTCCCACATGAGATGAGCCTGAAGAGCTTGACATGCTTAAGCGGGTACTTGTCTCACATTGCTTGGTGAGTGAGAAGTGATGTGTCATGGGGCGCAACGAGGACTTGGCGATTCTAAATGAGGGAGATTGTGAGAACCCATTGGGGTGGTTGTCCCACATCAACTAGAAAATAGAAGTGCATGTGGTATATAATGAATCATGCACAACTACTGTGTATAACTCGAGACTAACCTTTTGAGCCACGTGGTTAGGCTAAGGGCTAAGCAGGTGAGCTAGCTGATCTGTCGTTTTCGTACCAAAAATATAATTCCTAAAACAAGAAATTAATTAATATTCCGAAGAATAGTGATTAAGTCTAGGATTGTCCGGGAAGTAAAAAGTTGAGTTGCAGTACTTTCAATTTATTTCTAAGTTAATTCCGTAAAGAAAAGGGGATTTGAATAGATTTGATTAAATTAGAAACTAAACTAGAAAGCAATTAAATATTTTGTAAAAAGGAGAGAGAAGAGGCTAAGGTTAATTTCGATTCAATCTCCCGTTGTAATATAGTTGTATCGAAATCTAGGGTTTCTTTCAACTTGACGTGCAAACCACCATTAGGGTAGCGATCTCTATCAATAGTTACCAAAAATATAATCAAGACTCGTACTTAGTATAGGCGGTAGCGATCCCCATCGATAGTCACCAAAAATATAATCAAGACTCGTACTCAGTATAGGTTATCTCAATATGGCACGGATCGTCTCACTAGACTTAACCAACGGCACGATCCGTCTCATGTCATATAGTTTATCTCAAAGCTTATCTCGAAAAATTGAAAACAGTTTATCTCAAAGCCTATCTCGAAAAATTGAAAACTATTGTGTGACGGTATTTAATATTGCGAATATAAATACACGGAACAAAGATTGGAAGAATAAAAACTTTCATAGAAACTATTAGTCATCCGAGTCATACAATCAAAAGTTGAATAAAGAACCCTAAAATTCTATACAATCATACTATTTGGAGAGACATCCTTGTTACCCTAACCGAAGCGTTTAGCTGATCATGGCTCCCAAGCCGCAGCCGCAGTTCTCTGTTATTCTGCCGCAGCAACGTCTGTGTTGTGTGAAGCCCTCCTCTCATTTTATACTCCATCATTAATTCCCTACAACACATAACCCTCCTGATTTCTTCCTTCCTTTTTATTGTTGTGTTGGCCCGCTAGTATACCGAATCAAATCCTACCCTAGGCCTCCACGTTGCCTTTGTTTCCTATGGCGCACTAAAATCTCCAACATCAGCCACAGTGAATATTGATCCAAACAGCCAAACCCAACTGTCTCAGTTGGTGTGCAGGATAGGCTTCCCAGGTGGAGGTCGTGGTTCAAGCCCATGTGGGGTGCGTTTGGGGTTAGGGCAATGGATAACCTTTGGACCTCCTATTGACTAACTTACTAACTCACTAACTCCTTTAATCTTGTTGATGATGTATATCGCTGTGACAAAAAAAATAAAAAATATTGTTCCAAACAAGCTATGTTCAAATTATATGTTCTTCCAAATTGAAATAGTAATTCTCAATTTAGCTCTGTCTCATTTAATTGCTCCGCAAGCCTTGAAATGAGAAAAATGAATATCAAACTTCAAATAATATAACAAATAGACATAACAAGTCTAAGTTAATGAGTATAAATAGACGTATTTAAGCAGTTATCACTAGCACGGTCGTGACACAATTCGTTCTCATCCTCTATATGCTTTTGAATTTTGAATTTCAGGAAAGATGATGTTAATATACTAACATTTTCTTTTGTTTCCACTATTTTTCTTTAAATATTTTTCTATTTTTTATTTATTTTTATGGTTAATGAATATTTTCCTTTTTTTAGGCATTCTCCATTTGCTCATACTATAATATTTTTTGTGAATAAATTTTATACTACATTTATTGGCCAAAATTTTAGTTGTGGAAGTTGTTTATTTTTGGCTATTTTTAGGCTTAGTCAAATTTATTTTAGTTTACATGAGGCTGGACTCTACGAATTTTCATGTCTTCGGAACCCTATTCAGACACATATTCAACTGCATGATAAGGTGAGAGAAAGTCAAAGTAAGAATACAAATTTTAGATTACAAAAATGTGTGATCTTGCGACTGCACATGTTTTGTTTGAGAGAGAGAGAGATGCATGATGGGCATTGGAATGAGAAACAGAGGTAAAGATATAAATTGATACTCCTTATTTATGTAAAACATAAGCACTATATGCGTTTAGGGGCCTTGGTAAAGTGAATTTCAAACTTGAGGTCCTAGGTTATTGTAGAAAAAAATTCCAATTAAATGCACCCCCAAAGGGAGTGCTTGATTTTTGCAATCCCAATGTTAACGAATTCAATATATAGGTGGCTAAGCAAGTATACTATGCACGATCTAGAGGTGTCAAATGTGTGAGTTTGGGCCAAATTGGGTAAGTTGTAGATGATTTGGGTCTTTAATGGGTCATTGACCCATTTAGACCCATTAATTATGAGTTCAACTAACCATACTCAATCCGACCCATTTATTTAAAAACAAATCCGACCCGTCCACTAACCCAATTACAATTTTACTTTTTGTTTTTTTTGTTTTGTTGTTTGTTTATCTTAGATAAAAATGTAAAATTCAGATATACCAATAATAATTTTATAAAGCACACAAAAAATTGAGTGACTTATTTTTTTTTTGCATTTGTTTGTTTTGCGTCAAACTTTTGTGATTTATTGATTCGTTTCAACGAGAGGAATCGAAAAAGTAAATTTTTTTGATCAAAACTCATAATTTTTTGAATAAAGATAAAATAAGACAACTTTTAATATTCCTTCTCCAAATCGATGAATTGAAAAGCAAAACCCTAGCTGTTAATTGGAAAAAAAATGAAATAGAAGCGAAAACTGTACAATAAACATCTATAGGTCTCATTCAAATGACTATATTCGAGGAAACGTTAAGTAACTCCATTAGTAGAGAAATTTCTGTGCGCCGGGTGGAAATATCCCATATGGTATCCGTTCGGCACTTCCAAGCCGTCCAATATACTTTTGGACTACTCGAATTAAAATCCTCCTTCTCCTTTTATCCCAATACTTTCTCTCTCCAAATATGAGCCGTCCGAAAACGCAATAGACTGCTCGGATGCGCCGAACAGGCACCACGTGGTATCCACCCGACACCGGAAAATTTTCCCTATTAGTAACGAGAAATTGATTTAGAAACGAATAATCAATTTACGTACCTGTAATCGAACCCAGCAAACGAGACCCAGCACAGTGGGCTCCTTTCCAGAAAAAGCCGGAGACTCCTCACAAACGATAGCCTCCGTGCATTTTTTGTTGGGTAATCTTTATGACCTATTGGGCATTTAAATTGACTCAATTGAGACCCAATTAAGACCTAATAATAAATGGGTTAGATGGGTTTGAACTCATTCTAACCCAAATAATAAATGGATTGGGTTGAGTTTATTTTTTAATAGGTGGGTTTGGGTTCAATTTGCCACCCCTAACACGACTCTATTATTCTTAGTGGGGTTTTGCTGTTGCAAAGGCCACTTTTAGCATTGGAGTGTTGTGCGTTAAAAAATATTTATTTTTGCATCCCATGACAAATAGCAATTTTTTGCGATCACCTGATCCTTTGGCAACAGGGGAGCAAATTATACTATGGTTTTCTTCCCCCTCCCGCTAACCACCATGTACTTTTAAGTTATCAATCAATATCTAACAAATCAATAGCCAATCAATGGCTAAATGAGTCCTACTATTTGTACCGATAGGGTACTGTCTAGCACACAGGGCCCATTTCAAGTTTTGCGATCATGTAATCTGAATGAAAAATAAAAAGATTGGATCAAACATTTATAGATATCACATGAGCTGATTTTTCATGAGTCTACTCATTTTTTTAAAAGTATAATGCTATGTTTGGATTGGTATTTGAAAAATATTTTTGAAAAATAGTAGGGGTAATTAGTGGAGAGAGATAGAGAGAGAAATGTTAAAAATAGAAGGAGTCTAGGGAGAATTTTTTTAAAAATTCTTTTTGAATTGTAAAGAAAATAAGACATTAAAAACGGTTTGAATAATCCGTACAAAACCCGAAGTAAGCCCCTCGTCCCTCTCCGTACCATGGCTACGCAGCCATCGGTACTGTTAGAATTTTCGATGGCTAAACAGCCTAAAATCCACTTGTAATTGGATTAAAAAAACAAAAAACAAAATCCTCCTCTTGTAAACATTTGAATTCCACGCTGTCTTTCCTCTCCAGGACTCACAGAGACACATGTTTTCCCTCTTATAAGTCGGCTCCTCCATCCCTCGTCGGTTCCAAGTTCCAACGGTCCTTCCTCTCTCTCTCTCTCTCTCTGTGTATCTGTTCCAATCTAGCGTTTCCGTTCTAACGGTCCCCTCTCTCTCTCTCTCTCTCTCTCTCTCTCTCTCTCTCTCTGTTCCAATCTAGCGTTTCGGTTCCAACGGTCCCCCCCTCTCTGAGTTTATTCTCCTCTGAATCGACCTTCAAATCCTGAAATCAAACCTTAAATTCGTTCAATTCTTGTATTCTCTACTGATTGATCCCCTTTTCAACCTTATGCGCTAGTTTTTAGCAGTTCTAGGGTTAGGGTTTTAGTCCCCACCGTATAAGCATCTAGCCCATTGATTTCTCAATCCTCTGCTTTAATAGCTACGATTATTGTATGTAGGTTTGTTTCCCTCTACGGATTGGTCCTGATTTTGTCGATTATTCTCATTCCTTTTGTTCTTAGGGTTTGAAGGTGTTCGATTTTTTTGGGCTTTCTTGGATCTGCAAATTTCTTAAGGGGTTTGGTAAGTGCGGTAGTTAATTAGCTGTTTATTCTGATTATAATTTGATCATCGTAAGGATTTGAGAATTTAGTGCTAGGCTTTGTTCTTCTATTAACTCAATTTGTTTGGGAAACTCAGATTCTACTTTAAACACTAAACGTTTCACAATCTGAATATTCTGTGTGTGTGTGTGTGTGCGCGCGTGTGCGCGCGCGCACATCGTGTGTGTTGACAAATCACTCCATGTAATCTTATGTGTGTGCATTCGTATTTTCTGCTTGTTTTGTTGATTTTGACTGTGAACAACCGATTATATGTATTGCAGGCCTTGTGTACGGTCTCTCAATACGCTGGAACTCTGCCATCCGAAGATGCTAGGGTTTTCCGCATTGGTCTCCTGCCGCCCCTCTCTGCTCAATACGCATTTGGGTCAACTCTCTCTCTCTCTCTCACTCTCATAGTCTCATACACTTTCGCGGTATTCTTTTTTGTTATGTGATTGGTTTTTGTTATATGAATTTGCCCTAATCTCTAAGCCTACTGGAAAAATTCAAATCAAGAGGACAAAGTTATGAATTTACGCAAGCAAGAGGAATGGTGCGACTTCTAGTTTTGGAGGCACTGCAAGTCTGCAATGCTTCTCGATGCTGACCCAAGTGATGCTTACCCAAGCGAGCCCCCTTTTCTCCTCAATTGCTTCCACCCTATTTCAAAAGTTCACTCTAGCTGGACAAATCCATATCTATTCTCCTTATAAAAGGGTGAGACTAATTGATTGAACCAACCCTGTTTTTTCTCCACCATTCGTGTCTTAGGAGTGAATTTTTAGTTTTGAAATTGAGTAGTCAATGCTGGGTAAAGCACAGATCCTTTGTTTTCAAATATTTACAACTTTACGCACCCCAACTGTTCAATTAAATTTGTTAGCCGTAATTTTTTATTTGCCAACTGGTTTTAGAATTGCAGAAACTTGTTAGGTGCTGCTGCAGAATGTGGGTTCTAAACTGCAAGAACATTATTTATTTTGGAGCTTTGTGTATAAGTCCTCTGTATAAGTCATCTATGTCCCTTACATTAAGGACATTAAGGCTTGCGATCATTAATACCCACGGACTTCATAGCTATGATATCAAGCCTTTGACTTGATTTATTGTTTTCTCTTACCGAGTTATTTTGAAGCTAATAGTCCAGTGGAAGTTACCCGATCTCCTAATTTGCTTCCCTACATCATTGTGTATATCTACATAACATCACCTGAGCTATAATTTGTCCATATGCAGCCTCAATGGATTCCAATTTTAATTGTCAAATGCTGCAAAACTCTTTGATTTGTAGGTGGATGAACCTGCCATTTTATGGTCTTTGTTTCCCTTCAGTTTCCTGTTTTGCCAAGACAAATGAGCTTAGTGGAGACTATGCTGATCAATTTCTATTTTATTACTCTATGGTGATTATATGGGGTAAGCTACTAACTTAGAAGTGAGCAAATAATACACATTATACTTGTATTGTCTATTTGTCTCTATCAACATCTTTCCATCAAAGAAGATTGAAAACCACTGGCTTAAACCGTACAACATGCATAGATGGAAATGGACAATGTTTTACTCCTACTATTTCAGTGCTAGGTAAATGTTCTTATTGTCAATAACGTCGATATACCCGTAATTATGTCTTTGTGGTTGGCTTTTGTTTTCGCCAATAGTTCTTTGTTGCTCTGATTTTCAACTACAACGGAGTAGACATTGCTCTTTCTCTGGTGCAAAGAAATTCCCACAGAACTTCAAATCTTTGCTGCTATGGTGGTAAAGTAGTACTCGCAAGTCCTTGCGTTCCAAAACGCCTTTCGCAAATTGTATTCATTATAATGTGAAGAAGGAAAAGAATTTCAAATCTTTCTTGGTAGATTATTTTCTCACACGTATACAAATCAATATATACTGTCTCTGGCGTTTTCATTTGCCATATGTGCTGATGGTTTGGTTTCTTTTTCACCTCATGGCATTCACTCTGGAATCTGGATGCATTTCCCTCATGGTTATTTTGTGAATTAGATACTGAAGTTCATGACTTCTGTTTCGCATTGGTTTTGACATTTCAGTTGTCTTTTTTTTTTTTTTTGGGTAATATAAAGAACCCTACCACAAATGAAGGCCATGGGAGGATCCTTGGGAGCCTATACAAAGAATACAATGAAAGTACAGAGCCTACTACAAACTACTGCAAAACTAATGAGATACCCAAGTGCTAGGCATATTGCAGGTAGTGTCAATTCAGGTGTTTTTCTCATAGCAGGAAAGTTTCTTCCACCCCATAAGACTTGCCCTCATATCTCCTTCAATAGCCAAGATAATAGCTTCAACAGGTCTTCCACTATGCTGAAAACCTTGCTATTTCTTTCCCTCCATAAGTGGTAAACCATACCTGAAAAACCAGTCTAAGAACAATTTTAGAATTTATTTCTCCCGTGTATGGTCAGCCATCAACATCAATATATCATCCCATTGTGTAGGGAAGTTACTGTATCCACATTTCAACAAAAAAAAAAAAAAAAACCTCAAAACGGAGAAAGTAAAGGGTATTTGAAGAAGAGTTGTCCATGGGACTCAATGCCATTAGGAGAAATAACACAGCTATCCTCTGTAATTACTCCCCAAACAAACAATTTGTCTTTGGTTGATAGTCTATTATGGCAGGCTATCCATAAAATGAAGGACCACCTAGGAATATGGTGAGGGAACCACACCACGTGATCCCAGGTAACATTTTAGTTATCTTCTTAGCCATAAGGTACTGATGGGCATGGTGGACTGAAGATTTTCTTACCCAATAGATCGAAAGTGATTTTCTTTAGTTTGACTTTGGAATATTGAGATAACAGTTCACGAGTTTCAAGTTTTGGAGATAGTGTCTTATCCTTCTTATTGTGGTATCTTTTTGGCTGCTGCCGGTATGAAATCACAGAACATTAGTTTGTCTCATCTTGATTTGGAACATTGAATTTTTCAGATTTGAGAATATAAGAAAAGGTTTACCATTCCAAAAGAACTCGATGTTCAATAGTAAGCCCACACCTGACATCATAATGGTTAGAGTTTGTGACGAATTACGGATTATGAATTAAGTACAGCCCTATACAACAATATTCTATGTACTCACAAATCAACTTAAACAATAGTATTGGACGTGATTCAAATTGTAACATGCAAATGTGATTACTTTAATTATTTTCCTAAAAAATTCTCTTACTTACGAATTTGTTTGGGTGCAGTCTAGCTTGGTTCTTTAAGTTTTGGTCATTTTGGGAGGCCAATGGTCATCTCCATATATTTTTAATCAGAAGAGGTAAACTGCATTATGACTTTCTCCAATGAATACTATTTGGGTTTTGTTTATTTGTATTTTATGTCATCCCATTTCCTTGTCATTATCTTATCTCATGTTTGTATATTTGATTGGCTGGTACCAACAAAAAAAAAATAGAAAAGAAAGAACAGGGAAAGAAAATTAAGCAAGAGAAGTCAAACTTTTACCTTTTTACTTGGCTATGATTAGATGCAAGGTCTTTCCAGTTCAACCCGTTTCCTGAGTTTGTTTTGTTGTTTTACTGCCCTTTGTATGTGTTCTTGAAGTAGTTTTGATGAATATTTGCTCTCTTTAAATGCAAAACTCCAACTTCTGTTTGAGTCAAAATGATTAATTCTTTGCAAATATTAAGATATATATGGAGGAGATAAATAGTACATATAGTGTGATGCAAACCAAATCAAGAGATAGATTCATAAGAGAGATAGATTCCAAGATGGGATACAAGGAGCAAAAGCTCTCTATATTCTTTTATCAATACATCAAAAACATCTGCCTAATGAGCACTCTAGACTCCTATTTATAGACCCTTTATTACAAAGGACTAAAAAGACATACATACCCTTAAACCTACTGCATCAGACTCACCCTCTTAAAAAAAAACTTGTCCTCAAGTTGGACACAAGACTCAAGACAACTAAATAAAGAAAATATAGAACTATAAAACTATTTATTATGCAGCTCCGAATTAGGCATGTGACTGCATTTCCTTAATTCACGTCACCCTCATGCAATAACCCATCTTCAATACGAGCTTTCGTTTGTGTACATCCACCACATCCTTGCTTATGTGCCAAGAAATCACCCATTTGCCATGTCTCTTGTGAATCAAAATATCTTCGGAGTAGCTCATCATAAACACCCCCAAGTCATGCCAAAACCTGGCCACCTTAGCATGTTGAAAAGTCACCACACAATGTTCAAAACTTGCTTGCTTGAAGACAAATCCCAAAGGATCAACAAGCTGTCCTAAATCATCTTTTCCCTCTTTCGGTAATACCGAATGGGGTGTACTAGGAAAAGGACCGTTTTGATCACCCCTTGCACCATGTGCAACTCGAAAGGCAAATAATGGAAGCAATCATCAAATTTTGGCTCTCCAAAATCTCCAACCATTGGTGGATTATCTAAAACGACTTCATCCATCTTCAGTGACACAACCAAAGCATAAGGAACTTCTTCTATCACTTCCTTGCTTTCTTGCCTAGTCATAAGGAAGCTTTCCTTGATCATATTAACAAGTGTTCCCTCTTCATTGTCAACACAATACTCTTCTTCAAACTCGTCATAGATGGGAACATCTTCTGGTTCACCACTCTTAAAGATGAGATCATCTTCAAAATTACTTCTAATCTCGTAGGCATTATCAACCTTAAGATCTTCTCCAATCTCCAATATAGAGTCACCTTCAAGATCATTTCCAAGTTCCTCATTTGGGAACTCATCAAAGACGGAGAGGACTTTGAAACCACCATCTTTAAAATCAACTCCAAGAAGCTCTTCAAGTGAGAGCTCATCAAAGATAGGAAAATCATTCGAAATAACCGAGTTCCATTCCCCTTTCAAACTCATCCGAATTGAGGCTCACATCCTCTTCAATCTTGTTTGGATTAAACTTTCCATAAAATTCAACAAGGCCAACATCAATGTTGCTCCCCTCCTTGTAATTAAAACTAGACTTAAATTGACTATAAGAATTATCAATACCTCCACGAGGTAGTAAATGATGCACCTTCGTAATCAAGGTAGCAACTTGTCTTTTCAACGTCAACAATTGCACCTTACCGTTTATGGTAGCAATTTGTGTACTCAACTCTTCAATCTCATTCCTATAACGATTTTGGTTGCCAAAGTTATCAATTCCATCACCATCATTCACCACCATGCCTTTACCTCTTCTACCTCTAGCCTGATAAGCCATTACAACACCAGCAATCAATTCCAAACCAGCAAATCAACCCAAATATTGAAAACCCAGTCAACTCAGTCACCGAATTCAGTCAACTCAGTGATTTTAGACCCAAACTCAGTCAAATAAGTGATTCTAAACCCAAACTCAGTCAACTCAGCATACAACTCAGCCAAAATACTTAAACCAAGTTAACTCAGTCACCAAATAGCCTCAAATACCCAACAAAACAATGGAAATCGACACTAATTGCAGAAAATCGCAACAAACGAGACAAAACACAGTTGAAATCGAGCCCAAAAAACGCAGATTCGAGTGCCAAAAGAGTGAATCAGAGACCCTTACCACTATTCGAGTTCCAAAAGAGGGCCAATCGACTGTTTCAACTCTAACGAAGGCTGTACGAGCCTCAATCAACAGTGGTGAGTGCTAGAACAGTGAAACCGAACACGAAATCACAATTTCAAGCGTCAAAATGGCAGATCTGGCTCTGAAACTTCGATTTAAGGGCTGTCAAGGGTTTTCGAGGCTAGGAATGGGGTGGGTCTAGCTCGAACAGGTGTGGAATGGCTGGGTGTTGATCGAAATGGTGCGAAATGAGTAGATCTGTAGCCAACCAGCGATAAATGAGCTCGAACAGTGCTGAAATCGAGTCTACAGCCTTCAAAATGCTTGGACAGAGATCGAAAATGGTTGAACAGCGCTCGAAATGCTCTGAATCAGGTCGGAATAGGGTTTTGATGTTTGTAACAGCAAGAATCAGCTTCGAAATTGTCGATTCTGTTAGTTTAGGGGTCGAAATAGAGATGTAAGGGCTGGGTTTGAGCAGATCTATTGGTTTTGAGTGGAATAGGGGCTCCGGCGAGGTTTAGGTTTCTGGTGAAGTCTCCGGCGAGATGAACGGTGGGGATCGGGCCTAGAATCTCTGATACCAAATGATGCAAACCAAATCAGGGGATAGATTCATAAGAGAGATAAATCCCAAGATGGGATACAAGCAGCAAAAGCTCTCTATATTCTTTTATCAATACATCAAAAACAACTGCCTAATGAGCACTCTAGACTCCTATTTATAGACCCTTTATTACAAAGGATTAAAAAGACATACATATCCTTAAACTTATTGCATCATAGTGCCCTATCATGACTTTTTTGGTTTCTTAATGATATTCTTCAATATATTTCTTGACAATTGTTGTACTTTTGTCCTTAATTGTTGGTTAATTCTTAACATGGTTTTTTTTATTTATGCAATTTAAGGCATCGAAAGATCAGCCTAGGAGAAAGATAAACAGCCTCCATCATGTTCAGGTCCTACCAATTTCTGAAGAACGAAAACACTCCAGAATCCTCCCCAGTTTCATCATTCTTAGCCGAACTCATCTATCTTGATTTCTCCACAATGAATGGCATTCTCGTCACTACAACAAATATGACCTTTTATAGCATTATGTAATAGCGTTTTTTTAGGAATGCTATGAAAGGATACCAATTATAGCGTTCAGTGATGAGAAGCGGGGGAAAAATTGGCGCCTAAAATACTATAGCGTTCATGAAAGGATACAATAGCGTTCCAATTTTTTGTTTTTACTTGGCGCCCTAAATAGCATCCCCTTTCTGAAAATTTCATTCTTTCCTCCAAAATCACAGGCGCTCCAAAATCAGAGGCGTAAATAGATCTTCTTCTTCGTCGGCTCAAACCCTAGGAATTGGGTTTCGATCAAACTTCTCCTGGCGACGCCAAATCGGGCGAGGAGATCTTCAGGCCCAAGATCAATTTCACATCGTCAAGAAAGGCGCTAGACACAAACAAGGTCTCTCTCTCTCTCTCTCTCTCTCTCTCGATGAAAAACTTTGTCTCCCCTTCTCCTCCTTCTCCTTTGTGTGTGGGTGTGTCGTGACACAGGAAAACGAGGATGTAAGCACCACCGGTCTCCGCCGTTTGCGAGCAAGAGAAGTTTCCAATTTTAAGCGCAATTTCAGAGGACACACGAGTAGCAACAAGAAGCGACAAATAGGACAACTTGGTTGCTTCTCTCTCTCTCTCTCTCTCTCTCTCTCTTGCTATACATATACGGGAAAATCTATAACTCCCAATTTCAGAAAACCCTAGATTTTTTCTAGAAAAGAAACCAGGTTTGAAAACCCTCAATTGTTTCCAGAAATTAGGCCCAAAGTGTAAACCCTAGTTCTCTTATCCAGCCCTAAATAAGCTCCTGGTTCGTATAATCTGTATATACGGCTTGGATTTCATTATGTGCTTATGAGTAATTTATGATTTCACGGAGAAGAATTGATCATACCTTGACCCGTTGAGGGTGTTCTGCTCTAGTTCCTCTCAATAGAATGTCAAACATCATATGTTGGATTCTCTTGATCAAGTTTTTTGTCGTTTTAATCTGAATAGGCAACTGGATGGCTTCATTTTTTGCCATTTTGGGATTTGTATTATCTAAAAAGTGTTGATACTTTGAGTAAGGCCTGCTTCCCTTTTATCTCTTTAATTGGTTTTATAGTTTAGTACTCATTTTGTTAGCTATATGAGCAATGGGTGTTTTCTAGTGGCTGGAAACAGAGGTGTTACGGCTAAATCATCTTCGGGATCGAGCGAGTGAAAAGGGGCATAAAAAGGGATATTCTTTGTTTATCGAGTGTTTTTTGAATATTTCATAGCTCATCACAAGAACTAATATCTTATACCTGATAGAAAGATCTTCACATCAACTTGAACTATTTAGTTATCAGATTGAACTATTTGTATATATGTGATGATATGCCTATTGGAAGAACCAGCTGAAGCAAAGAGAACAAAAGGAATAAAGAAAAGAAATACAGGAAGTTAAGGCTTTTGTCTCTGTTTGGAAATGGAATTGAGGGAGTGTAAAGATACGAGTCCACATGACCTCATAAACATGGCCACAAATGGGCCAAGCCTAGCTTGTGGTGTTTGGCCTTGGCTCAGTTAATTTTGATTTGAATGTGCGGGCTAGGTTAGCGTACATGACAAGCCCAGCAACGCAGCCATGCATATTCATGAGCTTACCAGCATATTTTGGCTTGGCTTAGTAAGTCTAAGAATTGCTTTGAAACTGTAATTAGGAGTTGTTAATACCAGCTTAGTGCCAGACAAAATGTTGAAACAATAGTTTGTCTTCTCCTTTTGCAATGTTATTGTATGTACTTGTCAAAGTCAAGTGGTTTAATAACAGCCAAGAAGTTTAGAAAATCAGAAACATACATCATATGCTAATTTTTGGAACACAACTAGCTGAGAATAGGACTGTTCTGGTTCAGTTCTTTTATTATACGAGCTATTAAATGAAGCTCGGGCTTGGATCATCCGAATTTTGTTTACTGAACTTAATAATAGATGACTTCACCCTACATACATTTACCATTATAGGTCAAATGTCCAGATAGGCTAGACCAGGGCAGATGCTGATCCTGGAGACTTTAAGTTAGCTTTTCTACATAGTTAAATTAGTATAGCTGGAGTATGTTATGAGGGATGAGCCTAATGAATGTACAGGTAGCTATGAATATAAAGGTAGCCACAATAGCATGTTAGATTATGTAGTTTCTTCATTTCCATTGAAGTTTGATGACTGCTGTGTTTGTGAGTTTCTTACACTGAGCTCTTCCAAGGTCGTGGGTAAAGCGAACAAAGATTTAAGAACACTTTGTGGTGAAAATAGTCAAGGTAGTGGGGAAAAAAGATTCATGCCAACTTGCTACAGTTCCAAAAGAAAAAAGAAAGAAACTTGTTGCAGCTCAAGTTTTGGGAAGCTTGTACCCATCATGCGTAAAATTAGTTTGAGAACCCACTCTGAGACCAAATGTTGTTGCCCGTTCATAATCTGGTGGAGTCACTGACCTTTCAAGCCATTTCTTAGTATCTCTCATGAAACTAAATACGAATTGGAAGGAGTGAATCTTTGTTTTCATGAAATAAATAAATAGGGTTGTATGGTTGATGGGTAATGCTAATTAAGTTGACTAGCAGTTTGTAGCTTCAGGCGTCTACACTAAGAGAAACTGTTTTTAATGGATATATGGAAGTCTTTGAAGTTATTTTTAGTCTGATTGTGAGTTATTCCAAACTTGCTTTTTCTATTCTATCCCAGATATTCCCGTGCATCATAGTTCATACTATCAAGCTGCACTCCGATGATATATTTATGTTCTGCTTAATGATTCATTGGATTATCTTGACAACTTGCAGAATATGAAGCGAATTACTGAACAAGGGGACGAAATAACTTTCAAATCAAAAGTAAGGTTAGGAAATCAATCTGCTTTCCCTACTTCTGTGCACATGTTTTACTGTCTTAAGATATCTTATTAACGCTATGCAGGTGAACAAAATATACCCTAGGATACCTAAAAATTTGCGAATGAGGAGCATCGTTCTCTTTCCATTGCTGAAATGGATGGTACATTGATCACTCAGAAGGTACCTCAAATCCAAACTTTTCACACGTATGTATGAGTGATCTGGTTGGGTTGTGTCCATAACGTTATTGGTTTTTTAGTAGAAAACTTGTCATAGTTGTTTGATAAAACATCTAAGGGAGATGTTTGGCAAAATCAATTGGAGTTGCGTATGTACAAAGCATGTTGTGGAATGAGGGTTTGGTGTCCCATGTAGATTTCAGGAGATTGTCTGTTGAGTTTAATGACTTTAGTTTTGACCATTTGTGTGTGAAGAATTGTAAATTGTTTCTTATAAATTGATGATTAGTTTAGACTCCAGGAAAAAGAAGTTATTATGTTGTGAATTTTGGGGGGATCGCGCATGCTAGCACGCAAAAATCTCGTGCATGTGATGTTTGATGAACATGTGTTCAGAACATTATGCAATGCTTCATATGATGTCCGTTTAATTATGTTTGATGAACGTGTGTCCAGTGACCTTAAAAGTTCATTTGAGAACTTATGTGGTATGGTAATCTTTTCTTGCATATATGATGTCAGTTTCCACATTAGATGTTCCCAATGCTTCTTTGTCCCTGTTAAAATGTAAAATCAGCAAAAAGAGAAATTGATGCCTTTGAGGAAGAAGAGCGCGAGCTCATTCTAATTGGAGAAGATCTACATTCTAAAGAAGCGTTTGGCTCCTCTCTCTCTCTCTCTCTCTCTCTCTCTCGGAACTTTTTGGGTTTGTGCTTTTGGTTTATTATAGGGGTGGCAAGTTTATTAAGGTCATAAAAGAAATCTCTTATCGTAGGAGAAGATTCATTATGCATTTTGGTGTAGTTTTAAGATTGCAACATTGACACCTCATATTTATCTGATTCATTCTTCGTAAGTTGGTTAAATTTTTTATACGGGATCTATGGAACTTCTCTATACTGTAATGTTCTAGTAACTCAATTTGTTTGATTGATTAACAATTGCCTTGTCAGTTCCTTTGGTGCCCAACCCAGTTGTATAGCTGAATTGCAGATTGGAGACAAAGAGCAAAAGAAGGTGACGATCCTCTTCCATATCCTAAGCCAATTAACTACATCCTTTGTATTGTTGCATCAAATGTCAATGTTCGTTTTGCTTATTAGCCTCCAACTATGGATTTCTTCCATTGAGTATGTTTTTTTCTCTGATGTACTTCAGTCAGAATGGGTTTGAAGGGACCTGAACTCACTGTTGGTCAGAAACTGTGGTACTGTGTTGCCCCTGTTGGTGGTCAATACATCTGGGCTCGTTTACAATCATTTTCTGCGTACGGGCGATTCTGAGCAGGTACTTCTTTCCAACTCTGGTATCATAGTTTGACCTCTCCATCTCTCTATACTCCTTCAGCAATCTCAACGATTACTGTATTTTCAGAGATCAGTGGCACGCCGAGCATGGACTTTAATACAGCGTATAGAAGGCATATATAAAGCTGCCTCATTTGGCAACCTGCTTATATTTCTTTACACGGGAAGGTATGTCATTGTGCTCAGTCATTCCTTAGGTGATATCTTCAAATAATGGGGTTACAGTGAAAAGGGCTCCATAATGGGGATGAGGATACTGGATACACTTTAAAGGAGAACTTGTGAATAGTGCAGTTCATAAATATTGTGTGGGAAAGTGGACGGGCTGTGAGATTGAATAAATGAAAAAAAGAAAAAGAAAAAACCTCTTATGGTGATGTGGAATTTTTGTAACCTGTGTTACTAAATGATAATTTTTATTCGAAGTGTTTTTGACAATGTTGTGGTAGTGTGGTAATTGGTAACCTCCTGTCTTGATACTGGGCAGTAGTAGTGCTACATCTCTGCATTCTATTAGAGTACGAATATTAGTTTTACTAGTCTACACTTAACTTTAACTTCACAACCTTGAATATGACAGCTTCACAAAATGGTTACACTAAAATAGGTTCTCCCTTTATATATTAGTATAGATAGCTATAGTAATGCCTTGAAATATGAAATATGATGAGATTTTAAGTATGGGGTGTTGGTTATATGCTTACCTTTACATTCTGATCTTAAAGTTCATGAATTTCATGTCAAAGGACAATTACTCTTATCTTCAAAACTTATGTGCTTTGTTGTTCTAGTGAGAGTCACATAAGTTATATAGGTAGATGAAGATTTGTGCCTTGTTCTATTGAGGTTTTTTTCATCAATTCACAACTTATGTGCTTTTTTAATTGCTTTCCTCTTCCCCCTTTTGAATCTGTTGAAGGTCAAAGGAAAAAATAGAGAGGCAACTTCACCACACTTCTGGTCGCTCGGCAATCATAACAAAGACACCACCACAACCCCAAGATGGCAAAACAATGGCCATGGCACAAATCCACCCATGCTATTGTAAGTTATATTCTGCATCATGGTGCCCTTCTATGGTGATCCATTTATTCAATTATGCTTGCGCTTTCATACTATGAGTAATACCTTCATGAATCATCAACTTATTCTACACCTTTTGATCCAAAATTTTGTACCACAAGGAATCAAGAAGATTAGAGCAATTCGAAGTGCTTGGCTTTGGGAGGAAAAAGAGACAAAACTTGAACGACAAACAAGCTTGCAACATAGGAAATTTTCAATAACTCATCTTGCTCATGGCTACCATTTGTGCCATTGGAGATCTTGATAGTACTGTATGAATTAGGTCATTGTAATTTTCGCAACTCTTTAATGTAATGAATATTTACCTCAATAAATGATCTTGCTTAATTACTTTCGCAGCATTGAAGTGTTTTAGATTAGTATTTGGGTTTTTTTTCAAAAAAATCATTTTATTAGCCATGTTGAATGTGATTAATAACAATATTAAAGGATGGTGCAATCACAAAAATGTTATTTAAAACAATCTCTAACATATACAGCATGAACAAAACGTTATTAAAAGCATACCAAAGACAGCTTTCTTCGAACGCTATTAAAAGATTGTCAAAGACAGCGTTCCTTGTATGCTATTACTAGATTGTCAAAGACAACGTTCTTTGAACGCTATTAAAAGTATCTTAAAGACAGCGTTCAAAGAACGCTATGAAAAGTTCGAACCTTTAAATGACAGGGGCTAATACAGCGTTCTCAAGAACGCTGTCTTTAACTTTTTACAGCATCTTTCGCACGCTATTATATGTGATTTTTCTTGTAGTGCGTGGAAATGGAAAAGAATTCACGCATCGCACTTCCCATTGAATCATTATGAAAGTATCAGGGGTTCGGGTTCCTATTAAGTGGTTGAACAAGTTGGCCCAGTGAGATGAGAAGCATTTGATGGAGATTAAAGGAGAAAACAGAATATCAGGCTGGAAATTAGGGGCACATTAATTTGGTTAGGAAAATAAATAAATAGTCATTCCAAGCATCTACTTCCGATTGATTACATAAAATAGATGCATGCACATGTGATTTCTTTCAGCATACTTTTCCTTTCCTTTGTTGTATTTGAAAAGATCTATACTTACTGTTCACACTTCACATCTATAAGCATTTGTGTGAATATGTATTATGCTCCTATGCTGGGTTCGGGTTGTGTCTGTGTGTGGATATTTTTTTCTATGAAATCTTCTTGTGTTATGGAATGAAGATTAACAACACATTTTCTTTTAGCTTTTGAACACATATATCTCTATGGCCATATGTGGACAATGGTCATAGCTACGGAGACAACATGGAAACTACTGAAGGGTTCCTTGTTCGCATTTAAGGAATACCGGGTTTAGTCACTGAAGATTTTTGACAAGATATTGTAGGTTCTTGAATTCTTTGAAAGAATGCTCCTAAAGGTACCTATGTTGTGACATGACGAAAAAGAATAGTGAGTTGTTAATAATTGGGCTTTGCTGTTGGTCTCAAATCTCAATCCCTCTGGAGATGTAAGTTATTCTCACTGCTAGAATTTACAGTTACTGTGAGTCTATTAATACATTTTTTTACCAAAATGAGTACCCAAATAGTACAACAATTGTCAAGAAATATAATCATATGTGCTTACGTGGAACTCTTCTACCATGCTATTGTTTACAAGGTTTTAACAAATGAGTAGTAAATGTCTCGTTGTTTCGTTCCTTATTATAGTCATATTCGTCTGTAGCTTTTAGATAAAATTGCTTCTCACATTTGCATGTTCTCAAAAAAGGAAAAAAATAGATGCGCGAGAGAATGTGCTTGATCGTGGCACGCACCCTTATTCTTTGGAACTCACTCGTATTTAAAAAAAATGTCTATGACAATTTCAATTAGCAAGGACACAGACACGGCTGGGGATGTGGTAAACGTGAATATCAGGTTGGCAAATAACAAAACTATTCGAAACAAATGCTAACTTAATGTATGCGTTTCCCCCGCGTCCTATATGTATGCAGTGTGTTTTTCTTTCCGGCATGTTGGTGTCCGTAGGGTATTTTCTGTACTTCTTTACCAAATGTTCCTTTTCTGGCCCTCTTTATTCCGTTTTTTATTTTTATATGAACGATTAAAGAAAAGAGCATCCGATAAATAGAGGTAAAGAAGGTGTTGAGTTGTGTTTTTCACTGGCTCTAAAATATTAATCTTCATTAGTGTCATTGATTCATTGATGCTTAATCTTATTTTGATTACGAGGTTGCAAATTTTGGACTGGCAAAGCTTTGCGTGGTTCCCAACCGTCATGTGTCCACCGGATTGATTGCAAGTGGGAAACTCCTAGGTTAGGTTTGCCTCTCATGTCCGATTACATTTATGTTATATTTTCGGTGCGGTCATTATTTAGTTTTTCACAAGTTTCAAGGGTTCAATCCCATCAAATTTCCTTTTTCAGTTTTCTGATCTGAGACTTGCTACTTGTAGCTACCTCTAAAGCATGGATGACATTACGATGGATGAGAACTTGGGACAAACTATAATATGCGCCTTCCATAACCTTAATGGGGCATCTTTCTCGATATACAAGTTCTTACTTTTCAAGTATCTTTGTTTTGATTGTACTTTTACTTATGAAATTCTTATATTCACCATTATGTGCTTGTCCGTATCCATGTATGTGTGTCTCTATCCTCTATATAACAATACAAGGGTTTTTTTCAAAATGTGTAGACGCAAACTAACTTTTTGTAGGCTCTAATAGTCTAATGGCCGTGATTCACTCTGATTTTGATCCAAGGGTGAGGATCAGCTCTCTCTCTCTCTCTCTCTCTCTCTCTCTCTCTCTCTCTCTCTCTCTCCTTCCTGTACATTGCATCTACTACTAGCATCCCTTGTTCCTCCAAGATCTCCATGAGTTTCCAAATTCGATCCTAATCGATAGATTAAGTTGCTAGTAGTGGTTCAATCTTTAGTCGACTGCCCGATCTCGGACCAACGTTTCTCTTAAGAATCACCAGATTCACCAATTTTTAGTCTCATATGCCCCCATCGCTCCTATTTCCCTCTTTCTTTTGCCAACAGAATCATCACCGTCTGCGGTCCTCATGCAACAAAAGTTTGATGTTATTTTTTTCCGCTCTTATTTTTCCGTTTGATTTTTTTTTTTACTTTTAAGTTGAATTAAAAAAGTTCTGTTCGAGTATCCTCCCTGTGATTTATCTCTTTAGATTTGGTTGATCATTTTGGTAGTGTAAGGAAACAGAGTTTGGCAATGGTTAACTAATGGTCTACTGATGATGTTTTCAGATTTTTGTAAACTTTCTTTGTGGAGAGAGAGAGAGAGAGAGAGAGTTTTCGGGAGTGACAACGAACTTCAAGTTTTTAAATATGCCCTTCCTATTTTTGGTTGGTTATGAATGAAGTTTGCAGCGTAGGTGTTTGTCAAAATGACTCAAACCAACCTACGAATCTGAATATTCGAATGTGGTTTGGGGGTGTCGGTAGAGTATGGGTTCTTCATGTCTTGGTCAGTTATGCCTCCTATGTCAATGACTTAATTAACCAACTTAACCATTATATTTGCTACTGGTAACAGGTATAGGGTTAACTTGTGAGCCTAAAGATCACCTCTAATGCTGTCGGCCATCATCACCTACATCCTATGACTATTGGCCTTCTTATTGAGGTAAGCTATATTTATTCAGTTGCTAAATTATTTTGTGTTCCGATTGCTATAGTATGTCTAAATAATGGAAATATGCTTTTTGTCTATTGGTAATCAACAACCACAAATGCAAGCTACAGGCCTAGGCCCCCTGCCAACATTGGCTGCGACGTGTACCCCTTGCATCACCTCCCGTCGTAGCACTCGCTCCCTCCCTTGCAGTCGCAAACCATTACAATCAAGTTTGTATTTAGTTTTTGGGAAAATTTCTTTTATATCCCTTCGACTTTGACCAAAAATTCATTTTAGTCATACAACTTTCAAAATACTTCGACTTTCCAATTTTTTTCAATGTCATCCTTTAGAAGGAATCCGTTTTCTTTGAGTCCTGTGCAGGGACTGACGGTCCGCGCCGGACCTTCTCCAGCCACCGGACGGTAGATCTGAGCCGTCCAAAAATTCTAAAAAAAAAAAAACGAGGGGGCTAATGTGGGAATCAACGCCATCCGATATGTGTAGGGTGCTTGATTCAAATACCATATTTTCGTGTATATATGTATATATCCCTAAAGGATGACATTGAAAAAAATTGGAAAGTCGAAGTATTTTTATGCCGAAATTGAAAGGTGAAGAACTAAAATGAATTTTTGGTCAAAGTTGAAGGGATATAAGAGAAATTCTCTTAGTTTTTCTTTCTCAATTTGGATATATATTTTTTAATATTGTAGTATCCTATGCTTATCTTATGTGTTGGTTCTAAGTTCTAATTTTATGGCTAATTTTTTATTTTTTTCCAGCTATTTTGATTCTGAACCTTTTAGACCATTTCAGTGAGTACCACACATCAGAAGGTAGTTTCACTCAACTCATTCTCGTTATAGTATATTCTACAAGCTGAGGTGTTTGAATGTTTTGTGTTCTAAATGACCATAACACAAATTTAAATTAATGGGGATGAGGTTTGAAACTGATTTTTATGCTTACTATTGTTTCTGTTGGTCACTCTATGTTCTTTTGTTGTAGGCAATGAGGTGCACAAAAGCAGCCATGGAAGAAAAGAGATGGTCGTGTCGGTTACTTCTGACAACATGCCAAAAATACCGAATGGGCAACTGCAATTTTTGCTTCCTTGAAGCCTTTTTTGGTCTTTTGAAAGGTAAATACCCTACTTATTTATGTAGATAGAGACTGTTTTAAATTTTAGACACCACTTTATTTTAAGTGATTGTGGTTGATGCTCCATTTATTATGGAGGTCATTAACTCAAGCTATTGTTGGCTATCCCCTTGGTACTTTTTTTTTGTGGTGGCATTTGAATGACTCCCTCTGAAAATTTACCACCAATTTTTTGGCAACCAACCAAAAAATATGCCACCATTAAGTCTCCTATTTTTGTTTCTGTTTATGGTTTACGTTCTTTAAAGACCACTACTTACAACACAAGTTGTTGATAGTTCGAGGTTAGAAACATGTATGCTGCCGATTATTTAAGCCTTTGGTTTAAAACAAGATCACTTTCTACTAGCAACTCTTAAAATATTTTATGACCTAGATTTGGTGGTTCATGAAACATAGTGTATGGTGCAAAATAAACGCACTTTATTCCTTCAAATTAGTTTTTCATGTGATGCTTTGGGGATTTAAAGTCCACTACTCTAATGTAAAGTTATTCTGTTGGACCTTTGATCTTGCCACGTTTCCATATTTTCTCAATCTCTTTGATTAATGATATTTAATGACTGTTATATTTGGTGAGGCTAACAACTCGGTCTCCTCATTGTGGGATTTCGAGGTTACTATATTTGTTCTTTCTTGGTTGGTCTCCTTTGTGCAGGAAGATAACTCCACGAAAAAGTTTTGTCAGAAGCTCAGAATTCGTCATTTGGACTAAATAAAAGGTTTTGGTTGATGGTTCCTAGTTTTTACGAGCACAATGTCCATTTCATTATGCGTGTGGTGTAGATTACTTCTATACAGTGCATCAAAGCATTCTCTGTGAAGACTTCCCATTTTAGATTGACAACTCAGTCTCCCCATTGTCGGATTTGGAGCTAATCATATTTGTTCTTTTTTCGTTGGTCTTTATTGTGCAGAAAGATAACCCCATGCAACTGGTTTTGTAAGAAATTCAGCTTTCGTCATTTGGATAAAACAGTAAGGCTGATGGATCCAAATTTATGCACACACTATGTCCTTCATTTTATTATGCACGTGGGGTTAGATTACTTCTATTTAGTGCATAAAAGCATTCTCTCTGAAGACATCCCATTTTACTACTGAGTAGCTTTGTTTAATTTTCATAATCTCTACTCGAGTGAAGATTTGTTTACCCATGAGGTAGACTAATATGATGAGAAATTGATATTTTCGTCGATTTTTGGTGAGGGGTACGATTGCGGTATCATTTTTTCCCGTAGTACAACTGGTAGCTAGCACGGACATGAACACACATTCACGCTCAAACATGAATACACTCACGTCCATGATGATTTCAATTAGCATGGACAAGGACACGACTGGGGACGCGGTAAACTTGAATATCAGGTTTGCAAATTCCAAAACTATTCCAAACAAATGCTCACATAGTGTATGCAGTGTATACGTTTCGCTCGCGTCCTATATGTATGCAATGTTTTTCTTTCCGGCATGTCGGCGCCCCTGGTGTATTTTATGTACTTCTTTGCCAAATGTTCCTTTTCTGGCCCTCTTTATTCCCTTTTTTTATTCTTTTTCATATAAACGTTTTAAAAAAAGAGCGTCCGATAAATGAAGGTAAAGAAGGTATTGAGTTGTGTTTTTCACTGGCTCTAAAATATTAATCTTCATTAGTATCATTGATGCTTAATCTTATTTTGGTTAGGAGGTTGCATGTTTTGGACTAGCAAAGCTTTGCGTGGTTTCCAACACTCATATGTCCACTCGATTGATTGCAAGTGGGAAACTCCTAGGTCAGGTGTGCCTCTCATGTCTGATTACATTTATGTTTTGTTTTCAGTGTGGTCATTATTTAGTTTTTCACGAGTTTCAAGGGTTCAATACCGTGTAATTTCCTATTTTAGTTTTCTGATTTGACTCTTGCTACTTGCAGATACCTCTTAAGCATGGACAACATTACGATGGATGAGAACTTGGGACAAACTATAATATGCGCCTTCCATAACCTTAATAGGGCATCTTTCTCGATATACAAGTTCTTGCTTTTCAAGTATCTTTGTTTTGATTGTACTTTATTGATGAAATTCTTATATTCACCATTATGTGCGTGTCTGTATCCATGTATGTGTCTGTATTCAACATATAACAATACAAGGGTTTTCTTTCAAAATGTGTAGGCACAAACTAACTTTTTGTAGGCTCTAATGGGTGTGATTCACTCAAGATTTTGATCTAAGGGTCAGGATCAACTCTCTCTCTCTCTCTCTCTCTCTCTCTCTCTCTCCCTGTACATTGCATCTACTACATGCATCCCTTTGCCCTCCATGATCTCCACAATTTTCTAGATTCGATTTCTATCGATAGATTAAGTTGCTAGCAGTGGTTCAATCTTTGGTCGACTGCCCCATCCCGGTCCAATGCTTTTCTTAAGAATCACGAGATTCACCAACGTTTCATTTTCAGTCCCATTGGCCCCCATCCCTCCTATCTCCCTCTTTCTTTCGCAAGCAGAATCGTCACCGTCAGCGCTTCTCAAGCAACAAAGGTTTTATTGTTATTTTTTCCCACCCTTATTTTTCCTTTTGATTTTTTACTTTTTGTTGAATCAAAAAAGTTCTGTTCGAGTTTCCTCCCTATAATTTATCTCTTTAGATTTGGTGGATCATTTGGTAGTGTGAGGAAACAAAGTGTGGCAATGGTTAACTAATGGTCTATTGATGATGATTTCAGATTTTTGTAAACTTTCTTTGTAGAGAGAGAGAGAGAGAGAGAGAGTTTTCGGGAGTGACAGCGAACTTCAAGTTTTTTTAAGAGCCCATCCTATATTTGGTTGGTTATGAATGGAGTTCGTAGTACAGATGTTTGTTAAAATGACTCCAATGAACTTACGAATCTGAATATTTAAATGTGGTTTGGGGGTTTTGGTAGAGTATGGGTTCTTCATGTCATGGTCAGTTATGCCTCCTATGTGAATTACTCAATTGATCAACTTAACCATTATATTGCTGCTGGTAATAGGTATTGGCTTAACTTATGAGCCTAGATCACCTCTAATGCTACCGGCCATCATCATCTACATCCTATGACTATTGACCTAATTATAAGAGAGGTAAGCCATATTTATTCAGTTGCTAAATTATTTCGTGTTCCGATTGCTATAATATGTCTATTGAATGTCTAAATAACCCCTGCCAACTTTGGCTGCGATGTGTACTTTTGCATCACGAGCCATTGTAGTACCCACTTCCTCCCCTGCAGTCGTAAACCATTACAATCAAGTTTTTCTTTAGATTCTGATACCAAATTTACAGACACGAAGTTGGTACAAACACAAAGTAGGTTAGGATCAAAGAAGGAGAACACATGATGTATTATAGAAACACTGGATTGTATTTACTTCAACTGACTTGCTTACTCGCTTGGTGATTACAGAAGTAGAGCCCTCCTTTTATAGATGTAAGGAGGGACTACAGACACGGGAGTTAACGTCATGTCTTACGTATTACATCAATGTAATAGTACCCCATATAATTAAAGGTTACTATTACAAGACTTTAACTCCTGACATATCTACTGTTCTTACAAGTCTTTCACTCCTTCTGAAAAGGAAAAGGAAGGACCATTACATTTACTACATTACACCTATTATTACCTTTTACTCAATAGTAAACACCAATAATTATTGCTTAGTTTAGAGTTTTTTTTTTTAAAATATTGTAGTATCCTACTCTTAGCTTATGTGTTGGTTCTAAGTTTTGATTTTATGGCTAATTTTATATTTTTTCCAGCTATTTCGATTCTGAACCATTAAGACCATTCCTGTGAGTACCACACTTTAGAATTTAGTTTCGCTCAATTCATTTTCATTATAGTGTATCATGCAAGTTGGGGTGTTTTGGATGTTTTGTGTTCTCAATGGCCCTAAAACAACTTTAAATTAATGGGGATGAGGTTTGAAACTGATTTTTGTGTTGCTGTTGGTTGTTGTAGGCAATGAGGTGTACAAAAGTAGCAATGGAAGAAAAGATAAGGCCGCGTTAGTTACTTTTGGTAACATGCCAAAATATAACAAATGGGCAACTGCAATTTTTGCTTCCTTGAAGCCTTTTTTGGTCTTTCGAAAGGTAATGCCCTCCTTATATATGTAAATAGAGACATTTTTTAATTTTAGACAAATGCTACTTTATTTTAAGTGATCACGGTTGATGCAACATTAATTATGGAGGTCACAACTCAAGCTATTGTTGGCTGTCCCCTTGGTACCTTTGTTGTGGCGGCATTTGAGTGACTTTCTCTAAAACTTACCAATTTTTTGGCAGCCAACCAAAAAATATGCCACCACTAAGTCTCCTATTTCTGTTTCTGTTTATGGTTTACGTTCATTACAGACCACTACTTACAACACAAGCTGTTGATAGTCTGAGGTTAGAAAAATGTATGCTGCCAATTATTTAAGCCTTTGGTTTAAAACCAGATCTCTTTCTACTAGCCACTCTTAAAATATCTTACGACCGGATGATGTAGTTCATGAAACGAAGTAGTATATGGTGCAAAATAAATGCACTTTATTCCTTCAAATTAGTTTTTCATGTGATGCTTTGGGGATTTAAAGTCCACTACTCTAATGTAAAGTTCTTCTGTTGGAACTCTAATCTTGCCACGTTTTCATATTTGCTCAATCTCTTTGATTAATGATATTTAATGACTGTTATGTTTGGCAAGGCTAACAACTTGGTCTCCCCATTGTGGGATTTGGCGGTTACCATATTTGTTCTTTCTTGGTTGGTCTCCATTGTGCAGGAAGATAACCCCAGAAGCTCAGTTTTTGTCATTTGGATTAAATAAAAGGTTTTGGTTGATGGTTACTAGTTTTTACGCGGACTATGTCCATTTCAATATGCGTGTGGTGTAGATTACTTCTATACAGTGCATCAAAGCATTCTCTGTGAAGACTTCCCATTTTAGATTGGCAACTCAGTCTCCCCATTGTGGGATTTGGAGCTTATCATATTTGTTCTTTCTTTGTTGGTCTCCATTTTGCAGAAAGATAATCTCACGTCATTTGGAAAAAACAGTTAGGCTGATGGTTCCCAGTTTATGCACGCACAATGCCTTTCATTTCATTATGCATGTGGGGTAGATTAATTCTATATAGTGCATCAAAGCATTCTCTATGAAGACTTCCCATTTCACTTTTGAGTAGCTTTGTTAAATTTTCATAATCTTCACTCGAGTGAAGATTTATTTACCCATGAGGTAGACTACTATGATTAGAATTTGATATTTTTGCCAATTCTTGGTGAGGTACGATTGCGGTATCATGTTTTTCCCAAGTGCAACGGGTAGCTAGCATCTTGATAGTCATCTAAAAAGAACGGACATGAACACACATTCTTGCCCAAATGTGAATACACTCACGTCCATGACCAATTTTAGTTAGCAGGGACATGGGCATGTTTGGGGCATGGTAAACGTGAATATTAGGTCAGCAAATGCCAAAACTAGTCGAAACAAATGCTGACATAGTTTATGCAGTGTATGCATTTCCCTCGCGTCCTATATGTATGCAGTGTGTTTTCTTTCTGGCATGTTGGCGTCCCTTGTGTATTTTTTGTACTTTACCAAATGTTCCTTTGTTGTCCCTCTTTATTCCATTTTTTTATTCTTTTTATAACGATTAAATTTGTTCTTTTTATATAGACGATTAAAGAAAAGAGCATCCGATAAATGGAGGTAAAGAAGATGTTGAGTTGTGTTTTTGACTAGCTCTAAAATATTAATATCATTGATTCATTAATGCTTAATCTTATTTTGATTATGAGGTTGCATATTTTGGACTAGCAAAGCTTTGCGTGGTTCCCAACCCTGCTTTGTCCACCCAATTATTTTGCAAGTGAGAAACTCCGAGATCTGGCGTGCCTCTCATGTCTGATTACATTTATGTTTTATTTTCGGTGTGGTCATTATTTAATTTTTCACGAGTTTCAAGGATTCAATACCGTCACATTTCCTATTTAAGTTTTTTGATCTGAGATTTGTTAATTGTAGCTACTAGCGCTGTAAACAAGCCAAGCCGAGCTTTAAGCTGCTCGAGCTCGGCTCGCCTCAGTTTAGGTCGGCTGGGGCTCGGCTCGAGCTCGAGTCGAGCTCTAAATTTTTGGCTTGAGCTCGGTTCAAGATAAACTTCCAAGGCTCAAGCTCGGCTCGCCTTAGCTCAGAAAGCTCCAGTCAGGTGCAACGCATGCGATAGCGTGGTGGAGCCTCATCTTTGTAGGATATTCGGCTTTGCTCAGTTTTGTGGAGGACTGATGTTGGACAAAAAAGGAGAAGAAAAGGAGTTCATGTGAGCTCATTCTTGTCCCTCATCAGAAGAAGTAAAAGCTTCAATGTACTCCTCCAATCGGCTACAACCAAGTGCGTGTATTGTCAAAGGTAGCATTCATGCTAGCCTTACGGTGGCAGTCAAGTACAAGTTAAAGCATTTATAGTATATGTGTGTGTGTCTGTCCGGATCCCATAAGGGATCCTTTATTCTAATAAAATGCGGAACTCCTATTTCTCAATAAATTTTGATGATCTGAACTGTTTAATGTGTTCAGAACGTGATTTTCAGGGTCCTCACGAGAAATCAACAAAAAAAAATATGGGAAAAATTGCTTGCTCAAATTGCATCCCTAATCTCATAAATTTTGACTGATCCTTTAATTCTAGATTTTTGCATAAATTTCATTATATTCCTATCTCTAACATTTTTCTTGAGTTTTTTTATTATTTGATCAGCCTCTTTTCTTGAGATTTTGATGTCATATTTTCAATGCGGCATAAGGCGAAGAGAAGAGTGGTCTGGTGGGTTGGTGGAAAGGATAAAGAATGAGCAAGGTTTGGGGTAGGAGGGGGAGGGGTACAAGAGAGAGGAAACCAGAAGTGCATAGTGGGGGATGAGTCATTGCAAGAACAGGGATCATCGCTGAAAGGCTAGATCTCTTGGCTTTTTTATGTCCACTTAATATCATCGCTGCGTATTTGTTTAGGACTATACCTTCATTTTTGTAGCTTAATAATGTTTTCATCCATGATTTTGTAGTAAGTTATCTCATTTATTGTGCCGGTTTTGTTCATTATTAAGAACTACGAGGAAAGATAAACTTGAGCGGGATTTGCGGTACGCGGCATATAAGAGAGAGGACACCAGAGGTGCATGATTGGTGTATTCCTTCTCTCTTTTTCTTTTTTTAAAAAGTCTTGGTTATTCGATTATTCTTTTACATCTTTTATGTTGACGAAAATAATATCCCTTTTATAATATTCATATTGATGAGGTGGATAAGGACTTGAGAGAAGGTGCGGCTTACAATTGTGGTTTATACAACTTTCTCTCTTTGTTGATATTAAGCTTGAAAATCTATAAACTAGTCCCTCGAAGTTTTCGACAGTGGGCTATTTATAAGCGAGAATAGTACAACAATTGGATCCACAATCATCACCCTATACTGACAAAGGTGATTATATAGACGTTCTGACTTCCTTTGGCAAATAGTCTTCCTATCTCTAACGATCTAGTTTTGTTTTTACTTTTTGCTTTTCAAATTTTAAAGTCTATTGAGAATGTGATCTGTCATTAGAGTTGTTGAGTATGTATTGCTTTAGAAGAATCAAGGACTTAGTTATATCAAGAATGCTATGAGTTTTTTTTTTTTTAATTTGATCTGCCATTTTTTCTGGGTTTTTGATACCATATGTTCAGTGTGGCATAAGGCGAGGAGAAGAGTGCTCTGGTGGGTTGGTGGAGATGATAAATAGATGAGCAGGGTTTTGGGTAGGAGGGGGAGGGGTACAAGAGAGAAAATATCAGAGGTGCACAGTGGGGGATGAGTTATTGTTAGCACAGGGATCATCGCTGAAAGGCTAGAATTCTTGGCTTTTTTTTATGTCCACTTAATATCATCGCTACTTATTTGTTCAGAACTATATCTTCATTTTTGTGACTTAATAATGTTTTCTTCCATTATTTTTTAGTAAGTTACCAAATTTATTGTGCCGATTTTGTTCATTATTAAGGAGAACTACGAGGGAAGATAAATTGAGCGGGATTTGTGGTACGCGGCATATTAGAGAGAGGACACCAGAGGTGCACAATAGGTGAAATGTATTTCTCCTCTCTTTTTCTTTTTTTAAAAAGTCTTGGTTATTCGATTATTCTTTTATTATCTTTTACGTTGAGGAAAATAATTTCCTGTTTATAATATTCATATTGATGAGGTGGAAAAGGACTTGAGGGAAGCTGCGGCATGAAATTGTGATTAAGTACAACAATTGGATCCATGGTCATCACCCTACACTAACAAAGGTGATTATATAGATGTTCTAACTTCCTCTCGCAAGTAGTCTAGAATATCTCTATCTATTTTGATTTTGATTTTGATTTTTTGCTTTTCAAATTTTAAAGTCTATTGAGAATGTAGTCTGTCGTTAAAGTTGTTTAGTATGTATTGGTTTAGAAGAAACAAGGACTTGGCTATATCAAGAATGCTGTGAAAGATGTTATACTTTTTGCTTGGGTTTAAGCTTACGTAGTCGAACAATTTCATTTATGTGACTTTTGCTTCATTATTGAATTTTTTTTATTTGATTTGCCATTTTTCCAGAGTTTTTGATGCCATATTTTCAGTGTGGCATAAGGCGTTGAGAAGAGTGGTCTGGTGGGTTGGTGGAGAGGATAATGAGATGAACAATGTTTGGCGTAGGATGGGGAGGGGGGTACAAGATAGAGGACACCTGAAGTGCACAGTGGGGGATAGGTCATCTCAAGCACAGGGTTCATCGCTGAAAGGCTAGATTTCTTGGCTTTTTTAGGTCCAGTTGATATCATCCCTACGTATTTGTTCGGGACTATATATTCGTTTTTGTGGCTTAATAATGTTTTCTTCCATGATTTTATAGCAAGTTACCTATTTTATTGTGCCGGTTTTGTTCATTATTGAGGAGAACTATGTGGGAAGATAAACTTGAGCATGGTTTGCGTTGCGTGGCTTATTAGAGAAGGAACACCAGAGGTGCATGATTGGTGAAATGTATTCCTCATCTGTTTTTCCTTTTTTAAAAAGTCTTGGTTATTCGATTATTTTTTTTATTATCTTTTACGTTGAGGAAAATAATATCATGTTTATAATATTCATGTTGCTGAGGTGGATAACGACTTGAGGGAAGCTGCGGCATGAAATTGTGGTTGAGTACAAAAATTGGATCCACGGTTATCACCCTACACTGAGAAAGGTGATTATATAGATGTTCTAACTTCCTCTCGCAAGTATTTTGAAATATCTATATCTATTTTTATTTTTACTTTTTTGTTTTTGAAATTTTAAAGTCTATTAGAGTTGTTGTGTATGTATTGCATTAGAAGAATTTAGGACTCTTGGCTATATCAAGAATGCTATGTAAGAAGTTACCCTTTTTGCTTATGTAGTCCAATAATTTCATTCATGTTACATTTCCTTCATCATTGGGTTTTTTTTTAATTGATCTTCCATTTTTCCTGAGTTTTTGATGCCATATTTTTAGTGTGGCATAAGGCTAGGAGAATAGTGGTCTGGTGTGTTGGAGGAGAGGATAAAGAGATGAGCATGGTTTTGTGTAGGAGGGGGAGGGATGCAAGCGAGATGACTCCAAGAGTGCACAGTGGGGGATGAGTCATCACAAGCACAGGGATCATCGCTGAAAGGCTAGATTTCTGGACTTTTTTATATCCACTTAATATCATTGTTCCTTATTTGTTCAGGACTGTACTTCATTTTTGTTGTTTAATAATGTTTTCTTCCATGATTAGGCATGGATCTGCAGTCATCACCCTACACTGACAAAGGTGATCATATAGATGTTCTAACTTCCTCTCGCAAGTAGTCTGAAATATCTCTGTCTCTTTTTATTTTTATTTTTTGCTTTTCAAATTTTAAAGTCTATTGAGAATGTGATCTGTCAATAGAGTTATTGAGTATGTATTGCTTTAGAAGAATCTAGGACTCTTGGCTATATCTAGAATGCTATAAAAGATGTTGCACTTTTTTCTTGGGTTTTGGCTTATGTAGTCCAACAATTTCATTTCTGTGACCTATGGTTCAATATTGGATTTTTTTTTTTCATTTGATCTCCCATTTTGCCTGAGTTTTAGATGCCATATTTTCAGTGTGGCATATGGTGAGGAGAAGAGTGGTCTGGTGGGTTGGTGAAGAGGATAAAGAGAATAGCAAGGTTTGGGGTTAGAGGGGGAGGGGGAGGGGGAGGGGGAGGGGGAGGGGTACAAGAGGGAGGACACCAGAGGTGCACAGTCAGGGATGAGCCATCGCAAGCACAGTGATCATCGCTGAAAGGCTAGATTTCCTGGCTTTTTTACGTCCACTTATATTATCGCTACATATTTGTTCAAGACTATACCTTCTTTTTTTTGGCTTAATAATGTTTTCTTCCATGATTTGGCAGTAAGTTACCAAATTTATTGTGCCGATTTCTTCATTATTAAGGAGAACTATGAGGGAAGATAAACTTGAGCATGGTTTGCGGTGCGCTGCATCTTAGACAGGGGACACCAGAGGTGCACGATTGGTAAAATGTTTTTCTTCTTTCTCTCTTTTTTTTTTTTTTAAAATATTCTTGGTTATTCTATTATTCTTTTATATCTTTTACGTTGAGGAAAATAATATCATGTTTATAATATTCTTATTGATGAGGTGGATAAGGACGTGAGGGAAGCTGTGGCATGAAATTGTGGTGAATACAACTTTCTCTCCCCAATGTTATTAAGCTTGAACCTATAAACTAGTCCATTGAAGTGAAAACTTTGATTGTGGGCTATGTATAAGCGGGAGCAGTCCAAAAATCGGATCAACGGTCATCACACTACACTGAGAAAGGTGATTATATAGATGCTTTGACTTCCTCTCGCAAGTAGTCTTCCTATCTCTAACTATTTATTTTATTTTTATTTTTCGTTTATCAAATTAAAAGTCTATTGATCTGATCTGTCGCTATAGTTATTGAGTGTATATTATTTTAGAAGAATCAAGGACTCTTTGCTATATCTAAAATGCTATGAAACATGTTACACTTTTTTCTTGGGTTTTAGCTTATGCAGTCCAACAATTTCGTTTCAGTGACCTATGCTTCAATATTGGGTTTTTTATTACTATTTGATCTATCATTTTTCCTGAGTTTTGGGTGTTGGTTATATGCTTACCTTTACATTCTGATCTTAAAGTTCATGAATTTCATGTCAAAGGACAATTACTCTTATCTTCAAAACTTATGTGCTTTGTTGTTCTAGTGAGAGTCACATAAGTTATATAGGTAGATGAAGATTTGTGCCTTGTTCTATTGAGGTTTTTTTCATCAATTCACAACTTATGTGCTTTTTTAATTGCTTTCCTCTTCCCCCTTTTGAATCTGTTGAAGGTCAAAGGAAAAAATAGAGAGGCAACTTCACCACACTTCTGGTCGCTCGGCAATCATAACAAAGACACCACCACAACCCCAAGATGGCAAAACAATGGCCATGGCACAAATCCACCCATGCTATTGTAAGTTATATTCTGCATCATGGTGCCCTTCTATGGTGATCCATTTATTCAATTATGCTTGCGCTTTCATACTATGAGTAATACCTTCATGAATCATCAACTTATTCTACACCTTTTGATCCAAAATTTTGTACCACAAGGAATCAAGAAGATTAGAGCAATTCGAAGTGCTTGGCTTTGGGAGGAAAAAGAGACAAAACTTGAACGACAAACAAGCTTGCAACATAGGAAATTTTCAATAACTCATCTTGCTCATGGCTACCATTTGTGCCATTGGAGATCTTGATAGTACTGTATGAATTAGGTCATTGTAATTTTCGCAACTCTTTAATGTAATGAATATTTACCTCAATAAATGATCTTGCTTAATTACTTTCGCAGCATTGAAGTGTTTTAGATTAGTATTTGGGTTTTTTTTCAAAAAAATCATTTTATTAGCCATGTTGAATGTGATTAATAACAATATTAAAGGATGGTGCAATCACAAAAATGTTATTTAAAACAATCTCTAACATATACAGCATGAACAAAACGTTATTAAAAGCATACCAAAGACAGCTTTCTTCGAACGCTATTAAAAGATTGTCAAAGACAGCGTTCCTTGTATGCTATTACTAGATTGTCAAAGACAACGTTCTTTGAACGCTATTAAAAGTATCTTAAAGACAGCGTTCAAAGAACGCTATGAAAAGTTCGAACCTTTAAATGACAGGGGCTAATACAGCGTTCTCAAGAACGCTGTCTTTAACTTTTTACAGCATCTTTCGCACGCTATTATATGTGATTTTTCTTGTAGTGCGTGGAAATGGAAAAGAATTCACGCATCGCACTTCCCATTGAATCATTATGAAAGTATCAGGGGTTCGGGTTCCTATTAAGTGGTTGAACAAGTTGGCCCAGTGAGATGAGAAGCATTTGATGGAGATTAAAGGAGAAAACAGAATATCAGGCTGGAAATTAGGGGCACATTAATTTGGTTAGGAAAATAAATAAATAGTCATTCCAAGCATCTACTTCCGATTGATTACATAAAATAGATGCATGCACATGTGATTTCTTTCAGCATACTTTTCCTTTCCTTTGTTGTATTTGAAAAGATCTATACTTACTGTTCACACTTCACATCTATAAGCATTTGTGTGAATATGTATTATGCTCCTATGCTGGGTTCGGGTTGTGTCTGTGTGTGGATATTTTTTTCTATGAAATCTTCTTGTGTTATGGAATGAAGATTAACAACACATTTTCTTTTAGCTTTTGAACACATATATCTCTATGGCCATATGTGGACAATGGTCATAGCTACGGAGACAACATGGAAACTACTGAAGGGTTCCTTGTTCGCATTTAAGGAATACCGGGTTTAGTCACTGAAGATTTTTGACAAGATATTGTAGGTTCTTGAATTCTTTGAAAGAATGCTCCTAAAGGTACCTATGTTGTGACATGACGAAAAAGAATAGTGAGTTGTTAATAATTGGGCTTTGCTGTTGGTCTCAAATCTCAATCCCTCTGGAGATGTAAGTTATTCTCACTGCTAGAATTTACAGTTACTGTGAGTCTATTAATACATTTTTTTACCAAAATGAGTACCCAAATAGTACAACAATTGTCAAGAAATATAATCATATGTGCTTACGTGGAACTCTTCTACC
Organism: Rhododendron simsii; assembly: GCA_014282245.1. Classification (NCBI taxonomy): domain Eukaryota; kingdom Viridiplantae; phylum Streptophyta; class Magnoliopsida; order Ericales; family Ericaceae; genus Rhododendron; species Rhododendron simsii. The sequence goes on along the minus strand of CM024964.1, from coordinate 17,196,497 downwards.
ATGCTATTGTTTACAAGGTTTTAACAAATGAGTAGTAAATGTCTCGTTGTTTCGTTCCTTATTATAGTCATATTCGTCTGTAGCTTTTAGATAAAATTGCTTCTCACATTTGCATGTTCTCAAAAAAGGAAAAAAATAGATGCGCGAGAGAATGTGCTTGATCGTGGCACGCACCCTTATTCTTTGGAACTCACTCGTATTTAAAAAAAATGTCTATGACAATTTCAATTAGCAAGGACACAGACACGGCTGGGGATGTGGTAAACGTGAATATCAGGTTGGCAAATAACAAAACTATTCGAAACAAATGCTAACTTAATGTATGCGTTTCCCCCGCGTCCTATATGTATGCAGTGTGTTTTTCTTTCCGGCATGTTGGTGTCCGTAGGGTATTTTCTGTACTTCTTTACCAAATGTTCCTTTTCTGGCCCTCTTTATTCCGTTTTTTATTTTTATATGAACGATTAAAGAAAAGAGCATCCGATAAATAGAGGTAAAGAAGGTGTTGAGTTGTGTTTTTCACTGGCTCTAAAATATTAATCTTCATTAGTGTCATTGATTCATTGATGCTTAATCTTATTTTGATTACGAGGTTGCAAATTTTGGACTGGCAAAGCTTTGCGTGGTTCCCAACCGTCATGTGTCCACCGGATTGATTGCAAGTGGGAAACTCCTAGGTTAGGTTTGCCTCTCATGTCCGATTACATTTATGTTATATTTTCGGTGCGGTCATTATTTAGTTTTTCACAAGTTTCAAGGGTTCAATCCCATCAAATTTCCTTTTTCAGTTTTCTGATCTGAGACTTGCTACTTGTAGCTACCTCTAAAGCATGGATGACATTACGATGGATGAGAACTTGGGACAAACTATAATATGCGCCTTCCATAACCTTAATGGGGCATCTTTCTCGATATACAAGTTCTTACTTTTCAAGTATCTTTGTTTTGATTGTACTTTTACTTATGAAATTCTTATATTCACCATTATGTGCTTGTCCGTATCCATGTATGTGTGTCTCTATCCTCTATATAACAATACAAGGGTTTTTTTCAAAATGTGTAGACGCAAACTAACTTTTTGTAGGCTCTAATAGTCTAATGGCCGTGATTCACTCTGATTTTGATCCAAGGGTGAGGATCAGCTCTCTCTCTCTCTCTCTCTCTCTCTCTCTCTCTCTCTCTCTCTCTCTCCTTCCTGTACATTGCATCTACTACTAGCATCCCTTGTTCCTCCAAGATCTCCATGAGTTTCCAAATTCGATCCTAATCGATAGATTAAGTTGCTAGTAGTGGTTCAATCTTTAGTCGACTGCCCGATCTCGGACCAACGTTTCTCTTAAGAATCACCAGATTCACCAATTTTTAGTCTCATATGCCCCCATCGCTCCTATTTCCCTCTTTCTTTTGCCAACAGAATCATCACCGTCTGCGGTCCTCATGCAACAAAAGTTTGATGTTATTTTTTTCCGCTCTTATTTTTCCGTTTGATTTTTTTTTTTACTTTTAAGTTGAATTAAAAAAGTTCTGTTCGAGTATCCTCCCTGTGATTTATCTCTTTAGATTTGGTTGATCATTTTGGTAGTGTAAGGAAACAGAGTTTGGCAATGGTTAACTAATGGTCTACTGATGATGTTTTCAGATTTTTGTAAACTTTCTTTGTGGAGAGAGAGAGAGAGAGAGAGAGTTTTCGGGAGTGACAACGAACTTCAAGTTTTTAAATATGCCCTTCCTATTTTTGGTTGGTTATGAATGAAGTTTGCAGCGTAGGTGTTTGTCAAAATGACTCAAACCAACCTACGAATCTGAATATTCGAATGTGGTTTGGGGGTGTCGGTAGAGTATGGGTTCTTCATGTCTTGGTCAGTTATGCCTCCTATGTCAATGACTTAATTAACCAACTTAACCATTATATTTGCTACTGGTAACAGGTATAGGGTTAACTTGTGAGCCTAAAGATCACCTCTAATGCTGTCGGCCATCATCACCTACATCCTATGACTATTGGCCTTCTTATTGAGGTAAGCTATATTTATTCAGTTGCTAAATTATTTTGTGTTCCGATTGCTATAGTATGTCTAAATAATGGAAATATGCTTTTTGTCTATTGGTAATCAACAACCACAAATGCAAGCTACAGGCCTAGGCCCCCTGCCAACATTGGCTGCGACGTGTACCCCTTGCATCACCTCCCGTCGTAGCACTCGCTCCCTCCCTTGCAGTCGCAAACCATTACAATCAAGTTTGTATTTAGTTTTTGGGAAAATTTCTTTTATATCCCTTCGACTTTGACCAAAAATTCATTTTAGTCATACAACTTTCAAAATACTTCGACTTTCCAATTTTTTTCAATGTCATCCTTTAGAAGGAATCCGTTTTCTTTGAGTCCTGTGCAGGGACTGACGGTCCGCGCCGGACCTTCTCCAGCCACCGGACGGTAGATCTGAGCCGTCCAAAAATTCTAAAAAAAAAAAAACGAGGGGGCTAATGTGGGAATCAACGCCATCCGATATGTGTAGGGTGCTTGATTCAAATACCATATTTTCGTGTATATATGTATATATCCCTAAAGGATGACATTGAAAAAAATTGGAAAGTCGAAGTATTTTTATGCCGAAATTGAAAGGTGAAGAACTAAAATGAATTTTTGGTCAAAGTTGAAGGGATATAAGAGAAATTCTCTTAGTTTTTCTTTCTCAATTTGGATATATATTTTTTAATATTGTAGTATCCTATGCTTATCTTATGTGTTGGTTCTAAGTTCTAATTTTATGGCTAATTTTTTATTTTTTTCCAGCTATTTTGATTCTGAACCTTTTAGACCATTTCAGTGAGTACCACACATCAGAAGGTAGTTTCACTCAACTCATTCTCGTTATAGTATATTCTACAAGCTGAGGTGTTTGAATGTTTTGTGTTCTAAATGACCATAACACAAATTTAAATTAATGGGGATGAGGTTTGAAACTGATTTTTATGCTTACTATTGTTTCTGTTGGTCACTCTATGTTCTTTTGTTGTAGGCAATGAGGTGCACAAAAGCAGCCATGGAAGAAAAGAGATGGTCGTGTCGGTTACTTCTGACAACATGCCAAAAATACCGAATGGGCAACTGCAATTTTTGCTTCCTTGAAGCCTTTTTTGGTCTTTTGAAAGGTAAATACCCTACTTATTTATGTAGATAGAGACTGTTTTAAATTTTAGACACCACTTTATTTTAAGTGATTGTGGTTGATGCTCCATTTATTATGGAGGTCATTAACTCAAGCTATTGTTGGCTATCCCCTTGGTACTTTTTTTTTGTGGTGGCATTTGAATGACTCCCTCTGAAAATTTACCACCAATTTTTTGGCAACCAACCAAAAAATATGCCACCATTAAGTCTCCTATTTTTGTTTCTGTTTATGGTTTACGTTCTTTAAAGACCACTACTTACAACACAAGTTGTTGATAGTTCGAGGTTAGAAACATGTATGCTGCCGATTATTTAAGCCTTTGGTTTAAAACAAGATCACTTTCTACTAGCAACTCTTAAAATATTTTATGACCTAGATTTGGTGGTTCATGAAACATAGTGTATGGTGCAAAATAAACGCACTTTATTCCTTCAAATTAGTTTTTCATGTGATGCTTTGGGGATTTAAAGTCCACTACTCTAATGTAAAGTTATTCTGTTGGACCTTTGATCTTGCCACGTTTCCATATTTTCTCAATCTCTTTGATTAATGATATTTAATGACTGTTATATTTGGTGAGGCTAACAACTCGGTCTCCTCATTGTGGGATTTCGAGGTTACTATATTTGTTCTTTCTTGGTTGGTCTCCTTTGTGCAGGAAGATAACTCCACGAAAAAGTTTTGTCAGAAGCTCAGAATTCGTCATTTGGACTAAATAAAAGGTTTTGGTTGATGGTTCCTAGTTTTTACGAGCACAATGTCCATTTCATTATGCGTGTGGTGTAGATTACTTCTATACAGTGCATCAAAGCATTCTCTGTGAAGACTTCCCATTTTAGATTGACAACTCAGTCTCCCCATTGTCGGATTTGGAGCTAATCATATTTGTTCTTTTTTCGTTGGTCTTTATTGTGCAGAAAGATAACCCCATGCAACTGGTTTTGTAAGAAATTCAGCTTTCGTCATTTGGATAAAACAGTAAGGCTGATGGATCCAAATTTATGCACACACTATGTCCTTCATTTTATTATGCACGTGGGGTTAGATTACTTCTATTTAGTGCATAAAAGCATTCTCTCTGAAGACATCCCATTTTACTACTGAGTAGCTTTGTTTAATTTTCATAATCTCTACTCGAGTGAAGATTTGTTTACCCATGAGGTAGACTAATATGATGAGAAATTGATATTTTCGTCGATTTTTGGTGAGGGGTACGATTGCGGTATCATTTTTTCCCGTAGTACAACTGGTAGCTAGCACGGACATGAACACACATTCACGCTCAAACATGAATACACTCACGTCCATGATGATTTCAATTAGCATGGACAAGGACACGACTGGGGACGCGGTAAACTTGAATATCAGGTTTGCAAATTCCAAAACTATTCCAAACAAATGCTCACATAGTGTATGCAGTGTATACGTTTCGCTCGCGTCCTATATGTATGCAATATGTTTTTCTTTCCGGCATGTCGGCGCCCCTGGTGTATTTTATGTACTTCTTTGCCAAATGTTCCTTTTCTGGCCCTCTTTATTCCCTTTTTTTATTCTTTTTCATATAAACGATTTAAAAAAAGAGCGTCCGATAAATGAAGGTAAAGAAGGTATTGAGTTGTGTTTTTCACTGGCTCTAAAATATTAATCTTCATTAGTATCATTGATGCTTAATCTTATTTTGGTTAGGAGGTTGCATGTTTTGGACTAGCAAAGCTTTGCGTGGTTTCCAACACTCATATGTCCACTCGATTGATTGCAAGTGGGAAACTCCTAGGTCAGGTGTGCCTCTCATGTCTGATTACATTTATGTTTTGTTTTCAGTGTGGTCATTATTTAGTTTTTCACGAGTTTCAAGGGTTCAATACCGTGTAATTTCCTATTTTAGTTTTCTGATTTGACTCTTGCTACTTGCAGATACCTCTTAAGCATGGACAACATTACGATGGATGAGAACTTGGGACAAACTATAATATGCGCCTTCCATAACCTTAATAGGGCATCTTTCTCGATATACAAGTTCTTGCTTTTCAAGTATCTTTGTTTTGATTGTACTTTATTGATGAAATTCTTATATTCATCATTATGTGCGTGTCTGTATCCATGTATGTGTCTGTATTCAACATATAACAATACAAGGGTTTTCTTTCAAAATGTGTAGGCACAAACTAACTTTTTGTAGGCTCTAATGGGTGTGATTCACTCAAGATTTTGATCTAAGGGTCAGGATCAACTCTCTCTCTCTCTCTCTCTCTCTCTCTCTCTCTCTCTCTCTCTCTCTCTCCCTGTACATTGCATCTACTACATGCATCCCTTTGCCCTCCATGATCTCCACAATTTTCTAGATTCGATTTCTATCGATAGATTAAGTTGCTAGCAGTGGTTCAATCTTTGGTCGACTGCCCCATCCCGGTCCAATGCTTTTCTTAAGAATCACGAGATTCACCAACGTTTCATTTTCAGTCCCATTGGCCCCCATCCCTCCTATCTCCCTCTTTCTTTCGCAAGCAGAATCGTCACCGTCAGCGCTTCTCAAGCAACAAAGGTTTTATTGTTATTTTTTCCCACCCTTATTTTTCCTTTTGATTTTTTACTTTTTGTTGAATCAAAAAAGTTCTGTTCGAGTTTCCTCCCTATGATTTATCTCTTTAGATTTGGTGGATCATTTGGTAGTGTGAGGAAACAAAGTGGGGCAATGGTTAACTAATGGTCTATTGATGATGATTTCAGATTTTTGTAAACTTTCTTTGTAGAGAGAGAGAGAGAGAGAGAGAGAGAGAGAGAGTTTTCGGGAGTGACAGCGAACTTCAAGTTTTTTTAAGAGCCCATCCTATATTTGGTTGGTTATGAATGGAGTTCGTAGTACAGATGTTTGTTAAAATGACTCCAATGAACTTACGAATCTGAATATTTAAATGTGGTTTGGGGTTTTGGTAGAGTATGGGTTCTTCATGTCATGGTCAGTTATGCCTCCTATGTGAATTACTCAATTGATCAACTTAACCATTATATTGCTGCTGGTAATAGGTATTGGCTTAACTTATGAGCCTAGATCACCTCTAATGCTACCGGCCGTCATCATCTACATCCTATGACTATTGACCTAATTATAAGAGAGGTAAGCCATATTTATTCAGTTGCTAAATTATTTCGTGTTCCGATTGCTATAATATGTCTATTGAATGTCTAAATAACCCCTGCCAACTTTGGCTGCGATGTGTACTTTTGCATCACGAGCCATTGTAGTACCCACTTCCTCCCCTGCAGTCGTAAACCATTACAATCAAGTTTTTCTTTAGATTCTGATACCAAATTTACAGACACGAAGTTGGTACAAACACAAAGTAGGTTAGGATCAAAGAAGGAGAACACATGATGTATTATAGAAACACTGGATTGTATTTACTTCAACTGACTTGCTTACTCGCTTGGTGATTACAGAAGTAGAGCCCTCCTTTTATAGATGTAAGGAGGGACTACAGACACGGGAGTTAACGTCATGTCTGACGTATTACATCAAGGTAATAGTACCCCATATAATTAAAGGTTACTATTACAAGACTTTAACTCCTGACATATCTACTGTTCTTACAAGTCTTTCACTCCTTCTAAAAAGGAAAAGGAAGGACCATTACATTTACTACGTTACACCTATTATTACCTTTTACTCAATAGTAAACACCAATAATTATTGCTTAGTTTAGAGTTTTTTTTTTTTAAAATATTGTAGTATCCTACTCTTAACTTATGTGTTGGTTCTAAGTTTTGATTTTATGGCTAATTTTATATTTTTTCCAGCTATTTCGATTCTGAACCATTAAGACCATTCCTGTGAGTACCACACTTTAGAATTTAGTTTCGCTCAATTCATTTTCATTATAGTGTATCATGCAAGTTGGGGTGTTTTGGATGTTTTGTGTTCTCAATGGCCCTAAAACAACTTTAAATTAATGGGGATGAGGTTTGAAACTGATTTTTGTGTTGCTGTTGGTTGTTGTAGGCAATGAGGTGTACAAAAGTAGCTATGGAAGAAAAGATAAGGCCGCGTTAGTTACTTTTGGTAACATGCCAAAATATAACAAATGGGCAACTGCAATTTTTGCTTCCTTGAAGCCTTTTTTGGTCTTTCGAAAGGTAATGCCCTCCTTATATATGTAAATAGAGACATTTTTTAATTTTAGACAAATGCTACTTTATTTTAAGTGATCGTGGTTGATGCAACATTAATTATGGAGGTCACAACTCAAGCTATTGTTGGCTGTCCCCTTGGTACCTTTGTTGTGGCGGCATTTGAGTGACTTTCTCTAAAACTTACCAATTTTTTGGCAGCCAACCAAAAAATATGCCACCACTAAGTCTCCTATTTCTGTTTCTGTTTATGGTTTACGTTCATTACAGACCACTACTTACAACACAAGCTGTTGATAGTCTGAGGTTAGAAAAATGTATGCTGCCAATTATTTAAGCCTTTGGTTTAAAACCAGATCTCTTTCTACTAGCCACTCTTAAAATATCTTACGACCGGATGATGTAGTTCATGAAACGAAGTAGTATATGGTGCAAAATAAATGCACTTTATTCCTTCAAATTAGTTTTTCATGTGATGCTTTGGGGATTTAAAGTCCACTACTCTAATGTAAAGTTCTTCTGTTGGAACTCTAATCTTGCCACGTTTTCATATTTGCTCAATCTCTTTGATTAATGATATTTAATGACTGTTATGTTTGGCAAGGCTAACAACTTGGTCTCCCCATTGTGGGATTTGGCGGTTACCATATTTGTTCTTTCTTGGTTGGTCTCCATTGTGCAGGAAGATAACCCCAGAAGCTCAGTTTTTGTCATTTGGATTAAATAAAAGGTTTTGGTTGATGGTTACTAGTTTTTACGCGGACTATGTCCATTTCATTATGCGTGTGGTGTAGATTACTTCTATACAGTGCATCAAAGCATTCTCTGTGAAGACTTCCCATTTTAGATTGGCAACTCAGTCTCCCCATTGTGGGATTTGGAGCTTATCATATTTGTTCTTTCTTTGTTGGTCTCCATTTTGCAGAAAGATAATCTCACGTCCTTTGGAAAAAACAGTTAGGCTGATGGTTCCCAGTTTATGCACGCACAATGCCTTTCATTTCATTATGCATGTGGGGTAGATTAATTCTATATAGTGCATCAAAGCATTCTCTATGAAGACTTCCCATTTCACTTTTGAGTAGCTTTGTTAAATTTTCATAATCTTCACTCGAGTGAAGATTTATTTACCCATGAGGTAGACTACTATGATTAGAATTTGATATTTTTGCCAATTCTTGGTGAGGTACGATTGCGGTATCATGTTTTTCCCAAGTACAACGGGTAGCTAGCATCTTGATAGTCATCTAAAAAGAACGGACATGAACACACATTCTTGCCCAAATGTGAATACACTCACGTCCATGACCAATTTTAGTTAGCAGGGACATGGGCATGTTTGGGGCATGGTAAACGTGAATATTAGGTCAGCAAATGCCAAAACTAGTCGAAACAAATGCTGACATAGTTTATGCAGTGTATGCATTTCCCTCGCGTCCTATATGTATGCAGTGTGTTTTCTTTCTGGCATGTTGGCGTCCCTTGTGTATTTTTTGTACTTTACCAAATGTTCCTTTGTTGTCCCTCTTTATTCCATTTTTTTATTCTTTTTATAACGATTAAATTTGTTCTTTTTATATAGACGATTAAAGAAAAGAGCATCCGATAAATGGAGGTAAAGAAGATGTTGAGTTGTGTTTTTGACTAGCTCTAAAATATTAATATCATTGATTCATTAATGCTTAATCTTATTTTGATTATAAGGTTTTGTGTAGGAGGGGGAGGGGTACAAGAGAGATGACTCCAAACGTGCACAGTGGGGGATGAGTCATCACAAACACTGGGATCATCACTGAAAGGCTAGATTTCTTGGCTTTTTTATGTCCACTTAATATCATTGTTACGTATTTGTTCAGGACTGTACCTCCATTTTTTGCCTAATAATGTTTTCTTCCATGATTAGGTAATAAGTTACCTAACTTATTGTACCGGTTTTGTTCATTATTAAGGAAAACTATGAGGGAAGATAAACTTGAGCGTGGTTTTCGGTGCGTGGCATATCAGAGACAGGACACCAGAGGTAGACGATAGGTGAAACGTATTCTTTTTCTCTTTTTAATATTTTAAAAGTCTTGGTTATTCGATTATTCTTTGATATCTTTTACATTGAGGAAAATAATATCATGTTTATAATATTCATATTGATGGGATGGATAAGGACTTGAGGGAAGTTGCGGCATGAAATTGTGGTTAAATACAACAATTGGATCCATGGTCATCACCCTACACTAACAAAGGTGATTATATATATGTTCTTAACTTTCTCTCGCAAGTAGTCTAGAATATCTCTATCTATTTTGATTTTGATTTTTTGCTTTTCAAATTTTATAGTGTATTGAGAATGTAGTCTGTCATTAAAGTTGTTTAGTATGTATTGGTTTAGAAGAATCAAGGACTTGGCTATATCAGGAATGCTGTGAAAGATGTTACACTTTTTGCTTGGGTTTAAACTTACGTAGTCGAACAATTTCATTTATGTGACCTTTGATTCATTATTGATTTTTTTATTTGATTTGCCATTTTTCCAGAGATTTTGATTGCATATTTTCAGTGTGGAAGATGTTACACTTTTTGCTTGGGTTTAAGCTTACGTAGTCGAACAATTTCATTTATGTGACCTTTGATTCATTATTGATTTTTTTTTATTTGATTTGCCATTTTTCCAGAGATTTTGATTGCATATTTTCAGTGTGGAAGATGTTACACTTTTTGCTTGGGTTTAAGCTTACGTAGTCGAACAATTTCATTTATGTGACCTTTGATTCATTATTGATTTTTTTTTATTTGATTTGCCATTTTTCTAGAGATTTTGATTGCATATTTTCAGTGTGGCATAAGGCGACGAGTAGAGTGGTCTGGTGGGTTGGTGGAAAGGGTAATGAGATGAACAATGTTTGGCGTTGGAGGGGGAAGGGGGTACAAGATCGAGGACACCTGAAGTACACAGTAAGGGATAGGTCATCTCAAGCACAGGGTTCATCGCTAAAAGGCTAGATTTCTTGGCTTTTTTAGGTCCACTTAATATCATCCCTACGTATTTGTTCGGGACTATATATTCGTTTTTGTGGCTTAATAATGATTTCTTCCATGATTTTGTAGCAAGTTACCTATTTTATTGTGCCGGCTTTGTTCATTATTAAGGAGAACTATGAGGGAAGATAAACTTGAGCATGGTTTGCGCTGCGCGGCTTATTAGAGAGAGGACAACCAGAGTTGCACGATAGGTGAAATGTATTCCTTATCTCTTTTTCATTTTTTAAAAAGTCTTGATTATTCGATTATTTTTTTGTTATCTTTTATGTTGGGGAAAATAATATCATGTTTATAATATTCATATTGATGAGGTGGATAAGGAATTGAGGGAAGCTGCGGCATGAAATTGTGGTTAAGTACAAAAATTGGATCCACGGTCATCACCCTACACTGACAAAGGTGATTATATTGATGTTCTAACTTCCTCTCGCAAGTATTTTGAAATATCTATATCTATTTTTATTTTTACTTTTTTGTTTTCAAATTTTAAAGTCTATTGAGAGTGTGATCTATTATTAGGTTGTTGTGTATGTTAGATTTCTTGGAGGGTTCCAACCTAAAACCAATTGGCAATAGGTGGAGTAGCCTCTAGAATTTATTAACCAAGCTTGGGTGGCTTAGATGAGCGATGTGGGACAAGTCTAACACTCCCCCTCTGCAGCCCGGATGCACGTGGAGGTGACTGACCAGGAGCTGACTGACTGACTCGGGCGACAGAGATGACAAAGACTTTCCCACGAGAGGTGAGGCCACCCAAGACCTAGCTCTGATACCATGTTAGATTTCTTGGAGGGTTCTAACCTAAAACCAATTGGCAATAGGTGGAGTAGCCTCTAGAATTTATTAACCAAGCTTGGGTGGCTTAGATGAGCGATGTGGGACAAGTCTAACAGTGTATGTATTGCATTAGAAAAATCTGGGACTCTTGGCTATATCAAGATTGCTATGTAAGATGTCCCCCTCTTAGCATGGTTTTGTGTAGGAGGGGGAGGGGTGCAAGAGAGATGACTCCAAGGGTGCACAGTGGGGGATTAGTCATCACAAGCACAGTGATCATCACTGAACGGCTAGATTTCTTGACTTTTTTATGTCCACTTAATGTCATTGTTACTTATTTGTTCAGGATTGTACTTCATTTTTGTTGCTTAATAATGTTTTCTTCCATGATTAGGTAGTAAGTTACCTAATTCATTGTGCCGGTTTTGTTCATTATTAAGAACTGTGAGGACATATAAACTTGAGCGTGGTTTGCAGTGTGCGGCATATCAGAGAGAGGACACCGGAGGTGCACGATAGGTGAAATGTATCTCTTCTCTCTTTTTCATTTTTTAAAATGTCGTGGTTATTTGATTATTCTTTTTTATCTTTTACGTTGCGGAAAATAATATAATGTTTGTAATATTCATATTGATGAGGTTTTTAAGGACTTGAGGGAAGTTGCGGCATGCAAATGTGGTGGGTACAACTTTCTCTCTTTAATGTTATTAAGCTTGAAAATCTTTAAACTAGTCCCTTGAAGTGAAAACTTTGACAGTGACCATTTATAAGCGAGAGTAGTACAACAATTGGATCCACAGTCAACACCTTACACTAACAAAGGTGATTATATCGATGTTCTGATTTCCTCTCACAACTAGTCTCCCTATGTCTAACTATATATTTTTATTTTTTTATTTTCAAATTTTAAAGTCTATTGAGAATGCGATCTGTCATTAGAGTTGTTGAGTCTATATTGCTTTAGGAGAATCTAGGACTCTTGGCTATATATAGAATGCTATGAAAGATGTTACACTTTTTGCTTTGGTTTTAGCTTATGTAGTCCGACAATTTCATTTCTGTGACCTTTGCTTCAATATTTGATTTTTATTTTATTTGATCTTCCATTATTCCTAAGGTTTTGATGTCATATTTTTATTGTCGCATACGGCGAGGAGAATAGTGGTCTTGTGGGTTGGTGGAAAGGATAAAGATATGAGCAAGGTTTGCGGTATGAGGGGGAGGGGTACAAGAGAGAAGACACAAGAGGTGCAGTGTGGGGGATGAGTCATCGCTAGTACAGGGATCATCGCTGAAAGGCTAGATTTCTTGGCTTTTTTTATGTCCACTTAATATCAACGCTACTTATTTGTTCTGGACTATACCTTCATTTTTCTGGCATAATATTGTTTTCTTCCACGATTTTGTAGTAAGTTACCTAATTTATTGTGTCGATTTTTGTTCAATATTATGGAGAACTATGAGAGAAGATAAACATGAGCCCAGTTTGCGGTGTGCAGAATGTCTGAGAGAGGACCCCAAAGGTGCACGATTGGTGAATTGTATTCTTCCTCTCTTTTTCATTTTTTAAAAAGTCTTCGTTATTTGATGATTCGTTTATTTCTTTTACATTGAGAAAATTAACATCCTGTTTCTAATATTCATATTGATGAGGTGGACAAGGACTTGAGCGAAGTTGCAGCATGAAATTGTGGTAAATACAACTTTCTCTCTTTGTTGTTATTATGCTTGAAAATCTATAAACTAGTCCCTTGACATGAAAATTTTGATAGCGGGCTGTTTATAAGCAAGAAACGTACAAATAATTGGTGGATGAGTCATCGCCCTACACTGACAAAAGTGATTATATAGATGCTTGGGTGTAAGCTTATGTAGTCCATCCTTTTCACTTATGTGACCTTTCCTTCATTATCGGATTTTTTTTTTTTATAATTGATCTCTCATTTTTCCTGTGTTTTTGATGCCATATTTTTAGTGAGGCACAAGGTGAGGAGAGTAGTGGTGTGGTGTGTTGGTGGCGAGGATAAAGAGATGAGCAAGGTCTTGTGTAGGAGGGGGAGGGGTACATGAGAAAGGACTCCAAAGTTACACAGTGGCGGATGAGTCATAACAAGCACAGGGATCCTCCCTGAAAGGCTAGATTTCCTTGCTTTTTTTATGTCCACTTAATATCATCGTTACGTATTTGTTAAGGACTTTACCTTTGTTTTTGTGGCTTAATAATATTTTCTTCCATAATTAGGTAGTAAGTTACCCAATTTATTGTGCAGGTTTTGTTCATTATTAACGAGAACTATGAGGGTAGATAAACTTGAGCGTGGTTAGCAGTCGCGGCATATCTGAGAAAGGACACCAGAGGTGCACGATAGGTGAAATGTATTCCTTCTCTCTTTTTCATTTTTCAAAAAGTCTTGGTTATTCGATTATTATTTTAGTATCTTTCACGTTGAGTAAAGTAATATCATATTTATAATATTCATATTGATGAGGTGGATAAGGACTTGAGGGAATCTGCGGCATGAAATTGTGGTTAAGTACAACAATTAGATCCTTGGTCATCACCCTACACTGACAAAGGTGATTATCTAGATGTTTTTACTTCCTCTCGCAAGTAATTTGGAATATCTCTATCTATTTTTATTTTACTATTTGCTTTTCAAATTTTGAAATCTATTGAGAATGTGATCTATCATTCGAGTTGTTGTGTATGTATTGCCTTAAAAGAATCTAGGACTCTTGGCTATATAAAGAATGCTATGAAAGATGTTACACTTTTTGCTTGGGTGTAAGCGTATGTAGGCCATCCATTTCAATTTATGTGACCTTGCCTTCAATATTTAGTTTTTTTTTTTATTGATCTCTGGTTTTTCCTGAGTTTTTGATGCCATATTTTTTGTGTGGCATAAGGTGAGGTGAATTGTGGTCTGGTGTGTTAGTGGGGAGGATAAAGAGATGAGCCAGGTCTTGTGTAGGAGGGGGAGGGGTACATGAGAGAGGACTCCAAAGGTGCACAGTGGATGATGAGTCATCACAAGCACAGGGATCCTCGCTGAAAGGCTAGATTTTCTTGTTTTTTTTATGTCCACTTAATATCATTCTTACGTATTTGTTAGGGACTTTACCTTCATTTTTGTGGCTTAATAATATTTTCTTCCATGATTAGGTAGTAAGTTACCCAATTTGTTGTTCAGGTTTTGTTCATTATAAACGAGAACTATAAGGGTAGATAAACTTGAGCGTGGTTAGCGGTGCGCGGCATATCTGAGAGAGGGCACCAGAGGTGCACGATAGGTGAAATGTATTCCTTCTCTCTTTTTCATTTTTCAAAATTTCTTGGTTATTCGATTATTATTTTATTATCTTTCACGTTGAGGAAAACAATATCATATTTATAATATTCATATTGATGAGGAGGATAAGGACTTGAGGGAATCTGCGGCATGAAATTGTGGTTAAGTACAACAATTGGATCCACGGTCATCACCCTACACTGACAAAGGTGATTATATAGATGTTCTTACTTCCTTTTGCAAGTAATTTGGAAGATCTCTATCTATTTTTATTTTAATATTTGCTTTTCAAATTTTAAAGTCTATTAGGAATGTGATCTATCATTAGCGTTGTTGTGTATGTATTGCTTTACAAGCATCTAGGTCTCTTGGCTATATCAAGAATGCTATGACAGATGTTACGCTTTTTGCTTGGGTGTAAACTTATGTAGTCCATCCATTTCAATTATGTGACCTTTCCTTCATTATCGGAATTTTTTTTTAATTGATCTCTCATTTTCCTGTTTTTTTAATGCCATATTTTTAGTGTAGCATAAGGCGAGGAGAGTGGTGGTGTGGTGTGTTGGTGGCTAGGATAAAGAGATGACCAAGGTCTCGTGTAGGAGGGGGATGGGGTACATGAGAGAGGACTCCAAAGGGGCACAGTGGCAGATGAGTCATAACTAGCACAGGGATCCTTGCTGGAAGACTGGATTTTCTTCCTTTTTTTATGCCCACTTAATATCATCGTTACGTATTTGTTATGGACTTTACCTTCATCTTCATTTTTGTGGCTTAATAATATTTTTTTCAATGATTAGGTAGTAAGTTACTCAATTTATTGTGCAGGTTTTGTTCATTATTAACGAGTACTATGAGGGTAGATAAACTTGAGCGTGGTTAGCGGTGCACGGCATATCTGAGAGAGGACACCAGAGGTGCACGATAGGTGAAATGTATTCCTTCTCTCTTTTTCTTTTTTCAAAATTTCTTGGTTATTCGATTATTATTTTATTGTCTTTCGCGTTGAGGAAAACAATATCATATTTATAATATTCATATTGATGTGGAGGATGACTTGAGGGAATCTGCGGCATAAAATTGTGGTTAAGTACAACAATTGGATCCACGGTCATCACCCTATACTGACAAAGGTGATTACATAGATGTTCTTACTTCCTTTCGCAAGTAATTTTGAATATCTCTTATCTATTTTTATTTTTACTTTATTCTTTTCAAATTTAAAAGTTTTTGAGAATGTGATCTATCATTAGAGTTGTTGTCTATGTATTGTTTTACAAGAATCTAGGACTCATGGCTATATCAAGAATGCTATGAAAGATGTTGCACTTTTTGCTTGGGTGTAAGCTTATGTAAACCATCCATTTCATTTATGTGACCTTTTCTTCATTATCGGATCTTTTTTAATTGTTCTCTCACTTTTCCTGGGTTTTTGATGCCATATTTTTAGTGTGGCGTAAGGCGAGGAGAGTAGTGGTGTAGTGTGTTGGTGGCTAGGATAAAGAGATGGCCAAGGTCTTGTGTAGGAGGGGGAGGGGTACATGAGAGAGGGCTCCAAAGGAGCACCGTGGCGGATGAGTCATAACAAGCACAGGGATCCTCGCTAAAAGACTGGATTTCCTTGCTTGTTTTATGTCCAATTAATATCATCGTTACGTATTTGTTACGGACTTTACATTCATTTTTTTGGCTTAATAATATTTTCTTTCATGATTAGGTAGTAAGTTATCCAATTTATTGTGCAAGTTTTGTTCATTATTAACGAGAACTATGAGAGTAGATAAACTTGTGCGTGGTTAGCGGTGCGCGGCATATCTGAGAGAGGACACCAGAGGTGCACGATAGGTGAAATGTATTCGTTCTCTCTTTTTCATTTTTCAAAATTTTTTGGTCATTCGATTATTATTTTATTATCTTTCACGTTGCGGAAAACAATATCATATTTATAATATTCATATTGATGAGAAGGATAAGGACTTGAAGGAATATGCTGCATAAAATTGTTGTTAAGTACAACAATTGGATCCACGGTCATCACCCTACATTGACAAAAGTGATTATCTAGGTGTTCTTACTTCCTTTCGCAAGTAATTTGGAATATCTCTATCTATTTTTATTTTACTATTTGCTTTTTAAAATTTAAAGTTTATTGAGAATGTGATCTATCATTAGAGTTGTTGTGTATGTATTGCTTTACAAGAATCTAGGACTCTTGGCTATATCAAGAATGCTATGAAAGATGTTACGCTTTTTGCTTGGGTGTAAGCTTATGTAGTTCATCCATTTCAATTTATGTGACCTTTCCTTCAATATTGGGTTTTTTTTCTATTGATCTCCCGTTTTTCCTGAGTTTTTGATGCCATATTTTTTGTGTGGCATAAGGCGAGGAGAATTGCTGTCTGGTATGTTGGTGGCGAGGAAAAAGAGATGAGCAAGGTCTTGTGTAGGAGGGGGAGGGGTACATGAGAGAGGACTCCAAAGGTGCACAATGGGAGATGAGTCATCACAAGAAGAGGGATCCTCGCTGAAAGGCTAGATTTCCTTGCTTTTTTTTATGTTCACTTAATATCATCGTTACGTATTTGTTAAGGACTTTACCTTCATTTTTGTGGCTTAATAGTATTTTCTTCCATCCTTAGGTAGTAAGTTACCCAATTTATTCTGCCGGTTTTGTTCATTATTAAGGAGAACTATGTGGGTAGATAAACTTGAGCATGGTTAGCGGTGCACGACATAACTGAGAGAGGACATCCGAGGTGCACGATTGGTGAAATGTATTCCTTTTCTCTTTTTCATTTTTTAAGAAGTCTTGGTTATTCGTTTATTATTTTGTTATCTTTCACGTTGAGGAAAATAGTATCATACTTATAATATTCATATTGATGGGGTGGATAAGGTCTTGAGGGAAGCTGCGGCATGAAATTGTGGTTAAGTACAACAATTTGATCCATGGTCATCACCCTACACTGACAAAGGTGATTATACTGATGTTCTTACTTCCTCTCGCAAGTAGTTTGGAATATCACTATCCATTTTTATTTTTACTTTGTGCTTTTCAAATTTTAATGTCTATTGAAAATGTGATCTGCCTTTAGAGTTGTTGTGTATGTATCGCTTTACAAGAATCTAGGATTCTTGGCTATATCAAGAATGCTATGAAAGATGTTACACTTTTTGGTTGGGTGTAAGCTTATGTAGTCCATCCATTTCAATTTACGTGACCTTTCCTTCCTTATTGGGTTTTTTTTTTATTGATCTCTTGTTTTTCCTAAGTTTTTGATGTCATATTTTCAGTGTGGCATAAGGCGAGGAGAATTGTGGTCTGGTATGTTGGTGGCGAGAATAAAGAGATGAGCAAGGTCTTGTGTAGGAGTGGGAGGGGTACATGAGAGAGGACTCCAAAGGTGCACAGTGGGGGATGAGTCATCACAAGCACAGGGATCCTCGGAGAAAGGCTAGATTTCCTTGCTTTTTTTATGTCCACTTAATATCATCGTTACGTATTTGTTAAGGACTTTACCTTCATTTTTGTGGCTTAATAATATTTTCTTCCATGATTAGGTAGTAAGTTACCCAGTTTATTGTGCCGGTTTTGTTCATTGTTAAGGAGAACTATGAGGTAGATAAACTTCACCATGGTTAGCGGTGCGTGGCATATCTTAGAGAGGACACTAGAGGCACACGGTAGGTGAAATGTATTCCTTCTCTCTTTTTCATTTTTTAAGAAGTCTTGGTTATTCAATTATTATTTTATTTTATTTCACGTTGAGGAAAATAATATCTTATTTATAATATTCATATTGATGAGGTGGGTAAGGTCTTGAGGGAAGCTGCGTCGTGAATTTTTGGTTAAGTACAACAATTGGATCCACGGTAATCACCCTACACTGACAAAGGTGATTATATAGATGTTCCTACTTCCTCCAGCATGTAGTTTGGAATATCTCTATCTATTTTTATTTTTACTTTGTGCTTTTCAAATTTTAATGTCTATTGAGAATGTGATATGTCATTATGGTTGTTGTATATGTATTGCTTTACAAGAATCTTGGATTCTTGGCTATATCAAGAATGCAATGAAAGATGTTACACTTTTTTCTTGGGTGTAAGCTTGTGTAGTCCATCCATTTCATTTATGTGACCTTTCCTTCATTATCGGATTTTTTTTTAATTGTTCTCTCATTTTTCCTGTGTTTTTGATACCATATTTTTAGTGTGCCATAAGGCGAGAAGTGTAGTGGTGTGGTGTGTTGGTGGCGAGGATAAAGAGATGAGCAAGGTCTTGTGTAGGAGGGGGTGGGGTACACGAGAGGGGACTCCAATGGTGCACAGTGGGGGATGAGTCATCACAAGCACAGGGATCCTCGCTGAAAGGCTAGATTTCCTTGCTTTTTTTATGTCCACTTAATATCATCGTTACGTATTTGTTAAGGACTTGACCTTCATTTTTGTGGCTTAATAATATTTTCTTCCATGATTAGGTAGTAAGTTACCCAATTCATTGTGCCGGTTTTGTTCATTATTAACGAGAGTGAGGGTAGATAAACTTGAGCGTGGTTGGCGGTGCGCGGCATATCTGAGAGAGGACACCAGAGGTGCACGATAGGTGAAATGTATTCCTTCTCTCTTTTTCATTTTTTAAAAAGTTTTGGTTATTCGATTATTATTTTTTTATCTTTCACGTTGAGGAAAATAATATCATATTTGTAATATTCATATTGATGAGGTGGATAAAGACTTGAGGGAAGCTGCGGCATGAAATTGTGATTAGTACAACAATTGGATCTACGGTCATCACCCTACACTGCCAAAGGTGATTATATTGATGTTCTTACTTCCTCTCGCAAGTAATTTGGAATATCTCTATCTATTTTTATTTTACTTTTTGCTTTTCAAATTTTAAAGTGTATTGAGAATGTGATCTATCATTAGAGTTGTCGAGTATGTATTGCTTTACAAGAATCTAGGACTCTTGGCTATATCAAGAATGCGATGAAAGATGTTACACTTTTTGCTTGGGTGTAAGCTTTTGTAGTCCATCCATTGCAATTTATGTGACCTTTCCTTTATTATTGGGTTTTTTTTTTAAAATGACCTCTCATTTTTCCTGAGTTTTTGATGCTATATTTTTAGTATGGCACAAGGCGAGGAGAGTAGTGGTTTGGTGTGGTTGTTTTGAGGATAACGAGATGAGCAAGGTCTTGTGTAGGAGGGGGGAAGGGTACATGAGAGAGGACTCCAAAGGTGCACAGTGGGGGATGAGTCATTCCAAGCACAGGGATCCTCGCTGAAAGGCTAGATTTCCTTGCTTTTTTTATGTCAATTTAATATCTTCGTTACGTATTTGCTCTGGACTTTACCTTCATTTTTGTGGCTTAATAATATTTTCTTCCATGATTAGATAGTAAGTTACCAAATTTATTGTGCCAGTTTTGTTCATTATTAAGGAGAACTATGTGGGTAGATAAACTTGAGCGTGGTTGGCGGTGCGCGGCATATCGGAGAGAAGAGACTAGAGGTGCATGATAGGTGAAATGTATTCCTTCTCTCTTTTAATATCTTTTACGCTGAGGAAAATAATATTATGTTTATAATATTCATATTAATGAGCTTGATAAGGACTTGAGGGAAGCTGTGGCATGAATTTGTTGGTATGTACAACAATTGGATCCACGGTCATCTCCCTGCCCTGACATAGGTGATTATATAGATGTTCTACCTTCCTCTCGCTAGTAGTTTGGAATATCTCTATCTATTTTTATTTTTACTTTTTAAAGTCTATTGAGAATGTGTTCTTTCATTAGAGTTGTTGAGTATGTATTGCTTTCGTAGAATTTAGGACTCATGGTAATATCACGAATGCTATGTTACACTTTTTGCTTGGGTGTAAGCTTATGTAGTCCAACAATTTCATTTATGTGACATTTCATTCATTATTGGGTTTTTTAAAAATTGATCTCCCATTTTTCCTAAGTTTTTGATACCATATTTTTAGGGTGGCATAAGGCGAGGAGAATAGTGGTCTGGTGTGTTGGTGGAGAGGATAAGCAGATGAGCTAGGTTTTGGGTAAGAGGGGGAGGGGTACAAGAGAGATTGCTCAAAATGTGCACGCTGGAGGATGAGTCATCACAAGCACAGGGATCATCAATGAAAGGCTAGATTTATTGGATTATTTATGTCCACTTAATAACATTGTTACATATTTGTTCAGGACTGTACCTTCATTTTTGTGGCTTAATAATGTTTTCTTCCATGATTACGTAACAAGTTACCTAATTTCTTGAGCCGGTTTTGTTTATTATTATGGGAATCTATGAGGGAAGATAAACTTGAGCGTGATTTTCTAGTGCGCGGCATATCAGAGAGAGGACACCAAAGGTACCCGATAGGTGAAACGTATTCCTTCTCCCTATTTAATTTTTTAATAGTCTTGGTTATTTGATTATTCTTTGACATCTTTTACGTTGAGGAAAATAATATCATGTTTAAAAAATTCATATTGATGACGTGGATAAGGACTTGAAGGAAGCTGCGGCATGAAATTGGGGTTAAGTACAACAATTAGATCCTTGTTCATCACCCTACACTAACAAAGGTAATTACATAGATGTCCTAAGTTCCTCTCGCAAGTAGTTTGGAATATCTCTATCTATTTTTATTTTTACTTTTTGCTTTTGTAATTTTAAAGTCTATTGAGATTGTGATCTGTCATTAGAGTTGTTGTGTATGTATTGCTTTTAAAGAATCTAGGACTCTTGGCTATATCAAGAATGCTATGAAAGATGTTATACTTTTCGCTTGGGTGTAAGCCTACGTAGTCCATCCATTTCATTTATGTGACCTTTCCTTCATTAATGGGATTTTTTTTAATTGATCTCTCATTTTTCATGTGTTTTTGATGTCATATTTTTAGTGTGGCATAAGGCGAGGAGGATAGTGGACTGGTGTGTTGGTGGCGAGGATAAAGATATGAGCAAGGTCTTGTGTAGAAGGGGGAGGCGTACATTAGAGAGGACTCCAAAAGTTCACAGTCGGGGATGAGTCATCACAAGCACAGGTATCCTCGCAGAAAGGCTAGATTTCCTTGCTTTTTTTATGTCCACTTAATATCATCGTTACGTATTTTTCCATGATAAGGTAGTAAGTTACCCAATTTATTGTGCCGGTTTTGTTCATTATGAAGGAGAACTATAAGGATAGATAAACTTTAGCGTGGTTTGCGGTGCGCGACATATCAGAGCGAAGATACCAGAGTTGCATGATAGGTGAAATGTATTCCATCTCTTTTTTTCATTTTTTAAAAAGTCTTGGTTATTCGATTATTCTCTTATTATCTTTTACATTGAGAAAAATAATATCATGTTTATAATATTCATATTGATGAGCTTGATAAGGACTTGAGGGAAGCTGCGGCATGAAATTGTGGTTATGTACAACAATTGGATTCACGGTCATCTCCCTACATTGACAAAGGTGATTATATAGATGTTTTAACTTCTCTCGCAAGTAGTTTGGAATATCTCTATCAATTTTTATTTTTACTTTTTAAAGTCTATTGAGAATGTGTTCTTTCATTAGAGTTGTTGAGTACGTATTGCTTCGAAGAATCTAGAACTCATGGCAATATCACGAATGCTATGTTACACTTTTTGCTTTAGTGTAAGCTTATGTAGTCCGACCAATTCATTTATGTGATATTTCATTCATTATTAGGTTTTTTTTTTAATTCATCTCCCATTTTTCTTGAGTTATTGATGCCCTATTTTTAGAGTGGCATAAGGCAAGGAGAATAATGGTCTGGTGTGTTGGTGGAGAGGATAAAGAGATGAGCAAGGTTTTGTATAAGAGGGGTAGGGGTACAAGAGAGATGACTCCAAATGTGCACAGTGGGGGATGAGTCATCACAAGCACAGGGATCATCACTGAAAGGTTAGATTTCTTGGGTTTTTCATGTCCACCTAGTATCATTGTTATGTATTTGTTCAGGACTGTACCTTCGTATTTGTGGCTTAATAACGTTTTCTTCTATGATTAGGTAGTAAGTTACCTAATTTATTGTGCCGGTTTTGTTCATTATTTTGGGAAACTATGAGGGAAGATAAACTTGACCTGGATTTTTTGTGCGTGGCATATCAGAGAGAGGACACCAGAGGCATATGATATGTGAAACGTATTCAATCTCTTTTTAATTTTTTAAAAGTCTTGTTATTCGATTATTCTTTGATATCTTTTACGTGAGGAAAATAATATCATGTTTATAATATTCATATTGATGAGGTGGATAAGGATTTGAGGGAAGCTGGGGCATGAAATTGGGGTTCAGTACAACAATTGGATTCTCGGTCATCACCCTACACTGACAAAGGTGATTATATAAATGTTGTAACTTCTTCTCACAAGTAGCTTTGAATATCTCTGTCTATATTTATTTTACTTTTTGCTTTTCAATTGTTAAATTCTATTGAGAATGTGATCTATCATTAGAGTTGTTGAGTATTAATTGCTTTAGAAGAATCTCGGACTCTTGACTATATCAAGAATGCTATGAAAGATTTTACACTTTTTGCTTGGACGTTAGTTTATTTAGTCCAACAATTTCATTTTTGTGACCTTTCCTTCATTATTGTTTTTTTTTTAATTGATCTCCCATTTTTCCTGCGTTTTTAATGTCATATTTTGAGTGGCATAAGGCGTGGAGAATAGTGGTGTGTTGTTGGGAGGATAAAGAGATTAGCAAGGTTTTGTGTAGGAGGGGGAGGGGTACATGAGAGAGGACTCCAAACGTGCACAGTTGGGGATGAGTCATCACAAGCACAGGGATCTCCACTGAAAGGCTAGATTTCTTGGCTTTTTTTTATGTCCACTTAATAACCTCGTTGCGTACTTGTTAAGGACTGTACATTCTTTTTTGTTGCTTAGTAATGTTTTCTTCCTTGATTAGGTAGTTAGTTACCTAATTTATTGTGCCGGTTTAGTTCATTATTAAGGAGAACTATGAAGGTTGATAAACTTAAGCGTGATTTACGGTGAGCGGCATATCAGAGAGAGCACTCCAGAGGTGCACGACTGCTGAAATGTATTCCTTCTCTCTTTTTCATTTTTTAAAAAGTCTTGGTTGTTCGATTATTCTTTTATTATCTTTTACGTTGAGAAAAATAATGTCATGTTTATAATATTCGTTTTGATGAGGTGGATAAGGACTTTAGGGAAGCTGCGGCATGAAAGTGTGGTTATGTACAACAATTAGATCTACTGTCATCTTCCTACACTAACCCTACACTAACAAAGGTGATTATATAGATGTTCTAACTTCCTCTCGCAAGTAGTTTGGCATATCACTATCTATTTTTATTTTAACTTTTTGCTTTTTAAATTTTAAAGTCTATTGAGAATGTGATCTTTCATTTGAGTTGTTGAGTACGTATTGCTTTCGAAGAATCTTGGACTCTTGGCTATATCAAGAATGCTCTGTTACACTTTTTGCTTGGGTGTAAGCTTATGTAGTTCAACAATTTCATTTATGTGACATTTCATTCATTATTGGGTTTTTTTTTCACTGATCTCCCATTTATGCTGTGTTTTTGATGCCATATTTTTACGGTGGCATACGGCGAGGAGAATAGTGGTCTGGCATGTTGGTGAAGAGGATAAAGAGATGAGCAAGGTTTTGTGTAGGAGGGGGAAGGGTGCAAGAGAGATGACTCCAAACGTGCACAGTGGGGGATGAGTCATCACAAACACAGGGACCATTACTGAAAGGCTAGATTTCTTTAGCTTTTTTATGTCCCTTTAATATCATGGTTACGTATTTTTATTCTGGACTGTACCTTCATTTTTTGCATAATAATGTTTTCTTCCATGATTAGGTAATAATAGGGATGGCAATTTGAACCGAACCGATGGGTATCCGAACCGTAACCGAAAATTTTTCCCGAACCATAACCGAAATTGACCCCGTGGGTATGGGTATGGTTGAGGCATTGGATAACCGAACGGGTATCGGTTCAGGTATGGTTTAGTTGTTACCCGAACCGATACCTGAACCGAACCGAACCGAAACAATTTATTTACAAAATACCCCCTTATATATATATATATATATATATACTTATACCAGTTTAGGTTAGGGTTATGCTCGTCATTCATTTCATTTCCCCATTCCTGTTACCACTTCGAAACTTTCCAGAGCGGCGACTGGCAATTCAGATCTGAGTTTCTCTCTCTCTCTCTCTCTCTCTCTCTCTCTCTCTCGGTCTTGATTCTCATCATCTCCACTCCTCGTTTTCATTTCAGAGAGGCAAATATGGATGATTGTACATGGGTGTATGATCTGTTACAACTCTTGGAAGCACTGAATATTACTCGGTTTTCTGTCTCTTTACCAGATCTAAGTTGAGGCTATGGTTTGTTTTGATATTATTGTAATCCAATTCTAAGCTCCTTTGATTTTCATTAGTTTCTCATATTTCTAATTCTGAATTGCGTACATTCCTTGGTGGTTCTCATGTTAATCTGAAATGGGTTCTCGATTGCGGTCTCTCTCTCTCTCCCTTCCCTTCTCTATATTTCGTCTCCCTGTTCCTCTCATCAGTACCCTTTTTCTCTTTTGTTGCCCAGAAGCAAAATGGTTTGGTTCGGTTACCCATACGGTTCGGGGATTACCCGAACCCCGTTTGGTTCGGGTATGGGAAGCCTCCCCTCTCTCCGTTCGGGTTTCGGGGCGGATTCGGGTAGAGTTTCGGGTACAGATATCCCCATATCCGGCCCGATCCGCCCCATTGCCATCCCTAGGTAATAAGTTACCTAATTTATTGTGCCGATTTTGTTCATTATTATGGAAAACTAAGAGAGAAGATAAACTTGAGCGTGGTTTTCGGTGCGTTGCATATCAGAGAGAGGACACAAGAGGTACATGATAGGTGAAACGTATTCCTTTTTTTAATTTTTTAAAAATCTTGGTTATTCTATTATTCTTTGATTGCTTTTACATTGTGGAAAATAATATCATGTTTACAATATTCATATTGATGGGGTGGATAAGGACTTGAGGGAAGCTACGGCATGAAATTGGGCTTAAGTACAACAATTGGATCCTCGGTCATCACCGTACACTGACAAAGGTGATTATATCGATGTTCTAACTTACTCTCGCAAGTAGTTTGGAATATCTCTGTCTATATTTATTTTGCTCTTTGCTTTTCAAATTTTAAAGTCTATTGAGAATGTGATCTGTCATTAGAGTTGTTGAGTATATATTGCCTAAGAAGAATCTTGGACTCTTAGCTGTATCATGAATGCTATGACAGATGTTACACTTTTTGATTGGGTGTAAGCTTATGTAGTCCAACAATTTTTTTATGTGACATTTTCTTCATTATTAGGTTTTTTTATTTTTAATTCATCTCCCATTTTTCCTTAGTTTTTGATGCCATATTTTTAGTGTGGCAAAAGGCGGGGAGAATAGTGGTCTGGTGTATTTGTGGAGACGATAATGAGATGAGCAAGGTTTTGTGTAGGAGGGGGAGGGGTACAAGAGAGATGACTCCGAAGTTGCATAGTGGGGGTTGAGTCATCACAAGCACGGAGATCATCACCGAAAGGCTTGATTTCTTGGCTTTTTTATGTCCACTTAATGTCATTATTACGTATTTGTTCAGGACTGTAGCTTCATTTTTGTTGATTAATAATGTTTTCTTCCATGAGTAGGTAGTAAGTTACCTAATTTATTGTGCCAGTTTTGTGCATTATTAAGAAGAACTATGAGGGTAGATAAACTCGAGCGTTGTTAGCAGTGCGCGGCATATCAGTGAGAGGACACTAGAGGTGCGCGATTGGTGAAATGTATTCCTTCTCTCTTTTTCATTTTTTAAAAAGTTTTGCTTATTCGATTATTATTTTTTTATCTTTCACGTTGAGGAAAATAATATCATATTTCTAATATTCATATTGATGAGGTGGATAAGGACTTTAGGGATGCTGCGGCTTGAGATTGTGGTTAAGTACAACAATTGGATCCTCGGTCATCACCGTACGCTGACAAAGGTGATTATATAGATATTCTAACTTCCTCTCGCAAGTATTTTGGAATATCTCTGTGTATATTTATTTTACTTTTTGCTTTTAAAATTTTAAAGTCTATTGAGAATGTGATCTGTCAATAGAGTTGTTGAGTATATATTGCTTTAGAAGAATCTAGGACTCTTAGCTATATCATGAATGCTATGAAAGATATTACACTTTTTGCTTGGGTGTAAGCTTATGTAGTCCTACAATTTTATTTATGTGACATCTCCTTTATTATTTGGTTTTTTATTTTTAACTGATCTCCCATTTTTCCTGAGTTTCTGATGCCATATTTTTAGTGTGGCATAAGGTGAGGAGAATATTATTGTGGTGTGTTGGTGGCGAGGATAAAGAGATGAGCAAGGTCTTTTGTAGGAGGGGGAGGGGTATATGTGAGAGGACTCCAAAGGAGCCCAGTGGCAGATGAGTTATCACAAGCACAGGGATCCTCGCTGAAAGGCTACATTTCCTAGCTTATTTTATGTCCACTTAATATCATCGTTACGTATTTGTTCAGGACTTTGCCTTCATTTTTGTGGCTTAGTAATATTTTCTTCCATGATTAGGTAGTAAGTTACCCAATTTATTGTGCCAGTTTTGTTCGTTATTAAGAAGAACTATGAGCGTAGATAAACTATAGCGTGGTTTGCGGTGCGCGGCGTATCGGAGAGAAGAAACCAGAGGTGCGTGATAGATGAAATGTATTCCTCCTCTCTTTTTCATTTTTTAAAAAGTATTGGTTATTCGATTATTCTTTTATTAACTTTTACGTTGAGGAAAATAATATCATGTTTATAATATTCATATTGATGAGCTTGATAAGGACTTGAGGGAAGCTGCAGTATGAAATTGTGGTTATGTACAAAAATTGGATCCACGGTCATCTCCCTACACTGACAAAGGTGATTATATAGATGTTCTAACTTCCTCTCGCAAGTAGTTTGGAATTTCTCTATCTATTTTTATTTTTACGTTTTATAGTCTATTGAGGATGTGTTCTTTCATTAAAATTGTTAAATATGTATTGCTTTCGAAGAATCTTGGACTCATGGCAATATCACGAATGCTATGTTACACTTTTTGCTTGGGTGTAAGCTTATGTAGTCCAACCATTTCATTTATGTTGCATTTCATTCATTATTGGATTTTGTTTTAATTGATCTCCCATTTTTCCTGAGTTTTTGATGTCATATTTTTAGGGTGGCATAAGGCGAGGAGAATAGTGATCTGGTGTGTTGGTGGAGAGGATAAAGAGATGAGCAAAGTTTTGTGTAGGAGGGGGAGGTGTACAAGAAAGATGACTCCAAACGTGCACAGTGGGGGATGAGTCATCACAAGCACAGGGATCATCACTGAATGGTTAGATTTCTTGGGGTATTTTATGTCCCCCTAATATCATTGTTACATATTTGTTCAGGACTGTACCTTCATTTTTGTGGCTTAATAATGTTTTCTTCCTTGATTAGGTAGTAAGTTACCTAATTTATTGGGCCGATTTTGTTCATTATTATGGGAAACTATGAGGGAAGATAAACTTGAGCGTGATTTTCTGTGTGTGGCATATCAGAGAGCGGACACCAGAGGTACACGATAGGTGAAACGTATTCCTTCTCTCTTTTTAATTTTTTAAAAGTCTTGGTTCTTCGATTATTCTTTGATATCTTTTACGTTGAGGAAAGTAATATCTTGTTTATAATATTCATATTGATGAGGTGGATAAGGACTTGAGGGAAGCTGCGGCATGAAATTGGAGTTCAGTACAACAATGGGATCGTCGGTCATCACCCTACACTGACAAAGGTGATTATATAGATGTTCTAACTTCTCGCAAGTAGTTTGGAATATCTCTGTCTATATTTATTTACTTTTTGCTTTTCAAATTTTAAAGTCTATTGAGAATGTGATCTGTCATTTGAGTTGTTGAGTATTAATTGCTTTAGAACAATCTACGACTCTTGACTATATCAAGAATGCTATGAAAGATGTTACACTTGATGCTTGGTTGTAAGCTTATGTAGTCCAACAATTTCATTTTACTGACCTTTCCTTCATTATTGGGTTTTTTTTTTTTAATTGATCTCCCATTTTTCCCGCGTTTTTAATGTTATATTTTTAGTGGCATATATAAGGCGTGGAGAATAGTGGTCTGGTGTGTTGTTGGAGACGATAAAGAGATTAGCAAGGTTTTGTGTAGGAGGGGGAGGGGTACATGAGAGAGGACTCCAAAGGTGCACAGTGGGTGATGAGTCATCACAAGCACAGGGATCTCCACAGAAAGGCTAGCTTTATTGGCTTTTTTATGTCCACTTAATAACCTCGTTACGTACTTGTTAAGGACTGTACATTCATTTTTGTGGTTTAATAATGTTTTCTTCCATGATTAGGTAATTAGTTACCTAATTTATTGTGCCGGTTTAGTTCATTATTAAGGAGAACGATGAACGTAGCTAAACTTAATCATGATTTACAGTGAGCGGCATATCAGAGAGAGAACACTAGAGGTGCACGATCGGGGAAATGTATTCCTTCTCTCTTTTTCATTTTTTAAAAAGTCTTGGTTATTCTATTATTATTTTATTATCTTTTACGTTGAGGAAAATTATATCGTGTTTATAATATTGATATTCATGAAGTGGATAAGGATTTTAGGGAAGTTGTGGCCTGAAACTATGGTTATGTACAACAATTGGATCCACGGTCATCTCCTTACACTGACAAAGGTAATTATATTGATATTCTTATTTCCTCTCGCATGTAGTTTGGAGTATCTCTATCTATTTTTATTTTTATTTTTTACTTTTTAAATTTTAAAGCCTATTGAGAATGTGATCTGTCATTAGAGTCATTGAGTATGTATTGCTTTAGAATAATCCTGGACTCTTGGCTATATCATGAATGCTATGAAAGATGTTACACTTTTTGTTTGGGTGTAAACTTATGTAATCCAACGATTTTATTTATGTTACATTTCCTTCATTATTAGGTTTTTTAATTGTAATTCATCTCCCATTTTTCCTGAGTTTTTGATGCAACATTTTTTGTGTGGCATAAAGCGAGGCGAATAGTGGTCTGGTGTGTTGGTGGAGAGGAGAAAGAGATGAGCAAGGTTTAGCGTAGGAGGGGGAGCGATACAAGATAGATGACTCCAAAGGTGCACAGTGGGGGATGAGTCATCACAACTACGTAGATCATCACTGAAAGGCTAGATTTTTTGGCCTTTTTATGTCCACTTAATGTCATTGTTACATATTTGTTCAGGACTGTACCTTCATTTTTGTTGATTTATAATGTTTTCTTCCATGATTAGGTTGTCAGTTACCTAATTTATAGTGCCAGTTTTGTTCCTTATTAAGGAGAACTATGAGGGTAGATAAACTTGAGCGTGGTTAGCGGTGCACGGCATATCAGTAAGAGGACACCAGAGGTGCACAGTAGGGGAAATTATTCCTTCTCTCTTTTTCATTTTTTATAAAGTCTTGGTTATTCGATTATAATTTAATATCTTTCACGTTCAGAAAAATAATATCATGTTTATAATATTCATATTGATGAGGTGGATAAAGACTTGAGGGAAGCAGCGCCATGAAATTGTGGTTAAGTACAATAATTGGATCTACGGTCATCACCCTACATTGACAAAGGTGATTATATAGATTTTCAGACTTCCTCTCGTAAGTAGTTTGGAATATCTCTATCTATTTTTATTTTTACTTTTTGCTTTATAAATTTTAAAGTCTATTGAGAATGTGATCTGTCATTAGAGTTGTTGTGTACGTATTGCTTTACAAAAATCTAAGACTCTTGGCTATATCATGAATGCTATGAAAGATGTTACATTTTTTGCTTGGGTGTAAGCTTATGTAGTCCAACAAATTCATTTATGTGACATTTCCTTCATTATTAGGTTATTTTATTTTTAATTGATCTCCTATTTTTCCTGAATTTTTGATGCCATATTTTTAGTGTGGCATAAGGGAAGGAGAATAGTGCTCTGGTGTGTCGGTAGCGAGGATAAAGAGATAAGCAAGGTCCTGTGTAGGAAAGGGGTACATGAGAGAGGACTCCAAACGTGCACAGTGGGGGATGAGTCATTAGAAGCACAGGGATCCTCGCTGAAAGGCTATATTTCCATGCTTTTTTTATGTCCACTTAATATCTTCGTTACGTATTTGTTCAGGACGGTACCTTCATTTTTGTGGCTTAATAATATTTTCTTCCATGATTAGGTAGTAAGTTACCCAATTTATTTTGCCAGTTTTGTTCATTGTTAAGGACAACTATGAGGGTAGATAAACTTGAGCGTGGTTTGCGGTGCGCGACATACCAGAGAGAAGAGACCAGGGGTGCATGATAGGTGAAATGTATTCCTTCTCTCTTTTTCATTTTCTAAAAAGTCTGGGTTATTCGATTATTCTTTTATTATCTTTTACGTTGAGGAAAATAATATCGTGTTTATAATATTCATAGTCATGAAGAGTATAAGGATTTTAGGGAAGCTGCGGTTTGAAATTGTGGTTATGTACAACAATTGGATCCACGGTTATTTCCTTACACTGACAAAGGTAATTATAATGATGTTCTCACTTCCTCCCGCAAGTAGTTTGGAGTATCTCTATCTATTTTTATTTTTACTTTTTGCTTTTCAAATTTTAAAGTTTATTGAGAATGTGATGTGTCATTAGAGTTGTTGAGTATGTATTTCTTTAGAAGAATCTAGGACTCTTGGCTATATCATGAACGCTATGAAAGATGTTACACTTTTTGCTTGGGTGTAAGCTTATGTAGTCCAACAAATTCATTTATGTGACATTTCCTTCATTATTAGGTTTTTTCATTTTTAATTGATCTCCCACTTTTCCTTAGTTTTTGATGCCATATTTTTAGTGTGGCATAAGGCAAGGAGAATAGTGGTCTAGTGTTTTGGTGGCGAAGATAAAGAGATGAGCAAGGTCTTGTGTAGGAGGGGGCTGCATGAGAAAGGACTCCAAAGGTGAACTGTGGGGGATGAGTCATTACAAGCACAGGGATTCTCGCTGAAAGGCTAGATTTCCTTGCTTTTTTTTATGTCCACTTAATATATTCGTTACGTATTTGTTCAGGTCGGTACCTTTATTTTTGTGGCTTAATAATATTTTCTTCCATGATTAGGTAGTAAGTTACCCAATTTATTGTGCCGGTTTTGTTCATTTTTAAGGAGAACTATGATGGTAGATAAACTTGAGCATGGTTTGCGGTGCGCGGCATAGCAGAGAGAAAAGACCGAAGTTGCATGATCGGTGAAATGTATTCTCTCTCTTTTTCATTTTTTAAAATGTCCTGGTTATTTGATTATTCTTTTATTATCTTTTACATTGAGGAAAATAATATCATTTTTATAATATTCATATTCATGAAGTGAATAAGGATTTTTGGGGAGCTACGGCATGAAATTGTGGTTATGTACGACAATTGGATCCACGTCATGTCCTTACATTGTCAAAGGTAATTATATTGATGTTCTAACTTACTCTCGCAAGTTGTTTGGAGTATCTCTATCTATTTTTATTTTTACTTTTTGCTTTTCAAATTTTAAAGTTTATTGAGAATGTGATCTGTCATTAGAGTTGTTGATTATCTATTGTTTTAGAAGAATCTAGGACTCTTGGCTATATCATGAATGCTATGATTGATGTTACACTTTTTGCTTGGGTGTAAGCTTATGTAGTCCAACAAATTGATTTATGTGAAATTTCCTTCATTATTAGGTTTTTTCATTTTTAATTGATTTCCCATTTTTCCTGAGTTTTTGATGCCATATTTTTAGTGTGGCATAAGACGAGGAGAATAGTGGTCTGGTCTGTTGGTGGCGAGGATAAAGAAATGAGCAAGGTCTTGTGTAGGAGGGGGGTACATGAGAGAGGACTCCAAAGGTTCACAATGGGGGATGAGTCATCACAAGGACAGGGATCCTCGCTGAAAGGCTAGATTTCCTTGCTTTTTTTTTGTCCACTTAATATCTTCGTTACGTATTTGTTCAGGAGTGTACCTTCATTTTTGTGCCTTAATAATATTTTCTTCCATGATTAGGTAGTAAGTTACCCAATTTATTGTGCCGGTTTTGTTCATTTTTATGGAGAACTATGAGGATAGATAAATTTGAGCGTGGTTTGCGGTGCGCGGCATATCAGAGAGAAGAGACCAAAGGTGCATGATAGGTGAAATATATTCTTAATTTTTCATTTTTTAAAATGTCTTGGTTATTCGATTGTTCTTTTATTATCTTTTACATTGAGGAAAATTAAATCGTGTTTGTAATATTCATATGCATGAAGTGAATAAGGATTTTTGGGAAGCTGCGGCATGAAATTGTGGTTATGTACGACAATTGGATCCACGGTTATCTCCTTACACTGACAAAGGTAATTATATTGATGTTCTAACTTACTATTGCAAGTAGTTTGGAGTATCTCTATCTATTTTTATTTTTACTTTTTTGCTTTTCAAATTTTAAAGTCTATTGAGAATGTGATCTGTCATTAGAGTTTTTGAGTATGTATTGCTTAAGAAGAATCTAGGACTCTTGGCTATATCATGAATGCTATGAAAGATGTTACACTTTTTGCATGGGTGTAAGCTTATGTAGTCCCACAAATTCATTTATGTGAAATTTCCTTCTTTATTAGGTTTTTTCACTTTTAATTGATCTCCCATTTTTCCTGAGTTTTTGATACCATATTTTTAGTGTGGCATAAGGCAACGAGAATAGTGGTCTAGTGTGTTGGTGGCGAGGATAAAGAAATGAGCAAGGTCTTGTTTAGGAGGGGGGTACATGAGAGAGGACTCCAAAGGTTCACAGTGGGGGATGAGTCATCACAAGCATAGGGATCCTCGCTGAAAGGCTAGATTTCCTTGCTTTTTTTTGTCTACTTAGTATCTTCGTTACGTATTTGTTCAGGACTGTACCTTCATTTTTGTGCCTTAATAGTATTTTCTTCCTTGATTAGGTAGTAAGTTACCCAATTTATTGTGCCGGTTTTGTTCATTTTTATGGAGAACTATGAGGATAGATAAACTTGAGCGTGGTTTGCGGTGCGCGGCATATCAGAGAGAAGAGACCAAAGGTGTATGATAGGCGAAATGTATTCTCTCTCTTTTTCACTTTTTAAAAAGTCTTGGTTATTCGATTATTCTTTTATTATCTTTTGCATTGAGGAACATAATATCGTGTTTATAATATTCATATTCATGAAGTGAATAAGGATTTTTGGGAAGCTGCGGCATGAAATTGTGGTTATGTACGACAATTGGATCCACGGTCTTCTCCTTACACTGACAAAGGTAATTATATTGATGTTCTAACTTACTATTGCAAGTAGTTTGGAGTATCTCTATCTATTTTTATTATTACTTTTTTGCTTTTCAAATTTTAAAGTCTATTGAGAATGTGATCTGTCATTAGAGTTGTTGAGTATGTATTGGTTTAGAAGAATCTAGGACTCTTGGCTATATCATGAATGCTATGAATGATGTTACACTTTTTGCTTGGGTGTAAGCTTATGTAGTCCCACAAATTCATTTATGTGAAATTTCCTTCATTTTTTGGTTATTTCATTTTTAATTGATCTCCTATTTTTCCTGAGTTTTTGATGTCATATTTTTAGTGTGGCATAAGGCGAGGAGAATAGTGGTCTGCTGTGTTGGTGGCGAGGATAAAGAAATGAGCAAGGTCTTGTGTAGGAGGGGGGTACATGAGAGAGGACTCCAAAGGTTCACAATGGGGGATGAGTCATCACAAGCACAGGGATCCTCGCTGAAAGGCTAGATTTCCTTGCTTTTTTTTGTCCACTTAGTATCTTCGTTACGTATTTGTTCAGGACTGTACCTTCATTTTTGTGCCTTAATAGTATTTTCTTCCTTGATTAGGTAGTAAGTTACCCAATTTATTGTGCCGGTTTTGTTCATTTTTATGGAGAACTATGAGGATAGATAAACTTGAGCGTGGTTTGCGGTGCGCGGCATATCAGAGAGAAGAGACCAAAGGTGTATGATAGGTGAAATGTATTCTCTCTCTTTTTCATTTTTTAAAAAGTCTTGGTTATTCGATTATTCTTTTATTATCTTTTACATTGAGGAACATAATATCGTGTTTACAATATTCATATTCATGAAGTGAATAAGGATTTTTGGAAAGCTGCGGCATGAAATTGTGGTTATGTACGACAATTGGATCCACGGTCATCTCCTTACACTGACAAAGGTAATTATATTGATGTTCTAACTTACTATCGCCAGTAGTTTGGAGTATCTCTATCTATTTTTATTTTTCCTTTTTTTGCTTTTCAAATTTTAAAGTCTATTGAGAATGTGATCTGTCATTAGAGTTGTTGAATATGTATTGCTTTAGAAGAATCTAGGACTCTTGGCTATATCATGAATGCTATGAAAGATGTTACACTTTTTGCATTGGTGTAAGCTTATGTAGTCCCACAAATTCATTTATGTGAAATTTCCTTCATTATTAGGTTTTTTCATTTTTAATTGATCTACCATTTTTCCGGAGTTTTTGATGCCTTATTTTTAGTGTGGCATAAGTCGAGGAGAATAGTGGTCTGGTGTGTTGTTGGAGAGGATAAAGAGATGAACAAGGTTTTGTGTAAGAGGGGGAGAGGTACATGAGAGAGGACTCCAAAGGTGCACAGTGGGGGATGAGTCATCACAAGCACAGGGATCTCCACTAAAAGGCTAGAATTCTTTGCTTTTCTATGTCCACTTAATACCTCGTTACGTACTTGGTAAGGATTGTACATTCATTTTCGTGGCTTAATAATGTTTTCTTCCATAATTAGGTAGTAAGTTACCTAATTTATTTTGCCGGTTTAGTTCGTTATTAAGGAGAACTATGAAGGTAGATAAACTTCAGCGTGATTTACTGTGAGCGGCATATCAGAGAGAGCACACCCGAGGTGAACGATAGGTGAAATGTATTCCTTCTCTCTTTTTCATTTTTAAAAAGTCTTGATTATTCGGTTATTCTTTTATTATCTTTTACGTTGAGCAAAATAATATCATTTTAGTATATTCTTATGATGAGTTGCTAAGGACTTCGGGGAAGTTGCAGCATGAAATTGTGGTTAAGTACAACAATTGGATCCACGGTCATCACCCGACACGGAGAAAGGTTATTATATAGATGTTCTAACTTCCTCTTACAATTATTCTGGAATATCTCTTTCTTTTTTTTACTTTTTATTTTTCAAATTTTAAAGTCTATTGTTAATGTGATCTGTCATTAGAGTTGTTGTGTATGTATTGCATTAGAAGAATCTAGGACTCTTGGCTATATCAAGAATGCTATGAAAGATATTACACTTTTTGCTTGCGTGTAAGTTTATGTAGTCCAACAATTTCATTTATGTGACATTTCTTTCATTATTGGATTTTTTTTTCTTCATTGATCTCCCATTTTTCCTGAGTTTTTGATTCCATATTTTTAGTGTTGCATAAGGCAAGGGGTACAAGAGAGATGACTCCAAAGGTGCATAGTTGGGGATGAGTCATCACAAGCACAGAGATCATCGCTGAAAGGCTTGATTTCTCGGCTTTTTTATGTCCACTTAATATCATTGTTACGTATTTGTTCAGGACTGTACCTTCATTTTTATTGCTTAATAATATTTTCTTTCATGATTATGTACTAAGTTACCTAATTTGTTGTGCCGGTTTTGTTCCTTATTTAGGAGAACTATGAGGGTAGAAAAACTTGAGCGTGTTTTCCGGTGCGTGGCATATCAAAGAAAGGACACCAGAGGTGCACGATATGTGAAAGGTATTCCTTCTCTCTTTTTTAATTTTTAAAAAGTCTTGGTTATTAGATTATTCTTTTATTATTTTTTACGTTGAGGAAAATAATATCAAATTTATAATATTCAGATTGATGAGGTGGATAAAGACTTGAGGGAAGTTGCGGCCTGAAATTGTTGTTAAGTAAAACAATTGGATCCACGGTCGTCATCCTACACTGACAAAGGTTATTGTATTGATGTTCTAACTTCCTCTCGCAAGTAGTCTGGAATATCTTTATCTATTTTTATTTTTACTTTTTGCTTTTCAAATTTTAAAGTCTATTGACAATGTGATCTGTCATTAGAGTTGTTGAGTATGTATTGCATTAGATGAATCTAGGATTCTTGGCTATATCAAGAGTGCTATGAAAGATATTACACTTTTTGCTTGAGTGTAAATTTATGTAATCTAACAATTTCATTTACGTGACCTTTTTTCATTATTGGGTTTTTTTATTGATTTCCCATTTTTCCTGAGTTTTTGATGCCATATTTTTAGTATGGCATAAGGCGTGGAGAATAGTGGTCTGGTGTGTTGTTGGAGAAGATAAAGAGAAGAGCAAGGTTTTGTGTAGGAAGGGGATGGGTACAAGAGAGATGACTCCAAAGGTGCACAATGGGGATGAGTCATCACAAGCACAGAGATCATCGCAGAAAGGCTAGATTTCTTGGCTTTTTTATGTCCACTTAATGTCATTGTTTCCTATTTGTTTGGGATTGTACCTTCATTTTTATTGCTTAATAATGTTTTCTTCCATGATTAGGTAGTAAGTTACCTAATTTACTATGCCGATTTTGTTCATTATTAAGGAGAACTATGAGGGTGTATAAACTTGCGGGTGGTTTGCGGTGCGCGGCATATCAGAGAGAGGACAACAAAGGTTCACGATTGGTGAAATGTATTCCTTCTCTCTTTTTCATTTTTTAAAACTTCTTGGTTATTCTATTATTCTTTTCTTATCTTTTATGTTGAGAAAAATAATATCATGTTTATAGTATTCATATTGATGGCGTGGACAAGGACTTGAGGGAAGCTGCGGCATGAAATTGTGGCTAGGTACAACAATTGGATCTACAGTCATAACTCTACACTGACAAAGGTGATTATATAGATGTTCTAACTTCCTCTCGCAAGTACTTTGGAATATCTCTATCTATTTTTATTTTTACTTTTTTCTTTTCATATTTTAAAGTTTATTGACATTGCAATCTGTTGTTAGAGTTGTTGAGTATGTATTGCTTTTGATGAATCTAGGACTCTTTGCTATATCAAGAATGCTATGAAAGATGTTACACTTTTTGCTTGGGTGTAAGTTTATGTAGTCCAACAATTTCATTTATTGTGATCTTTCCTTCGTTGTTCGGTTTTTTTTTAGTTGATCCCCTATTTTTCTTGAGGTTTTGATGCCATATTTTTAGTGTGGCATAAGGCTTGAAGAAAAGTGGACTGATGTGTTGGTGGCGAGGATAAAGAGATGAGCAAGGTCTTGTGTAGGAGGGGGAGGGGTACATGAGAGTGGACTCTAAAGGTGCATAGTGGGGGATGAGTCATTACAAGCATAGGGAACCTCGCTGAAAAGCTAGATTTCTTGGCCTTTTTTAGGTCAACTTAATATCATCGTTACGTATTTGTTCGGGACTATACCTTCATTTTTGTGGCTTAGTAATGTTTTCTTCCATGATTGGTAGTAAGTTGCCTTATTTATTGTGCCGGTTTTGTTCATTATTAAGGAGAACTATGAAGGTAGATAAACTTGAGCGTGGTTTGCGGTGCGCGGCATATCAGAGAGAGGACACCAGAGGTGCACGATCAGTGAAATGTGTTCCTTCTCTCTTTTTCATTTTTTAAAAAGTATTGGTTATTCGATTATTCTTTTATTATTTTTTATGTTGATGGAAATAATATTATGTTTATAATATTCATATTGATGAGGTGGGTAAGGACTTGAGGGAAGCTGCGGTATGAAATTGTGGTTAGGTACAACAATTGGATCCACGGTCATCACTCTACACAGATAAAGGTTATTATATAGATGTTCTAACTTCCTCTCGCAAGTAGTCTGGAATATCTCTATCTATTTTTATTTTTACTTTTTGCTTTACAAATTTTAAAGTCTATTGACAATGTGATTTGTTATTAGGGTTGTAGAGTATGTATTGCTTTAGATGAATCTAGGTCTCTGGGCTATATCAAGAATGTTGTGAAAGATGTTACACTTTTTGCTTTGGTGTAAGTTTTTGTAGTCCAACAATTTCATTTATGTGACCTTTGCTTCTTTATTTGGTTTTTTTTTTTAATTAATCTTCCATAGTTCCTAAGTTTTTGATGCATCCAAAGATACCCATAGATATTTTAGAGAGAGAAACTCCCAAATGGGATACAAAAGAGACTAGGTCTTGATAATATTTGGTCAAAATGATAAAAGCTACCAAATAAGAGACTCCAACACATATATATGGACCCCTTACTACAAAGAGCACAATATGACATAGGTACCCTTACTACATACTACATCATACTCCCCTACTAAAAAGAAACTTGTCCTCAAGTTACGGTTGAGGTGCTTCAACCCAGCACAACCCTCATAGCACATCTAATCTTAAACATGAGCTTGTTTTTGTGCATTTCCACCGCATCCATGCGTGTGTGTGAGTTAGCAATCCACTTGGCATGTCTTGAACCAGGCAAAGCTACATCGAAGAATTTTCTAAGACATCCTTCCAAAATGTACCTTGACCAATCCCCATTTGAAGATTCAAAAACGAGGAAGGCGCTGTACCCAAGACTTTCTTGAGTGAAGACCATTCCCAAGGGATCTTCAAGTTGTCCCATGAAGCTTAGTTTGGTCACCAATTCTTCACAAACTTGTATATCATGCATCGGGGGAAACGCGGAAGGCAAAACTTGAAAACAATTCACACCCATTGGCTCTACAAGGTCTTCAAGGATTGGAGGATCTTCCACAATCTCATACTTTGAATATGAATCCAATGCACCTCTATGGCTTTCTTGTACCACTTGCTCTAAATTCTCAAACCCTTCATCGTCATCAAGATACTCATCATAGATAGGAAAATTTTCAAAGTTATTCCCAAACTCTTCCCTCATTGTCAACTCTTGACCAAACACAATATCTTCCTCCTTCAAGAGCTTGTTGGTGGTTTTGGGGACATCCATCATACCCAAATTCATTGGAGGAAGTTTCTTAAATGCAAATAACATCGGGCAATAATGAGATTTCGTAGTTACCTTCTCCTTCATGGGTAAGAAGGTGATTTGTTGCGCATCCTTATGCACAGTGTAGGTATTCCGCTTTCCATCATGAAGAGTATCACGGTCGTATTGCCACGGACGGCCAAGTAAGATATGGCAAGCGTCCATAGGTATCACGTCACACCAAACTTCATCAAAATACTTTTGCCGGATGGAGGACACCAAGCACCTCTTGTTCACCTTGATTTCATTTCCCCTTTTGAACCAAGAAAGAACATAAGGATCGGGATGCTCCTCCACTTTGAGTTGAAGCTTGTCAACTGCCTCTTGAGATACCATATTGTCACAACTCCCACTATCAATGATCGTATCACAAACATGCCCTTCTAGGTTGCAAGTAGTATAGAATATGTTGGCTCGCAACCAATCTTCATCACTACCTTAGGTGTTAGGAGAGTCCTCTGGATCATAAG
Source organism: Rhododendron simsii (assembly GCA_014282245.1). Classification (NCBI taxonomy): domain Eukaryota; kingdom Viridiplantae; phylum Streptophyta; class Magnoliopsida; order Ericales; family Ericaceae; genus Rhododendron; species Rhododendron simsii. The sequence continues at coordinate 17,156,527 of CM024964.1, read as the reverse complement.
TGAAAGACCCACTTCCTCTGCCAAGTCACCACCAATCTCTTCACATGCGACATCGTCATACAAGGGAATATCATCATAACTTTTCTCCACTTCACTAAAAAGTGCTTTGTTACGACTTCCAGAAGCTTTTTGACAATCCGAAGACTTGTGACCCGGCTCCCCACACTTGAAGCATTTGAATCCCCCACTTTGAGCTTGTTTTCGAGCCCCTGAAACACCGGATTGAGGCTGGTTTTGAGCAGGGGCTGAAACTTTATCTCTACGATTTTAGTCATCAAATCCCGGAGGACCTACTTGACTGCCATTAGAAGAAGAACCACCTTGAAAAGAGGTGTAGAAGGGTTGTCCAGACGGGGAACCGCCTTGATTTTGCTGCCCGGATCTAAAAACCCTCCTCTTTTCTTGCTTTTCGGCCACCAAAGCCCGATTGTAAGCTTCCGAAACCGTCCACAAAGTTTGCATAGCAAGGGCATCTTGGATTGTGATTGTCAACCCACTTATGTACCTTGCAACCATTTGATCTTCACTTTCATTCAAAACAACTCTAGCAACAAGTTGATGGAAAGCCTCCGTATACTCATCAACACTTCCAACTTGTTTGAGATTATGCAAATTCTTGTAGAGGTTTTGCATATAGTTGAAAGGCAAGAATTGTTCATTGAGTTTCTTCTTCATTTTCTCCCATTCTCTAATCTTTCCCTTTCCTCTTCGTAGCCTAGTTCCTTACAATTGCTCCCACTAAGCGGAAGCTCTTCCTTTAAGGTGGATAGCTACTAACTTCACCTTTTTCGACTCGGAGACGTCTCCATAATCAAATACTCTTTCGACCGTATTAATCCAATCAACAAACTCATTCGGGTTATGACTTCCATTGAACTCAGGAAGTTCAATCTTAATGTTCTTCTCCCACCTATAAGGAGAGTGAGTGGAAGGTGGTCTACGCCAATTCGGATCACCAAAAGGATTGTCAAAGTGACTTTAAGAATTCTCGAACCCTCCACTACCCGCACGCGACACTTGCAAGCCTTGCACCATCGCCGTTGGGTAGCAACTTGTTGTCTCAACTCTTGAATCTCATGGTTTTGGTTGCCAAACTCATTCTCTTCACCATTGTTCACCACAAAGCCTCGACCTCTACCTCCTCTTCTACCTCTAGCCCGATAAGCCATTACAATACCAGCAATCAACTCCAAACAAGCAAATCAACTCAAATATTGAAAACCCAGTCAACTTAGCCACCAATTTCAATAGAACTACCCCAAAAAATACTTAATCACCAATAATCATACTCGAAACGACAACTACGGAACAATCTAGCAACAACCCAGCAAGAAAATAAGGAATCGACACTTACCCACCTTAGATCTTGTCCGAAATTAGCAAAAATCAATCCGAAGACTCTCAAAACCCACGGATCTGACTTGAAATCACTGTAGCAAGCTTCGAAATCACTGTAGCAGTGCTCGAAATCACTGTAGCAGACTCGGAATCACTGTAGCAGCTCCGAAATCACTGTAGCAGTCTCGAAATCACTGTAGCTGTGCTTGAAATCACTATAGCAGTTCCGAAATCTCTGTAGCAGACTCGGAATTACTGTAGCAGCTCCGAAATGGTCCGAAACAGGCAGATCTGGGTTTGAAACTTCGATTTGAGTTCCGAAATGGCAGATTTAAGCTCGAACAAGGCTGGGTCTTGTTCAAACAGGTCCGAACAGTGCTGAAATGGCTGACTCAAGTTCGAACAGGTCAGATCCAAAGGGTTTTGGGTTCGATTCAGGGCTAAATAGGGTCGAAATCGAAGTATACGGTGTTGGGTTAGATAGATCTAAGGATTTGGAGTGATTTGGGGGCTCCAGCGAGATTTTCCGGCGCCGTTTTAGGTTTCCGGTGAGATTTAGGTTTCCGGTGAAGTCTCCGACGAGATGAACAGTGGGGATCGAGCCTAGAAGCTCCAATACCAAATGATGCAACCAAAGATACCCATAGATAATGTAGAGAGAGAAACTCCCAAATGGGATACAAAAGAGACAAGGTCTTGATAATATTTGTTCAAAATAATAAAAGCTACCAAATAAGAGACTCCAACACATATATATAGACCCATTACTACTAAGAGCACAATATGACATAGGTACCCTTACTACACACTACATCAGTTTTTGATGCCATATTTTTAGTGTGGCATAAAGCGAGGAGAATAGTGGTCTGGTGTGTTGGTGGCGAGGATAAAGAGATGAGCAAGGTCATGTGAGAAAGGGGAAGGGTACTTGAGAGAGGATTCCAAAGGTGCACAGTGGGGGATGAGTCAAGCACAGGGATCCTCACTGAAATGCTAGATTTCTTGGCTTTTTCTATGTCCACCTAATACCATTGTTACGTATTTCTTTAGGACTGTACCTTCATTTTTGTGGCTTAATAATGTTTTCTTCCATGATTAGGTAGTAAGTTACTAAATTTACTGTGCCGGTTTTGTTCATTATTAACGAGAACTATTGAGGGTAGCTAAACTTGATCGTGGTTTGCGGTGCGCGGCATATCAGAGAGAGGACACCAGAGGTACAAGATAGATGAAATGTAATCCTTCTCTCTTTTTCATTTTTTATAAAGTCTTGGTTATTCGATTATTCTTTTATTTTCTTTTACGTTGAGGAAAATAATATCATATTTATAATATTCAGATTGATGAGGTGGATAAGGATTTGAGGGAAGCTGCGGCATGAAATTGTGGTTAAGTACAGCACTTGGATCCACGGTCATCACCCTACACTTACAAAGGTGATTATATAGATGTTCTAACTTCCTCTCGCAAGTATTTAAGAATATCTCTATCTATTTTTATTTTTACTTTTATCTTTTCAAATTTTAAAATCTATTGAGAATGTGATCTGTCATTAGCGTTGTTATGTATGCATTGCTTTAGAAGAATCTAGGACTCTTGGCTATATCAAGAATGCTATGAAACATGTTACACTTTTTGCTTGGGTGTAAGCATATGTAATCCAACAATTTCATTTATGTGACATTTCCTTCATTATTAAGTTTTTTTTTTAATTGATCTCCCATTTTTCCAGAGTTTTTGATACCATATTTTTAGTGCGGCATAAGGCGAGGGGAATAGTGGTCTGGTAAGTTGGTGGAGAGGATAAAGAGATGAGCATGGTTTTGTGTAGGAAGGGGATGGGTACAAGAGAGATGACGCCAAAGGTGCACAGTGGGGGATGAGTCATCACAAGCACTCGCTGAAAGGCTAGATTTCTTGGCTTTTTTATGTCCACTTAATATCATTGTTACGTATTTGTTTAGGACTTTACCTTCATTTTTGTTGCTTAATAATGTTTAATTTCTTCCATGATTAGGTAGTAAGTTACCTAATTTACTATGCCGATTTTGTTCATTATTAAGGAGAACTATGAGGGTGTATAAACTTGCGGGTGGTTTGCGGTGCGCGGCATATCAGAGAGAGGACAACAGAGGTTCACGATTGGTGAAATGTATTCCTTCTCTCTTTTTCATTTTTTAAAACTTCTTGGTTATTCGATTATTCTTTTCTTATCTTTTATGTTGAGAAAAATAATATCATGTTTATAGTATTCATATTGATGGCGTGGACAAGGACTTGAGGAAAGTTGTGACACGAAATTGTGGTTAGGTACAACAATTGGATCCATCACTCTACACTAACAAAGGTTATTATATAGATGTTCTAACTTCCTCTCGCAAGTACTTTGAAATATCTCTATTTATTTTTATTTTTACTTTTTGCTTTTCATAATTTATAGTTTATTGACAATGTGATCTGCCATTAGAGTTGTTGAGTACGTATTGCTTCAGATGAATCTAGGAATCTTGGCTATATTAAGAATGGTATGAAAGATGTTATACTTTTTGCTTGGGTGTAAGTTTATGTAGTCCAACAATTTCATTTATGCGATCTTTCCTTTATTATTGGGGTTTTTTTTTAATTGATCCCCATTTTTCTTAAGTTTTTGACGTCATATTTTTAGTGTGGCATAAGGCTAGAAGAATAGTGGTCTGGTGTGTTGGTGGCAAGGATAAAGAGATATGCAAGGTCTTGTGTAGAAAGGGGAGGGGTACATGAGAGTGGACTCTAAAGGTGCACATTGCGGGATGAGCCAAGCACAGGGATCCTCGCTGAAAGGCTAGATTTCTTGGCTTTTTTTATGTCAACTTAATATCATCGTTACGTAGTTGTTCGGGACTATACCTTCATTTTTGTGGCCTAAGAATGTTTTCTTCCATGATTAGGTAGTAAGTTACCTAATTTATTGTGCCGGTTTTGTTCATTATTAAGGAGAACTATGAGGGTAGATAAATTTTAGCGCGGTTTGTGGTGCGCGGCATATCAGAGAGAGGACACCGCAGGTGCACGATCGGTGAAATGTACTCCTACTCTCTTTTCCATTTTTTAAAAAGTATTGGTTTTTCGATTATTCTTTTATTATCTTTTACGTTGAGGGAAATAATATGATGTTTATAATATTCATATCGATGAGGTGGATAAGGACTTGAGGAAAGCTGCGGCATGAAATTGTGGTTAGGTACAACAATTGGATCCACGGTCATCACTCTACCCAGATAAAGGTGATTATATAGATGTTCTAACTTCCTCTCACAAGTAGTCTAGAATATCTCTATCTGTTTTTATTTTTACTTTTTGCTTTTCAAATTTTAAAATCTATTGACAATGTGATCTGTCATTAGAGTTGTTGAGTATGTATTGCTTTAGATGAATCTAGGACTCTTGACTATATCAAGAATGCTATGAAAGGTTTTATACTTTTTGCTTGTGTGGAAGTTTATGTAGTCCAACAATTTCATTTATGTGACCTTTCCTTCTTTGTTGGGTCTTTTTTTTAATTGATCACCCATTTTTCCTGAGTTTTTGATGCCATATTTTTAGTGTGGTATAAGGCAAGGAGAATAGAGGTCGAGTGTGTTGGTGGCGAGGATAAAGACATGAGCAAGGTCTTGTGTAGGAGGGAAAAGGGTACTTGAGAGAGGACTCCAGAGGTGCACAGTGGGGGATGAGTCAAGCACTGGGATCCTCGCTGAAATTCTAGATTTCTTCGCTTTTTCTATGTCCACCTAATATCATTGTTACGTATTTGTTCAGGACTGTACCTTCATTTTTGTGGCTTAATAATGTTTTCTTCCATGATTTGGTAGCATGTTACCAAATTTATTGTGCCGGTTTTGTTCATTATTAAGGAGAACTATGAGGGTAGATAAACTTTAGCGTGGTTTACGGTGCGCGGCATATCAGAGAGAGGACACCAGAGGTGCAAAATAGATGAAATGTAATCCTTCTCTCTTTTTCATTTTTTAAAAAGTCTTGGTTATCGGATTATTCTGTTATTATCTTTTATGTTGAGGAAAATAGTATCATATTTATAATCTTCAGATTGATGAGGTGGATAAAGACTTGAGGGAAGATGCGGCATGAAATTGTGGTTAAGTACAACAATTGGATCCACGTTCGTCACCCACACTGACAAAGGTGATTATATAGATGTTCTAACTTCCTCTCGCAAGTAGTCTGGAATATCTCTAGCTATTTTTATTTTTACTTTTTGCTGTTAAAATTTTAAAGTCAATTGACGTTGTGATTTGTCATTAGAGTTGTTAAATATGTATTGCTTTAGATGAATCTAGGACTCTTGGCTATATCAAGAATGCTATGAAAGATGTTACACTTTTTGCTTGGGTGTACATTTATGTAGTCCAACAATTTCATTTATGCGACCTTTCCTTCATTATTGGGGTTTTTTTTTTAAATTGATCTCCCATTTTTCCTGAGTTTTTGATGCCATATTTTTAGTGTGGCATAAGGCGAGGAGAATAGAGGTCTTCTGTGTTGTTGGAGAGGATAAAGAGATGAGCAAGGTTTTGTGTAGGTGGGGGAGAGGTACATGAGAGAGGACTCCAAAGGTCCACAGTGGGGGATGAGTCATCACAAGCACAGTGATTATCGCTGAATGGCTAGATTTCTTAGCTTTTTTATGTCCACTTAATATCATCGTTACGTATTTGTTCAGAACTGTACCTTCATTTTTGTGGCTTAATAATGTTTTCTTCCATGATTAGGTAGTAAGTTACCTTATTTATTTTGCAGGTTTTGTTCATTATTAAGGAGAATTATCAGGGTAGATAAACTTGAGCGTTGGTTTGCTGTGCGCGGCATAGCAGAGAGAGGACACCAGAGATGCACCATAGGTGAAAGGTATTCCTTCTCGCTTTTCATTTTTTAAATAGTCTTGGTTATTCGATTATTCTTTTTTTATCTTTTACGTTGAGGAAAATAATATAATGTTTATAATATTCATATTGATGAGGTGGATAAGGACTTGAGGAAGCTGGGGCATGAAATTGTTGTTAAGTACAACAATTGGATCCATGGTTGTTGACACCCCAATTTGGACGTTTTAATTATCCTTAATTTGTGGCATTGAGGCTCCCCAATGATTAAACGGAATCAAAATAGGACTTGGCTAAAGCTTTAACGATGCCTCTTGGACTTTTACAAACCAAAATCATCTTTTTCCTCGACACCTTGAGGGTAAAATAGGCACACATTTCAGCTTATTAAATATGTTTGAATTAAACCAATTAGGTTAGAAAGAGGACTCATTTAGCTGTCCAACGCTTCGAAAAACACCCAAAACCGAGTTCGGGATTGTCCGTGGCGCCCATTTGAAGTTGTTCAAACACTCCTGAGCGCTCGGGACAACTCTTGTGCGCTCGGGAGCTCTATCACAACATGTGATGGGCTTGACCATTGACCATGGTTTTTTCAGACCTTTTTCAACCCATTCAAACCTGGTCCTACCTGAGTATTCAAATGGGGCAGAAGACTAATCATGTCATTTTTCCCCCCAAAATTATTTTCCATTTGATTTTCTTTTATTTTTCAAAATTCAAACATGTTTTTTTCCTCCCCTACAAATACCCCATGTTCTACCACACAAGGGGCCACAAAATTTAACTTTTTCACTCCCTTATTTTCAGAAAGCTCTTGCTCCCAAACACACTCAAACATTTTCCAACTCTAACATTTTTCAACTTCCATCATTAAATAATTTTCAAAGAAAATCCAAACTTCACAAAAGCATTTGATGTCTTAGACTTCATTTTTCTACTATTTTTCAGCCCTTTTTCAAGCTACCATATCCATCCAAGAAGTCTTGTTCAAGTACAAAAGGTATAAAATCTGATTTTGTACTTTGAAGCCTACTGTTTTCTCCTGTCTGAGGGAGATTAGTGGCTCATACCTGTTCCTCATACTGGTTGTGAGCCACCCGATCTTGGTTTAACAATGAGAGCAAAAGGTTATAAAAAGTTTTTTAGTACACTGGAATCACTCGCGAGCGCTCGGGAGTACTGTCATTTTGTTGCAGCTTGTTTCTCCCCCTATGTTGCTATTCATGCAAGTTTTTCCTGTCCGAGGGAGATTAGTGACTCATACCAGTTTCTCATACTGGTTGTGAGCCACCTGATCTTGGTTAAACAACAAGAGCAAAAGGTTATAAAAAGTTTTTTAGTACACTGGAATCACTCCTGAGCGCTTAGTGGAGCTCCTGAGCGCTCGGGAGTACTGTTATTTTGTAGCAGCTTGTTTCTCCCCCTATGTTGCTATTCATGCAAGTTTCTGAGTACTGGGTAGGCTCTGGTCCTTCCAGACCTCAATTAGGTTTACTTTCAGTTGCAAGGAAGGAGAATTTGGATGCCTCAAACCAGTTCTTGGTTGTTTAAGTTTCTAGCTAAGCAATGACATATGATATTAATAGTGTGTGATCATTCCAAATGTCATAGCATATTTATCTATTTTTATTTTTACTTTTTTCTTTTCAAATTTGGAAGTCCATCAAGAATGTGATCTGTCATTAGAGTTGTTGTGTATGTATTGCTTTCGAAGAATCTAGGACTCTTGGCTATATCAAGAATGCTATAAAAGATGTTACACTTTTTGATTGGGTGTAAGCTTATGTAGTTAAACAATTTCATTTATTTGACCTTTCCTTTATTATTTGTTTTTTTTAATTGATCTCCCTTTTTTCCTGAGTTTTTGATGCCATATTTTTAGTGTTGCATAAGGCGAGGAGAATAGTTGTAAGTTGTATTGTTGGAGTGGATAAAAAGATGAGCATTGTTTTGTATAGGAGGGGGAGGGGTGTACAAGGTAGGACTCCAAAGGTGCATAGTGGGGATGAGTCATCACAAGTACAGGGATCATCACTGAAAGGCTAGATTTATTGGCTTTTTCATGTCCACTTCATATCATCGTTACGTATTTGTTCGGGACTGTACCTTCATTTTTGTGGCTTAATAATGTTTTCTTCCATGATTAGGTAGTAAGTTACTTAATTTATTGTGCCGGTTTTCTTCATTATTAAGGAAAACTATGAGGGTAGATAAACTTCAGTGTGGTTTGCGGTGCGCGGCATATAAGAGAAGGGACACCAGAGGTGCACGATATGTGAAATGTACTCCTTCTCTCTTTTTCATTTTTTAAAAAGTCTTCGTTATTCGATTATTCTTTTATTAGCTTTTACGTTGAGGAAAATAATATAATGTTTATAATATTCATATTAATGAGGTGGATAAGGACTTGAGGGAAGCTGCGGCATGAAATTGTAGTTTAGTACAACAATTGGATCGACAGTCAGCACCCTACACTGACAAAGGTGATTATATAAATGTTCTAACTTCCTCTCGCAAGTAGTCTGGAACATCTCTATCTATTTTTATTTTCACTTTTTACTTTTCAAATTTTAAAGTCTATTGAGAATGTGATCTGTCATTAGAGTTGTTGAGTATGTATTACTTTAGATCAATCTAGGACTCTTGGCTATATCAAGAATGCTATGAAAGATGTTACACTTTTTGCTTGGGTGTAAGTTTATGTAGCCCAACAATTTCATTTATGTGAGCTTTCCTTCCTTATTCGATTTTTTTTTCTATTTGATCTCCCATTTTTCCTAAGTTTCTTATGCCATATTTTTAGTGTGGCATAAGGCGTGGAGAATAGTGGTCCAGTGTGTTGTTGGAGATGATAAAGAGATGAGTAAGGTTTTGTGTAGGAGGGGGAGGGGTATATGAGAAAGGACTACAAAGGTGCACAGTGGGGGATGAGTCATCACAAGCACAAGGATCATCGCTGAAAGTCGCGATATCTTGGCTTTTTTATGTCTACTTAATATCATTGTTACATATTTGTTCAGGACTGTACCTTCATTTTAGTGGCTTAATAATGTTTTGTGGACTGGTGTGTTGGTGGAGGGGATAAAGAGATAAGCAAGATTTTATGTAGGAGGGGGAGGGCAACAAGAGAGTTGACTCCAAAGGTGCACAGTGGGTGATGAGCCATCACAAGCACAGACATCATCGCTGAAAGGCTAGATTTCTTGACTTTTTTATGTCCACTTAATATCATTGTTACGTATTTGTTTAGGACTGTACCTTCATTTTTGTGGCTTAATAATATTTTTCTCCATGGTTTGGTAGTAAGTTACCTAATTTATTGTGTTGGTTTTGTTCATTATTAAGGAGAACTATGAGGGTAGATAAACTTGAGCGTGGTTTGCGGTGCGCGGATATCAGAGAGAGGACACAAGAGGTGCACGATATGTGAAATGTTTTCCTTCTCTCTTTTTCATTTCTTAAAAAGTATTGGTTATTCAATTATTCTTTTATTATCTTTTACAGTGAGGAAAATAATATTATGTTTATAATATTCATATTGATGAGGTGGATGAGGACTTGATGGAACCTACGGCATGAAATTCTGGTTAAGTACAAATTTTGGATCCACGGTCTTCACCCTAAACTGACAAAGGTGATTATATAGATGTTCTAACTTCCTCTCGCAATTATTTTGGACTATCTCTATCTATTTTTTTTTTTTTTACTTGTTTCTTTTCAAATTTGGAAGTCTATTGAGAATGTGATCTGTCATTAGAGTTGTTGTGTATGTATTGCTTTAGAAGAATCTAGGACTTCTGGCTATATCAAGAATGCTATGAAAGATGTTAAACTTTTTGCTTGGGTGTAAGCTTATGTAGTCCAACAATTTTATTTATGTGACATTTCCTTTATTATTTGATTTTTTTTTAATCGATCTCCCATTTTTCCTGAGTTTTTGATACCATATTTTTAGTGTGGCAAAAGGCCAGGAGAATAATGGCCTGGTGTGTTGTTGGAGAGGAAAAAGAGATGAGTAAGGTAGGGGTTTATGAGATAGGACTCCAAAGGTGCACAATAGGGGATTAGTCATCCCAAGCGCAGGGATCATCGCTGTAAGGCTGGATTTTTTGGTTTTTTTATGTCCACTTAATATCATCATTACGTATTTGTTCAAGACTGTACCTTCATTTTTGTGGCTAAATAATATTTTTTTTCCATGATTAGGTAATAAGTTGCCTAATTTATTTTGCCGGTTTTATTCATTATTAAGGAGAACTATGAGGGTAGATAAACTTGAGTGTGGTTTGCAGTGCACGGCATATCAGAGATGTGACACGACAGGTGCACGATAGCTCAAAAGTATTCCTTCTCTCTTTTCCATTTTTTAAAAAGTCTTGGTTCTTTGATTATTCTTTTATTATCATTTACGTTGAGAAAAAAAATATAATGTTTATAACATTCATATTGATGAGGTGGATAAGGACTTGAGAGAAGCAGCGGCATGAAATTGTGGTTAAGTACAGCAATTGGATCCATGGTTATCACCTTACACTGACAAAGGTGATTATATTGATGTTCTAACTTCCTCTCGCAAGTAGTCTGGAATATTTCTATCTAATTTTATTTTTACTTTTCGCTTTTCAAATTTTAAAATCTATTGAGAATGTGATCTGTCATTAGAGTCGTCAAGTATGTAATGGTTTAGTAGAACTTAGGACTCTTGGCTATATCAAGAATGCTATGAAACATGTTACACTTTTTGCTTGTGTGCACGCTTATGTAGTCCAACATTTTCATTTATGTGGCCTTTCCCTCATTATTGGGTTTTTTTTTATTTAATCTTCCATTTTTCTTGAGTTTTTTATGCCATATTTTTAGTGTGGCGTAAGGCGAGAAGAATAGTGGTCTAGTAGGTGGAGGGGATAAAGAGATTAGGAAGTTTTTGTGTAGGAGGGGAAGGGTTCAAGAGATATGACTCCAAACGTGCACAGTGGGGGATGAGTCATCACAAGCACGGGGATCATCGCCGAAAGGCTAGATTTCTTGTCTTTTTTATGTCCATTTAATATCATCATTAAGTGTTTGTTCGAGACTGTACCTTCACTTTCGTGGCTTAATAATGTCTTCTTCCATGATTAGGTAATAAGTTACCCAATTTACTGTGCCGATTTTATTTATTATTAAGGATAACTACGAGGGTAGATAAACTTGAGCGTAGTTTGCGGTGCGCGGCATAGCAGAGATGTGACACTAGAGGTGCACGATAGCTTAAAAGTATTCCTTCTCTCTTTTTCAATTTTAAAAAGTCTTGGTTATTCAATTATTCTTTTATTTTCTTTTACGTTGAGAAAAATAATATCATGTTTAAAATATTCCTATTGACGAGGTGGATAAAGACTTGAGGGAAGCTGTGGCATGAAATCGTGGTTAAGTACAACAATTGGATCCACAGTCATCACCCTACGCTGACAAAGGTGATTATATAGATGTTCTAACTTCCTCTCGCAAGTTGTCTGGAATATCTTTTTCTTTTTTTATTTTTTATTTTTGCTTTTCAAATTTAAAGTCTATTGAGAATGTGATCTATCATTAGAATTGTCGAGTATGTATTGCTTAAAAGAATCTAGGACTCTTGGCTATATCAAAAATGCTTTGAAAGATGTTAAACTTTTTGCTTGGGTGTAAGCTTATGTAGTCCAACAATTTTATTTATGTGACCTTTCCTTCATTATTGGATTTTTTTTTTTTTAATCTCACTTTTCCTGAGTTTTTAATGCTATATTTTTAGTGGGGCAAAAGGCGAGAAGAATAGTGGTCTGGTGTGTTGTTGGAGAAGATAAAGAGATAAGAAAGGTTTTGTGTAGGATGGGGAGGGGTACATGATAGAGGACTCCAAAGTTGCACAGCGGGGGATGTGTCATCCCAAGCACATGAATCATTGCTGAAATGCTAGATTTTTTGGCTTTTTTATGTTCACTTAATATCATCATTACATATTTGTTCAGGATTGTACCTTCATTTTTGTGGCTTAATAATGTTTTCTTCCATGATTAGGTAGTAAGTTACCTAATTTATTGTGGCGGTTTTCTTCATTATTAAGGAGAACGGTAAGGGTAAATAAACTTGAGCGTGGTTTGCGGTGCGCGGCATATCAGAGAGGGAACACCAGGGGTGCGCGATAGGTGAAAAGTATTTCTTCTCTCTTTTTCATTTTTTTAAAAATCCTTGGTTATTCTATTATTCTTTTAATATCTTTTTCGTTAAGGAAAATTGTATCATGTTTATAATATTCAAATTAATGAGGTTGATAAGAACTTGAGGGGAAGGGGTACAAGAGAGAGAACTCCAGAGGTGCACAGTGGGGGATGATTCATCGCAAGCACAAGGATCATTGCTGAAAGGCGAGATTTCGTGGCTTTTTTATGTCCACTTAATATCATCGTTAAATATTTGTTCAGGTCTGTACCTTCATTTTTGTGGCTTAATAATGTTTTCTTCCATGATTAGGTAGTAAGTTACCTAATTTACTATGCCGGTTTAGTTCGTTATTATGGAGAACTATGAAGGTAGATAAACTTAAGCATGATTTACGGTGGGCGGCATATCAGAGAGAGCACACCAGAGGTGAACGATAGGTGAAATGTATTCCTTCTCTCTTTTTCATTTTTTAAAAAGTCTTGATTATTCGGTTATTCTTTTATTATCTTTAACGTTGAGGAAAATAATATCATGTTTAGTATATTCTTACTGATAAGGTGATAAAGACTTGGGGGAAGCTGCAACATGAAATTGTGGTTAAGTACGACAATTGGATCCACGGTCATCACCCTACTCGGAGAAAGGTGATTATATAGATGTTCTAACTTCCTCTCCCAAGTAGTCTGGAATATCTCTATCTATTTTTATTTTTACTTTTTCCTTTTCAAATTTTGAAGTTTATTGTGAATGTGATATGTCATTAGAGTTGTTGAGTATGTATTGCTTTAAAAGAATCTAGGACTCTTGGCTATATCAAAAACGCTATGAAAGATTTTACACTTTTTGCTTGAGTGCAGGCTTATGTAGTCCAACAATTTCATTTATGTGACCTTCCTTCGTTATTGGGTTTTTTTTTTTTAATTGATCTCACATTTCCTGAGTTTTTCATGCTATATTTTATTGTGGCATAAGGCAAGGAGAATAATGATCTGGTGTGTTGGTTGAGAGGATAAAGCGATGAGCAAGTTTTTGTGTAGGTGGGGAAAGGTACATGAGAAAAAGACTCCAAAGGTGCACAGTGGGGGCTGAGTCATCACAAGCACAGGGATCATCGCTGAAAGGCTAGATTTCTTGGCTTTTTTTTGTCCACTTAATATCGTTGTTACGTATTTGTTCAGGACTGCACCTTCATTTTTGTGGCTTAATAATGTTTTCTTCCATAATTAGGTAGTAAGTTGCCTAATTTATTGTGCCAGTTTTGTTCATTATTAAAGAGAACTATGAGTGTAGATGAACTTGAGCGTGCTTTGCGGTTTGTGGCATATCAGAGAGAGGACACCGAGGTGCACGATATGTGAAATGTATTCCTTCTCTCTTTTCATTTTTTAAAAAGTCTTGGTTATTCGATTATTCTTTATTATCTTTTACGTTGAAGAAAATTATATAGAATTTGTAATATTCATATTGATGAGGTGGATATGGACTTGAGGGGGAGGGGTACAAGAGAGAGGACTCCTTAAGTGCACAGTGGGAGATGAATCATCGCAAACACAGGGATCATCGCTGAAAGGCTAAATTTCGTGGCTTTTTTATGTGCACTTAATATCATCGTTACGTATTTGCTCGGGACTATACCTTCATTTTTGTGGCTTAATAATGTTTTTATCCATGATTAGGTAGTAAGTTACCTAATTTATTGTGGCGGTTTTGTTCATTATTAAGGAGAACTATGAGGGTAGATAAACTTGAGTGTGGTTTGCGATGCGCGGCATATCAGAGAGGGGACACTTGAGGTTCATGATAGCTGAAAAGTATTCCTTCTCTCTTTTTCATCTTTTAAAAAGTCTTGCTCATCTCTCTACCACACAAGGGGCCACGAAATTTAACTTTTTCACTCCCTTATTTTCAGAAAGCTCTTGCTCTCAAACACACTCAAACATTTTCCAACTCTAACATTTTTCAACTTCCATCATTAAATAATTTTCAAAGAAAATCCAAACTTCACAAAAGCATTTGAAGTCTTAGACTTCATTTTTCTACTATTTTTTAGCCCTTTTTCAAGCTATCATATCCATCCAAGAAGTCTTGTTCAAGTACAAAAGGTATAAAATCTGATTTTATACTTTGAACCCTACTGTTTTCTCCTGTCTGAGGGAGATTAATGGCTCATACCAGTTCCTCATACTGGTTGTGTGAGCCACTTGATTTTGGTTTAACAACAAAAGCAAAAGGTTATAAAAAGTTTTTTAGTACACTGGAATCACTCCTGAGCGCTTAGGGGTGCTCCTGAGCGCTCGGGAGTATTGTTATTTTGTTGCAACTTGTTTCTCCCCCTATGTTGCTATTCATGCAAGTTTCTCCTGTCTAAGGGAGATTAGTGGCTCATACCAGTTCCTCATACTGGTTGTCGGCAACCTGATCTTGGTTTAACAACAACAGCAAAAGGTTATAAAAAGTTTTTTAGTACACTGGAATCACTCCTGAGCGCTCATTGGTGCTCCTGAGCGCTCGGCAGTACGGTTATTTTGTTGCAGCTTGTTTCTCCCCCTATGTTGCTATTCATGCAAGTTTCTAAGTACTGGGTAGGGTCTGGTTTTAGGTTTACTTTTAGTTGCAAGGAAGCAAAATTTGGATGGCTCGGACCAGTTCTTGGTTGTTTAAGTTTCTAGCTGAGCAATGACATATGATATTAATAGTGTGTGATCATTCCAAATGTCATAGCATATTTGTTTAATAGAAATTTGCAGGATGGGATGACGGAACTCCTGAGCGCTCAGCAATGCACTCCGAGCGCTCGGGAGTGTTCTAAGCGATAGATCTCTATTTTTATGCATCATTCTAACACCTTGCATTATTTCATCAATATATATTGTACACCAGCACATGCATGCACCACTTTACTTGATACATTTGTAGATATCTGCTAATTGCTTAATGAAACAAAACATTTTCGAAAATCCTACAAATGTTCAGTAGAGACCGATTCCAAATCGGGCGAGGGGGTGCTGTAAAACCCTTCCCCCCTCTTAACATGGCTTCCAAACCCTCAAACGATCTCTAGTTTTCAAATTGAATCAATCATTTTCAATTGAAACGGTTTCTCAGGTGGCAAACCATAAATCCGGGTGGCGACTCTTCAATTTTTCAAATCAAAACACATTTATTTTTCGGGCCAAGCCGATCCACCCGGGGCTGTGGTAGCCCACAACGGTCATCACACTACACTAACAAAGATGATTATATAGATGCTCTAACTTCCTCTCTCAAGTAGCCTGGAATATCTCTACCTATTTTTATTTTGACTTTTTGCTTTTCAAATTTTAAAGTCTATTGAGAATGTGATCTGTCATCAGAGTTGTTGAGTATGTATTGCAATAGAAGAATGTAGGACTCTTGGCTATATCAAGAATGCTATGAAAAATGTTACATTTTTGTTTGGGTGTAAGCTTATGTAGTCTAACAATTTCATTTATGTGACCTTTCCTTCTGTATTGGCATTTTTTTTTAATTGATCTCCGATTTTTTCTGAGTTTTTGATGCCATATTTTTAGTGTGGCATAAGGCTAGGAGAATAGTGGTCTGGTGTGTTGGTGGAGAGGATAATGAGATGAGCAACATTTTGTGTAGGAGGGGGAGGGGAGGGGTACAAGAGAGAGGACTCCAAAGGTGCACAGTAGGGGATGAGTTATCACAAGCATCGGGATCATCGCCGAAAGGCTAGATTTTTCTTGACTATTTTATGTCCACTTAATATCATCATTACGTATTTGATCAGGACTGTACTTTCATTTTTGTGGCTTAATAATGTTTTTTTCCATGATTACGTAGTAAGTTACCTAATTTATTGTACCGGTTTTGTTCATTATTACGTATTATCTCTCACAAGTATTTTGGACTATCTCTATCATTTTTATTTTTACTTTTTTCTTTTCAAATTTGGAAGTCTATTGAGAATGTGATCTTTCATTAAAGTTGTTGTGTATGTATTGATTTAGAAGAATCTAGGACTCTTGGCTATATCAATAATGCTATGAAAGATGTTACACTTTTTACTTGGGTGTAAGCTTATGTAGTTAAACAATTCTATTTATGTGACATTTCCTTTATTATTGCTTTTTTTTTAATTGATCTCCCTTTTTTCGTCAGTTTTCGATGCCATATTTTTAGTGTTGCACAAGGCGAGGAGAATAGTTATCAGGTGTATTGTTGGAGTGGATAAAGAGATGAGCAAGGTTTTGGGACGGGTGTACGAGGTAGGACTCCAAAGGTGCACAGTGGGGGATGAGTCATCACAAGCACAAGGATCATCTTTGAAAAGCTAGATTTCTTGTCTTTTTCATATCCACTTAATATCATCGTTACGTGTTTGTTCGGGACTGTACCTTCATTTTTGTGGTTCAATAATGTTTTCTTCCATGATTAGGTAGTAAGTTACCTAATTTATTGTGCCGGTTTTCTTTGTTATTAAGGAAAACTATGAGGGTAGATAAACTTCAGAGTGGTTTGCAGTGCGCGAAATATCAAAAATGTATTCCTTCTCTCTTTTTCATTTTTTAAAAAGTCTTGGTTATTCGATTATTCTTTTATTATCTTTTACGTTGAGGAAAATCATATCATGTTTATAATATTCATATTGATGAGGTGGATAAGGACTTGAGGGAAGCTGCGGCATGAAATTCTGGTTAAGTACAAAATTTGGATCCACGGTCTTCTCCCTACACTGACAAAGGTGATTTTATAGATGTTCTAACTTCCTCTCGCAAGTATTTTGGACTCTCTATCTATTTTTATTTTTACTTTTTTCCTTTCAAATTTGGCAGTCTATTGAGAATGTGATCTATCATTAGAGTTGTTGCGCATGTATTGCTTTAGAAGAATCTTGGACTCTTGGCTATATCAAGAATGCTATGAAAGATGTTACACTTTTTGCTTGGGTGTAAGCTTATGTAGTTAAACAATTTCATTTATGTGACATTTCCTTTATTATTGGGTTTTTTTTTAATTGATCTCCCTTTTTTCCTGCGTTTTTTAAGCCATATTTTTAGTGTTGCACAAGGCGAGGAGATTAGTTGTCAAGTGTGTTGTTGGAGTGGATAAAGAGATAAGCAAGGTTTTGTGTAGGAGGGGGAGGGGTGTATGACGTAGGACTCCAACGGTGCACAGTGGGAAATGAGTCATCTCAAGCACAGGGATCATCGTTGAAAGGCTACATTTCTTGGTTTTTTCTTGTCCACTTAATATCATCGTTACGTATTTGTTTGAGACTGTACCTTCATTTTTGTGGCTTAATAAAGTTTGCTTCCTTGATTAGGTGGTAAGTTACCTAATTTATTGTGCCGGTTTTGTTCAATATTAAGGAAAACTATGAGGGTAGACAAACTTCAGCGTGGTTTGCGGTGCACGGCATATTAGGGAGGGGACACCATCGGTGCACGATATGTGAAGTGTATTCCTTCTCTCTTTTTCATTTTTTAAAAAGTCTTAGTTATTCGATTATTCTTTTATTATCTTTTACGTTGAGGAAAATAATATAATAATTATAATATTCATATTGATGAGGTGGATAAGAACTTGAGGGAAGCTGCGGCATGAAATTGTGGTTAAGTACGACAATTGGATCCACGGTCATCACCCATACACTGACAAAGGTGATTATTTAGATGTTTTAACTTCCTCTCGCAAGTAGTCTGGAGTATCTCTATCTATTTTTATTTTTACTTTTTACTCTTAAAATTTTAACGTCTATTGAGAATGCGATCTGTCATTAGAGTTGTTGAGTATATATTGCTTTAGAAGAATCTTGGACTCTTGGCTATATCAAGAATGCTATGAAAGATGTTACACTTTTTGCTTGGGTGTAAGCTTATTTAGTCCAACAATTTTATTTATGTGATATTTCCTTTATTATTGGGGTTTTTTTTTATCGATCCCCCATTTTTCTTGAGTTTTTGATGCCATATTTTTAGTGTGGCAAAAGGCGAGGAGAATAGTGGTCTGGTGTGTTATTGGAGAGGATAAAGGGATGAGTAAGGTTTTGTGTTGGAGGGGAAAGGGTATACGAGATAGGACTCCAAAGGTGCATAGTGGGGGATTAGTCATCACAAGTGCAGGGATCATCGCTGAAAGGCTAGATTTCTTGGATTTTTTATGTCCTCTTAATATTATCGTTACGTATTTGTTCAAGACTGTACCTTTAGTTTTGTGGCTAAATAATGTTTTCTTCCATGATGGGTAGAAAGTTACCTAATTTATTTTGCCGGTTTTATTCATTATTAAGGAGAACTATGAGGGTAGATAAACTTCAGCATGGTTTGCAGTGCGCAACATATCAGAGATGTGACACCAGAGGTGCATGATAGCTCAAAAGTATTCCTCCTCTCTTTTTCATTTTTTAAAAAGTCTTGGTTATTCGATTATTCTTTTATTATCTTTTACGTTGTGGAAAATAATATCATGTTTTTAACATTCATATTGATGAGGTAGATAAGGACTTGAGGGAAGCTGCGGCAAGAAATTGTGGTTAAGTACAGGAATTGGATCCATGGTCATCACCTTACACTGACAAAGGTGATTATATAGATGTTCTAACTTCCTCTCGCAAGTAGTCTGGAATATCTCTATCTATCTTTATTTTTACTTTTTGCTTTTCAAACTTTTAAAGTCTATTGAGAATGTGATGTGTCATTAGAGTCGTCAAGTATGTATTGCTTTAGTAGAACTTAGGACTCTTGGCTATATCAAGAATGTTATGAAAGATGTTACACTTTTTGCTTGAGTGCAAGCTTATGTAGTCCAACAATTTTATTTATGTGACCTTTGCTTCATTATTGGAATTTTTTTTTATTTCGTCTTCCATTTTTCCTGAGTTTTTGATGTCATATTTTCAGTGTGGCAGACGGCACGGAGAAGAGTGGTCTGGTGGGTTAGTGGACAGGATAAAGAGATGAGCAAGGTTTGGGGTAGGAGGGGGAGGGGTACAAGAGAGAGGACACCAGAGGTGCACAGTGGGGGATGAGCCATTGCTAGCATAGGGATCATCACTGCAAGGCTAGATTTCTTGGCTTTTTTATGTCCAGTTATTATCACCGCTAGGTATTTGTTCAGGACTATACCTTCGTTTTTGTGGTTTATTAATTTTTCTTCCATGATTTTGTAGTAAGTTACCTAATTTATTGTCCCGATTTTGTTCATTATTAAGGACAACTATAAAGGAAGATAAACTTGAGCGTGATTTGCGGTGCGCGGCATAACAGTGAGAGGACACCAGAAGTGCGCGATAGGTGAAATGTATTCCTTCTCTCTTTTTCTTTTGTTAAAAAGTCTTGGTTATTCGATTATTCTTTTATATCTTTTACGTTGAGGAAAATAATATTCTGTTTATAATTTTCATATTGATGAGGTGGATAAGGACTTGAGGGAAGCTGCGGTATGAAATTGTGGAGAATATAACTTTCTCTCTTTATTGTTATTAAGGTTGAAAATCTATAAACTAGTTCCTTGAAGTGAAAACTTTGACAATGGACTATTTATAAGTGAGAGTAGTACAACAATTGCATCAACGATGCATTACCCTACACTGACAGTTGTTTTGACTTCCTCTGGCAAGTAGTCTTCCTATCTCTAACTATTTATTTTTATTTTTACTTTTATTTTTATTTTTTGCTTTTCAAATTTTAAAGTCTATTGAGAATGTGATCTTTCATTTGAGTTGTTGAGTATGTATTGCTTTAGAAGAATCGAGGACTTGGCTACATCAAGAATGCTATGAAACATTTTTTTCGAGTTTTTGATGCCATATTTGTAGTGTGGTTTAAGGCGAGGAGAAAAGTGGTCTGGTGGGTTGGTGAAGAGGATAAAAAGATGAGCAAGGTCTGGGGTAGGAGGGGGAGGGGTACAAGAGAGAGGACACCAGAGGTGCGTAGTGGGGGATGAGTCATTGCAAGAACAAGGATCATCACTGAAAGGCTAGATTTCTTGGCTTTTTTATGTCCACTTAATATCATCGCTACGTATTTGTTCAGGACTATACCTTCATTTTTGTGGCTTAATAATGTTTTCTTCCTTGATTTGGTAGTTAGTTACCTAATTTATTGTGCTGATTTTGTTCATTATTAAGGAGAACTATTAGGGATGATGAACTTGAGCGGGGTTTGCGGTGCGCAGCATATCAGAGAGAGGACACCAAAGGTGCACGATAGGTGAAATGATTAGCGGTGGGGGAAGAAATAAGGTAATGATTGGAGGGAGGGGTAATGAGTAGAGAGCGATAGAGAGAAAAATGAAAGTAATAATTGAAGAAATAGGGTAATGATTTTGAACCATGGCATGGAAATTTTGATAAAAAATAAAGAACTCAGATTTTTACGTCATTAATTAAATCCAAGTATACCGACTACAGTCATCCACAAATGAGATATAATCCACAAATGAGATATAATATACAATACCACCTTTAGTAGCTACCGGAGGAGGGACCTATCAATCAATGTGAACAAGCTGAAAAGACGAAGTAGAAACAGAAGTACTTTTATTGAAAGGTAAAGCTAACATTTTTGCAAACTTACAACCACTGCATACTAAAATATCACTGACGAAAATATGACCCAAATGACTTGCCTTAACTAAAAGTTTTAGACGCTCACTAGAAAGATGTCCTAATCTAGAATGCCAAAGATAAAATGGAGATGACTTATGATCTAAACAAAAAGATGACGCAGTAGTGGAAGAAAGTTTTATTGGGAGATGCAAGTCCTCCAAAAGATAGAGATCACCAACTCTATGGCTTGCCCCAATCTGCTTCTTGGAATCCTGATCGTACACAACACAACTAGAGAAAGAGAAAACATCAAAACCAGAGTCAGATATTGGTTGATTGAAAGTAGGCTTAAAGATAACCTAAAAGCATAAAAGACATTAGGAATAGATAGTGAAGGTGCAGTAGTAGAGAGAATGGAACCAAAAGAAGCAACATGCATGGGAAAACCATTGGCTGTGGCAATACTAATAGGAGAAGTAGGTGGTAACACAATTACTAAGAAAAGACAGATCAAGATTCATATGATGAGAAGAGCTAGAATCAAAGATCCAAGTGGTGGGTTGGATACCTGAGGTGGGAGAACCACGCAAACCTGAATGAGTGGTAGTCATGGTAGAAGCTTGGGGGGAACCCCCTCAAATGGCTTCCATGTAAGCCTGATACTCATGAAATTGCTCATAATCAAACTCTAGAGGAGCACTACTGGAGGCCGATGCTGCCAAGGCTGCAGGAGAGCGAGTTTACTGTTGTGGTGCCCGAGACTAATGTGGGGCGCGAGAACCAGTTGACTGAGTAACATTTCTTCCCTTTGGCCTGGGGCGGTTAGGGCACTGATGCTTCCAATGACTCTTCTGATGGCAATAGTTACACTCATCTTCAGGAATTTAAGGCCTAGGCTTGGTCGCAAACTGGACAGGATGAGATGTTGGAGTGGGCAAGTGATGTGCCGGATACTGACCAGATGAAGCAAACGAACCAGCCAAATGAACAGGATGGGATGCTAGAGTGGGCAAGTGACTATGAAGCACCGACAACTCTAGAAGTCGAGGTATCGCAGTGTTGGACACGGGGACATGGCGGGGACACGTACGGTACACGCCACGTGGCTAGGGACGGCAAGTGTACCCGCCCCGCCCCGAACGGGGTGGGTTTTTCACTCCATTTTCGGGGGTCGGGTCGGGTCGGGGTAAATTTCCAAAACCGCCCTGGTTCGGGTAGGGTTTGGGGCGAAAGTACCCCGCCCCTAAACCCGCCCCGAAATACCGGCCCCGAAATTACCCGACCCCGACCCGGTGTGTGTGTGTGTGTGTATATATGTATATGTATATATATATATGTATATGTATTTATTTATATATGTATATGTATATGTATTTATTTATATATGTATATATACTTATATACATGTATTTTAATTTTTTTAGCATTAATCCAAAAAACAATGTTTTACTGTCAAGTAGTCTAATCAAATTTAAAAAAGAAATAAAAATTGATATTTATTGGTGTTTAGTGGATTTTTTAAAAAGTTTTCTTCAAATATTTATAATAAATCCTACACATAAAGAAATGGAATGAAGTATCTAAAATACTGATTGCAATTAAAAGTTTAGATAAAACCGAGATACCAAAATTAAGATACAGAAATAATTTCAAAACTTTTATTTTTTAGATAATTTTTATTTTTATTTTGCATTTTTTTAATTTTTTACTTATAGTATGATTTTTTTTAAATTTTACGGGACGGGGCGGGGACGGCAGTGCCCCAAAAAAACCCGATCAGGGTCGGGGCGGGGGCAGGGGAGGGTAATGATTTACGGGTCGGGGTCGGGGTATGCAAAAACCCGCCCCGCCCCGCCCCGTTGCCATTCCTACACGTGGCATGTCCCGTAATTTAATTTGAATTTTTTACGGGGACATCGATGGGGATAGGCAGGGGCCAAACTGTAATTTTTAAAAAAATTGGGGTCAAATTGTAATTTAAAAGAAATTGGGGCCAAATTATAATTTTTTAAAAATTTCAAGGTGTTAAACTATAATTATTTATTTATTTATTTATATATATAAATAAATATACACGTGGCGTCTCCCCAACCATGTCCATGTCCCCATTTTTTTAGAATTTCTGTGTGTCAGTGTCAATGTCGGCTTCGATATCCGTGTCCGTGTCGGTGCATCATAGGCAAGTGATGTGCTAAATACTGTCCAGATGGAGCAAACGGAACAGCAAAGACAGACTGTGAGGGAAGTGCAAGATTAGCCACTTTGAACCGTGTTTCCTGAGCGATAAGCTTATGAACAGCACCATCTACTGAGAGCAGTGGAGACCGATGCAAGATAGCCCCATGAAGAGGCTCAAACTGAGTCCGAAAGGCCATGAGAAACTGTACAAGTCGTAGCTCCTCACGAAATCTGACATAACTATCAAGTAGCTGCAAATCTGAAGGTTCCATGAGAGCTAAATGATCCCACTAAGTAGCCATTTCGTTATAAAATTCTTGAATCGATTTATTGTTCTGGGTGGTATTTCAGATGGACATTTCAAACTCATAATCCCAAACTTGCTTTGCTGTGTTGTATTTCGAAAAATTCATGCCAAAACTTTGGTCTATAGTCTGGGCTTGTCCCTTTATTAAGGCCCTTTAGGTGTTTGGTCTTAATTTCTTTATCTGAGATTTCAAGCCATCGGGTGTGGGCTTTATCTCAAAGGGCTTCCCGTGTTTGGTTTCTTGCCAAACTTGGGGATTGGGTCTCGGATGGGCGTAGGATTAATCTTAACATTGTAGATCGTTTGGGTCTCAGGTTAAGGTTTTGATGTCATCATTCCTTACTCCTATTAATCTTTGTAATATTTTCAGAGATTAATGAAATTTTTTTGCCTTCCAAAAAAAAAAAAACTTCAAGTCGATCAAAAAATGAAAACCTCATGGTCGAATCGAATTTATTATGAAATTAAAATTTCGAATTTAAATTTATCAAGAATTAGATCACTGGGTTATTAATGTCGTAATTGAGATGATTTTTTACAGAGGTACTCTATTCTTTATTTAACACATTATGAATGACTCAGATAGTGTTGACTTGTTTTACTTCAATTATGCCTGATTCCAGAAAATCTCTTTCATGCATGTGACGACGCCTCCCGCAAGCAAACCCTGGATTGTTGTTGGCTGAGAGAGAGAGAGAAGAGAGACCGATTTTAGAGAGACAGAGACAGAGAGAAAGCACACAACCAAAAGTCATAGTTGTCCAACACTTTTTCAAACACTGTCGCATTTGCAAGTAGAATCACGATTCCAGAAAATCTCAAGGTTTTAAGTTCTGTTGTGTACTGTTGTAGTATAATTGGTGTTTACTATTGACAGGTGATGAGTATGATGTACATAGCAAATAAAAGTAATAGTAAAGTCAGTAGCAAAGTTAGTCAGTAGTAAAGTCATAGGTGTAGTAAATGCACTGAGGAAAATTGGTGCCTGCCAATTATATGTAGTGATGTCACTGATGATGTAAGCCACCCCTTTTTACGCCTATAATAGGGGTTGCCTCTACCTGTTGTAAACCAAACTCAAGCAAGTAATCAAGTCAGTGTTTGAAATAATATATCCTTGTGTTCTCTATAACCTCTTGTTGTGTTCTCTCTTTGATCCTAACCTACTTTGTATTTGTACCCACTTCGTGTCTGAAAACTTGATATCAGAGTCATGTCTTCCATTCTAGCTTAAACTCCCTTCTGGGAACTTTTTTTCCAGCCCTACTTCAAATCGTTTCTAAAAGAAAAACTTGAAACGTATACTCTGTGGTTACCTTCTCAAAATCCTCCACATCAGAAACTTCACTAACTATTTTGGTTAAAAGAATTTTGTATCAGTGGGATAAAAGTACCTTGAGACTTTGGCCCTAGAGTTGGCAGTGTGTCTCGATTTATCTTCCCTAGTATATAGAATTTTATTAATCAAAATTGGTTGAAGATCTTACGTTGAAAAAGAAAAGGTTTGCTGTACTAAAGAAAAGAAGAACCCAGTTTTTTCTTAAAGAATGAATCGTCTATTTACCACATACTCCTCTGCTACGTCATCTTTAGTTCCATCAATATCTTCTACCAGTAGAAACTCTTCATCTTCTTCTTCTAATCTTGAATACTTGTACGAGTTTGAATACCTTTCTGATGACAGTAAGGTTTCTCTTACTGATCTCCATTTCCTAAACCTCTATAATGCTTTTGTCAGACCCCAAATCTCTGTGAAAAAATCTGTTACCCAACTTTTCTCCACACAGCGTCCAACCTCTGTAAAAGAGTATGTCCAACCTTCCAAATTTGACCAGTGTTTCATAGCAGCTACAGAAGCTGAAAAGCTCTTGCCTTTGGAAATCCCAATTGATATGCCTCGCCTTTGGCAACAATAAGGATTTACACATCTCCACTTTGGAGCAATTCGACTGGCTGTTACTTTCCATGGACGAAAAGGTTTACCTGTTACTTCCAGACTTGCTCTGGTAGACACCAGATTTATCCAGTACCAGCACGCATGTATTGCTACGGTTCAAACCACCATAAATGCCGGAACTGTGATCTTTACATTTCACCCCAATTTCAACATGCCCTTAGCAGACCCTTATCTGCTATCAGCCTTAAAAGTGCAAGTTCAAATTAGGGTGCTTCTCAAATTTCTACCACATATGCAGCAACCCTTCACTACCAAATGGCCTATCGCCTCCAAATCATGCTTTTAACATGTCCTTACATTCCTTCACAAATGAAGCCCTTTTTTAACTGTTAATTCCCCTCACCAAGCTTCATGTGTCCATGTTCCACGACAAATTTCTTGTCCTGAACTTCTTAAGCTTCTCCCAGAATCTTGGGTTACAACTTATGAGAAAAACCAAAACAAGCCTATTCCTGTCCAATCCTCAAATCCAACTTTCATCCCAAAACCTGATGGAACTGTGGAAATCACTTTTCCAAAGAAAACCTCTGCCTCATCTTCCACCCATCCTATCATTTTTCCCTCGAGAATTGACATATTTGTCGATTGTTCTCGCCCTGGCCCTCCAATTCAATATTTTCAACCCAGTGGCCTCCCAGTTTACTATTTCAAAAATCCAAAATAGGTATTGTTACTTTGATGCTTGTGACTGTGATGACTGTCTAGAGTAAAGTCTTTTAGAAGATGACGAAGACTTTGAAGATGATCCATGTCCCATATGTCCTTTTTCACCTCCCACTCCTTGTCAATCTCCACCTCCTCAACCTTCATCTGATGATGGCTCTTCGAGTCAACCCAGTGGATGTTTCATGTTCACCTCCTCTTCCTCCTGGATGAAGCAGATTTTCCTCCTTTGGAATTTCATAGTTCCCAAGAGAGAACAACCCACCGTCATAAAATTCCAGACCCTACTACCATTCTCCCTGATGGTACTACCAAGGCAGTGTCAGCAGCAAAGCCGCGATAAATTGGCAGTCAGCAAATTTTTCGCTCAAAACAAAATTTTCAAAGAATTCTAACTCTTAGCAAAATTTAGAGAATGTTGTTCATAAGAAGTTATCAACTCTAGAACTTCTTATTAGAGATTTTCAACAGAAAATTCAGAATGTTCACCAAGAACTTCTCCAGATGGCTTATGCTAACCAAGCATTTTCAGCAGCTTTTTACCACAAAGATGCTGAAATGAAGCATTTAAAGAATCAGCTTCATTCTCTCCAAGCTCAGCAGAATTCTCAGCAAAAAAGCCTGTTTGACATGTTCACATCTTCCTCTCAACAAAATTTGTTTGGGTATTCTCAAATGTCTCAACCCTTACCTATAATCCTACCTCAATATTTGGTGAGTCCAATATTTTTGGCAGCTCATCAGCTTTTCTTCCTCCACCTAAAAGACCATCTCCACCAAAAACTTCATTTACCAAAACCCCAGATAAAACCAGTTCACCCTCCAACAATTCCATCTCCACCATTTACCTCTACCACTGCCCCAACTACTTCCACTTCTTCTAACCATCTGATCCAAATTCCAAAATCACCACAGTTAATGGTCCAACCAACTTTCTAGTCCTTCCAAAAATCCAATTTCCACTCTCCTACATACTTTAGCCACTATTCCCGAAACCCCATCTTCTGAAACCAACCATTGAGTTTGATTCAGATACTGAATCCGCAAACTCTATTGCAATTCCTCATGTTTTCATGATGAACCCAGAAAATTTTCCAGAGAAACATGTAGAAGATTCTATAATTGAAGAAGGTCCTGAGTTTGACACACTTCCAGAAATTCCAACCTTTGATTCCTTCTCACATTCCAATATCCATACCCAAGGTTTCTCCTTTGATACCATTCTCCCATCAAAATGGTTGGATAAACTTTGTGAGATTCATACTTGGTGCACTACTGCTATACTTTCCCCAAACGCCACACTCAGTGATGTCATTACTAAGTGTACGGCAAAATTCCTTGGCCGTCTCCATCAATGGTACTTAGCTCTTGGTGAGTACCGACAACTGCAGCTTAAACAACTTCCAACCCTTGATCAATTCATCTCAGTCCTGCATACTGAGTTTCTTGGAGATCATAACACTAAAGAATTTGTTTGAGAAGAATATCTCAGCATGAAGTGTTGTTCTTTCAAAAGAAAAGACTTGGAGATTCATTATGACCGTATGTCTCAACGGTTTTATCTCCTTAACGGCATAGATGATGTTAACCTCAAGCAAGCTTTTCTCAATTCCCTTCCTGAACCATTGGGAAATGAGACAACAAAGCTACTTCAGACAAAAGGATTGACGCTGAATGCAACATCTCTTGGCGGTATTTACCAGCACTCCTTGATTGCTCTGGAAAAACTGTGCAATCACCAAAAATTCCTCAGAACTCTTGAAGAACAGGGAAAACTTTTTGGCAAAGCATGTGACCGGCCATACCTATCTATAAAGTGCAAAGACAAGAAGTGCACTTGCCGTCTGTAATATCGAAAGACTAAACACTTTCAGAAATGAAAGTTCCGATCCCCTAGCAAGTTTTCCAAGTTTCCTAAATCTAGCAAGTTCTCACGCTGGAAAAAATGGAAATTTTTCAAGAAGATGCAATTTAGAGGGCAGCGAAGTCTGATCGCTGCTTCATATGCAGGAAGAAAGGGCACTATGCAAAACAGTGTCCCAATAAAGCAGCACGAGACAAAATGGTGAACTCTTTGGCTCTCATTGATGATGATTTTGAGGATGCTGATGTCGAATCTCTATTTTCCATTGATGATGAAGCAACAGATGAAGCAGTACTTGCATTCACCTTTGATGACTCCTCATCAGAATCCGGTGATTCTTCTGATGATTCTGACTCATTCCCTTATGAAATCCAAGCCTTTGAGTGTTCAAGCATCATGCTTACTCAGCCCTTGGCCAATGTCAAAATTTTGCTTGGAAAATATGAGAAACCTATACCAGTTATTGCTTTCTTTGATACTGGTGCAACAGCTTCCATCCTCAACCCAGCAATTCTCCCCAGGTCCTACTGGCAGTCCTGTTTCAGACCCTTTACAGCAGCCAATGGAGAAACTTTTGTCATCACTCTAATCAGTAGACCTATTATCATCCAACTCTTCCCTGGATACACCATCAAACACCAAGTTTATGGTTCTGATCTCCCAAGAAAAGATTTATTGTTAGGCTTTGATATTCTCCAAAATCTCAGCAAAGTCTCCTGGCTCAAAAAAGGCTTGAAATACAAAAACTACCTGTTGCCCTGGACCATTCAACCAAATCTCTTTTCCATTGAAAATTTCTCCTCCGTCAACGAAGTCATAATCCAAACT
This sequence comes from Rhododendron simsii, assembly GCA_014282245.1. Classification (NCBI taxonomy): domain Eukaryota; kingdom Viridiplantae; phylum Streptophyta; class Magnoliopsida; order Ericales; family Ericaceae; genus Rhododendron; species Rhododendron simsii. The sequence goes on along the minus strand of CM024964.1, from coordinate 17,127,796 downwards.
TCTTGTGCAGAATCCTATTCCCAGTTCCTCACTAAATGCACCAACCCACTTTGGAAAAATTCAGATTTCTTCATTTCTCTTCCTTTTAAGAAAAATGAAGATATCAACCCCACTAAAGCTACCTACCATGGAATGAACCCAGAACACTACCAGCTTGCTCTTCAGGAGCTCCAACAACTCCAGTCAGAAGGATTGATCAAGCCCACAACCTCTCAGTGGGCATGTGAAGCATTCTATGTGAACAAAAGGAGAGAGCAGATAATAAGAAAGCTTTGCCCGGTTATCAATTGTGAATAAATAAGGGAGAACCGAGTGCAGCTTGGGCCATTCGTAGACGCATTGAGATACGAAGAAGTGAATAGAGATGATCCAGAAGCTAGCTTTGCTTGACAGGTACGATTTCGGTGCGGCTGGAATTAAGCGTTGAGATCTTGAGTCTTAGGCTATTTTGATGAGGATTATTTTTACATTGCCCTATTATTAAATATAAAAACTCAGATTTGCTTTCTTGGGCATTTATGTTTTCGGTGTGTGTAGTTTAGTAGATTACACTGATTGAGGGAATCTCAACTAAAGTATAGATGGCTAACGGGAGAGACATGTAAGAGCATTCGTTAAGGCTTTTGTTCAATTGCCCAATTCATTTAAAAACCAAACGAACGACGTCGTTTGATTTAAATGTTGGGGAAGATCGAGAGTGTATATATGCCATCTAATTCTTGTTTTGTGAGGTTTCGCCCGAAGATAGAAAGATTGACCAAATATAGAGAGACAATCCTCAGTCGTTTATGCGGATTTCCCTTTAAAACAAAGTTGTATGTGTCCATTGGTAGGGGACGCCGTCGGATTCCCCCATTTTTTCAGTGACAACGCACTTCTAAATGAAATCTCCATGTACACATATGGCCGGAGAGGGACATTGTTGGCATAGGATTTGGATCCATGAGGCACACTCTTCAGTCCTCTCTCACCAGGTACAATAGGGCCATCCCATATTTGAAATTGATGCTTCAATATGCAAAAAGCTAGAAGGGAAGAAAACAACGGTTGTGTGGTCACTAAGAAAATGCCAGATTTATACAACAAAACTCAAAATCAATAGGAACGGGCAAATTAAGCAAGCATAAATATATCCAATTCTCAATTTTAACCACAAACCTCCATAACACTCTCAAAATATGCTAAATTAAAACTTTGGCTACAGCTAGCACATTCCAAATTTCCAAGCACACGATATTAGCAAAATCTACCAACAAACCCAACCCAACCCAACCCAAAAACTAAACATTGCCTTCAAAATACTGCTTTTGAACTTCTTTAAGAGAAATGATCTTTCAAAAAATAAATACTACTTTCCAAGCATAGAGCTCTTTGATAAACCTAAAATTTGTGTAGTCGATGAATTGTTTCTCTCTTGAATAAATTGTAGAATACAGCAAATACATATATAGGAAAGAGATGCAACTAATTAGGAAATGATAAGTATGGAATGTAGAATAACAATCCTGTAAGTTATGGGATGAATCCTGATCCTAATTGATTGTTGCCATGTGTAGAGTGATCTTCTTGTGATGTCCTCTAATACTCCCCCTCAAGATGGAGCATGGAGGGACGTAATGCCCAACTTGGACATCAGGTGGTGAAATTGGTCTACCCCCAATGCCTTAGTGAAAATGTCTGCGAGTTGATCAGTGGAAGGAAGGTGATGAAGCTGAAGAAGACCTTGTTGGACCCGTTCGCAAACGAGGTGACAGTCAATTTCAATGTGTTTGGAGCACTCATGGAATACTGGATTTCGGGCAATGTGCAAGGCGGCCTGATTGTCACAGGAAAGGGTTATTGGTGATAAGAGGGGCACCGCCAAATCGCGTAGTAAAGCACGAAGCCACAATAATTCGCAAGTGGTTGAAGCCATGGCCTGATATTCGGCTTCGGCGGAGGATCGGGAGACGACACTCTGCTTTTTAGTGCGCCAAGAGACGGGGTTACCACCAAGAGTAATGAAATAACCTTTAGTCGAGCGACGAGTCATAGGACAACTGGCCCAGTCTGAGTCAGTGTAACCAGTGATAGTGAGATCAGAACCAGCAGAAAAAAGTATGCCATGGGAGGCGGTGCCTTTGAGATAACGAAGGATGCGAGTAACAGCAGCTAGGTGAGGAACCCGAGGAGTTTGCATAAACTGGCTAAGGAGATTAACGCCAAAAGTGATGTCCGGTCGCGAAATGGTGAGGTAGATCAAGCGGCCAATGAGTCGACGGTAGGAACTCGGATCAGAGAGGGGTTCACCAGAATCAGCGGTGAGTTTGAGATGTTGCTCCATCGGGGAAGAGGCTGGGCGACATCCGGTTTGACCAGCATCGGCAAGGATGTCAAGAATGTATTTGCGCTGATTTATAAAAATTCCTTTGGCAGAACGAGCGACTTCGATACCCAAAAAATACTTAAGCTTCCCAAGATCGTTGAGCTGAAATTTACTTGACAAAAACCCCTGGAGGTGGCGGATGGATGCTAAATCATTGCCTGTGACAAGTAAATCATCAACGTAAACTAGAACAACAAGTATGTTAGAACCAGTTTGGCGAGTAAAGAGAGAGTGATCAGCCTGTGATTGTTTAAAACCAGTGGAGAGAAGGACGGTGGACAGTTTAGAGTACCAATTTCGGGATGCTTGTTTGAGCCCATAAAGTGACTTTTGTAACTTACAGACACGTGTCTCCCCCTGACGGCCATATCCCGGAGGGAGAGACATGTAAACATCCTCGTGGAGGTCACCATGTAAAAAGGCATTGTTGACGTCTAACTGGTGTAAGTGCCATTGGCGAGTAGCAGCAATAGCAAGCACACAACAACAGTGACCAACTTTGCAACAGGCGCAAAGGTGTCAGGGTAGTCCAATCCCTCAACTTGAGTGTAACCTTTAGCAACCAAGCGTGCTTTGTATCGTTCTACGGATCCATCTGCATTTAGTTTAGTTTTAAAAACCCATTTACAGCCAATCGGCTTTTTGCCAGGGGGAAGAGTAGTAAGAATCCAGGTTTTATTTTTGTCAAGGGCATTGAGTTCTTGAGAAATGGCATCACACCAGTGTGGGTGCTTGATGGCTTGGCTATATGAAGAAGGGGCATGAGTGGTAGATAAAACTGAGAGAAAAGCAAAGTGAGATGGAGAAAGGTGGGAATAGGAAATGAAATGACTGAGTGGGTAAACCGTACCTGAAAACTGAGGCAGAGCATGGGTGGAGGCCGCTGTGGCTGTGGGAAGGGTAGGCATAGGTAGTCCCGAAGATAGCTTGGGGGGTGATGAGTGCGGGATGGTCGGGAGGGAACCGCTGGGGGTGGGGAACTAGGATTTGTGTTGGGTGGAATGAGATCGGTGGGTGGGTCGGTAGGTGGGGCCGGTGAGGTGAGGGTTTGCGTGAGAGAGTCTAAAGGGGGTTCAAGAGGAGTTTGGGGGTTGGTACCGTTGGGGGGCGGATTGATAGAACCAAGGGGTTTGGCTGGGTAGATGTCGGTGAGGCTAGGTAACGGGTTGGCGGGGGGTGGGATATAATGGGGGCTCTGGCTATGAAATGGAAAAATATTCTCAAAAAAAGTGACGTCCCGAGAGATAAAAAAATGTGTTCGTGTCAAGATTAAAGAGTCAGTATCCGCTGTGGCGGGGAGGATATCCCAAAAACACACAGGGAACACCGCGGGGTTGAAACTTGTCACGACCAACACGAAATGTCTGTGCATAGCACAAGTATCCAAAAAACACGTAAAAAGTTGTAATGTGGGGTTCTACGAAAAAGTCGTTCATAGGGTGAGAGATTTTTTAAAGTATGGGAGGGAGTTCGGTTAATAAGATAAACTGTGGTTAAGATACATTCACCCCAGAATTTGATGGGAAGATGGGCGTGGAAACGTAAGCAGCGAGCCACATTTAATATGTGACGATGCTTACGTTCAGCAACACCATTTTGTTGGGGTGTATCAACACAGGTTAGTTCTTGTAAAATGCCATTGTCGTGAAAGAGTTTCAAAATTGGACGAGATAGGAATTCGGAGCCGTTGTCCAAACGAAAAAATTTAACTTTGGTATTAAATTGTGTTTGACCATGTTGAGGAAAAATTGGATTTTGGAAAAAGCATCCGATTTGGAACACAATAAATACACCCAAGTCGTGCGTGTGCAATCATCAACAATTGTAAGAAAATAACGAGCCCCACAAGTTGAAGGAGTATGGTAGCCACCCCAAATGTCAACAAATATACGAGCAAACGGAATATCACTTTTATTGAGAATTAAATTAAAAGGTAGTCTAGTGTGTTTGCCGCGCAAACAAGCATCACACGGACAAACATTATTAGTAGGGCGCTTAAGAAGATAACGAGGTAAATTGGCAGGTGATGGATGTCCTAATCTTTGGTGCCATAGGGTAGAATCATCGGTTGGGGCTGCAAGGGCAGTGGAGGGGGATGGGCAGAGGTAGTACAAGCCATTGCGAGCCTCACCCGCTCCAATCACAGTCTTCGATTTCAGGTCCTGAAAGAGGCAAAAATTAGGAAAAAAGAAAACAACGCACTTAAGATCACGAGATAATTTTTGTACAAATAATAAATTGAAACGAAAACTAGGGACATGGGAGACATCAAAGAGAGTGATAGAAGGGGTGACATTTATATTTCCTCTATGGGAGACAGCATGAGTAGAACCAGAGGCCGACCGAACTGGCAAAACTTTATCTGTGATTGTAAATGAGTTAAAAAGGGATAGATGGGGCGTCATGTGAGATGATGCCCCACTATCAATAATCCAATTATGTGAAATAAAATTGGTATTACCAGAGAATAATGCAGACGGATTATCGTAAAAATCATGTGCTTGGGATGCCTCAGCGGGAGTCAAGTGAGGATTGAAATCCATGACGGATGATTGCGCGGCATAATTGGACTGGTTCGGAAGGCGGTTGAAGAACCAATCAGGGTACCCAATAAGCTTGAAACAGCCCAACTTGTAATGACCCCTACGATTGCAATGAGTGCATAGAGCATTCGGGTCTTTACTGAGTTGAGTTGGTGGCTGGCGGGGTTGATCGTTACGGGCTAAAAGGTACTGCTGTCGAGGTGGTGGTCCAGTATAAACGGGTTGGTGGGATGGGGTATAGGATTGGCCCTTTGTCTGATTTGGTGGAAAAACATTTGGTGGAAAAACACGTGGAACTTGCGGGTTCCGCTGCTACCCATTATTGTTGGGTTTGGGTCGGTTTTGTTGAGGCTGAATTTTCTGACTTACCATGGCCGAATCTTCTTGGATGGATTGATTGGTGGTGATGAGTTGTAGAGTTTTGGTGTGTTCTTCTGAGATTAGTAAGCCATGGACTTTCCCAAGGTTGGGAAGTGGATCCATGGATAGGATTTGAGTGCGAAGAACATGAAAGGGTTCATTGACGCCCATCAAAAGTTGGAATACACGTGCATTCGACACCTTTTTCTACCATGCCTTGGCAGTGTTACACGTGCATTCCGGGGGTGGATCGATACCATCAAGTTGATCCCAAAGCGTCTTGAAGCTGTTGTAAAAATTGGTGATGTTAAGATTACCTTGTTGAAGATTGCTGATCTCCCTTTGGATTTTGAAGATTGTAGCATTATTGCCTTGAGTGAATCTTGACTCGAGTTCACACCACAGTTCATACGGCGTGCAACAACTTGTCAAACTTGGTGTGATTGAGTGGTCAATGCTATTAAGCATCCATGAAAGAACCATTGTTGAAACTCGTTTCCAAAGGGGCTTAATATCCTCATCGGTTGGGCATGGGAGTGAGTTGTCGATGAAGCCCAACTTATTTTTTGCACAAAGAGACATGGTAATAGCACGACTCCAAGACCCATAGTTTGTGTGGGTCAAGGCAACATCAACAAGGGGATTTCGAGGATGATCAGCCGAGTGCAAAAAATAAGGGGAGGAGATATCAGAAATTAATTTTTGAGTCTTCTCTTGGGCATCAGCCGTGTCGGTAAAGATGAACAAAAGATTGAAGCTGTTGTGTTCCTCCAGTTTGTTTTATGCGGAAGAGAAAGAGCACAAACCTGGCTTTGAAACCATGATAAACCTAAAATTTGTGTAGTCGATGAATTGTTTCTCTCTTGAATAAACTGTAGAATACAGCAAATATATATATATATATATAGGAAAGAGATGCAACTAATTAGGAAATGATAAGTATGGAATGTAGAATAACAATCCTGTAAGTTATGGGATGAATCCTGATCCTAATTGATTGTTGCCATGTGTAGAGTGATCTTCTTGTGATGTCCTCTAATACTCTTCAACTAGTGTGTCATAAGTCATTTATTGCAGTTCCTTCGTTTGGTTGCTGATTTGCTTGCCTTGGGGCATAGGCGGCCGACTTTCATCCTTCAGCGAAATTGGCGGGTCTATATTCCATTGCCAGTTTTTCCTTCCTTGAACTCATACATATTTCAGAGTGAACTTCTTTTTTGGAGGACTGTCTGTACATGAGCCAAAAAGAGGAAAGCGAGCGGACAACGGATTTAATGCATATAATAGATCGAGAGAGGAGAAAATGGTCAACAAAGAACTGAGTCCCATTTACCACTATAGCAGTGCCAGCCGGATAGTTGTAGATTTGAATGTAAACTTGAATGTGTTAATTGTCTTTCTCCATGTTAAATAGTAGGCAAATGATTTTGACAATCTATTTTTTTTATAATAGCACTCTAAAATTTGTCTTTTAGTGTGAAAATTATATAATAAGGCACACTAAAATATAAATTTTGAAGTGTCATCAGAAAAAAGTGGAGTGCTTAAATCATTTTCCGTTAAATATTACTACTAGATGCATGAAATAGGATCTAGTAGTTCAAGGAGTGATGTGGTCTTAGGCAACACCCCAACCCCTAACGGGACGCGATCGTGCTACTAGTTGCAAGAACAGGAACTCACAAGTTTTTTTATCTTGAGGTAATGACTTGGCATAATTCTCAGTGGCCCTAAGATGTGGAATGTTTGACTTCCAAAAAAATGAAATATGTGATCTCATAAATGAGCACTTCTTCCTCTCTCACAATTACCATTACCAATTGGCCAAACTTCTTGGGGTTATGGGTTCTTTTCAAAAAAAAAAAAAAACTCCTGGGGGTTATGGGTACTGGCAGTTCAAGGACCGATGTGGTGTTGACAAGGTCACGTGACTCACGTGACACCCCAACCCCCAACCTGATCGCACCCACGTGTAATTTCCGACGGCACAGGGGGGTCTACTTGTAATTCTACAAGCCACAGGTAGGGTAGATGTTATATACCGTAACTATTACTACATCCTCCCCGAAGCTCGTCTTTCCCGCCATTTTGCTTCGCTTTTGCTCTTTCCCATTCCACAACAAAACCCTAGATCGCCATGGAAGAGGAAATCAAAGCGGAGTTCAACAAGAACGGCTTCACTCTCGACGAAGAACAAGAGATTTTGCAGAAATGTGAGTGTTCTTTTTCTTTCCCCTTTTTGCCCTCGAACCTAGTCCGAATTTTACCGCAGCTGGTTCCGTTCCTAATTTTTTTCGATCCTCTCAGGTCTTACATTCTGCATTCAGTACAAGCTCAGTCCTTCCAACCTCGTTTCGAGCTGGGACCTTTTCTCTATCAACAGGTACAAGGTTTCTTCCAACCCATGTCGGACCGATTTTCCACCGTCCCTCCTAAAACCAATTGGCAGTACAGAGCGTTTCAATTAAGTCTTTTAAGGCATTTGGCATCACACCCCACAAGTATGTTTTGAGAGAGGTCGCAACCGCAAGGGTGGCATTGTGTAACCAAATTCATGGGTACGCTGCAGGCCCAACACCCTGTTTGGGTTTTCCAGGAAAACTGGTGAAAGAATGGAACAAAATTGGATGATTTACGATGTCTGGTATATGGATTTATATAACTTAACCGCTTCATCAACCAAAAAAGCACCACTTTTTTTAAACTACCAGTAGATTATAACTCCTTCTGAAGTAGAATTGAGGGGTCATTTCTATTGATCCAAGTTTGTCTTCCTAGGAGGAAACTGGTGAAAGAATCAAAGATAGGAAGTCATCTGGATTACAGTGTCTGTTCGATTAATTCATTTGCATCTTTTATTCTGTAAATAATTATGCAATCAAAGTGCTATTTTGCCACAGGCAGCTAGAGTTGACGGTGAAAAACGCCCATATGGATGCATTCTTGCTGCAACTACAGGATGAGCAGAAGGAAGCAATTATCAAAAACGAGTCTGGTTTGCATTTCTACTCCAATGATCTGGATATGTGAGCATCATACTCTAGTTTTAAGTTTGGTTGTTGGTTTAGTTTTTGGGTTGTTTTATCTGCTTCATTAAGTGTTGCACATAACTACATAAGGCTGAACTAATTAAGTAAGATCAGTGGCAGCCTAATCCTTCGTGAGGCCTAAGAAAAAGATTAGATTTAATATCTGGTATCGGTGATTACAAAAATATATATATATATATATGTAAATCTTCTTTTGATGCTTGTAATTTGAATTCAATGGGTTTTTTAGGTTTTAACATGAGCCCCTAGGACAAGATGCATATTTTGTTGGGCCTTTTGTTTAAGGAGGTTTTTTTGGTGGGCTTTCTGCGAAGAACCCTTTTTTTTATGTATACTTTTGGAGGCCAGTAGAATGTTGCCATAAATTATGAGGCCTTCCAAAGTTTGGATGCCTCAGGCAAAGGACTAAATATCTAAGGGTTCCTTTGCTTTCAGTCAGATGGAATCCATAAGCTATATTGCCTCCTAGTCAGATGGAAACCATAAGCCATGCTGCCTTTTGAGTGCGAAATATTGCTCTAGAATTGTGAACTGAAATATTATTGCAGTGTAAGTGATTTAGTTTGGAAGATCACTGAAATGGTGGGAACAAGCTTCACACATTCTTGCAATAGAGTCATCATTGTGTTTACCCCTTATGGAAGAACTTTCTATGTAGGATACTGAGTGATGAACATGAAGATACAAAAGTAGGTATTCTTGGCACTCCAACGGGTAGAAATGATACACTCTGTCCAGAGCCACTTGATTCAACTCACAAAGTTAATGGCAATAGTTTTTCTTCTGCAAAGCCACCAGAATCTGTGACACCGTTTGGGCAAAGAAAAAGCAAGTTTGTGGTGCAATCCACTCTCAATGATCTGCCTAATACAGAAATCATAAAGAAAGAGGAAGATCATGGGAATTTGGAGGATTACATAATAATGAGGGTACAACCCAGTGCAAGGTGTTCCTTGGTGATCCATGGCTCCCAGCTTGAACCAGGTTGCAGGTTTATGTATGACAAGATTGAAGACAAGGTACTAGATGTTTCTCATAGCATGGTTTGCTTCATTTGCCAGGCAAAGCACTAACTTTTTCCTTTGAATGATCTAGTTCAATTTCCTTGAAAATCGAATTAGAAAACGTGCAACAGCACTTGTTGCTTCTGGGCTGTGTGAGGAAGCGAAGGACCCTACAGTTGCTTCACAGGTAATATGATTGATCCTATTGTACCCCTCTCTGTCATCCACGCACTAGCAAGACAAATGAAAGAGTAAACACACTGTGTTGGAGGAGAGAGAGAGCATCTAAATGAGGATACATTGTGGGGATATTAAGAATAGAAATCGAGGGACAATTTTTTTGTAGCACTTCCACAGTTTTGCCTCATTTGGTTTTCTGGTCGCTCTCTCTCCCCAAACAAAGGAAATTTTCCTTCTTTTAACATGCTCTTCTTTTCCCCAAACAAAGGGAATTATGCAAAAAAAAAAAAAAGACGACATAACTAAGCAATTTTCATTACCTTGTGTTAGTTGGTGAGTCTTTGGCTCATTCAAAGATAAGGGGTTGCAGTACGAACGCTTAATCACTTTTATACTTTTTCCTGACGGATGGCTGTTTTCATTGAGTACTTCTGATGGATTTCTATACGGTTTCCCATTTCTTTTCTTTCTTTTTTTTGCTTCATTTCTACTATTGCTAATTGAGCAACACATCTATGCTTTCTAATGCAACTGCTGTTTCAGGAAAGTGTATTTGCTGTTGGCATGATCTGCTGTGATGAAGAAGGCCGTTTGAAGGAGAAGCCTGTCCTGCTGCAGAGCAGGTAATCTTGCCTTTTTTCTTTTGGTCCTTTGCGTTCATCTTTAATTTCCTCTTCTTCTTGGTTAGATGTTATGCTGATGCATTTTCCTTCATATTAAGATTCTTTTACTACACGCATTGGACCACATAGGAAATTACCTGACATGCAGAAGCCCTTTCTTATAGCTAGTGGTTGTCATTAACCAAATAAGTCCTGTAGTAGAGTCGTTTGTCAAGATATTGTCAAGGCAACTACTTTCTCTAATTGGGACGGCGTCACTTGATCCATGGTCAATTCTTTGTCTCAAGCCCTTAACGCACCTGCTTTTGTATCTTGACTGCATTAACTATCATAATCACTTGAGTAATTCTTAAATAAATCCGAAGATGAGTTTACGAATCTCGGTAGGGACAAGTTACATCACTTTTAAGTATGGCATTTGTGAAGTATAATTTGCGTGCTCGTGCACGGGGGTGAAAGCGTCTGTAAATTTCATCTCAAGGTACTAAATTCGCGAGAGCAATGATTGAGAGTGCGAGCGCAGTGCTAGGATTGACTGCGGGAGCGGATGACATTTTGAAGGATTATATGACTAAGGTCGAGAGTTCTGCTCAATTCTTGATGTTGTTAGTTATCTCTCCAACTTTTCTGTGAAATATGGTATTCAGTTATCTTGAGCTTCTGACAGCGTAGAGCATTCAGGAGGGCAACGTGTACGTCTTGACTTACAAAAACTGAGCCAATTTTCAATTTTCCCTGGCCAGGTAAAGATATCAGAATCTCCTGACCACATGTCTTTATCCTTTCTTAAACTTGTACCATGATACGAGGCAGTTGCATTTTTTTGCAGGTTGTAGGTGTTGAAGGGCACAATCCTAGTGGCCACTGTCTGATTGCGTCTAGAGTTATTGATTATGTGCCCATGTCAGTTCCTTCTGACGAGTATCTTCATCCTACAAAGAAACAAGCTGTTGAACAGGAGTTTCAGTTTACTGATCCATCCATGCTTGGAGAGTTATCCATGGTGTGTAAGCTTGGGTTTCACATAATTAGATAAGATGCGTAACAAAATACTATGTGTTGGATTTTTCTGGTGGTTACTTCTCTGGTAATGTAATTTCCTGTTATTTTTTCTTGTTTCTACAACATAACTCGCCAGACATAATGATATGTCGGGATGATGGTGGGTAGGACCGATAATCAATGAATGCAGGACTGGGAATTCAGACAATCGTTGACTCAACAACAAGGTTTAACTGACTGCAAAGGGAGATTGAAAATTGTATTAGACACCTACGAGGCCAAACTAGCACTCTATATGAAGTTACCATTGTCAACGCGTTTTTACGAAATAAGAACCGTGATTTCTCACCTCAAATATGCTGCTGGTTTTTTATGGAGAAGGATTCTTATAACAGTTCATTGTTTCAAATTCACTGTTTCTGAGTTTAATGTGTAATCATGCGCTATACACTCTGTATAATTTAGCATGTTCACTCCTGTCTTCGTAATCTTAAACAGATCCTTGCAGCAGGCCCTTTTACCACAATTGACAACTTGTTCTTTGAACCTCTAGCTGAGCTGCTAGCATATGCACGTAGAAAGCAACCCCAGTTGCTTTTATTGGTAAAAACACCCCATTAATCCTATCTAGAAGAATCAACATTGTACTCTGCATTGATAAAAGAATGGTGTTTAACCTAATATGGGTTTGTGGCAGCTTGGACCATTCATTGATTCTGAACATCCAGAGATTAAGAAAGGAACTGTAAACAGGACCTTCGATGAAATCTTTCGTCAAGAAATCCTTGAAAGGGTATCAACACTGCAAAACTTCCCCTGTTTTGATTCTTTTTTCCTTTTTTTACCATGTACATGAACTATTTGTTTTTTCAGCTTCAAGATTATGTGGAATATATGGGCTCTGCTGCACGTGTGGTTCTTGTGCCGTCTGTACGGGATGCTAACCATGATTTTGTTTTCCCTCAGGTAATCTTGTTCCGCAATCAATTTTTATATTATCTCCACTTGCTAATAGTTCAGAATCTTAAGATGATACTCAGATTGTAATTGTAACTATCAGCTTTACATTTACGCTGTTTAGTTTGATTTGCAGCCTGCATTTGATATTCAACAACCTGATCTTAAGCATAAGGTATGTTTGGCACTGCAAGATAAGGAAGTCCTCATTTGAACTGGTTCTACTTCCAGAACAACTTATTCTTAGTCTTCCAAGTCTCAAGCTTAAACAAATCGTATTTGTCTTACCAGATAACCAGTCTTACAAATCCAGGGATTTTCAGTGCCAATGGGGTAATCTCCAATTGCCTTTATTTGCGAAATATGGATGCTCATGCTCCTCTGAAGAAGCAACCATGTACCTATATTACATTGTTGATTCTGCAGCCCTGCTTGATGTGGTTTTCATAATGCGCGGGAGAGAGTTATAAATGTGAATCGTAATGTATTTTGGGTTTCAGATCAAGATAAGTTGCTGCACTGTTGATATTCTGAAGCAACTTAGTGGAGAGGAGATTTCGCGAAATCCACTTGGGGGATCCAAGCAGCGAATGAGTAGACTTGCAAATCATCTTCTTAGCCAGCACAGGCATGTTATCATTATTCCCTTCGACAATTTATTTCCAAACATATGAAAGACAAATACTGGCTAAACATTATACTCTCTTTTATACAAACTTTTGGCAACAGCTTTTATCCTCTATATCCACCGATGGAGGGTACTCCCTTGGATTTTTCACTTGCTCCAGAGGCACTTCAGATCTCTTGTGTTCCCGACATCCTCATCCTATCCTCAGATTTGGCTCATTTCGTGAAGGTAATGACAGCTCTGTTTTCAAATGGGAACTATATTCATTTGGGATACCAAGTTCTACGCTCTTCTTCGTTAGAACAAATTTGGACAAAGGAGTATTCTCCACATTCACTTGCAAAAGTTATTGGATAGATTAATGTACCAAACAAGTTGGAACTTCGATGCCACAACTTGTAAAAACTTGCATCAAACAGACTTGCCACTTTCAAGCTCTCAAAGTCTTTACTAGTAGTCTAAAAAGACATAATTAGAAAAGGTAACTTCTCAGTTATACCAAAAATGCCTGTGTGAAAACTAATTCTTCATTCTCAATGTGTGTAGGTTTTGTCAGTTGGGGATAAGAACGAAGGGGAAGAGCAAGCAAAGTGTGTTTGCGTTAATCCAGGAAGACTGTCGAGGGGTGAAGGAGCCGGTTTTTTTGTGGAGCTGAACTACCATCAGAATCCTGATTCAACAACTGCTTCAGTTATAAGCATATGAACCTGATCATACAAATGCTTCATTTATCAACTTATACACCTTTGGACCAAAAGTGTTGGAACCCTGTTGCAGATTGTTTCAGCCCGTTGAAGCAAACTAGGGTGGCCACTGAATACTAATCGAGCTGCTGAGAACCATCCTTAATTAATGTGGTCCTGTATTTAATAGTTTCACATTTGGTGTGCTGTCACAATATTTAAGGTGATGGTATAGGATTACTATACCTATCAATGCTAATTAATATTTAAGGTGATGGTGTAGGATTACCATACCTATCAATGCTAATTCTCTGTTACTTCCCTTCTGGTTACCGGAATGATTTATTAGTAATATTTATTGTTTGTTACTATTCATCCTGTTTACAGTGTGGGAGTGATTTCTTTTTATTTTCTGAGTCAAAAATGTTGAAATCTTGGCAAGGACAGGACCAAGATTTCTCATACGACCGTGACGCAACAAGAGAATTAAAAATTTTATGGTTCGGGAGTATAAAAATAAGTGCACTGTTAAAATTGTTAATTTAAATTAATCCCCGGTAGAGAAATTTAGATGATTGGTCAATTTTCCTTTTTGTGATGAATGTGTGGGCCTATTGTCATAAAAGAGAAAGAAACGTGTGAGAAAGTGGTCTAAGTTTGTAAAGCTCCTATTTAAATTCTTTTGTATGTGACAAATTATTGGATCCAACATTCAAATTGGGGTGACCCTGGCACCCCATAGCCAACCTTTGGTTCCGTTTTTATCTTCAGCATCTTGGTCCCCTTCAGCATCTTGGTCCCCTGGCATTGTAGTGAACCTTCCATTTTTCTAGTCAAGAACAGGGAATATATGCTGCAGGGTCTTCAAAGGAGACATCCCGTTTGGGGTGTGGACTCCACCCCGTGCAATCCGGCGAACTCCAACCCCATGTCACGTCTATTTTGATGATCTAATTTGTTCATATTACAGCACTCATTGAGTACTATAATAATAGGAAAAACCCAATCAATTGGATACCAAATAATATCGTCTTTTTTCTGGATAAGTAATACTCCCTCCGTCCCTTTTTATATGTCTACTGTGGTTATGCGTGTCATTTTCAAAGACTTTATATCTCTCGATGTGTATTATGCTTTCTGTTTTTTAAATTATTGTCTTATAGGAATAATTGAGATTTATCAAACAAAATCCATATTGCATATTTTCAATAATATACATTGAGAGATATATGCAATTGAAAATGTCACATAAAATTATAGTGACACTAAAATAGGGATGGATGGAGTACCAAATAATATCTTATCATAGCGCATTGATAATATGTTCTTCAAGTTATAATGTAGTGTGCCAACTCATTTTGTTTCTATGTACATGCCTAATTAGATATTATTAGGTATCCAATTGACCTGATTTTTCATGCTACTTTTAGGGGTGTTTTCGGTAGTCAAAAATTTGTAGAATTTTATTTGTGGTTGAGAAGTTGTTAAGTGTTTCTAATAGTAAATAAGTTGTTGAGAAGTATCAAGTTGTTTCTGGTAATGAATAAATTGATGAGTTTGTGAGTAGAGTTATTGTAACAAAAAAGGTTTTTGTTGGCAACTCTTTTGTTAATGGAAAAGAGATAGTAAAATGCTGAAACTTTTTTGTTAGTGGAAATGAAATAGTAAAATGCGTTAAGTTTTTAATATTTTTTATTACTGAAAATGCGACCTTAACGAGCTCTGCAATGTGAACAAAGCAGATCATTGAAATAAACATGATGCTGTGTTGGAGTTGGCTGGATTCCACACCCAACGGCAGACAAGGCGTTTCCTATTGAAAAGATCTTGTACATGAACATCTGCAGTGAGTCCCACAATGGAATCCTATTCTGCATATTCCAGAGCTATCTTAAGAGCATCTCTAACTCATCTCTCATTCTATCTCCATTTTGGAGGCTAAAAAAATCTATTCTATTCAAAAAGTAATTTTGGACAATCAACAACTCCAACCCAATTCTCCATTTTTTACCTCTAAAATTTCCCTCAATTCTTCCTCTATTTATTGTTCGATATTGTTTTTTTCCCGCCTTTCATTAGATGCATGTTTTTTTTTCATTTCAACTCATTATTCAAACCAATACAATGATAGGATAGTAGCGTAAATGAGAAGAAAAAAAATATTATGAGTTCAAATGGTTTGAATTTACATTTGATGTTATTTCAAAATGCATTTACATATACTTAACATTCGACTCATTTTGAAGGGATTATTATTGTCTTTCCAAAAATACCAATTTTGTAGAAAAATGATGCGTAATGTAAAAGTTATATGTAATTAACGAAATTCTAGCAAAAAAGTAAATAGAATATTAGTGAATGAGAGAAATGGAGATGGTCTCCATTTGGGAGATGATCCTCCAAAATATGGAGAATGAGAATTGAGTCTCTAAAATGGAGACCCCAAATAGAGATGAGTTGGAGGGCATGAATTCTCCAAGATGGAGTTTTGGTGCCCAAATAGAGATGGCTGGAGATGCTCTAAAAGCAGGCAGAAGTCTTTTCAACAAAGCTACAAGCCTTTTGTCTTCCTTTTTCGTTCATGTGTCCGGTGTTTTTAAGATTTTTCTCTTCCTTTTTTCCCACTTATCCCCAAATAAATAGTAATCCCATGACATTGTGAATAGGGCTACTAAATAAATCAAATAGCTTCAGCTCGGCTCGAGTTTGGCTCCATTTTTTACTCATTTGAACTCGTTTAAGTAAAGTATATGCCAAGCTCGGTCACTTTTTAGTGTCTGTTTTTAAATTCAAGCCAAACCTGAACATATGTGTGGTTGGCTTGATAGACTCGTGAATAATGGATCATTTTGTAAATATTACAAACATAGGGATAAATCAATAAATATCACAAATATGTGAGATATCTTTCATTTACATTATTTCTCCATTGACTACTACGTTCATACTTCCTAGTGCTATTGCATCCAGATTGGAAACTCGTCGAGTGAGATATAGAAATTTTGGGCTTCATCAAATCTTACGAAAAGGTCCTGTAAAACGTCACGAGCTTAAACTCAAGCATAATAGCTCGAAATTTCATGAGTATAAGCTCCATATTTTAAAGCTCAAGATTGATTTGCATATTTTATGAGTTAAATCAAATTTATCAGGATCACAAAACTTCAAATGTGAGCCAAACTTAAACAATTAAACTTCAAAAATTCAAAAGCTCGAGTCAGGCTTGAACATGTACAATAAAGAGTTGAACCAAACTTGAATAATACTGTATTTGGCTTGCTTAGCACCCCTAATTGTAAAAAATCATATGTTGTGGAGGGGAAGAAACTATGCACCCATTAACATAAAATACAAATGCGGAAAAAGGCCTCTCACAAAGAAAATCACGGCTCAAGGATCTTGACAATGCCCAAAGTGTTTAGGCCTTCAAAAAATACGCAAGGCATAAGTGCAAACACGCGCATACCATTAAAGATAGTTGCAACAATCCTAATGTGTTTCACGAACTGCAGTGTCTTGTGCTGCACTAGTATCCTTTTTCTGCTCATGATTTTTTAACGGTTTTTTCGTAGGTACTAAAGGAATTTTATCCATGAATGCGTCCAGTTGCTTCTATCTATATTTGTTTTGGGGGTAGGCAGTTTCTTTTTTATTGATTGTTTGGTCCTTTGTTCTGATCGTCTCCCTACAAGGTCTGTTTCTTATAGTTTCTTCTTATTTTTATTGAATTTCTTACTCTTCCACTTACAAAAAAAAGAAAAAATGAACCAGCAATGGTACCCCACCAGCTCACTTTCACCGCTCCCCCAATCTCGCCATCCGTCTCGGCAATCAATGGCCCGAATTTTAAAAGAACTAATCCAGGGTAGAGTTGGAAGAGTATCCAGACAGTTCAAAACATTTTAGACGGTGAAATTAAGTGCGGTAGGGGAGGGGTGAAAAGACAAACTCTCTTACAAATGTTTTTGTATGTGAGTGTATGTATATACGGCTGGCTGTATATATAATAGTATAACTTATCTCTCATGGCTGAACAAGTTCCGTATGGGCAGAGCCGGCTAATGGCATAGGCGGGAGAAGCACAGGCTTCGGGCCCCCAAAAAATGTTTAAAATGAGGGCCCCCAAAATTCTAGGATCCCTATATATATGTATGTATATATGGCTCCAATTTTTTTTTTGCACTAAATCTTTTTAACACAAAATAGGCCCAATTGAAATTTCGGAGCCCTAAAATAGACCCAAACGGTGAAATTACTCATTAGAATAACTGGGGTGATCGGGAAAAAAAAAAAAAGAAATGCCAATTCAAGGGACAGAAGAATACTTGAGCCGATCCAAAAAAGAAAGAAAGAAAGAAACGTTTCTTCACGCTTGACTGAGTCACCGGTGAAGCAGCTTAACTATGGAGACTTAATTACTCCCTCCGTCCCAAATTGATTGTCCGGTCCGCAAAACGGAGTATTAAAAATAATACAATTTTTGCAAGAAAAAATCAAAAGTTTTTTAACAACTTACTAGATATTAATGAGTATTTTTAATTTGTGAAAAAAGTTTGAATTTTTTCTTGAAAAAATTGCATTATTTTTAACACTCCGTTTTGCGGACCGGACAATCAATTTGGGACGGAGGGAGTAGTAAATTTGCAGCAAAAAGTGCAAGAAGACTAATTTTCAAATGATAGATTTTGAGGTGTTGTAATAGTTGCATTTTTGTTTGGATAATTATATGCTTCTATTTTGTAATGGTAAATCTTTTGTAATAGTTTTCTTTCATGAGACTCTTTGTAGACCATTTTTGTATGGAAAATACAGGGAGGCCTCATTCAAGAGGTTGGCTTCCGGCCTCCGAAACTTATGAGCCAGCCCTGCGTATGGGAGCGAAGCACGTAACTTAACAACGTGAGATGAGAGGCGTGAAGTAATTGTCTTGCAATTGCAATTGCAAGCCACCAACATGATCAAATCAATTGGTAGGAGGAGGAGGAGCTAGGTTTATTATTATTAGTGTACTACTCCAATAATAAGCAATATTCCAATTATTATTCCCTGGCGCACATAATTATAATCCACTGTCTTAAGTTTTGACTTGCACTACCCTGCCAGCTGGCAACTAGCTAGGCAAGGCCGGAGATAAATGATGATGGATCCATGTATATATAAATAGTAGTAATTGAGTTAAAGTGATTAAATTAATCCACTTTAGTTATGCCAATGTGGGATAATTCTACGAACTCTCTTTCTTTTTCTTTTTCTTTTCTTTACTTTTCTTTTCTTTTTTGCATTGAAAATATTAAGCAACGAATCAAGGCGGGTAATTCAAAAGTCTCAAAAGGATTCAAAATTCAAAAAAGGTGAAGGAATCGATAAAAGGAGGAATCAATAAAGAAGGGCAAAAATGAAAAATTGGATCCCTTTTTGTGTTAACTTTTGGAAGTGGATACAAATATTTATTTTGGAACACCCAAAAAATAAAAAATAAAAAAGGTGGACTATGAATAGGAACGGAGGAAGTACTCGGCATACAAATTTCTAAAAGTACATTTACAAACTCTCTAATTTATTGGTAAAGAGAAAGTTTGTAAATAGGTGTGTTAAGATTAACAAGCCACCACAATTACAACGAAGCTATGAGAAAAAGGAGAAATACTTGTAAGCAAAAAAGACTTGAAGCATTTTAGAATTCTGAAATTAGTCGAACTATACGCAAATTGACTCGTACATCTGATCATAAAAAATATAAAAATAAGAAAGACCTAAAGCATGACCTCAAAAAAATTGGCAGTAGCAGATCGAACACAGTTGATAACAGAGATTCATAAAGCACAGAATACAACAGAAGCAGCAAATCTATAGCAGTAATAACAATAATAGTATATATCTCGATCCACTAGCTAGCAAAGAAAGAATCTGCGACAATTTGTACATAAAGAAAGAAAACATGTGCTTTAAAGAATTTGTTCATTGAACAATAAAGGGAAATAGTAAATAGCTTCTGTACCGGGCTTGGCAGTGGGTTGTCATGCCTCCAATACCCCACCCAAAAAAATGGAAAAAAATCTTTGTTTCCAATTCTTTCTATTACCTGTTCAAAAACAAAAACAAAAACAAAAAAAATTCATTCAATTACAAATATTTTTTATGTTTAACTATCATATGCAACGAAACTGTTCAAGTTCGCCCTATATGAATCCAAAAGTAATACTTACCAGATAACCCATGCAGCAAAAATCCGTTCGCACTCTGACTCATGCATTTTACAGGACCCCACAAAATAATATGCAAAAGATTTATGGATATTTCTAGATTCTTTATGGGACCCACAATGAGCCCAAACGCATTTTACATTGCGTAGTTCCCTGCAACTCTTCTGCGAATAGCAGAGCTCAGAAAACATGTGCTTTAAAGAATTTGTTCATTGAACAATAAAGGGAAATAGTAATAGCTTCTGTACCGGGCTTGGCAGTGGGTTGTCATGCCTCCAATACCACCCAAAAAAATGAAAAATCTTTGTTTCCAATTCTTTCTATTACCTGTTCAAACAAACAAACAAAAAAAATTCATTCAATTACAAATATTTTATGTTTAACTATCCTATGCAATGAAATATTTAACCACCCTTAAATGTACGAAATAAACCACCAGATAACCCATAACAAAAATCCTTCGCACTCTGACTCATGCATTTTTAATCACAAAATTGCAAAAAAATATCTTCTTATGCACAAGAACAAAGGTACATTGAATTCAAGAAGTAAGTTCAAACTCAAATATTATGGACGACAATCTTAAGAACCTAATAAGTACATTTCACATCTTCAAGCTCTGTTTATGAACCCTATAGGGGGTGGGATGGTGGTGTGAATTATACGTTTTGGTCTGCCTAAAAAGTCAAAAAATAAAGTATAAATGAGTTAAATATGAATAAAAAATGCACTAAAAACGAGAAAAAAGCTAAAATATTCCTATGTCATGCTACAACAATTGGATCAGCAAAAGCATTCAACGAGACGCTATGCAGTATTCCAAAGCATGTGATGGATAAAAACAAGCGACCAGACATGAAAAGTAGTGGGAAAATAATAATATCCACTGAGAATATTTTCAGCATTAATAAATGTTTTCAGCATGTCATGACGAGTATTAATTATCAAAACACGTTTTAGGCCATCATTTTCCCAAAAGTAGTTGATATATTCTCATTAAAAAAAAATAACTTTTTTGGTCCGTCTAAAAAATAAAAGAAAACTTAACCATACATGAGGAAAATATCTTTAAGATCCACTAAAATCAAGAAAAAAAAAACTAAAATATTAGTAGACAAATAAAAACCAAAAATCTGACTCCAAATTACTATTAAAAAAAATTTTAAAAAAGAGAACCAAAATTTTAAAATTATACCCCAATCTTTTTTGGTATTCCAAACATAGCCCAACTCTTTTGGGGGCAATAATTCGGAAATGGGAGATGCTGCTAAGCACGGTCCTGTGCTTGGCAGCAATGCTGAGCAGCCCATCTCAACCGTCCGTTGCTTAAAAAAAAATTCGAACCGTCTATTACCAAAATAAACAACTGAATGGACCGCTCAACACCGCTTGCAAGCAGATGCTTCGAAGCATTCGGGGGAACGTGCAAAAAAAAGAATTTCTTAACCCAATTTCTTCATCATCTCCTTTTTTTTTGGTTTTAACTCAGCTGTCTAAATCAACTTACCTTATCATATCAGCACTAAGACTAATCCTTTTTCCTCCTCTGTGTGCACCAATCGACCCACCGATTCCAAACCCACAAATCACTCCCCAAAATCGCACTCACAATCACCACCATCCAAGAACCCCAAACCCACCTGGGAATCGCCCCACCTCCCCTCAAGTAAAACACCCCCATCTCCCACACAAACGCCGGCCCCAACACCCCCCTCACCACCGTGTAAACAGAGTAGAACACGGGAGACAGGAAACCGTAAACCGCGGCCGCCGCGGGGGACTCCTCGCGGCGGAACCCCGCCAGGGACCAGGTGTTCTGGCACGCGCTGGTGACCTCGGCGAGGACGAGGAGCACCAAGAGGGGGTAAGCCCCGTGGTTTACGGCGTAGCGGCACGTGAGGAAGACGTAGAGGGTGGCGGCGTGGTGAGCGATGAAGAGGTGGTCGGTGGGGACGAAGAGGAGGTAGTGGAGGAGGTCGACGAGGAAGTAGGCGGTGCTGTAGTCGAGGGTGAGGTTTTGTAAGGGAGTGTTTGGGGAGGCGAAGTTGAAGTGGGTTTTTGGGTTTTTTTGGAGGAGAGAGAGGGTGGATAGGACGACGGCGGGGGTGCCGTGGGAGAGAGAGAGGAAGCAGCTGGAGGCTTGGGGTCTGGTGGTGGGGTTCCAGTTGCGGAAGATGACGAAATAGCCGAGGAGGTAGATGGTGGTGAAGAAGAGGAAGAAGGTGGGGAGAGGCGGGGAGAAGAGGGGGGGAGGTTCCATGGGGATTAGCTAGAGAAAGGATGGGTAACAACAGATACAGTATTTACAAATGTGAGAGAGAGAGAGAGAGACAGAGAGAGAGAGAGTGTTCGCGAATGGACGCCAAATTAAATCAGGTGAGAACTTTATTTTGAGGTAGGAAAATTGGGGAATACACGTGTAGTGCCGTTGTTTCGGTCGTCTATTTTTTATGAACGGTTCGATTTTAATTCAAATTCTTACAAATTTAAATTAATTATTATTTGGATTAAAATTTGAGCCATTAAATATAAAAATAGATGGCCGAATATATCGCACTACACCATGAAATACAAAGGTGCACTATAACACGCCAAAAAAGAAAAGGAAGAAGGGGAGTGGCCGGCTCCGCCCTTTACCGACGGTTGTCATGAACACTCATACTAAAACAAAAACAAAAATAGAATAATATTTTTAGTTTTATTTTAATTTAGCCCCTCTCAAACATACTCCTTACTCAATAATATTTGAACACCCGATGCAATCAAATGAGAGATCAGTGGATGAATGATTGGTTAGTTACTTGTATTGAGAGTGATGTATCTGATACCGTTGTTAATGAAACTATATAATGCAAATGTTTCAAAATATGAAAACTAGCTCGTTGAGGACAATTGTAATACGATTATATACTTTTTTTGGGTTCGGTAATTAATTAGGTTGTTATCCATGTGCAATAAAGTTGGAGCAATTATTTGTAAGATTCTCCGAGGCCTACTAATTTAATTGTCCTAATCACATTGGGGATAAGAAGACCAATTTGGAGGGTACAGACAGCAATCTCCTATGCCTGCCCAATTCTGGCTTTCGTTCAAGGATTGAATTAAAGATTATGCACTATAAGAGAATAATCTATTTTATAAAACAAAAAATAAGTATTTAAAAATAAGAATCTTATTAGCGAAACTAGACCTCTAGTTAGGCTTTTAATCAATGGTAAGCATTGTTCTTTCCTCCCGCAAAGGCAAGCATTGTTCTTTCCCCTCAATTTTTTGTTGTTGTTGTTTGTACGTTAGAAAACTTTTTGATGTACTCTTTATTACGTAACATTGCTTTCCCCCTTTTGTATCCTTCACGGATATATTGTACTTGATAGTGAAATTAGATGCATTTTAATGTCAGATGGGAGTTACTTGACGTGAGGGAGTCACGTTCATTCATTTATTATGCAATCCTTGTCATTAGGGAGAAGATATTGCTAGGATTTTTAACAACGATTATATATCACTCCAAAATGAATCCAGTCATTTGCGAATTACTCGATGCTCAATTTGACCTGGCTTGATGAAAACTTGTTTGAGTGTAATTTGTTTACTAAGTAAACCAAACCCAAGTCTTTTTTAAGGCAACTCGTTCCCTAAACAAGGTAAGCCCAAACCTATAACTATTCGGTTCGATTAGACAGGTGAACATGTGATCAAAATGTAAATAGTAGTTTTTTGGGGGATTATTCATAGATAGTATTTTAGTGGGGTATATATGCGTTGTTATATATATATATATATATATATATATATATATATATATATATATGATGTGATACCACACAAGGTTTTCCATATCATTTTTTTTAATGAATTTGTTTTTTCATTTTTTTTGACATATTATTAAATAATCTTGATATATTGCAATAAAATAAAGTTCATCAAACTCGAGCCCCAATTCAGCTCTTTTTGAGTTTCATGAGCTTTGATGAGCCGAGCTTGAGCTTCAAATTTTTGATAGGAGCCGAACTCGAACCTGAATTCAGCACAATTCAGTTCATGAAACTCAAACAAGCTGAATCAACCCGAGTTTTGAAAATTAGACGAGTCAAACTCGAGCTCAATTATTCAAGCTTGAATCGAACCCAACCCGATCCATACGAAAATTTTATCAAACGAGCTGAGTTTGACTGGGTTCTAATCCATTCAACTCGTTTGGACCCCGCCCCCAAGTTTGGATGCAATCTAAAACTAGAGTTCGTGGAAGATTTAGGAATCTTTAATCCATACGAAAATTTTATCAAACGAGCTGAGTTTGACTGGGTTCTAATCCATTCAACTCGTTTGGACCCCGCCCCCAAGTTTGGATGCAATCTAAAACTAGAGTTCGTGGAAGATTTAGGAATCTTTAATTGTCTATGGTTCGAGTTTTGGATTAGACGGTTTAGCTCAAAGGGGTTTGCCCAAGTGGCATGAGACAGCA
Source organism: Rhododendron simsii (assembly GCA_014282245.1). Classification (NCBI taxonomy): domain Eukaryota; kingdom Viridiplantae; phylum Streptophyta; class Magnoliopsida; order Ericales; family Ericaceae; genus Rhododendron; species Rhododendron simsii. Next base: position 17,103,733 of record CM024964.1, on the reverse strand, counting down.
ACTAAAAGGCTTGCTCACCAAGAGGTTGCAAAGTCAAATTTTATGCGGTCTTATTATTCTCCGTCCATTAGGCAGAAGTAATGGATATATAATGACAAATAACTTTAGATATCAACACACATTTCACAGATATCAATATACTTTTCTAGATATCTCCACTTAGAGGCAAAAGCTAGCATTTTTGTAGATCTATTTATTTGTAGAGAAAATCATAAATACGAAGAATACGATTGACCAGGTATAAGAATTTAAATTTTTTTTAATTCAATATCTAGATCAATTTACGTGCACTTCACATTTATCTTGTAAAAATGAACCAACAGCATACAACACCTTCATGAAAATTTAATACTTAGATTCAACGATTATCCATCCTAATGATTAAAAAAAAAAAACGATTATCCATCCTTGATAATACTATTAATCATTCGTATCAAACCAAAAAAAAAAAAAAGTGCAGTACTATTAATCATCAGGATGAGCCCGGACAATATCAATATTTTGTATCATCAAGATCAGACCATGACAGGCCCATCGTGGACCATATGATAACGGCAGTCGACTCAAGGTCACCCATCCTTTTTTTTCTTTTTTTTTTTGTCTCGTTTCAAATTCTTTCCAGTATTTTTAATTTTTTTTGTAAATTTTTTGTTTGACTTTTTATTGTAAATTCTAGAATTAATCATTCGTCTCAACGAAATAAAATAGCAAAGTATAAAATATTGACCAAAATTAAAAGAAAGTTTATATAAGACTACATTATAGGCAAAAATATCAGTTGTTTTGTAGTACTTTTTTCGTTTTTAGTAATTTTAATTTTTTGTCATAATTTTGTACTAACTTTGAAAGTCCTCTCGTCAAAACGGATCATTGAACCAAAAATATAACGTAAATTTAACAATAATTTTGAATAAAAAATTAATTAATTAATGGTAACAAAAAAATACCAAAGATTCGTTATTATTCCAGACTCTAATCAAATACAGTAATGGAAACCAAACGAGCCCTTAGGGGAACTAATCTTTTACTATTACAATTGACTGTTCACTTTCACAGTATATCTAATCCGCTACAAGAGTTCTACTTTAATCGTTAAAAGAGGCCGACCTCATCATTTTACTTGCACGAATTATCTATCCAATAATTAATTTAATCTTATCTTTGCTGCACAATTAAAACCAACATCACACGTTGCTATAATAAAATTGATAACCAAAAGTTACCACATCAGCTTTTGATTATTCATTTAAGAAATTTTTAAGGTTAACAATGTAAATGTCTACAATGACATAATCTAAATTGAACAGTAGAAAATAGTTTTTCTAAAAGTAGTTTTGAAACTAAGAAAAACTATTTAGTAGAAATAGAAAATAGTTTTGAAACTTTTTTTTCAAAAATATTGTTCGAAAAGAAAGAGAGGAAGAGGGGAGAGAGATAGAATATTTTTGTATAATGATTGGTGTATTTGATTGAGAATATGTAGGATTAAAGAGACATATTTGTAAAATGATTAGTGTATTTGATTGAAATAAATAGGGTCTATTAAATTTGGTTATTGTCAAAAGGTTGCTAATTTTTGTTATCCAAAGCCCAAAATCTTATTATTTTTAAGGAGGTTGTTAAGTTTGATTATAGCATTAGAGCATCCGCAATGGTAATAATCAAAACCAATAACCAAAATGTTTCACGTCAGCATTTGATTATCCCTTTAGTCCATAATCAAATTTAACATCTTCTACTTCCACATTGGTTATATTTGCATCCCTAACCAAAAAAAAAAACCCCACAATACACAATGCACATTTGTCCAATAGCAAAAGAATTCTAATCACGCACCCGATTACACCAAATTATTCGCTTCAATGAGATAATTCCAATGTGAGTTGTTTTTGAGTTATTGAGTTTTGAGTTTAGTTATTGAGTTTTGATTATTCGTAAAAGTTGTGAGTTTGGTTATGAAGGGTGGAATTTGGTTATTTACTAAAAGACTTGTACTTTGCTTATTACAATGTGAGGTGTTTTTTTAGCATTGTTGTTAAATTTACTAATCCATACTCATTTGCTTATTACAATGGGGATCCACAATGATATAATCAAAATAAAAAAGTATATAAAGTTAGCAACATTTGCTCAAAAAAAGCTCACATTGGAATAACCAAACTTAGAAACATTTTAGCAACTTATCAAATTTCGGCCCTTGGATAATCAAAACTATCAACATTTTGCGAATAATTAAATTTAATTGTCTTCACATTTTCTCAATTAAATATACCATCATTACATAAAAACTTCCTTTCTTCCATTTTCAACATGTTTATAAAAAAATACTTTTAAAAACGGTTTTTATTTTTTTGCAAAAACAATTTTTTTATTAAAACTGTTTTTCCCAAATTTTTTTAATAAAGAAAAGAGATTGTTAAAGTTAGCAGTATAGAGATCCACAATATCATAATCAAAATTGGATAGCCAAAATTTACCGCATCATATTTTCAAATTACAAAAAAAAAACAAAAAAAAACAAAAAACTGTAAACATAGGAAATAGTCTTTTGTAAAAATAGTTTTGAGACTCATAAAAACTATTTATTAGAAATAGAAAATAACTTTTCAATTTTTTTAAGCGTAACTACGGTTTTTGGAAAAATAGTTTTTATATAAGAAAATATTTTGAAAAAAACAGTTTTAAAAACAAAACAGTTTTTTTTTGTATAGAAATGTTTTTTAAAAACAGTTAAAAAATAATTTCTGGGAGAAAATGTTTTTTTAAAACTAGTTTTTTTGGTAAAATATTTTTTTAAAAACATTGTATAAAAAGAAAGAGAGAGATAGAGAAATGGAAGAGAGCGAACTTTTTTTTTTGTAACGATGGTATATTTGATTGAGAATGTGGGGTTCATTAAATTTAGTTATTAGCAAAAGATTGCTAGTTTTGGTTATCCAAATTCCAAAATTTGATTATTTCTAAGGAGGTTGCTAAGTTTGATTATAGCATTGTAAACCTTATTTTACATCAATATTGTTAACTTTAAAAACCTCTTACTTTTGGTTATGTCATTGTGGATACTCTTATGAGCCATATTTTACACCGACATTGTTAACTTTAAAAAAGTTTTACTTTTGATTATAACATTGTGGATACTCTTAGATAATGGATTCCAGTCACTTAATTTCAAATGGTTAATGACTTTGATAAAACAATCAAGACATCGTTCTATATCCAGTATATACTCTTTTCCTAAAATTTTGGTCCATTTTTCTTTATGAAAATTGATTTCTACGCTTCCTTTTTTTTATAACCACACACTCTTTTTTGGATTTTAGTGTTGGAAGCGTATATATTTATTTTGCTAAAAGACAAAAGAGAGTGTGATATCAAAAAATAGAGTGTAGAAATCAATTCCCTTCTTTTTCTGAAAATCCTTGTTCATTTTGACTAGTCAACAAGAGCGGAGCCAGAAATCTCTTACAGTAGTGCCAATATTCAGACATATAGTACTTGATCTTCTTCTTATTTGCTAATCAAAAGTCAATATTAGTAACTGATCGCCATTAGGGAAGCGATATTGTGCAAAAATAATCTCGATTTTCATGAATTATGCATAGAAGTTTCCAATTCTTTACTCTTAGTTGAAAATGTGTATTTTGGAAATTCTAACATTCGATAAGTACCATCCACACTTTTGAAAAGTGATAATTTTGGGACAGATGGAGTATATACATTCAACATATGTAACATCACTATTCTGAAGATAACCTAACAAACTTCTTACGGCAGTCTTCATTTTTAGCACATTGTAAACCCTAACAAAATCCTAGGCAGCAGCTACTCCTTAGGCAATTTGTTGATGATAAAATTACAGTGACCATTAGCTTCTCAACGAACTGTTACTCCTGTGGTATTCGGTACGTAAACGTTAATTATGCCAAGCAATGATACAAGGTTGGGTAGCTCGCCACAGGAATAAAGTACTAGCAAGATATGTAAGCATAGCAAAGGAAGTTTCCTACATCTTAGAAAATCATGTAGCATAATCAACCCGGTTGATTACAAAAGCCGTGTCTCATATTACAAAAGTACATTGTGTCTCATATTACAAAAGTACATTTCGTTAACGCCAAAAGTAGTTTGGAAAAAAGACTTCCACAACCCAAGTTTGATGTCAATAACATGCTCAAATTTTTATTTTTATTTTAAAAAAAAACCCTTACAAACCTCCTCAGCATTCCTATTATTTCTTGCTATGACTATCTTGAAGACAAAACGCCTGCATAAGCCTCAATAGTGTTTTGTGATGCATCAGACAACTGCAATTTTACTCGTCTGGATCGGAAGCATTGGTTTGTGGTGATTTGGCAGGAGATCTAGTCAACGACCTCCTACATCACCATTCCTCCATCAATGGTGAACACCTGCATGACCAGAGTTATCATCAAGAAGCTCACAAGTACATGGTGAACGTAAAAGCTATAGCAAAGTGAGAATTTATGGTCACAAAATGGTGATTTGATGAAGAGTATTTGAAAACCTGTCCAGTAATGTAACTAGCGGCAGGATTGAGGGCCAAGAATTCCACCAGTCCAGCTATTTCTTCTGGTTGGCCATACCTTCCTGAATTGACAATAGAGAAAAATAATCAGAATTATTCAAACCCATTTGCTTTGTTTTGTTCACGAAAATAAGCTGCAGAAAGGTACTTTTGCCAATCAGGTAAACAAACACTGAAAATGAAACTAAGGACCACCGAACACTTGAATTACAGGTACACAGCATCAGACCAAAGACGAGATTTACTTAGTGATAGATGACATGGATTCGCAAATCATGCTTTCATGCAATAAATCTGAAAAGTTATCTATGATTTGTATTTGTGTGCTACTCTAATAAAAACTTAACACTCGTGGAGTTATAACAAAACCGAGATCGTGGAAAGAGATTTTGGAATTTATCAGAAAATGGAATCAGATAAAGAGGGGACAAACTTTTCAAATGTACAAGGAGACACAAAGGTGAGAGCCTTTCTGCATGGCTATGAGAGAGGGGATTCGAATCTTTTCATGTGTCTTACCCAATGGGATGGTTTCCAAGATTTTCTTCTCGATGTCTCCACCGAGCTTAGCAGTCATGTCAGATGCAATGAACCCTGGGGCAACAGCATTAACCTGTTGAATGGAAAGCCTAAAGTAAATAATGTTTTTCTATCTACTACCATTAGCTGCATCTTGTCCTGTGTCTAGTTTCAAGATCCAAATGGAAGAGTGAGGAGAACTCACATTAATATTCCTGCTGGCATATTCCTTTGCCACAGTTTTGGTCAAGCCAATTACCCCTGCTTTCGCAGCACTATAGTTGGCTTGCCCAACATTACCAACAAGACCAACAACTGATGCTATGTTGATTATCCTACCCTGAAACACGAGCAGTTAAATAAATAAGAGATTCGAAAGCAAAAAGACATCAGTCGTTCTCTGGAATCCAAAATTCTCTGACCTTTCTATTGTCGTACATCTTAATTTATTTCCTCATTTTCAGATATCATTATTATCTCAGTGACAGAGCTTGCTAAAACGCCTGAGCTTAACAACGATTGATTCTTTTGGTTCCGCAGAGTAAGCAACTTGCAATAAATCATTAAAGAGCAGGACATTTGGTACGTACACATTAACTACTTAAAGCCCCCACTTGAAGGAGTTCATCAAAGATTGTCCAGCTCCTTATGATCAGTAACGAAGTCGCATGCGGTGAGTGTTGAATTGAACATTTAACAAAAAGGAAATTTGACGCAAATTTGAGGGGAAAACCCCCAAGTGGAAACTCATTAAAACTAAGCTGAAAGCCTCTTCTCCCTGTCTTCACCTACCTCTCCCCACCAGCACAAAAACAAAAACCAAAAAAAGGAGGAAGAAGAAAAAAGTGTCTGAATGTTCCACTAATGACCATCATAATTAATGCAGTTAACCTGAGGAAGGAGTACCTTTTTCTTTTTCATCATAATTTTGGCTGCAGCCTGCAATGATTAGAAAAGGTAGGTCAAACAAAGATAAAAGCCAAATGCCTGACAACACTCAGAGCTGAAAATCAACACACACCTGAATGCATAGGTATACACCAGTCAGATTCAGATCGATAACTTCCTGCCACTGAGATGTCTTCATTCTCATCAATAAACCATCTCTAGTAATGCCTGAAACCATGGTGGAACGATTAGTGGACTAAATCTCAAATTGTTAATGACAGAATAGGAGGTATCTTCTCAGAACCTGCATTGTTTATCAATATATCAACAGTCCCCCATGCATCAACCGCCTGTAGACGCGACAATTATAAAGGATGCAAGAAGTAAGCAGCACATTTGAAACAAAAATAATCGACAAGAACTAGCAACATTTACTCACAGTTTTGATCATTGCTTCCACATCGGCTTCTTTTGAAACATCTCCCCCAAATGTAAGAGCCTGACCGCCACATGTTTCAATCTGCAAGAAATGGCAGCACATAATATAATCAATGATTTCTTACCCCACAGTTGGCCCAACTAAGGCCTTTGTTGTCCAAAGAATATACTATTGTGAGTGGGATAGCCTTACAACATGACCCCCCCAGTAAGAATAATTGGTCTTGTAGTAGTATAAACCATAAAGTACGCTCGAAAGATTTTCTACATCAAGTTCCTCTCAGTCTTAGTATTACCATAGGAAATGAACATAGGGTGCTTGATAGGGCAAGTGGGTGCTGGTTTTTAGACGGTAGAAGCAGGAAAAAGGCATAGGCATCACAGCAAGCTTAAAAAAACATTATCATGAATCAAGCAGAATCTACAACGGAGGCGTCTATAGAAAATCTAGGCATTCTTCCAGGCGAGGATACTACATGACAAACATAGCCAATGAGAGAAGAGATAACACTAGTGTCGACATTCTGAAGTAAAAATTTCTAATAAGCTGAAAAGAATTGTTCATATCAGCCCTATTATATCACTGAGCCACTAACCTCTTTGCAAACTTCTTCGGCCTCCTTTGATGACCTAGCATAATTAACCAAAACCTGTCAAAGAAAGTCCATAATCAGCATAGGAAGGAAGGGAAGGTGAATGACTCTACAACTCAATATGACATCGTTTATAACTCAGAGTAATAAGAAGCAAATAATTACAGCATCTACTCTACTCCATGCACCAAATTTATTATAGTCCCACAGGGCTGCAGTTACGTCCTTTATGTGCGAAGTAGAACAGAATATATCAGGCAAAACAATCAACTGATTTAGAGAGAGAAGTGTGGCAACCAGAATATCTTTGAGATCTTGTCATGGGTGATAAAGCTTCTTGTCCTTCAAATAATAGAGAATAAATCTCATACGTAAGCAAAACCGTAAAAATAAGGGAAATCATTTTTGCATTGTGCTCAGATTGAAAGTCATGGCTGAAAGTGAAAATTAGCTTCATGTTGACATACTTTCAGATTTAAATGGATCACTATCTCCTAGATATCTTCACATTAAATACTACACATCGATATGACTGCCTAAGGTTGGTTTTTTACTCCCCAAAAAAACGAAGCCACGAAGCAAGATGTTTATTCGAGGTATCGTGTTGTGGGTTTATAGCTATGTATATCCATATGATCTTCCATTCTTCTCCTTTCTTGCCATCAAGCATTTCCAGTTGAGAGTTGATACTCACAATATCAACAGTGTAACACCCATAACAATAGCTTCAACATGTTCCTCAGCTGATTTTTTCAAGAATGGCAGCCTATTGACCAAGTTTCTTTACAGAATCACTTTAACAATTACAACACTAGCCGTGACACTCTTCTTAGATTTTATTTGTTGCATGTGTATGTGGTGAGGCCGTGAGGTAGTGGGGAGCACTTGGTACATGGTAGCTCGTAACTTGGTAAATGTATATCAAAGAAACCTTACACATTCAATGTTAACTTTAGAATTTAGAGAGTACCCTTGAAAATTTGGCTGATGACTGGAGTAAGAGATACTCATCCTGATCATTCCACAAAACATACTGGTGATGGGTCTCGGAGGGGGCAGATTTGGTACAGGCCTGACATTTGGCATTATATGCAGAAAGTGGCTGCCTTCATATTCAAACCTACAATGTCAAGGTTACTAGGTAAAGTTTTCAGCCCTCCCAAACCCCCATTGACGGAAACTAAACTAGGTGCAGTTTTTTGTTTTCAAATGTTGATGATAAGTGACCGCTAATGCTACTCGCAAGCCAGATTTATTAACTTAGGATAGGAAAACATTCCCACAAATTCAGAGCATAATTGATGCAGAGGTACATCGTAGTAGTGACCAACTCAAATGTTTCCTACTTTGAGCAGCGAGGAATTGTCTGACCTTACAACCAGCTTTCCCCAAAGCCAAGGCAATGGCTCTGCCAATCCCTCTAGAGGCCCCGGTAACCACAACAACAGGAGCTTCCAAATCTTGAGACGCTTCAATGCTTGCTTGTTCAACAGTAGCAACCTGTGCTTTTACACCTGCATGTGGCACTACATAGTGCTATGAATCTTATGATACAAGAAGGTGGATGCAAAACAGGGAAATATTTATAGGTGAAACCTTAGTTGCAGGAAACGCCTCATCAGGCAACGTTTCTTGCCAAGAACCGCGGTTCCGCGGTTCCGTCCTCGGAAACGCCTGGAAACGCGTTCCAATCATGACCGGAACACGCTCCTGACCTAGACGGGGACTTACGCCCAAATTCGAAGCAAAACCGGATCGATCGGAGCGATTCACATAAACAAAGGGCAAATGGAATACATACAGGTTGTTCTCCGGAGATGGGCTTCCAGCGGCGTCGATTTATCCTCTCTCTCTATCTTCACTAGATAGGGATGGTGGAGGAATTGGAGGGAAATAGAAGAGATCGATTTGGGAAGGGGGAGAGCTGGGCGGTGAGCTGTGCCGCGGACGGCGGACCGCGGTGTTCCTTCTCTCTCTCCGTTTCCGTTTCCGTTTCTCTCTCTCTGTTTCTCTGTTGTATATAACATGTGTATGTTGTATAATATGTATGTAGATGGCAGAGCCGTAGATCAGCAGATGGCTTCTATTCTTTTTCTTTTTTGATCCGACGGATGGCTTCTATTCCTTTTGGAAAAAAAGATGGTGGACAGATGGCTAGTAGTTAGATTTTTGGGGAAGTGTAAAAATCAATTGCTTCTCATTGTATTTAAATTTCCGTTTGAAAAAAAGATGGACTGCTGGCTAGTAGTTAGAATTTTGGGGAAGTGTAAAAGTCAATTGCTTCATATTGTATAATTTTAATTTATTAGTATGTGTGCGCAATAATAGCTGTTGAACAATGAAAAATGAGCTCCATTATATTTTTTCTTTAATATTTTTTCTTTAATGGTGTTTGAGAGTGTTTTTTTTCCCTTTTTTCTTTTTTTTGAAAATGACCCCATTCTGGATTGGGTCTTTAAAAAATAAGTACTTATTTACAATTTTTAAGTTTAAAAATAATAGGCTTACTGAAATTAAAAAAATATGCACTGTGGATCTTGTTTGCAATTTAAGGGGTAGAATAATATAAAAACATAACAATATTTATTATTTTAATAAAAAAATTACTAGACGCTCCCGACGGCGCTCCCACACTTATATGATCATCCGCTCCCGCGCTCCCGCTCCCATCCCCGCTCCCGCTTCGTGCAACTAAGGGTGAAACCAGGAAAGACGGGCAGTAAGGCCCCTTAATAAAGTAAAGCTATTGATTGAGTTACAAAACCATGTACGGTAGATTCCTATGTTTATCATTTGCTACCAAGCTATGGGATAATGGAATAGAACAACGACCCCTAGCCTTGACATCACGACGAGAATGTTGAATTATCTTCGTTAAAGCACACAGAACTTTTCAACAGACATAAATGTTGCCGGATAATTAGATAGCGGAAACCAAGTACAATCCCTAGTCTTACTGGCATAAATGTTTCCGGATTATCTCCAGATTTGTTTTTAAACTACCTGAAAGTATAACGGAAGTACATGAAAACGATTTGTCTATTTGAAGCGTGCCTACCCTCTCGTACAAATCACTTCTCATTTTCTCCCAAAAGTTTCACATTATTTCTCATTGCTAGCATTTTCCAAATGGGAAAAATTCAAAATACCCCCCAACCTATACACCCAAATTCAATTAGACTCCCAACCTTTTAAAAACTTCAATTTTACTCCCAACGTTATATTCCGTTATCAAAATGCCCCCTTCCGTCCAAATTACTAACGGATTCCGTTAAAGGCTCCGTTAAATAGTATTTTAATCGAATTTCGATGATCCGAGCCGCTCAATGTGTTCAAAACGTGATTTTAAGGGTACTCGGGAGATATCAGCAAAAAAAATGATCGGGAAGGGCTTCATCTGAATAGTTTTTTATTGAACCATTCAATAAAAAACTGTTCAGATGAAGCCTTTCCGATCATTTTTTTTTCTGATTTCTCGCGAGTACCCTTAAAATCACATTCTAATCACATTGAGCGGCTCGGATCATCGAAATTCGATCGGAAAAGGGGAGGTACAAACCGAAGCAAAATTCGGACGTCCGTACTTGAATAAAATCGGGATCGATCCACATCTCCCCTTTTCCAATCGAATTTTGATGATCCGAGCCGCTCAATGTGTTTAAAACGCAATTTTAAGGGTACCTTTAAGAAATCAACAAAAAAAATGACCGGGAAGGGCTTCATCTGAACAATTTTTTATTGAATAGTTCAATAAAAAACTGTTCAGATGAAGCCCTTCCCGGTCATTTTTTTTGTTGATTTCTTCATTGTACCCGTAAAATCACGTTTTAAACACATTGAGCGGCTCGGATCATCAAAATTCGATCAAAATACTATTTAACCGAGCCTTTAACGGAATCCGTTAGTAATTTGGACGGAAGGGGGCATTTTGATAACGGAATATAACGTTGGGAGTAAAATTGAAGTTTTTAAAAGGTTGGGAGTCTAATTGAATTTGGGTGTATAGGTTGGGGGGTATTTTGAATTTTTCCCTTTCCAAATTGTGAACTGCATTGACGCCATTAAATCTCAAATCCTGTTTTCTGTAAAGTCAAGTGCACAACCACAGAGAAACACAAACTTTCAAATTTTACGGACAATCCACAAGGGAAAAATAATAATAATAATAATAATAATAATAATAATAATAATAATAATAATAATCACAAAAAGTCCATCTTCTATTGTCCAATCTCCAAATTTGTAATGACAGCAACTAAATTACGATTCATAACCAATTGAACTGAGTCAATGCATAGAGGAGTAAAAGAACGACGAGGAATTGAACCATGTACGACAAGTGGCGATGTTCAGGAATGCTTGTACATGGTTATACGCACATTTGTATTCATGCAGTGATTTATATATCGAAGAACCAAAAAAAACACGTCGAAAAAGGGGATGAAATCGATACCAGAGGAAGCGAAAGAGGACCAAGGTCCGCAGTTAGAGTTAAAGCTGTGTTGGAGCTGAATGGATCGAAGCCGGCCGCCAATGGGGGAGAAATTATTCCGGATAAGAGGGGTCTTTAGATCGCCGGAATGCTGAGGTGAAGTTACGGCGGATTTGAGGGCGGCGATGGCCGATCCGGCAACGGAAGAAGCAGCCATGGAAGCTCCGGCGAGTCTCCGGAAGGCGGCGATGGAGGAGAGAGAGGATTGAGAAATGACCAAGGCAGCCACGGAGAAAAGTTCAAGAGGGAAAAGCTTTGGAAGCTCCGAAGTCACCTGAGAGCAGCGATGAATACAAAGACTTGGTGAGTTGGTGGGTTTTAGTTGAGAGTCTTGAGACTTGGTGAGTTGGGGAAATTTCTGTTTTCACCCCCATTCTTCTCAAGTACTCCACCTACAGCCAATTTTTCGGATTCGAATTACATCAAATGGATTTGGACAAGTCGGATTCGGAGTGAAGTTTTTAATTACTATTTTGGATTCAGATCAAATTTGGATTATGTCGGATCCGAATCACATTCGTGTAGGGTAGTGCTGCGAAAACACTCCCTGCCAAAAATTGGCATGGAGAGACCGTATATTTGGGGGATAGAGCAAATGAGAAGAGAGTAGATAGACCCGCCAGCTAAAATTAAGATCACCTCTAATATTTTGAGCCATTTTTTTCTGAGTAAAAATTATTTTTGTCATAATATTTTGTCAGGTTTTAGGAGAGTTACTTTAGGAAATTGAAGTGGTGTTCCGCTTTTTGGAAAAGAACTTTTTTTCCAAATGAATGTAATTTCAAAAAAAGAATTAGGGTTCTACCTCAACTCCCTGCGACACGAACGCTGGTTAAACTTGTTATAGCACGTCTTGCTATAAACCACGAATACTGCTCGATCTTCTACCTTACGATCTTCTACCGTATTCCCCACACGTCTAGAACACGAACCGAGTGTGGACTCTTTCGTGATCTGTTTGCTCTCTCTAAGCCTGCCTCTATTTACTGAATAATAGAAAAATATCCGTCTGACCTAGAGAGCATAACGTGTATATATAGGGCTACGATAGAGACCTAAGGAGTAATAAGTCTGGGCTCCTAGTGTAAATAAGAAAACCTAATCCTATCAGGATTCTATTTCTTATCAAATATAATGAAAATGAAAAAAAAAATTCAATTTTTTTTTGCACCGTTTAAAAGATCTTAATGAGATCTATCAAACAAAATCCATATTGGTAGAAAATTATTTGCGTAAACACATGATTTTTGAGCTTGAAATTACCTTCTTTTTCAAAAAGTTCTTGTTTTGCAAAAGTGGAACACCACCTGATTTTGTCACTCCTCTTTTTGTTAATGTCACTCATTTTCTCTCACAAAACAAATCATTTTATACAGACACAAAGGGAAGTGATATTAGCAAAAAAGGAAATGACAAAATCACTCCCCTTACTTTAATGATATCAAATACAATAGTAGTAGTATTTATGTTAACCATTAGGTCACCTGAAATAAGAGATTTAAAACCAATAAGATAGCAATACAAAAACGCTAAGAGCATGTACATCAGAGGAGGGAAAATGCATTTTTAGATATTTTGCAGAAGAAAAACACAAAAAAGATGTTGCATCAGAGGAGGTAAAACAGAAGATAAAATGCATTTTGATGAAATGGTTCGGTATTAATACCGAAGAACTGTTCATGTGCTTTCCCTTAAACAATTAGTTTCTCTCTCCTTAAGGGGGGGGGGGGGGGTATCTGATGGGTATGGGTAGGTAAAGTAGAGATGCTGTAGCAGGAGGGATGGGGTATCCCATGAATATGGGCAGGTAAAATGTACTGTTTATAGCTATCACAACTAGTGCACTTGCTCTAAAGTGCCAATGTGGGGCTTGCCATTTTTTATGGGCTTAATTGCAAGAACACCCTCTTAACTATCATTTTTTAGCAACTTTACTCCCTTAACTACCAAACTGCCCAACTACACTCCATTAACTACCAAATTCAAGCAACTTCACCCCCTCCCCAATTTTTTCGTTAAAAAAATGGACGGACTGAAAGAAAATGACCAACGTAGCCCTAAGTTTAAAAAAATAGTTTCAATAAGTGTTGGTCGTGAGAGGGGGTTCTAAGTTTAGGTCAGGTGATGTAGAGGGAGGAAAGAGATCATGCAGAGAGAGGAGAAGATCTGGTGTGGAGGAGAGAGAAAGGGGGTATAATCTGGTGTAAAGGGGAAAGAGAGAGAGAGAGAGAGAGAGAGAGTGTGTGTGTGTGTGTGTGTGTAACACCCCAAAAGGGCAGTTTGGTATGTTGAATTAATTTTCCATCCAACTTTGCAATTTTCAATCCAAATTCCTAACAGAATTGGACGGAAAATGGAGGAGGGGGTGAAGTTGCTCAAATTTGGTAGTTAAGGGGGTGCAGTTGGAGAGTTTGGTAGTTAAGAGAGTGAAGTTGTCAAAAAGTAATAGTTAAGGGGGTGTTCTTGCAATTAAGCCTATTTTCTGTCATAAAAGTCATTTTCTGGGTTCAAAATTTGTTGACCATTGGAGGTCATTTTTGAGGTCTCATGCGAAACAGTCCTGCTATGAGCAGGGACACTTCGCAGGGACAATTCGCAGGGACAATTCGCAGGGACAACGCGTTTGGTTCCATTTTGAATTCCGAAAAAATCTAGAAAAATATCAATAAATTTTTGAATATTATTTTATGGAGCCCTGTAAAAAATCAGCTCCAGCGGATATCAGTAAGTATTACTTTTGGATAAGTAGGGGCAAAAAGACAGTTTCGCCCGTACTTATCCAAAAGTAATACTTACTGATATCTGCTGGAGCTGATTTTTTACAGGGCTCCATAAAATAATATTCAAAAATTTATGGATATTTTTCTAGATTTTTTCGGAATCCAAAATGGGGCCAAACGCGTTGTCCCTGCGGATTGTCCCTATTGTTAGAATTTTTGCATGCGAAATAATGACTTTGATTTGAGATGCTCTGACCCATTTTTCTAAACGGTAGACTTATCAGTTTTTGTAGAGGAGATACACGTGCATGATTTTTATTTTTATTTTGTTTTTGAAAACCAATTATGCATGGCATGATTAAGAAATTTAATCGTCAATCTTCTCAAACAAATATTTTGCTTTTTAAAACTTTCTTACAGTATAAATTATAGAAGCAGCCAAGTTGGCTGGGCCAACTAGACCTGTTTCCGAGTCATATACTATAATCAAAATTTGGGAAAAAGCGACCATTTCCAACTTAACAAAACAATTCAGACAAAATTTCTCCTCACCCCAAAGGTTTGGCCAGATGGTTATGAGAAACCAGTAAATTCTCCTCCAATTACGTTACATGTTCTATTTCCACAAAGGCCAAACATATCCAATTTGGGGCCACTAAAGGTTTACCCGATCGTTAACTTCTAGGCTCCAAAATTAGTCGAGGTTTGCACAAACTGGCCTGGCCATTCGATTATTAAAAAAAAAGGACACAATTTTTCTAAAACCCATTTCAAATTAAATACTCCCTCCATCCTTTTTTAAGTGTTCTGCTTCGTAATTCTAACTTATTAAAAAGACATCATCATTACATCTTTCACATCGACTTTTACCTCTACTTTCTCTCCTTACCCTCTATGAAACATATCATTACATTTTTACTCACTAACTTTTCAAAATGAAATCTATTTTTAAGGGCAAAATGGAAAATTCACCGACTTTTACCTACTAACTTTACAAAATGAACACTTATTAAGGGACAGCTTAAAATAAAATATTGAACTCTAAAAAAAGAACGGATAGAGTAGCGCACATGATGTCATTTAAGCAAATACCGAATCACAAAAGTCAATCACATTTGCCTCACGCTCTAGATTTCACTACCTCAATTATAACAAAATTATATAGGGGAAATTACAATAAGCCCCCTTCAACTATACCTCGGTAACGAGTTGCCCCCTTCATCATTTAACTCGGACACTTAATCCCCTTCATCTTTTATGGCGTGACACTTAACCCCCTGCCGTTAGTGAGCCGTTAACGGAATTGCTGAAATTACCAATTTACCCTCTTTGAGCTATTTTTGTTTCGCTTATAACTTTTCGTAGGAAACTCTGTTTCAGCCCGTTCTTTTTTCAGAACTCTTGTTTTTTCCTCTATTTTATGGGTCTATAATAATTTTAGTATGGTTACTTTACGCTTTCTAAGGTTAGAGTTGCGTCCTAGATATTCAGTGATCA
Organism: Rhododendron simsii; assembly: GCA_014282245.1. Classification (NCBI taxonomy): domain Eukaryota; kingdom Viridiplantae; phylum Streptophyta; class Magnoliopsida; order Ericales; family Ericaceae; genus Rhododendron; species Rhododendron simsii. Next base: position 17,088,040 of record CM024964.1, on the reverse strand, counting down.
GCAGATTGGATACTGCTAGTTATTGTCTGTTCAATGCAGCTAGCTAATCGTTCCTCTGCAAATGGTGTAGTGGTTGGAATATAGGTCAACCGGCCACCGGGCCTTCATCCGGGGGCTGCCAAAAAGCAAAAAAAAAAAAACAGAGCACTCTGTTTTTTTGTCTCTCTCTCTCTCTCTCCCTCCTACTTCCAAATGCCCACTATTTGTAAGTTTTGAAAATATATTAGAAGTGAAATTAAAATTGTAGATGTAGTTGGTGTACTTCATTAGTAGAATGGTATTGGCAAGTACTTGAGATTATATCATGTGGATTGATTCAAATTGGTCAACTAATTGGCTAAACACTTAATAAAAGAAATCGATCCATTGTGGTCAATTGGAATGATCTGTGAAATTGGTTAATTAATCACTTAGGTTATGTTTGGTAGCCATTCTATTTTCAGTTTTTATTTTCAGAATTTTCAAAAATTAACTTTAAAAGTTTGTTTGGTGTGCTACTTTCACTTTTAAATTCTGGTAATTACTTTCACTATTTTCATAATTTGAGAAAGTAACAAAATCCAACTCTCACTAATTTTAGAAACAAAAAATTCTGGAGGTCCTTTTTTTTATTTCCTTCCACACCCCCCTCCTCTCTCTCTCTCTCTCTCCCAGGCCGTGGAAGCTACTCTCTCTTGAGGAATTTTTCAGTGTCGAGTGTACCACGTGGTGTCCGCTTGGCACATCCAGGTTGTCTAAAAGTGTTTTGAACGGTTCGGTGTACCACGGCGTTGCGGAGAGTTGCGGTGTTGGTGGAGATGCAACAGTTGGATTGTAGCGTGTTTTTTTTGCTTTGTCTCTTTCTCTCTCTCTCTCCTACTTCCAAAAAAAAAAAACAGAGCATTTCTGGGTCTTTTAAGTTTATCCAATCTGCTGATCAATGAATATCTAGGACGCAACTCTAACCTTAGAAAGCGTAAAGTAACCATACTAAAATTATTATAGACCCATAACATAGAGAAAAAACAAGAGTTTTGAAAAAAGAACGGGCTGAAACAGAGTTTCCTACGAAAAGTTATAAGCGAAACAAAAATAGCCCAAAGAGGGTAAATTGGTAATTTCAGCAATTCCGTTAACGGCAGGGGGTTAAGTGTCACTCCATAAAAGATGATGGGGGTTAAGTGTCCGAGTTAAACGATGAAGGGGGCAACTCGTTACCGAGGTATAGTTGAAGGGGGCTTACTGTAATTTCCCCAATTATATATGCAAAGTAACATATCCATAACCTCTCACTTGAATAAAGCCGTGTTCCAGAAACCTTCTTAAAAAATAAACAGCTTATTTCATATTTTCAAACTCAAAAATAAAGTAAATAAAAAATAATTTTTCAAATTTTTTTGCATTGTATAAAAGATCTCATCATGATCTTCCAAACAAGATCCATATTGCATATTTTTAGATTTCAATAAGCCCATAATTTTTGAGTTTGAAATTGCCTTTTTAAAAAATAAAGACTTTTTTTAAGTTCCGGAACGGAGCCTAAAGACCCTATGCCACAAAATACTAATTAACTACAAAAGGTTGGCACCAATATCATAAAGACAAACTTTGGCCCCCACAAAATACTACTACACTCAGGGATGGAGCTATGGAGGGGCAAGTAGGGGCGGGTGCCCCTGCAAAAAGAATTTTTTTTTTACTTATTATATGTGTTGTGGCGTGGCACTTTTTTATATGCTTGTCGCTTTATCTTTTTTAATGTTATTTGATTTTCTATCTTGAAGGTATGGTGCAAAGGTCATCGCCGCAGCAGGCATTCTGCATAGGCACGACACGTTTAAGAGTGCCACGCCACGACACATGCACAACACAAGCACGAAAAAAGCACTGGCACAACACAACATGATTAAAATTTTAAACATACAGAATAATTAATCACAAAAGTAGATGTAAACTATGTGTACACTCTTTGTCCTATAATTGATGTGTCAAAATGTTGATGATTACAAATAAAAAAGTATTACATTCATTTTTAAATTTGCAATTGATTGTCGATTGATAGTTGATGCGTAGCATCTAAACTAGTGAAAATGTACTCAAACTATAATGATGCAACTCTTACCTATTTACATTCATTGTATTACGAAATTGCAATTTTCCATAACATTTTGTATTTTTTCAGTTTAATTATTTTATTTTAGCATTTTTTATGCAAAATTGGCCGGTCGCATATTTTATTTAAATTCTTTTGGGAGCATAATTTATGAAAAGCATAATTAAAGTATGGAGTAGTACTCATGTTGCTATTTTTTACATTTTTGAGTTTTAACCTATTCACGTTATTATGCACATTTCTTTTTCGTTTTTTGTCTCGCATACATAGTCGCCCCTTCGTAATGAAATTACTAGCTCCGTCCCTGACTACACTGTCTTCCGATAAGGAATTAATGTAACATATCGCAAAACAAGCTCACTTCCCTATCCCATTTACATGCTTCGCAACTCGCATCATCCTCCACTTCGTGTCGCCCATCCCATGTCTCCTTCAATCTGCTTGTATTTTCATGGCAGCAACTTCTGCTTTGTCGACCCGTAAGGTGGTTGTTGATCCACATTGAGCGAATAACGGCCTCGATTCTCTTTCGACACTCTTGGAATATTGCGAAGCGAGTTGATTGTGAAGTAGAACCACTCTTCATCGCATTTAGAAGCTTTAAACCTTCTATGCTTGATTGTCCACCCATACACACTAGTATAATACCGTACACGTATGAGGCTTCAGCGTGACCTTTTTCTGATGCTCTCCTCAACTTCTCAAGCCCAGATTCCATTCTCATTGAACTAAAGTACTCAACCTATTCCAATAAGATAGTAGTCATCAACACTACTTTGTTATCTGATCATGAATTTATGGATTAGAATCTGTACTAAGTAGTTTAATTTTGATGGCTTCGTCAAAAGAAGTTAATTAGAGCTTGGGGCACTGTCTCAACCTAACTAACAAATCAATTAAGTAGAGACAAATCATATAAAGGTTCCCACGAACATTCAAAGTTAAATAAGTTAGTATGAGATTAGGAAAAAGAGATTTTATTACCATTCCTTGTCTGTACAGGGCCTCCGGATTTCCACCCTCCACGCACCGATTCAAAAATAAACTCACTTCCTCGGATTTAAGCCATTGATTCACTGGAAATCCCATTATTGATACTTGCTCGAGGATACATTCTTCCTCGGCTTCTCTTCTAAAATCTTTGCAACTATTGATAAGAAGGCAAACACAAAAATGCAGGCATTATGACATGCAAAATACATGAATCATTCATGTAAATTTAGAAACTACTGCTAAACATATATTTCGTGTGTACATTGCATGATTCAATTATACCCTTCGTCTCTAAATAAATGTTTAGCCCGTAAGGCCTTTAAAAACATGCATTTTTGTCGTTCAAATTTTTTTCAAAAAATGGGAAAACAATACCTTTGCAATTTTTTTGAACCAAGAAACTGCATGTTTTTAAAGGCATTGGTTTTCAGACCAAATATATATTTAGGACAAGAAATTGGACACATATAACTCTAACTCAAATTCAAAGCTAGTATGGAACATTGAACAAAAGAACAAGAAAGGAAGAGGATTGCAGGGAGTGAATTGAATGACAGACCAAAAAAAACAAAAAAAATTCAAAGCTTGCATGCGGAGAACCAGTGCAGCTCACCGTTCGAAGAAAAAAGAACAAGAGGAAACAGAGGACTACGGGTAGTTAGCGAATGAAAGGAAAAAAAGAATAAGTTGAAATTTCTTCATTGCGACGAACCTAATGCAGGATGTCCCGGGCCAGTTTATTCACACCTCAGACTGATCTCTACAGTCATTTCACACGTTTACACATAGGAGTGAGGTGACTCCAAGAGTACGTATTTACATATATGTGGCATGAATATCGATGATCAGTTTGATAAGATATATGATAGCATGCACATAATGGGTCACAAATCAGTGGAATTTGTACGTACGTAATCCAAGACAAGTGAACGCGAGGAGAAGGTGACTAATTACCATAATTTGGAGTTGATGAGGTCGGTGAAAGAAGAGGAAGCGACCCGGGCAAGAACATTGACCAACAAATGGGAAGGAAGAGAGTTGATCATGGCAGCAGAATTGTTTCCTTTTTTGTTTCCGAACAAGATGGAATTTGTGTAATAGTCGTAAGTATACTTGATCGGTTGGTGCTTTAATTAATTAATGTTTGTGCATGAGATTGCCAACGCAACAGAGTCGTGTCTGCGTGTATAGGTTTCTGGAAAACTCAAGGAGAGAATATTATTAGGAAAAGGAAACATTACTGCCAGCTTGCAGGAATTACAAAGTCCTGGACTCCTAGTCCTTGTGGGATTTTATTTTGCAACCGACTCACAAAATTAGGAATTTTAGTCCTCTGTCTAGTGTGGGTTATTTAAATTTTCGGATTTGAGTATAGATTTAAGGCCCGTTTTAGCTTAACAATTACTCTGTAAGCTGGTTTTTATTGCCTTTATTCAAAAATAAATTCAAATTTATTAGTTTTTGTCAATCTTTTTTTGGATTATTCGTTTGTCTCGACGGAAGGATTCTAAGAAGTAAAAAATTGTGAACCAAATTATATATTTTTGAATAAAGTACAAAAATTCTCCAAAAAGTCTGTCTGTTTTGGATTATTTTTTGTCTCTAGTGAACTTTTTTTACTTTTTAAATTGTTCTTGTCGAGACGAACCCATATCCGGAAACAATGACGCAAAATTAATAAATGCAAAAAAAAAATTAAATTATTTTTCGAAAACTTATAAAATTATTATAAAAGTAAACCATGAAACTAACTAAAAGAGGGGATATATATAGTACTTATAAAAAGGGGGTAAGAATTACCGGTTATATATAGAATTTTAGGAATCAAACCATATTTAACAGTTCTAAAACATTGAGAGCCATAATTAGAATGTTACACATATGGAACCAAACCATTAAACCGGTCTAGTCTGATTTGGTTCGATTTTCGGTTCTAAACCTTGTTAATTAGCATCTAAAGATTGCCAAAAAAAAAAAAAACCATGAATTACATACTACTAGTTCTTTAAAATAGCTAACAAAATACAAAGCAAAATAATTACAACAGCTTCATTAATCTTAAAAACTGAATTTGTCAAAAAAAAAAAAAAATCTTGCAACTTATTCATAGAACTACAGCCAATAAGCCAACCCACAAAATAGATGTAGAAGCCCAACAAATAATTAAAACAACTACTAAAATACTGTGACACAAAAGCTTGGACAAGACGTGGGATGTATTCAATATACTCTTTATTGATTCAAATGCAACGTATTTACTGACGGAGTTTTTAGACACAAAAGCCAGTCCGGTTCGCTTCCAACCACAATTTACCATTATGGAATCATGGACCGAACCATTATATCTGATTCTCATTTTTTAAGACCCAAAACGAATCCAATAAACCACATAATTACCAATAAATAGACTGGTTCAATTGGTCCGGTTTACCATTATTTCAATTTTCTTGGAGACATCTAGCTAGAGAGAGAGAGAGAGAGAGATTTGTAGTGGCCAATTTGCATGCCAAATTCCGGTATCAGGTCTTCTTACTTTTACCCAAATATTTTTAGAAATATCCATTTTGGGTTTTGTTTTAGATATTTCTAAAAATATTTTGATAAAATTTATAATTTTTTATTTTTTCGATTCATCTTGAAAAGACGAAACAATAATCTACATACAAAACTAACAAACGTGAATTTTTTTTTTTGAATAGAGACAATTCAAAAAGCCTTAAAACCCTTATAGAGGAACAAGGCCTTAGTTAAAACATCAATGGCATTGATATCAAAAATCAAGAAAAACGTACAGGTGTACAATGAATTTTGGCTAAAAAATTCTTCTTGATTATCTTTTGGTCTGTTTTCAAATTTCTCCTCATATTTTAGTGTGATAAATTTTTTTTTGGAATTATTGATTAATCTCGACTGAATGAATCTAAAAAGTAAAAGTTATGATCAAAATCTTTAAAAAAAATCATTCGAAACAAAAGTAATAAAAAATAGAGAAACTTTATGTGTTATTTTTATCTTCATTTAGTATTTTTTGTTACTATAATTTTGGACATATAGATTTCTATCACATAGACGAATCAATAGATTATAAAAAAATAACAACAAATCAATAAAAGGATAAACCTCTTTGAAAAAATTAACAAAAAATAATCTGAAACAATCACTATTAAGCTAAAACACATAGTACTTCATCCGTCCCTTTTTAAATGTCCAACTTTATAACTCCAATTTATTAAGGGTCATCATCATTACACATTTCATATCAACTTTTACATTCGCTTTCCCTACATACCCTTTATGAAGACATTATTATTACACTTTTACTCTCTAACTTTTCAAAATAGAATCAATTTTTAGGGGCAAAAGAAAAATATACTAACTTTCACCTACTAACTTTACAAAATAGACAGTTATTAAGGGACAACTCAAAATAGAATATTGGACCATAAAAAAGAGACGGAGAGAGTATTATTTTTTCGGAAAATTCCCAAAAAAGCCTCTAGAAATTCCCAAAAAAGCCTCTAGACTATCGCCAAAATATCTCAAAAACCTCCAAACTTCAATAAATGTTAATTAGACCTCTAAACTTGTCAACATTTCATCAATTACACCCTGCCGCATGTTTTCGTCAATGTACAAATGGAGGATGGCTATGTGGCCCATAAACCCTTGTCTTTGGATGGAAAACAGGCAAATTAGGGTCATTCCCTCTTCTTACCCAGAGGATATTGTATTTGTAGAAAAATCAATCCCAATTCCTACCATTTCCCACCCCTTCCTCTCCATTTATACATACTTAGACACCCTATCCTCCATCTTCACTCCTTGCTTCAACAGATTGAAATCCTAGAAATCAACCTACAATCTTCCTTCCAATCTGCAACATGAGGAATGAAGGTGACATCTCCAACTTCATGGGTCACAATCCATGTGTTGTTTGTGGAAACTGCAAAGATGAAAACCTCTTGGACAATGGTGAACCCAAAAACCCATAAGCATATCCTTGCATGCTCCAAACCATAGTTGTCCTGTAATCCTAATCAATGCACTCTAAATTTCTAGAACAATCACTTTATCATTTTAAGAAATTTAATCGCCATTTTAATATCTTCTCAAACATTTATTTTGCTTTTAAAACTTTCTTAGAGTATAAATTATGGAAGCAGCCAACTAGACAAGTTTCCCAGTCATATAATCAATCGAGAAGTGCTACTATACACACCCCTTATTTAGGTGTGTATCATATGCACCCTCTTTAATTACCATTAGATGCTTGAAAAATGACCTGAACCCTTTAAAATGTTGCGAAAGGATACTAACAAAAAATCTGTTACCAGTGCTACAGGTAAACCCTGTGAATTAACCAAAATGGAAAGAAAATCCCACCTCTCACTTTCTTTCCAACTAGCGTATATCTTTCTTTTCCTTCGACGAAACCAGCCTAATTTTATTTTTGATAATTAATTTATGTTAAAAATAATAATTTTATTTTTTAAAAACTTTGAAGCTAAAATTATTTCAAGTGGAAAAAATTTACTTCATCAAAATAGGTTCTCGATAATTACTAAAGGAAAAAGATACTATCATTATCATAATGTATTAAAAAGTCCAGGCATTTTTTACAGGATCTTTAAAGTGTTTCATATTTTAAGTCTTTTTTTTTTGGAAATATTATGAAGTTTAATATTTTTCACAACATCTTTAATTGCGTAGTGAATTTTCACATAAATAGTCCAACTAAAAAGAATAGTGAAGTCGATCATCTATATTAATAAGTAGGAAACACTAACAAAAAAGTTAATATGTGATCAAGAGAGTGATAGTGACGAGATAAATTTACCAATACATTTTAGGTTATGTGTAAAAGACAATAATATTTAGGACGTGCTATTTATTTTTTGGTCAATAGACGTACTACTAGTATTTTGTGAATTAGTGCAAGCGTCCGAATTACAAATAACTAATACTCGTATTAGATAATGTAATCTATTACAAGTGTTATCAATACCAATCAATTACGTAATTGAAACCGCATAGAAATATAATCTACCATGTAATCAAATATTTGTGTTATTTAGAACAATTGATTTTTAAATCTATTGCAATGTTGTTTTTAACTTATTTCGCAATTGATTAGAGGACTTATTGAGGCCCATCAATTAGCAAATCGATTGAGTAATCGACTTCACATTGTTACCCAATCGTACTTAATTCAATTACAAAATTGATTATATTGTCTAATCGATTACATAATTGAACATAATAGAATTGATTACATATTCAATTATGATGTCTAATCGAATATGTAATCAATTACTATATATTTATTTTAATATCTAATCAATTGAAAAATTAATTATAAAGTCTAATCGAGTATGGAATTGAATATTCACATAATAGATTACATATTTGATTAACTACCGTTAAAAAAAAAATTGATTAAGTAATCGATTGCACAATTGATTATAGAAAAGTTATGAAATGGACTAAAATGTTATGATTTCGTAGTGAAAATGTTACGAACTGAAAATGTTACGATTTTTTTTGTAAAGTTATGAAACACACAAAATGTTATGATTCTAAAATTGTTATGAATCTGTTGCTAAAAAGTTACGATTCATTCGTAAAAGTTACGATATGCACTAAAAGGTTATGATTTGCAAGAAAAATGTTATGAATCAAAAATTACGAATTTTTGGTATAAAAGTTACGATGGACCTAAAATGTTATGAATGACCGGTTCAGCAGGTAATTTTTTATGAGGTGGCACAATATGGACCACCCAATAGGTGCATATGATATGCACTTTAAAGGGGTGTGTATTGTAGATTTCTCCTAATCGATTTGGGAAAAAGCGACCATTTTCTAACTTAACAAAACAATTTGAGACAAAATCTCTCCTAGCCCCAAGGGTTTTGGCCAGATGGTGGGGTTATGAGAAACCAGTAGTGTTCCTTCATTACATTACAATGTTACATTTTCATTTTCACGAAGGCCAAAAATTTCCAACTTTAGGGCCATTGGAGGTTTATCCGGTCGTTAATTTTTAGGCTCCAGAATTAGTCGAGGTGTGCACAAACTGGCCCGGATATTCAATTATAAAAAAAATGAAGACACAATTTCTCTAAAACCCATTTCGAATTAAATAGCGCACATGATAGTATATCTAAGCAAATACCAAATCACAAAAGTCATCACATTTACCTCTATCTAGGGGCTCTAGATTTCACTACCTCAATTTATAACAACACTATATGTAAAGTAACATATCCATAACCTCTCACGTTAATAAAGACCCTAAGCCACAAAATACTAATTAACTACAAAAGGATGGCACCCATATATGATATCAGAAAGACAAACTTTGGCCCCAAAACCAAACTACTACATTGACTTCCGATAAGGAATCAACGTAACATATCGCAAAACAAGCTCACTTCCCTATCCCATTTACAAGCTTCGCAACTCGCATCATCCTCCACTTGGCTTCGCCCTTCCCATGTCTGCTTCAATCTGCTTGTATTTTCATGGTAGCAACTTCTCCTTTGTCGGCCCTCGAGGTTGTTGTTGATCCACATTGTGCGAATAACGGCCTCAATTCTTTTTCGACAGTCTTGGAATATTGCGAATCGAGTTGATTGTGAAGTAGTACTTCCCTTCATGGCATTTAGAAGCTTTAACCCCTCTACACTTGATTGTCCACCCATACACACTAGTATAATACCGTACACGTATGAGGCTTCAGCATGACCTTTTTCTGATGCTCTCCTCAACTTCTCAAGCCCTGATTCCATTCTTGTTGAACTGAAGTATTCAACCTATATATTCCAATGATAGGCAAAGATAGTAGCTAGTCATTACAGTACTTTGTTAACTGATGAATAAATGGATTGTAATTTGTAACTAGTTTTTGATGGCTTCGTCAAAAGAAGTTAATTTGAGCTTGGGGCACTGTCTCAACCCAGTAATGATTCTCACACATATCTTTTTCACATATCTTGCACATATATTTTTGTGGGGCTCATATTGGGGTCCCACAAAATGATCCGAACCATTCATCTTTTTTAATATATTTTTTAGAGGGTTCCTGCAAAAAATCAGCTCCAACGGATATCGGTAAGGGCTTTCTCAGAAATTGTAGGGCGAATCATTCTGTTTTGCCCTATGAATTCTAAGAAAGCCCTTGCCAATATCCGTTGGAGCTGATTTTTTACAAAACCCTCCAAAAAATATTTTTAAAAAAATGAACGGTTCGGATTATTTTGTGGGACCCCGATATGAACCCCACAAAAATGTATGTGCAAGATATGTGCAAAAACATATGTGCAAGTAGCACTGTTGGTCTCAACCTAACCAACTAGTCAATTAAGTAGAGACAAATGATATGTTTGCCCGAGCATTCAAAGTTAAATAAGCTAGTATGAGATTAGGAAAGAGAGATTTTGTTACCATTCCCTGTCTGTAGAGGGCCTCCGGATTTCCAATCTCCACGCACCGATTCAAGAACCAACTCACTTTCTCGGATTTCAGCCATTGATGAATCACTGGAAATTCCACCATCGATACTTGCTCGAGCACACATTCTTCCTCGGCTGCTCCTCTGAAATCTCTACAGCTATCGATAAGAAGGCAAAAACAAAAATGCAAGCATTATGACATGCAAAATACATGAATCAGTCATGTAAATTTAAAAATTATTGCTAAACATATGTGTGTACGTTGCATGATTCAATTATATCCTCCGCCTCCAGCCTCCGGATCTAAATAAATGTCCGGCCCGCAAACCTAGGCCCTTAAATATATGCATTCTTTTTGTTAAAAAAAATTGAAAAAAAGTCACCTTTGCAATTTTTTTCAAATTTTTTGAACAACCAAAAAAATGTATGTTTTTAGAGGCCTTGGTTTTTGGTCCGGATATTTATTTAGAGACGGAGGGAGTACGCAATAATGTCTTAAAAATAAATTGGACTCATATAACTCAGATTCGAAGCTAGTATTGGAACATTGAACAAAAGAACAAGAAAATAAGAGGATTGCAGGGTGTGAATGAGAGACAAAAAAAAAAAAAAATCAGAGCTTGCATTACAATTTACAGCCAACCTAATGCATGAATGCAGTTCTATAAATATAGCAAACAAACGCATGTTTTGCAGGTATAGTAACCAGATCGATAAAAGAAGTAGGAATTAATACATGCGCAGAATCAGTGCGGCTCACCGATTGAAGAAAAAAGCTAGAAGGAGAAAAAACAGAGGACTATGGGTTACTGGGTAGGTTAGCGAATGAAAGGATAAAAAGAATAAGTAGAAATTTCTGCATTACGACCAACCTAATGCAGGGTGTCCGTGGCATGATCAGTGATAAGATGTATTTATGATAGCATCCACATAATGGGTCACAAATAATTAGTCGAACAGTGGAATTAATTTGTACGTAATCCAAGACAAGCAATTGAATGCGAGGAGGAGAAGGCCAGGTGACTAATTAGTACCATAGTTTGGAGTTGAAAAGGTCGGTGAAGGAAGAGGAGGCAACCCGGGCAAGAACATCGACCAACAAATCGGAAGGAAGAGAGTTGATCATGGCAAAATTGTTTCCTTGTTCTAATTCTCCAGCTGGAATGTTAGATGCAAGAATCATGATCATGATATAGCTAGCTAGCTTAGCTAGATGTTAGTAGAGAAAGCTGTGGTTCTTTCACAGAAGAAAAAGCACAGGTTTGTGTATACTGGTCTTTATATATATAATGGGGGCTAGCTAGCTGCAAATCCAAAACCGAGTGGAAAAAGGAAACCGGCCAGCTTCACGTTCAATGAGAGTTAATTTCCTTCTAGTTCCTAATTAATTAATTGATTGTTTCCTTATTGTTTTCGAACAAAGAAAGGAATTTGTGTAATACTCGGTTTGTGCATGAGATTAATTGCCAACACAACAGAGTTGTGTCTGGTGTGTATAACTAGGTTTCTGGAAAACTCAAGGAGAGAATATTATTATTAGGAAAAGGAAACATTAATGCCAGCTTGCAGGAATTAGAAAGTCCTGGACTCCTGGTCCTTGTGGGATTTTATTTTCCAACCGACTCACAAAATTAGGAATTTTACTCCTCTATCTACTGTGGGTTATATATTTTAGTAAAAGATTTGAATATAGGGCCTGTTAGATTTAAGGTCCGTTTTAGCTTAATAATGTAGTACCTGCGTAAGATGGTTTTTTTTTTTTTAATCTTTATTTAAAAATAAATTTGCATTTATTAGTTTTTGTCAAAAAAATTTTTATTGAAGTTTGGAGGTTTATGAAACATTTTGGCTATAGTTTAAAGGCTTTTTGAATTTTCCCTCATTTACTGTTTGTTTTCCAACCAAACAACTTTTCAAGCGCGGGAAAACTTCCCAAGAGCATCCACCAGTAGAAAGAATAGAGAAACGGACCTCAAAATCCCCCCCAATTCCGATCTCTATCGTCTTCCATGGATTCCGGTTCCGACTCCGACGGCTCTCACGTCTCCGCCACCCCACCCCGAGACCTCCGACCCCCGCCGCCGCCGCCCTCGTCCCTCAAAGCCAGAATCAATCTCAGCACCGTCTTTACTCACTCCCACCCAACTCCAAACCCTAACCCTAAACCCAAATCAAAAAAACCAAAACGATCCTCCAAGCCAGCAAAACCAACCTCAAAGCCCACCCCCAAACCCTCTCAACCAGAACCACCACCACCGACCCCAATCCCTGTCCCGAACCTCTCCGCCCTACCCTTCCAAATCCGCCGCCCATCCAACGAAAACCCCGACAACTCCACGGGCAATAACGTTCCTGCTGGGGGTTTGTACTTATCCAAGTTCGCGTCGTTCTCGAAGATTCGCAGACCAACGAGTCTCGATGTGAAGTCTATTATGAACGAGTCAACTCCTGCTTCGGGTTCGGTTCCAGAGCCAGGTGGGACCGAGGTGAAAGGCGAAGGAGGTGGTGCTGGGAGTGCTGTGAATGTTGTGAGGAGACATCCTAACTTGATTGGAGGAAGTAGTTTTACTGCATTGGCCGTGAAGAAGCCGAGAGGTGGTAATGAAGGGAATTTTGTGAGGCTAAACATCAATGGGTATGGAAAGAGTAAGTTTAAGTTTAAGGGAAGACGGAAAGGTTATAGTCCAGCCAGTGGTCGTAGGTCTTTCCGAGGATACAAGCGAAAATCGCCAGGGACTGGTGGGATTGGCAACAAAGGAGCTTGTGGCGAAGATGGTTTGGTTTTTGAGCTTTCACAGGTGGGTAAACCAAACCAAATTAAGCCCTCGTGTCCAGTCAATTGGGTCGGCTACATCGATTATTTTTCATCATTTTCCTTTGTGAAGGGCTATATAATTGCTTAGATTCGATAAATTCATTTGCTTTCGTTATCAGCACAAATCATGTCAAGCATTTGTATTGACAGTCAATTTTCTTTGCTGTGGCATAACAGGTGGGCAAGCGAGATAGATTGGAAGTAGATGAAGAGTTGATTGGAGAGGCGGTGTTGGGTGTACGAAACGAGCCATCTGATGAGAATCTTCTGAAGTTGTTGAAGCTCACACATGGGTATGAGTCGTTTCGCGATGGACAGTTGGAGGCAATCAAGATGGTGCTTTCTGGAAAATCAACTATGCTGGTTTTGCCAACGGGGGCAGGGAAGTCCCTGTGTTATCAACTACCGGCGGTGGTCTTACCAGGGATTGTACTTGTTGTGAGTCCGTTAGTGGCATTGATGATCGATCAACTTAAACAGCTACCTCCAATGATTGAGGGTGGTCTTATTTGTAGCTCTCAGGTGGCGAACCCACCCACACACCACACCCCCCCCCCCCCCCCCCGCCCACCCCTCTCTCTCTGAGATTGTTTCTAATAGTAGAATTCCTAATTTGATCCTTCTTGTTGTAGACACCTGAAGAGATGTCTGAAACACTGAGGCTGCTACAAGAAGGCACCATAAAGGTAAGTCTATTAAGAATCTGAAAGCTATTGCAGCCCTTCCATCATTTCCATTTCGTGTGTGAGAAAAAACATACTGAAGTAATTAGGGTAGTTTTGCCGCCTTGTTCGAATTCATAAACCAGGCATTTTGTCATGCAAACATATATGATATGTGTTCTGTGAATCTGCGGTGCATATACTTTAAATATTTGTTCTCGATATCATTTTGAAAGCTGAACTACTGTAATTTATGTCGTAGGTGCTCTTTGTTTCACCAGAGAGGTTTTTAAATGTAGAGTTTATGTCTATATTTTCTGCCTCTCCAATGATATCACTTTTGGTGGTGGATGAAGCTCATTGTGTTTCAGAATGGTGAGTTGTTGCAATGCCTTTGACTTTGGACCTTCTAACATGGTATTACCGCATGATTAGACTAAACTGAAAATACTTGAACAGGTCACATAATTTCCGGCCTTCATATATGAGGCTCAGGGCATCCTTACTTCGTACTAAGCTTAATGTTCAATGCATTCTGGCAATGACTGCAACTGCAACCACCAAAACTTTGGATGATGTAATGTGTGCACTGGAGATTCCCCATACAAATCTCATCAAGTCAGCCCATTTGAGGGACAACTTACTGTTGTCAGTTAGTTTGAGCAGAAACAGGCAAGTGTGGATCAATAAAATATTTAGGTACCATGCCTTTGTGTTTTTATGTGTGGTGGACAATTAATCACTGCTTGCTTTTCATTTCATCCTTTACTGTATAGAATGAAGGATCTGATGACGTTACTCAAGTCCTCCCCCTTTGTGGACGTTAAAAGCATCATTATATACTGCAAATTTCAGGTAACCACACGAGTTTTTCCTGCCAGATATACATGTATCCTACGATTTTATTTTTCTTCACCTTGGAATGGAACTGGATGGAGAGTTACTTGCATCACAGTGATGACTAGCCTTTGATTAATTAACTTTTTTGCAGTCTGAAACAGATTTGATAAGCAAATACTTATGTGACAACAATATTTCGGCAATGGTTAGCTTCTCATTTACTTTCTTGGTTCACTTGGATACACTGTTTATAGAGCATGAAACTAATTTACTCTTCAATTGCAACATGGCATACTTCTCAAAATGTTAGAGTTACCACGGTGGTATACCCTACAAGGATCGAAGCCGTGTTCAGGAATTATTTTGTTCCAACAAGATAAGAGTGGTAAGTAAATAATTCTACACAATAAAGTTAGGAACATATTGCCCTATTGAAGCATATCTTCTATATTTATGTCTAACATATGGCGAATTCATCTACTTGCATTGGTTTTCCCCTGAAGGTTGTTGCAACTGTGGCATTTGGCATGGGACTTGACAAGAGGGACGTTGGAGCTGTAAGAATTAGGAACTTAATTAGGCATTGTCTCTCATAATTGATTTCAGGAATTTATTTATTCTAAAAGTCAGCAATCTCAATTTTCTATCATTGCATAATTGTGGCTGTCCAAGCACAGATTTTGGTTTTTGGATTGACCATTCTTGCACAATGGTTTCAGCTATGCACACTGAAATTTGGCAAAATAACTCCAGAGCAACATCATATGTTTATTTGCCTAAAATGAAGTTTCTGTTTTCTTGATTTACACACATCTAGCGTGGGACAACATTGTAGATAGTGTACTAAGCTATCATTAATGTTTTCATCTTAGGTTATCCACTGCACTTTGCCAGATAGCTTAGAAGAGTATGTTCAGGTGGGTCTTTGTTTCATAACCACCGACTGTTTAGAAGCTAACGTTCAGGTCAAAGTTTGCTTACTAAAGGTAACACTTTCATGAAGGAGATTGGCCGTGCCGGACGGGATGGTAGATTATCTTATTGCCACCTCCTTTTCGACAATAACTTATATTTGAAGCTTCGTAGTCTCACATACAGGTGGTCAAGATTTGCGAGTTTTTGTTGAGTTCAATGTATTAAATTGGTGAGCTGAATTTCCCTAAGATTGTTGTGCTTCTCAGTGAAGGTGTAGATGAATATGCAGTTAGCAGACTCCTATCACAAGTTTTTGCTACAAGCTTGAGTTCACAAGGGAAAATATGTGCTTTAGCCAAAGAGTCTGCATCGCAAAAATTTGATATGAAAGAAGAGGTTCTTTCCACATTCTAGTTCCAATACTTGATTATTTCTGAATTTAATGTACTGATAAGTTTGGGTTCAACAAACTATGATAAGATATTTTGATGCTTGGTTCTCTTGTTGTCAGAAATTTTGTGCTCCTCTTATTGAATGAATCTAGCTCCTGCCTTGTTCGTAGAAATATTGGAATGTTGACAAAGCATCTTTCATTTCAATTCACTGAGGCATGTCTATAACCATCGGAAGATCTGAGCTTCTGACTTCTTGCACTTTGGCAGGTAATGCTGACCATTCTAACGCACTTGGAGTTGGGTGAAGTGCAATACTTGAGCGTACTTCCACAGATAAATGCAACCTGCACTTTAAATTTCCACCTGGTCGGTTGGAAATTAGGTTTAACTATTCCTCCTATGTCTGGATAGTAAGGGAAGGTCATTCAAGCGTTTTCTTGTTCCAAATGATTGCAGACTCCCTCTGGATTGCTGGCTGCTAAGGATATTGTGATTGCAGCGATCCTCAAGAAGTGAGTGCAAACTTAGTTTCTTTTTCCTTCTTGTAACTCTTCTAAGAACAAGCTATGATGACTTTTTCGATCAGTGCCGAAATTAAGCATGGGCAATATGTGTTTGACATACCAACCGTGGCAAATAGCATTGGAGTTTCAGCTGTTGACATATCAAATATGCTGCAAAATTTAAAGGTTTGGGAATCTATTCATATTATTCCGTTGCTATGTTTGTGTTATCAGTTTATTTTTTTCAGAAGTTTCTGTTCTTGATAATTTACTCTTTAGCTCGACATTGTATCTTTGTTGTACAATGATCACTGTTGCTGGAGAAAATGAAATACAGCCTGGTTAAAAATTGACCCTCGCTTTGAGGTGTGGATACCTATCACCTGGAGGTGGCTAGAGCTGAATTTCCACTATATCCACTTATATTCCATAGTCTTGGAGGAATCAGCTTGTGCATGTGAAGATAATGAGAATAGTACAAGGTGTCCGCCAGTATGAAGAGATGAAATCACTGACAGTTGTAAAAGTGTAAAATATCTTCAACAAGTAGATTCCTGCTTTCCATACACTTTTACCGAAGTCGAGGTAGATGACAAAAAAATTTTGTTAGCTTGCATGAGATCATGATACTTTGCTGTTTGGCTTAGACTTTTGTCCAGTAAACTTAGAGGAACATAAAATTGGATAGATTTGTATCATCAATTTAGGAAAAACTGCACGGCGCATCGTTCACCTTGTTTTTCAGGGCGGAGAAACTAACTATTTGTTGGGACCTAGCCTATTAGATTTTCTCTTGCATTTTTGCTAGCATGACAGAACCGCAGAAGTAATGTGAAATGATCAACTTATGGTAGCTTTTGTTTCATTGAATCGATATTAGAACCTTCCGATATTTTCTTTTCTTACATTTCCTCTACTGTATTTGAATGTAATAGGAAGTTAACAGTGTACTGTAGCTTTCATCATTGAGTTTAACAACTGAAGTTAGACCTTTTCAAAGTGGCAAAACTCCGAACTACGGGGTTCGTCATTTTGATAATCTTATTATGTCTTTGTCGTTTCAATTGTTTTATAGTCTTTGATTTACTGTTTAACAAATATTCAGAATATTAACCACGTGCCTTGCATTCATGTGTCTTAGATTGTGTAGTTCCTAATTTGTACTTATATATTTTTTTCAAAGGATTCTTAATCCAGTTTCCACGAAAATGTTTGTATTTTTTTTTTTTTTTCTATTTCTATTTAGGCAAAGGGAGAGATCACATATGACATGAAGGATCCAGCCTATTGCTATATCGTTGTGAATGTCCCCAAGGACTTTTGCTCTCTCACAGCACACCTCACCAAGTGGTTGTCAGAGATCGAAAGTTGCAAGGTAATTATCATGAGAGTTTCAACTCAAAAGTTAGTTCAATACTATCAAACACTTTGTATACTTGTTGAAACAACTATCAGATCGATGCTATAAATCATTTACACTTTTTTCCAAACCGCAGAAATGATGTATGGCAGCCATTAGGTTATTCTGTGGGGTCTTAAGTTGTAAACATGTTCCTTTTTTTTCATCCTCTAACAAATGATTTGATTCTGCTTTCAACATAGGTGCAAAAAATAGACGTAATGTTTAATGCTGCAGCTTTCGCGGTGCAAGGGTGTAAGAGGATAAACGGATGCATTGACTCTCAACATACGCCATGCTTGCACAAGAAGATTTTGGAATACTTTAATGGAGATGGCTACACAGATGTACCTAAGAAGCTGGATCAAAGCAGGTTGAGAAAACTGAAACTCTTTTGAAGTACATTTATAGGCATGAGTGATTCCATTACGGTACCATGACTCATAAGTTGTGATACCTTGCGGTTCAGGAAACCATCCCAATTGTGTCCTCTGTCCTCGAACCCGTATTCTTACAGACATGATACACAGAATCAATATGCATAGAATTCCTACTTTCAGAAAATTGTCCCTTCCTTGTGTTAATTACTACAACATTATATGTCTCCCAGAACTCCTGCATTACCAACACTGACATCCTTAAATCACTCTGATGTCCAACATTTATTGGATGATGCCTTGCAGTTATATAGCTGATCCATGCAGAAACGCTTATTGGATTCGACTTCTGATTAAAACCTCCCTAGATCTTTTTTTTCTTAATTGTGTGTGTGTGTCTGTGTCTGTCTGAATGTAATTTTTTTTATGAAGTTTGGTTACTTATTCTTGCCTAAGCTTCTATTCTAACTAGTGTATGTTATTTCGTTATACTAAGGAGGATGTTATTTGTATTTGCAGTCCGTTTTTACGAGCAGATATTAAGGTCAGGGATTGCTTAAGCTAAATATTTCTACTTAAAGGAACATCATATGTTGAGATGCTAAATGTTCTCTTCTTGTTTTAATAGGTCTTTTTGCAGAGTAATTCTCAAGCCAAATTTACTCCCAGAGCTGTTGCGAGGATAATGCATGGCATCGCCAGTCCAGCATTCCCTTCAATGACTTGGTCTAAAACCCATTTCTGGTATCATTCTACTGATTTCTACTTGAACTAATTCCCGTGGTACTACATTTGAAATCACGTCGTGCATAGAATTCTAGACATCGTGCACAAACCCATGAACTGTTTTCTAAGGGAATGAGAAATGGA
Organism: Rhododendron simsii; assembly: GCA_014282245.1. Taxonomy (NCBI): domain Eukaryota; kingdom Viridiplantae; phylum Streptophyta; class Magnoliopsida; order Ericales; family Ericaceae; genus Rhododendron; species Rhododendron simsii. The sequence continues at coordinate 17,068,725 of CM024964.1, read as the reverse complement.
ACTGACTTCCATTTTAATATGGTGTGCGCTGCATACACCCCATAGTAATTTGTTGCACTCCTGATGTGTTTGGGCTATTTGTGTGGCAGTTATCTTCATAGATTATGTTTAATTTCCATGGTTACAGTAGAGCATTATATCTTAAGAGAGGGTCCATTTGTGGATGTCAGGGGAAGGTACTCACATATCGATTTCCATGTCGTAATCGAAGCTGCAAAGGCAGAGCTCATGAATTTTGTAAAAACTGCTTTAACTTAGCACGATGGCAGCTTGCAATCCAGTGCATGACATGCAAAATAACAACGAATTCCGCCACTGTTTATAGGTAAGACAAGTTCAAGTTCCCAATTTTATCAAACTGTTTTTGGACAGTTTATAAATACTTGTTTCTGAGTACTTTCTTTTCTTCTTTGCAGAAACTTTATTCAGGATTAAGGAATAGTATACTTGAGCCAGCTGTGTCATTACGATTTTTCCAAATAAACGACCTCAAGGACTAACTTATTACAAGTAAGCTGCTTCAAGTCAAAATTAGGAGTCAGTTGCATTATCTGAAATGTAATAGTTACCGTAAAATCGTTTCATCATTTAGTGCTTGACATTTCAAGACTTGACTGGCATGATGTTAGTTTTTTTTTTGATCCTCATGATGTTAGTTTAGTGCATTCTCTTGTAGGTTACGAGTACATTTGGAGAATGTGAATGAAACTTCACTTGAGAAAAGTAAGCATGACTGAAATTAAATTCGAGGAGAAATGCTCCTTTACTGCAGTCTCAAGTTTCCCATGTGCTAAACATCAATTCTCCAGAAAAAGTACGACAACAAAGGCCTTGAATAGTGCAAATGCTAATCATGGATATCGTATTTCTTCTTAGGGAGCAGTCTGGCCAGCGATATAGAGACTTGTATCATATGCAATAGATTTACACACCAGCGACATGGAGCAAGGAGAGAAACGGTGTTGTATTCTTGGTAGTGAATGTACACAACTAAGATGAAAGCCAGAAGGAATAATGGATGTTGCAGTCATATATTGTTACATAGGTTCAGTGCTGTATCCATGAATGAGTGAGTGTCAATAGGAATGGTAGAATGTTGCACCTCAGGTCACCTGTACCCAAAATGCCTATACGATCTGGTCTGGTGTAATGTTAGCTGCACAATTATACAAAAGACTTTTTTTAGGATGAGACTATTGTGCAATCCCGTGGTTGAAATTGTGCAGGAACAGAGGTACATGCACTTTTTTCAATACAGAAGATTTGACATCAGAATGTTGTTTAATGAAGATAGATTATCTTCTTGAGTTTGCATCCGTACCTTTATCCCTCAATAAGAGACTTTGTTCTTCATCACGTTAGTTGAAGACCTGAAGGGAATTTATTTTCTTCCCTTATTGTTTTTATATGCTAATTTGCATATCATGAACTTGCAATTTCAGTCATGTTTCATCTGTGGCGTAGTATGCGTTTATATACCTAATGTCATGATGTTAAGATTAAGGGATTATACTCGGGCTCTTATTTGCTTGTTTATTTAAAATCAGGATGAATTCGGATACAATCGAGTCCGGATTCAATCAGAATTTAAACAAATAAGACGTCAAATCATACAGGCCTTTTTAGCATACAAGACTCGCTTTCTCGCTTAGGTTAGGGTGGTCTGAAAGGGGTAGTAACTAGACAGGTTGACCTTCCTTTTTAATTCCTAGTGAATTGTTCATGAATATTCCCACGAATTTACTACTCCAGTTTAGCACGTTCCATTAATCTAGGGCTTAGTTGATGCAATAAGCGGCCAATTTGGTAGCCTATAAACCAAGAGACTTGGAAGGAATACAATCATTACTTAATTGAACAAAACACAACAGAAAAATACTAAAAACGTGTAAATGAATAATCAAATAGTTATAGGAGTCCTTTTTTTCTGGAGTTTATTTAATTTGTGCACGCCAAAGGGTGCTGTGTTGCTTGTAACGAAAAAAGAAACAATCAAACAAGGTCAACGGTTGCCATCATGGAAATGGAGGGAATTTGGCAAATTGAGGATAATATTCACATCTAAGATTTTCTAAAGCAAAATACTCAATTTTACATTCTTTTCTTCTTCTTTTTTGTATGGAATGGGTTTTACCATTTCTTGCGAGAAGAGATGTAAAATTATAGAGAAAGAAGTGTGAATGTTGCATTCTCCTTCTTCAAATGTTACCTCAGTCCAACAAGTCTTTGTTGTAATTACTACTTGCGACGGTTTTGTGAATTTTTATTTAAGCACATAAAGTTTTTTTTTAGTAACCGGATGTCCGGGTCAGCTTGTGCGTTCTTCGACTAATTTCAATGCCTTGGAGTTAACGACAGAGCAAACCTTCTAGCGGTCCTAAAGTTTGAAACGTTTGATCTCGCGGAATTTGAACATATTCTCACAAAAGACGAACACTTATTATCTTTGTTTCTCACTTGGCCAGATCACTCGGGTTATTTGAGCATATATATAGTTTGCACTATATTAGTCGTGATACATCAAAACATTCATTATTTTACACTTGGCCAAAAAGTAAATGTCTTCAATACGAGCCGAAGAGAAATGAAACAAATAGGAAAAAAACAAATTTTGATATAAAAAGAAAAAAGAAAAAAAAGGAAACCAAAACAAGAGACAAGGTTTTTTGGGGGGCATCTACTAGACGTATCATTTATTTTTTTTGGAATTAGTAGACGTATCATTTGAACAAAGGAACCATATTTCATGAGATTGTAGTGCGCAGCACCGCGCTGTGTACTTCTGAGCCGTCAGATCGTGCATCCGACGGCTTGGATCTCATCTCAACAATGAACGGCTCTCGATCGTTGGTTGTCGAGATGAGATCCGAGCCGTTCGATGCATCGATTCGATAGCTCGGAGGTGCGCAGCACGGTGTTGCCTCACTGCACATCACCAACCCGGAGTCCCTCTTCAGGCTCCATTCTTGTTTTTTTTTTTTTTTTGGTTGTTGTTCATTTCTTCTGAATTTTTGTATTCACATCATATTTTTTAGATTAATCATTCGTCTTGACGAGAGGAATTTAAAAAGTATAAAATTATGACGGAAAGTAAAAAATGTTCATTAAAGACGAAAAAAATATCAAACTGTCTTATTTGAATTTTTTCAACATCGGTCATTTTTTTAATTTTTCTTATTGAGATGAACGATTAATCTCAAAAATTATAATAAAAAGTTAAAAAAAAAAGTAACATAAAATAAAAAAAATATCAAAATTAATTTTAAGTTTACAAGAACGCGGCCTCGTTGATCAGTTGCTTGACTTGCTCCGAGAGAGAGAGAGAGAGAGAGAGAGAGAGAGAGAGAGAGCTCTTCTCCTCTTCCAAGCAAACATCGGAAAAGTCTAAATTCGGTTTGTACATCGTAACTTCTGCTGATTGGGTCCTCTCTCTCTAAAGTTTTCTGTTTGCATCTCTCTAGGAATCAAAATGTACAAGTACTCTGACACAGTCGATCGGTAAACATATTCATATGGTGTTGTATATATAATCGTTGGTGAATTGAGGTTGTAGAAAGGAGGCGAGGGAGCATGGAAAATACACCCACAACGACATCTACTCTACATTCATCTTCGTCGATATTGACGAATTACCCTCTCATTTCGGCTCTCGTTGCCTTTGCTATCGCCCAATCCATCAAGTTCTTCACCTTCTGGTAATAACTCGCCCCGCCCTCTTTATTGTGTATGTATAGTTATGTATGTACAAACAAATACATACAGGTAACCCTGAGTGGTCTTGGCTCGGGACGTAGGGTTTGCTCCCTCCTAAGGTCTTAGGTCAACAACTCTTGAGGCCACCTCATCCCATGCGTAAGCGAATGAAACGGCTGCAGGAGGGGCTGTAAGGATTAGTCCGAGGTGCGCATGAGCTGGCCCGGGACACCCTGCGTTACCAAAAGAAAATACTGATAGGCACTAGTAATTGTTCTGATGTAGAGTTGTTTAATTTGATTTTTGTTGATGTGCTAATTTCATGGAGAGTTATGTTCTATTTTGGAAATTTACATGTTATAAAGCATCAAACCAAAAGGATCAAGGCGATAAGCCTTGAAAAATCCAACAAATACAGAGAACAAATTGAGGAGCCCAACCCCAAAAAACGAAAAGGAAAACATAAAAAACGGGAAAACGAAACCCTAACTAGGAAACAAAAAACTGCTGGATCAAAAAAATTAGAGTTAATCCACAGCATATACAGATCCTTTTTATTTTCGGCTGTAGGACTCACCTTCCTCCAAGAGCAAAGACAAGCTCTCTAATCTCGTCCACTATCTTATTGGTGATCCCTCCCGTCGTACCTATGCCTGTCTCTTTATGAAATGGGGGGAATCACAGAAAATATAGCCAGAAAAGCAATTTCGATATCGGCATCCAAAATGCCTATCTAAATATTCTAGCATTGCTCTCGCACCATATACGATACAAAGTGGCCGCTAAGCATAGTTCATATAAAGTGCCTCAGAAGTCTCCTTGTGCAGTTGCTTAAACCCCAATTCACTTCATTCATGAAGCTCATTGGCTGGTGGCTGCCTAGCAACACCCCAGTTCACCAAGCAAGTTCTTCCATCCAAAGTTGAGTAAGCGCACTGAAAGAACAAGTTGCTATGAGATTCCAGACCTCCTTAGCACAACACAGTTCCTATCCAAAAACAACACACCACCCCATTTGGGTAGTCTGTCCCGAGTGGATAGCCTCCCCTTCAGGGCCAACCATTGGAAGAATGCACATCTTGGGACATGATGTTTAAACCAAACAAGACTATGCTAATCAACTGCAGTAGCCACAGTTCTCAAAGCATGCCAAGAAGAATTCTGAATTTCTTTCCTAAATGTGATTGATATTGCTGAAGATGATCTGAACCTATTCCATTGATTTTGTCATGCCCTTTGTCCTTGATTTTCTATATGGAAACCGATCCCATGTTCCTTGGTTTAATTTGTCAAATTGGGTTCGAAGTTTCTGAAAATAGCAGTAATCTTTGACCACATTAAAGTAGTTGTATTGTTCCACCTAGCTTATATTCAATGAACATGGAAAGTCTGCTCATTTCCGTAGTTCTCTGTCGGGATCTCGAGTAAAAATAAGCTAAGGACCTAAACATTCATTGCTTGATTTTTTATCTGAAATGCCCGACAGCAAATTGTAATTAGCTTACCAGCCGGAAAGGTAAATGATAATACAAGGAGATAATCAAGTGAAGAGAAACTTGTTTTTGGTTTCCTTATTTCTATTTTGCTGCGATAAATTGCCCAATGAACCTTTAATCCAAAGACAACCTAAGAGTCTTATGCCTTAATAGATTTACAGGTATAAGGAGAGACATTGGGATCTCAAGAAGCTTGTTGGATCTGGCGGGATGCCATCTTCGCACTCTGCAACTGTCACAGCTCTTGCTGTGGCGGTTGGTTTCCAAGATGGCTTTGGAGGATCACTGTTTGCAACTGCATTGACCTTAGCATGTGTTGTATGACCCTTAACCTAATGTTCTTTGACAAAGTTATTTATAATTATGAATACAGTTATATACCGAAGCTATAGTCTTGTTTTATCATCTTCTGGAAATTCTATGACGCAGTGCTTTACATACCGAAGCTATCTATAGTCTTGTTATATCATCTTCTGGAAATTCTATAACAGTGCTTTGGCCTTTTATTCTAGATGATCTTATTATATGCGCAATAGTTAGTAAACAGAAGATTTGAGTTACTTATTTCTACGAGGCCTTGGGCTTCAGGTACTGTAGAGGGCTAATAATGCAAAAGAATGTTTTGACAGGTGATGTATGATGCATTTGGTGTAAGACTACATGCTGGACGCCAGGCAGAGGTTTATTGCTTTTCCCTCTCTCCCCTTCTTCCCCACCCTCCACCACAAAACGCCTCCATCTGGGCATTTATGTTTTAGAAGTTCTGTTTTTAGCAGTGCTAAGCTGCAAGACATCTTGTGGAGATTCAAATTGATTTCTGCTGTGTATTTCAAATTTGAATTCCTCAGGTTTTGAACCAAATTGTTTATGAGCTTCCTGCTGAACATCCTCTGGCTGAGAGGGGGCCGCTACGCGAACTTCTTGGACACACACCTCCCCAGGTTTGGTTGAGTTCATTAGATTGTTTAGCTACGGAGTATATCATTGGTATTTTGATTGTCACGACAATTAAAAAAATGTTCTTTTTTTGATAGCACAATAGCAAAACGTGGAATCTCACAGCAAAATAAAGATACGAGGTCATTGCTCTTAATGGAACCCGAACTACTAATAAGAGAAATCTTGATAGAACTTAATCCAGTTAGTAAAGAGATCATCATAATTCATGTCATTCTCAGGTAGAGATAGAGAGAGCTAAAAGGGCCCTTTTTTGACATTCGTGTCCTTCCACTGCCCCATTTAGGGAATATTCTTACTAGGACTATCAGTTGCTAATGGTGCTCTAATTTCTGCATTTTCATACGTAGGTCATTGCTGGTGGGTTTCTGGGACTTGTTACAGCAACAATAGGACATTTTATTGTTTGGGCGGGTAGTCAAGCTTGATGCAACAGCTTGACGTTCCCTGGCAGTTTCCATGTGGACCATGCCCCCTGAATTTCCAGAAATGTGTCAATAGAAGTGTTTCACGTATTTGAATATGACGCCATTGTTGTCAATAATTTGATTAATACATATATCTTGTAGTCCATGGCCTTCTGGCCGTTTGAACATTACCTGTATTGAAGGTACACTTTATTTTACCGCTATTGCTACTGCAGTGAGCTATGTTAAGACTTGATTCGACCATGTTCGTTTTGGAATTTTTGGTTTTGGGATTTTGGGTAATGAGTGGAGAGATAGATAGAGAAATGGGAGTGATAATTAAAAGAAAATTTATTGAAAACCGTATGCAAAGAGAGAATCCCAAAACAAACATGGTTGACCAATTTTAATCGGTGTACATACTCATTTAAAGATTTGAAAGGAAAAAATTTGGTTGTCAGTTGCACCGGTTTCAATTGATGGAGAGGCATTCTAGCGACAGACTACATTGAAGCTAAGATTGATAGATGACCGGTGGATGGTTCAAACTTTGGTTTGAAAATTTAACCATCTTTCAGAATATGTTCATTTAGCTTATTTAGCCATCTTTCAAAATATGTTCATTTAGCTTGTTTATAAGGCGAGACTATTTGAGACCAATTTTAATCGAATTGGCTATGAACTAATTAGAGTAAATTGAATTTTGTAAACATCAAAAGTTAAACAAATCGAGTAGTAACTTGGTCAAGTTTGATTATGAAATACTAACAAAATTCAAAATAATTTCAAGCTCAATTCATATAGTATGTAACAAGGTAATCTAGAAAGGGCTTTTAATGAGTGAACCAAACTCGAACTTGAATAGCTAGTTTGTTTATCAGCCATAAAACTCCTCGGGAATGGCAAAAGCCCTCTTGTTGGGTAGACTAGAACGATTGTTTTCCTCCTCGGCCTCGTTTGATTAGCGTATTAACTGCCTAGGATAAAACTAACTGTAGGATCTCAAGTAATCTAATGTTTGGTTTCCAAAATGACTGTAGGATTATCATTCCCGATATTAATTTTATCCCTATATGCGGGTACTAAATAATCCCAAGAGGGAGCTGAGATTGAGTAGGATTAACAAATAATGAATTGTTTTCAAAATAAATTTGGATGATATTAGAATTGTTCTCAGAAAGTATTTTCAAAATTCTTTTGTAAAATTTTATATTGAAAAAATGTTTTCCGAAAATATTTTTAATAAAAAACTATTTTCATAATTTTTTGGAAAATATTTTTCAAAACTTTCTTTTTTCAAAAAAAATTAGCAAAATTGTTTTCAAAAACTTTATTGATTTTGAAAAAAATATTTTTTAACTAGTTTTATTTTTCAAAAAATCTGTTTTCAAAATATTTTTTTTTGAAAAACAAACTGAATTCAAAGACTATTTTTCAAAAAGTAGTTTTGTAAAAAAAATCTCTCTATCCAAAAGAATTTCGTAATAAAACTGTTTTCGTTGTTTTTTTTTTTTTGTTTTTCCAAAAATTGTTTTCTAAAGTTTCTTTTTTCATAAAAAAAAATTTCAGAATTTTTTTTAAAATTTTGTTTTCAAAAGAACTATTCCTTATCCCATATGTAATCTCATGTGAATTAAATATGGGATAGATTAGAATTAGAGATGAAATTAATTTAGGACAAATAGTCTTGGGACTAACAATCGCAGAACTGTTAATTCCATAAGTTCTGCGATTCAAAGCACCTTTGTCGTTTTACAAATACCTACAAATGGGTTGATTGGATTCTAATGGCTAAGAATCCAATAATGATACCATTCCTTGATGTTCATTTTCATAATACCACCCCAGAACTAAGGGGATGTTAATGCAGCTCAAAAGCTTTAATTGAAAAGAGAGGAAAGGGAAGAAACAGAGAGGAAGTAAAATAACGAGGCTAGGTCAGAGGATGGTGGTGGAATCAGCAAAAGTCAAATATTAAAATTTATCACATCAGATTTTGATTATCTATAGCTAGGATTTTCAGATGGAGCTTTTACAGGGACAACAACAGGGGCGTGTTCCCTTGGTTCCGATGGCAACAATGTGGCGATCATCAATGGAGGAGCCTTGTTATCACTAAGGGCAGCAACAAGGGCAGGTTCTTGGTTTATATGTTTTTTCTAATAGGGAGGTGGTTCGGGTTTGGGGGTTCTATTAGGGTTTTGGTTGGTCCTTGGTCAACGCTTGGGTCTGTGGTAGTATTGGAGATTAAGTAACTTTAATTTTTAAGTGTCCTTGTCCTTTTAATCTTTGTAATTTTCAAATTCGAAGATTAATATAATCTTTTGCTTAGCAAAAAAAAAAAGTTTGCAATATCAAGTTTCACATCAGTTATTTTTTGCCCATAATCAAAATGAGTTGGCAAAAATTCAAATCTACGGGTCTGTTTTTTTTCTTCTCAATTTAATGGTCTATATTAAATGACATTCTAGTAAAATAAGTAAAAGTGGAAAATGTTTGTTAAAATCCATAAAGTGACCAATATTGTTAAATGCACAACCACTTTTTTTTTCATAAGTAAATAATTATATAAATAAAGGAATTGCCATCCAAATACAAAAAGAGGCCACAAGAATGCACAATCACTTACCAAAGTGGAGAATGAATTTCACTTTCTTATAATGATTATACTTGATTGAAAAGATGTAGGTCCAATAATTTGATTATTGACAAAAGGTTGTTATTTTTATTATTCAAAAGCTAAAATTTGATGAGTTGCTAAGTTTAGTTATTCCAATGTGAGCTCTTTTTGTTAGATACCGTAGGTGGTAAGTAATTAAATTTATAGGTCTTGCAAAAATAAACAAGATAAGTTGTTGAAAAAAAAAAAGTTGTTGAAATATACCAATTGATTCTCCAGGTTGGCAGTGGTTTGCTAATTCTCCCAGTAGCGTGATATTATATTGTATTGTAGACTTCAACTGCTTAGCAGCTTAGTCCATCAACATGTATCCGTTTCTTTCATCCTCCGCAATTTTATCACACTCATGAATAATTATTAGGATCCAAAAGAGGGCGACGTTCAAGTACTGCTCTTCTAATTCACAGATGCGACTCATAATCTATTCTTCGTTCTTGTAGCGAACATACTCAATTACTTGTTCTTTCCGCTTGCCAAAAAGGACTTGTTGCCTTGCCATTATCTGAATTGCTTGAATTGATTCCACAAACTACAAGCACACAATCCTTTGTAGTACTAACAATTTTTATGGATAGAAGAACCCAAAATTGATATGCAAAGATCCTCCCCTATCATTAGAGGAGGATCTTTGCGAATAATAGCAGGAAACATCTAACCTAAACGAATAAAACTATTCCAAGCACAATGCATGCCCAATACAAAACTAAAACTATTCCAAGAGTTTGCTGAACTAACCTAAAAGAATGACTATGAACAAACTAACCTAACAGAATGACTACCACCCCCACCACACAGAGATCACAAGAAAACCATTATTTACTAAAGCAATGATGTGTTAGGGAAAAAAAACAAAAAATGAAGTAATGATTATTGTTAAAGACCTAAAGTGCCCTCAGTTAACAAAACAAAAGAACCATGTGCATACAGAATGAGATAAAGAAAGAAAATGAAAAAACGGATGGGGGACCTATGGGTTTCCTCCTAATATAGGGTAGATATGCTCTCATATAAACTGCTTATTTTATGCAATAAAAGTCTCGAATATTTTTCAGCAGGACAAAACCATAAGCATTGTACAGTTGCACGTGTTTATAAGTACGCTATTTTTATCTTTACATCACTGAGCATCCATACGCCACAAAACCAATTGAATCTCCCTTTCTATGCATTTGGTTTGCTATGTTAAGATGAATAATAATCAGCTTAGCAATATGTCCCCCAGTAGGAGCTTACCAGATGATGTGTTAACTTCTCTTGAATTGCCAGCATAACACCATCTAAGCAGTTAAAGAGTTAAAATTATGCTTCCCACAACAAATGTGGAAAAAACTCCATATCCAAAAAGTGGATTAGTCCTATGTCGACTAGCAAACAACCTCTATTACACAAAGGGAAATCCCCATTTCCAACCCACATAAATAGTTCCTTCTTTTATCGGCGCACATAAATAGTGTTGTTGAAAAACACAAAGCATGCAAGCAGTCCTAATAGCCAGAGTTCTTGGTAGTCCTTCCCAGAGATAAGATAGTTTATAAGTTGAAATAGTAAACTGATACTGGGAGATTGAGTCTCACAAAAAGGGCAAAACATACCAAAAAGATATAAGCCTGGACCATGACCCCAAAATGGCAAAGCATGTAGTTACAGCATCTGAGAACACTCCGGAAAGATGCCTTGCTCCTTTAAGCAGTTCTGCAAAGTCCATAATGCATGAGCTGAAGTGCAAGTCATAAACTGTTGCACACTAGGGAGGAACAAGTGATACTGTGAAGCAACATTCTTAATATAACAATGATCTTTTCCATTGCATAGATATAACAATGATCATAAACAACTGAACTCATAGCAAGTTCATAGCCAACCATGGGATAGCAAACATATAGTACCACCAAACAAGATTCATACCTCTAAGTCCAACTAATACAATTAATCCAAATTTGAAAAGCAAAAAGGGTATATGAAGTGTCCATTTCTTCAATTATTATTAGTATCTTCCTCATTTCCAGCAGTTGAAACCTTGCCATAAGTATGACATCTTGGCCAATTGAGTACAACCGTTGCACACTAGGGAGGAACAATCCCACTCTAATTTATCTTTTTCCTTTGTTACAATCTGTTTTTGCTTTCTCGATGCAATAATTCCCAGTATACCAAGCGCTACACTCAAGCATGGCAATTAATAGATCACTCACGTAATTGAATGAAAGTATAGGAATAAAAAATGACAGGATGGAAGATAGTAGAATACAAAAGATCAAAAGTGGATGCATCACTTGTGAATGTGTAACTTCTTACACAAAAACAGCCCTTAACATACCAAATGTAGATGCTCTAAATAGCCCCAAAATATTCATTCCATCACGGGCCAAAATCAGTCCAAAAAAGAGGTTTGCTGACAACTGGCTCCCATTCCGTCCAAAAAAGTCCAGATACCGTTCCGTACCGGCCGGTACATACCATTTCTATGAATTACCGGTAGCATCTACTCCAAATTCAGGTCCGGTCCCAATACCGGTGCTCACCGGAGATTTCGGGAAATTCCGGCTGGGAAGCTCGTACCGTCAATTCCGTCCGGTAAGATGCACCGACTGGATTCGAGGTCTCCGACAACTCTAGTTTCTACAGCAACACTACCAACTGAGACACTATCGGTGGTAGAAGATTGTCGGAGAGAAAAGAGAGGAATCGCCGGAGACAAGTTGACCGGCAACCCTGCTGTCGTTCTTTTTCCTTTTCTTCTTCCCCTCTTGGAGGAAAGCGAAGTACAGTATACTTTATTTGATACTCCCGATATTTTTTCTACTCTAGTGTTTCACAGCTGTCTATGACTCTATATGGCAGATTTGCAAATCACAGCCCTCAATTTTTTTTTAAACACAAAAGTCTTCCATTTTTGTGAATCTGATGGTGCAAAATATAGGAATAAAAAACTGAGCTCTTATTAATTGTAATGGAAGTAATGGAAGTATCGCTACAATTAATAAGCAAGCGCCAAATCCGGGACAGTAACCTTGCCTAGTAGCGCTAAAACAGTTAACACTGCTTAGTAGCGCTAAGTAATGGAACCTAAGCCAGTACGGTATTCAGAACCTTGCTTAGTACCCCTAAAAGAGTTAACACCCCCCTCAATCTTATCCAATTCAATCCAAGATGGGCCACAAAATAGCCCACAATCTGGGCACCACCTGAGTATCTAGAAAGGAAATAGCCTAGGAGGTTTAGAAGGGGGCGGAAGGGGAAAAAAAAAGAAATGGAGGGAGACAATGTAGCCCAAAGTATTTAGCTAACACGGGGATATTGGCAAAACTCTTCTACATGTGTAATTTCTATCCTCTCCATTATTTCTTGGTCCAATTCATGAAAGCATCTTCCTCCATAGAATTACAATCAGGCAAAACTTTACGAAAGCAGAGCATGCTAAACCAAAGCACACGATGAATCAAAATAGTCTCAGTTTAATCAGACTAAGTTCTGATTGTTCCTGGATCCTAACCATGCAAAGGACTTGGATTATTGTCAAGGAATGAAAGTCAATCGGACGGAACATAGAGTTGATGCCGGGGAAAAAGGAGGGAATCTTCTGACAGTTGAAATGAATGCAGGCGTGATGCTGCAGTTTTCTGTGATGATGCCCGAACTTTTGGCATCTCAAACCTTGAAGACAGCAGTCAGTTAACAGACCAAGATGGAAATTAAACTACTAGGTACAACCAGCCTTTAAAGCCGATACCATTAATCTACCAACGGGGCTCAAATCCCCTTGTTATCTTATTGATTGTATAAACATCAAAAGAAATTAAGTACACGGGTACAGGTGCCATGCATGAAATCTGTTATGTTTGTACCCTATAATCGTAGTCCACACAACCAAGAAAGGAAAGCCGAATTATGAAGCTCTAACACTGTCCGCACTACATATTCATACAACCAAGGAAAGCCTCTATGAAGCTCTTCTTTCGCTCCTTTTTCCTCAGAGAACTTCAGAGGAACTTAAAGCACACTGGCCACATCAGATATTGCCAAAGGTGGCAGTCTTTTTAAGGCCAAGGTAGAGTATGGAAAATCCAGAATACCCCTTGAACTAAGCTAGGAAAGGAATGGAAGAACACCACCAATAATATCCCGATAGATGCAAATGGCATAAGTTGAAATGACTACTTTTTACATTAAAAGAACCTCTCTTGTCCTTAAAATTTTCTCCTATGCAAACAAGTACATTGAGAGCATCCAATCCCACGACAAATGAGTGCGAGTTTAGTGAGGGTGAACAATTGGTGGAAAAAGTGTGGGTCCCACCACAAAAAGATCTCATTAATACCAAAAAGTGTAATGATCCCATGGACCTAACACGTTTTCCACCAATCAAAGTGAGGGTATTGCTCACCCTCATTTAGTGAGGGTGAACAAATTCGCACTCACTGGAAATGGTTCCTATTCTAGCACATAATGTCGGGGAGCAAGAATGATAATACTCCCTCCGTCCCTGTTTGTTCCGTTTGGCACCTTTTGTTGTCCTAAACAGATTGGCCCATTTCAAATGTATGGTAAAAGTTGTTGAGTTTATTCTTTTACCCTTCATTTTTGAAATTAATACCATCAGCAAGAAAAGGTAATGATGATGTTCCTAAAAGACTTGAAGGATAAAACGAGAAAATAAAAATATGACAATTGCAACGATGATGCCTCTTTAATAAGTTGGGATACCCAAAGGGACCAACAAAATGGAGAATAATTCACGAAAGAATCTTGTGGCTTCAGAGGCAAGCAAATTGTGGAGCATGCAACAAGCATCGAAAAAATAATAACAAATAATTTCTAAGCTTATACAGACCGTGTGAGCTGCTCCAGATCTTTCACTGTTTCTTTCAAAGCATAAAGAGACATCTTCTTTACCTGCTTAAACCAGAATGAAATAGGCACAACAATTATCACCATACAGTAAAGACTAAAGAGCACTTGAGAAGCAAAGCGGAAGATAGTTGGAGATATCGAGGAGTAAAATGTACTGCAGAAGAGTGGTGTGCAACTTCTTTACCTGCTTGCATGTGTTGGTGGTTAACTTACTCTTAACATATGAAGCACCGACACGCCTAACTACATGCCTGCCATATTCGTGTCGGACATGCCGAGGACCCCAGGGACACCAGCTTGCGTGTCCAGTAAATGTTATTAATTTTAAGTAGGGGACAGTGACACATCGAAGACAACCGTGTCGCAAATTAGACAAGGGTGGAAACATGACATTGATCAATTTATGCTATTGAAAGCATATTCTGGGGGCCAAAACAAAAATCTGATATTCAAAAATTACAAGGAAACGTACATATAAGAAATTTCAACCAAAGGAAACCCTCCCATAACTTATCATATTCTAAAGGGAAAAAGTAAGTATCATAAAGACACAAATTGTTTTTGGTTGTTTCTAAGTGGAATGGTTAGATACTGAGATGAATAACTAAATTACTATCCTATTACATATGCACATGTATTTTGTCATGTCCCCACCGTGTCCGTGTCCCCGTGAATTTAGAATTAACATGTCCCATATCCCGTGTCCATGTCTGTGCATGTGCCAGTGTCCTTATCCTTAACTGCATCCATGCTTCTAGTCAGATTTAGGCGCTTACATTAAATTATCTGGAAACCTACATTATCTTTAGCGTACTATACCAGCCAGTATTAAGTTCCGGGTTGCGGTTTCTTTTCTCCAACCTTACAGTTTCATGGTTTTGGGCCCTTATTAGTTACAATAAATGAAATTCTCTAGAAAAAAATACATCTGAGTGGGCACATTTTATTGTTCAAATTATCTCATTATCTACCCCTACTGCCTACTTGAGCCCAGAAAACTACAAAAAAGCATTTGATAAACAATGACGAGAAGAAATAGCACTAAAATTAAGCATAATCTGCAATCTAATACAAGAAATAAGAAACCATACCTCTAGTTTGTCATCCTTAGCACAATGGTTTTTAGGAAGAAGACGAAATTCATTAGTCAAACGAATGCACTCTACTATGTTTTCAGGTGACACGAAGTCGAGAGCAACCTTTATACATGACTGCAAATGATATAAACACCCAACTGATAAATAAAGAAACAATATATAGAGGGCCACAAAATGATGAAAGCCAGAACTTAAATAAAGCCATACAGACTCATTCAAGCATGTGTATATGCATGACATCTTAAAATAAAATCAACCAACCAATCCACAAACAATGACTTTAAATCGCACTTATGTACATCCTGAAAAGAAAGTTAGACGAGGTGTACTAGCATCTATATAGCCATCTATTACTTCAAACTACAAACACTTGAAGGCCATTTTATAAGGACTGGGGAACAGGTGTTGGCTGTGGATATGTATTTATCAGAGGTATTTCTTAATTTACTTTTTTATTTGTAAGGTAAAATGGCATCCATAAGGTGACAGACCATTTTCTGCACAATGTAAGAGTTCGATGTATTTGGGACAATAAGTGACAGACCATTTCCCGCACAATGTAAGAGGTCGACGTAAATGTGACAAAAACCTGCATTACAATATGTTGTTGGATAAATGTCCTATTCCACATGTACGACACAACCCCTACCCTTTCCCTAGGTTTGGGTGTCTGACGCAATTTTTCGTACATATAGAGCTGCACCAAACGGCTAACATAACATTAAGCACACAAGCAACATATTTGAGCACCTTTGCAATTTTTGCAATTTTTTGGGGGGTAAACATGTTATCAAATGTTTGGGTTTTCTAATAATCAAACCCATATAAACAATCCTAAATTATCGATAAAACACATCTCTCAAAGGAGACTCTCTCAATCAAAGCAGGAAACCGTCAAAATCTATAACTGACATCACCACCATCCTTGAAGCCGAACAACACTATCCTTGAAGCAGTCTCTCTCACAATCTCTCGCAAACAGTCTCTCTCACTCTCGCGATGTATCTCTCTCTCTCTCTCTCTCTCTCTCTCTCTCTCTCTCTATATATATATATATATATGTATATATATATATATACACACACACACACATTTACAATATATGAATGTATGTATTGGTATATATTTGATGTATTTATCTTTGCCGCTATCTATATGAGTGTATATCTTACATATATTTGTGTGCGCGCGCCCACATACATGTGTGTACTTGTATAATAGCACGATCTTACATATAAAAAAAGTGTATGCATCTCTGTATATAAATTGTTACTGCATATATGTGTGTGTACTGGTATAATAGCACTGGCTTACAATTATGACATAATTATATATATTTATTTTTGCCGCGTCCCCCGCCGTGTCCGTGTCCATGCTACATAGCTGCTGAAGATTCAATGCAACTCTCTCTAGTGTGTCCTTTGAGATGAATTTAACTACCATCAAGTTGCATGGGAGGTGGCTCGGGCTTACAACACTTTTAGATGCTTTTTTATGGCTGCCATTTAGAAATGTGCAATACTATTTGCATAGAAGGAGCCACCTACCTTCAAAAAAGGTCCATCAATGAAGGAAAAACCAATGCTTGTAAGGTAAAAACACATGCAGGAGTCTGCCAATCCTGTACTGGCAGCATATTACACTAACACTATTTCTTGGACAAAGTTTCTGAAAGTACCATTTGTGAATTCCCGCATACCTTAAGGTTTCTAACTTGATGAGGGCATCCAGCAGGTATGAAGACCGCTTCTCCAAGTTCTTGCACAAATGTCCAAGGTTCAACTCCTTTATTATGCACCAAAATATGTTACTAGGAGAAAATAAGAAATTTATAAAGAAGAATACAGGTCTACAAAGCTTCAATAAATAACAAACTAACCAAAATCTTCTTTTAGCTTCCTTTTGTGATGCGAGGTCAAGTAGAATGCCTGATCGTGAATAGGGTGAACAACCTGCAAACGATGCTATTGAGTATTGACCAGTGTTCTACAAGAAGGATTTCATCGCCGATTAATCGGCGCTGATTAATCAGAAATTTGGCCTAACCGATTACATTAATGCCTAGTCGGTTGAATTAGTGGGTCAGGAGGTTAATCGGAGTTAGTCGGCGTCTAGCGGCGATTAGTCGGCTATTCAGCGATTAATAGGGGTAAAATCTATAATTTTGAAAATCAAGGAGTGTAACTGTTATATACTCATACCAGTTTAAGGGCTTCGAATCACAATTTTTAGGGCTTGTTCAATACCCAATCATCGATTGATCGATCTCGGAGTCACCTGTCATATCTATGTGAAACCCTAAAACACAAGATCTTCAAGCCGCCTATCGCCTCTCTCTCTCAAATTCGAGATCTCCTCTCACTCCACGTCTCCACCGAAACATTTTTTTTTTTTTTTAAAGCCCATACCCATATTGACACGTTAGTGATTCTGGAAACAAAGTGTAGTAATATTTTTATTAAATCTTAACACGAAGTGTAGTATTGTTTGGGGTATATAAATAAAGTTATTATAATTGGTAAGTGACTAATAAATGAACAGCCCATGCCCAGTACCAGCTGGTGTTATAATCATGTTAACAATTTTCTGTAAATGAGAGATTTCTATGTCATATTTGAAAAACAATTGATGTTGATGGATTGATAGATGAATGATCAATTTTTTATAAGAGTTTTCATTGGGGAGTATTTATATATATATATAAATAAAAACCTGACTAATTGCTACAAGCCGATTAATCGGCGATTAATAGGTCTCGAATCTCGAAGGTGGTCGACCGAGCGACAAATGCCAAGCGACTTTTAGAATGTTAGCGCCCACAAGCGATGCTATTTTTTGTTTGGCAATTCCATTGACAAAACAGTTTTTCAAATGTATTCTTTTCTTTATCGAGTTGTATCTTTTTTAATTTTTTCTAAGCGTAGTGAGTCTATATAGGATTAGAGTAGAAGGAATCATAATTTGTAATTGAAAGTGAGGTGAGTGTTCATTTTGAGCAGATTGATCGGCTTATCAAACTCACATCCAGTGGGTCCAACTAATCGAGTGTGGCAGCTGAAAGAAATAAAAGCAGACGGAGTGCCGGATTGATTCCCCGATCAATCAGAAGGCTAGTATTATAAAAGGGGTTTTTTCTTTTCAGCTAGGGCACGGAATATATAAAAGCAGACGGAGTGCCGGATTGATTCCCCGATCGATCAGAAGGCTAGTATTATAAAAGGGGTTTTTTCTTTTCAGCTAGGGCACGGAATATACATACGGCAGCAGAAGATAGAAAAGGAGATTCCTTTTGTTGATTGGAGTGCTCACACAAATTTTCGACGTTACAGTCAAACTCCTATCGGTGTTCACGACTTTCCTTCAACAATCACAGAGCTGTTTCTTCGGTGGATTTCCGAAGTATTGTGGAAGGCTTAAGGAGTCACGGCAGCGGCAATCAAATACGGGGTGTGGTGAACGAGGAGTCGGCAATCATCTTAGGTCAATTGTGAGGAGTCCCAATTGTGAAGTAAGGTCGATTGTAACCACACAAGTTAAATATAGTATTTGATTCCTTCCCGTGGTTTTTACCCATTTTTGGGGTTTTCCACGTATATCCGTGTGTTCCTCGTATTGTGTTCTTTTCGTATTTGAGGTTATTTTCAGATTGGAGTATCTCGTAGGAATTTCATAGAACATTGGTATTGACAATGATACTCAAAATATTACTTGGAGCCACCATCATTGTAAGTTTGAAGTCAGCCTATTAAAAGCATAGTTTTTCAAATTGAACAACTCGCTCTTCGCTTCATGATTCATCAACAACCAATACAAAATCTGCATATAAGTTGACATGGGATAGAATCTGTCGTGAATCGTACCATCACTGTTCTATTCACCATTCCATAGACAATTTATGCTTCAAGAAACTCTTGAAACTGTCACATTTGACAGACTCGAAAAGCTTTTTACCCCCTTTTTTAAGGAAGAGCAAGAACATTAACTTCATATGCTCTTTAACACTCCTTTTAGTGTTAGAGAAATGCAAAGTGCAAAGAAAAGACCCCTAAAGTGTAAATGAACGGCTCAGATGCACTGCACAATGAATCTGAGCCATTCATGTTCACTTTAAGGGTCTTTTCTTTGCCCATTTTCTTTGTCTCTAGCACTCCTCTTAGTGTTAGTAAGGCCAACACGTACCCTATTTGTTGATCATCTGGTGGTTACAATATTTAATCGGAATGAGACTAGTTCTCAATCATTTTGCAATGTGTTTTTTCTGAAAACGTCAGACATATTCTGAAAAAGTTTAGAGCTAATAATAATGGCACCGATGAATTTCTATTCTCATTTACGTGGATAACGCCAGGTAAGATGAGATTAGCCGAATCATCTTCTTTTACACAACCACGTGATATCCTAAGTGAGCAATAACAATACAAGAAGTTGCGAGAATCTTGTTGAGCCTAATAATCATTGCATGTTCTTCGATTTAACATTTTAAATTAAATTTTAATCCTTGTTTCCTACTATTCCCAATTTAATGCATAGTCAATTTGGCAAATACTAAAGCTTAACTAGTAACCTCCATAAGATCACAATATTAAACCGGCTCTCGAAGCCTAGGATCCACTTCTCTTGCCATACAAACATCTTACTGAAACTTTACACTTCTAGATTAAGAGAACGGAAATTTCTTTTTACCGTTTTGATTCACAATTTGACAACTATGGAAAACGGTAATTTTGGAATTCCCTTGTGCACAATTCAGTATACGACCAAAATATTTAAAACCAAATGGTAATTGAAGTTAAATGCTACTGCTCTTTTTGCTCAGTTTGAACCAGTAATTGCAATTAAATGGTAGATGCGTCGAACTTTACCCCACCTGCCATAACCTCATAATCATTGAGGGACAAACATAGGATCTAACATGTGGGGTTCTCATGTCTGCCCTTTATCCTGTTTCCAAGCACTATTCAATCGTTGTCATAACAGTAAGGGTTTGGTTGAGCCTCCCATGAATACCAACTTCCATGTCTGCTATAAATACATCTCGTTGTATTTCACGTCTTCAGGACATCACTTCAGCGATAATATAATCAATGACAATCATTAAACTTATTCTATCATCTAAATCATCTAAAATAAAATTTATCTTTGAAGAGGGCCGAACTTTCTTAATACTATAAACACACAACATGATAAAATCTGCATGCCATTATACAAATTTAACCACCAGTTAAGTTCTCTAACAGGTTAGACTGTTTAAAAGGGTATAATTTAACGTTTGCCTCATCGAAGTTAGCAAAGAAGTTACCCAATTTTTCTGGCATACTAATGTAAATCCAATTCAAACACATTAATCAGCTTTGGCTTAATCCAGTTTTGATGGGATCGAACTAAGGTTTGAGCTTCTCAGCCTGGTTGATAAATGCATCAAGCTCAGGTTTGAGAGTATCCAAGTAGTTGTAGGAACTCAATTCACACACTGCTACCCTGCTACTTTCAATCCAATCTAAATTACGCATGTAATACCAAATCCTAAAAGGCCCAATTCAGGTTTATCATACAATTTTATTGTTCCATATCTACACAACTCAATGCACGCTTCTCAAGTTACTAGGAGCCAGCTATATGGATTAGTTTTTTCCCCTTGGATCCAATAACTTCGACTGTAAGAAGCACAGACTAAGACAAAAATAAGGACATGGGCATATATACAAACACGTGACAAGGCAATTCTAAATAAATGGCTACCAACCAAAACTAATGAAAGCCTTAGCACCACAAATGAAAACTAACACTGTTGGAGATGATCGATCTATCACGCATACATACCAAGATGCATAAGTGACAAGTTTTTATATAATTTGTTATGCTTCAAATAACTTTATATTACAAGGTTACACCATGGGGACACGGCATGTCCCAAAGGTAAACTTTATGTAACTACTTGGACTTGGTTTCTCACATAAGTATCCCCACATGTCCCGGGTGTGTTGGCATCACCAGCATGCTTGACACGGATACGGCAAACATGTAGGAGTGTTGGTGCAGCATACCTTCGACTATTTCCCACTCCCGTTCTTAGCAACAATTACTTATTACAATTTAATAAATTAAAATTTGAAATTCGTATCAGAATCTCATTCAACAGAACAATGCTACGAAAACTACAGAAAACAGAAGTAACGGATTTGCTGAACTACATACTAAACTACTAATAGATGCAATAATCATTCCTCCACATGGCAAACACGGAACAAATGCACCTAACTGTTAACTACTATGCATCAATCTCTACTTAGACTATATTTTTAACTATTTGTTTGGAGTGCATTTACTCCAAAAATGTGGTGATTATAATGCAAGAGTAAGTTATCAAATGCACAAACTTCAGGGAAGAACTTTCTTTACCTGTGGTACTGGATTGCAATACAGGTGCCTGAACTCATTATGGTGCTTTTTAAGATATTCCTTCAGCTTGGGAACATCCTGCCGCCGGAAAATATCCCAAACAGCACCTCCCTCTGCTGTCTCCAATTCATTCCAATTCTTCTCAGAAATAGAATCAACTTGCAAATTATTAGGATGAACATTATTATTCTCCCCTGGACTCCACTCCTCTGTTTTATTTCTGGTTCCCCCTTCCTGAAAATTGGCAGTATTGGCATCCTTATTGCGAAAATGTTCTGACTTAATACCCAATCCATTTGACAATTTCCTCCCTGCCATCTTTTTCCCACAACCACTTCCTGTCCCCTGTCTCCCCTTTCTTCTCACTTCATTGTCTGCACGGCCAGTACCCATGATTTCTTTTAGGTCATGGTCAGCATGCTTCTTTTTTAGTTTTTTTATCTTGGAAAGCTGGTGAGAAGTAGGCTTCACTTCTGATGTATGTATCAGCACATTCACCTAATGTAGTGTAACAACATTCGATATTTAAGTCAATATATTGACGAAAAATAAACATTTCACACTGAAATCAAGATCACCAAATCAACGCATTAACTACATGATACTATTTTTTATTTAAGGGCACTGATGTACAGAAAATATGATAACTGTATCATGAAAGCTAGAGTGAATCTTATTTTCCTAGAGAAATAGGACTAACCAAGGATATCTGCAGATCAAATAATGAGAGTGAAGCAACAGAAAATCTGATTATCGATCACAGCTTGGCAATAGCATCAAGTCACTGACTACAGAGAGTTCCCCTAGGCCAAATTGATCAAATATGTTAACACAGGAATACAAATTAGATCTACAACGACCTATCACTTCTTGGCTATTTTTTTCCTTTTCTGATTTCAGACCCTCAGCTGCCCTGGGCATCTGAAAAAGTGTAGTTTCTATCTCTATAATTTTCTTTGTTCCTTCTCTAGAAGTAAAATTCTGGGTTTTCAATTTTGGGCGCCCAATCGTTCAAAAAAAATTTCTATCCTTTCTAACTGTCTACCGACCTCACGTATCTGTGTCCACCACGTGTCCGTCACGGACACAATACGACACTCTAGACACGTATTGGACATGCCTAAATAATTGTTTAATGATTTTATTATATTTCTTTTAGTTAGACACATTGTGGATACTCTAGGACATGTTGGCAACACTCTTGGAACACGTGAAGGACACATTAAAATGTTCTCCAACATTTATATGAAATCATTACATACCTTTATAATACAAATACAAATACACTTTACATTTGACGTGTCCCCGACGTGTCCGTGTCCTAATTTTTGGAGAAATGACGTGTCCATGTGTTTGTGTCATGTCGTGTCCGTATCCCTTATCTATGTCCGTGCTTCTTGGCTTTCTAATGGCAATGCCATATTGCTGGTTGTTTTCTCTTTTTCTATCCACGAGAATAGGATATCTTATTAGATAAGTGCCAAGATCAACCCAAATACAAACTGCGGAAACAGAAAAAAAATAGACTAAAAGAACATTTCAACCCGAAAACAACCCTCCTAATAATATGTAAAGATAGAATAGTTCAAGCCTAGTGCTCTCTCTTCATCTGTCACTGATACCCAGTTCTGACCACCTGTTTTCCAATCACAGCAGCCACAATGTCAGGATGCTCTTCACTAATTCCTCCTTAAACTCTTCCAGGTCTTCCACCAAATCAAAGCTCATAGATGCTTTCTTCCACATGCCTTTGCCGATCCTAAATCCTCCACATTTTAAGTTCCCGTTCTTTGAAGAAATCGTCCCCTTCCCCTTCTGTGAAATATCTTCAGACACTTCGGCAAAAACATTAAACTCCAATAAGTTTAACAAAAATTCAAGCTGTTCAAGGCTAACACTTCCGCCCAGATTGGAACTAAATAAGAAAGTTTCAAGAAACCTGAAGAATATATTAACTTTCTAGGAAATAAAATACCCATTGTCATCCACATCCAGAGAAACATCAAACAAAGCCCTTTTATATACCAAAGCCTCACCCATGACAGGTTCCAATTCACTCCATCATTTTCTCCTATTAAGGACTTCCCAACACTTATTGCCACAGAGAGAAAGCGTTGGCAATGCCAATGAATTCAAACAGTTCCCTACTCAGCCCAACCCCCATGAAAGAATTATGAACTCCAATATAAGCCAATGGAAATGTCAGCACTAGCTACAAAGACTGTCTCTAGTAAAAGAGGTGCAAACCACACTGCCCAGTGTGGAAGAGCTAAGGCATGATTTACATCTCTTTATCAATGCATCTCCAAATAATAAATACTGTGTTTGGATGAGTTTTTAAGAAATTTTTGGAAAATTTTATAGGGTTATGAGTGGAGAGATAAATGAGAGTAATGATTGGAGAGAGATAGAGGGAGAAATGAGAATAATGATTGGAGATAGGTATGAGTAATGATTGGAAGTAGAGATAATGAGTGTTTTTTGAGTTGAGAATTTTTTTTCCAGAACGCAATCCAAACAAAGCCAAAATATCAACATTTTCTAAATAATAAATCTAACAATTTATCTCTGAATTATAACAGTTTTTTTTTATTCTTTTAAAAACTGGAATGAGTTTCCTAAGAAAGAGTCAAAGTCCCTAAGGCATCGGCAAAGTACTTTTCCCACTGTAAGAAGAGAAACCAGATTTTAAGGGGGCCTATGATCTCCCAATAAGTACCATCAAAAGAGAAAATCAGAAAAAGAATCTTAATAGAAGAATGTGCCAGCTCCTTTGGATTTCCGTCAAACATCACTTTTCACCACAAAAACAAAAAGGGGTTTGATAATCTATTGGCAAAGAGGATTAGAAATTAGAACATCAAGTTCATAGTTAAGCTATATCCCTTAGTCTGAGAAGCTTGTTCCTTTGGATTGATAGCATCATCTTTGAGTTTCTTTCAAACAAGGGATATATTAGACCCAGGGGTGTTTATGAGTTCAAAAAGCTTAAATAAAAGAAAGAAGCAAATTAAATCTTGCTTGGCTTTCATCTCCTCCACAACGGGAACCGAATCTGTGCATATTCTCCTCTCTAACCAAGCCAGACTCCTCAAGGTCTCTCGAAACCTCTCTAATATGTTTATCCAATGTTTTCCCATTAGAAGGAAAACACAACAGTTATCTCAGGAATCTTTTCCGAGAAGCTACTGATAGATTTAAAAAAATAAAGGCAGCGGTAGGAAACAACTTGTAGACAAAGTGGGCAATCATTTTCCAAGATGAACTGTAACGCTTGAACTCGTCAACAAAACAAAAAAATAAACTGAGTAGCCTATCAACATTCAACTTGACATTGCATACCGCGTCTGACATGTCCAAATGAAGCTTGGTCACAGAATCTCCACGTCCAAGCTCTTCGGAGAATCCATACGCTATATAGGTTTTTGGACCTAGATCTGGTTTCAATGCATCCTTAGGCAACTTTGAAGCCATATTAAGAATACCGGAACAGGGATGTGTGTACTCTAAATATGGCAAGGCGAGAATGAACTCTGCAGCATGGCATGGTAAACGTTCCTCCAGCAAGTTAGATGGGGGCCAATCTTTCAGTTTGAGCATCTTAGGCCAATCATTTCTATCATATCGACCTTCTGAATACCCTTTGAAGAATTGGTGAATGTTTATGTCGGCCTGCACATTTATAAGTCAATTTACGTCAAAAAGACTCCTGCTATCCACTAATAGCAACCACATGATAAATTGAAGTGAAAAGAATACCATGATACCCAACATCCTTATAGAAAAGGCAGAGAGAGAGAGTAATACAAACCTCTACATACCATGATTTCTCTTTTTTGTAAAACCATAATGCTTTTCATCATTATTGTTTGGACCTAGGGAGTAGCCAGTAGGAGATTGGAAGCAAAACTAAATCTCAAACAACCCAAAGTTCATTATTTGTTCTCTACTCTTCAATTGGTCGTCTTGATGAGGATTGCTTATATAACATAGTTACAGGATCCTCTTGTTGAGCAAATAGATCCACCCAAGAACCGCACTCCCCAAGTCAAAACCTTCTAGGAACCTAGCTACAAATTGAGAAAGAAGCGAGTTCTGAACTAGGATAGAGCCTCTCAAGCCTATGAAACCCAAAAGAAACAAGAAAAATGCAACCAAGCAAGAGAAAATATAAAGCAACAATAAGACTAAAAAAAAGCATTACTCAAATTTACCCTAAGTACTTTGCAAAAACATAAGATTTACTTATATTTGGGTGGAAAAAAATGTATGTGAAATTGACTCCAATTCTTAGGTGCAGGGATCGCCTAAATGAGAATATTCAATGGTCGGAAATTGATTAATTGGGTGTAGCTTGGGCTTTATGTAAAAGACTAACTTAATCAGTAGGTATGTTTTTAAATACATTCGTAACTGCTCTCCTGGCACTTCCATGACAAGGAGCTTCTACAATCCTTCGCTTCCCTCCCCTACCTCCACTTCGTGCAACTGAAGTCCTAATTGCCTGGAGCCAATTACTTGAATCAATGTTAGCTTCTTCCAGTGATTTAAAAAGCGCGCGAGGTGCGCGCTATAGCGCAAAGCGCAGCGCAAGGATTGCGCTTTGAGAACGTGGGCTATAGCGCAGAACACGAAGGCGCATGAAAGGCGCTGAGGCGCGTGCTTTTTGTTTTGAAGTAAAAAACGACTCACACCTTGCAAGAGGATGCGATGCACTGAATAATTTCTACCTTTAAAGTCGTTCTCAACCCTATTCTTCAGATCGAGCAGCAGCACCCTCTTGTTTAGCCGATTCAGACCACGCTTCTTCTTCTTCCTCTGATCGTCGTCTCTGTCCAGAGACTCCAGACTCCAGGTAACTTCTTCTTCTTGTTTTTCTTCTTCCTCCTCCTCCTCCTCCAGTCCTCCTCCTCCTCTCTCTTCTTCTTCCTCCTTTCTTCTTCTTCTTCTTCTTCTACCGTCTTTCTTCTTCTTTTTCTTCTTCTTCCACCACCGACGGACCAACACAGCTGATTTTTTTTTCCCAGTCACGGACCAACCGTCACCGACCCACCTTTTTTTTTTTTTTTTCCAGTCATGGATCCACCTTTTTTTTTTTTTCCAGTCACTGATTCTTCTTCCACCACCAACCACCACCGACGGACGTCATGGAAAGGATATAGATGAGGTGATTGAAGAGGGAGAATGGGAGACGGATGATGAGGAGGAGGAAGATGTGGAAGGATATAAATCAGAATCATCAAATGATGATGATGAAATTGAAGATGAAGTTCTTGGTTCTGAGAATGATGATTAATGTCTATGCATGACTCTAGATTTTATTGCCTTTAATCCTTTTTGTTATGTCTCTAAGGCTAAACATTATTATGTTAGCTTTTCATGAATGATATGTTATGTTTCGTGTTTGGTACTTTTGTTTAACCATTGACATGTTATGTTTTATAACATTTGAAAGTTTTACAAGTGTTTGTTTGTGTTAAAAACTTGTTCTAATAAAATTTGCCTCATTGCAGAGGATTTTTTTTTTTTTTGCGCTCCGCGACAATAAAGCGCGCGCCGCGCCTTGCGCCTAAGCCCCAGGGGACTGGTGCGCCTTGGTGCGCCTTTCGCCATTTAAAACGCTGGCTTCTTCCCTTTACCCTCTCTTTAACTCACCTTATTTTTACCCTCCCAAGAAATAAGCCCAAACAGCTTTTCATTTAAAAGAATGACACAAGAGCAACCAAAGGCAAGTTAAATCAATGCCCTAACCTTTGATTCATATGAGAGTTATTCCACCCTTACCTAAACGAACTGCTAAAAGAACAATATATGATGTCATGTTACTTACTCGCAATGGAGTGAGAGAAAAGAAAAAGAAAAGACAGGTCATTTAAATTTGCATTGGAGCTTAGTTCTACTGTATGTCACATACACCAGACACGTGTTTATAGGGGTCACCCATAAATACCAGTGCAATATACCTTGGAATTGGGTAAAATGAAGGTTAGGTCTGCATCACATTCCACCTTTTAGTGCAAATTATTGGTTTCTTGCAAACAAGTTCAACTAGAGATATATTTAACCACTTGGTTAGTACTGTCTATATTTGTATCACAGTGTGCATCCAAGCGTCAGTAGACAAAAAACCATTTACAAATATGAGATTTGTACAATATGAAGTCACCACTTCATGTGACAGGGACATCCCAATTGTGCCATCAAAATGAACCATAAAGAACACCACTAATGCCCCAGGTCCAAAAGAATAAAAACCAACATAATTAAGTTACTTCGGAGTATGCAACCACTAATGCCAACTTTAGCTACGTCTTTCTAATCTAGCACCGTTCCAGAGTAAGAAAAAAGTTATTTGTGGTTTATCTATTGGACTATTTATTTCATTTGCACATCAAGTAATCGCTTTTATTGGACAAAACCCAAAAATCACAAGACAGATATTCCTGAGCGATATGTACAAATTGATGTATTCAAATATTTGCTTGCACACTCATGTACAATCGTGTCTATCCACATAGGTAGGTAGTGAAATTAGAGCCACCACTTAACCATTCAAAAAAGGCAACCACCACGGCTAGAAGAAGTAGCTAATAGGAGTGTAAAAACAGAGTTCTTTTATAGAACCAAAGTACAGGACATGGACAGTTTCACAACATAAAAAAGACTATTGATCAAGTATATTGTTGTTGTGGATCAGATCCCCTTAAACCATTGTACACTGTTCTCAAGATATTGATAAACCAAACTCCTTACAGTCTAATCCCATTTGTCCAATGTCTGCGACATTGACAAAAGAATAAATGGATGACGTAGTGCTTTGGCATTATGAAAGTAATATGCCCTCATAAGGAATTCAACAAAGTAGTACCTTTAGAAGGCTTACCTCACACCAATCAAGACAATCAGCTACTGTCACCATCACATCTGAGTTGGAACCTTTGGTACGTGTTAATTCACGGAATGCACGCCACATTACCATCGGCTCCCAGCTCAATCCATTTGTAAATTCATGGACGTTCCGAACAATTACTGGCTCTCCAGTGACCAAATGACTCTGGAAGTGCTCTAGATCCCCTTGTTGAATATCGCTTGTCAAAGGGCAGTACAAATAGTTGTCCTTGGCATCTATTCTAGAAGAAGCTTGACGAAGTTTGCCATTACCAACATCTACCTCACCGTTCATTTTCAGACAAGAGCAGTGCTCTTCAGAAACTCCAGGCACTTTGGCAAATATCTGGGTTTTGACTAATTTTTCAACTTTCTTTCTTAATTCGGAAACATTTTCTGGAAAAATACTCTTCAAGTCCAAGTGGTCATGGCCACAACCACCCATTTCCTCCGGTGGGCAAGGTATACAACCAGTTTCTGTTGCTTTCCACTCAGGTTTTGGCTTACTATCAAATGAAATAGAAGAATTGATTTGATCTGGTGAGACAAGAGGTTCTCCTCCATGCAAGTAAGACTCCCCTCTGTTAAAATAACGCAAAACAATCTCATCGCCATCACTTTGGAGGCAACCCTCACGAATTTCTCGACAACAAGTCAAGCAGAGATCATATTTGCAATTGGGGCAGCTTCTGTGAAAATCTGCTATAGAGGTTCTACAGTTGTTGCTGCAATGAAAAGTGTGACATCATAATATTAAATACAGGTAAGGTTTCCAAATTTCGAATCTTCAAGGGAAGGATCATACCAATAAACACGTTTATCTTTATCACAAACAGCCTGCAGTATCTCTATATGCGACGGTGACAATCCTGTACAAAAAGCCATCAAATGGACAAAATATTTCTGACTAAAGACTTTATTGTGGGTGGCCGACAAATATATGCCCTATGGCCAGCAACCATATGTCATAAACTCATAGGCAGCAGCTTACCTATCGCATTTCCTGAAGGCTGAAAGTAAATAATGACAAGAATAGAGATTCAATACATGGATTCAAATTGTCCAAGTTCTGGTCCAACTTCTAAGGGTGAGTTCACAACATATTTTTCGTCCTCATACTAACGCCAAAATACCACTTGTTTCCAATAAAAATACCAAAAATACTACTCCTATTTAGTCCATAGAGGTAAGGGAAATGAGTTATCTTGAATGGTGGGTATTTTTTGACTAAATAACAAAAATCCCATTCAGTCAATAGTATGAACTCACCCCAAGTCATACGGATAATCAATACCAATGTCCTCATTTTAACTTGTAGCACAGAAGTACATGGCAAGCAATAACTGCTAGCATCGAAAACCTAAAATAATGGAAATGATGAAATGCTGGGTGAAACTACTCAATAACTGCAGCACATGTATCATGGTGAATTATTGATGGTTAATGTGCAACTCATACCTTGAATCTTAGCTTCCATATTCTTTTCCAGTTCTTGCTCATGATCAAATTGTTCCAAAAACGGATAGAGTACATGTACCAGATAATTCAAGCGATGAATCCTTTCATCCTTGCTGTCGGGCACTCCAGCAATTCCAGTACTCTGCAGCAAAACCAAAAAAATAATAACCAAAGGTCACTAAAAAAAAAAAAAAAACTACTTGGTTAGTACAATTGCTGCATTGCAGAAGATCAAAGGCAGGTACTCTACCAATACCAACCATGAGTAAATCTGTTCGTCGCAAACAAGTTTTGCAATTGCAGTTGCCACGACAATATGGGCATTTCTTGGCTATTGCATCCTCTGATAATCGAGGGTACCTACGAAACATACAGCAAAAGAGGGGAAAAGGAAAGTGTGAAGACACACTCATGAGGGATTGCCAGAGGATATGCATTTACCGTGGTAAGTAGGGATTTATGGCTCAGTCAGCACTCAAAAGACCAATGACCAGCTGACCTAAACCATAACTCTACCAAGGAAAAAATGGACGATCTGATAGCAAACTAGTATACAATTCTATTACGTAAGTGCTTTTTTTGGAAAGCTATCATAGTCATTTGACATATGCCCACACCATACAAGACAGTAAGCAACAATTCATACTAGTAAAAACTAAATACATTTGTTGCAGCAATTTGGTAATTAGCAATGCCTCAAATGAGTTGTATTTTGCCGAAAAACTCTACATCTCTCCTAATGTGTCTATGCACTGAAACAGGAATAATTCCACCATAAATAACAGTGCTAATCTCACTTGGTACATCAAAGCAATAAGTGGAGTTCTTAGAAACAGTTATTAGATACTTCTCTTAAATACCAACAGAAATTTCAAAATGTTACCATGTCTCAATGCAAGGCGGACAGTAACGTTTCCGGCAATGTTTTTCAATGCTTGGATTCGAGGTCTTGGGAATGACATTGCGACACCGGACCACCCTCTTAGTACCCTGGCATTGATTGCACATTTGGAATTTATCGTCACCCCCCTGTTCGGAAATTTAGATAAAAGGTTTTCATTTTTAGTCACATATTTGGGAGGACAAAACACCTACGGAAAGAGAGGGAATGCAGACAAATAAGCTTACATCCGTACTGAAATGCTTCCTTCTAGCACCGATGCGCGAGCTATTTTGCTTCAAGCAAGCCTTTCTCTTACCTGCATAACATACCAGTCTCAACCACAACAATGAAAGGTGCTTTTTCTTGGACAAAATTCATAAAGAACTAGACTGTACTGTAAAATATTCAACAAGGTGGCATTCCGCTAGGCACTTTGTGGCCTTTTTTTTTTTGTTGTTAAAAATCATAATTTTTTATTTTTCAAAAAATCAAAAAACGAAACGCAAAACTAACAAACCTTACAAATTTTGAATAAAAACAAAACAAGAACAAACCCAAAAAAAACTTAGCTGAACTCAACCTAAGTTTATGAGTGAATTTTTGCTTAAATAAACCAAAAAGATGTTTTCGATAGGATAAGCGATGTCGATACCATGCAACTTTTTCCAGAAAAATGGAACTCATCATTGAAAAAATCACAAAAAGTGCCTACTTTTTCTCGACTTTACAGAGAGTTAAACTATACGTAAGGTCCCGTAGTTTGACAAGCTTACTTTGCTCTTTTTTTCAAAAGACAAAAACAATAATACTCCTTCAGTCTCCGTCCCCACTTAACGTTCTCTCGTTCTAATAAATAAACCAATCTAATTACGACTCTCACCATTACTTTCGCCATCCTCTGGATTTTTCCCTCTGGGAACTTTCTCAACCTTCTTCTTCTTCCGTCCAACTGTTCTTTTTTTCCCACTCTCGTCAGCGTCTCTCTCATCCTTTCCGTCGTCTTTTTTCCCCCTCTTTCTCTTCCTCTGGTCGTTCGAAACCCTAGAAACAGCAGAAGACGAAGAGTTTTTGTCGAGCATCTTTAGGCGAATATGCTTCTCGCACAAACTCTTACCATTCATCTTCCAACCGGGACACCGCCGGTTCGTTCCGAAAATCCTACCGCAACGCAGGTGGTCCTTTCCGTTGTCTTTGTTTCCCCTCTTTCTCTTCCTCTGGTCGTTCGAAACCCTAGAAACAGCAGAAGACGAAGAGTTTTTGTCGAGCATCTTTAGGCTCATATGCTTCTCGCACAAACTCTTGCCGTTCATCTTCCAACCGGGACACTGCCGGTTCGTTCCGAACATCCTACCGCAACGCAGGTGGTCCGGCGGCACACCCGAAGCGACTTGCTCCTCGACCGCCATCTGCCTTCTCCTCGCCGACATTTCTTCACAGCTTTATGATTTCTCTCTCTCCCTCTCTCGCGTTTGGGGTAGTGGCACTGTTTATACAGGAGTATACGTATACGTGTTTTGGATAGAGACAAATATAGAGAATTAAGGTGTGGGGATTCGAGGAGGTTTTGGATTTAGGTTGAAAGATCTCGAAGATGTTTTATATGGTGCACAAAAAATCAAAAAATTATTTTTTATTTATATTATTTTTGAGTTTAAAAATGTGAAATAAATACTTATTTTTTAAAGAGGTGTTTTGGAATGGGCTCTTAATTTAGGTGTCACTAGTGTATGTCCGTACCTGAAAGCACGGCTCAAACGATCGACACACACAAATCAATACTGGCTGAGCTCACGTACAACATCACGACTTATCAAAACGATTCCAATTATGTGAGACCATATTCGTTGACTTTGTTAATTTCAGTCAGCAAATAAAAAATAAATCCACAATCATTGTTGGTTATTACCTTGGGCAATGATTGTTTTGTTTTTGATTGAATACCTTAGCTTTCGGATAAAAGTAGCAACTACGTTGAATAACTTCAATCAGTGAATAATGGGTGTCCAAATAAAAGAATAAATAAGTTACCATGAGACAATTATAGTAAGAGAAAATGTACCATTAGCAATATTTTTTTTCCATTAAAATGGTAATGCTTTAATTGTTAGATCGAAGATCGAACCCAAGCTGAAGATGCACTCGTAAAGGAAAAAACGATATTAGAAATAGGGAAGTCAACACCATAAAGGAAAAAAATGGTTGTAGGTTGCTCAATAGGGGTTCCAAACCCAATATATATAAGAAAGTTTTACGTTGAAATAGCGTCCCCCAATACCTTCGGAAATTGAAGAGCTCAATGAATACTATGTCATTCAACTGATAAAACCGACCTAACTAAAATTGGTCATCCATAACCGAGGAATAAAATGATACAGTAAAACCTTAAACAAAAATACCCTGTGTCAAATTCACCATTTAAAGCTCCATGGGAGAGGTTAGCCCGGTCAAATGATCGAATGAAAAAGAAGAATAAAAAGAGAGGAATAGAAAGCATCTCAATTTTTTGAAAATATAAATCCCTTAAATCTCTGGAAAACTATCCCATCCCTGCCGTAAAGAGGAAATCTTCTTCCATATGGGGTTTGAATTTTGAACATGGAAAGATTGCATATAGGGTTTGAATTTTGAACAGGGAAAGATAAGAACCGTTAGATCAAATGAACATCAAAACTCAAATTCAATCTCCGCCATCCAAACTGCCACAGAGGACAGTTGTAAGAGAGACATTTTGCAAAAGCGTTGTGTAGTGTAATATAGATTGTGCTTTCTTTTTAAATTTTCTTTTAAGAAAAAAGATAATTTTAAATTTAAATATAATGAAAATGAAAAATAAATTTTTAATTTTTTTGTACTGTTTAAAAACAATATCTATATTTGTAAAAAAATTATTTACGTAAATACATAATTTTTGAATTTGAATTTATCTTCCTTTTCTAAAAATTTCTTTATTTTAGGCTCGTTCCGTTTTCTCCTAAAACCTTCTTTTTCAAAAAGAATGTAATTTCAAACACAAATATAACGAAAATGAAAAATTATTGGTAGAAAATTTTTTTTTGGCAATTTTTAGGCCCGTTCCGCTTTTTTCCAAAACCTTCTTTTTCATTTTCAATTTTTTTTGCACCGTTTAAAAGTTTTCAATGAGATCTATCAAACAAGATCCATATTGGTAAAAAAATTATTTACGTAAACATATAATTTTTGACCTTGAAATTAACTTCTTTTTCCAAAATTTCTTTTTTCTAGAAAATGAAACGGCACCTTATGCTACCCCCTACTAGGGTTATTATTCGGGATGGTTTTGGCGGCCAGCAAAAAGGTGGAAAGCCCGACCCGCCTTAATTTTGGGTTTTTTTTCATTTTTTTTTATCATCCCTTAATTTTGGATTTGTATGGAGTGGAACTGATATGCTAGACACGAGATTCAAGAAGAGGTGACAGCGCCGGAGAAAAGCTAGCCTTTTATAATTTGCATGGGCCGCCTGTCTTCCCCTGAGCCCTTCGTCAAAGCGGAGGCTTGCCCTGGAGTGGCATTTTTGCTAGTGACTGCGAAGGCGAGCCGGCATTCTGTTGGTCTCTATTTTCCTCTCAAGAATTGGTTAGCGACTCGGCGTGCTAGTTTGGGTTTGGGTTTCCGATTGATGATTTCATCTGTGTGTCCTTAAGCTTGTTGGTTTGGTGTGCTTTTCACTATAACTCGTAGTATCTGAAATTAGGTAATTTTTGTTCATTCTTGTTTGTTGTGATAATAATCTTTTGCCTTCGAATATTGATAATGAAATGAATTGCCTAATCTAACTGTTAATTAAAAAAAATTTTGAGTAAATTTTTGCAATTTTGTCTGTACAATTACTCCCAAGTCTCAATTGCGTACCTCTAATAAACTGTCAATTATCAATTGTAAGATTTTTCGCTTTTAATTACTCCATAAGATTTCTAATAATTGATACAGTGTCATGGATTTGAACTCCGTATTTTTATATTTAATATAAAAATGATATTTTCTATCAATTGAAAAAAAAATCCATTTGATATTTTGATGATGAAAAGTTATGTGCCCATCGTTGAGTGAACCCCATTGCATTTACTAACTCAGTACTCTTCTTTCCTCATATTCCAAATTCATAAAAGCAAAATGTATGTTGTACATTATTGAGGCTAGCATGGCTTATTTCTTATAAGAGCTTTTGGGGGGTTTTTTTTTCTTGTTTTGTCATTATTCAAAAAATATCATAATTTCTTCATTTTTTCGATTTATCTTATCAAGACATATAAATAATTCACAAAAATTAGATGCAAAATTAACAAACGCGAATAAAAATTGAATAAAACAATTCGAAAATCTTAACAAAACATAGCCGTAGTAGGTTGAGCTTATAATAATTTTGAAATGGTTTGAGATTGTTTCTACCTCAATGTGGCTTGTAGTTTTGGGTTGGGCTTATAATGGTTATTGTGGAATTGTTTTCAATTTCATATGGTAATTATCTATATCTATACTACGAACCTGGAGATCCTGTAGGGCGGAGTGTCCTACAGGGGTTGTAGTGCAGCGCACAGCCGTTAATCTCATCAATCAACAGTTCAGATTAAAAATCAATTATGACCGGTAATAAATGATTACTACCAGCCATAATTAAAAATCATATCTCAACCATTAATTATAAAAGTCGATAACCCATGTGCGCCCTACAGAGTGCCTTTAGGGTCTTGCACTGCAGAATTTTCCAATCCCTATACTGTCACACTCTCAATTTTCAACATAAATATAAATGACTTTTTATAATTAAAAATCTCACAATTATATACATCATACCCCAAAATGATTTTCACCCATGGCACATCGGCCCACTCACTTACAATTACAAAGAATGAAAGAGGATTGGAGGAGTTAAATAGTTTACAATTTCATCTTCTAAAGAGTTTCGCAAAAATGTTAAATACAACTTTCCCATGTGAACTTTCGAAAGATCTCCAACATATGCATGCACACCACTCCATGCTACAGCTCCGAATTTATACCTGAAAAATGAAGGATTGAGCAAAACACATGCCCAGTAAGAAAATCTCTACGAGCCTTGTATGCAAATGAGAAGATTTTGACATAAAAATAATGAAGTTTGGGATAACAAAAGGGAATTCAAACGAATACTAACTTCAAGTCGGAAACTCAAGACTTAATGAGCACTTCACTTACGATTGATCGATCTAGTCAATTACTTAGCTATCTTTTACATTTTCCCCTTCTAATCAAAACTTCATTTGCACACTTCTACATTACATAGCTCACATTCCGGGTCTTAAGGATCCCGTACATCTCCAATTAACCTCCAATATGAGCTCAAGTAGCTCTTCCTCCATTAACATACCGAACTATGAACTTAAGAAACTTTTCGGGTCTTAGGGCCCCATATACCCACATTATATTTCTGGGTACTTGTAACCCCGTACATCCATTCTACATTCCGGGTGCATCATGAACCCGTACATCCAATTCAAGTTCCGGGTACTCATGACCCCGTACATTCGATTACAATTCCTTCTTACTTCATTTTGTCATATGTGTTTCTAAGGCTTCGATTGAATGATCATAGATAAAGAGGGAGGTTGATATTAAGTAAATGGTCTACATACCAATTCATATTTCCGTTTTTGTTTCCGAACTCGACACCTCAAGTTACTCCTCGTACTACATAGTATCAAGTATCAAATTATTGTACTTCGTTATGGTTCATCCACCCTTCTATTTAACGATCATCCCTACCTACACACGTACGGCTTTATGAGTTCACATCGTCTATTTTAACCTCCCATCGCATCATTGTTGGTTAGACGAACACACGATTTAGGCAGTAGGATGAAACAATTTGTTTTATATAATACTCGTGCTCGACGCAACGAGAGCCAACGAAGAGAGAGAAATGAGAGTAATGATTAAAAGTATGAGTAATGAGAGGAGAGAGAAAGAGATCAAAATGAGAATAATGATTGGAGATAGGGGTAATAAGTGAAGAGAGCAATGATTAGAAGTACGGGTAATGAGTATTCTTTGAGCTAAGATTTTTTTTTTCAAAATGTGAACCGAGCAAAGCATAAGAAAGAAAAGTTAGGATTTTTCGATCAATCCGAGATCGAAAGAGACGTGCCGTCCACCACTCGAACTGACGCCATTAGAATCAACCCATTACCGGCTAGAAGCAAGGTAGAAATCTCATGTCTACTCACCTAAGTATAATGTTGCTATTATGTTAAATCGGCAATTGAAATGAGTTTGAGGTTATAAAAAAACTATAGAATATACAAGCGTTCGCATGAGTAAATTATTTTCAAAGATTGATACTACTGTAGTATTGTTTAAAGCATGATAGAAATGTTGCACACATTGATTAAGTTGCACCAGTAATTGTTGTCTAAAAAGAAATGGCATGGGAACGCATGACTAGAAAATGTGAAATTAATCTTTGTATTTTTCGAATTTAAGGATTAATAAAATTCTTTTGTATATCAAAAAAATAAATAAATAATGTGAAATATTAGAAATGTGGTATTATAACTTTGTCCAATAATTTGAGATGCATGAAAAAGTAGAATTTAGAATATGACATAACTAATTAGATGGGTAAATGTTCTGAACATAACAGTGGTGCCGTTTTGTAATTTTTTTTTAGGAGTTTTTAAATATCCATCCTCATATTTCATCTCACGTAAGTATTCATCCGGTACTTTTTAAACAGTTATGTTTTCATCCTTTCAGATGGTGAATTTCTTATATTACCCTTTTAATTAATAATATATTCGTATGTAGGTGGATATTTTCTTGCTAAATTAGTGGGATTATAGTAATTATGGTTACCTAAAATCATGGGATGATTAATGGATAGGAATGGGGGAAATTTTCAATTTTCAAATCCTTAATTAATATAATCTAAACCATTCTTCTCCTTAATTTCATGAATATTCAAATCCTTATTTTTTGTGAATTTTCATAAACAATGACTACACTAGATTTATTTAAAAAATATGAATACACCATGTTTTTCTATTCATGAAACACATGAATAATTAATAAAAAAAACATGAAAAACATGACTACACCATGTTTTTAGTCAACTACAAAAAATTTTTTGAATAAATTAATCGATCATGTTTTTTATGAATACACCATGAAATAACATGAATACACATGTTTTATTCATGAAAACACATAAATAAACATCAAAACATGAATACACCATGAAAAAAAAAACATGAATACAAATGACATTTTCACCGATGGCCGAAAAATGTATTTATTCATATCAAAATACATGAAAAATTATGAAAACAAAGAAACACAAGAAATAACCCGCTACAAACGAACCCAACCATCAAAAGAAACCCTTCCATAACCTCATTCCATCTCCTTCTCTTGACATACCAGCGTGGACAAAATTCGAAAGCCCGAGCCTCTACCTTTCCTCTTTAGGCACTTGCACTTCGATACCAGGCTTGAACACGGCAAGCTTGTTGGGTGTGACGAACCCGTAGTTCAAATCAGAGGAGATTCCGGGCTTGTTCAAACCGGAGGAGATTCCGATTTGGTGATGGATTTGGAACCCGTTGGTTATGAGCGAACCTCCTCCGTACCGCTGGTTAATTCGGCTGAGGAATTAGACCATTTGGAGAGAAGCACAAAGAAAATAAAGAGCAATGACTAGGATGTGCATGCAAGAGGATCAAAAAACTAATCTCAATACTGATGTGGTTGGATTTGGAAGATAACAGCCCCCAAATGGTTCCAGAGACGCAAAATCCAAGCGATATCGAGATGGTAACTTTACAACCAGAAAACCCCAAAAGCGAGGAGAAGCCTCATCCTTTGAACAATGGTAGTTCTTTCAAAACGGTCCTGGTTCATGCAACATCGGAGAAATTGGAATCTCCTCCGAAAAGAACCACACGGAGGAGGTTTGAACTATTGTTTCTGGATTTTAGAGAGGGATTGGAAGGAAATGGGCGAGATTTATGGGATTTTGAAAACTAATATGGAATTTTTTTGAATTTGGGTCAAATGGTGACCACGAATTTTGATGCAGGGACTGGAGGTTTACGTTCTCATCCTCTTTTATTGTGATATATATATATAGGGATAGTTTTGACATTATGAAAAAAGAGGATGAAATCATAAGTGCAAAAAAAGGTCTGGATGAAAAAAGAATGGGAAAAATGTGAAATGTTCGTAACATTGTGAAATGTATTACTTGCCATTATATTTTCGAAGAAAAATAGAAAAGCATGGAATTTAAGGGGTATCTCGCATGATGAAAGAATGGGAAAAATGTGAAATGTTCGTAACATTGTGCTTATATTACTTGCCGTTATATTTTCGAAGAAAAATAGAAAAGCATGGAAATACAATTTAATGTTATCGCAAGATTTTAGCAAGCTTTAATTAAAAGAATGGGAAAAATTCAAAATACCCCCCAACCTATACACCCAAATTCAATTAGACTCCCAACCTTTTAAAAACTTCAATTTTACTCCCAACGTTATATTCCGTTATCAAAATGCCCCCTTCCGTCCAAATTACTAACGGATTCCGTTAAAGGCTCCGTTAAATAGTATTTTGATTGAATTTCGATGATCCGAGCCGCTCAATGTGTTCAAAACGTGATTTTAAGGGTACTTATGAGAAATCAGCAAAAAAAATGATCGGGAAGGGCTTCATCTGAATAGTTTTTTATTGAACCATTCAATAAAAAACTGTTCAGATGAAGCCCTTGCGATCATTTTTTTTTTCTCATTTCTCGCGAGTACCCTTAAAATCACATTCTAATCACATTGAGCGGCTCGGATCATCGAAATTCTATCGGAAAAGGGGAGGTACAAACCGAAGCAAAATTCGGACGTCCGTACTTCAATAAAATCCGGATCGATCCACATCTCCCCTTTTCCAATCGAATTTCGATGATCCGAGCCGCTCAATGTGTTTAAAACGTGATTTTAAGGGTATCTGCAAGAAATCAACAAAAAAAATGACCGGGAAGAGCTTCATCTGAACAGTTTTTTATTGAACTATTCAATAAAAAATTGTTCAGATGAAGCCCTTCCCGGTCATTTTTTTTGTTGATTTCTTGAAGGTACCCTTAAAATCACGTTTTAAACACATTGAGCGGCTCGGATCATCAAAATTCGATCAAAATACTATTTAACGGAGCCTTTAACGGAATCCGTTAGTAATTTGGACGGAAGGGGGCATTTTGATAACGGAATATAACGTTGGGAGTAAAATTGAAGTTTTTAAAAGGTTGGGAGTCTAATTGAATTTGGGTGTATAGGTTGGGGGGTATTTTGAATTTTTCCCTAAAAGAATAATGTGCACGCAAGGAAATGATGCAGGTTTATGAGATACGAGAAACAAGAAATGAAATGTGAAAAATGTTTGATAATTGTGTGAGTATGAGAGCCCGATGGAATCTGAAAGAATGGTTAGCGGAATCATAGCTCGGTTGTGTGTGTGACCTAGGAGCCCGATGGAATCTGAAATAATGGTTAGCGGAACTAATGTCGTGTGTAAATGATGAAAGAGTCAATGAAATAAATAAGACTGAGAGTCCGATGGGATTTGAAAAAGATGGTCAGCGAAATCAGTGTTTTTGGGTGGAAAAATCTGAATTTAGTCTGGGAGTCCGATGGGATCTGAAAGATGGTCGGCGCGTGGAACCAGTGCTCAAGGAAATAAAGTAGAAAGTAAAATCAATACTGAAGAAAAGATGACACAACGTACTAAACGCTGCGATAACAATGACATTCTGCTAACACGTTGACACTTTGTTCACTGATTTGATTATATGTGATGTTCGGCCCTATTTCAGAACGCAAAAAAAAATCCTTATTTTTTAAGAAGACAATTTCAAACTCAAAATTATAGGCTTATTGAAATATAAAAATATGCAATATGAATCTTGTTTAAAAGATTTCATCAAGATCTTTTATACGATGCAAAAAAAAATTGAAAAATTATTTTTCATTTACATTATTTTTGAGTTTGAAATTGTGAAATAAGCTCCTTAATTTTTAAGGAGGTTTCTGGAACGAGGCAGAAGTGTTAAATTCTTATAGTTTTAATTTAAAAAGTTATATAATATTTTTGTTAACGTGAGGGACATAAGAGTAGGAGTTATTATTGGGCTTAATTGCTCACAATACTATTTTTTGTGTCTCTGGCATCCTATGCCAAAATTTGGAGACGAACATGGATAGTTTGAACATTTGAAGGAGTACGGACTTGACCTAAACCTTGTAGAAGAAGATAGATGCCAAGAGGAGTAGATTACCACAGTGCCCCTCCCCTTATTGATTAGAATAAATGTAAGGTGAAAGTACACGGAGACCCTCTCAACTATCACTTTTTTCCACAGAGACCCCTTCACTTTTCAAATCATCCATGCAAACCCCCTCAACTATAACCTTTAACCAATCAGCATTGTTCTATCAAAGAGACCATTAGATGATGGGGTCAACATGGACAATTTTTATAAATGAGGGGGTCAGTGTGGGCAATTTTTTAGGGGTAAAAATTATCATTTCCCCTCATTCTGTTAACAGAGTTGGCCAATGTTTCATTTCATATAGTTAATGGGGTATGTATAGACAATTTTAAACGTTAGGGGGTCTCTGTGGAAAAAAAAGGCACAGTTAAGGGGGTCTTCGTGTACTTTCACCTATATGTAATTTGATTCAAGATTTGTTTATTTGTAGGGCGGCGCTATTCGCAGCCACAAATTTTCTCTCATACCCCGTTAAAAATTTTCAATTAGACTCGACAGTTAGTTACCGAAATTGAGATACATTTTCAGCATCCAATTACCGAAATATGATATTTTTTTCAACAGCTATTTACCGAAAATGCATGTTTGGCAATTGTCTACCGAAAATTGAATATATTTTCGACATGTAGTTACCGAAATATAATCTTATTTTCAACAACTATTTACCGAAATGTTATTTATGATTTTCAACAACCACTTACCGAAATATAGTGGGCTATGGGAGAAAATTTGTGGCTGCGAATAGCCGGCCCCTTATTTGTAAGACTAAATTACAATATGATTTCACTTAAATAATTATTAAACTTAGTTTAATTTTACTTAAATTAACGTTTTCAAAAAATCGGGGCGTTCTGATTTTAATGTTCTATTATCCATTTCTTGTTCAATAACAGACATAGTTCAACCGTATGGTGATAGTGAAAATTTTGAATTTTACTAAAGAATTTTACTAAAGTGGATTGAAGTTTTATGACTGCTTAAATTATCCTTTGTCTATATTTAGATGAAAAAATTACGATACCTCCGGTGTTTAAAAGAGTCGAGCTGCATGAGAATGCTCAACAGCAATTGAAGATCAAAATGTGGAAATTGACCGAACGAATGGTAAGCATGAAGAACTATTAATTTTGATAGCAGTAGCTAGATTTTATGCCTCCAGTGTCTGTAAGTTTTCTATTGTTTTATTTTTTCTTTAATTCACTTCTAGGAAAATCTTTTACAAACTTCTAATTGATGTTTAATTCTTTAAGATTCATTGTTTTTCGCTGGAATAATTTTGTAACTACGTTAAATTAATCTAATATTCATATTTATCAATCTCGGTTGTAACTTTGATCACATATATTTTTTCCTCATCTAAGTGAATTATTAATTAAGAATGCAGAGTGGTTGTGACCGCGAGTGGGATATCTATGGATTCTTGATTGCATATATACAAGTTTAGAAATGTAGGTTATTTCCACTAAAGAATGATAATTCAATTAATTAGATGCAAAAAAATATTTAGCATTTTACACATCTATAGATCGAGTTGTGTGAATCTGCATGGGTTGTTGCTAGTTATACTTGTATTCTCCAACCGCTTGAAAAAAAAAAATCCCACTAGATAGTACAAGTACATAAAATTCTTTCACAATATAGGGAGCCAAACCATATGCATGAAGCTCATGGTTTATAGTCGTAGTTTGGTGACTGTAAGAGGAATTGCAACAATTTTCATCTTCAATCGCAACTATAACCAACCTTACTATTTGAAACCTTGGGTTTGGCTCAACGGTTGTGTAGCGCTCTTTTGAGGCGTGAGGTTTAGGGTTCAACTTCTATGAACATGATGTTGGCCCTCAAAACCAACTTATATAGTAACAACTTATAAGAGTGTTCCCAATTACTTACCCAAAAAAAAAAAAAAGAGTGTTCCCAATTGCCTAACCAAAAAGATTTTAATTAATATGAAATTGTCTTTACCAATCAAATAACTAGGTGTTTACGACAAGGGGATCCTCTATCACCGTACCTATTCATTATAGCTATGGACTATTTTATATGTGCAGTACTTGAGGCCAGTCATGATAAAAAAAAATTCTACCACTACGCACTTCTCGCCAACAGGCCTCCTATTCCCTTGCTTTATTTTGTGGATGACTGCCTTCTTTTTTCCCGAGCTAAGTCAAATTATTTGCGCCGCCCAAATAAATATACGCGATTTTTCAGTCTTATCAGAACAAACTAAAAACTGGTCTAAGCATTCAGTTATATTCTCTCCAAGTTCTTAGTCATGCAACATGCGCGTCTTAATTAATTAGGTTGGCGCCTTTTAACTCATACTGAAGGGTTATGGACCCAAGTCATGAAATTGAAGTATTATCCATCGGGAACATTTTACAAGCTCCCTAAAAGGCGTTCCTCCTCTTGGAGCTGTAAAGGATTTTACTCTATATATATATTACCATTTCTTATTCAAGGTATAATTTGGCAACTTGTAGCTAGTAGTGACTTATCAGTTTAATATCTCGATCAAATCGTGATCTTGAGATTGTGATTTGATTGTAATTAAGATGATTATATTCCATAATTAATTAGTAACGCCTAATGCCACGATACTTTACTTTAGTGCCACGACAGCTTCCTGTGGTCTTACCATTTCATCCTTGCCTCTCTCCATCTCTCTGCAAAACCCATCTCTCTCTCTCTCTCCCTCATGTGCTCTTCTTTCTCCCCTTGATTCCAAGTCTTTCTAGGAGTAGGTCAGTGGATAATCTGGATATGATTCACGATCATATTGAATACCAACCAAATCTCTCCGCCTTCGCATATGAATAAATAACAACCATCTTCTTTAGTCGATATTTTCAGTGATTGTTGTCATTAGTATCCAAATCGATTGAACCCACTATAGCTATCAATATATATGTCTATTCCCGTGGATCCATTTATTCAAATCAACATGGAAAGAGGGAGAGAGGAAAATGGATTGTGTTGTCTTCCTTCTGTTTTTTATTTTTTTTTGGTACGTCAGAAATTCATCTTGCTTTTGTCTAAATCGAAGTAAATCTGTTATTTTCTCCCTCTCTGTATCCATGAATCAATTGATGGATGAGAGAGAGAATAATATCAACATGGGTTCCCAATTAGAGATAGAATCGAAGGGCTTTATAATGACAGAAACGCATAAGTGGAGAATGAAAGAACTGGAAAAAATGGGTCTCCCTCTAAAATCATTTGTTTCCGATTACGTCTTAATAAACCGGAATTAGTTGGTTCTTCTAATATCGATATGCATGTATAGATTTTGGGTTCATATAGAGATTTCTGTATGGGCTACGAAGAATTGATGGAGAGAGAGAGGATTTGTGTTTGGCTGATTGGGTTTTGCTTTGTAAAAGTAGAAGACAAATTGGAAGAGGAAAAATGAAAAGCTTACAAAACTCGTGCCTCCTCTTTTTCTATCAAGGGCATAATAGCCAATCCAGTCCATTTGTCGTGGCACTAAAGAATTTACTCGTGGCATTAGCGCTAACATTTTCTTTTCATAGTTAGGCTCTCTTATCTTCTATAAATAGAGGCCTCATTGTATAGTTTTAATAATCGAATTCAATAAAACTTCTCTTCATATTTTACATCTGTCAAACAATAGTTATTTTTAGCAAAAATGGTTTTCATTATTTGTAAACATCCTATTTTATGTTTCTTGAAAATGA
Organism: Rhododendron simsii; assembly: GCA_014282245.1. Lineage (NCBI taxonomy): Eukaryota > Viridiplantae > Streptophyta > Magnoliopsida > Ericales > Ericaceae > Rhododendron > Rhododendron simsii. Next base: position 17,023,911 of record CM024964.1, on the reverse strand, counting down.
ATTCTTTTCTCAAAGAAGATTCTTGAAAAACAAGTTTCAAAAACCGTCAACCAAACTAGTTTGATCAAAAGTGTCATGGAAAACTGATTCTCAGATAGCAACCAAGCATATATTGGAGTAAATACCATCCGGGTGTCTAAAAGTTTGATGCAAAGCAAACAAATGAAAAAAAAAAAGAATAATGATAAACAAAAAAAAAATTACTTAACTTCTTTATCAAAAACCACCCGGATGTGATACTTTTGTAATGTGATTTTTGATTGAGAAGTTAAGTAACTTTTTTTTGTTATCATTATTCTTCTTTTTTTTTTTGTTTATTTTGCATCAAATTTTTGTGACTTATTGATTCGTATTATTGAGAGCTATCGAAAAAGTAAAAATTATGTTTGAAACTCATAATTTTTTAAACAAAGACAAAAATATGTAAAAAAAAGACAAGTATTATTTATTTATTTTTTTCCTTTTAAAAAATTATGACATTCAATCATAATTTTTTTGCTTTTCTCGACAAGACTAATTAATAAGTTCCAAAAAAATTTCTTCTCCATCAACTGCTATAGTCCATTGAATTGTCAAACAATGCTTACCAGGGTGGCAGGGTATTTGTTATACTCCATTGTTAAGGCTAAAACGAATAAAAAGCACCAAAACGAATAAATAAGATCTTAAGGCTTTATTTGGAACTTATAAAAAGGAAAAGAAAAAAAAATTAAAAAAAATTTCCCTCCATTGCCTGGTTGGAAGAATAATAATTTATTTATTTGTTTATATTATTTTTTCTTTTTTCCTTCCTTTTAGGTTCCAAACAGAGCCGGGGAATCGTTCGGTCATTCCGCGTAAAAAAAGGCAAAAATCTCAAAAACCGCTTCTGAGTGGTTTCGACTTTCGCGAGGGGCTCTCTCTCTCAAAGAAGCAGCGCCGCCGCCCTTTCTCTCTCTACCAGTCACAGGCTTACAGCGCTTCACCGGTAAGAATTCCCAATCTCTTGTCGCATGAGAGAGCGGAACACGTAGCCACGGTTTATACGGTTTTTGTTTTCTAACTCGTGTATTTACTTTCTAGGGTTCTGATATCAAAATCGATACTCTTTTACGTAGCGGAAGGTTTAGAGCTTAGAAGATACTTACAAAACATAAAGTTTGAATTTTTATTCGTTAGTTTCACGATTGATTCTCATATTCGTTATCACATCCGCCTTTGATTGGATCTAGGCGTTGAATTTAGGGTTTTTTTACTATAAATTCTCTTTAGATTGATTGGGTGGTTCTAGGATTTAGATTTTTTCGGATAGGCAGATTTGAGGGTTGAGATGGCAGCAGGAAGACATGGGGGCTATCACGATAATGAATTCAGGGATCGCGAGTCCGATTTTGACGTTTCGAGGCTGGAATTTTCGTTTCCCAACAGTGATTATGATAGGATTAGAAACGGGGATCGTAATCATGGGAGGGGTCGGGTTCGTAAGCAGGGCAAGGGGGATAGGGCTAGGGTTAGAGGGAAAGATATCAAGGAGAGGGAACTAAGTAATGGTGGATATCGGTCTGCTTCTAGTAGGAGTGATTCTGATAGCAGTGGCAGTGGTGTGAATCAGAGTCAGTTTTCAGTTGGGGCCATGGACCGAGAACCAGGTGAATTGTCGAGTGAAAGTGGATCTGATGAGGCTATTGATTCTGAATCACAGGTTATAGTGAATGATGGTTCGAAGTTAGAGAACACAGGTAGCTTACCTGTGGAGAGTAAGAAGAGGAAGTTTTCACCAATTGTTTGGGATAGAGATGACAAGGAAGTGAGCAATACCTCTCGAAGTTCTTCTGTCGCTACTTCCCTCCCTCCTCCGCCACCACTTCCTAAGTCTTACCGTCAGTCACCTACACTTATTCCAGATGGGGGTGTACTTATTTCTCCTGTAGAAGACAGTACTGTTCAGACTTTGAAACCTTTGCCAGCTAAGCCTCCTGTGGTGCCGGTGCTTGGCTTACATGTATCTGATGTATCCCTGTCCACAGTGAATTTATCTTCTTCACCTGAGGAGCAGCGATATGCTAACAACTATCAGGAAAGAGAAGCAGAACAAGCAGATGATGAGGACTACATCCCGACAAGGAAAATATCAGCCTCTCGATGGGCAGCTGATGCCAATTCTCCAGTTGATGAAGGTGAAATTTCTGATGCTGAAGAAATGCCTAAAAGGAGGAAGAAAACATCACTTTCTGAGTCGATGGAAATGAAGATACAAAGTAAGTCATTAACTCCTGAGCCCGGGGAGCTTGAGAGGGAAGGCTCTGAAGGAGCGAGGGCTAGGTCATCTGAATCTGATGGAGGTTACCATGCTCGGTCTTCCAGCGGAGATGATTACCCTATGGGTAATTCTTACAAGAACGATTACATGGAGATAGATGAGGAACACAATAATAATAGTATTTGGGTTAGCCGGTCACATGCAGAATCTGAGAATGAACATGATTCTCATGGTACACCAGAGCCCGTGATCACTTCAAAAAGAACTGTAAACATGCTTAAGGCATGTAGAAGTGTTGATGTGTTTGAGAAACTGAACAAGATAGACGAAGGAACTTATGGGGTTGTTTATAGAGCAAAGGATATGGATTCCGGTGATATTGTTGCACTGAAGAAGGTCAAGATGGAAAAAGAAAGAGAGGGTTTCCCTTTGACTTCGCTGAGGGAAATAAACATTCTTCTTTCTTTTCATCACCCATCGATTGTGGATGTTAAAGAGGTTGTGGTCGGGAGTGCTCTTGATAGTATCTTTATGGTGATGGAATACATGGATCATGATCTTAAGGTATTTATGGAGACGATGAAACACCCATTTAGTCAGAGCGAAGTTAAATGTCTAATGCTTCAGCTATTAGGGGGTGTCAAGTATCTCCATGATAACTGGGTGCTTCACCGGGACTTGAAGACGTCAAATCTGCTTCTGAATAATCAGGGTGAGTTGAAGATATGTGACTTTGGGCTGGCTCGTCAATATGGCAGCCCATTGAAGCCATACACTCATTTGGTGGTGACCTTGTGGTACAGGTGAGCTGCCACGTATTTCTTCTTTTCGCTTCTACTCTAAGTATATGTTTCATCCCCTCCTTTTTTTGCCATGAATTTGTTTGATCTTGTTTTTTTGTTTTCCATTTTGTTTCCATCTTATCTTTTGATTTTTCTTTGTGTTTTTGGTTTTGATAAATGGGGTTGTGTCTACTCTTTTGACATGCCGCAGCCTTTTACTCCATTTGCTGTTGCCTATTGTTTATTGGAACTTATAGTGTCTAGTTATGAATCGGGATCAACGAGATTACTGGTTCTTAGGTGATGCTTTGTTGTTGCTGTCTTCCCCCACACTTGCTCGTCAATGGTTCGAGTACATGGGGCCCGTGTTGGGCCATGTTAGACCCCCTTGTCCCTTTGATGCTCTGTTTTGTCAGGCACATCTTTTGTTCACCTTTGGAGGTAGATCAAGTTGATAATGAACTTATTCTTCTCTTTCACAGGGCACCTGAGCTTTTGCTAGGTGCAAAGCAGTATTCAACAGCAATTGACATGTGGTCGTTGGGATGTATTATGGCTGAACTGTTATCAAAAGCACCATTGTTTAATGGGAAAACAGAATTTGATCAGCTTGACAAGGTACAAAAAATTGACAACTGTCTTTCCCTCGGCAACTGAGGTTAATTCTTCTGATCTTGTGCTTAACTTATGAGTTAACCCTTGGCCTTTTATGGCTGCAGATTTTCAGAATCCTTGGCACCCCAAATGAGACTATTTGGCCTGGGTTTTCCAAACTTCCTGGAGTAAAGGTGAACTTCGTAAAGCACCAGTAAGTATCTATTTCCCCTTAATTCAGTGCTCCCTAGGTTGAATGCTACTTCATGTTATCTTATTTTTGCCACTGTTTTCCCAGGCTTCCAGCTTTGGGTGATTCTGGTCTGGCTTTCTGGCCTCCATTGGTGACAGTTTCAGTGCTTGTTTGGTTTGCAGTGCTTATTGCTTAAAACAAGAGAAAAAGCCATGCGATAATAAGCAGATTTATTGGTTAAACGATTGCTTGTCTAAGTATTTCCTATGCGAAATTGTTGGTCCATACAATAAGCAATTAAGCTAGCGAGCGTGTCCAAACCTTCTTCGCTTGTTGCTCATTTAAGCAAATAAGCAAGGTAACCAAACGAGTACGAAATAAATTAAATAATATAGCATCTGTCTATTAACTGGAGATGTATTTGTTTCAGATATAACCTATTGCGTAGGAAATTTCCAGCTACATCTTTCACTGGATCACCAGTTCTCTCTGATGCTGGATTTGACTTATTGAACAAACTTCTCACTTATGACCCTGAGAAGGTAATATGCTGCTGTGGGAATAACTATGAATCCTTTGATCTTCCATTTTCCTTTTCTTTTCTAATTTTAACTCAGTAAAGCGAATAGTAGAGGCCTGTGGTATATTGCAGCGAATAACAGCTGAAGATGCTCTTAATCATGAGTGGTTCCGTGAAGTTCCTCTTCCTAAGTCTAAAGAGTTCATGCCTACTTTTCCAGCTCAACATGAGGAAGACAGGTACATTAATCCTCGAGAAAAGAATGACCAAGAAACTCAAAACCTTTCTTTATTTTTTGCATTCGTATAAACTAGTTCTGCCATAATTTGATTTCAGGCGTTTGCGAAGCCGAAGGGTAATGAAGAGTCCTGATCCTTTAGAGGAGCAGCGCCGGAAAGAGTTGCAGCAAGGGGAAGTAGGGACTGGTGGTCTCTTTGGCTGAGCGAACTGAGTAGTTTGTGCTTGGAATTCTTTGATCCCTGTTTCAGTTATTTACAGGTCTTGCAAATTGACATGGTTGAGCCACAGAGGATTGAGGTGAGAACCATGCATTGAAAGGAAGTTTCAAACCTCATTCCCCAGCAATCATTCATGCTCTTTTAGCAGGCCCCTTGACGACCTAGGTGGAGAATCGACCTTTTTGCTTCTCATGCCATCAGATCTGTAGCACGTTGACTTCATTTCTCCAGCTTTGGCCATCACATAGAGTTGCATATCTGACACTGCTAGCATTGCAAGGTGCGACAAACGGCGTTCTTTTAAGACGTTTCAGATGAAACTTGTCTATGTAACATATTTCCCATTTGTTCCCTGTAAACAATTCTCGTAAAAGTTTAGAATGTGGTTTTGAATACCAGAACGGTATGGATTTACTACGTACTATCAATTCTACCCTTTTTAATCCTCGTATTGTGTTTGCAATAGACAGTTGGTGTTACTCAGAGGGGGAGTTCTTACCATTGACGAAGAATTTGACCAAAACTCTTCCACTTGGAAGGTAATAACTTAGTCTGGCATCTGTGGAATGTATGAGGGATTGAATGTGGAATATGCCTATAGCAAATTTTGTGCTATTAGTCTGTTATACTACAGTAATGTAGGTGTGTGGAATATGCCTATTGCAAATTTTGTGCTATTAGCCTGTTATACTACAGTAATGTAGGTTAATCATTGCTTATGTTTAGGTATAATGTTTGCTTTGGTTTGGTTTCTTACAACATACTTCCCATGCGATAACTTGGAACTATGGTGGAGTGAATGAAGCTGCATGTTTCTGTCTCATGTGTTTAGTTTCAACACAAGGAACCAATTATTATTGGAAAAGTGACACCGTTTTGTGTTCAAAGTGATTAGAATATATTGATATTGCTTTCCAAGATAGAGCGGACTGCCCTCTCTTTTCATGATCAGTTGAATCATTTACCAATCAATGTGTATAGTGCAGAGTTTCTCTAGTTGTATTTGCGATGGAAGAGTTTGAGTTTCACATGCCACATGTCAATCACTCAGATTTGGAGCTTATCCTCTGTAAGGATAAGGATTTTAATTATATGTGAATTACTCGGGGTTGCTTGGCAATTCTAGAACCATTATTGTTTTGTTGTTCTCTATGTCGTATGTCGAGGCGCAAATCTTTCGTCGAGATTGGGGCCATGCAAGCTAATGACCAAATGACATTTTCTCTCTTTTTGTTTCCACAAACTACTTGGTGCTTGTGTATTTTTGGATCCATCTCCTGCAATGACAACTCAAGATGATAGGTTTTTAGTGGTTAGTTATGTATGACATATCAAACCTGGATGAAGAAAGTCAAATTTTCATTAAGGTCCTATCCATTTGTTGATGATAAGTTTGCATAACCTATCAGAATGAGGTTGCTAGTGCGCTTCCAAAAGTTGTTGCATGTAGACGTGTTTACTTAATTCATATGGACTGAAAATATGCTTGGGACTTGCCAAAAATACCTCATTACTGTCCATGGAAAAACTCATCTTTCCTGTGAATTATGTCGCTTCATGTTATAGTGTGAAAAGAGGCAGTTCCTGTGCTGTCATCTTGTTTCAGATTGAGTGATGCATGCTTATATGGTTCTAGGTTTATGTAAACCTATCATATGGTAGTTCTCGAGTATGAATTTCTGGTTTTGTTTCTGTTGTTTCCTCCTGATTTTTGCAACTTTTGGAGTGCTCGCCTTTTATGTGTACGTCAGTTGTTTCTTGGCAAAATTATGGTTGACTCTGAGCTTATTTGAATACATACAACACATTTGCATTTCCTGTTTGTGATCTGTTGAACTGTTGAGTATGGAGTGAACATATATGAAGTACAAAATACCTCTTTGCTCTTCCCCTGCTCTCTTCTTCCTTTGAATCTATTTTTCTCTTCCCCCTCCCCCATCTTTATATCGGTGGGTATGAAAGCTTAGTTTTATGACATTTTCTGGGAATGTCACTGCAGTATCAGAGCAAGCAGGTTGAGGAGGTTACTTGCACAAAGTGGAATATATAGGAATTCCAATTATGTTTTCCGTTCTTCAGAAATTCGTTTTGTTTCTTTCAGGCTCAATAAGGTATCTTATCAACCTCGAATTTCGAATTATGTTTTCTGTTCAGAAATTCGGTTTATTTCTTTCAGGCTCAATAAGGTATCTTGTCAACCCCTGTTCTGCGGTAATATGGTTTATTAACGAGATTTATTTTTTTCGTTTTTGTGATCCTTAACTGTTCTGCTTTTTGAACGTGAATGACCAGGTCTAGTAGATGTTTATGTAATAATGTCCATATCATAACTGTAGATACTTATTAACTGAATGGCTAGCATGCGTGGTGAAATAATATCCTGTATATCGCTTGTCTGAAAACTTGGTGCGACTTGCGAGACTCGGTACTTATCGTGCCTCTGGACATTGTAGAGAATGCTAGATGTTATTGGTGAGGCTGCGCCATGGTCACAATTTACCCCTGCACATAGATTGCCTTCCAACTTTCTTTTTGGAAAGACGGTTTCTCTATGTCGGAAAAAATGACCCTTATTTCACCTTAAATCCTGTCCGGCTGTCCCCAACGCCCTTTACCTTTATTTTTGGTAAGCAAATTTAATTAAACCACCAAAAGCAAAAAAAGCTACAAAAGAACAAAGGGGCATTCCCTCGAAACAACAATAGCAACAAAACCTAAAACCCGGCCTGACAAAACTAGGCAACATGTACAGAGTCCAACAACCAAGTATCACATATCTGACGATTCTGGGCAGAGAACTTGATGGAAGACCAAGAGCTTGCTTTAGCTCTAACCGAGTTGAAATTTCTGAAGTCACCCCATTCACATCTGTGGATTTGTTTTGGAAGATTCTAAGATTTCGCTCCCGCCATAAAACATAAATGGAAGCTGCTAACGACAACTTATAAATTGTATCTCAAAGATTTTTACCCTTCCCATTCTGGGCAGCCCATTCCAACTCTTGAGAAAATGGCAGAAGAAGCCTATCCAAACCATTCCAAGCTGAAATTTGCAGCCAAATCGCAGAAGAAAAACAGCAATGAAAGAAGAGATGGGTATGAGACTCCATCCCATTTTGGCAGAAAGAGCATTGAGGAGAGACCTCCATACCCCAGCTTACTAATCTGTCCTTGGTAGACAGTCTTCCCAAGATAGCTAACCACTCAATAAAGCTCCATCTGGGCACCGCTTGGCCAAACCACACAAGAGTATGCCAAGGCTGAAAGGCATTTCTATGCCTACAAGCTTCCCAAGCCGACTTGTCTGTAAAAATACCATCCTTTGTAAGAGTCCAAATAACCTTGTCAGAGCTGGATGGATTAGGAAGAAAATCAACGGGGGTTTCTCTAATAATCTCCATAATAAATCTGTTGCGTTGCCTTGGCCGTTTCCAGAAACCTCTATCCATAATGGAGTCCACTTTTGTTCTTAAAGCTCTCCCCCTTTGAGCCACGACGGCCTCACCATACCTCTTGTACAAATCACCCAAATGATGCCAATTATCTGTCCATAGAAACATCTCTCTGCCATCACGTATCTAATCCAGTCCTGAAAGGTATCACGCAGCTTCAGCAATTTCCTTACAACCCATGAAGCCTCACTAGGAATTTGAATCCCCCATAAACTTTGACCTTTAAGGATATAAACTTTTTTTGACAAGTATAAAGATGAACATGAACCCATTTAACCCATTTTTTGACCTTTAAGGATATAAACTAAACATGAACCCATTTAACCCATTATGTATCAGCCTTAAGATGAGAGCCCAGAGATACTTCATGTTGATAGCTTTATTCCATTCCTTGATAGAATGAAACCCTAAACCTCCTTCATTTTTAGGAACACAAAGGTTGGACTTGCTAACTTTCACTCCAGTATGCTTCATCTCTGTTCCTGACCAAAGGAAAGCACACAGAAGACTTTCCATTTCCTTAATGATTTTCTGAGGCACCCTCTACCTTCACCTGGTTAGTTATGGGATTCATTAAGTAGTTATTGTTCATTTTTTTGTCAGCATATTGGAAATGGAATTACATATCTGGGTTTAGTTCGCTTGGCCTTTTGATGCTACTTGTTAGAATGCCCTCATTTGTTGGCAGTTTGCACTACTCATTGGTTTGATTATTTACTGCTCATCCATTGGATATTTAATAATACATCCCCTTTTAATTACTCCCCACAAGCTTCACTTGGCTATTCCGTTAGACCAAAAAAAAAAAAAAAACGAGCTTCATTTGGAACAAATACGGGAAATTATTTTGCTTTCTTATTGGTTCTGCACGCCATTTTTTAACAACTTTCCTGTATGGATTATTGAGCATCTAATATTGCTTGAGGGTGGAAAAGCTACTCCTATGTTCTTTGTAATTTGGTGTCTTAAATAGTTTGCATTTTTGTGGTCTTTGTTGTGTTTAGTTGCTTTTCTTAATGGTATTTAGATTTTTCCATTGTTTCCCCCGAGTTACGTCTATGGCCTTCTTCATTCGGAAGTGTGCCCGGATCATTTTAAATTAGTATTAAGTTGCTGTAGGGGATACTAGTATGGTGTTTTGGTTAATGAACTAATGGCCACTGTTCGACCGGTTGCCTCTCTCTAAATGGCTGTTTTGGTTTGCCTGCCTTAATCTTTGTATGAGATTTGGTTAAGTGGGTTTTGGATTTTGTGGAGTGTGTATGTGGAGAAGTTTTTTTTTGTTGAAGAATCCAGGAGACATTCCTCGCAAATTGATTCGTGGGGAATTAATCCATCTCGCTCAGATATGGACACCGGACAGAAGAGCTGTATGGCCAGGGCCTTGGAGTAAAACTGTTCAAGGTTGCAAATGGCAAGTGAAGTCAAAGCAATGGCAAGATGCTGAAAAGACTCGTCTGCTGTAATGCTTTTGAGAAAGAAAGAAATGGTACCTTTTGCTATTGTTTTCAGATACAAGTATAGTAGTTTGCTCATGTTCGGGTTTCTTATGAATGTTTTATCTGAATATTTTTGTATTTATCTAGGGGCAAGAGTGAACCCCAGTACGCTGATGGACATAATTCAGATAGAGGGCATAATAAAATACTCCGTAAATAGAGACCCAAATCAGGAAGAAAGATAACCAACAACCTGGAGCAACATCTCTAAAACCAGGAGACTGAAAGCTGCCTAGATGAAATTCTTGGTTACTATTCTCTCCGTCTCAGTTTAATAGTCTTTCGTTCTATTTTAACTGGATAGAAAATTAGTTATACCTTTAAATTGGTAATGAATTTTATATCTAATACAATGTTTTTAAAATCTTCATTAATGGATCTTGTTTGATAATCTCAATTAGTTCTATAATACAATGTTTTTAAATGGGAAATGATATGGCACTCTCAAAATTGATGCAGGCACTCCAAAATCAGTGCAACTCTAAAACCACTTTCCTTTGTATTTTGGAGTGTCTGTATCAATTTTTGGAGTGCCTAAATTTAAATAAAATATTATAAATTAAAAAATATAATCAATTGAAAAATGACACGAACTTTTAAAAATGACTACTTTTAAATTGGGATGGAGGGAGTAACTTACTGGTAATGCCAACTAGTTCTCTTTTTAAAATGCCTCTAATCTTATGGTTCCAATCATTCTAATTACGAGGGTTTAATTTTTGGTGAATCCGTCCAATATGTAATGGTGCAAAATAGTAATTGAATGAGTAGCTTAGCAGAGCTTGTGACTTGATATGAGGTTCCATAATCAACTATATCACGATTTCAGGCTAAACTCAGACTTCTATGTATGATGTTTGTGCACGCATTGTAAGTGACCTAAACATGTTTTGAGTGCGGATTTGACAAGATTATGACAATATTGCTAAATGTGTTTAGTACTTGCTAGTTTTGACTATTACGGTATGATTTTCTAATGAAGGTAGATTCGATAGGAGCTTCTATCGGACAACACACTTTTCCACAAATGTGTAAAAATAAAAACGCAGGATTAAATCACAACTTCAACTCTGTTGCACTTGGTGTGTTTGAGTTGGAAACTTGAAGTCTTTAAGATCACAACAATATTGGTTTGGCATTCCCACACATGGACGTAAATGCGGGCAACAAGCGTATGCTTGTTTAGTTAACCGTACTGGCTAGAGTACCCGTTTTTCTATTGGTATGGTATATACCGGTACCGGTGATATATTAGGCGCCATTTCGGATTGATCGCTATTAGTGTTACTTTTTCACGCAAAAGAATTTATAGTATAATGTACCTATTTTTAAATAAAAATAAATAAAATTTATTCCGGTGTTTGTCCGGTATCATCTTGTATCGACTAGTATTGTCCGGTACTTGAAGAAAAAAATAAATTTAAAACTAGTCCTATGCCGGCCAGTATTTGAGTTGGAATGAAACTAGAGGTGTAGGGGTAGGATTTGGACAATACCAATATGTACCTATCGGTATGAAACGGAATTCATAACCTTGCTTTCAGGTGCCATCATTTGGAAACGTAACCAACGCACTTATTGACATTTTTGGTCCACAAAGTATTACTCTGGTTCCATTTTAGTCCCCAACCTATCAATTGTGCGAAATTGGTCCTCAACGTTTCAATAACTCCAGAGTCTCTTTCCGTCAAAATGATTGAAAAATTACAACTACCGCCCTTAAGATTTATAACTACATATTAGTTAAGCTCCTACCCTATTTGTAACAGCCCTGATTTTTCAGTCAGTAAAAATTTCGTTAAATATTGAAATTTTATTTTAATACTTGGGTTGCTTTAATTTTCTTTTATTTTCTTGTAGTTTGTCATAATTACACTTTAGCCCTTCAAAAGTTCGTTTCTTGACTTCAAGCCCTACTTTGTGTGATAATTTATTTCTAACCGGCTTGTTGGAGAAACCAAACTAGAAAGCCACCTAGTTACTTTTTCCTAACCATAGATGGACCTTTTTGCCATCTTGAACCTTGTGAACCTTTTCAACCCTAGACTAAGAAATTGTTTATTTATTTTCTTTTATTATTTTGGTTTTATTCTTTATCCATTGGACGATTAAGGTTAGGGGAATTTTTATCCATTGGATAAAAGAAATCCAATTCTTTATATTAAAAGGATTCAATGAAAGTTTTGAACAAAGTACTAATATCTATAAAAAATAGACTTTTATAATTGCTTAAAAGGACACTTTTGGTTATTTTAAAATAAAAGTTCCCTAGTTACTATTGTCCATTGGAGAATAAAAGTTAGGGGATTTATTATCCATTGGGTAAAAGGTTTAGTCTTTCAACTAAGTGCATGGGTTTATTAAACTAGTCTTTTTCAAAATCCCCATGGGATGATATTCCAATATTTTATTATGTATGAACTAAGTAGACTTGAAAACCTAGGATTCTCTAGGTACCTTTGATATTATTCTATATTGGGGTTTTGTACCCAATTTGATTAACTTAATGGGTAGTTGTTCTACCTAGAGTACATTAGTACCTATGTAAATATTATATATGTACTTGGATGATTAAAGTATTGGCTTAGTACACATGTGCTTATTAGTTGTTTTATAAAAAAGATCTTGGCCTTTTATGACTCCTTTGATCTCAAGTACCAAAAGTACTTATTATTCTATTTGTTTTCTTGCGCATAATAGTACATATATATGTGTGTATGTACTAAGAGAGAGAGAGAGAGAGAGAGAGAGAGAGAGATTGCCGAGAGAAGGGAGAGAGAGAGAGAATCGGCCAAGAGAGAGAGGAGGGAGAGAGAGAGAGAGAAAAAGAAGAGAAGGAAGGTAGTACCTTGGCTTGATCTTCCCTTGTACTTAAAATCCTTGGTGTATCTCCTTCCTAGCCAAAAATCTATCTTTTCATTGTCCTTTCTTGGTTGTTTAAACACCAAATCTTGTACAATCTCTCCTTTCTTCTACAAATCTTCCAAGAATTAAATCCTTGGTACAAATCATAGCCATGCAAGCCTAGGATTGGCCTTTGATCTTTCAAAGATTGCTTGACAAGTGTCAAAATTTGCGACATGGAGAGAGAGGAGGGGGGGGGGGGGGGGGGGGGGGGGCAGCCTTAGAGAGAGAGAGGGAGCTCAAGTTTTGGCTATAAATAGAGCCATTCCCATGCCATTCAACTCACACCTTCCAACCTAGCAACTTCTCTCTCTAGAAATCCTTTGTTCTTTCTTTGTTCTTCTTGTTCTTGAGTTTTTCTTGTATTCTTCAAGAAACTCATCCAAGGCCGCCACTAAGCCGCCACTCGACCACCCTTTGATCCATAAAGTAGAGTAGTTTTAGTCAAGAATTAGTTTCAAGAGAAACATTTCTCTTTCAAAGCTACCGGAAAACCACCGTTGGAAGTTACTCCGTCCGACCACCGATTGCTGTCCGTAAGCCGTTACTACCGCCAAGGAGTAAGGTAGGATCTCCTTATCTTCCATCCCAAGTAGAAAGTAGGATATCTTTATTTACTTTCCATCTCAAGTATAACGTATGTTCTTTTGATCTCTAAGATAGAACTTATCGTTTGAATCGAAGTATTTGTACTTTGATCTTTAAGATGATTATTCGTATGCATATATGAATTGTTTGTATTACTTGTGGCACGATAAAGCATAAGTGATTTTTCACTTCAAGGGCGTCCGTACATGTGGCGTTATGCTTTAAGTGTTGATTTGAACATGATTAGCAATATAGAGTTGGATGATCTTATTAGATTACAATGAATGATTCATGCTTACTTTTGTCCTACCGCGGAGTCTTTGCATGTAAACGAGACACGAGAACCAAGAAAGTAGAAACATGGCACCTAGGGTGTGGTTAAAGGAAGGAAGTGTGTTCCGAGGACGGAAATATTTTTGAAACTACGTAATGACCAGTTTTGGTGGCATTATGTGAGATGTGTGTGTGTATTCCAATGGGAATCCTTAGCGGAACCATTGTGAGGTTGTGTGCGTTCCCGTGGGAACCTGGCGCGGCGGAACCATGGTGAGGTATGGCTTGGTTATCCGCGGTACGGAGCCAATGCAATTGTGTGCCAATGGGAACCCGGTGCGGCGGAACCATTGTGAGGATACTCGGGAGACCGGCGTGACGGAACCGAGGTTGGGTGTGTAGCTTGGTTATCTGCGGTACGGAGCCAATGCAATTGTATGAGTTAAACAAATGATTTTGAAAGGTTGATTTGTATGTGAAAATGTTGACACGGTCTACGACAAGTCGCGTAGGAGAAACTCTGAAATCTTGGACACCAACGATAGATGATTAACGAATGTAGATGTGTGATTGTTAGTATTGTTTGAATGATTTACCGTTGTAAGGTTGGTGGGTAAGGATTTCCTATTGAGCGTTGTAGCTCACGGTGTTACCTTTTGGTGACCCTGACATATTATATTGGTGGTGACGCCGGTATAATGTGTCAGACCTCATAGATGAACATGGCGAGATCTTCACCTTAGAGGCCTTCGGAGCCAAGGAGGTTGCCAGAATGGAGGAGCAAGCGGAGCAGTAGTTAGGAGCCCTAGTTCCTACCTTGTTGACTAATTGTACCCTTTGATGTATTTATAATGTAATAATGAGACAGACTCTCTTTATTATGTAATAAATGCCTCATTAACGTACCCAAAATTCGGGGCGTTACCCTATGTCTATAAAATTTATTCAAATCTTTTTCACATTTGTTTGTTTTGCGTCATTTTTTTTTTGGATTATTGATTCCCTCGACAAGAGGAATCCAAAAACTAAAACTTATTATCAAAAATAATTTTTTTAATAAATTACGACAATAATCCAAAAAAAAAAAACCATAATAGTAAGGAGTAATATGTGTATATACTCCTCCGTCCCTATTTAATTGTCCACTACGGTTTTGCGTGCATTTTCAACGGTTTATATCTTTCGACGTATATTATGTTTTATATTTTTGAAATCATTGTCTTGTATAAAAAATTAAGCTCTATCAAACAAGATCTATATTGCATATTTTTAGCCATATACATCAAGAGATATAAGCTGTTGAAAATGCACGTAAAATCTTAGTGGACAATTAAATAGGGACGGAGGGAGTATAATATTTTAAAGTGCTCAATTAATTATATTTTTTCTCTTTCTCTACAAATCAATCAACCAACGTGAATTCCTTTTTATTTTCCCTTTCTTTCCTTGAATTCCAAACAGTGTTAAGGCTCGTTTCCCCTATCCTGAAAACGAATTTTTTTTTATGAGACGCATTTGATCCATTAACAATTTTGAATTACATTTATTAATTAGATCACACAAACTGAATGATGAGTCAAATCCACGTGTAAGTGCTAATCTTAATCTCAGGTTAGAGATATGCAATTTGCATTGATGCAGCGGTTGAAGTGCTGCAATGCTACGTTGTATATATACATGGTGGAGCGTGTTAGTGCTTATGGTTGAACAAAAGCATGGTGCTTTAGTTAGCCTTTTGAAGTGAGCCTGGTTTTTATGGAAAGATGTAAATATAATGATGCTTTAGTTTTTTTGGTGTGTGTGTTATAGTTTGATCTTCTCGTATAAACACTTATCATATTCCCATTTTGATAATTAGAAGTTCATTTTTTGGGTTTCAACCACACCAAACTTAATCGAATATCACCAAGTGTCTCATCAAATTATGTTTTCTTGCGACAAATAGACTGTTCGAATTGAAATGGTCGTTGTTCATACTTCTAGTTTTTTATAACTCTACAAGCAAATGTGATTTATTATTGAGGTGATTATTTATGTATACACCATAGGTAAAACAAGATAAATGACCCATTTTACAATATATATATATATATATATATATAGAGAGAGAGAGAGAGAGAGAGAGAGAGAGAGAGAGAGAGAGAGAGAGAGAGCAATGGAAGAGGGAGACGGGGGCTGGGCAACGTCGGCAATAATGGGGAGTCAAACTTTGACGATTATGGGTTCTATGAGGTGGTGACTTGAATGGGTGGCTATGGTGGGTTGAAGTGGCAAAGATGGTGGGCGATTGCGGCGGTAAGTGACATACGAGCGATGGAGGTAAGTGGTGGCTAGAACAGACAAATTTTTTTGGCTTATTGTCGTAATTTATCTAAAAAAAAATTTACTTTCAACAATAATTTTTACCTTTTCAATTCATTTAGCCAAGATGAATCAATAATCCCAAACAAATGATGCATAGCAAAAAAATGTGAAAAAGATTTGAATAAACTTTATAGAAATAGGGTACGGGCTTAACTGATATGCAGTTACAAATTTTAATGGTGATATTTATAATTTTCCTATCAAAATGCAAAATTAAAACGTTGTGATCAATGTTGCGCAATTGGTAGGTTGGGGACTAAAACAGAATGCGAGTAATACTTTGGGGTCACCCAAGCTATGACCACCCGAATGTTGGGTTGGGCCTTTTAGCCTTTCAGTTTTACAGTTTTACTTCAGTTTATAGACTGCCCGCCGTGGAGGAGTTGTATTAAACGAGCGATAGAACTCAGAGCTGATTTTTATCAAGAAAAATCTCCGATCCGATTCCGATCCAAGTGACGAGTCTCGCGATAGAACTCAGAGCTAGTTTTTATCAGGAAAAATCTCCGTTCTTAGAGCTGGTTTTTATTAGGAAAAATCTTCGTTCTGATCCACCAAGTGACGAGTCTCGCGATAGAACTCAGAGCTGGTTTTTATCAGGAAAAATCTCCGTTCCGATCCACCAAGTGACGAGTCTCTCACCCCAGTAAATTCCCTAATTTTTTATTACAAAGATTTAAATAATCTGTTCTTATGAATCTTTGAGATATGCTATCCCATTTTAACCCATATTGCCCCCGTTCCACTTTCCTTTCACTACTGATTCTTTCCCTTTCTATTCACCATCTTAGAGCATCCACAGTGGTATAATCAAAATTAAAATGTTGTTAAGATTAGCAATATTTGTTCAAAAGAGAGCTTCAAGTGGAATAATCAAATTTAACAACCTCTTAGCAACTCATCAAATATTGGCCCTTGCATAATCAAAACTAACAATTTTTTGTCAATAATCAAATTTAGTTCTCTATATTTTCTCAATCAAGTACACCTTCATTACATAAAAACATTCTATCTCTTCCATTTTCAACATATTTCTAAGAAAAATACTTTTTAAAAAAAGTTTTTTTTTCAAAACGTTTTTTTTTTTTTTGCCAAAACTTCATTTTATTTATTTATTTTTTTGCAAAACCAGTTTATTTTTTCAAATATTATTCTTTAAAATTTTTTTTTCAAAAACTGTTTATTTTTTTAACTTTTCCCAAAACTGTTTTTTTTTAAATCGAAGTTTTCAAAAAACTATTTTCTCTTTTTCTAATAACTTATTTTTATTAGTTTGAAACCTATATTTAAATTTTTTTTCTATGTTCACAATTTTTAGATTTTTATAAATTGAAAATGTGATGTGACAAGTTTTGGCTATTCAAATTTGATTGTACCATTATAAACATCTACATTGCTAACTTTAGCAACCCTTTAAATGCATAACCAAAAGATGATGTGGCAACTTTTGATTATTGACTTTTGATTATTCCACTGTGGATGCTCTTAGGATGAAACCCTAAATCCACAAATCAACTGTAACTCCCGCTACGCTATATCGTCCCAATTCATGGCCGCCGAAAGCAGCCGTTCAAAAAAACGAAAATCTCCTAAACAAACTCCAAAAAAACAACTAGAAATCCCTCTATGTGGAGAATTATCCAAATTGCCTGAACTCCCGCAGGAACTCGTCATTGAGATTCTATTGCGATTACCTATCAAGACATTGGTTCGGTTCAGAAGTGTATGCGAATCTTGGTGCACCATAATACATGAGCCTCAATTTGTGAAAAAGCACCTCAGCCTTGCAACCAAGGATGACAATGTCACGCATTCGATTTTTAACATAAATATAAAGGGTTTTCACAAATAAATCCTCACAATATTCTATACGATACCCAAAAGATTACAGTATTTCCATTCCCACAATCATAGTTCCAAGTCCATTAGATTTCCAAATATTACATGATCGGCTCAACGACCCAAATTTTTGCTTAAGCATCAAGTGTTATGAGAGTTAAGAGTTTACAAATATTTCATAATCAAAGAATTATAACTTGAGCTACAAATACATCTTTCAAAAGAAATTTACAAGGATAAATAAGTAACTCCTTTGGTTAGCTTTAAAAAAGGTGTGTCCACACTCCAAGCACTCCAGGCATGCAAGTTACTATTCTGAATTAGCACCTGAAAATGATGTAAGGCTTGAGCTACACTAGCTCAGTAGAAAAGTCAACGCAAACTCTATATGCAAATGAGCAATACAAAAGAACAAACGATAGAAACCCAATGACAACAGAGATAAGCATAACTATCATGATCAAGTATCCGACTATCGCCAATCCACCTTCTCGTGCGGTACCACATTCTTTCTCATTTCTCTCTCGTTCGTCGTTGAACCCTTTATCATGAAGCTTTTCTTTTTTATATCAGACAATTTAGAAAAAAACTCAAGACCATTGTAGGCCGAGCTCCGTTGATTCGGGCTGAATACCGAAATCCGTTGATTTGTGCCTAAATACCAGAAACCGTTGATTCGATCGAGAATACCGGAGGATTTCCATCAAAATCCTTTAACCAAAACATAAATCCTTTAATTAACTTCATAAACCAATTATGTATCTTTAAAAGTCTGAGCCGATACTCCAACCAGACACTTACTCGATAACGAGCCCTGAAGAGAAATGATATGAGCAATTTGCTCCTGCCAGACATTTACTCATTCAAGAGCCCTGAAAGTATATGATATGAGCATTTAGCTCCTGCCAGACATTTACTCATTCAAGAGCCTTGAAAGTATATGATATGAGCATTTAGCTCTTGCCAAACATTTACTCATTCAAGAGCCCTGAAAGTTCTCTTTGTGTCCATTTGTCATTCATTTTCATTCCATTTCCCATTCACAAACATCAAGTCGTTCAATCGAATCCAAAAGCCATCTAATCGATCATATGGTATTACAAGACCAACAATCTACCATATCGAATATAATCAAATACACACGTCCTCGCCATACAGTAAACCCCCGTACCTTCACATACCACATATCGACCCTCAACTAGACTCTGCGATGCCCGGTCTTCTAGTTTCTATACTTGGAGTCCGTAAGTCGTACGCTAAAGGAGTCTAAAAGATTCTACGAGTCGAGAGAACACGAATTGCAATTCTACCCATTGGATCACTAGACATCCTCATGTGTATCGTTTGTGTTTCAACGTGCAATAACTTACATTCCTTATTTCTCAACTCAACGAGCCCATACAAATCCGCCAAATGTCATTCTAAGTACGAAACAAGTAATACTCTTCAAAACACTTGAAAGAATGCATAAACAAATCCATTAGAGTAGATGAGAAGCTCCAAAAAGTCATTTAGGAAAACATAGGCAAAGCAGCCAAAAGACAATGTGCCTACCAGTAGGTGCACAAATCCTACCGGTAGAAACTAGAAACAAAAGGGCCAATATTTTGCATGAAACAATCTTGCACTTGGCCTACCGGTAGAAGAAGAGTTCCTACCGGTAGAAGAATGAGTATTTTGAGCTGCTGCAGTACGTTTGAGCTGGTTATGAAGAATTTCTCACTTGTTCTACCGGTAGAAAAGCTCCTACTGGTAGGGAAAGTGTTTTTCTTGCGATTTTGACAGAAATTGCAGATTTCGATTCAAGCTCAAATACAACATTACAAACATGATTTCAAGCACCAAAACACTCATAAAACATATAAAGAGAGGTAGAATTTCCTACCTCGAGTATCCAAGCCGAAACCGAAAAGATTGAGCAAGCCCCTTGCTTTCAGAATCCAAACCAAGCGAAATACACCAAACTAAGCTCTATCCAACGAGATACGAGCTCCAATACGCAAGTAGAAGATGGAGTAGAGGTTGATTATTGTGGGTTTTGAATTTGGAGATGAGTTTTTGGGTGAGGGAGTGTGAGAGATAGAAATAGGCGAGAGAGAGTGTGAGAGACCGAGAGATGGAGAGGAGGAAATGAGAAATGTTTTTCCTTACCACACACACACATATACACACATGCACCATATTACATTAACACCCATATCTTTCAAACTTTTGCACATTTAACCTCCACATTCATATTCACGTCCTTCTCACCCTTTTTTCCTCAATTACGAATATTAAAATTAAATAAAGAAATTTACAGGTCTCTACTGGCAACATTAACAATTGGAGGGTCATCACACAGTACCAGTATCAGGATCCCAAATCCTGTTCTTTAGGCTCAATTTTTCATTAGCCATATGGTCGTGCAATGGATCTCTATTACCCATTCAAGAATCTGCAACGGGGTGTTGGGATTATGGGTTCATGTGACAGGCTGGTATGTATTTACTATATTGAAAGAACGTTTGACAAATTTTACATATGGAATCCGTCGACTAGAGAAAGCCATATTTTGCTGTCTTTTGGGGAAGGAGCCAATTTTGGGTCTTTTTATGGGTTTGGATATAACTCCTCCAATAATGATAACCAGGTGATTAGAGTTGCTTTTGCCAAAGGTCCACTTGAAGTCAAGGTTTATTCCTTAAAAACTGATTCGTGGAGGAGGATTGGGGGTTTCCCTAGCAATTGGATTATTTCCCTGCAATTAAGTAAGCTCGTGAATGGATCAATTCATTGGTCCGCTACAAATCTCAGCGATAACTCTTAGGTTATCATAGCCCTTGACTTAGGGGAGGAGACATACAGGGAAATTCCAAATCCTGATTTTGGGAATATGTGTTCATCCCTATTTGTCAGGGTTTTGAGAGGATGCTTCTGTGTTGTTTTTGAGTATGCTTTTAGCATGGACTAAATTGATCAGTGTGCCATACTTGCTAAGGCGCCAGCCAATTCGGTGCTCAAGACCATTGTGGTATATGAAGGATGGTGGGATTTTGGTTAATCTTAATGGGAGATTTGTCCTTTATGATCTCGTAGACCATACAGTCAAGCATCCTTTAATTCATGGCATTCATTGTTTTCACTATGCAGACATCTATGTAGAGAGCTTAGTTTCACCTAATGCATTTAAGAGGTTGCCCAACTTACCTTAATGAGTAACGAAAGAGAGGAATGTATGATAAATTGTTATACCTTTTGCCATTTCAATGTTTCTTTTCTTAATCACCATGCCCTTAGTATTATTGTGTTGATTGTGCCATAAAATTTAAGGGGCAATATTCTCCACAGTATATTTTGGTTAAGAAATAATCTCCATAGTTGTATGCTTTTCGAAATTTGTGTTTTTATGGAATACTTTTCTAAAGTTAAACCAACAACAAAGGATAATGGCACCGGAATTGAAAGTATTCAATTAGATCCATGTTGCTGCTTTATTTATTACTATTATAGCAAAATAGGTATAAAACCAGAAACTAGAAAGAACACTAATGTTGGCGGCCAGTGCACTATCAATTTGCTATAAATTACTTATTTGCATTCTTTTACCTTTATCAACTAGGCATTTATGTGGAACATCATAAAAGCCACATGAGTAGGACAATGGAAAAGGAAACTAGTAGACATAGGCTGGAATGCTTTGCTCAACAGTTGATCAATTTAAGAACCTTTGAAAGTGTGCCTCACACATCTTTTAGAGGAAAGAATACATTCATCTCTCTGGGGAACTGATCCATTCATGATTCAACGATAAAGTGCATGCCTTGACGAATAGAGACAGAGAATTGCAACATTGAAGAGTATTTGATATTGTTTTTAATTCCTTTGTGACTACTGCAAGGAATCAATATATACAACAGACTAAGATACCAAGAACGAAATGTGTTGTTAGTTAGTTATCGGTTATGGTTCCATATTTTGTAAAATGCAGTGGACTTTTTTTTTGCAATCTATCATGTCCATGCATAATATTGCCCCCTATTTGTAAACGGTGACATTTTTTTTCATTGGTGTTGTATTGTGATGATTGTCTGTCATTGTCTTCACTCTCATCAACTCATTCTAGGGTGTGCTTTGAATTATTTTTGGACTCGGAGGACCTAAACGGCAACCAGGTCTATTGTGCCATCGAATGACGTCTTTTCATGGCCAACAACAGAGCCCAAACCCCAACCCCTTGAACTGCGTTTGGGGAATCCGTTATATGCACTTGCTGCTGTTCTTGTTGAAGCCTGACATATGAACAGTTAGAAGGGCTTTTTATGTCAACCTGAATCATAAAGTCATGAGGAATGATGTTAAGGAAGAGGAACAGTAATGCCAAATCAGCACCAGACCAAAATGGCCCTGTTTCGTGTTGTAGCAGACCCTGTTGCCCGATTTGCCTTTTACAGGTATGGATCTCAACCAAGTGCCTTGTAGGAATGGGCTTCAGCACAATTTAATACTGTAATACTTGTCTGCCACTTGTTGCTTGTTAGAGTTACGAGGTTCAGAGACAATGTTGATATACTACATTTTAATTTTTGTCCTGACGAATCAAAAAAACCGACATAACTGTTTGTGTGCGGGTCCATGCTTCAGCTCCAAGTATAATAGCTGTAGTCCATAGTTCTCTGTGGTCAATACTACATTACTTCTAAATGCTTAAAGTAGGAGATCTACTTCGTTCGAATCCGTTCGAGTTCTACATGGTTCTCGTTTGCTCGAATCCGTAGGTTCTGTAACAAACCACACCCGCAAGCACCACGGCTAACCCATACAATTAATTACTACCAATAGTACAACCCAAATACCAAAATGAGCAATTTACACTACCAACTCAACATAAACAACGGATAAATATTGAACAAGTCATACCCACACACCCCTTCTCTTCTCCTTACCTCTTCCTTTTTTTACACAATTTCATGTCTGACCCACCTCCCCAACCCCTCTTCTCTCCTTTCCATTATACTTTGAAGAAACACTCCTTCTTTCCATCAGAACTTCCTCTTTCTTCCTTTAGTTCTTGTCTCCATCTATTTTACAGTCCAAGATGACTCTTTACATAAATGATTCATTGCTTGACACATGTTATCGTTTTTAACTTCTTTTACTCCCTTACCCCTTCTTCCTTTTGTTTTCCATTCCTCTTCCCATGCTACGTTCCACACATGCACTCCTACACCTCAAATTTCTTCCACGTGCACACACAACACATACAACTTGTGGTATTTACAACCAAACCCCTATAATACTAGCAAATTATGTTTCAGGTCCACATAAATATACTATAAAACTCACCTTTTCTTTTCTTTTTTTCTTTTTTTTAGAGTCGGGTCTCACAATTATCCTCCAATTAAGAGAATTTCACCCCGAAATTCAATTCCACACCCATGCTAAAACGTAACAGGAAACCATACATGCTTTTCACCTTACCATCTACAACATTGAATCACATTCCTTTTGTCTCGTTCACTTAAGAAAAATAAAATCCCACGTACACACGCACTAGTAATGCAATGTATTATACTGGCCAATTCGGAAATTCAATTAGCAATGCCGCACTGCAAGAATTTTGTTTTCTACTCTTCCATCAAGCATATACCATGTGTGTACAACAAATTGTTCAGTGATAGGTAAGCATACCAAAACTACCAACCACATCACATGACACATCTTCGATCCTCGTTTCTCTCAAGCAATTCAAAACTTAAATTTTTATCATCTGCATTAGAGAATTCATCATCTCATCTCATCTCAACTGATAACGAACAATGATATACAAGCTTCGGGCACCTCGGGCCCCTCTCATCTGCAAATATAACATGCATCGGCACCTCAGGCCAAATTTCTCTGGAATTAACATGTATTGTCATCTTGACTATAACACCATCAACACATTAGTCACGCTGCCACTAAGGCAATATTCGCCATTTAAGGCAATATTATTTACGCCACTAAGGCAATATTATCCATGCCACTAAGGCTAATTTCTCACGCCACTGAGGCCATATTCATAACGCCACTAAGGCTATACACCACGCCACAAAGGCCATGCCGCTAAGGCTTATACACCACGCCACAAAGGCCAAGGATCATATATCAAACAACCATAATACAACTTAATAGCACTATACAAACTCATGTGTACATCAAACTCCCAAACCATCCTGAAATCATGCCACAGCTCCTTAATAATTCATGTACATTTACTTACAGTTCCAATATATAATCCCAATTCCCAGCAAAAATAAACTCTTATTATTTTTTTTTTTGCACTTATATTCATGTTTCCTGCATTTGTAACCAATTTTCCCGTAGCTCATCATAATACAACAGTAAGAATTCTACCCCATTAATCAGTTGCAGCCAACATTGGTCATCAAGATTCAGACTATACAACAGCAGAAATCCAAACGAGAGGTTTCAGTCACCAATTACTAAACAAAAACAAAATTAGGCTTAAGTACATCCGGCATTCAGTTACTACTTGAACCACCACACAAGATTCATATGTTCCACTTTCCTCAACAAAATAATTTGAACCCAATATTATCCCAAAGCAACCCCAAAAGACACAACTGCCAATTATGAATTTGAACAAACCTACGCCAATTTGACCATAAACTCTTTTTTTTTTTAACATTACTATATCATTGCTCTATGATCAAAATCAGCCCATAATATTCTCAAGACCAGATTCTACACAACCACTCCAAAAAAAAAAGGCATAAGCTAAGACACCACACTTTTCCTATATATACTTATAAATTCAATCTCTGAAACCTTGTCAAATTGATACAAAGCCTACCGTATTAATCTGTTGCTCCTTGAACAACCCAACTCAAGTTCAAGTGATAAATAGGCACTAATCTAACAACCACCCAACTAAAATTAGCACCAACGAAGATCAGTTACAACACTAATTCATATGTACTCATCTCAACCAAAGTTACACTACTATAAGATAAGTTCCAGGCCCACCAAAGAATTCCTGCCCAAACCTAACACAAATTATTTTCCAATATAATCTTAGCTAATACGTAAAAACCCCACAACAAAAATCCTTCGAAATTCAAAGGATCTTTCAATATTCGTCTACCCAAGTTAAGTATTCAAGCCGCAGCAAAATTTAATCACTTACCTGATCCCATGTAAGATCTATCACCTAAGCCCTGATACCAATTGTAACAAACCACACCCGCAAGCACCACGGCTAACCCATACAATTAATTACTACCAATAGTACAACCCAATTACCAAAATGAGCGATTTACACTACCAATTCAACATAAACAACGGACAAATATTGAACAAGTCATACCTGCACACCCCTTCTCTTCTCCTTACCTCTTCCTTTTTTTACACAATTTCATGTCTGACCCACCTCCCCAACCCCTCTTCTCTCCTTTCCGTTATATTTCGAAGAAACACTCCTCCTTCTTTCCCTCAGAACTTCCTCCTTCTTCCTTTAGTGCTTGTCTCCATCTATTTTATAGTCCAAGATGACTCTTCACATAAATGATTCATTGCTTGACACATGTTACCGTTTTTAACTTCTTTTACTCCCTTATCCCTCTTCCTTTTGTTTTCCATTCCTCTTCCCATGCTACGTTCCACACATGCACCCCTACACCTCAAATTTCTTCCACGTGCACACACAGCACATACAACTTGTGGTATTTACAACCAAACCCCTATAATACTAGCAAATTATGTTTCAAGTCCACATAAATATAATATAAAACTCACCTTTTCTTTTCTTTTTTTCTTTTTTTTAGAGCCGGGTCTCAGGTTCTCTATAAGTTCTTTATATAATTTTATGTATTCAAATGCATACGAGGTTAGGAATAAAAAAAATTGGGGGTTTTGGGGTTTTCGAAGTTTTTGAATTATTTTTACCCTAAAAGTCCGAGATTAGGACTTAAAAATAGGGGTTTTGGGGATTTTTGATTTTTAAATTTTTTTCCCTTAAAAGTCCAAGATTAGGCTTAAAGAATTGGGGGTTTAGGGGTTTTCGAAGTTTCAAGGTAGTAGGTGGCTTCTTTTGCTATGGATGAGTTTCTAATCTAGCATGTGGTGAACTCATAGACGGTAGAGAAAAAGAAAATAAGAAAAAAGGGATGGGGTATCTTAGAGACTAAATTTTATCGCAGTGTAGGTTCATGAAGCATATTTGAGATTCTGCAGTTGCGTAAGCCTTTAATTGTGTATGTTTGAACATATTTGTTGATGATTGTAGCATTGTTCCGTAGCATTCCAAGTTTTATTGTCTGAAAAATTGGTTTTAATGTCTGCATATGCATTTCTGTTTCAAGTACAAGTATAATCTGCTTGTGCATTTTCTGTTTTACTAGCTGCAGCATTAGACTTTTTATGACCCAGTTGATCTTTGGTTTGTTTTGGTTTTTGGTTCCATGTTTTATGTTCAAGTTACAGTAGTTATGTGGTCTATTTTTTGTTGTTTTCTGGGGACATGTTGAGTTGCAGCAGTTATGGAAATCTGTTAGGTTTTGACACTTGAACAGTCAAAAACTTTAGTTCAGGCATAACATCTCCAACTGTGGTTCTGTTTCAGTTGCACAAAATGAAAGCACTTATGGACAAAATGAAAGCACTTATGTTTCAGTTGCACAACATCTCCAACTTTGGTTCTATTTTTTGGCATTAGATTGTTATGCTTGAAGTATAATCTGTCCAAGTTGTTTGTGGATGTATAATGAAAGCACTAGTTTCAGGTATGTAGAAGGTTGGTTGCGGAAGACTTGTGAAGTTCGGAGCCTTCTTTTTTGATTTCGATCTTGCTACGAGAACTCTTCTTTTTTGATGATTCATAGGATAAGAACTATGATGAACAACAGATGGTCTAGTTTGATAGTTTTTGACATTCGTACATGGATGCAATACATCCTATGCGTGGATAAATATTTTGCTACATCACATCTTACGTGTGGATGAATATTTTAGTGTGGATGAATATTGGGTTATGATGATGTGTTGGATATTATGGTAAAATAAAATGGGCTTACTATTTAGTATGGTAAAATAGAATGGGCTTACTATTTAGTGCAATTCAGATGTTGTATTATAGTTTCTTGTTTGAGATATATTGGATTCTAAAATGCGCAGGATATGATATTCTAAATAGAATGGGCTGTGTTTTTTTTGCTCATTTGAGTTTGTATTTGGTCTAATCTGCTGAATTTGAACTCTATGTTTTATCTCTGTGCTTGGATTTTTATCTCATGTTCCCAAAGCAAAAGAAAAAGAAAAACAGAAGATGCTATACTTGCCACAAACACACTCGCGCACACAGAGAGAGGAAGAGGTGCAGTTCTGGCAGTGCAAAAATCTGGATTTTGTGATGGGTTAGAAAGGGTATAAATACCCTCAAAGTTGATTCCCGCCTAGCATTTATTTGCCATCCAAGTTATACAATTTTCCATCCAAAATGTTAACAGGAATGGAGACGGGGTGAAGTTGCCGAGTTTTGATAGTTGAGGGGTGATGTTGGCTAGTTTTTTAGTTGAGGGGGTGATTCTGCAAAAACGTAATAGTTGAGGAGGTGTTTTTGAAATTAAGCCTAACAAGCAAACAAACACAGTGAAAGAAGAGTTGTGCTAGCTCCACAGAAAATGGAGTACATACTCCATGCACAGATCTTTTTGGGATCCGTTTCGGGCCCCTCAAGCATGATCGGAGCCGCTCATTTTGTTTAAAATATTTGGTTTACGGTCCCTGCAAAAAAAAAAAAGTTTTGCCAAATACTGGTAAAAGCCTTTACAAAACATTCAACTTTGTCCCAGAATTTGGTCTGAATTCTGGGACAAAGTTGGTTGTTTCGTAAAGGCCCCTACCAGTATTCGGTTGAAATAATTTTTTACAGAGCCCAAAACAAAATATTTTGAACAAAATGAGCGGTTCTGATTATGTTTGTGGGACCTGAAACGGATCCCAAAAAGATCTGTGCATGGAGTATGTACTCCATTATCTGTACAGTTAGCATTAGTGGTGAAAGAAAAGCAAAAAAAGTGGGAGGGAAGTGGGAACGAATTGGACTCCACAATCTCTTTTTTTCGTATATATAAAATTGATCATGCATATAAAATGGTGGGATGTAGAAATCAAGGATGGATCATATCCGAGCTCGCATGGATTTGAAGACAACCAGGTGTACATCATTTACAAAATCATGTCCCAACTTTTACGTCATCTCTCTCTCTCTCTCTCTCAGTGCGCATGGATCAAGAGTCTCTATGAGCTCACAACAGCAGCATTTTGACATCAAGGCACTTCATGGCCTCCACTGGCTTTTCAATACCGAAGGGATGCCAATACCGAACGGGAGCATCTTTCTCTGAGAATGTGGACTGATCCAAAAGTGGAAGCTTAAGACTGTTTTGACAAGATATCGTCGATACCTCACTCAGTGGTTGCCCAAGCCACAAAAATTGCATGGCAGTAACCATGATCTCACCTTTTGATGCACGTGAGGAATTGGTCATTATGAAGTAAAAACTACGTTTTGCCCCAGTACAAAGAGAACTAGTGAGAGTTCAATGAAGAAGATTGTATTGATAAGACCACGGTCAACTGTCAACCCGAATATAGTGATTCCGCCAGGATTCATCTGCAAGTACAGCACTGCAAAGATTGGATGGGTATGAGACAAGAATATAACCTTATACAGCGAAGGAAACTTTTGAAAATACACGAAAGTTACCCGTTAAAGAATGTTAAAACAGAAAGGAAGTTGGCATTGCAAAATAAGCACAGTTGCAGTACGAGTCAATATTTGTGGGGATGGTCAACTGGTAAATTAGGTGACCTACACTTCCAGAGGTGGTAACAACGTTAGAGGAACCTGGAAATTACAAGGATGATGTTTTTGGAAGCACTCTTCTGTATTGAGAAGAATCAAGGAAAAGAAACAAGCGCTATTCGACCCCCGTACGTTAATTGACAGATTTTCCACAGATAGCTGTCTTCAACATATTTTGACTTGTGTTGAGATGTACTCATCTTTTTTTCTGATAAGTATCTATCATGGGAATATAATCAGCAGTTCCTACTTACTAGCCTTTCCTGTGTTGCACTCTCTATAACTGTTGGTACAACAGAACTAACAAAAGTCTACTCGACTAGTTTACACGAGATAGATTGAAAGGAAAAACCAAAACGATTTCACTGACAACGTGTTGAGAAAAATGAAAACTTTCAAATCAATATCATTGACATTTTTTTTTTGGTGCAATGGAATAGAATATCATTGACATATGACAAAGAAGGGAAGTGTAATAGAAGTTGAGTTTACTCTGATGCTTTGAGCAGGAAAATTAAGGAATTAACTCTGGGAAATCTACATAAATGAGACCACAAAAGTGCTTGTTGTCTCAGGACTATATCGAAAGCAGGTTATTGAGAGTTATGTTGTCATAGTCTTCAAGTTGTTTCGTACATGGCTTGCAGGTTTCATTGTTTAGGTTGCATATTAAATCTTGGGTTTTAACGCCAACTGAACAGATGGAGTCCTGTAACCAGTGTTCAAGCCAAAATGACTGCGAGGGAAGAGCTATCTCTGGCTGCGGTGTAAGAAGACCAATATGCACAAATAACAAGCTCTATGCAGTAGGGAAAAAAAAAAAAGAAGCTTTGCATACCAAAGGCTTGTCTCTTGAGGTATGAAGACACATAGGAATCCAAATGTGTAATTCTAGGCATTGCAATATGTTCCAGCGACTCCAAATCACTTTCCGAGTTATTTGTAAACGCCGACCCCAATGTACTGGCAACACCCAAGTTCCCCATGCTACTTGATATTCTCATTTGAGATGCATCAGCAGAACTGCCTGTCACCGTAGCATGCCATCTACTTGCTAGCGATGCAATCCCCTGTGCCCTATGGGAAATTTTGGCTGCAGCATTCAGGCAAAGAGTTATTCCAGCAACGTGAACAAGTGATGAGACCTGGAAAACCAGAAATGAAGGCAAGTAAGAGTAAATCATTTTGAAAGAATAGAGCAACTAAATTGAAGAGTGCAATGAATATATTAGCATAGCCAGATTAAAAGCTGCACTGCCCACCCATTCATTACCGAATGTTCTTTGCTAAAGATGAGTATATCAATGTAGCCTATCTATAGTAAGGGCCCCTTTCTTGCTTGGTCGAATTAGTTAGACTCCGGGATATATCCCTTTCTACACGCCTGCTCCTACTTTGATTTACCAACACGCATAAGCATTGTAGCAAATCGCAAATCGAATCATAACCTGTTCTGATGAAAATTGAGCCATGAATTGTATTGGACGGAAAATCTTCAAATTCACTTTTATAGGCCAACTACATATGTGTTATGCATATAAATATACACATATGGCTAAAAAGCCTGAAATAATGGTATCATCCAAAAAAAAAAATGTGTCTGCATCTAACCGTGGTGCGATAAAGATTTCAATAAAACTGATATCTTGTTTTTTTCTTGAAAGAGAGGTGAACAGAATATTATACATTATGGATGCAAAAATAAAAACAAAACTAAATAGTGGTGAAGGGTACCCAATCATAGCGGATCGCAAGATCCCTTTGATATTCACCAGCAAGATTCGAATCAAATAGGTTGACACTCATAGTGGATTATATGATCGGATTGGAATCACATGAAGCAGGGGGCGAAGGGGAGGGACGAATTGGAGCGACGCAAGGCTGAATCTCAGTGGATCGTGGCAACAAGGTCACTCTGCCACTTATAATACCCCATTGCGTATTTAAGTCGTCTGCAAAGGATTCTACCCAACAAATAACTTAAGGCACTCTTGTAACAATAGCTAATTTCTTTTGACCAAAAAAATAAAATTGAGTAGAAGGTTTGGACCACAATGTAAACTGCCCACTCACTCATCACCACAAGTTATTTGCTTAATCAATGTACAAACACGTATGAGCATTGTTGTCAAATTGGAACAGTTGAAATTAAATATTGGATCGTGAATCGTCTTTGATATGCAAACCAAAAATGTATATGCCTACACTAATAAACATATAACGATAAGAATCGATAAAAATGACCAGTTACTGGGTTTTTCTCTCGATAGAGAGGTGAAAATGACAGGATTTAATGCATTAAGCAAACAAAAACAAGAAACAAAGCTAAATAGTAGTGAAATGCACCAAATCGTAGTGAGTCAATGGGAATCACAAAACGAATCATAAGATCCCCTTAATTTCCAAGTCACCAGCAAGATTTAAATTGAATTGGTTCAAAGTCGTAGCGAATTATAAAGTCAGATTTGGAAATCCACAATTCTACTAACCATGGATATAAGTAGGAGTTGGATCACTTTGAAGTGGCTGTTTTCAGAAACCTTCAAATTAACTTAAGGCACTCTGTGATCACAGCTAATTTGTTTTGATCACGAGAATAAAATTGAGCAACAGGTTTGAATAAAAAGGTGAAGGGCCAACATCATTTTATGTAAGACATAAGGATAACTGAACTTACCACAAAATCACCTCCGTTTATTAAATTAATTAGTCCAGCATATCCTGTGGTGAGGAATAGGGTCACAACCAGGCCTGCTGTGACGACTACGAACACCAGAAGAAGAAATATCCTGAACCTATGGCTTATTTTAGAGAGGTGATGCCGCAGCCGAATGTGCTCCTCTATGAATACCATGACGTCAGATTCTCTTTCCAAGGTCTTCCCATAATCCTCGAAGTGGATAATATGCAAATTGCAGACCAAATAGAATAAAATGCAAGCTGATAAATAGATTGTAGTCACGTACGTCCATGATACGATCAAAGCCAATAAAATAGCAACAGGTAACCACCATGAATCATGAGGCATGTATAACATACGTGTGACTTCACGTGCAGTCTTCAAAATGAAACATAACAGTACCCATAGTACAAGCATGCGGAAAGAATCCTGCCAATCAAGAGAAAACATAATGAAAAAGCTAATGCAAATTTACCACAAAACCAATTTGCTTGTCAAACGGGAAGGTTACCATGAAAATACTGAATTGATGGCCAGATTAGTGATTAGAGTTTCAGGTATTGCGTGAACTGGACAACTACACAGCCTGTGTATTTCTACATGCCAAAACATCAAAGTCAAAATCAATTACCTATAAGTGGAGAGGCCGCCTATGCTCATATAGTAGTTTTGTTGGTGATACTTAATCAATGTGGGACAAGCTCTAAAACTTCCGCGCCGCGTGATCCCACATTTGGACTTGAAGATGTGACCAAAACATCCATACCATAAGAATCACATTGAAACAAGGTGCAATTAAGTCACACACAAAGAAACAAGATAGTCTTCTCCAAAAGCCTACAGAAGCTTAGCTCATAGACCATGTTAAAGCATCTAACTCAAAAACAATTAGCTATGAGTCCATGAATGAAGAGGCCACCAAGACTAATACAGTAGTTTATAAGGTGAAAATAAGTCAATGTGGAAAAAGCTGTAATAAAAACTTGGAAGGAAAATGTATAGCTAATCAATAATCAATTGCAAGAGGCTATTGCTAGTTGACAATGATATGGGGGATCGGATGTTAGGTTTGAAAGGAAGGAATCAACTAATTGTCCTATACCAATAACGGCATTGTTACATGGTCTCAGATACGTGTATGCGTAGCATTCCATCTCAAGGACAAAGGAACATCCTAAACTAATTCCTTGTTTTCATGATATTTCTTCTTTTTAATAGGATAATTAGTGTTTATAAGGTGTATTATGGCACTTCATTCATAATTGATGAGTTCTATGAGTATTCAATGATGAACTCGATTAAGAAATGTTGGTTGCTATGTTGAATACCAAACTAAAATGGTCGGATATGGATCTCCCGACCTAATTCGAGTGTAGGGTGTTCGACAAATTGTGGTTCATCCTGTAACACAACCCCAAACAATTATCCATGCAAATCAGTAAGTGGTCCATTGTCTGAGTTGCAGGTATATTGTACTTCGTAAATGAACACAAAATTGCCTTTCAAAATACAAAAAAGAATGAACACTAAAATCAAAAAATAGGGAGGTTTTTTTTTTTTTTTTTTTTTATTGCGGTCGCTGAGAGGGATGGTATCCTATTTAATCTCTTTCTTTTAGCAGCCTTCCTCATATTATTATTCTTGGGACACACAAATTAAATGCCCAGATTTCAGTTTATGTGAAATAGATTTTTCAAATTTGATCAATTAATTGAGGTTACACAAAATCATATATCATTACACAGTTACACCACAGCTTGGAAACGTAGAAAACAGCATGCCAACCAAGTACTTCAAATTGCATATCTGAGATAATAGTTATAAGTTATAACAATTTCCACTTCACTGTAGTACCCTTCTTTTTTCTTTAAGTATCTTTAGTGTTGTTAGTTGCAACTCACAGGAGAAAGAGAGAAACAAAATACTGATTTTTCTCAAATGGTTAGGTTTATAGATACCATCAATTCCACAACTATAGTCCTACAAAATAGATAAAGGCAATTGAACTTCTTGTTTATTTTATTCTATCGGACAGGAGATTGAGGCCGATTCAATATTGAAAGTTCGTTGTCAAAAACCAAAGATTTTTACAATATTCACTCTAGATTGCAACCAGACTTAAACATCAAAGTCAACAACTATGGTCAAACAATTTTTTCGAACATCTAATGCCAGCATGCACTTCAGATACAAATTGCTTAAGAGAACTTAAAGCTTATTCGATTTTCTATGGAACAGGTTCCAAAGAAAGTTTGTTGACCTTATCCCATTCGATCAACTATTATCACCACCTGATAAAGAAACGGACTGACAGGCATAGATGCATGTGTTCAAATCATTGGACTTGGTTTAGTAGCCAAGATACACAACCCATGGATTTAACCATAGAAATGATCTACAAACTTATGCACATTACACTATAACCAGTATTTAACTGTTGCCTTCGACAATTATGGTCAAACAAGCTTTCCAAACATGTAATGCCAACATGCATCCATACGCAAATTGCTTAAGCTTCTGTTCGGATCAAGGTTTTGTAGATTGGAAAATAAAATGCGGGAGATTTCTCTTCACAAACTGAAAATATATTGTCCGCACCTTTTCTTTTCCCTACACAAATCATAGTGCCAAATACAGCCTTAAAAAACTGAATTTCCTTACCATTAGTGTAGGATGCTCTTAACAAGACTTGTTCAATTCAACTAAACAGGTTCCCAAAAATTGTCGGACTAAACCAATTCAATCAACTATCATTTAATCCTCTATATACATGTAGACATCCAATTTTGGATTTCCAGATTAGTTTTCTTCCGGTTTTTGATTCCCCGATGATGAAACGGATCAAGAACACCTCGGGAATGATAAGTGGTTGAGCTTTGAGCGTTTTAAAACTCCCAAAATTCCCAGAATCCTACTGGCACACGTTGGTTGAGAACTAGCACGCGCGGGTCGAATTGCCAGGTGTTGGTCAACAGTTAAAGTTTGACCGTTGACTCATGCGTGTTGGTTTGGTCTGCGCGCGATGGTTAAATTTGCGCCTGACCCTTTACTTTCCATTTATGGACGGTTTCCGGAAGCTTTCCACTAATGGAATGGAATGCTTTCCATTAATGGAGGGTTTACCCTCCATTAATGGAAGGTTTCTAGAATGTTTCCATTAATGGAAGGATTTTGCCCTATAAATACCCCCCTTTGTTTCTCTTTCAAAAGTTACAAAAAAGATACAAGCCAAGGTTACTAATTTTTGTTCATCCCTTTGTTCATTGAGAGAGATACAAAAGGGCATTCAAACCACACTTCTACCCTTCAAATATCCTCCATTCATCCTTCCAACTCAAGCTCAATCATCTTTCAAACCTAAAACCAAAGGTATACACCTTTGTATTGTTTTCGAACCCTGAGGGGGGCTGGCAGGGTCAAGGCTGGTAATCAATACCAGTCCTGGCCCTAAAGTTGGCAAGGTTTCAAAAATCATTTCTGATTAGAACCCGCGTGCACTGATCGCAAGCACGCGTACGCCAGTCCTTGGAAATACGTGCAGATCTTGCGTGGGGACTGGAACATGTCTGAGATGAACCCGCATACGCAAGTTCGGGACCCACGTACGCACGTTCAAACCCGCGTGCCCCCACTTTTGGACTAGCGTGCAAATCTAGCGTGGGGTCAGAATCCCTATTTTATGCTTTATTTCTTGTCTATTCATCACTGTGAGCATGCTTAATAACCAATTTACTATTTTTCCATGTTAAAACTGCTGGTTACCTTTTCAATACTCGTTTCTGTTCATATGGAATACCCCTGGGGTCTTTCTGAACATTCAGAACCCAGAAACATGTAAACCAAACACTGGTTAGAGGACTCAACCTGCGTGCTGAGTGGTTTACCCACGCACGCAGGTCCCTTTTTGACCAGTGGCTGGCCTTGGCCTTTGCATGGCTAACTAGGCCTTGGCCTCTGTTTTATCCCCACACTGTTTATGGGGTGTTCTTTTCTTTTGTTGGCTCCTGAGCCCTTTCAAACTACTTAGAACTGTATGTTATCTGTAATATATACTGCTTGGTTTGTCCTGGGTGTGCACTGGTCATTTCCAAAGTCTAGAGGGTTGAAAATAAGAACTGTGGGCTTAGGCTTATTGGTGTACGGGAGTTCATAAGTAGCGTACGAAGGTGAAAATAGCATGCAGTGGCTTGATCAATGCATACTAGTTTTGTCCTGCATATGCCACTCCAAAACGGTGCCCTCTAGTCTATTTAAAACTCTCACATGAGTCTTTTTTCATCCTATACTAATTGTTTCAATAAAGTGAGCATACCATTTTATTACATCCTGCCAACATGTTACAGTTTTAATTCTCTTT
This sequence comes from Rhododendron simsii, assembly GCA_014282245.1. Taxonomy (NCBI): domain Eukaryota; kingdom Viridiplantae; phylum Streptophyta; class Magnoliopsida; order Ericales; family Ericaceae; genus Rhododendron; species Rhododendron simsii. The sequence continues at coordinate 16,988,324 of CM024964.1, read as the reverse complement.
AACTGTTCCCCCACCCTAACTGGCTAAAAATCGATTTATGAGAGAGAATAACAAATGTTTTATAAATGCCCGAGCAGAGACCGATCTCCGGATTGGGTAAGAGGAGTGCCTTAAAAAATTTCCCCTCTTGTAACTTGGCTCCCGAACCTCAGATATCAATGACGACAGAGTCTACGCCTTTTTCAAAATCAAGCAACGTGACAAAGCGGTTCAAGTTCGATTCCTTGGGTGCAATACCACAAAAACCCAAGTGGTGACTTTGAATTGAGCATTTTGCCACGCTTTTCAAAAAAGGGCACACCAGATTTCATACCAGATTTTAGGGGCGTGTGCCCACAATACGCAACGATGCATGGGATGGAGCTAAAATTTATGAACAATGGAGTCAAATACTGAGAACCCGCACATTGCATTACAACTATGTTCCGGTTGGCAACAATAAAGAGCAAATATTGTAGTCTTAAAATGGGTTTTGGAACAATTTACAATATGTGGTTTCAAACGGGTAACATACCAACATATGTTCTGCTAAAAGAAAATTTTCTAATTAACTGGGGTGAGTGGCCTGCTTGCCATCACGTCCCTCCACCCTTTAATATGTATATCTACTCTTCTATTTCTAATATAGAAAGGGCACATCTTCTGTGTCCCCCCAAATCAGCTAATGCATCACTTATAGAATCATCTTATAATAAGAGTCCCACTATGCACAACCTTCTCGTGTATAGAACAAGACGACACAAATAGAAGTAAAAGAGTTCTCACCGAAATTTTCTGAATGTACTGGTCGCTAAACCGAGCCATGTGACCACTACACCGATCAACAAACAGAAATTTCCTTATCCCATAATTGCGCAGATTGTGAGAGAGACAAAGCAGAGAAACGGCGGCCAAACATGCCTGCGACGCCACTATCTCCACCTCGAATACCTGGATCTGGTACTTCTCGCAATCCGAGCAGTCCAGCAGCTCGAGCACACCCAGCGGGAGCGCGACGCCGATCAGGAGAAACGCGATCCACGACGTCCCGAACCTCAGGGCCGAGGACTGGTCGAAACCCAGAAGAGTGAGAAACAATTCCAGCTTCTGAAGGATTTTGTCCAGGGGGGGATCGGAATCAGAAGATTCTTCTGGGTTTTGTTGGGTTTCTGGTTGGGATGGGTCTGTGGTGGTTAGAAGATGGGTTTGGGCTTCGTTTTGAATTTGAGTTTGCGGGTTAGATGGTTGTGCGAGTAGATGGTGAGGATCGGCCATAGAAATGATGGTCAAATGGATGCAGATGAAAAATCATTTATGGAGGATTACTTACTAGTGCTGTAATAAAAGAAGACAGACTGTAAGTTAGGGGTCTCAATCAAGTCTAGATTTTTTTTGATCTGCTGAATCAAGTCTGGATTATTCTCAACTCTGAAGTTCTGAACACTCAACAGTGCCGATGAATACATGCTAAATTTAGGAGAAATTATTCCGTCATTTTGGACAGGTGTTGCCCCACACCAATTAAAATTTGTCCTATGTCATTATTCTGACACATCAACTCCTCTCAATGACCAAACACCCAAGACAAACGGAAAAGCAACGGCGTTAACATCTACGCAGTTATCCTGTCTTGTCAATTTTGATGCCTTTATTAGGCATCGTTCCAGAACATCTTCTTAAAAAATAAATACTTATTTCATATTTTTAAACTTAAAAATAATGTAAATGAAAAATAAATTTTCAAATTTTTTGCACCGTTTTAAAAATCTTAATGAGATCTATCAAATAATATCCATATTGATAAAAAAAATTATTTATGTAAGCATATGATTTTTGAGCTTAAAATTGCCTTCTTAAAAAATAAGCACTTATTTTTTCTTTTCGAAACGGATTTAATTCTCTCACCTCCTTTAATTTTCAGTCACATTTTTTCCCTCCATTTTAAACTCCATTTCCTTTTCTTTTTTTTTCCGACCAAAGAATACTTCTGCTTCTAGTTCTTGAGCTCAAAATACACTTACAAGTTCTGGTGGTTGAATGACATTTTATTTCCGTTAAAAAATGGCATTTAATAGAAATAGGAACTCATTAAAGTTTTATTATGATTTAATGGCAATGTCTACACAAAAATGTCTACGTTTTTTTCACAAATGGCCTGTTCCAGTTTCTTTCAAAAAGTATTTTTTGAAAAGAAAGGTAATTTCAAGCTCAAAAATCATGTGTTTACACAAATAATTTTCAAGCTCAAAATACTTTTAAGAAGCAAATACTTTTAAATCTGTTCCGGAAAGGAAAATAAGTACTTATTTTTTAAGAAGCAATTTCAAGCTCAAAAATCATGTGCTTACATAAATAATTTTCCTATCAATATGAATCTTGTTTGATAGATCTCATTGAGATCTTTAATATAGAGCAAAAAAATTGAAAAATTATTTTTCATTTACATTATTTTTGAGTTTGAAAATATGAAATAAGTACTTATTTTTTAAGAAAGTGTTCTGGAACGAGGCTAACAAATACATCAAAATTGAAAAGACAAGGGCAATTGCGTAGATGTTAATGCTGTTGCTTTTCCGTTGTCTTGGGTGTTTGGTCATTGAGGGGAGTTGATGTGTCAAAATAATGACACAAGGCAGATTTTAATTGGTGTGGGGCAACACCTGTCCAAAATGACGTGTTGCCCCAAGGGCAACGAATTAATAATTTCTCTAAATTTGGGGTGGTAGAGATTTCTGGAGTCAAAAAAAGAAAAAATATACTACGACTTATATGGCCCCTCTCTCCGTTGGAGTTATTATTTTTTAAGTATTTATTTTTTATTTTATGAGATAATTTATTTTTGTAAAATACATCACATTTAATTAAAAAGAATAGGAATAAATACTTATTTTAATTAGTGGAACGAGGATTGCGTGTTAATGGGATTGTGGAATCTACCGGGAGTATGCAATTTTCTTGACGTTTTTCTCGGGAAATTAAGGTTTGATTTTCTTCTTCATCTTTTTTCATTTTTTTATAACTCAAGTGTTCGGACCAGTTTTTGTGCACATCGATTGATTAATCTTGGAAGACCAATCTCACCACCCGCTTGTGAAAATTTCAATTAAAGCCAGAGAAAACCTCTATATGGACTGCCCCCAGAAAAGTTGATGGTACGTAAAAAATTTTGAATATGAGACCCAAGAAGGAGTAGAGCCCTAAATCTCAAACTTTGCCCACTAGGTCAACCCTTGGGGTTGGGAAAGGTATGACCCGTTGGATCAACCCTTCCGTGTGTGTTCGTGTTTTCATTTTGATAGTGGGCGTCTGAGCCAATTTACATATATTTCTCCGTAGTTCGGTAGAAGACATACCATACCATCCACGTTGAGAAGGTATGACTTGTTGGATCCACCCTTTCGATTTTTTTTTTTTTGGTTAGACAATTAGGGGCATCCGACCAATTTACGTGCATCTCTCTGCAATCCGTTCAAAAATTGGCCATCTACGTTGGTAAAAGTATTTGCGTAATCGTGCGTGGTTCTAGAATTTTTATACTAACACTTGTGACCGATCCACCCTTTCGTTCTTTTTGTTTTCTTGCTCCTTTGTTTGGTGGGGGCTAAGTCACATAATTTGCGTGCGGATTTGAGAGCGCAAGAAAGCACATTTAAATCACATCCAAAGCTACTAAAATAAGTGAGAGCGAAGATTGAGAGTGTAAACGCAATGTGAAGATTGAGAGTAGAAGTGCAGTGCAAGGATTGAAGGATTATATGACCAAAGACTGCGAGCAAATAACCAACACAAGAGTTTAATATATTAAAACATGGGGATGCTAAATAATGGTCTTATTTTCTAGTGTTCCTTGAGGAGTAATCCTAGTCACTATAGGAGGTTATCTTTAGTCCTATCTTATAAAAAAATCCAATCATTTCTCTCTCCCAATATTTCCTAATTCTCTCTCTAAAATCTCACTCTATTCTTCACTTTCATAAAACCTCAAGTTAAATTTTGAAACAAACCAAAATCCTTAAATATCTAACCTAAAAAAAAAAACCCACTGAAATATCTATCCATATCTTTGGATATTTGTGTTGAGTTTTGGCCGCCAAGGCACGTTCCTTTTGTCGTAGTGGCCCTTGTTTTTAATATCATTCCACCAGGATTGGAGCTCAATGTCAGATGTGACCGAGTTGGGTGGAGCTCAATGTCAGACGCGACCAAGCTGGGTTCAGACTTCAGAGTAGAAGTGGCGAACCTAGGATTCTACCAAGTCTTTTATCGCCGACCATATGAGAAGACCATCTGCTGCGTAAGCGTTTCTTCTATCCCAAGTTTTATGCCACACAGCATTGAAGGATCCTCCACAGCCATGCCCCTGAAATTTCATATATCACCAGTGTGAGTTTGACATGGATGCTCAGTTCAAAGGCTGAAATTTCATTGATTTTGTACAAAGAGACCAGTTGAACAGTGACAAGGCATCAGACTATACTGCATAAAGGGCTATGTGACAAAGAAAATTGGTTTGGTTTCAACTCCAAGAGGAATACAGAAGTTCCTTTGTTTTACCCGAAACATACCCAAATGCATCTTGAAGTACCCTACGACTACGAGAATCTTGTATGATGTTTCTTCCAATGAAAAATTCCCCCCAACAAAGCCAATTAACATTTTGTTTATGGTCTTCAAATCTTCAGAGATCTAAACATGTTTCAACAGGTTTAAATGTTGAGAATGTTTTGGTTTGCAACCATTTTCAAATTTTCATGTCTCTAACCTCATTTTGTCATTTCCCTTGTGTTTTTGACACATTCCTGATATGTTACTTAAACGTTTCCGTTTCAAAGTTTCCTGGTATGACATACATTTTGTTTTTGTGAACTTTGCAAACAAACAAATGCATTAGAAAGCTAACCTCCGAATTAAATCTGCTGGCAGAGCTTCCATATAGAATCGCCACATACTCTTGTAGGCTGCAGAACTTATTTCCATGGAATACTTTCCAGGACTAAAACAAGCCTCGATTATCCCCCCACCGTTTATTAGACTTTGTCTTGCAAGAGCGTTGATTTCTAGAGTGTAGCGCATATGAGGATGGAGCAGCTTGTAGACAGGGTGCATTGAGCTAAGCTGCCTATGAGTAGCAATTATGTAAGATTCCATGCAAGCATGAGTCCTCAACCTGAAAATGCCAAACCACCGTCATTAAAAGCGTGACTATGATGCAACCAATACTTTCAGTCTTACTGAGATTCAGAATTTCAGTTTCACATTCCTTCCTGCCAATCTTCTTTGACCCAAGTAAAATATCACAAAACAAGATGATTTCTAATGACAAAAGGTCGAATTTTAACAGGTCAAAGATTGAAGCTTGATATCCATTCACACATTAAAACCTCAAGTATGAGGTAAATGCATCAATTTCTTTGAGTCTTAGAGACTACAAAACTCAGTTTCACAATGCTTTTATCCAATCATATCCAACCAAATTCAAATGTCACAAATCTGGCCGAGAACAAAATGATTTTTTTTATAAGAAAGCATCAGATTTGAGGTGCTCAAAGATTGAAGGCCTTGATTTTGATTCAAAACTTGAAACCTTGCAAATTTGGTAGGTATTGAAATTATAGTCTCACCAGTGGTTCACTAGTTGATGGACCCCAGAATCATTCAAACAAACATGAGCTTTGGCTAGCTTCCAAATCCAATGAGTTGTATTATCATGTCCATGAGTGTAAACACGTTTGTTTCCTGGTGAAGAAGATGTTGGAGGAAGTGAAAGCTCAATGGCAATTGGCCTTAAAAACCCAGTACGAGTGTAGAAGAAAATTGTCCTAGAGGTATAAACTTTTCTCCCAGGCAAGGAGTTCATCCTCTCAATAAATGGCAAAACCATGTCGTAATAATTGAGTATAAATAACTTCTTTTTCTTGATAGCATGTGTGAAAAATTACTAGAAACAGTCAGTAATGACAAGGAAAAGAAACTAAGTGCTCTTCTTCATAACGTTCCACATTTTTCTCCCCTTATTGTTACAGTTCTGGGATATAATGGATTCCTGCACTTTGATTGATTGAGACCAATGGAAAGCCAACTAAAGCTATTGAACAGAAAGAATTAAAGTCAATGTTTGGCATAATAGAGAATTTTCATGGATGCAAATCTTGAGGGCAAATGTGTCAAGTTAGAATTTAGGAAGCAAGAACTAACAACTGCATAAAACTACAATTTCCCTCTCAAGTTGTGTCAATGCTACAGATGCACTGCTAAAAGTCGGAATGGACAGAACCCAACACACAACCACACCCCCCACCCCCCCCCAAACATTGCCTAGATTGTATGGCCTAGGGCGGCAATTAGGTTGCCAATTAATCGGCGCAACGGAGAAAACTTCATAATTTTTAGATTATTATGTTACAGGTTATTAAGAGTTATTTTAACAAAACATATATGATACATGCCAAACTATAAATCGGCTCTCCAAAGGACCTAAACCTCTTCTCTTGTCACAGCGGCAATCCCCAATCGAACTTTCTGTTTTACTAGTTATTTGTAGTTACTTTAGTCTTAATTCATTTCTTTCTAGTCTTGTGTCACTTCTTATTCAAAAATTGTGGGGTGGGGGAAATATTTTTGAAAAAAATGGATAACTCGACTAATCTTTAGGCGCCCCTCATCCTCCTGACTAGTGCCTAGCAAGTTTTACAACATTATCTGTAGGGCGTGATGGAAAAAATTGACATGAAGATTCAAGAACATACTGAACAGGGTATTAAGTAAGCTCATATAAAATTGACTCATTTTTCAGAGCAGATTTGATGGTTAACATCCAGATCACATCCCAATCATACAACAATATTAGACAGTTTGCTTAGAAAGAATATTTGGGATCTCTTGATGTATTGAAAGAGGTTAATTACCACCGTACTGTTATTCTACATTCACACAGTAGGCTTGCCATATTCTTTATAATAGAATGAAGGGTCATGTTCCAATAGCAGGGGAGACATGAATCCATAAACATAATGCATTCAGGTTAGTACCTCATCAACACCAATTCCATACTGAAGTAATTCTTGTTGTATCAAATCTTTTATAATTGTGGACTCCGGTGGACCATAAACAGCGGGATCTAGTTTGCTGAGAAGCGGAAAAGTAGGGGAGACATGAATCCATAAACATAATGCATTCAGGTTAGTACCTCATCAACACCCATTCCATGCTGAAGTAATTCTTGTTCTATCAAATCTTTTGCAATTGCGGACTCTGGTTGACCACAAACTGCAGGATCTAGTTTGCTGAGAAGCAAAAACTCCAGATAAAACACACCAAACCTTCAAGGCCTCTCAATATTGGGAATGGAAAATTCATTTTGTAAACCGAAAATTCAAGTGGAGCGTTACCCTGAATAATTCAATGCCCACTGGGTTGACCCCTGCCAACGTTTAGCGTGCAAACTCATTATCCCGCAGCCACACGAATATATCCCCTGCAAATAGGATAAATCACGCAAACAGTATTTGAAATAAATACTCGAATCACCCATCAATTAGATTTTAGAAGTAATCTGAAACGTGGGTGAGAAATTAAAACGAAAAAGATCTCAAGGTTACACTGAATACAAAAGAAACATAGGGAGCATACTTTAATTATGGCTGGTACTTCATACTTCAACAACATTTGCCCAGCAGTTGCAACCCTTCTCATCAAGTTGGACAGAAACTGCTTGTCAGTTATGGTTTGGTCTTCATCTTTCAAAACAACACCATCGTTGTATAGCTTATCAATATCAGAAAAGCACTTGAAGGAGATATCGGTACTTGACAATGAAGCAGCAGTAGAAGGTATCAGATTGTGTAACACAGCTTTCAATCTTCCAGCGGGGAAAGTGTTCTGCTTAATCTCCTCAAAAGTTTCATCACAGGGTACAAATACAGGATGGGGCTTCTCAATTCTACTTTCAGAAAATGGATCTGTTTGCATACCATTCAAGGAAGAGGACAAGTGAATATATATTCCAAAAGCGAATTATTAACATAATTTATCAGTTTGAGCGGGGGCACATGACCCCATGAGCCCCATTGTAGGACGGCCCCTGCCATCCACCACCATTACTAGTTCAGCCACCAGACACCATCATTTCAATATTATCAATATGGAACTCGGTGATTGCCCGGGCCACAAAAATTGGATGGCTGTAACAATGATCTCACATTGTGATCGAACTTGGGTTTTGGAAAAAAGGCATTTGACGAATTGGTCATTGTATGAAAACAACGGTTCTCCCCAGTACAAAGAGAACTAGTTCGAATTCAATGAAGAAGATTGTATTGATAAGACCACGGTCAACTGTCAACCCAAATATTGTGATACCGCCAGGATTCATCTGCAAGTACAGCACTGCAAAGATTGGACAAGTATGAGACAAGAATGAGACATCCTACAGCAAAGGAAACTTTTGAAAATACGCAAAGTTACCTGTAAAAGAATGTTAAAACAAAAATGAAGTTAGCTTAGCATTTGGCATTGTCGTAGTACACGAAATAATATCTGTGGGAGAATTCCTCAAACAAAATTCTACTTGAATTCTGAGGATGGTCAACTGGTAAATTAGATGACCTAGACTGCACATTCAAGGTGGTAACACATTAGAGCCTAGAGGAACCTGAAAATTAAATGGATGATGGTTTTGGCAGAACTCTTCTGAATTGAGAAGAATAAAGGAAAGGAAACAAGCACCATTAAATCCGCACGTTAATTGACAATGCTTTTCCACAAGTTAGCTGTCTTCGACATATTTCAATCTACTAGATACATTTAAATTATCTCTAGCATGTTAATATAATCTTCAGTTCCTACTTCCTAGCCTTTCCTCTGTTGCACCCTATGAAGCACGGATACAGAAATGGGATATGGATACAACACGATACAGCTATGGTGATACGGCAAAACCTAAAAACCTAGGATTCAGATACGTCGGGGATATGGCTGTGCAAATTATATATATTTATAATTATTAGTCTCCTACTAGGCATAAGAAGTCAAAATGATGTAAATGTTTATATTAGTTAGGGGTAAAACTGGGAGATAAATATAAAACTAGGAGTCTGGGAGATATAAAATTGCAAGTTTTAGAAATTAAGGGACTTTAGGTCGTGATAAAGAATTAAGGGGTATGATCAAAACAAAAATAACTTAAGGGGCTATGGTGTTGTATTCTATATATATAAGTACAGAACAATAGAGGAACCCAGCAAAAAACATAACGATCTAGATCTATCTAGCTGTCATTGTGATCAGTCGATCAAAAGGGGTACAAAAATCGACGCCATCGAAAGGGGTACAAAAATCAGTTGTCGATCAGTCGATCTAGCCGCCGCCGTCGTCTGGTTTCTCTCTCCTCTCTCTCTTCTCTCTCTCTCGTCTCTGATTCTCTTTCTCTCTCTCGTTGTGTGTGTGACTGCCACCTATCACAAAAGTATCGGCTGTATCCCTCGTGTATCCGAAAATTAAAACATTTAATTTAATTACAGGATACTTATTTCCCGTATCTGATATGTATCGGGTGCGTATCCGTATCTGGGAAGTATCCGATCCCTGTACGTGACTGGTTTAGGCGTATCCGTGCTTCATAGGTTGCACCTCTATAACTGTTGGTACAACAGCACTCATGAGTACTGATATATAATGAGGAAATAAAAGTGTATTTGATTAGTTTACACGAGATATATTGAAAGGAAAAACAAAAACGATTTCACTGAGAACATGTTGAGAAATATGAAAACTTCTCACGTCAATGTGTTTGAAATAGAGCAACAGAGGGAAGTCTAAATGAAGTATTTGAGTTCACTCAGATGCTTTGAGCGGGAAAGTTAAGCAATTAACTCTGGGAAATCTGCATAAATGGGACCACCAAAGTGCTTGTCTTAAGATTATATCAAAAGCAGGTTATCATAGCCTTCAAGTTGTTTCGTTACTTCGTACATGTCTCGTGAGGTTTCACTGTTTAGGTTGCGTATTAATTCTTGAGTGTTAACACAAACCAGGCAACAAATGGAATTCTGTAACCCATGTTCAAGCCAAAATGACTGCAAGGTAAGAACAATCTCTTGGCTGCCGTGTAAGAAGGTCAAATATACACAAAATACCAAGCTCAATGTAAACAAAATAATAATAATTGATTTACATACCCAAGGCTTGTCTCTTGCGGTAAGAAGACACAAAGGAATCCAAATGTGTATTTCTAGGCATTGTAATATGTTCCTGCGACTCCAAATCACTTTCCGAGTTATTTATAAACACCGATCCCAATGTATTGGCAACACCCAAGTTCCCCATACTACTGGATACTCTTATTTGAGATGCATCAGCAGAACTGCACGTCACCATAGCATGCCATTTACTTGCTAGCGATGCAATCCCCTGAGCTCTATGGGAAATTTTGGCTGCGGCATTCAAGCAAAGAGTTATTCCTGCAACCTGAACGAGTGACGAGACCTGGAAAACCAGAAATGAACGCAAATAAGACAATTTTTTTGAAAGAATAAGGCAACTAAATTGAAGAGTGCAATGAATATGCTAGCATAGCCATATAAAAGCTACACCGCCCACTTATTCATTACCAAATGTTATTTGCTAAATAGTTAATGCACAACCCGATATATCAATGTACCAAACAAGCATAAGCACTGTTATCACATAGCAAATCGAATCATGTACTGTTTTGATGAAATATTGAGTTGTGAATTGTATTGGACTGTTAATCATCAAATTCACTTCCATATGCGAGCTACATACATATTATGCACATAAAAAGACACATGGTTGAAATCGAAATAATGATCTCAATATCAACTTAAAATGTATATCTGCATACAAATGTAATACTGTAAAGAGACTACAAAATTGATCAAGTTCTTGCTTTTTCTTGATAGATAGGTGAATAGAGTTTCATGCATTATGCATCCAAAATAGAAACACCCAATCGTAGTGAATCAAAGTGAACTACAAGATCCCCTTAATTTCCGATTCACCAGCAAGATTCGAATCGAATAGATTGAAAGTTGAAACTCAAAGTGAATTATAGGATCGAAGTGGAAATCACACGATTCTAACCACCATGGATATAAGTAGAAGTTGGACCAAATTTTATTCACTGAAGAGTGAATGTTAAAACCAGATACATCAATGCACAAATACGAAGAAGCATTGTTGTCAAATCGCAAATCAAATTGTGAACAGTTAGTGAATCGTGAATCGTATTTGATATTCAACTTACAAATGTATATATGAACATGTCTGAAATAATAACATAAAAGAATGCATATCTTTATGTAAATGTAAAACGCTAAGAGTCAAAGCATTGATCAATTACTGAATTTTTTCTTGATAGAGAGGTGAAAATGACAGAATTTTATGCATTACGCAAACAAAAATAAGAAACAAAACTGAATAGTAGTGAGTAGTGAGTCAACATGAATTGCAAATGAATCGCAAGATCACCTCAATTTCTGCTTCACCGGCAAGATTCAAATCGAATTGGCCAAAAGACGTAGCGACTTACAGATACAAATTGGTTATCAAATGATTTTAACAACGATGGATATAAGTAGAAGTTGGACCACTTCCAAGTGGAGTTTTCAAAAACTTTCAAATTAACTTAGGCACTCTGTGCTAATAGTTAACTTCTTGACTACGAGGATAAAGTTGAGCAGATGGTTTGGACCATAACGTGAAGTGCTGACATCATTCTATGAAAAAGAAATATGGAGAACTGAACTTACTGCAAAATCACCTCCATTTATTAAAGTAATTAGTCCAGTATATCCTGTCGTGAGGAATAGGGTCACAACAAGGCCTGCTGTGACGACTAGGAACACCAGAAGAAGATATATCCTGAACCTATGGCTTATTTTAGAGAGGTGGTGCCGCAGACGAATGTGCTCCTCTATGAATACCATAACGTCAGATTCTCTTTCCAAGGATTTCCCATAATCATCGAAGTGTATAATTTGCAAATTGCAGACCAAGTAAAATAAAATGCACGCTGATAGATAGATTGTAGTCGTGTACGTCCATGATATGATCAAAGCCAATAAAATAACAACAGGCAACCACCATGATTCATGAGGCACGTATAACATACGAGTGACTTCACGTGCGGTCTTCAAAATGAAACACAACAGTACCCACAGTACAAGCATGCGGAAAGAATCCTGCCAAACAAGAAAAATAAGATGAAAAAGACAATTGACACAAACACCAAGTGTTTCCACGAAAATAGCTGAATTGATGTGCCAGATTGGTGAATAGAGTTCCAGGATATGTGAGAAGTGGACAACTATGCAGACTGTATTTGCACTAAGTGGAGAGGCCTCCTACGCCCATATACTACTGTTGGCGATGATACTTAAACAATTTGGGACAAGCTCTAACACTTCTGTGCCATGTGATTGATATTTAGACTTCAAGATAAGAGAAAAAGATCCTCAACATAAGAATCACACTGAAACAAATTGCAATTAAGTCACAAACAAAGAAAAAAGAAAGTCCTGTCCAAAAGCCTGTGGAAGCTTAGCTCATAGACCATGTTAAAGCATCTAACTCAAAAACAACTAGCTATGACTGAAGAGACCTCCAGACTCATACACTACATTCTGAGGTCATAATTAGTCAATGTGGGACAAGCTCTAAGACTAAACTTGAAGGAAAATGTATAGCTAATGAATATCAATTGCAATAGGCCATTGCTAGTTGACAATGAGACGGGATCGAATGTTAGGCTTGAAACGAACGAATCAACTAATGATTCTATATTTAAAAATGGCATTGTTACATGGACTCAGGTACTTGAATGTTTATGTATCTTTTGTTACCCTTCTCTTTTTTCGTTAAGTATCTTTTGTGTTGTTGGTTGCAACTCACAGGAGAAAGAGAAACAAAATACTGATTTTTCTCAAATGCTTAAGTTCCTAAATGCCATCTATTCCACAACTATAGTCCAACAAAATAGATAAAGGAGATTGAAATTCTTGTTCATTTTATTCTACCAGACAGGAGATTGAAGTTGATTCAATATTCAAAGTTCTTTGTTAAAAACCATAGGATTTTTTTACAATTATTCACACAAGATTGCAACCAGACTTGAACACCGAAGTCAAGGACTATGATCAAACAATTTTTTCAAACATCTAATGCCAGCATGTGCTTCACTGCTTCAGATACAAATTGCTTCAGAGAACTTAGAGCTTATTCGATTTTCAACTGATTAGGTTCCAAAGAAGGTTTTTTGACCTTATCCCGTTCGATCAACTATCTTCACGATCCCTATAATAAAAAAAACAGACTAATAGGCATAGATGAGTGTGTTTCGATCATTGCACTTGGTTTAGCATTCAAGATACACAAGCCACAGATTTAACCATAGAAATGATCAACAAACTTATGCACATTACACTCTAGCCAGTATTTAACTATCACCGAGGTCAAACAAGCTTTCCAAACATCTAATGCCAAAATGAATTCATATGCAAATTGGCTGTGTTTGGATCAAGGTTTTGTAGATGGAAAATAAAATGTGGGAGATTTCTCTTCACAAACTGAATATGCTGTCCACACCTTTTCTTTTCCCTACACAAATTATTGTGCCAAATACAGCCTGAAAGAACTGAATTTACAAACAACGGAGTCAAATACTGAAAACCAACACATTTCATTACAACTAGATCTAATTTTCCTTCGGCGACAGCAAAGAGAAAATATTGTACTCTTACTGGGTTTTGGAACAATTTACCATCTTTGGGTTCAAATGGGTAGCATACCAACAAACGTTCTCCTAAAAGAAAAATTCCCAACTCAATGGGGTGAGTCATGAGTGGCCTACTTGCCATCACCGTCACGTCCCTCCACCCTTCCATATATCTATAGAACAAGACTACATAAATAAATAAATAGAATTAAAAGGAATTCTAACCGAAATTTTCTGAGTGTACCGATCGCCAAACCGGTCCATTTGACCACTACACCTATCAACAAATAGGAATGTCCTTATCCCATACTTGCGCAGATTGTGAGAGAGACAAAGCAGAGAAACAGCCGCCAAACACGACTGCGACGCCACTATCTCCACCTCAAATACCTTGATCTGGTACTTCTCGCAATCCGAGCAGTCGAACAGCTCCAGCGCAGCCAGCGGGAGCGCGACGCCGATCAGGAGAAACGCGATCCACGACGCCCCAAACCTCAGGGCTGAGGACTGGTCGAAACCCAGAAGAGCGAGAAACAATTCCAGCTTCTGAAGGTTCTTGTCGAGGTGGGGATCGCAATCAGAAGATTCTTCTGGGTTTTCTTGGGTTTGGTCTGTGGCGTTTAGAAGAGGGGTTTGGGCTTGGTTTCGATTTTGAATTTGGGGGTTTGATGGTTCTGTGAGTAGATGGTGAGGATCGGCCATTGATGGAGAGGTTGAAGATTTTTAGGCATCCGAAGTTGAAGAGAGATGATGGTCAAATGCATGCAGATGGATGAAAAATCATTTAATCCAATCATTTTGTCGAGGATTAATAAAAAAGAAGAAGAAGAAGGGGGTAAGTTATGGGTGTCAGGTGCCGTTAAGCTTTCTTAAAATTTTTTTTTTTTAAAAAGAAGGTAATTTTAAATTTAAATATAATAAAAATAAAAAATAACTTTTTAATTTTTTTTCACCGTTTAAAAATTTTCAATAAAATCAATCAAATAAGATTTATATTGTTAGAAAAATTATTTGTATAAACACATAATTTTTAAATTTAAAATTATCTTTCTTTTCTAAAAGTTTTTTTTTTTAAAAACCGGAGCACTTCTCAATCAGGTCTGGTTTATTCTCAACTCTCAACACTCAACACTCAACAGTGCCTATGAATATGCGATTTTCTTGACATTTTGCAGGGAAAGGTATAACTTGTTGGATCCACCGTTTCGTGTATTTTTTCCTGTTTCGACACTTAGGGGCAGCCGGGCCAATGTAGGTCCATCGCTCTCCGATCCATTTAAAGGCAGGTCATATATGTTGGGATTAGAGATTTTATAAATAATTACTTTCTTGCGACTTAACTTCAAGAATCGAATCTAATCAATTTTGTGGGGAGCAACCTACTTTACTTACGTTCAACTCTTTTACAAACACATACACATACACAAGCACGCACATTCATTTGGGGCCCAACTCACCGGTAAGTGTAGTGTGTGTGGGTCTCAACATGGATGTGAGCAGGGGCGGACTGGTAATAGGGCACATGTAGTCACGTGCCCCACCCCTCTTAAAAAAAAAATATATATATATATTTTGGATTTTAGAAGAAACAACGCTCCTTCCTTCTCTTGTAACTCTTACCCCAAGTCAAAAAAACCCAGGCGCCGGCCCTTGCCTACTCTCGCTGGTCGGTGTCATTCCCCCCTTTCGCTCACGAGTCACGAACGACGGAGAACTCGCCTTGCCGTCGCCGATCTCCGGTGTATCTCGCCGGTTCTCTCAAGTCTCACCAATCGGCACTCGGCAATCACCAACCGAAGGATCTGCCCTAACCAGCAATCTGCCAAGATTTGTTGAAGAAACTTGAATCAGTGATAAAATCAAGGTCTCTCTCTCTCTCTCTCTCTCTCTCTCTCTGCAGTGTAAAAAATTGGGGGTCATTTGATACCAGGGGCGGACAGCGGACTGATAATAGTATCAGGGGCCGACCGGCTGAGGGGCCGAGGGGGAATTGGCCCAATTGGGACTTGGGAGACGTACGGATTTTGATGGCTCAAGGATGGAGCATTTTTTTGCTGCTATTAAACACCGTGGAACTGTGGAACAAAGCATAAATATATACAAATATACAAGTAAACAACATATATTTGTTAACAATTCTCAGATTCTCTTGTTGCCGGCTCGGCTATGTTTGTCATCCAATAAAAGAAAAAACTTTCGTTTCTCGATCGAATATACTATATTTGTTGTTGTAGCCTTGTTTGTAGCTTGAGCCTTGAAAGCTTTCTCGTATGTAATACTGAGTATGTAAAAAACTGTGTATATATATAATATTCTATAGACTATAGTTCTCAATTTTCATAAATCATAATCTATGTTGGCCTTTGACTGTTGAATAAACTGTGTATATGAATACATTGCGGTTGCCGAAAGGGAAAATTTGATGGTTTATTGCATTTTTTTGCAGTATGAAGAGATACTTCAAACCAATATTACCATTACAAATATCTCAGTCTGAGGAAGGAGAAGATAACTCTCCGTCGTCAAAAACAAGCCATGTAGAAATTAATGTAGATGACATTCGTTCTAGTCCTCCTCGTGTGGAAATCAATGTGGGAGACATTCCTTTTAGTTCTCCTCATGTTGAAATCAATTTGGAAGACATTCCTTCTAGTCCTCCTCTTGTGGAAATTAATGTGGAAGACATGTCTTCTGGTCCTAGTCATGTGGAAATCAATTTGGCAGACCTTCCTTCAGATCCTGGACTACGACCTCGTATTATGGGTTACAATCCTAATCTTCGAGACCAAGTTCGTAGACTATATTTGCAAAAGGGTCCTTGTCAGCCTCGTGGCCACACTTTTCCACAAAAACAATTTGGAAGAAAGCGACGACGCTTTCTTGGGGACTGGTTTGATGATTTTCCTACATGGTTGGAGTATAGCATAGCAAAAGACGTCGCTTATTGCCTATGTTGTTATCTTTTCAAGCCGCCGATTGGAGATCTATCGGGTGGTGACTTTGTTTGTGAGGGTTTCTCTAATTGGAAGCATAAAAAGAGACTTCGAGTTCATGTGGGAGGCCCAAATGGTAGTCATAATCAAGCTTGGGGTAAATGTCAAGACTTGTTAAACCAAAGGCAGCATATTCAAACAGTTTTTGACAACCAATCAAGCCAAGCTCGAATCGAATATCGAATCCGCTTGAATGCAACGATTGATTGTATACGGTTTCTACTAAAACAAGGACTTGCATTCCGTGGTCATGATGAATCTGAAGATTCAGAAAATTAACGAAATTTCCTCGCACTCTTAAGGTTTCTTGCCGATCATAATGAAGAAGTCAAAGGAGTCACATTTGACAATGCTCCACAAAATCTTAAGTTAACATCTCCCAAAATGCAAAAGGACATTGTCAGTGCGGCGGCGACTGAAACTATCAAAGTGATTGTGGGAGATCTTGATGGTGCACTTTTCTCCGTTTTAGTTGATGAAGCTCGTGACATATCAATCAAGGAGCAAATGGCCATTGCAATACGCTATGTGGACAAAAGGGGAAATGTCAGTGAGCGGTTTTTGGGTATTGAACATGTTGCCAATACCAATGCTCTCACACTCAAGGAAGCTATAGAGAGTTTGTTTTCTAGACTTGGGTTGAGTTCATCTAGATTGAGGGGACAAGGTTACGATGGAGCTAGCAATATGCAAGGTGAGTTCAATGGTCTCAAATCACTAATACTAAGAGATAGTCCTTGTGCATTTTATGTTCATTGCTTTGCCCATCAATTACAATTAGCTCTTGTGGCCATGGCAAAAAATCATGAGCAAATCAACATGCTTTTCTATTTTGTTAATAGAGTGGTGGTGATTGTTAGTGCATCATGTAAACGTCGTGATATTCTTAGGGATAACCGAATACTAGAAGTTATGAAGTCTCTTGACATTGGAGAGCTTTCAAGTGGGAAAGGCTTAAATCAAGAAACCAATCTAATACGTGCGGGTGATACACGTTGGGGTTCTCACTATGGCACTTTAGTGAGATTGGTCAATATGTTTTCATCAGTGATTGAAGTGCTTGATTTGTCTCTGAGGATCGTTCAAACACAGATCAAAAAGCAGAGTCAAATGTGTTGTTGGAGAATTTGCAATCTTTTGAATTTGTTTTCAATCTTCATTTGATGAGAGTGATATTGGCCATAACATCAGAGTTATCACTAGCACTTCAAAGAAAAGATCAAGATATTGTGAATGCGATGGCTTTGGTAAACATGTCGAAGAATAGGCTCCGAATTATGAGGAACGCTGGGTGGGAATCCTTACTTGATGATGTTAATTCTTTTTGCGAAAAAAAGGAAATTCATATACCCAATATGGATGACAAGTTTGTAGCTCGAGGGCGAGTAAGGCGCAATGCTTCACAGATCACAAATTTACATCATTATCGCGTTGAGTTATTCAACACTGTTCTTGACATGCAACTTTCAGAACTAAATTCACGTTTTAGTGAGGCAGCCACTGAGTTGTTGCTTTGTGTGGCATGTTTGAATCCTTGCAACTCCTTTTCTAGCTTTGACAAGAAGAAGTTGATTCGTCTGGCCGAATTATATCCCAATGAATTCTCTCCAGTGGAACTTATGGTACTTCCTGATCAGCTTGACACATATATTTTTGACATGCGCACCAGTAATGAGTTCTCAAGCTTAAATGGAATTGCTGATCTTTCTAGAAAAATGGTGGAAACCGGAAGAGATAAAGTATATCCTTTTGTTTACTTGCTCTTGACTTTGGCATTAATTTCACCGGTTGCCACCGCAACAGTTGAAAGGGTATTTTCAGCCATGAACATTGTGAAAGACCGGTTGCGGAATAGAATGAGTGATCAATGGTTGAATGACAGTTTAGTGGTCTATGTAGAGAGAGAGATTTTTATTGGAGTTACGAATGAGACCATCATGGAACACTTTCAAAACATGAAAACTCGTCGGGGTCTACTATGAGAGGACTGAGGACACATACATGTTTGATAACTTTTTGGAAGCAAACATGTTTATGAACTTTTGAAAGCTTATATCATGTTTATAAACTTTTGGAAGCCTATGTGTTATAGATGTTTTTGCATAACGATCAATGTTTGAGCTTAGTGTTAATTATACTTGGACTGCTTTTTTTTTTTTTTTGTTTAACATTATGAATAATAGTCAATAGGTGCCCCCAGTATGGTGAAATCCTGGGTCCGCCACTGGATGTGAGTGTGTGTAAAAGTGTGTATAATTGTATGTGATTATAAAATTTGTGTACTAATGTTTGCGGCTGATCCATCCTTTAGTTCTTTTTGTTTTCTTCCTCCTTTGTTTGGTGGGGGCTAAGTCACAATTTTTATGCTAAAACCCAATTTATATCAAGAGGAGGAGCATGCAAAGGGGGAAAATTGAAGGTCGAAAGGTTGACTCATATAATGTCAAGAACGACTTTAGACTAAAGAGTTCTCAATTCTCATGGCATGATACACACCAAAATAGCTAAATATTCATTCATAACCAGGTTATGAACAAACTAGATATTTAGCTACGGGCTGATTTTGTTGAGTGTTTTGGGGGCGGTTATTTTGGGCCTGATGTTGACTCTTGATGATAGATTGGGCCAGTAGTTTGGAGCTGGATTGGCCCTTATATGACGATATGAAGAAGCATAAGCTAGAACTCGATTAGTGTATTTATTTAGCTAGTGCTCAGCTTTTTAGGTAGTTTTGGTTAGTTTGTGGTTTTGTTTGATTAGCTTCTAAGGGCTGCATCATGGGGATTATGTTATTGATTTTTGGTTGGCCTCTTGCCAACTATGGTGCTTGTCTTTCTCTTGGGCGCTGGATGGCATGCATGCGATTGTTAGGATGCGAGGTGTCATTTTAGTTGGGTTGCTCGTGTGACCGTGTCCTTTTTTGATGCCATTATGTCGACCCGGATTGGTTAAATGGTAAAATTACACGAACACCCCCTCATTTATTCGGTTTAGACACGGACACCCCCTAACCTTTAAAAACGCTCATACACACCCCCTCATCTTCTACCGTTATCCAAGGAGCACCCTTCCGTTTGAGTACCGTTTGTTGCAAGGCACATGTCAATACTTTTGCCAAATTTTAGACAAAAATGCCCTTTAACGGCAACATATACCTAGTTGCTTTTCATACATCATTCTTCATTCTCACTTTATATCAGAGATTCCCTCCTTCTCTCACTATATATAAGAGATTCCCTTTCTCACTCTGTATCAGATCTCTCTCTCTCTCTCTCTCTCTCTCTCTCTCTCTCTCTCTCTCTCTCTCTCTCTGTCTCTCTCCCCTCCCTCCCTCCTACGGCAGCCATGGAAGGTGGCAAGTGGCAACAATAGCTATAGTAGCCACTATAGCTACACCAACAATAGATCTAATAACTGCAGTTAGAGCTACAACTCCAACCAAACCCAAAACTGGGTTGATTCCTATTGCCGTAGTGGAGAAAAAGACCCCTTGAGGACTTCAAATACCAAATGGATGATAAACAAATGCAAAACAACAAAAGCGCCAATTGTTAAAGGTTATCAAAGTCACCACAATACAACACCTTTCAAAAAATCCTCCTATTCCCAAACAAAACCCTAATGTATTCATATATCATATAATATGAACATATAAATCTACATTTGCGCCATTTAATAAGAAAATCTAGGATTTTTTTACATATAAAACATACCTTCCAAAGTAGAGTTTGCCACGATCTAGGGTTGGCCACGATCTACAGCTTTTCTACAGTGTACACGATCCGATATTCTTCGAAACATAGGTTTTCTTCACGATCTAGGGTTAGCCATGATCTACAATGCAAGTTGAAGAGGGAGAGAGATAGAGGCGCCATGATTGAGTAGGGTGGAGAGAAATTTCTGATCGAGTGAAGTGTGGCGTATGCTTGATGCTCCATTTCATAACAAAGGGTATATTGACATTCGTTCATTCTGTTAATGGTGTTGAGATTTTTTTCCTTTTCAGTAGATGAGGGGGTTTGTATGGGCGTTTTTAAAGGTTAGGGGATGTCTGTGTCCAAACCAGATAGATGAGGGGGTGTCCGTGTAATTTCACCAAGGGTATATTTGACATTTCGTTTATTCCGTTAACGGCGTTGAGATTTTTTTCCTTTTCAATAGATGAAAGGGTGTGTATGGGTGTTTTTAAAGGTTAGAGGATATCCATATCCAAACCAGATAGATGAGGGGGTGTTCGTGTAATTTCACCATCTTTGTAAATTTTTTTCTAAAGATTAATAAATTCTTCTTCTTCTTCTTTTTTTTTTTTGCGGTTTCAAAAAATTTAACCTTAAAGGTAACGCCATTGCTAATGTCTCGAGCCGGACAGGAAATTGCTCGGCTCGGTTGAAGGAAACTTGGTTTTCATTTTGACTGTTAAGTATTTCTTTCTTTTCAAGGGGCTACGCCTAATTGAGTGAGCTTTGCCTGAACAAGTACGTTTCTAACAGCATGATTGTTTCATTTTGTTATTGTTTGTTTTGCAGCGTCATTTCCTCCTATGAGATCAACATTAAACTTCCTTGGTACGTTCTGTTTAGATTAACAGAAGATAGCATATATTAAACGTTTCGTTCGTGATGGATCATATCTGTGGTCTCACAGTTTGTTTTCTAATGGGGGCCAAGACGGAAGGAGGAGAGTGGTTCCATGAGTTGATCTGATTCTCAATTTACTGTAATTTAAGCAGTTTTCTGACAGTTCCTAATTTGATAACTGATGCAGTTTCATAATTGTAAGCAGTTTGCACATATCTATGCTTGTCCTCCAACTTAATTGATTTTAAAGCTTGTTTTGAATTGTCAACGAAGTTTTTGGAATTAAAAAACATGACAGAACTTGAAAAAGGGAGACACTAAGTTGTGCTCTCTCTTCATATATTAGAACAGATGATGTGAAGCATTTGTAGTTTAGTTTTACCGACACTAGACGCGGGGCAACACACATGCGTGTGCAAGTCCATACCGAATTTCGGTAAAAGTATAAAAAAATGGTTGTTGATTTGTTATTTCATATCAAATGTGGAATTCCCAAGTTGAAAGTGAGTATTGATCTGTTGTACCAGAATTCTTGGGTTTCCATCTACGTTGGTAATCAAATTAAGCAACTTTTTTTTATAGAATGACTATGCAACTTGGGGAGATTATGACCCTTGAGGATAAGGGTGTAATTTAAGTAGATGGAAGTTGTTACGCATGAGTTGGAGTGATTTCAGATTGAGTTTATTAGTATTTCTTTCAGGGAATTGATTTTCACACTCCCTTATGTTTTTTTTTTTTTTTTTTGTGGGGGGGGGGGGGGGGGGGGGGGGGGGGGGGGGGGGGGGGGGGGGGTTGGGTTTTAAATTGTTCTCTTTTTCTTTTTTTTTTTTTGTTTTGTTTTGTAATATCAAATTATATGATTATGCAGAGTAGTTTTGTAATTCTATATGAATGGAAACAAAAAATGAAGTGCACTTGGATAAAAAAGGAGTGTGAAAATCAATTTCTTTTATTGAGTTTGAATTGATCAAATAGTGGTTCTGTTATTAGCTGATTTTACTGGGTATGTATATTCCGTAATTTTTTCAATGATTGTTTCCTATTTTTTAGGTAGGTGGTTGTATTTGACTCTATTTATTTCAGTAGTTTTGAGTAAAGTGAAGGTAGAGAAGAATTTTTCCCGAAAATTGGTTTATCTTGGAGGTTTTTAGGTTCCCTTTTGTTTTGGGAGGAGAGTTGGTAGTTCAATTGATATATCAATGGCGGAGGAGACATCGAGAGGTGGCCACAGCAGTGGTTATGCGCTTGGTAGCGGCAGTGGGGGAGGCGCTGGTTATGGGTTCAACAGCGGCCGGGGTTGTGGTACTTGTGGGGAGAGTGGGCACTCAGTGAGGGAGTGTACAAGTAGAGACCCCTTATTCTTACAACGAGGGGAAAGGGTTTACAAAGCTTGTTATAACTGCGGCTCTATCGATCACTTGGCGAGAGAATGCAATCGTGGCCGCGGTGGTGGAAGGCAAAGAGGGAGGCAAGGTTTTAAGAAGACACTGATATTATTCACTGGTAACTCGCTCCGCTTGTTGTACAAGGTGATGCTCCCCTTTTAAGACGGAACAAGGGGACATGACCTCCTGCTTTCCATATTTACATTAGTCTTCTACTTTACCTGCTAAGGGGCGTGCTATACTTGTGGGGGACAAGGCCACTTGGCAAGGGAGTGCCTGAGTGGTGGAGGGGCATGCTATACTTGCGGGGGACAAGGCCACTTGGCTAGGGAGTGCCCGAGTGGTGGTGGTGGTGGTGGTGGAAGGTTTGGTGGCAGTGGAAAATGATAATGCCCTAATAAGTCAGGCAGGAGCTAGAAAAAGAGTAATCGATTGATCTCTTTTTCTTACCTTCTTTTGATGCCTTCTATTCACGGAGAAAAGCTAATTCTGTTCAGCTTTTCTTTTTGGTGGGTTATAGGTTGGATTTTTCTTTTGACAAAATGGGTGCCCGAACCAATTTGCTCGAATCTCGCCTAATCTTATAAGAGCAATCTTACCGACGGTTTCCTCACTGATGCACTTCTCAATCGCTATGCTTTTGGTATATCAGTGAATTTAATTTTTTTTTCATCTTGGTGAAGTGTTTATATCTCCAAATTTAACTGATCCGATTGGTTAATGCTGCTTGACCTTTAGTGAGAAACCGGTCGCTACTTAGTAGGAGTAGTTTTTTGGATCTCCGGTACAGCTACACCCGGTACTATCCAAAATTCAAACCTGTTTCGGTCAGTTCCTGCTATGTATCGCATTATAACTGGTTTTTTGCCCGCTAGACGACCGCTACCAGTGCTTTGGAGCCAAAAACGATTTCAAAAAGTTCACAACCGCTAAAGCCGATTTCCGCTACGTAACATTCAATACTCTCACTATCAATACACTTGTACCGCTACCGCTATTTGATTTTATACATGTGCATTTCAAGTAAAACGCAAGGTTCAAACAAGCGAAAAATTGAGAAAACCACGAATGTACACTGAAGATGAAAAGAATGTACGATATTTTCATGTAATATAAATATATTATTTTTAACAATTAAAATATTTTACATCCAAACAGACGAGCCATTACTTTTGCTACCGATTCCATACTAAGCGTAAGCTATGGTTACATCATCTGACATAAAAATAGGCTCATGAAGCAACCATACTTCCTGCATCCTCAGCACTACAGCTTATAGGTTGCCAACTAGCAAAATGCAATGAACGAGTGGTGGTTTCTGGGACACAAGTTTTGACACAAGAATGTGTAAACTATCTTGTGTGGAACTCCAACGCGTGGGACCCATTTTGGAGTCTCATGTATATGACTGGAGCCATTCAATTTATTTAAAATATGTTTTAAGAGTTCCCGCCAAAATTCAACTCATTTGGATATCGGTAAGAGCTTGATCGGTATTTGTCCCTAAATTTGACAAGATAAAAACTGAATGAATCGATCAAGCTCTTATTGATATGCTAATGGGTTGATTTTTTTGGGGAAACTCATAAAAACATACTTTAGACAAATTGAACAGCTGTGATTTGTGTGTCAAAACTTGTGTTTCCGGAACCGGAGGTTCATTGGTGCGTTCATACTTTGTTTGAGTCTATTTGATCGTTTGTCTTTTGTTTTTGGCTAGCACTTTATCTCTTTTGAGACTGCTAATTTTAGATATAAATTTTCGGCAGAATGTGCGTCATGCATAAGTCTGTGTTGGGCTGATAGACATCAATTGCCTTGTGTTTTTCTTTTTTTGCTTAGATGATTACTTTTGTTTTGTCCAAAATTTTTCTGATGAACTCCATTATGTAATTGCTGTTTGGATTTTATTAATATAATCTCACATCTCACTTGTTGACCAAAAAATAAAGTATTGAGGATAAAATTAGAACTTCAAATTGGACAACATCAAATTTTGAGTTGGGAAAATCTCATTAATATAATTATCTTCTCCGTATCAGTCTGTTCGAAATATTAAAATTAACTTCTTCTTTTTTGGTTACCAAAAATCTTGTAAGAGTCAGAAGAGATGGACCAATCTATGTGCAAGGACAAAGCCCGGCCACACCTATGAATACTAACGTTGGAATTCTTGACTGCTCTGTGCTTTTTTCCCGGCGCCTGGCTATGAAATGCATGCGAGGGAGAAGAGGTGGCAGAGGCAGGGGAGCGCGAGGCAAGAGAGGGAGGAGAGTGAACCGATAGGTGTACTGTTAATCTTTTGCTCCGTATCATCGATTCATCTGCACTCCTTGTTAATTCACTGGTGAATTTTTGAAGCCTCGACTATCTTCCCATTAGAATGGAGGCGTTCGGTTTGGAAGCTGTTTTTGAATCAACCATTTATTCTCAAAAGTTTTTATGATGCTTCCAGCGGTTACTGAGGGTTAGAGTAGGAATATTGCATCCTAATCTGTTCTTGTTCATTTTGTTCCTACCAATATTAAAGCCTCGTTCAGGAAAAAAGGCAAAAAGAAAAGACATAGCAGCCAAAAAACAAATGTTTATACTATAACCCCTTGAAATTAATCCCTCTCTCACAATTTGTGTCGTCAATACAACATGATACTCAAACTAATTTACAAACTTCCGTCTCAACAAGCCTACATAGCCTCGTGCCACTTATTACATCAAATACTGAAAAATCAAGGATCAGTACCTAAATAATAAAGGAAGAAAATTGAGACTCAACGCCATTGTCAGATGGAGACACTGTTGGGGATGCCACGACCGGTCACCCCAGGGCCCGATGACGGTAGCAGCAGTTCATACGGAGGAATACCAGCACCACTTCGGTTCCTTAGATGACTATCCTTATTTCTTCCATGAATCGTCTTCTCAATCTCCTCTAATTTAGAGGAAAATTTCTCAAACAGCTTTAGAACTTCATGGTCATTGATATGTTGACCCTGAAGATTGTGCACCTGACCCAGATACACCTCGTCTGGAGAGTGAGTTGACAAAGTGTCTTGGACCGCCATTACTTTTGTCGCTTGGAGTTGAGTTGGCAAAGAGGATAAAAAAGTTTGTTGAGGGTTTTGCATGAACTTCTCATATTCAGGCTCATCTTCTTGAGGAATGAGTCTTCTCATTATGGTTGGACGGTTAGGAACATACCCTCCAAATGGGTATTGCCCAAAATTTATAGCCGCATGTTGGCCTGAAGCGATCCAAATCATCGTGGTTAAAATCCCGGATAAGTCCTCTTTTGTGTTGAGTTTTGGCCACCAAGGCTCGTTCCTTTTATCGTAGTGGCCCTTGTTTTTTATCTCATTCCACCAGGATTGGAGCTCAATGTCAGATGTGACCGAGTTGGGTTCAGAGTAGAAGTGGCGAACATAGGATTCTACCAAGTCTTTTATAGCTGACCATATGAGAAGACCATCTGCCGCATAAGGGTAGTCTTCTATCACAAGTTTTATGCCACAGGGCATTGAAGGATCCTCCACAGCCATGCCCCTAAAATTTCATATATCACCAGTGAGAGTTTGACATGGTTGCTCGGTTCAAAGGCAGAAATTTCATAAATTTTGTACAAAGAGACCAGTTGAACAGTGAGAAGGCATCAGACTCCGCATAAAGGGCTATGTGACAAAGAAAATTGGTTTGGTTTCAACTTCAAGAGGAATACATAAATTCCCATGTTTTACCCGAAACATACCCAAATGCATCTTGAAGTACCCTATGACTACGAGAATCTTGCATTACTGGTATGTTTTTTCTTCCAATCAAAATTCCCCCCCAAACAAAACCAATTAACATTTTGTTTATGGTCTTCAAATCTTCAGAGATCTAAACATGTTTCAACTGGTTTAAATGTTGAGAACGCATATGTTTTTGGTTTGCAACCATTTACAAATTTTCATGTCTCTAACCTCATTTTGTCATTTCCCTTGTGTTTTTGACACATTCCCGATATGTTACTAAAACGTTTCCATTTCCAAGTTTCCTGGTACGACATACATTTTGTTTTCGTGAACATAACAAACACAAAAATGCATTAGAAAGCTAACCTCCGAATTAAATCTGCTGGCAGAGCTTCCATATCGAATCGCCACATACTCCTGTAGGCTGCAGAACTTATTTCCATGGAATACTTTCCAGGACTAAAACAAGCCTCAATTATCCCCCCACCGTTTATTAGACTTTGTCTTGCAAGAGCGTTGATTTCTAGAGTGTAGCGCATATGAGGATGGAGCAGCTTGTAGACAGGGTGCATTGAGCTAAGCTGCCTATGAGTAGCAATTATGTAAGATTCCATGCAAGCATGAGTCCTCAACCTGAAAATGCCAAACCACCGTCATTAAAAGCGTGACTATGATGCAACCAATTCTTTCAGTCTTACTGAGATTCAGAATTTCAGTTTCACATTCCTTCCTGCCAATCTTCTTTGACCCAAGTACAATATCAAAAAACAAGATGATTTCTAATGACAAAAGGTCGAATTTTAACAGGTCAAAGATTGAAGCTTGATATCCATTCACACATTAAAACCTCTAGTATGAGGTAAATGCATCAATTTCTTTGAGTCATAGAGAGACTCCGAAACTCAGTTTCACAATGCTTTTATCCAATCATATCCAACCAAATTCAAATGTCACAAATCTGGCCGAGAACAAAATGATTTTGTATAAGAAAGCATCAGATTTGACATGCTCAAAGATTGATGGCCTTGATTTTGATTCAAAACTTGAAACCTTGCAAATTTGGTAGGTATTGAAATTATAGTCTCACCAGTGGTTCACTAGTTGATGGACCCCAGCATCATTCGAACAAACATGAGCTTTGGCTAGCTTCCAAATCCAATGAGTAGTATTATCATGTCCATGAGTGTAAACACGTTTGTTTCCTGGTGAAGAAGATGTTGGAGGAAGTGAAAGCTCAATGGCAATTGGCCTTAAAAACCCAGTACGGGTGTAGAAGAAAATTGTCCTAGAGGCATAAGCTTTTCTCCCAGGCAAGGAGTTCATCTTCTCGATAAATGGCAAAACCATGTCGTAATAATCGAGTATAAATAACTTCTTTTTCTCGATAGCCTGTGTGAAAAGTTATCAGAAACAGTCAGTAATGACAAGGAAAAGAAACTAAGTGCTCTTCTTCATAAAGTCCCACATTTTTCTCTCCTTATTGTTACAGTTCTGGGAAATAATGGATTCCTGCACTTTGATTGATTGAGACCAACGGAAAGCCAACAAAAGCTATTGAACAGAAAGAATTAAAGTAGATGTTCGGCATAATAGAGAATTTTCATGGATGCAAATCTTGAGGGCAAATGTGTCAAGTTAGAATTTAGGAAGCAAGAACTAACAACTGCACAAAACTACAATTTCCCTCTCAAGTTGTGTAATGCTACAAATGCACTGTCTAAAAGTCGGACTTGGTGGACTCCCCAATGCCTAGATTGTATAGTCTAGGCTCATGAAAGCACCGAAAATCCTAGAGGCCCGTGTCCCCGTGTCCAACACGAGGACACGCCGGGCATATGTGGGACAGGCCAATTTAATTTTTTTTTAGGGGGAAACGGCAAGAACACAAGGGGACACGTATAGGTACACCGTACACTTATAGGGGCGCTACAAGGGTTAAATGTGCAATTTTGTAAAATTTTTGGGAGGTAAATGTGTATTCCTTCAAATATTTTAAGTTAGCAGTATAATTTGATGTATATGATGCTCATTTATATAAGTGCTTCATGCTGCTACATATAACTATGGTTCCAATGATATAAAATAATTATTATTTATCTTTTTCTTATTTTTGACGTGTTTTCTCCTGTGTCTGTATCCCATTTTTCTCTAGAAATCTTGTGACCCATATCCATGTCCATATTCGTGCTGCATAGGTCTAGGCGGTAATCGGGCCTTTTTTTACTGTAGTTCGGCAATTAGCTGCCAATTTAATTGGCTCAACGAGGAAAACTTCAAAATTTTTAGATTGTTTTGTTACAGGTTGTTAATTGTTATTTTAACAAAATCTATACTATATAATACTTGCCAAACCCCAAATCGGCTATCCAAAGGACCCAAACCTCTTCTCTTGTCTCATCGGCAATCCCCAATTGAACTTTGTGTTTGACTAGTTATTTGTTGTTACTTTGGTCTTAATTCATTTCTTTCTAGTCTTACGTCACTTCTTACTCAAAACATTGTGGTGCGGGGTGGGGGAATTATTTTTGAAAAATTGGAAAACTTGACTAATCTTTGGCCGCCAGTGACACCACCTAGTCTGCCTAGGCGACCCTTGTCCTCCCAACCAGTGCCTAGCAATTTGTAGAACATTATCTGTAGGGCATGATGAAAAAAATTGACATGAAGATTCACTAAGAACATATTGAACATGGTATTAAGTGAGCTCATATAAAATCTTTCAGAGCAGATTGGATGGTTAACGTCCGCATCAAATTTCAAGCATACAACAATATTAGGTAGCTAGCTTAGAAAGGAAATTTGCGATCTCTTAATGTATTAAAAGAGGCCAATTACCACGGTACCGTTTTTCTACTTCCAAACAATAGGCTTGCCATATATATATATATATATATATGTTTATAATGGAATGAATAGTCATATATTCCAATAGCAGGAAAGACATGGATCCATAAACATAATGCATTCACGTTAGGACCTCATCAACGCTCATTCCATGCTGAAGTAATTCTTGTTCTATCAAATCTTTTGTTATTGCAGACTCCGGTGGACCATAAACTGCAGGATCTAGGTTGCTGAGAAGCGGAAACTCCTGATAAAAACACACCAAACCTTAAAGGCCTCCCAATGTTGGGAATGGGAAATTCATTTTGCAACAAACCGGAAATTCAAGTGGTGCATACCCTCAATAGTTCAATGCCCACTGGGTTGACCCCTGCTAGTGTTTGGCGTGCAAACTCATTATCCCGCAGCCACACAAATCTATCCCCTGCAAATAGGATAAATAAAGCAAAGAGTTTTGTGAAATAAATACTCACACCACCCATGAATTAGATTTTAGAAGTGATCTGAAATGTGGCTGTGAAATTATACCGAAAATCATCTCAAGGTTACATCGAATACAAAAGAAACATAGAGAGCATACTTTTAATTATGGCTGGTACTTCATACTTCAACAGCCTTTGCCCAACCGTTGCGACCCTTCTCATCAAGTTGGCTAGAAACTGCTTCTCAGTTATGTTTTCGTCTTCATCTTTCAAAAAAACACCATCATTGTATAACTTATCAATCTCAGAAAAGCACTTGAAGGAGATATCGGTACTTGACAAAGAAGCAGCAATAGAAGGTATCAAATTGTGTAACAGAGCTTTCAATCTTCCAGCGGAGAAGGTGTTCTGCTTAATTTCCTCAAAAGTTTCATCACGGGGAACATATACTGGATGGGGCTTCTCAATTCTACTCTCAGAAAATGGATCTGTTAAATACCATTCAAGAAAGAGGACATGTGAGTATAATCTAAAAGCGAATAATTAACATAATTTATTAGTTTGAGTGGGGGCACGTGACCCCATTGTTGGATGGCCCTGCACCACAATCATTAGTATAGCCACTAGCACTATCATTTCTAGATTAGCAACGCAACACAAGAAACTGTTTTCTGTGAACCATTTTCATTATTCACAGAAAAGGTTTCTAGGGAAAATGTTTTATCCCAAAACAGACAGAATGTAATATTGCAAGCACCTGATTTAGTCGGAGGTCGTCCAGTTCGACAGCGCCTAGGATAAGGCCTCTCCTCATCTCCTAGGACTGGCCTAGCTAAATCCTCACCTTTGTCAGGATTACCCAAATCATTATAAGGGGCATAATCAAATATTCTCTCATGCATTTTCCTCTCGCCTTTCCCATTGCCTCGAACACTAAGCAAGTCTTCACGTCGAAGATCTTTAATGCCAGGAGGTGTTTGTGACGGTAAATATGTCTGTTCAAGAAAATAAAGTCACCCCTTGAGATAAACCAACCATGTTGAAATCAGAAGTGTTATCACGAGAAGAATTAGAACTGTGCCATTCATACCTTATTTGTGAAGATAATTCTGCTTTCAGGATTATCATTCCGTGGATGTATCCATGTATCAGCAGGGAAAAATAAAGAGCCTTGTTTAAAACCATGAACAGCAATCTCCATCAAGTGGAACTCCTTTCCGTGGAAATTGGTAATGAGAATAGCCCCAGGACATCCAAAGTCAGATGGCACCCGGAAGTTAGCAGCATAGGTGACAAGGTAAGGATGGCTTAGTTGCTTAGGCAACCAGCCCCTCACATAAGATTCAATGCTCTTTCCTGACTTGGTCACTGTAAGATCATTCAGCTTCTGTCAGCACTTCCAGTCATGTAAAGAGGAAATGAAAAATAAGGCTCCATTTGCATAGATGTTCATTTGAAATGAAGAGATTTGCAATTTTACTCCATAGGAATTGTCTAATTTAGCTTTGATAGTGGATGTATGGATCTCAACATTAGGCTAGGGAGCTTTATTTTTTTATTTTTTATCTGGCTTGGGAGCTTTTTCATGATGAATTTTCAAAGGACTATATACGAATGGTAATTTGAAACACTTCGTGTTCGGGATAATGGTTATACAAAGATCCCAACT
Organism: Rhododendron simsii; assembly: GCA_014282245.1. Lineage (NCBI taxonomy): Eukaryota > Viridiplantae > Streptophyta > Magnoliopsida > Ericales > Ericaceae > Rhododendron > Rhododendron simsii. The sequence goes on along the minus strand of CM024964.1, from coordinate 16,956,992 downwards.
TTCAACCTCTAATCCATCTTCCATTCTAGTTTCACAAACCACCTATACATAGACCCCTCATTAGTCGAGGTCCACAGTTCATTAAAACAGAGCCCGAGTGTAAAAATTGGAAATTGTGGAGAGAAAATAAACCATACGCCAAACCAAACTACCCAAACCCTAAGTCCCAATCATTTAGGTCTTGTCCACTACATGAATCAGTATTGTCCATCGAGCTCTGTCAAAGACTCTCGTTTCGTGATATCCAACGAACTTACATCATTCGAACTACCGCCTTTAAAGTCAAATAGTTGTACGAATAAAAGCAATCACAACCACCATACACAATGTCCAAAATAGCAACAATTCAGGTTTAAATCAGATGAGCTTCATTTCATCCCAACTTCATGTGTTAGTTAGTAAGTTGCTGATAAAGCAACCAAAGGCTAGAACCCAACTCCCATTTTTTTCTGAATTTTTTTTTCTTCTTTTCCCTTGTTCGTGCCTAGAACACATTCTAAGGGTGAGTGGACAATATTGACTAAGGCCAATTTTCCCTAATTGTCTAAACAGGCTTATCGGACTATAAAGTAAAAAAACAAAAAACGGACTTTGGGACAGAACCATTCTCCTCGGATACATCAACTAAAAGTCCAAATAGCGGAAACATCTTGTCTAAACACCATAAACTATAGACGGGCTTTTCTATGGGAAACTCACCCATCAAGACAACTCATTTTCCTTAACTAAATGGACTAAACGATATTTTTCATATTTTTAATGGAAAACAAGTGGTATTTTGCCATAGTCTGGAGACAAAAAATATATATAACGTGAACTCGATATCATTTTATCCCAAAACGGAAAAAGCATATAGTATAAAACTGACCAGGATCAATCTCTTCACTGATGAGCTGGATCAGTATCCCCTGACCAATCCCATTCACGAACCACTCCCACTGATCCTCAATCTTGTCATTAATCTTCTCCTTCATCTTCTTCCTAATCGTTATCACTGCCCTCACGTCGATCCACGCGCCACTGGGAGAAGAAAACACAGACCCATTATTGTACTCGTGATCTGATGATAATTTCTCCCGAGTCTTGCTGTCGCCGCCGCTGATCACCGCCCGGACCAAACCCCGACGACTCTTCTCCTTGACCTTGAACTGGAAACCCGGAACATGGGTCCCTCTGCCGATCGCCGCCGTGGGCCGGGTGGCGGCGGAGGGGTCTGGCTTGCCAGTGAGTGTTGGTTGAGCTGTAAGCATCTTTGGAAACAAGTTGTAAGCAAGAATTTTACAACTTCTGTGGTATACAAGTCTAGACTCTAGTGGCCGTGGGGGTACATAGGAACTCTACAGTGGAACTATTCCAAGTAGGTAGTCCTTCCCGTCTCCGTGTGTCTCTGTGTGTGTGTGTGTGTGTGTGAGAGAGAGAGAGAGAGAGAGAGAGAGAGAGCTGGACGCACTAGTGTTGCAGTCTGTCAGACTTATAAAATCTGATCATCTAAATTGTTTACAATTCGGATGATGCTATGGTGTCCTCGGTCATTTTGGGGATACCGTAACTTTTGACATAACAAAATCATTATAAGCATAACCAAATTTATTACAAGCATAACCAAAACCATTATAAGCATAACCAAAATCATAACAAGGCATAACTTGGTTGGTTATGCCTTGGTTGATTTTTGGTTATGCCTTGATTGGTTTTTGGTTATGCCTTGGTTATGCCATGTTATGGTTCTATTATACTTGTAATGATTTTTGTTATGTTTGTAAAGGTTTTGTTATGTCAAAAATTACGATGTCCACAAAATGACCGGGGACACCATGATCAATTTACTCATATTGCTTGCAAGAGTCTCTATTAAAGTTGGATTTTTTTTAGGATAATGCTATGGTGTCCCCGGTTATTTTGGGGACACCATAATTTTTGGCATAACAAAACCCTTACAAGCATAACAAAAATCATTAGAAGTATAATAGAACCATAACATAGCATAACCAAGGGATAACCAAAAACCAATCAAGGCATAACCAAAAATCAACCAAGGCATAACCAACCAAGTTATGCCTTGTTATGGTTTTGGTTATGCTTATAATGGTTTTGATTATGCTTGTAATGAATTTGGTCATGCTTATAATGGTTTTGTTATGCCAAAAGTTACGGTGTCCCCAAAATGACCGGGGACACCGAAGTCATTCCCTTTTTTTTATTTATATAAATTAGCCTAATATGAGTCAATAGCATTTGAAATGTTTTATATCAGAAATCTTATAATGAATCAAATCTTTAATGAGTCTCACTGTTAGGGACGGAATCAAAATTTTGTCCTAGTATTGGCGAAACGTATATTAAAAAAAATAAAAAAATGCATTACAAAATTAATAATCATTAGCTCCAGAAAAAATTAAAATAACATAACAAAAACTATAGTAAATGATATTTTTCATTTGCACATGTAGTATGAAAAAAGACTAACTTTAATTTTAGGCATCCATAATGTCACTCTCCAAATTTATAATGTTACTCTCCAAATCTCTATATGGATTTTCCAAATTGATAACCGCACTCCCTTTTGGAAGTGACAATAAAAATTTGGAGAGTGGCATTGTAATTAAATTCTCTTAATTTTTTAAGTTAAGTTATTTTAGGGTTAGAATGTGGAGGTTTTTTTTTTTCTTCTTAATTACGCATCATCAATTATATTATTTTCACTTTGGGCCATTGAATTTAGTTTTAGAATATTTTTTTGGATCTCCTTTTTTGAAAAAAAATATAAGATTTATGACTAATATATAATAAAAATAAGGAAAAAAAACCCAGCAGTGGTGAGACTATATAAGTTGGGTATAATTTTTTTTCCACATATAATAATTGCATTTTCTAAAAATCTTGTCATGTTGGCCGCCGCCATTAAACCCCCCTGTCCCATCCTTGCCCACGCCTGTGTTTGGATGAGTTTTTTTAAAAAAAATTATGAGAATAATGAGTAGAGAGAGATAGAGAGAAATAAGGATAATGACTGAAAATATAGGTAATAAGTGGAGAGTAATGATGGAAGTAGGGATAATTGATAGTTTTTTGAGTTTGGATTTTTTTTAAAAAAAAAAAACGAAAACAAACAAGGCATTAACTACTCAAAGTTTGTTGAGAATACATAAATAGACTAGTGTTAGCCCATGCCTTCGGCATTATGTATCCCTGTTGGAAGGGGATGACAATTGTGTAATTTAGGTGAAAACCATGTGCACTTAACCGGGTAGTGGAAGGATGCACTATAACCTTTGGATCAAATGAATCTAAGTCGTTCCAACAACTTTTCTCCATTATGGTTAAATAGGTCAATTTATTTCTTTACATAATTGCATGTCACCATTATATTTCATGATGAACATAATTAATAATAATAATATCACCAGAATTATATTTATTAATACCACAAATTTGATAAAGATGCATAAGAGACTTGCAACCACCAATATTTTACGCACTAAAATTTTGACATTGCAAGAACAATTTCAGCATTATTAACAACCCAGTTAATACTTACAACTTGTTTTAAAAATTAATGATTTTCCCATAAAATGGATCGGAAAGAACCAACAATACATCCATGTATGACTGGCTATTTTTTTTTTTTATTAAAGAAAAGAAAAGGGTTGACCATCTTGTGTCATAGGCTCATAGCATACTGTATTTTGTATCAAAATTTAAATCCACCGCATCTGAAAAATACTGAAATTCTACTCGCAAGGACGATTCGCAGAGAATCACACAAGGAAAAATGTGCTTGGGCTCATTCTGAGTCTCACAAAAATCTAGAAAAATATTCATAAATTTTTGAATATTAATTTATGAGGCCCTGTAAAAAATCAGCTCCAACGGATATCGGTAAGTATTACTTTTGGATTCGTAGGAACGAAACTGTTCAGTTCGCCGTATGAATCCAAAAGTAATACTTACCGGTATCCGTTAGAGCTGATTTTTTACAGGGCCTCATAAATTAATATTCAAAAATTTATGGATATTTTTCCAGATTTTTGTGAGAGCCAGAATGAGCCCAAGCGCATTTTTCCTTGCATGATTCCCTACGAATCGTCCCTGCGAATAACAGAGCTCTCTGAAATATTGGTCACTTAATTGTTCTAACCACTTCATCTGATAAAGAACAAGGGTATTTCTATCTTTGTCCAATTAGCCCTTGTTCGGTTGTGGGTTTGGAAAAAAATTTCCAAACCCAAATCGACTCATTACCTACATTTTTAATCATTACTTTTATTTCTCTCTCTACTCATTACTCCTATATTTAATTATTAATCTTATTTCTCTCTCTATCTGTCTCTACTTATTATCCTTATCTCCAATTATTATTCTATTTTCTCTCCTCACTCATTATCTAAAAACCAAACTCAAAAATTTTCCAAACTCACAACGAAACAAGGCATTAATATTTGCCATCCTTTGAGGGAAAAATAACTACTACTTGTACTTATCAAAAAAAAAAAAAATTACTTGTACCAAACGAGCCGACCGTGTAGAGGAGGAAAAAAAAACAAGAGACGACCTTGTGGAAGTTAAAAAGTGCCTCCACTGCTTCTGTTTTTCATTTTTAATTTTTTCGGATCGAGAGTCAGGGCTGCTAAGGCCAATTTACGCATATCTCAACTAATCTTTTCTCCGGTCTGATTAAAAGCAAGCTATCCACGATGGGAGTCTGGGAGTAGGGAATTAAAAGAAATTACTTTCTTGCGAACTTACTCCAAAAATAAAACCTTGATAAATTGTGTATGAAACATACTGATCACCAACCTCCAAGACTAACCGTCGTGACTTTTTTCCTTTCATCGGAGGAAGTTTCCACCGCTTCTAAGAGTATCTGTATGTGACTCTTTAAACAACTCTCTAAACTAAAGTAAAGAGCAAAAATGAGAAAATGGACAAAATGCCTAGCCCCAGCCTCTCTTCCTTCCTCTTTACTTTGCAAAAAAAAATAACTTTGCTACAGTGACTATTTTGTTTTAAAGAATCACTATTCACCCTTTTTACTATTAATTGAGTAGAAAAATGTGGGAATAAATGAAAGAAATATAAAAGTATGAATATTTAATTGAGTAGAGGGTGAAAGTAAAAAGTCTGATGCAATAGACATTTTAAAAGTGAGTAGCTAAAGTAATAAAGTGAATTTTTAAGGTGTAATTTGGTCCAAAGTTTAAAGAGGCCGATGTTGATGCTCTAATTATGGAATGGAAGAAAAAAGACGTGCAACTGCCACCAGCTGGACAGATATTGAGTGGGGGGACAAAACTTTTATTTCATTCGTTCCTTTTTAAGTGTCCCGTTTCGTAACTCCAATTTATTAAGAAAACATCATCATTACACCTTTTATATCAACTTTTACCTCCACTTTCCTTACTTATCCTCTATAAAGACATTCACTACATTTTTCTAAATGGAATATGCTTTTAGGAGCAAAATGAAAAATGCACCAACTTTTATATACCCACTAACTTTATAAAATAGACACTTATTAAGAGACAGCTCAAAATAGAATACTGGACTTTAAAAGGGGGATGGAGGGAGTATTATATTGCCATGTTCTAATGGATAGACCTATAGTACACACCTTTTAATAAGTGTACCGTACGCACCCTCTATATATTCTTTTGGATTTGAGATAATCAAATCTTAACCGTTCAATTTTTTAATTAAAAAAAGGATAATCTGTCTAACCGGTCATCACTTACTCTATTGTTGAGTTTCTCTCTCTTCTATATTCATTGGCTTTCAAATGCAGTCCAATATCAACTTGGGTGGACTCGAAATTGGGGTTTTTAGGATTTTTTTTTTTTACTTTCTAAACTATTAAATTTAAATTATGAAAACAATAAAATAATTTAAAACTAATTTGATAAACCAATAAAGTTAGACTATTCGATATGATGAATTTTTTAGTCCAATTTGATCAACATGATATTATTAAATTTTAATGTCTTCTGATATGTACTTGTCAATATCCGATAATCTTTTATTTTAGTAACAATATTGAATATTGTAAGACTTGATATCGTAACAGTTTAGATCGATCATCCTAACAAAAAATTAAAAAACAAAACTTAAGTTAAAATTGGTTATACTTTTGACAGTCATACTCAACCCATTTCACCTGAAAGGTCAAACTCAAATCATTGTCTTGAAACTGTTGAATAATTATTTTTTTAGTGAACTCTCATTTATCCACGAAAAATTGGACGGATTTTGATTTTTTGGATTAAATTTTTTAAAGAGAGAATTTGATTTGGAGAAATATTTTGAGAGGAAATTGCAATTGTATTAAAAAATTTGGGTATAGTACTTATTTTTTGGTAAATTTCTTGGATGAAAATTTTGAGCGAGAATTTCATTTTTAGTTTAAAATTTTGAGGTATTGTATAAGAAAAAATTAAAATAAATAATATGGATGGAATTGAAAATTAAGATAATATGGCGGAAATTTTAAAATTAAAAAAATAATGTGGCGGAAATTAAAAATAATTTTAGTTTAAATTTCGTACAACACATTGTGCTAAGGTAATGACAATATATGGTATTGTTACTGAATTTGTGGTTTTTTAGACATGTATTTTCGTTGGGTATAATTATTATTGATTGTGGTACGACATATTTTGGTCTTATTACTGAATATTTTAATTGATTTTCCTTGGTAGGACACGTTGCTGTAAGAAAATATCAATTTATGGTATTGTCATAACAATTGTGGTTTATTATATAATTTGTTGTATTTATATATGTTTTCTTTTGATATGACACATTGTGGTAAGAAAATGAAAATTTTAGGTGCTGTCATAACAATTGTTGTTATTTTATAAAATTTGTGGTATTTTACAAATATTTTTGGCTTGGGTATAACAATTGTTGATTCTTGTATAATATATTTTGATTTTGTTACGGAATATCATACGAGTCAAAGAATTTTTTGTATGACTTATTGTGATAAGATAATGCCAATTTATGGTGTTGTTATGACATTTGTGTGTAGCATTATTTAATTTTTGATATTGTACGCATATATTTAGTTGGGGTACAAGTATTATGGATTCTGGTACGAATAATTATGGTTACATAATAACAATATTTTTTAATTATGGGTAATCTATTAATGACCTGTTCAACAAGTAAATTTTAAAGTACAAGTCATAATTAGCATCATAAATATGCATTAGAAAATCAAAAATCGGCATAATAAAAATCACAAATTGTCATAATTTAGACATACGGTATATCATAAGTACCATAGCTTTCTCTTGTCCTAAGGCAATATGCAAATTAATGTGAAAGTAGTAATATAATTTCAAGTTTATGGTATCAGCAAAAATTATTCACAAATATGATGAGCACATTATTTTTTCACTCTTTTGCTCATGATGGTGACAGAGTTGGGTTCAAGCCACTTTCATTATCGAAAGCTTGTTTATGCCAAATAAAGATCTCAGTCAGGTGATTTCAACAAAGATGAGGACCAAATCGCATAGGATGTGTAAAGGAGCAATAGGCGTAAGGAATGCAATGCAGGCCATATGTGAAAAGGAGCAATATAGACATTAGATGAGAGCGTCAAATGTCTTAAGACGGAAGTACGATTGAAAATAGGATCGCTTGTCATTTAACTTAAGGTAAGAGTGTAAATGAGGCGCTTTTAAAGGTGCCAGTCAAGCACTTCTATACAAAATTGAGATAACTATGATGCGTTGTAAGGTGCAAATCACAATGCGAGAGAAAAATCAAGAATAATTGGGTGGGCAGGTCAAATAAATTTTGGTGCCGGTCTTCTGTCTTTAATAGCTTTTACACGAGTCTTCTATGACTAATAACGAATTGCTAAATACTATAGAGTTGGATATTATTAGTTCTCCACCGTTCTAACCATGTAATCTCAATTTTACTAAGCGAGATTCCTTTCAAAGCTTGTTATTTTTCTCCCTACGATAATATTCACCATAGAAGAGTTTTAATAATATTTTTAATAAATAATAAATAAAAAAAAGGCATTTTACATAAATGGTGTCTCTCATGAAAAGGGGGGGGGGGGGGGGGGGGGGGGGGGGGGGTGGTGGGGTGGGGGGTGACCCTGTTGAAACGTGAAAGGGACTTAACTCTTAATATTGCTTGAGTGGACCAAAAAAACGTGAGGGAATTGTGACACTCCAAGTCCAAGTCAATGTATGTGCTTTAAAATTTTAAACTGACAACTTCTCTCTCTCAATACAAAAAAAAAAAAGAAGAAACTTTAGCTCTCTCTCTCACATGATGATGTGAATAATTAGGTGCAATGTCCGGGAGATTAATCATGTGCGGATCTCAACCAAGCTTTATATTTAGCTTTGTTTTGTTAATTATACTGCTCTAGTTGAACCTCCTACTCCAGGAACATTTATGAGCAGTTTATCTTTTCGATAATATTGAGTGTTTCGGGTTATTTTATGCGTATTTCAGAATAAGTCGTGTAGTTTCTCCCAGAGTCTTTTTTACAAATTTAAACTTATGTGTGAGAGTGAGGTGATGCTAAAAATTGCTAGTAAGAAGAACTGAACTAAATATAGTAGGAGGGAGTAAATTAACCCCCTAAAATACTGGTTAAAACTTAAACCATCAAACCAATCTACTAGAAAGCCTGGTATAATAATTAGTGGTAATAAACTTTTCAACTTTTTTTGGTTCAATATTGTATAATTAGCTGGAATTAGAGGGTTGTTAGTCAAGAGGAGCTAAAAACAAGACTACCCATAGCCCTAAAAATCCCAAAATTCTATCCCTGGCCTTGTGATGCTTGAACTTAGGCCACATAGATGAACGACATTAACTTCATCAATTGTGCTAACTTTTCAACTTTTGAAAACGTGTAAAACAAGATTGTGTGAAAATGACAAAACCATGTTTGGTATTGTCACTGGCTTTTCCCTTTTTTTTTTCCCGTTTTTAGGCGAGCCTTTTTACTCTTATTTTTGTGATCATGACTTGGCCAGCTTGTTTGGAGTAATACCGTATACCCAAATAAGGAGTGGATTCTGACGTCAGAATCCTCCCAACTTCCGTCATGATTTTTTTAACAGCAAGTGATCGTAACCGTCGGAGGATGTTTTTAATGGTCGAGATTTAATAAGATTTTTTCAGAAAAAAGTTTAGATGCAAAGATGAACGCCTGTGAATGAACTGCAAGAACTCTCTGCAACGTAAATCTGCCTCCTTTTTAACACAAATTAGTGTTCTCACTTTTTTTTCTGAAAAGCGAAGACTAAATATATTACTCCCTCCATCCCCTTTTTAAAGTCCAGTATTGCATTTTGGGCTATCCTTTAATAAATTTCCATTTGTAAAGTTAGAGGGTAAAAATTAGCACATTTTTCATTTTGTTCATAAAAGTAGATTACATTTTGAAAAGTTAGTGAGTAAAAGTGTAATAATGATGTCTTCATAGAGGGTAAATAGAGAAAGTAGAGGTAAAAGTTGATGTGAAAAGTGTAACGATGATGTTAATAAGTTGGAGTTACGAAGCGGGACATTTAAAAATGGAAGGAGGGAGTATTAATAGAAGGAAATGATAGTAAGCGGGGATACAAAAGGCCGAAAAAAAAGCATCTCAACTGAAGGCAAACATCCAAACTAGGTTCGCACCTAAGCCTCGAACAATGATCTGCCAGCCCCAAATCACACAAGAAAGAGGTTAGCAAGATCCTAATGGCATTAGTCCCTTGAACGGACAGCAGCGTACTGCCCCGGCCTAAGGGGCTCCACTCCGATTTTGGTCCGACGATCGAAAATGTTCACTTTGTCGAGCTCGTCGAGTTGAATAAGTATGCAAAAAATCAGTTTGATCGGATATCTTTAAGTGCCTGATCGGAACACATATAACTTGCCAATAATGGGTTCTAGTAGATTTGATCCAGTGTTTCGGATCCATTCATTTCAACACAAAAAGGTACCGATCAGGCACTTAAAGATATCTGATCAAACAGATTTTTTGCATACTTGTTCAACTCAACGAGCTCTACGAAGTGAACATTTCTGATTGTCGGACCAAGACTACTGGAGCGGGGCCCCTTGGGCTGGGACAGCACGCTGCTGTCCCTTGAAGGGACAGCAGCCCCCCTAAGTCCTAATACCATTGGACAAAGTTGTTCTCTCTTAAACGCCTTCTCATTCTACCATGCCCATCTATATTTTTCCAGGGACGAAAATAGTTGTTACTACTTCCATCTGGAAAGAATTATCCGGACCATACAAATAGAACTTAAAATAATGCATTTTGTCAACAAAAGATCAAAAAATTTTTTTTTTCCTGTAATAACTAAAAAGTCAATTATTTTTCTCCAAAAAAATGCATTATATATAAGTTTTGTTTGTGCGGAGTGGACAATATTTTTGGGCCGGGGGAGTAACAATCAACTCATTCAAACCTTACCACATCCTAAAGGAATTTTACAGGGTTGGTTGACTTATGTCTCATCAAAAGATTGTTTGATTTTTGCACCAATTTAATTTAACAAATTTACTTTTAAAGTCATCCTTCAAAAAATTGAAATGTTGAACTTTTGTTACATGCGCACATACTCCTTCAAGAAAGACATTTCATATGACATTGTGTCGCACCAAAATATTGACCCTCAAATTTAACAAGATATACTGACATTGAAAAACTGGAGTTAGCTAAGTGTGCACAAATTTGGTAAGGAGAGATTTAAAATCTAACATTATTTTAAAGTTGGTGGAACAAGGACAAAATTATTTTAATAGGTGCCATGATAATAATACTACTACTACAATTTACTACAAATTTTATTATAATAGTACTAAAACACGCATAGAAAAATTGAGATCTTCAAAAGGGGTGCCTTCCCCGGCTGCAGAGCCCCGCTAGGTTTCTCCAATGTCCAAAATATCAATATTAATACGTTCAGAGAATCACAAGCATCATCAAATCAGGCATGAGGTTTTGACCATATTCTTTTATTAATGTATTAAAAAGAGAGTTGACAAAATTCCATTGGTCGAATTTGGGAATAGGGTTTGTCATTTTGTAAATTACAAACAAATAAAGATTAAGGCTCTGTTTGTTTGAGCGTAAAATATTTTCCTGTAAAATAATTTCCATATTTTTGGTGTTCAGTTGTAAAATTTGGGAAAAAACATTTTACCCGAAAAAAGTTTTCCAGCAATGAGAGGAAAATGACTTTATAGCAAAACTTCGGTAAGTCAATTTCCGATTATACGATCCCGACCACTTTACCCTAGCCCAACCACCTGTCGTCCTTCTCACTTAAATTCAGTTTCTATCCATGAAATCCCTCTCTCTCTCTCTCTCTCTCTCTCTCTCGCACACACTCACACTCGCTAACACAGATGAAAAAATCTTAAACCATCCCCTTTGCTTTTATTCTACTACCTTTTTTGGCTTAAGCTGCAACGGATCAATCAAATACTCTCTAATTCTCTCTCTCTTTACTTCCCACATCTCTGTCTCTCTACATACGAACATATATAAATCTATATGCCTCACCCAAATTCTAGACTCAAATCCCTCAAATCTCTAGTTCTTTAAATTTGTGGAACCTAGAATTTATTTGATCATTTTTACTTATGGAATTTTTTTTTAACTAACAACCAAACATCGGAAAATTAAAAAAAAAATGTCCTTTTGGCAAAATCATTTCACATGTAAAAAGTTTTTTGTTGAAACAAATGTAGCCTAAAACAAAAATATCCAACAAAACCTGTCTCACATAAGCTTTCTCCATCCATCTATCGTTTTTGTGCTTACAATTGAAAGTTGTGATGTAGATCCATCGTGGGCTGCTGGTATTGCGGGACCATTTTGTCAAAACCATGTGCGTGTACTATGTGGTATGTAATGCCATGATTTACTATTGTTACAAAGGGCATGATAAGGACTGCTACTTTATTACTAGTATATAAGGTAGCACTAGTTACCAGAGTTTGCAGTCGCATGCAAGGTTTGTCTGATTGGTTGGTTGATTTGATCTCATACGATTGATCAGAGTTTAGTTATCGAGGTCAGACGGTAAGAAAGTAATTTTTTTGACTTGTCATCAATTACCTTCCTTTGATAGGACTAAGAAGGGGATTAATTGAGGTGTGCATAAACTGATCAAGATATCTTGACTATCCGGGGAAGAATAAAAAAAAAAGAGTTTCCGAGTGCATGATAAGAAGATTAAAATTAACTATGCTGCGGAGTCACATCGAGTGGCTTTGCAATGCCATAAATAGGAGTAGCACTCCATGAAGTAACGTTTCAATTGCTGTGGGGCCCACTGATCCAATGGTCCATACCCACATTCTCACGTCTAGCAACTTTCATCCTAAAAATACACAATTTTCAATCCTAAGTTCACTGAGAGAGAGAGAGAGTTCAAAACACGACTTCGATAACGCCAAAGTCGTTTTTAAAAACACTGTTTGTTATCACGCACTACAACTTACTTGTTCAGAAAAATAATTTAAACCACTTACATATGAGAGACGAATCCATCAAATAACTCAGGGGTTTTGTTACCATACTCTCTTAAGGAGTAGGTGTATTTATTTAGTCGAATTTTTGGTTAAGGCCAACCAACATAATTCCCATTTCCCATGCAACACACGTGAAACATTGCTCCTCCACTGCAGCAGCTCCCCAGTAGGAGTACAACATAAACAATATGAAATTGAGAGTACATTTTATCAAATCCCCTTAACAGATCTGAGACCGACTATAAAATATTACTACTAGGAAATTCACACGTGACCCTTAACCAACCTCATGACTACCATAAAATAAGAACAGACCTTATTACTGTTCTCAAACAAAAAAAAGAAAAGAAAAGGACATTATCCTGACATGAATACTACTATTTTTTTAAGGTGTGGGATCATCTTAGATTCACAATTAGCATGAACTCTCATCCCTAAAATAGTCAATGCTCAAAGTCCGCATTCCAAACACAATTCACATGTCAAATGGTTCTTCCACCGATATACCTATACAACTGGTATAATCTTATACGCCAATTATACAGAGAATCTAACTCTCATCCAATTAATTAGATTAGTAAATGACAACGTTTAACTAAAACAAATAAACCCCAAAAGAGTTGGTTGGTGGTTAAGGCCCTTGACTCAGACTTTTAATTAGGAGTTCGCTCATTCCTAAGTCGGCTCAAAACCTCTTAGGTGCTATCAACTCTTAAAGGACCAATCCATACATATCTTTGCTCCGAAGTGAACGGTGTGATTGAATCAAGATGGATTAGTTGAGGTACGTGTAAATTTTTTTTTTTTTGTTGCATAAACTTGATCGGACAGCCTTAGTTAAAAGCAAAAATCCCAAAAACCACTGACACAACTACATGTGACTTTGTTCAAGACTCCCAGAATTAGATAACCAAGATGTGTATAAACAGCAGCTGGTAAGGAAAGAGCACTCATTATCAAAAAGAAGAGAAGGAAAGGAAAGATCACTCAATTTCCCACTTTCCAGAATTGGTGAAATTTAGTGAACTCTACTAAGAACATGGCGTTAATGAAATACCAGCAGTATATCAAATCCAATAACACATGGTTATTGCCGTGATTCAGAGAACAGTTAACACATGCTTATTTAAGTTTAGAACGAGGAAATCTTCCACATTTTCCAGTTATTTTCAGAACATACCTGACTAAAAGAGGAAGTAGTTTCGAGAAAGGGGAACAGTGGTAGCTGCAGTGCAGGTAAGAACCACATCATCTGCTGTCACTGTGTAAGTCTCTGGGTCCACCTTGATGTCTGGAAGGGCATCATTAAGCTTCATGTCAAGTTTGGTGAGCCTCCTCACATTGCCTACAGCTTCCACCCTTTTGTTGAGTCCATACAAGGCTTTCACTCCGTCATCTAAAGCCGCCTGTTTTGATAGAACGGATGATGATCAATGAATTCTACAAGGCGAAATGCGTGCACACACACACACACACACAGAGAGAGAGAGAGAGAGAGAGAGAGAGAGAGAGAGAGAGAGAGAGAGAGAGAGAGGTCCATGCCTTGCTGACAAAAGCAATGGAGTTAGCACTTCCTGCCTTTCCAAATGCTCCAAACATCGGTCTCATTATCACCTGCAAAACATGAATTCCAATAAAAACCGGACCTGCATCAATTAATATCATTTCTGTTGCCAAATAGAAGATATTGAATTGATTTGTCTGACAACTAATTTAACTAAAAAAATTATTGAAATAATCTTTGACATAGATTTAATTTTTGCTTTTCTCAAGGATGATAGTGAGTGGATTTGGGAATAAATGCTCCAAGTTGGAACTCGCACTGGTAAAACACCTGCAGTAGCTTTGGAACTGTAATCAGAGGCACGGGAGATTGTCATGCAGCAAAAGTAGGTAAGTTCTTTAATTTAAAGGGCCAAATTTATTGATGGACGTCATTATATTGGCAAGATTAGAGGGACACTTGGGGCTTGTTTGATAACCTAAATTCAGCACTTAAAACTAAATCAATTAAGTAATAAGTGATTCAGTAGGTTTGATAACGACATTATACATTGCTTAGCAAATTAAGTGCTACTTAAAATATAGGCTAAAAAGTTGAAAAAAATTAAGTAGCTTTGAGCTACTTAATTCTGGCTGAATTTTGGTGTACTTGCATTTAATCACCATACCAGCACCACAACCACTCCCACCACCACCACCACCACCACCACCACCACTTCGCTACATCACCACTACCACCACCCTTCGCCACCATCACCACTAGTCCACCACCACCATCACTCCCACCACCACTCCACCACTCCTCCTCCACCACCACCACCACCACCACTTCACCACCACTCATCCACATCCTCCACCACCATTACCACACTGCCACCACCATTACCACATCGCCGCCGCCGCCACCACCATAATGCCACCATTGCACACTATCACTCCACCGCCACCATTACACCATCACTCCACCGCCACCACTCACTGCCACCGTTACATCACTATCACTCCACCACCACCATTACACCACTACCGCCAGCACTCCAACACCATTACCACCACCGCAGCCGCCACCACTCCATCACCACCAACACACCACCACCACTACCACAATCACCATTCCACCATTATTATAAGTGCATTGTGACCATTAGTAAATTAAGAGATAATCGAAACTAAAATTAATTCATCATTTTTTTAATTCAGTACTTAATATGTTTACCAAATAGCTTTTCAGATTAAAAAATTCAGCATTCAGTACTTAATTTTTCAGAATTCAGTTTCAGTTTTATCAAACAGGCCCTTAATCAGAAGCAAAGCCTGTGACATTCATTAGAGAAACACTCATCAAGATAAACGAAAGAACTGTTTACCGGTTCGGGAGTTGGGATGCTAGCATTTGGATCACCCATGTTGGCCCATGCAATTGTGCCACCTTTGATCACCATTTCAGGTTTTGCTCCAAAGAAAGATGGTTTCCAAAGAACAAGATCAGCCAACTTTCCTACCTGCGGAAAGTTTGAATATAGTGTGAATTTGACCAAGTTGCAAGATTTCTTAGTAGGAACGAGGAAACCATGACGTGTTTGGAACTGATGATTACCAGTAAACTGATAATTTGATAACTTTACAAAAAAGATTTACGCTCCAACCCAATGAATGTAACAAAGAACAAGGAGTCAAGCAACAAGCCAGGAGATTGAAAGAAGAACCTGGCGGAAGTGAGTCTTGTGTGGCTATCCAGAAGTTTTAGCAACTTAATCAGGGATAACAGAATCATCAAGCTTTTTATTTTTCACAAAACTCCAGTTAAACTTTTCGTCATAAAACTCCAGTCATAGCATAAAGTTTTGAGATCAAAAAACCAACTTTTTGGTATTATTCAATTTTATATCTTCTTTGCAGCTGAGGTTAAGTTGAATGAATTATAAAAATGTGAATTAGCTTACCTCAACTGACCCAACAAAATGAGAAAACCCATTAGCTATAGCAGGATTTATTGTGTATTTTGCTATGTATCGTTTGATCCGGAGGTTATCGTTATCTGAGCCACTTGGTTCAATTGAGCCTCTAGACAGCTTCATCTTGTGAGCAGTTTGCCAAGTTCTGCAAATAACCTGGTAACAAGAGAACTTAAGTGAACACCCTGAAGCAAGTATCAGAGGATGAACAAAATTCTAGACTAAATTAACATGAAGGATGATAGATCAGGCTGCATTCTGGAAAAATCTGAGAACCATCAGTTCAAGGAAAACAAAAGAGCACCCAACCAATGATATTTTTAAGAACCCGTTGTTGACTTGTTGTACTGGGTTCACAAATGTTAACCAAGGTAAAACACCCAATCTGTTATAGAATAACCTCCGTTAGCACATAACCCACATAACCTCTAGGACGAAAAAGTTTCCTAAAAAAACTGCAAGCTTTTGGTTTAGTCTTTACAGTACAAACCGCAAGTTTTAGCGAAAAAGTTCTAACAAAGTCTTAAGTACATAAACTTTTGAATTATAAGATTTTGTTTCAAGGTGTCTGCACATTTTCACAAAGCACAGGTGGTGCATCCACACCAAATTGAACCTGAGGGGGTGTAGCCACACATGGCCCAAACCACGGGGTGAAAGTGGACTTTGTCCTTTTAGATTTAAGTCCTATGAACCACTGCCTATTCTCATAACTTCTCGCTTTAACTTAAAAGTACAAAGGTTCAGCAAGAATCCTTCTACCCAAGCAAGGGACTGATGCAAGTCTCCGAGAAAAGAATATATGCATGGAAATAGTTCACCTTCTATTGAAATCTTCAATTAGAGCATAAATTAACCAATTATTACTGGTGCCATCTCGTGAAGAAAATATTTCCAGGCCAAATAACAGAGCCAAGAAAAGAAGTGAATAGTAGTGCTTGAAGAGGCTAGATGCCATATACATATAATAGCACAAATATCCACATGGCATGGGTTTCCAGCATAACATACAGAAAAAAAATAAACCACATAGCAAGGGTTTCGCAAAACTTGAGGAAACAAATCATTCGAAGCCATACTACTTCTAGGATTTAGAAGCCAAAATAGCATTGGAAACTGCATTTATTGACATTTAGCACCAATCAAAATTATCTCTGCAGAGCAACCATTTTATTACCCTCCACCACGCAAAGTTAGTCCGCTACAAAAAGATGCATAATTCTTGAATAAAGAATATTGTACTGTGCATAATTTTTAAAATTTAGTTGCACCAAATTAAAAATTAAGTTGGTGCGAAAGATTTTAAAAATTATGCGCAGAAGTGCTTTACTTTTTGATCTGAAAGTTGCACATCTTTTTATTGTGGACTATTTTGTGGGATGGAGGGAGTATCCTCTGAGCACTGTAGTGATCACTTACGGAAAAAAACACTACAGCAAACTCAGTTAATCTAGACCCATTTAAAGGTTACTTTTCCAAAGAAAAAGATCATTTTCGAAACATGATTTCTCCCTATCTACAAAGTATCATGTTCTTAGCTACCTTGAAATGCTCTTAACTAAGCATCACTATAAGGTGTTCCTACATTTCATGTGGTTAAAAGCCTATATTTTCAAATGGAAGCCTACGGTTGCTTTTCCCAGATAAGTTCCAAATGCAAGTCTATAAGACCCAATTGCCTGACCAAAATATTGTAAGTTTAAATTTTAGGCATGATGAATAAGTAATTGGGAGATGTGTATCGGTCAGGATGATGAGAACATGAAGTGGTAACCTCCCCAATACGACCCATAGCCTGTGAATCAGATGATATGATGCTAATTGCCCCCATGTCATGCAAGATATCTTCTGCAGCAATTGTTTCAGCCCGTATTCTTGATTCCGCAAAAGCTACATCCTCTGGAATGTCCTTGTCAAGGTGATGACATACCATCTGTATACATGAAATAATAATTTGAGAAGACCAACCATGAGTAATGTGGATTGAGTAATGTGGCAATATTCTATAATCTTCTTTTACCAGCATGTCAAGGTGCTCATCTATGGTATTTGAAGTATAAGGACGTGTTGGGTTCGTTGATGAGGGTAGAACATTTTTTACACCACAGACTTTGATGATATCTGGAGCATGACCCCCGCCTGCACCTTCACTGGCCAAAAGGGTAAGAGGTGGCATAGTCATGTGAAAACAGATTAGTTAACAACGGATCAGAAATAGAACACGAACAATTTTTGCGTGGGGTTTTTTTTATTTTATAGATAAAGGTGAGTAATAGATTCACACAGAGGCATTTACCAAAGAAAAAAACTAGGGCACCAAAAGCCTGTACAATTACCAAAGTAAAATCATGAAAGAAAGGAGGGTCCCCTAGCACAAAGCCAAAATGCCAAACTGCAGCCAAATATACCACAACGATTTTACAAGTATTTTGATCAAGAATGGCAAAGAAGTTGCAATTTCATTAAATGGTCTACACACTCCAAAGGGATAAAGATAAACCTTCAAGTTTTCCAATTTTCCTGGGGGGTAGGTGTGGGCTGTGGTGGGTTGAATGCAGATTGTACCTGTGGTAAGTATGAATTGTTCTATCTCTGAATGCAGCAATTGTGTGTTCCACAAATCCAGATTCATTCAAGGTATCAGTGTGGATATTAACCTGTTGAATTTGGCAGGACGTATAGGTGACAACTATGAGCCAAGAGCTAACATAGAAATTATGTTTCTTTACTGCGGAAGTCAAAAAGGTATAAAAGAGAAACCTGAATGTCATACTGTTCGCCAACCGTCAAACAGTTGTCTATTGCAGCAGGTGTAGTTCCCCAATCCTCGTGAAGCTTCAGTCCCATTGCTCCAGCCCTAACTATTTCATGAAGCCCTTCAGGTTTGGAACCATTTCCCTAATGAGGCCAAAGGCACAAAGACATGAGCCAGACACACATGCATGAACAGCTTCCTCGAGTAGAACACACACACAGAATAAACAAACACACGCATACACAGAAGCAAGTGCACACACACACGCACACACGTAGCAACAGGAATCAGAACGTAATCCAGTCTTGAATGGAGAGCAAGATGCATGAACATGTACAAATCAGAACTGTTATTCACAAAGAAGAATACCTTGCCAGTAAAACCAAAATTTAGCGGCAGGTCATCAGTGGATTCTAGCATTAACTTCATTTGTACTGGTGCTGGAGTACATGTTGTTGCACGTGTCCCATCAGCAGGTCCGGTCCCTCCACCCACTAAAGTTGTGATGCCTACATAGGTTATCAATACAAGGAAAATAGTGAATAACCGTATGTACGAAAGAAAATCCTATTTACTTGCTAGTGATCACCAAAATTTTATTTATTATGATCTCAATTTTGGAACAAAAAACATGAGTTTCTTTTACCGAGGACAAATTTCAAGGTGACGAGAAACCAATATACTGGCCCATTTCGTGGTTAAACTGTAACCCAAGTAATCAAGGCCTGTTTATATGAAGACACATAACAAGGAAATGCAGCACCAATCAACAGAATTAGACAATAACGATGTGCAAACACAGTGATAATACTATCAGAAACAACTCAGCAATCCTCTGCAGATACAAAACTATCATCAGTTTCATAAAACTGTTCACAGTTACAAACATCGTCAAAGCAACATTAATATTTAACACATTTTCTTATCCATTGGAGGAGTTTCTTCCAGTGTGCTTTGCAGAAGTCAATCCATGAATTGTCTTTAAGGACGTCTCCATGATCTCTTTGTCAAACTGAATGAAGTATTCATGACTTAATGTATTTGGTAACTCTGCGGAAGATGGGCAACTTTCCACTTACGCAGGTATTGCGGATTTACCATCTGTCACCACCTTTACTAAGATACCAGCAACAGCATCACGGCTACTGAAAAAACAGCACTATGACAACTGACCTCAGAGGCTTACACAGAAGAAAGAAATATCTGAATTGCTGTTCCAAAAAACAAAAATATCTGGAGGGACATTCTTCCTTATGAGTTATGAAAAAAACTACAATATGCCTCTGATATACACATCTACACGGGATGCCTTGTGAGGTGGTGCATTAGTCTTACGTGTTTTTCAGCCTCAAGCTGCAGACTGTATCTAGACTGAAAAGATAATCGAAGCCCCAACTTCGGGTGTTAAAGTTTTGCATTGGAACACTGAGACATGTAGCACCAAAATATTCATGAAAACGCTTGGTGGCAATACATTCTACCCACTTTATAAGCATTAGGAATGAAGTGACTACAACTCTAACATTTGGCATAATATAACAAGGCAATACATTCTACCACACTTTATAAGCATTAGGATTGAAGTGACTACTACTCTAACATGTGGCATAATATGACAAATGAAAGTTTTATGAAGTTTATCAACGTATAATGCAACTTTGGACAAATAACAAACATCTACTTATTCCAGCTCTAAGAGGGTGTGCATCAAGAATTATAGTTAAGTTGTGGAGGCGACATGTCATGCAACCATCTGATTGGCTAGGAAACTATTAGACATTTTTAAATGGAAAAGGAGAAGAACACCACCATTTGAGCCCCAATTTGTCTTTTCCTTTTTTCCTTTCAAATGTGTTTAGATTAGATAAGCTTTCAACCAAAATGACCCCGCCAAGTAAACTCTCAATCATCTAGAAAATCTCACCGCTTGCTATTGCTTCATGTGCCAATTGAGGGCATATGAAGTGCACGTGACAGTCTATGGCCCCTGCGGTTATGATCATTCCTTCTCCAGCAATAGCCTCGGTGTTAACCTGATTGAAATAAAGGTTAATGTGATGCACGATCATACTGCCGCCATTTAACTACAGTGCGAGTTGGGACTTACGCCAATGACCATGTCATAGGATACCCCATCCATGACGTCTGGGTTGCCAGCTTTTCCAAGAGAAACAATAACACCTCCTTTAATACCAATATCTGCCTTGAAAATTCCTGTATAATCAATTATCACAGCATTTGTAATAACTGTATCTAGACAGTCAGAAGCTGCATATCCACAAGCCTGCCCCATTCCATCCCTTATAACTTTTCCACCTCCAAATACACATTCATCGCCATATACTGCAAAATCTCTTTCTATTTCCGCAAATAAATCTGTATCACCAAGCCGAACTTTGTCACCAACTGTGGGACCATACATGTTAGCATAGACCTCACAAGAAATTGTAGAGGTAGAAGATCCTTCAGCAATGACACCTTCACTGCAAAATCAGCCCCAGGGCAACTTCTTTTATGCATGACCAACATGTCAAACAAGCTAACTTAACTTTTCCGGCAGTTCAAAAAAAGCTAACTTAACTTTTATATAGTACAACATAAACATAACAAAAAAATCAGCGAAATTGCTTGGCCAAATTTTAAACCTGGCATTTGTCTCTTCTGCATGCTTAAATCCTTTTGTGTGCACCGCTTCCATCACTGAGGTGATATTGGCATCATCAACTGGACCATCAGCAATGCCGTTTCCACCTCTGATCACTTGCTTACCACCAATCCTTACAAGATTAACACTTTTAGAATCCCCTGGCTGGAAAAGCAAACAAAAATTTGTACAATCCTTAACTTCAAACTGGGGACAAGTTAAAGAGCAAAGATGCTTGATAAGAACTATTCAATGAGAGAAAAAGCGAAGTAACCAAACATTTATAAAAACCATACTCATACAGAAGAAATGCGAAGATAGAGTTTTCATTCTGTTCTATCCATAAAAATTTGGAGGCTAGATATGTCTGGATTCGCCAATCATTGCTTTCAGTTCCTCTATTTTTGTCATTTCAGCATCAATAAGCTAAAGATTAAGACGTGTCTTTTTGTCCTCATCTTATTCTTAAAAGAGCTCCCCAACTGAACTTTCTATTTCCGAAGTAGTGTTGTGTTCATCTAAGAAGCACGGACACGTCTAGCAGCCTCACGTATCCGTGTCCAACACGTGTCAGCAACGGACACGACACGACACTCTCCGGACACCTATTGGACATGCCTAAATACTTGTCCAATGTTTTTACTCTATTTCTTTTACTTAGACTCATTGTGGATACTCTAGGACATGCTGGCAACACTCTTGGAACATGCTAACGACACATTAAAATGTCTCCGACGTTTATATGAATTCATAATATACCTCTATAATACAAATACAAATACAAATACACTTTACATTTGACGTGTCTCCGATGTGTCCTGGTCCTAATTTTCTGAGAAATGACATGCCTGCGAATCCGTGTCGTGTCCGTATCCCGTATCCGTGTCTGTGCTTCTAGGTGTTCATAGGTCATTTTGCACATCACTGAATTCCTCGATTGTGCCTTTTTGTGAGTACATCCATTGCTGGTTTTGTTGCCATCTATACACAAAATTTTGCATGTTAACCCCGAGGGTTGGCCTAGTGGTCAAGGCCTAGGACTTAGGGTTTTGCTTCTTCCTCAGGTTCCAGGTTAGCAACCACTCAGGTGCTATCAACTCCTTTGGGGGGCTAGTCCATATGGAGCATTTGCTTCTGCTTCAAGTGGACCTCCACTAGTGGACGGTGGGTTTATGATTCCCCAGGATCAGTTGAGGTTCGCATAAGCTGGCCCGGACACTTGGTTATAAAAAAAAAAGCTTTGCACGTCCAAAAGCTATGTAGTTTAGTACTTTTCTATTTCCAGGTATAAATTGATCTAAAACACTGCAGTACAAAGTCTCCAATCTACTTATCACAAGGAAGAAAGTTAATATCAATCATTCTCTAGTGCCACACAATGTCCTCATTAATTCTAATAGAAGTTCATTTCTCACTAGATGCAAATTTTGGATCCAAGAATAGTTCCAGGCAAAAGAAAATGCGTGTATCAGGATGATACATCAAGTAAAACTTTGCTACTTAATTCTTCTCTCCCTCAGAAATCATCATAGCTGTACAATCCCAATTGAAAGTCAGATGAGGTCAAAAGGTCATACCTCGAATCGCGTAGCTGTTCCAGCTGGTATGTTCAACCGCATGCCATATGCTTTCCTTCGATCAAAAACTAAGCAGGGGTTCACCTCAATAAAGTGATAATGGCTTCCAACCTGAATGTTATTGTTAAAGCATCCAACTCAAAATCAATTTGGCAATGAGTGGAGAGGCTGCCCAGGATTATATACTAGTTTTGGTGGAGATAATTAACTGATGTGGGACAAACTCTAACACTTCCCCATACATGGGACCCCTGACTTGCACTTGGAGATCAGGAAAACAACGAATCCATAACATAAGAACAACCAGAAACAATGAAACAAGGTGCACTTAAGGCACAAACAATGGGGCAAACAATCAAGAGAGTCTTGTCCGTAAGCCTCCAAAAGCCTAGCTCTTATACCATGTTAAAGCATCCAACTCAAAATCAATTGGCAATGAGTGGAGAGGCTGCTCATTTACTAGTTTTGGAGGAAATAATTAACCGATGTGGGACAACCCCTAACAGTCATCAAAATGATAGTCATCTTTGCACCCGATTTTTCTTGAGTACAACAAAATGAACTGGTGATTAGCACAATCATTGGATAAGACAGAAACATTGAGTTACATAGACCTAGAGAAGCCTAAAATGGTAATGCTAAAAAACATTGAATTAATTCCACCAACAGATAATCGTAAACATTAGTAAGTTAGGGTAAGAGAATAATAACATGGTTCTTATGATGCCGCCGAGGTCCTGTCTAACAAGCGAACAACTTGTGAAGCACCGTTGTTCAGGATGATACAGTTCAATGTGTCTTAAAATGAAAGCACACCTAATCTGCCGATTCAAACTTTGGAAGTTGCAACTGAATTGTATGCTCAATCATCAATGATTCAAAGCTTCTCACATGCTAGTCAAGTAGAGATGTTCTGGCATTGCCAGATGGGATTACCTCAGAATAGGGAAACCAACTAAGAATGCGACCACAAAAAAAAGGATCGTATTTTTAAGCCGAGCACCTGAACTGGTCTGTCTCCTGTGTTGGTGACTTTGAGAGTTACAGCCTTTCTTCCTTGGTTTAGCGTAATACTTCTGCCTCCAAGTCGTAGCTCACCAGGAATTTTGTCATCTACTATCCCGTAAAATTTGTCTAGTGAAGGAACTGCAGAGTTAACATTCTTCCGTCAATGCCCTTCAAAGACTAATATGAATTTTTCATAATGCACAATCAATAAATTAAGCTTGGCCACTTGATATTGGAGAAAACAAATGCAAGGGGGCTGAATGCTAGAGTGTAACAAGACGGGGGTGGGGGGGTGGGGGTGCGAAGGATCCATTCTGCTCCAAGTAATCTTTGTTACACACCCCGATGCTCTAAAAGCTTTCTCTACATAATGGAGTGCAAATGATAAACATACTAGAGAAACAAAAAACTTTGCACGAGTTCCATGACTTGAGCCCAAGAACTCGAAGAAACAAATTGTTGACACCAGGTTAGACAAGGGCAAATGCTTGAGTTGCTAGAGAATAAGAAGCATTGTAGATCAAGACCTCTCATTACCTTACCTATAGATGCCCATTAAATATAAAACAGATCTACTGTGCTCCTTACCAAATCAGAGGAAAACAAAACTAAATGCATGAAAGACTACCAGTTGATACACTGTTCCGTCTTTCGAATGCAAGGAGAAGATTTAGGTCAAATTCAGAACTACATTTCCACAACTTCAACCTTATAAGCTTAACTGCAGAAATCTTTGTAATAGTTTCTTAGGCTACCTTCAAATGTATCTCTAACCTAAATATGCTCCACTGCTGATTAACGACATGAACCTAACACAGAGATCAACTGTCATACCTACAAGTATGCAATATTCAAAGCTCCTAGAAGTGGAGTAAAATTGCAGCAGAAAAGAGAAAATACATATCATCAACGGCAGGCCTCATCTGACTCAAAGTCATACCTACAAGTATGCAACTTGAACTAACCGATCAGACCAATATTGCTACAGTAATAGAGGATAATAGTTTGCAAGCCCATCTATTGAAAGGCTTTACTGGACAGACCAAAAATGGATAAGCTATTTGAAAAAAACTAGAAAGAGAAGAAATAGAGCAAGAGAAAGAATGAATCTTAAGCCAAAGGAGAACCAATCCTTATGCACAACATGGCGTAAAAAACTCAATCTGACAAAGAAAATTATTCCCCAATGTTAAGTGAACAAGGCTTGGCAGTGAAAGACAATTGAGAGAAAACAGATTTGAATATGTAGAAGTACGTGACATCAAGACAAGAAAAACATGAGAAGTATGGAAGTATTTAGCATTCATCATCAGAAGATCATAATAAGGTCAGAACGATCACCATGGTGATTAGGTTTCCATCCTACACATTTTGACTAGTCACGTGTACCTAGACTCAGAATCACGGACATATACCCTTTGACCTTAGTTCTGTACGACAATTATGGTGACCATGTACAAAGAAAGTAAGCTCAGGTACCCTAAAACCAAAAAATTACCTGGAAGAAAAGCGCCATGTAAAGCTAGCTCCAGATTTCCATGTTCACTGGCAATTGGGTCATGGATGGTGATTAACTTTGTGCCATCAGGAAAGGTCCCTTCAACCTGAATGTAGAATCAGTAAGTGAGCTGATATTATCTAAGATAATCAAATTGAAAAGTGAGTGGCTTTACCTATTGATACAGAAAAGAAAGAAAATGGAAAGGAAAATAGAATGGGATTAAAAAAAAAAAAGGGAAACAGAAAGGCAGAAAGAATCAGCTTTAAATCTGATAACTCGAGGCAATAATAAGAAATAAGTTCAGATGAAAGAATTTTGTTCCTAAAACCGTAACATCCTAGAGGCCGTGATGCCATTATTTAGGCAAAAAGGGGCTTTATAGCGAAGCGATACACTTTGCGAATAATAAGATTATAAAGCAAAGGATACAATTATGGATGAAGCAGTTATATTAACAGTACCAACAACAAGAGGATTCAACATGTCCTGGCCATCGTCATATGTATTGATGATGCAAATCATTAGTTGCATATATCTGCAGCAAAACGACTGAAGAAGAAACATACCCCACAAGATCGATAATGTCAGTACCTGCACAGTATGCAAAAGATGTGGAACAGCTGGAAAAACTTGTCTCCTGTTAACAAAAAAAATTCAGATTCAGTTCCTTTAGTTGCCAATAAAAGCATGTTCACCAAGATCCTCAACAAAAAACATCGTTAAATTTTTAAATCAAAAATCTCCTCTTCTCCTTCCATATTGGTAGTAAGCTACTAGAAGACTTTAATGAATTTAGGGAACGTGAAATGTTAATCACAAACTATTGACTGACAATCTGACATCCAAGGCTAATCAAGAGGGAAACGACGAAGTAATATATGGCGGGTGACACGTGTCCTGAGGTACCAGCAGGAATGGCCCCAGCAATTCTCGCAGTTGGCATCAGCACTCAACCACTGACCAGAAAAGGCTCGGCACTAGCAGTGTCCGAAGGGAAAAAGCTATTGGCACAAAGTGTACAAGAGGCATACTCAGCACTTAAGAGTAAGGTAACAGCCAACACAAGGAGTCCGACCAGTAGAGACCTCGGCCAAGCTATCAGCTGAGACAGAGCATACCCTCTAAAAGTTATCTGAGTAGAGCTATCACAACTGTCAACCATTGGCGAGGCATGCAAATTGGATGATTACAACATGTCAAATCAGACAATCCCTGCCTCCCTGGAGTAGCTTGTGGCAGAACAAACCACTTTACCAAGGCTAGATTTGAAGATCTCCAAAAAGGACAATGATGATCGACCAGGGTTAGCTGAGTGGTAACCTTCCTCGGGATAAGGTCTCATCTTGGCCTATAAATAGAAGCAGCAAACCAACGGAGAGAGGGGACACACAAATCATTCAAAATGAGCTATAAATTCTCTCTCTCCCTCTCTCTCTCTCTCTCTCTCTCTCTCTACTTCCTTTAGCTACACTTAGCTTTCTAACCTGAGCTTGATTGAGTTAGATCAACCAAGTCATTTGCTCTGTTGCCTACTCAACCATCACAGGGCATTCCGGCCACACCCTGTTGGCCGGTTGCCTCTGACGGGTTCTTGTAGGCAAAAGAAACGATTGAAGAAGTTAAATGAAGCAGGGTCATAGTCCAAGTACCAGTCAGAGTATTCATCCCTCAACATATTATGGCACTAAAATAAGGCCCCCATACAAATGTTCTCTCGAAGCTAGAGTAGCTTGGGACATTTATGTGTTAAACTCAATTATCATCATTCTTTAGTAAATTTCTTGATAAGTATCCTTGTTCCCTTTTACATTAATATCAGTAAACCTCACAAAACCTAGAAGTTGATGTCAACGACACTCTAATTGGTGTCAGAATTTTGAGAACGCATACATGAGCAATCCATTGTCCTTTCATCTCTTATTTTGAAATAACAATGTTTTTGAGACATAATATGCTAGCTCTTCTTGTTCTTGGCAGAGTTTTTCAAACTCTCAACATCAAACATTATGGAACAAAGATGACTTTACGTTTGTTAATTCATTTCTAGAGTAAGATAAATTCATATCTCCATCTAGATGCAATATTCACATTATAAATTAATAGTCAATATTATTGCAGGATTGATAATAGTACTCACATGGATAAAAGGAGTTGTTTTTTTATGCACAATAAAGACCATACCTTCCTAACAACTGTTTCCCTAGGTCCATCAATTCTGCCACTGTCTTCTCACCATCACGAACAAATTCCAAAATCTACAAAATAGAACAAACACGCAAAGGTCATCAAAGTTCAAACATCCAGTTCCTGAACAGCATAGTTCAAGGGACATTTTGGATATTCCCTTGTGTATGCATTTTCAGAAATCACCTTCGTTAATCTCATACTCTCATGTCCGTAAAAGACATCAAGTTAACGTCAAAAGATTTAAGTCATGTTCATAATTGAATTCACGTCCATTTCAAAGAGACAGACGCTTACAATGAGTGCAAGTAAATCACCAATGTAACTAAAGCATGCAAAATAGTTGCTGCTCCCAAGTAAATTTTCAAAACCTGTGTTGCTAGAAGTGCCACAGCTTCAGTGTAATTGAGCCTCAGGCCGCGGGCAAGACGCTTCTGTGCAAGGTATCCAGCATCGTGTAGCATAAGCTTCTCAACCTCTCTCGGAGTCAGCTTCATTCTTCCGAATTCTCACTTCGAAGCAGCGGCGACTATGGCAAATCACAACCAATCATACAGTAAACACGAGGTGTAAGCAAAAGCTAGACCAATTACAGAAAGCATAGTCCTGACAACACCAAAACGTATTCATTTAGCTGCAAAACATGATCAATGATAATCGAAACAACTCCATGCTGAATCGGTACATGCGATACAAAGATCAAGAGTGTATTAATCGATTGGTACGCTTCACAGCTCGACGGATGAGAGACAGATCCATCGTGTTGCTGGGAGAGAGTGATTTTCCGATAGGGTGATGAAGATATTAGGGCATTTTATTGAAGAGAGGGAGGAGAGGCGAAGGTAATGGAGTCTTACCAGGGGAGCCGAAGTGAGAGATGAAGAGCAGTTGTACTGTACTGGGCTTGGCGCTGCTGTTTGATTCTGGTTTTTTGTGATTTAGTCACCTTTCATGGAGGGAGGAGGAAGTTGTAATTGTAAGTATCAAAATTATGATGGGATACTCGATTTTAGAATTTATCAAAATTAAAATGGAATACTAATTGGTATCCCGTTAACATGATTTTAAACCATATTAAACGTTTTTGACGAAATTCACGATATGAACCGACTGCATATTGAAGCCGTGTCCTATTGAAAACAAGAAGAAATTAACATTTTTTTTGGGTGTGCACACGCGCCCTCTTTCTGACATTATAGACACTCCTTTGGTGTGGTGTCTTCAGCATTAATTTTTACTAATTTAGTTTTTTTTTTTCATTTTTTTGATTTCTCTCGTCGAGCTGAACAATGTATTGTGAGAGTTTGATATGAATCTAATATAAATTTAGGGGGAATTTTTAGGCCGACCCAAAAATTTAGGCTCGGTCTTCATTTAGTCCTGTACAATTATTTGTATATTTTATTCCAACCTTACCCCTTCAAGCGCATCAGCGCACAGAACTAGAGAGCATCTAATATAGAAAAATTATCCAATGCTCCATGACCACTGGTGCACCATTAAAACATTGTTTAAATTTCAAAAAGTCATATCTTTTGTTGTAGATATTCATTTTTTAAAAAAATTATATTTTTGGAACCTACTCAACGATATCTACTAAACAAGATCCATATTGAATATGAAATTATGAAAGATTAAAAAAATACCATTTGCTATGAGAAAATTCTATGAGAACTGTTTCTATGAGAATTGTCTATGAGAACTATTTCTATGAGAACTGTCCCTATGAAAATTGTTTCGGACAAAAATACCCTTAGTTATGTGAACTGGTTATGCGAACTGTCAATGGCAAATCACAACCAATCATACAGTAAACACGAGGTGTAAGCAAAAGCTAGACCAATTAAAGAAAGCATAGTCCTGACAACACCAAAACGTATTCATTTAGCTGCAAAACATGATCAATGATAATCTAAACAACTCCATGCTGAATCGGTACATGCGATACAAAGATCAAGAGTGTATTAATCGATTGGTACGCTTCACAGCTCGACGGATGAGAGACAGATCCATCGTGTTGCTGGGAGAGAGTGATTTTCCGGTAGGGTGATGAAGATATTAGGGCATTTTATTGAAGAGAGGGAGGAGAGGCGAAGGTAATGGAGTCTTACCAGGGGAGCCGAAGTGAGAGATGAAGAGCAGTTGTACTGTACTGGGCTTGGCGCTGCTGTTTGATTCTGGTTTTTTGTGATTTAGTCACCTTTCATGGAGGGAGGAGGAAGTTGTAATTATAAGTATCAAAATTATGATGGGATACTCGATTTTAGAATTTATCAAAATTAAAATGGAATACTAATTGGTATCCCGTTAACATGATTTTAAACCATATTAAACGTTTTTGACGAAATTCACGATATGAACCGACCGCATATTGAAGCCGACCGCATATTGAAGCCATGTCCTATTGAAAACAAGAAGAAATTAACATTTTTTTTTGGGTGTGCACACGCGCCCTCTTTCTGACATTATAGACACTCCTTTGGTGTGGTGTCTTCAGCATTAATTTTTACTAATTTAGTTTTTTTTTTTTACTTTTTTGATTTCTCTCGTCGGGCTGAACAATATATTGTGAGAATTTGATATGAATCTAATATAAATTTAGAAAAAACAGTGAAAAAGATGGTGCTAAACAGACACCAAAAATTTGTTGGCCAAAAAACGAGATGTAATTATAGCAACTTTTTATTTATTTATTTTCTTTCATACAATTGTAGGTAAGATAAAAAGGGCAAATGTAGACTAATAAATCCACTATTTATATAAATCGCCAATGATTTTTTAAGTTTCTAAGGAAATTATTTGACCTTTTCATTTCATCCTGACAAGCATAGTCAGAAAGTGAAAAAGTAAAACCGAACTTGAAAAATTGTAGAAAACAAAATAATCTGAAAACTTTGTCCATTCTGAATTATTTTTGTGATTCATAAACTTTTCTTAATGCTTTATCATAATTTAGAATTCCTAAATTCACCTGTCGAGATGAATTTAAAAGTAAAATAAAATTGAGCTAAAACTGAAAAAAAAAAAAAAATTAGGCCAAATTATCTCTAAATAATATTTACTTGGGAAGACTATCACCTAGTTTGTATCATTTTTTCCTTTATTTTTTTTTTTATAGCTTCTTTCCCGGTTTTATTGCAAAGTATATCTTGTCCATACTTCATTGTTTTTATAGAGATATAAAAGAAAACCTACTAAAAATCAAATTCCAGATGCAAATTAGTGAAAAAAGATTCTGCCATTTTATAATTCTTGTCCTTTTCATTTAAAATGCAAAATAAGAACTTCAACTAGATATAGCATGCTAAAAAGAGCATGGTGCTTGGCTTTACAACCATTATTATTTATCCATGGTGCTTGCCTTTATAACCATTATTTATCCATTTGGAATAAAAAAAGAAAATTGTTAGTATTTGAGACATCAGCAATTTGATAGTCACGAGGTTGAGTCACTGAGCGTATCAGCATCAAGTTTATCTCTTTGATTCTTATTGAATTGCAAACCTACAATCGAGAAGGACAAGCCAATGAGAGAAAAGAAAGATGCAAAAAGAGCATCACCATTAAATAACATTATCAACTGATGTCACCAAAACCAAAACCAAATGCACAGTTTGCATTATTTTTCTCCAGCTACAATGAACCAGCAATGTCGGATAAAAAAAAAAAAAAAATACAATGAACCAGCAATGCTACGACAAAGGCGTTAGTCAGTACACATATCCAAACACAAATATAGCCCGACGGATCCATGTGGGTCTCACACAGTAACATAGGGCTCACACAAATCAGACAGTTTCGAATTCATCTGTGTCCGGATCTGTTTGCACAAACATACGAGTCTGTAGCATTCGACAATGAATATGGAAATGAGACATGAATAGCAGCAGCTCCAACATTGCCATGGTTCTTCAAGTTTTGGGCAACCACCATCCCACTGCTACACATCTCACTTCCTCTCTCTGGATATGTATAACATAAACAAATAATATATGCGAGCGCACGCGTGTTACATCTGCCCATGCTATTTCTATACATATGTGGAAGGGGTTGGTGGGTGTTTTGTAAGGCCTGTGCAGGGCTTACATCACTCACAGATGTTAAAAAACTGAATGGATATACAGAGCACGGGTGATGATGCCCTGAGCTCCTTCTCATTATCGTCACCTGCGGCTGGAAAATAGTGTACAGGGAAGCACAAAAGAAATAGATTTGCACACAAATATTTAACGAATCATGATTCATGAACCAGTACAAAAGATTGTGAACTGCAATCATAAGCAATGGCCGAACATCGTATCGTAGGGCTATGAGAAAAATAAATACTAAAAATAACATCCAGAAAAATCATTTCGACAAAAAATCATCTTGTCACCAGATAAAATTTGTTTCAGCGATATAACTTAGTGGGCCCCCTCAAAAAATGCCAATGGAAATTCCCTAACATCAGGGTCAGATTTATTCTACAACAGCTATGAATTGTGCCTCAGGAACTCCAATGTTGGAGCCCAGTTTCAAATATGAAAATGGCGGAAAACCGACAATGTATCGGATTTCCACATTGGTGCAAATACCACATTGGTGTTTGTCCAAAAAAGACAAAAAGAAAAAAGTAGTGAAAGAGAAGCCTATCGCGCCTCTCATGTATCAGGATAGAACCTTCTGAACCTCCACAGTGACCTCTTTTGGGGCTTTCTCTGCATGCAGTTGTGCAACAGCACCCTTCTTGGAGTAATAGTCAATAACCTGCAATTCAAAAGTATATAAAACATAGGTAGAACAAGGAAACTTCACCAGAACATATACAAAAAGTAGCACAAGAAATAAACTTCGTCTGTAAGCTTGACATTCCATGAAATTTGGATATTCATGCATACAAGAACCATGTTAAGATGTATCGCTAAACTGTTTTTATGCAGATAAATTATAGACACAGAGTCACTTCCAAATAAAAGCCATGTATGCTCTGTCCACACAGGTCAATTTCAAAGTTTGGCTTCCAAGACTCTTATTAGATGTAAGCAAAAAATTCTAGCATCCATAATGTCACAATCCTGCAAACTTAGGTTACTTCCCCGTAAAAGAAGGTTATCTTCGATGGAACATAAGGAATACAATTGCCAGTGGGAATTGATGAATATCATCAATGTATCACATGTTGGGCTTGCGGACTAAAAGGGATATAAAGAGCCTAAAAGTATGTTGACCCAGCGAGCCCGCGAATCAACGAACACATGTTGGCCCAACAAGCCTATCGAATATATCGGCGTGCGGAAGATTACAAATCAGTTGAACCATGTAGGCCTGCAATTCGCTGGGCCTATAAATCAAATATTGGTTTAAACCATGTAGGCCCGCATTTTGCAGGGCCTACAAACCAAATATGGGTTAACGTAGTCTCAAATCAAATAAAACGTAGAGCCCAAGAAAATACTTCTGTGCAAGCAGAAGAATATTCCCAGGTGAATGCCATCTGATGCAACCAACATTCAAAATTTGAAGAGGCTGAGAAGATATGATAGCATCCTATCCTCTGGCAACAACTATTCAAATTCAAAGGGATTATTTGGTGGCCAAGCATCTGTTGATGAAGGAAGCTCCTATAAATATGAGGTCCGTCATCAAAGGAAGGGGACCTCAATCTCAGATCAGACCTAACATCTCTCATCGACCCCAAGATCTCAGACCTCAGATCTCATACTTCATCTCTCAACTCTTCACCATCACACTTCTTTTCCTGCAACGTCAGAAAGTATATAAAACATAGGTAGAACAAGGATATACCATTCAAGCAAGAACCACTACAATCTACAACCACCAAGCAGCCTACTCGCTCACTACCACCTGCAATCTTCAGCAACTTCGAAGATCTGTAAGCGTAAGCATATCCAGTGATATTGGTAATAGGGTTCCAATGCCTACTAATGTAACCATATCAAGATGTATCGCTAAACTGTTTTTATGTAGATACAAGTTTTAAGATCCCAGAGTCACTTCCAAAATTAAATTATTCCAGTCTATTTCCTGTTCTTTATTTTTCATTAATCGGAGGTTTTACTTTTGTAGTATGTAATTAACGATTTGAAATCCAAATCGGAAATAGGAGCCTGCATATGAAAAAAACAACACTGTTTGCTTGAACAGTGGATATTTGAGATATGGATTTCGAAGCGTGGGTAAATTCTACGGTTCAAAATTTATGTCTACAGTTATCTTCAATGGAACATAAGGAATACAATTGCCAGTGTGCATGAGAATATCTCTCAGAATGTATGCCAAAGCCAAACACAGTGCACAAGTCTCCATTTAAAACAGGTCTAGGACATGTGCTGGAAGTGATTTCCAAAGCACAAGTCATTCATCTGAAAAGCTAAATGCCTGAAATTGCAGGCACAAAACATGATTATCACCTAACGTTTGCAAAAATCCCAATGACATGATTAGCACTGCCACATTACAATGTAGGGGAATACAGTTTTTGACATGATTAATGAAAAAGGAAAAACTTTCTAAAAGGCACAATTTCGTAGATCAAATTTCTAGTTATCAAGCCAAAACCCATCGCATGAATAAACAAAAGATTGATGGATAGTCACTTTCTAATTTCTATGGTCATTCTTTGACAAAAGAAAAGATAAACCAAAATTGAACAGTTTGATCTTGAAGGAAAACAAGTTGTGCCAGTGCAAGAAGATAGTCGGGAGTCTTGGAGCAATGTGAAATATTCAACTATAGCACACATTGTGGGAAAAAACAAGGATGGATTGAATGACAAGAACAGCGGGGAAAATAGAACTTTGAGAGCTCTTGATGTCAGAAGCATAATAGGAACCTCACAACCCAACCCTCTTGGAAAGCTATTGCCTCACTGTGACCAATAAGATATAAGCACAACATTGACAATCAACACTCACGACTCAACAACAAATATTGAAACTTTGCGCAACAAAGTCGCTCACCGGTTCAGTTTGCCTGTGAAATGCCTCCAGCCTTGACTTCAGAACTTCTGCAGTATCATCTTTTCGCTGAATCAAGGGCTCTCCAGTTACCTTCAGTCAAAAAGAAGAGATACCCTGATTGAATAAGAAAAAACATGTTCCTACAATTTTCTGCTAAAACACTTTCTTGAATGCATATAATTGTAGAAACATTGAATCCAACCCAAACACTTAAACTATTAGGTGGAGAGGTCAAAACATTATAATAAGCGATCAGTCATTCCATTTTCAACAAATGTGGGACTTAATTTATGTAATACTCCCCCTCACGTGCAACCGCTTTGGATGTCTGTTAAATGTAGTCTCTTTTTGAGTCTATCATCATGCAACCTTTTTGCTGGGTCTGTCTGTGTGGATGGTTTACTTTTAAAATGTGAGATGCAATGAGCTTCGCTCTGATACTAAATAGAAACTTTGTATCCGATTCAAAAGCTTTAAGTAATAAGGTGGAGAGATCCTGACATTATATTAAGTAGTCACCCATTCCATACCTAACCAGTGTGTAACTTATTCTAGCTCACAATAATATGCAGAAATTGCGTAAACTCTCTGAGAAGCACAGATACACAACGACATGCACATGCGGATTCATTATTTGTGTAAAAAGTAGGACATGGACAGGTTGAGGATACATTAAGTTATCTGTATTCAACTGTGAACTGAATAGTTATGAATATATATATATATATATATATATATATATATATATATATATATATATATATATATATATATATATGACAATAAGTTTGCGTCCCAATTACATAATCATGGAATACATCAACCGATGTAGAATCTAGATGGACTCAAGAAGTCCTTGAAAATTACCGTATGGTCATGGCTAGGAAATGGTACTCATGGTATTGTTACCTTCATATAGTTTCTCCTTCTTGTATATCGATGCACGTTGCATATAAATTGCAAATTGTAAGATGATAAGATCCTAAGAAGAACAAAGAGTAATAAACTCTATTAGTTTAATTAATTAATTATTACCATACCTTATCTCACAACTAAAGTTGTAAGTGTACATAATTACAACAAACATTTTATCCCCCTCCTTACTGATTCATTACCATATACTTTGCATTTCTCTACAAAATTTAACTGATGCTTAAATAAGATTAGCCTTGAAAATAATATTTGTCATCATTTAATATACTGATTACCAATTCCCAATTTTTGATAATCACATGTTAGCAAGTCTAAGAAAAGTTGGACACAAAACAAAAAGAGTGTTGCACACGTGTCCGAATTACGATTTTTCTTTCTAACTATAGAAACGAAAAAAAGAATCTCGGACAAGTGTTGAAGAAGTGTCAGTGTCGGACACGTGCCAAGGGCACGTGTCGGACAAGGATACATCTCCTCCTTTCGAAGTTTCTGTGTTTCTTTGGCGTCAAGTGTTCTGCAAGTTACTAATATACCTAGGTGATAGAAACAGAAATAATGCCCAGTTGGAACTTGGTACCGACTAATGGGTGTCTGGAAAGGGGAATGTTGAGGACAAGCCTAACCTTTGGCAATAATACACTAACATGCCTCGGTGATGAAACACAAAAACCACCAAAGCCCTTAGTAGTACATGCAGTATATTTTTCCTGGGTGCAGAAGAAAGTCCTGATATCAAAGCTCTTAGACGTGGTTTATACAAATGCGTATTATAAACACCAAAGAGCATTTACAAGTGACTGTTACTTTCAAATCACAATGGTTTACAAAGGTAGCCAATCAGGTCCCAAGGGTCCACTATACAGTGCACACCATAAACTGCCAATACTTACAGATTTGCTTCTTTTTGTCATTTTTTAGTTCCCTTAATTTAACAGCTCTTCTCAGTGGGAAAATCATATAAATGAGTTTGCATCTAATTTCGGACAAGATTAATTTAGTGGGAGGCTTGGAGAATGTTCTTTCAGAAATAGTTCCTCCCATCATTCTTAATCAATCTCAAAGTTTATTTGTTGATTACCAGTGCTTAAGCTTTATGGAATTTAGGGATTCACTCCTTCATGCAACAACAGAAGGTAAACATAAACTTTCACATCTTAGTTTTTGGTACAGGGAATGTTTGATTGCTTTAGATCAAGGGTATGTAGAGTAAAATTACATATACATATTTCCATTCCAATATAACTCATCAATTCATGACTGGAAAAAATTAAAGGTATTTAAAAAACCATTTGAGGGCATCTTACATCATCAACACCAGGGACTTTGGGAGGTGCAAATTTTGTGTGGTAGCTCCGACCGCTAGAAGGATGAATCCAACGACCTGTAATCCTCTCCTCCAAGATGGCATCATCAACTGCAAAGTTAAGCACCTTATCAATTTTTGCTCCTTGCTTCAGAAGCATTCCATCAAGCTGTACAATATAATGAAAAAGGGCATGATTAGAAGTCAACACAAAAGATTGGAGAGAGTTAAAAGGCGTCATTGACTTAATAATTTAACCTTCTCTGCCTGAACAACAGTCCTTGGAAATCCATCAAGAATGAAACCTTTTTGGCATGATGGTTTCTTCATTGCTTCATCAATTATCCCAACAACCAAATCATCAGAAACAAGTTCTCCCTATAGAACCCCACATATCAACCCACTTGATTAGTGACAAACAAGACACTCCAAGATAGAGTAGAACAAAGGTACAACCAATCTGATTCAACTAGGGAAGCCTCAAAATGCACTTGCCTTTTCCATGGCTTCCTTAGCCTTAATGCCAAGTGGAGTTTTAGCAGCAACAGCAGCTCTCAGCATATCACCAGTGGCCAAGTGGCACAAGCAATACTCATCCTTAATGATGGGTGACTGTGTCCCTTTTCCCGATCCAGGCGGACCTGCCATTCACCCATTACCTCATTAGGATGCACATCGTGAGTCACCCACCATCCTCAAAAAGGAAATACAGACAATTACAGAGGCGATAAAGTAATTAAAATTAACTAAGCTTGTTTTTCCCTCGAGACCTTCACGGACAACTTGACTGCACAACGCTGGTGCCATTCATTGGCATTTTCATGCTTAACTTCATAAGTTTTTTACATTAAGAGAGGCCAAGAGTCCAAGCACATTGTTACGCACTAACATCACAACAAATTGCGGCTGGCTAGATATAGTTCTCTCTTCCCTTCAAAAACCAAGATGGCACAATTTAACTGCCCATTCATTACTTTAAAAACAGAAGCTCATAGAGTACAACCGCATACAGTAAAGGTTAAAAACAAAAGTATTTCAGTAAGAATTCCATCAAACAAAGGTTAAACAAGGAAATGAAGATATCCTCCATAAATCGTACTAATGCTATTTAAAATATACTTTCCCAAATTTGGGTGGAGGGGCACCGGCCCCCCACTGTGTCTGTGCCTATGTTAGGTTTATACTAGATAATGCATCCAATTGGAAACAAGGGGCTGTAATTTTCAATTCTTCTACAGGTTTGGCTGGAAGATTATGACTAATGAAATATCAATCCACTTGAAGTAAACGAAAAAAAGCAAAACCCTTTTATCATACCCACAAAACGCAAGCTTAGGACCCTTTGCAGATTTATTAAGCAACCCATCAGCTGAAAATCACATATATCAAATGTTTGACCGTTTATACGAAACGAAATTATATATATACAGAGAGAGAGAGAGAGAGAGAGAGAGAGAGAGAGAGAGAGAGAGACCAACGAGAATGAGGCGCTTATCAGGCTTGGAGGAGCACTTCATGCGTCGGAGGAGTTCGGTCATGATGTCCAGCGAGTGTACATCTTCCAAAGCTACTGCTGAGCTCGCCATTTCCTTATTCGAGTAAGATTCTCTCTCTCAAAAACTCAATCTTGTTTGATCTCTTTCTCCCTCTGGTTATGGTTAAGGATACAGGGTTAGGTGTACCGACCTATAGAGATACTTGTTTTGTATCTATGCATTTAATTGGTTCATTGTAGTTGGGGTGGTGTAGGTAGCCTATGGTGAATGGGCGCTCTGAATACAGAGACGGTCGGCAAGAGTTCAACTTCTGAGAAACCAAGGAGATATCGGATTTTTCATATTTACCGTCTACTGCGTTCTCTTGCACTTAATCCAAACTCAACTTAAATTTGAAAATTTTATTTTTATTTGAATTTTTTTTGCCTGTGTTAGTTTTACGTCAAACTTTTGTGGGTAATTGATTCGTCTCGACGAGAGGAATCGGAAAAATAAATTTTTTTTTTACTTTTACCCAAGTATTTTGAGAAATAACCAATTTTTAGAGCGAAAATGTCTTCTCAAAATTCTTAGGTAAAAGTGTCAAAATTTTACTTTTCCGATTAATAACCCACAAAAGTTTGGGACAAAACTAACAAATATGAAAAAAAATTCAAAAAAGGACAAAATTTTCATATTTAAGTTAAGTCCAAGAGAATGTAGTATTTTGTTACTCCCTCCGTCCCCTTTTTAAAGTCCATTATTTCATTTTGGACTGTCCCTTAATAAGTGTCCATTTTGTAAAGTTAGTGAGTAAAAGTTGGTACATTTTTCATTTTGTCCCTGAAAGTAGATTTCATTTTGAAAAGTTAGTGAGTAAAAATGTAATGATTATGTCTCTATAGAGGGTAAATAGGAAAAGTGGAGATAAAAGTTGACGTGAAAAATGTAATGATGATATTTTCTTAATAAGTTGGAGTTACGAAACGGGGTCATTTAAAAATGAACGGAGGGAGTATTTCTTCTGGGGAGTGATTTTGCCACTCTATTTTTTTGTTAATACCACTCCTCTTTGTATCTTTATTAAATGATTTGTTTTGTGAAAAAATGAGAGTGACATTAATAAAAAGGGGAGTGTCAAAATCATTTCCCTGTTTTTTATACTCCATTATGAAAATGTTGAGGTAGTAAATATTTCTCCCTTTTATGTTACGTCATGCTCAAGTTTTTTTTTCCCTTTTTTCTACCAAACGATTGGATGTAGGAGTATAAGGTGCCGTGCCGCTTTCTTTTTAAACTTTCTTTTTTAAAAGGAAGACATTTTTAAGCTTAAATATAATGAAAATAAAAAATAAAATTTTAATTTTTTTTGCACTGTTTAAAAGACCTCAATGAAATCTATCAAACAAAATCCATATTGGTAGAAAAATTATTTGCATAAACACATAATTTTTAAGCTTAAAATTATCTTCCTTTTCTAAAAGTTCTTTTTTTAGGAAACTGAAACGGGCATTAAGTTAGATTCTTACAAAGGCAAATCTCTTGTACATAAGAATTGAATCCTAGATCTCACGTCTCATATGAACGCTACACCACGATTGAGCCCACATTGTTTGCCATGCTCCTTTTATCCAAGACAGGACCATATTGAAGATGCATCCTACCTCACTTGATAGACCAGTTAATGAGCTCTTCATTTTGTGAGGATTCAAACTTCACCCCATTTCTTTTTCCCCTAGAATAGTATAGATTATGTTTTTATTGGTTCACAAAAGAAAAAAAGAATTCCAAGGAAAATATATATTTCTATTTCTTAGTTGATATAGGACAAGATTTACTTAGAAGTTCCTAGAATTGTAAGTTTCTACTAATGTGACTTCGACTGAGAATATTTTGTTTGCGTTAGATAAGGGAAATTTTTCAAAAAGCTTCGGAACTTTCAAGAACTTTTAAAAAAATACCTAAATTTTAACTAATGACCAAAAAAACACCTAAGCTTACAATTTTGTTAACAATACAGCCCTCGCCATCCAATTCCAATTGTAATGTATGGAGCCAACGGAAGGCGTTAACCTTCTTCCTTTTTAAACTTTGTACTTAAATTTTTTTAACTCTTTTTTAATTAATAAATAACTATGTAATAAAGTTTTTTTCAATTACTATTTATTAAAAATTACTTTAACCCCATTTTTTTACTTTTAAATTTTACATTTTTCCCCTCTCTCTTTATTTTTTTTTTCCTTCAAAAATTTGACCCCGCACCACCCATCAACACCACAACCAACCGCCAAAGCTACAGCCCCAATTTTAAAATTACTTTTAACCTGCATTTTTTAACCTTTTTTTTACTTTCAAAAATTACTTTTAACTCTTTATTTTTTTTAGTAATAAATAAATATGCAATAAAAATTTTTTTCTTCCTATTTATGAAAATTTACTTTAACCCCATTTTTTACTATTTAAAAAAATAACTTCAACCCCCATTTTTTACATTAAAACACACACACACACACACACACACACACACACTCTCTCTCTCTCTCTCTCTCTCTCTCTCTCTCTCTCTCTCTCTCTCTCTCTCTCATACAACTGAAACTCTCTATTTCTTCTCTACATTATTTAGGGTTTGAATTTTGGGGAAATTTGAAATTCCTCTTTTTTTTTTTTTTTTTGTTGGTTCTGGGATTAATTGGTGGTGTGTTGTCACGCCCCAAATCCGGGAGCATGACCGGGCATGAACCATGAAGCAACCATGGAACACGAAGCCTAATTAAAAATATTTTTAGTAGCTTAAACAAATAAAGTAAAAAAAATTGAATATTTTACTAAAGCAAATATGCAAACCCAAAACCAATATTTTTGTTAAGCAAATGACACGATATCCGATATTCTCCAACTCCAAATTCCACTATGAACTGCCAATAAATAAAAGTGCGGAAGCTTTTTGATAATAGAAAAGAAATAAAAATGTAGACGTCCTAGAGGTCTAAACTAAAGGTCCCGACAATACCGCAGAGTCCACTACAATGCCCCATGCACTAACCTTAAAAAAAATGTGGAATAAATCTGTCAGCTGACGAGCTTAGTGAGTAGTTAAGCATGCTGAGGGTGATAATACAAAGTGGCATACTTTTGAACGAACGATAATGAGGGTTCCTAAGAAATGGTGTCAAATTAAGGAAGGTCGAAGGTTCAACGAATAATACCAACAAACTAACGAAGTCAATGGCTCAACAAATAGTATCCACAAGACGACTAACAGATTAATGAATAATATGAACAATAATCGAATCACCACAATAATTATACCAAACAAAGAGTCCAATAATATCCAAAGATGAATAATGAAAAACGGGAGTCTAAACCAAAGTGGGAACCATAATTACCAATTACCAATTATCAACTGCCAAATATTTTCTCAGGGCTTAGCCTGTTGGATCCAATATCGTACTTAGACTCACCACAGGATGGCGCCTGGGACCTTTTCCCTAAGCCGATCCGGAATAGGGTCACAGGGTATTTCACAAGTCTTTTCCCTATCCGTTGAGCACTAGAGTCACAGGGTATTTCACAAGTTTTTTTCCTAGCGGCCAAAGTCACCACGATATCTCACGGGTCTTTTCCTTGGACTTTAATAAATATAAACATAGTCCATGGTCCCAAACACAAATAGAAAAACGGCGAGCCGGAGGCATCTGCACCAGAATTATTCCCCATGCCGTTGTAGAGTCACAATAATATTATGGAGTCAACGAATCGATGACAGTAAAAGTAAGGGCAATCGATCAATCACAAATATTCTCAATCAACCTTGTATGCCAAAGGGTACGTCAATTGTCAATATTTATGAGAGCAACAAATAAGAATAATAATTATCGGATCACAACGAATAAAGAATTGTCAAGAATAGATTGGCTCAAGAGGATTCCAAAAGAAGGGATTACATGCTTAACCACTCACCTCGATTGATTCAATAAATCGCAAAATGTAATATTTGAGTACTCGGCTAGTCTGGATAAAAAGAATAAAAGTACTAAAATCAGTTTAATGAAAAATTACTAATATGCATATGAACTCTCCTGATCTAAACTCTACGCTTTCACAGCCACGAACTTAATTTCCCAATTACAATACCACCATCTCTTCTCACAATCACACACGGCACATACACAGCCACCACACATGCACGCACCTCTCTCTGATCTCCACCAACAAAACTCCAATTCTAATGAATGATGAGGAAAGCCATAAGGGTAATAGAATAAAATACTATATAAGAGGAGTGATCAAAGTCTTACCCAAGGACGAAACTTCTTGGTGGAATTTCCTAATGCCGCCAACAACTCGACACTACTGATCTCTCCCGAACCCGCAGCCTAACTCTCTCTCTCTTTTTGCCGCTAGAAGTATTAACGCTAGGTTTCTCTTAACGTTGAAATAATAAACTTCTTGGTGGAGTACCCAAGTTCTCAATATTTATGAAAGAATAATGGGCCCTCTCTTCATTAATTAAATACACTCGATCTCAAGAACGGGCCCAACCTGAGTTCTAAAAATAAGTCTGACCCAATCTAAGCGGCCCAATGATATAACACATACACGTACACAAAAAAAAGATGTTATTCGAGTTATTTTTATTCGAAGAAGTTTGAAAAATAAAAATAAAATACTTGAATTATTTGTGTTAAAAAAATATAATTTTTTTAAACTGAAAAAGTGGAATGTCACAATGTAGTCGAATTGAGAGAGAGAGAGAGAGAGAGAGAGAGAGAGAGAGAGAGAGAGAGAGAGAGAGAGAGAGAGAGAGAGAGAGAGATGTAAAATTTGAAAGTTTTAAAAAAAAAGTGGGGTTAAAGTAGTTTTCGTAAATAGTTAAAAAAACGGGGGTGAAAGTAAATTTTAAAAATAGTGAGAAAAACGAACCTTATTGCATATTTTTTTTATTACAAAAGAAAGAGTTAAAAGTATAAAGTAAAAAAAAAAAAAGAAAGTTAAAAAAAAGTAGGTTAAAAGTAATTTTGAAATTA
Source organism: Rhododendron simsii (assembly GCA_014282245.1). NCBI lineage: Eukaryota > Viridiplantae > Streptophyta > Magnoliopsida > Ericales > Ericaceae > Rhododendron > Rhododendron simsii. The sequence continues at coordinate 16,913,655 of CM024964.1, read as the reverse complement.
GGGCTAAAGCTTTGCGGGTTGGTTGTGGTGTTGATTGATGGTTGGTTGTGGTGTAGCGTTAAATTTCTGGAAAAAGGGGGGGTGGGGTTGTTAAATTTGAAAATAAAAAATGGGGTTAAAGTAATTTTTAATAAATAGTAATAAAAAAAACCTTTTTTGTTACATCCATTCGTTACAAATTGACGGAATTGGACGGTGGAGGCTTTATTCAGTGGCAGAGGGAGCATGGGATGAGCTGGGGCACGCACCCGCACACAATGTTTTAAAAATTTATGTATACTTTGTATTTTGTCTAGTTAATTGTATTTCATAAATTTACTTTTAATTTTTCTAAGACATGTCGAATATCATTTCATTCTCAATTTTTTGTTTCACATATTTGAACATTGTCATTATGCTGGCGCAATTAGATGTCTAATGTGAAAAATAGCAGTCACTTACTAATTGGAACTCTCTAATGTAGAATGTCCAAAATTCAAAAATGTCTAAACCATGGGTTATACATTTTATACTTTAGCAATTATAACAATGTGAGCAATATTGCTAAATATTGTATAGTGAATTGCTCTTAGACTTGATACGCTGAGACAATTCAAGCAATTCGATTGTTTTTATATTCTTTATAATTTACTATATTAATAAATATGTTAGGTTTTTTATATTCTATATTAGCACAAACGTTTAACGTTGCTTAGTATGAAATTTTTTGGTTGAAATGTGTTTAAAAGGTGCCCCCACTTACATAGATTTATGGCTACGTCACTGGCTTTACTGTTAGAGTAAATTACAGTAAACCCCCCTCAACTAACCCAAATTTTCACTTAACCCCCTCCGACTACAAAACCCAACAGTGTGCACCTCTAACTATCCAGAATTGACACTTAACACCCTTTTGTTAGGTCTCAGTAGGAAAAATGCACCGACGGCCGTCTCTGGCCACCGGGCGGCCGATCCGAGCCGTCCAAAAATTTTTTAAAAAAAAACCGAGTGGGCTAGTGCGGGAATCAATGGCATCCGTCGTGCGTAGGTGCTCGATCCAAACACCCCAAGAATTTAAATGGGGTGTTTAGATCGAGCACCTACGCACGTCGGATGCCGTTGATTCCCACGCAAGCCCACTCGGTTTTTTTTTTAAAAATTTTTGGACGGCTCGGATCGGCCGTCCGGTGGCCGGAGACGGCCGTCGGTGCATTTTTCCTACGGAGACCTAACAAAAGGGTGTTAAGTGTCAATTCTGGATAGTTAGAGGGTGCACACTGTTGAGTTTTGTAGTCGGAGGGGGTTAAGTGAAAATTTGGATTAGTTGAGGGGGGTTTACTGTAATTTACTCTTACTGTTATCGAAATGGTAAGTTCATGTGTATTTTTTTGTCATTAGTTAAAGTCCAAATGTATTTTTTGTAAAGTTCCTAAAAGTTTAGGGACCTTTTAATAATTTTTCCTTTAGACAGTTATGTTTCCTTATTCAAACTGGGGTTTCGATCTACTTTACTGGGTTTCTCGGTTTACAAGATTTAGGAATTTGGAGTTCCTACTTCCTAGTACTACCGGTCATGGATAAGGTTGTCTTGTTGATCTCTTGTTAAATGAAAATTGGTTATGTTTGGTAACATTGTCACTTTGCTGTTTCATATTTTCGATTTGCTGAAATCAGTTTTGGGTAAATTTCACTGACCTCCCCTGAGGTTTCTGACAATGACAAGAGCCTCTCCTCAGGTTTAAAAAATGACAATGACCTCCCTTGTCAGAGTTGTTTGCCTAACAGAGTTAATTGACGGTGTCCTTTTACCATTTTGCCCTTACATTTAACTGAAGTAGTAATTTGCGACAAAGTCAACACTTGGAAATCTCCAACCACTTTCCGAAAATCCTCACTGTCTTCATGTATATATGTATGGGCATACATATAAAGCTATATTTATGTCATTTTGTCCTTATATATTTTTTAATATATAAGCGGTCTCAAAATAATTAAGTGCTCAAATTTATAATCCGTTTGAACCGGTGTGAAGATATTATTATGATCGTATTATTCTAAAGGGTCATAATTAAATTTTATCTCTAAAACTTTCATAATTAAATTTCTGCTCTGTAGGGTCCAATATAAAGAGCAGAAACTTAATTATGAGAGCCCTAGAGACAAAATTTAATTATGACCCTTTAGAATAACAACAATGTTACACACATAACAATTCAAACACAACACCAAACACAACCTCGCACATACATGTGGGACCCACACACACTACTATGTGTGGGTCCCATATGTATGTGAGATGTTGATTGCGCCCCTTTCGGTAGTCGTTGAAGTTTACCAAACGGCCGTCAAATTAAATTATTTATTAACCGGACTACAACTAAAGATTTGCATAGTATAGTAAGGAAGTCCGAGTCGATCCACAGGGAACTCGAATATAGCTTAATCGGATTGTAGCTTGTAAGGGTTTTCGGCGTTAAGACGGCCAACTTTTGGTTTTCCTTTGCAAGGTGGAAAATGCTCTAATGAAAATGACTAGAAAATGAGTTTTAACTAAGAATTAAAAGCGGCAAGGCATAGAAGTTCATAACACCCGTAACTTAAGCCAATCAACTTTTCTCAACGAAAACACGGTTGAATCACAAGGCATAGGTTATCAACCGGAAGGTTTAGCGGTGAAAATGGTTAGACTTGATATAGAGTTTGAATAACAAGCTAAACACAAGGCGTGACATCGCTCCGAAACCATGTGAGCGAGCACATGATCACCGGAGATTAACAACGCCAAGACTTGAATTCAAACTAAATATCAAGGTCAAGAACTAGAAGCATAGTTTGGAAAGCGAGCAAGTTCTTTGGTTCTTTCGGCAAACACGAGGCGAGACATAGCTCACGGAACCATATGAGCTAGCATATGATCACCGGAGGTTAACATCGACAAGTTTTGTTACATAAAAGGCGAACCACGCACATTTCCAAACCAAACCTCAAGTCTTATGTTGAGAAAGGCAAGATTAACCGAAGTCACAAGGTGTTATTCACCCCATGGCCGAGCCTAAACGACTACTCACACATAATGAAAAGACTAGAAAGCTTGCTTAAGGAAGAAAACATGATTAACCGATAGAAATGAAAATAAACTTGAAATTAGTGAAGATCTAAACCGTAGCTACAACATTAATAAATGAGAAATTAACATAAGACAAATACTTACTTGAGTTCTTAAGGAAATACACTAAGAAAGCTTGAGAACATCAATGGAGTCCTAGGAAGAAAAAGATTTAAAGCTAGGCCTAAAAAGACTAGAAATGGCCATCCTTTCTATAAAAGGCATACAAGCCTATTTATAGGGCTCTAAAGTTAAGTTACAAAGGACCAAAAAGTCCCCCAAAATATCCCAAAAATACTCCATAAGTGAAAACTTTCCATAAATGGAAAGTTGAAAAGGCTAACAAAAATCTGCAGATTTTCCCACCCAGTACCGGTACTGGGAATTCCCAGTACCGGTACCCGCTTCAACGGGCTGGAAAATTGATCTCTGGACACCCGGTACCGGTACTGGGAATTTCCAGTACCGGTACCCGCTTTACAGCTTTTTTGGGCAAATTTTGCAGGCTCGCTCCGGACACTCCCGAACTCGGATTTAGGCGTTCTTTGGACCGTTGAAAAGCTCATTGAGTCTACTTTCTAACCCAAGTGGTTTGGATTAAAAGTAGTTTGTACATCAAAAGTTTTGATGATTCTACCTTCAGCTCTTCGAAAGATGAGTAGCTTTGGTAAAATTCTCACTTCTCCTCCAATTCCCTTGACCTTTGGGCGACCCGAGCAACCTCCAAACCATCTCTTCATGACTCTTCGGGCACCACAATGTAGTGGCACGTGGCGTTGAGTACTTGGTTGCACCCGAAGCATTCCTTGGCATTCAAACGCGCCTTATTTATACGAATTACCTGAAATACACAAAAACCTACCTTACGTGCAATATCACTATAAAACGACAACATATATGTACAAACACAGCATACTAGTGGACTAAAGCACCAAGAATATGCATTATTGGGTGCTTATCAGATGTTGTGTAAGAGATTGTGTTTGAATTGTGAATATTATTTTTGTTAGAATAATATGGCCGGCAAAATAACATCTTCACACCGAATCAAACATATTAAAAATTGAAGCAATTCTTTTTTAACTTTTTTTAATATATAATGCAGTTTAAAAAAATTAAGTGCTCTAATTTTTAATTTGTTTGAATCGATGCGAAGATATTATTATTCTGATCATATTATTCTAAAGAGTCATAGTTAAATTTTGTCTATAGGGCTTTCATAATTAAGTTTATGCTCCATAGGATCTCAAATAAAGAGCAAAAACTTAATTATAAGAGTCATAAAGACAAAATTTAATTATGACCCTTTAGAATAATATATGGTCGGCAAAATAACATCTTCGCATCGATTCAAGCGAATTGAAAATTGGAGCATTTAATTTTTTTGAGACCATTTATATATTAAAAAAATATGGTTCCTTTGATTTCAAAATGATCATAATATATATGAGGAAAGAAATTAATTCAAGTTAAACTGTCAGGCCAAATCAACCCTTGATTCCATAGTCTACTGACTGTGAAATGGAACGACAAGATTAAAATAGATGGCGAGGGAAAAATAGACAACTCATCACTATTTTTGGCTGACCTCATTTAGTTACCTCACACTTAGTAACGGTAGGGTAACGTTTTGTGGAATCTGTAACCCAAATACAAATCTCAGGGGAGGTTATTGTCATTTTTAAAACCTAAGGGGAGGTTGTTGTCATTGTCAGAAACCTCAGGGGAGGTCAGTGAAATTTGCCCATCAGTTTTTACTTTTCCTAAAAAAAAGTGAAAGAGGAAAACATGTTTGTGTCAACCTGTTTTCAAAAAAAAAAAATTCATTTTCAAAAACCAGTTTTTACTTTTTCGAAAATGGTCTCTCTTGCAAATTTCTCTACTAGTTCCTAAACGATACAGGGGAGAGAGAATCATCCTAGCCTTTACAATCACGTTAGAAACAAACTCTATTCTTGATATATATTCTGAAAGAAAGGGCCAAGTAGATAGACCAGGCAGAGCCGGCTTAGAGGGGAAGCGAAGAAGCCGTCGCTTCCGGCCATCAATTTTTTAGCCCGAAGAGGGCTCCAAAAAATACAATTTTTTAGTTTTAAATAATAAGAAATTTCAATTGCCTTGCTTTGAGTAACATCTTCTTGTGCTACAATCAACTATTCTTAACGCTATGATTTTTGAACTACTACAATTCTCATGGAAATCAAACACAAGTATTTGAGAACATTCTCGTCATTTTAACAACGTAAAAGATTACTATTATGTGATATAGGAGTACAACTGAGCAGAGCTTTACTCTCAGCTAGTCTTGGCACAAGGTTCATATATGAAAACATCAAATTTAACCATAAATCCAAATTATGTATCAGAAGGGAAAATGATGGTTCTATTGTATCCCGGTGGGTGGGTGGAGAGAGAGAGAGAGAGAGAGAGAGAGAGAGAGAGAGAGAGAGAGAGAGAGAGAGAGAGAGAGAGAGAGAGAGAGAGAGAGAGAGAGAGAGAGAGAAGAAGAAGAAGAAGAAGAAGAAGAAGAAGAAGAAATAAAAAAAAAAAGACCTCTAAGGAATTGTAATGGAGCCTTTTTGGCAGCCTGTTTTTTGATTTTGAAAATAGTGAAAGTTGAGTTTTGTTACTTCCTCAAATTTTGAAAATAGTGAAAGTGATTTTCAGAATTTGAAAGTGGAAGTAGGCACCAAACAAACTTTCAAAATTAATTTTTTAAAATTCTGAAAATGAAAACAGAAAATAGAATGGCTACCAAACATGACCTAAGAGTTTCTCTTGGTTCTATTCCTTGTTTTTAAATTTCTCTCTATCTTTGTGGAATGGAATGATATCAAGTTCATGCTGGCAAAAAACAATGATACTATCAAGTTCATGGCGACAATTCAAATATCTAGTTCATTTTTCCTTCGATAACAAAAAATGTTCTTTTTCGCTACAACGTTGCACCATTAACAAAATTCTGTAAAAAGCATCTACTAGTTATTTACTATTTTGTCGAGGGGAAATTCAAGAGCTACCAAATTCATAGAATTTAATTTACTGAAAATAAGAATCACTTTTCATTGGAATATGGGAAAGATCTCTAGGAAAATTAATCACTTTAATTGGTCTGAAACATTGAGGTATGGGAAAGATCTCTAGCTAGGATTTGTGATCCTGTGAACATTGGATTGCGGACCTTTCTGCTTATTGGTAGTATCTGAAACAACTTGAACAAAACCAAAAAGCTCAATTGGCCAGGACTCTTGCACCTCAATAGGACGTCAAGAGTTCTCTCCACCTATGTGTGGATGTTCTTCTCTTAGAGGACTTTTCCTTTCTTTCTTAATTTGTTTCTCTACTCTATAATGGGCTTATTTATTGTATTGGTTGAGTTGTTGGACTTAGTTGTCTCGTAGACTTTCACAATCAATTGATGTAGTGTACCTAATTTGTACTAAGGACTTCATATCTGATGTAAAACAATCTCTTTCTATCGATTGACAAAAAAAAAAAAAAAAACCAATCTTTGGGATTCTAATCTTCCTTGCAATTAGAATTTCCGTTTTTTTGAAACTGATAAGCAGCCTTTATTGTGTTGTGCAGCGTAATTTTGGAATATTACTGGCTTAGTGATGTTTTCCAAGACGCAATGGGGAGGTTGAGTGCAAATCTTAAATTTACCAATGCTAATCGGGATCTAATTAGCAGTCCAACAATTTCTGTCTCAGCGCAATGAATTTTCATCGATCAAGTCTTATGAGAGTCCTTAATGCGAATTTGTTTCCCCTTTTGTAAATTAGACAACAATCCCCTCATCGTTTCACAAGGAGTCTTTTGTGTTCATATTAGCAACTGCTGCTGCTGCTTCTTCTTCTTTGTTTGTACGTTATATAATTTTCAATTTCCATAATCTCCTCCCGTTGTTTCATTTTCTTCAACATTGTGTTACATGACATACCATTCCGTCGCATGTTGTCTGTATAGTCATAAGATTAGGAGTTGCTTTCATTTTCGGGTTGTGGGATATTTAAATTTGTATTTTATGGTGATTGCATCTGTTGATCCTGAAATCAAATTTGTTATATTCTTTGACTGCACCCCTTGTAGCAGCATTTGATTTTGTGCAAGTGTTCATTCATTTGATCTGGCATCCAAATTTGTACTTTCTTCTAGTAAGTGATGATGCATTGAAGCCACCCAACATGAACACAAGTTATTTTTACCAAAAAAAAAACATGAACACAAGTAATGCATTGCCTTAGAAAGTGTTTTTTACAGTATTTTTTTTAGTTTTATTTGACTTATTCTCCTATTCTTTTTCCTAATTCAAATTTCAAGGGGATAATTCGTCAACTCGCTCACATTCAGCTATGATAGAGTGGGCGGACTGCCAAACACATAATCAATGCATGCACTTGGGGAATATAGAAAATTGAATGGAGTATTCATTGATAAAAACTAGTAATCAATGCATAATATCATGCAATTAGATCAGTAATATACAACAGGAGAGTGAATGAAAAGTTCCAACTCTCTGAACTAAGTAAGGAAGTACAATCTATACATTTTGACCTAAGTAAGAAAGAATTGAGCTTTCTAGTACAATTTTACATTAAAAAATCATTAACGTTCTTCGCTAGTTTCTACGATTTCTATAGTTTCATGAATTGGGGTATTGGTTTCCGTTGAAGCAAACCCTTCATCTGGAATATAAATCCATTTTGCAAGTCGAGAACTGTTGGTTGTTGGACTTTGTGGGCAATCATCAGCCACTGCCATCCCTTCATTTGCTAGATTTGTTTTCTTGGATGCATCAGATGTTTTCTCTTTTTCCTCGTCAAAGTTTTTAGCCATTGCTATTAGCTTTTGCCATAGTGATGAGTTGTTAGAAGCCAAGATCACCCTATTGTCATATAAGAAGATAGATAGGAATAGGATGAGTGCAAAACTTGAAGATGTGGCGGCAACTAGGAAAAGACCCTTAAAACTTTCGATGTCGAGGCTGCCAGATGTGACCCTGGCACCGTCTTGCTCTGCACATTTAGCTTCTTCCCCAAACCATTGGTGTTGGATTTGAGTCAATTTACCTCCCTCGGTTAAATTTAAGATTGCTCTGGAAATGTCAGGTACAAGGGGAGATCCCTTTGGAAACGCCTGCAGGTAAGGATCCACATAAAACATATAAACTCTGTTGCTACTGAACTTGTGGTAGAAGCCAAAACATAGGTTAATGAAGCTTCTTGAAAGCCTTTTTAAAGTTGTGTTTGGGCGCGAGTAGAAAACAACAAATTTGCCAAATTTGCACAATTTTTTAGACAAAAAAAGTCATAAGCTGTTGCATTTAAGCGTAGATAAAAAAGTATTACAGCCACAACAAACACCCTCATAGAGCTAGCAGTCGGGCAATCCAAGAAAACTACCAATTAGTAGATGCTATTAAACATTAATACCTGTGCAGAATGATGTGTTCTTTTGTTTAAATCTCAAATTCCAATCATTTTATCTCACAAAAATTACTTGAGTGAACAACTCTGTTTTGCCAATTATTTTCCCAAGTACTCCACAAGGCATGAAATGATCTTTCAAGAGAATGCATGCGAGTGCGCGCGCGTGCACACACACACACACACACACAGAGAGAGAGCGAGAGAGAGAGAGAGAGAGAGAGAGAGAGAGAGAGAGAGAGACTCACAAATCCAAAGCCTACTGTCTTGAAGATTGGTCCAACCATAGTATACTTGGTACAATATTTGGGGTCGGCAAGAAACAGCCTTATATAAGGGACCTCGTCAATAATTGCTGCAACACTTCTTGTGGATAGGGCTTCATCGTACTCTTCAAAACTGCTATAATTCCTAAGCTTAGAGGGATTAAATGTCTCTCTCTTCAATAGCCCATCGACAAAAGAACCTGTTTGGTAGCCAACATATTCTTCATTCTTTTTGAGGTCCATAATATCCGTGACACTGGGTTGGAGCTTTTGTACTGTTAACATTGATGTTAAGCTTGCTGTATAACTCGATGTCAGTACTAGCACTACGAAAACCCACACGATTACCACAAATCTCGATAAGTTGCTGATCACCTTCTCCTCTGAGAAAACAAACAAAAAGCAAACCAGGCCCTTTTGTGTGAGAAAACATTTTATCACCAAGTAATTTACTTTTTCCCGCGCTAATGTGCTATTCAATATGCATCTAAACTATTAAATGATCACATTGAAATGATTATTAAGAAGCTTAACAATTATGAAACTACACAGATGCTGACTATTTTCACTAGCAGTGGAACATGTGTAAAAGAATTATTGATAAGGGTATTACTTTGGGCAAACACGAGTGTGGAGAAGGAGAACCAGAATATCATTCCAACTTGCTTATGAGGTGGGCCTCGGAATTCTTTGTTTACACGATGCTCTAGAACCCAAACCACAAATCCAGTGAAGATGAAAAATGCCCCAGTTGTTAACCACAAATCCATTTTCAGGGGTTTCATGAAAATCCATGCATTCTTCCTCTCATCATCCTGTATTCGAACGATCATAGCAACACTGGACTCCGTGAATGGCAATGTGAAATCTGCGAACCTCGATCTGTCTGCTACAATAGTTACATCACCCACAACAGCATCGTAATTCTGGAGATAAACGAACTTAGTTACTTGAACTTGTTAAACAGAAAATGAGAAACATAGCAAATTCATACTGCAAATTTGATTACCCCAAGAAAGATCTGATGAACAAGATCATCGTAACTTCCAGATCTATCGCTTTCGAAGGAAACAAACTCATAGGGGACAGCATATGGTAGTGAGTGGTCCATGACTTCTTTGAACACATCTATGCAAAAACCAGTCGCAATCACGGCATTAGTTTCAAAATCCATTTTCACTTTGACAAACTCAACGAAACCACTTTTGGCAGGAACTCCGACCCTCAATTTTCGTTCACCTGTTGGAATTTCCCAACCTTTGGGTACAAGATTAGACTCACCGGGCCAAATGATGGCTCCAAGATCTTCTTTGTTAGTGGTGTAATTCCTATTACTAGCCAATATCAGTTCTTTTGATATGCCAGATTCCCTAGTCCAGAATCCGATTTCCCTCTCTCCCTTTCCGATTACATTGACTATTCGAAAGGCCGATGGTTGCAATTGCCCATCCACTAGGTCAAATTCACCACTCAACCCCGGGAATCTAGTGTTCTTGATTGATTGAAGGAGCCTTGGTCCCATTTCGGAGGATCCAATTGCAGCTAAATCTACCAAGTTGCTTGTAGAGACTGGTTTCTTGAACTTTGATTGAGCAACACCAGATCTCTCAACTGCCATGGCTAACATCATGGCACTGTCATACGCCCATAGTCCAAGCACGTTTAGTTCAAATCTATCTATGTCTGGATTCTCTTGATGAAATCTCTCTCTCCATCTTTTTGTGAAATTTTGAAGCTCACTTGAGTTTGGAACGTAAGGTTTCACACCTATTACCCCTTGCATCGAACCTATAATCTTAGGGTCCATAGAATCTAAACGACTCGTAAGCCCATCTGTAATGATCCATGCATATCCCTTGTTCATCATTCCAACTTCTTTCGCCTTCAAGAAAAAGCGAGAAGCTAAAGATGGTAACATATGCACCACAAAAACCCTAGTCTGCATTGTCATTAGCTTGTAGAGTTCTTTTTTGATGTTGTCGTCTGTGGCTGAAAGAGACATAACACTTCGATAACGTACTTGAGAACCAACCCCTAGCAAAAAATTAGCTAAATAAGGGCCTATTCCCCTTCCATACTCGGTATTCTCATAAATTAGCACAACCTCCCTCCAACTGAAGGCCTTAACTATAGCGGCAAGGGATTGAACTTGAGAAAAGCCATTCTGTGCCCCTCGAATGAAGTATGGATTGTCCTTGGGCGACAAAGAAGGACTTGACACCGAAGATATTATAGGAACTTGTGTTTTGTTCCCAATGTCAATCACAAAATCTGCTTGGGTGCATGTTTGTAGACCTAGTATTGCCTGTACTTGGACATTTCTCATCAAGTCTATAGCTGCAAATAAAAGTTCAACACCAATTAGACACTAATACATCAAATGCCAATCACCCTCAATTGGTGTTGTTTAGCCTCAGACGTGTGCATAAGTAGTATATAAAATTGCATAAAAAGTGAAAAAACATATATAGTGTATTGAAATATGTAAAATGTACATGACAATGAGCTAAATGTTATCGCATTGGGTCTAGCTTAACTTCAAGTCAATGTGCAGTGGTAAGCAAGATCTTTACTTAAAAGATTTTCCAGAGCTTGCAATTTTCCGTAAGAGGTTTAATATTTATTCTTGGATCCAATAACCAAGATTTTTGAACTCAAGCTTCGTTTGAGACTTGGTTTCCATAATGATTGCTAGAGTAAGAGATCTGCAAGTTTTGGTTTGTAGCAATTGGTTGCAGCGGCGTTTGCTCAAACACCTGATCTACATTTTAGCATGAGATTAACGAACGAAGCTATAATATTCAATGGAAAATTTTTGGTCAATGGTGAAAGGGGCAAACTATTACCGTTCAGTGACACCAAGTTTTAAAACGTTAGCACATATATGTGGTATGATGGCAAATAAGCCTAAACCAATTTGTATTTCTAAGGGGTCAATTTAGCCTTATCTGTAGCACAATGGCCATTGAAGGAAATAATGGTTCCCCTCTTGGGCCCATGTTGGTGACAGTTAAAGGCAGTTATAAGGGAGTGTGACACGTGGCGGCTTGTCGTTCGTTCCAGCAGATTTTGAGTATCTCTTTCTAGAGATAGTGGACTAGGAGAAGTGCATCACGGTTGCCGAGTTCTTCTCAACCACTCATAAATAATGGGTGCTTAAAATACAAGATTAGGTCAAATTTAAAAGGTTCTCAGCCACTCAATATAAATACAAGACTAGGTCGAATTTAAAAGGGTTGATGCACCAACGCTCATAGCAGCCATATCATTTTGGTTGTTTCAATATCATTCTTCTTTTTAACCATGTTAGTCATTGTAATGAAATTTCTTCTTTTTAGTGGAGTATTTGTTAGCTTAATTTATCCTGTTAAAATTCTCTTTATTGATTGAGACAGTTTGAACTCTTTTGTTACTTTATTTCTCCTTGAGTACCAACCAGTCGTTTGTAGGGGGTTTCCAGAAATTAGGCACTTTTAGTTATCATTTCACATTTGGAACAGACTTGTTCCTAACACGCCTGACTGGAGGACGGTGGTGCTGCGCAGTGTGCTGTGCACGGCAAATCGCCGCTGCTCCGGTCTCGCTTCGTTGATCGGAATCGTTAATTTCGTAGAGCTCGTCGACTAGAACATGTGTATCAAAAATCAGCTCGATCAGATATCATTAAGTGCCTCATCCGAATATTATTATCTTGAAATTATTAAGTGTACCAAAAAATAGTGGCTTTTATCTGGTGTTTTGGATCCATTCGTTTCAACCCTCAACACTCTAACGCCCCATGGAGTACGATTAAGCGATTTGTTCAAGTCGGAAAATCACGTATTATCGGTGTGTCTGGCTTTTCTTGTTTCTTTGTTTTTTATTCTTCGCGATTGTGTGCTGGTTGTTCTGTTCGGATCCCCAACAGAAGACAAGATCATTGCGCTTTTGTTTAGGAGTAAGCTTCCGCCAGAGAATCGTAGGCGGAATCGGAGAGTCGGGTGGTGGTGCTGTTAGTGGGTCGTGTAGATTAATTATACAAATTGGGAGATGGTGCTGTGTGCAGTACCGTGCTGCGCACCTCCGAGTCGTCGGATCGTGCATCCGACAGCTCGGATCTCATCTCAGCAATGAACGGCTCTCAATCGTTAGTTGTTGAGATGAGATCCGAGCCATTGAATGTACGATTTAATGGTTCAGAAGTGTGCATCATGATGCTGTGCATCTCACTGCACAACACCAACCCGAAGTGGTCAATTATACTATAGGGATGAATTAGTATATTTATTAATTTCCACGTCTCCTATTGTGAATCTGATTGGGTGCACTTTAATAAACTTTTTTTTGTCTTTTTTTAATTTTTATTAGATTGACGTTATATTTTTTGGATATCTAAAAGAAAAAAAAATTCCACTAAAGATGACAAAGTACTAAACAACTGTCTTTTTCATTTAAATTGCTTCTAGCTGTCCACATTTTTATACTTCTCTTATTTCTCTTGTTGAGACGAATGATTAATCCCAAAAATTACGACGAAAAACTCAACAAAAAGTAAAAAAAAAAATACAAGAAAAATTTTTAGATAAAAAGATTTCAGAGGTGCTATTGGTATAGATTTCATATCTGTACGAGAGCACACATACTCCCGTTTAGGGTCCAAAAAAAAGATCGGAGCCGCTTATTTTGTTTAAAATATTTTATTTACGGTCCTTACAAAAATAAGTTCAATCCGATATCAGTTAGAGCGTTTACGAAAAGTCCAACTTTGTCCTAGAATTCAAGCTTGAGTTTTAAAGCAAATTAGTTGAATGTTTCGTAAACGTCCTTACAGATACCAAATTGAGCTAGCTTACTTTTTTGTATGGATCATAAACAAAGTATTTTAAACAAAATGAGTGGCTCTAATCATTTTTTTGGAACCCAAAACGGATTTGTACGCTCTTCTACGAACAGATTTTATATGTGTACCATTATCCTTTCTGAAAAAATTTACCAGAATGCACCCTAGTAGGAACACTCTCCTACCACTTGTTGTATTATATTCCTGTGTGCCAAACTTGGCCTTAGTATTTTATGAGTTAAAAGATATAGAGGATGGCCACCCGATCATATTATACCTCCCATAGTACAGGATTATAATGTGAAATTACGAAGCCACTTCTGTGCTATATATGTAACACTTCGTAATAATCAAATGAACTGTGACATGCAATTACCCATTGCGAAAAATATACTATATATCAGCAACAAATATTGTAGAATTAGGGGATATAAATAAACGTACCAGCAGAGGCTGCCTGTTTACACCATATTTTACCGCCTGTCGATAATCGACCAAAAGGTGGCAATAATGAGAATGCTTCCTATTTTATTATTTCGTATTAATAATATCACTAGTTTTTATTTCATTTCTTTGTTTGTATTTTGATGGAGTGCAGGACATGTGGCTTGTTCCTACACATTTAGAAGTTAAAAGGACACTTGTCATCGTCCTACACGCTTTGAAGTTGAAGGGAGTTTATTTGGACACTTGGAAGCAAATTAGAAGAATAAAGAGTAGTGGGAAGTTAGGAAGTTATTTCCTACACATCTTTGTTTTCCTATAAATAGCCTTTTTAGGCCTCATTGTAAAACCCCCACTCAATCGCCCAAAGGCTTCTACTTTTTATCTGTATTTTACTTTTCTCGCTCTAGGAGTAGCTTGTAACTTAACCGTCCAATCGATTGTGTTCTCACAGTCGACTGACTTCTACTTTGAAGAATAATAAAGTCCATTTTGTTATTCTTCTTTCATTTCCATTCACTTCATTAAGTTTGCTTCCAGAGAAGTCCTGAAACACGGCAAGGAACCAAACTCCACCACCACAAACACCACATTTCCAGCACACACTACGATTTCTTAGTCGATCATCGACTATCCACAAAAAATAGACAAACAAGAATTGGCGCTAGAAGGAGGGCTCTTACTAATTTGGAAGTAATGGCACACGAAGTCAGGAAATTGGTTCAAGTTTTGACTTACGTTGTGGCAAATCCACAAGATGATTTAGCCCAAGATTTTTCGACTCTATTACGAAAGTTGATTGCACCAGGAGAAGGAGAAATTCCTTTTTCCATTGGTTTGCCTAACGACAAGAGAACTCTAGAAACTTCAGATATGTCTGGGGGGCATCTTCAACAGGTATACACTAACCCTACTTTTGAACCTCTAAATGGAACGACTCGAATTCCATTAGGGTCCAGTAAACCTAGGCCTAGCCCAACAAGGCCAACAAATTTTTGTCAACAAGTTCCAAATACTAGTGGAAGTAATGGAATTGGAAGTAAATATTGTAATGGCCAAAATGGAAATATTCCCATTGGTTTCAAAGTACCGCCTGGATTTGGTATTAATCAAAGTCAAAATGTGCCTCCTATGGTACACTACATGTCAACCACAAGGGCCCCAAAACCATTTGTTCAATTGTTAATCAAAAGTATTCGTAAGAAGTACAAATTTTTCAAAAGCCATCTGTATTGGTATCCGTATTGGTTTTGGTTGAAATATGCTCAATTTCGGTTAAGATGTGTAGATAGTGTTCATTGCTTTTCTATAATTTTGGGCAAATATAAGTGGCCAAATTGGCCATTTTGTCCACACCATTACTAAATTGGAAGTGATGGCAAAGATCACGTGTATAAACGAGAGCCTTTCGTTGAAGGCTTGAACATTTTGTGGAAATAGAATAACGGCCATTTAATGGCCAACTTTGGAATCATTCCGGAAAAAGAAAAACAAATTTCGATCGAATGAGAAGCCAGTGTAATGAGAAATGAAAGCCTAGAAATTAAGGCTTCGAGAGAAAAAAAAAAAGAGGCCGTTCTATCGATTGCCTTCTATCTGTTGTTAATATGAATAAAAGACAAAAGGGTTATGTCGGCCATGCATTGGCCATTTATTGGACCATTCTGAGTTTGAAAAATTTGGAATCGACTGAGGTCTAATGGGAATTAGTTGAATTTTAAGCATTGCATTGAAGTTTAAATTATTCGTCCAAAATAGGCCATGTGTGGTATGTAGATGTTTGGCCTTAAATCTGTACATAAAAACTATTCTTAATCACTTATGTACACGGCAAGATGTAGAGGGTTATCTTTTAAAGGCCTTCATGGCTTTGTTTGGAAAGGCAGAATACTCAAAAGAATGCCAGAAAATAAAAGTAGGGATTATGATTTTGGGCGCCTCTCATGATCTTAAAAGGCCTTCTAGTTTATGATTGTTGAATGGTTTTCAACTGTTTTAAAAGAGGCCATTGTTTATCATTAGCGATGGAAAATTTTGAAAGGTCTTGTTGGCATCTACATCTCCTTCATCCAGATTTTAGTAAGGATGATTGAAATGAGAAATAGCTCTCTTTCGATATCGAATTTGCATGGGGGGCAAACTCATCTTTCGAAGAGCCAAAGTGACTCGAAAGGGTGAAACTCAAAGGAAGTCAAGTTATGAGGATAATTCGACTAGAGTTTTTAATTTTGACCATGAATGGTCGAAATAGAAAATGATTCCTCCCCTCCATCTATATTGGTTAAGAATGGTGAAAACCTTACCCATAGAGTATGAGTTCAAGCCAATTATATGGCGCTGTGAATTGTTGATCGACTGTATTCATATGTTATGAGAGATGAATTTTCTCGAAGCCTCTTATACTGGCTTTGGTTGAAAAATGCCCAGTGCACGTGGGTACAATTATCATCCTCAGTCGATCTTTGTTTTTTGATCCCTAGTCGATCTTTGTTTTTTGATCCCTAGTCGATCTTTGTTTAAAACTACATAGATAATGCTCATTCCTTGTCTACGGTTTTGGGCTAATATAAATGGCTAACTTAGCCAAAAATATTATCTGCATTGTCGTGTATAATATGGCTTTGTATGGACTTTGATTTGCCTATATCTTTGGCTAATCCATACTTTGGGGCGCGATCGACAGTGTAGTCATTGGCTTTTTGCCATGAATGGCAGGTTTTGCTCCTGTCGATTTGAGAAGTCTTAAATCGATAATGGACAAGACACACTTTCGAAGCACGGTTCTTGTATTATTGGCCATTGATTACAAACTTTAATCCTATTTATGGGCCAAAAGAATCCTTTGAAGATATGTGGACATTGATGATTGCTCGTTTTATTTGGTTTGGCCAAATGAACTTGGGGGGCAAACTTTGGCATTGAAACTCGAATGGAGTTGAATCGTAAAATCGAATCGACTAGAGTTTTTTATGTTAGACCATAGATGGTCGAAGTGAAAATGATCCTTCCACTTTTCCATAGTGGTTAAGAAGAATAATGGTGAAAACTTAACCATGGAGTACGTTTTCAGCCAAACATGGCTATAAATACTTTGCGTATTGATTTCTGTCGATCAATATACATTTTGGAGGACACGGAAAATTAGTTTTTGATGGAGTGGCTAATAAATGTTTGGTATTTGGTATTAATGCATATATATAGTAGCCAACGTGTCAAGCCAAATGATGTTTATTAATTGGCTGTTGTTTGTGACTTTAAAGTTCATTATTGTGGGAATTAGGCAAGGCTCATGGCATATGCGTAGTGCTCTGATCGACTAACCATGTTTCGATGTTCCCGGTTTCCTTTCAGTAGGAATCAAAGCTTAAGGGAACTAATCGACAGAGCCATGTTATTCTCGACTGTGGTTTTTAAGCCTTGAAGGCTTTATTACATTAGTCGAAAAGTGAAAAGATTGGTGTAAAATTTATTTAAAACTCTTCGAGAGTTGGGGGGACATAAATGTTTACACCGTAAAGAGTAATTACCCGTCGATATCGACAGAGGGGTGATTTAAAACTAGTTGAATTATTCACTTGGGTTACGTTAGCACTTCACCCAAATGAATAAGGGGGGCATTGTTTACACCATATTTTACCGCCTGTCGATAATCGACCAAAAGGTGGCAATAATGAGAATGCTTCCTATTTTATTATTTCGTATTAATAATATCACTAGTTTTTATTTCATTTCTTTGTTTGTATTTTGATGGAGTGCAGGACATGTGGCTTGTTCCTACACATTTAGAAGTTAAAAGGACACTTGTCATCGTCCTACACGCTTTGAAGTTGAAGGGAGTTTATTTGGACACTTGGAAGCAAATTAGAAGAATAAAGAGTAGTGGGAAGTTAGGAAGTTATTTCCTACACATCTTTGTTTTCCTATAAATAGCCTTTTTAGGCCTCATTGTAAAACCCCCACTCAATCGCCCAAAGGCTTCTACTTTTTATCTGTATTTTACTTTTCTCGCTCTAGGAGTAGCTTGTAACTTAACCGTCCAATCGATTGTGTTCTCACAGTCGACTGACTTCTACTTTGAAGAATAATAAAGTCCATTTTGTTATTCTTCTTTCATTTCCACTCACTTCATTAAGTTTGCTTCCAGAGAAGTCCTGAAACACGGCAAGGAACCAAACTCCACCACCACAAACACCACATTTCCAGCACACACTACGATTTCTTAGTCGATCATCGACTATCCACAAAAAATAGACAAACACCACCCTAGAGATTCGAAAAATGATGTTGTGGAGGCAGTGTTTGTCTATTTTTTGTGGATAGTCGATGATCGACTAAGAAATCGTAGTGTGTGCTGGAAATGTGGTGTTTGTGGTGGTGGAGTTTGGTTCCTTGCCGTGTTTCAGGACTTCTCTGGAAGCAAACTTAATGAAGTGAATGGAAATGAAAGAAGAATAACAAAATGGACTTTATTATTCTTCAAAGTAGAAGTCAGTCGACTGTGAGAACACAATCGATTGGACGGTTAAGTTACAAGCTACTCCTAGAGCGAGAAAAGTAAAATACAGATAAAAAGTAGAAGCCTTTGGGCGATTGAGTGGGGGTTTTACAATGAGGCCTAAAAGGCTATTTATAGGAAAACAAAGATGTGTAGGAAATAACTTCCTAACTTCCCACTACTCTTTATTCTTCTAATTTGCTTCCAAGTGTCCAAATAAACTCCCTTCAACTTCAAAGCGTGTAGGACGATGACAAGTGTCCTTTTAACTTCTAAATGTGTAGGAACAAGCCACATGTCCTGCACTCCATCAAAATACAAACAAAGAAATGAAATAAAAACTAGTGATATTATTAATACGAAATAATAAAATAGGAAGCATTCTCATTATTGCCACCTTTTGGTCGATTATCGACAGGCGGTAAAATATGGTGTAAACAATGCCCCCCTTATTCATTTGGGTGAAGTGCTAACGTAACCCAAGTGAATAATTCAACTAGTTTTAAATCACCCCTCTGTCGATATCGACGGGTAATTACTCTTTACGGTGTAAACATTTATGTCCCCCCAACTCTCGAAGAGTTTTAAATAAATTTTACACCAATCTTTTCACTTTTCGACTAATGTAATAAAGCCTTCAAGGCTTAAAAACCACAGTCGAGAATAACATGGCTCTGTCGATTAGTTCCCTTAAGCTTTGATTCCTACTGAAAGGAAACCGGGAACATCGAAACATGGTTAGTCGATCAGAGCACTACGCATATGCCATGAGCCTTGCCTAATTCCCACAATAATGAACTTTAAAGTCACAAACAACAGCCAATTAATAAACATCATTTGGCTTGACACGTTGGCTACTATATATATGCATTAATACCAAATACCAAACATTTATTAGCCACTCCATCAAAAACTAATTTTCCGTGTCCTCCAAAATGTATATTGATCGACAGAAATCAATACGCAAAGTATTTATAGCCATGTTTGGCTGAAAACGTACTCCATGGTTAAGTTTTCACCATTATTCTTCTTAACCACTATGGAAAAGTGGAAGGATCATTTTCACTTCGACCATCTATGGTCTAACATAAAAAACTCTAGTCGATTCGATTTTACGATTCAACTCCATTCGAGTTTCAATGCCAAAGTTTGCCCCCCAAGTTCATTTGGCCAAACCAAATAAAACGAGCAATCATCAATGTCCACATATCTTCAAAGGATTCTTTTGGCCCATAAATAGGATTAAAGTTTGTAATCAATGGCCAATAATACAAGAACCGTGCTTCGAAAGTGTGTCTTGTCCATTATCGATTTAAGACTTCTCAAATCGACAGGAGCAAAACCTGCCATTCATGGCAAAAAGCCAATGACTACACTGTCGATCGCGCCCCAAAGTATGGATTAGCCAAAGATATAGGCAAATCAAAGTCCATACAAAGCCATATTATACACGACAATGCAGATAATATTTTTGGCTAAGTTAGCCATTTATATTAGCCCAAAACCGTAGACAAGGAATGAGCATTATCTATGTAGTTTTAAACAAAGATCGACTAGGGATCAAAAAACAAAGATCGACTAGGGATCAAAAACAAAGATCGACTGAGGATGATAATTGTACCCACGTGCACTGGGCATTTTTCAACCAAAGCCAGTATAAGAGGCTTCGAGAAAATTCATCTCTCATAACATATGAATACAGTCGATCAACAATTCACAGCGCCATATAATTGGCTTGAACTCATACTCTATGGGTAAGGTTTTCACCATTCTTAACCAATATAGATGGAGGGGAGGAATCATTTTCTATTTCGACCATTCATGGTCAAAATTAAAAACTCTAGTCGAATTATCCTCATAACTTGACTTCCTTTGAGTTTCACCCTTTCGAGTCACTTTGGCTCTTCGAAAGATGAGTTTGCCCCCCATGCAAATTCGATATCGAAAGAGAGCTATTTCTCATTTCAATCATCCTTACTAAAATCTGGATGAAGGAGATGTAGATGCCAACAAGACCTTTCAAAATTTTCCATCGCTAATGATAAACAATGGCCTCTTTTAAAACAGTTGAAAACCATTCAACAATCATAAACTAGAAGGCCTTTTAAGATCATGAGAGGCGCCCAAAATCATAATCCCTACTTTTATTTTCTGGCATTCTTTTGAGTATTCTGCCTTTCCAAACAAAGCCATGAAGGCCTTTAAAAGATAACCCTCTACATCTTGCCGTGTACATAAGTGATTAAGAATAGTTTTTATGTACAGATTTAAGGCCAAACATCTACATACCACACATGGCCTATTTTGGACGAATAATTTAAACTTCAATGCAATGCTTAAAATTCAACTAATTCCCATTAGACCTCAGTCGATTCCAAATTTTTCAAACTCAGAATGGTCCAATAAATGGCCAATGCATGGCCGACATAACCCTTTTGTCTTTTATTCATATTAACAACAGATAGAAGGCAATCGATAGAACGGCCTTTTTTTTTTTTTCTCTCGAAGCCTTAATTTCTAGGCTTTCATTTCTCATTACACTGGCTTCTCATTCGATCGAAATTTGTTTTTCTTTTTCCGGAATGATTCCAAAGTTGGCCATTAAATGGCCGTTATTCTATTTCCACAAAATGTTCAAGCCTTCAACGAAAGGCTCTCGTTTATACACGTGATCTTTGCCATCACTTCCAATTTAGTAATGGTGTGGACAAAATGGCCAATTTGGCCACTTATATTTGCCCAAAATTATAGAAAAGCAATGAACACTATCTACACATCTTAACCGAAATTGAGCATATTTCAACCAAAACCAATACGGATACCAATACAGATGGCTTTTGAAAAATTTGTACTTCTTACGAATACTTTTGATTAACAATTGAACAAATGGTTTTGGGGCCCTTGTGGTTGACATGTAGTGTACCATAGGAGGCACATTTTGACTTTGATTAATACCAAATCCAGGCGGTACTTTGAAACCAATGGGAATATTTCCATTTTGGCCATTACAATATTTACTTCCAATTCCATTACTTCCACTAGTATTTGGAACTTGTTGACAAAAATTTGTTGGCCTTGTTGGGCTAGGCCTAGGTTTACTGGACCCTAATGGAATTCGAGTCGTTCCATTTAGAGGTTCAAAAGTAGGGTTAGTGTATACCTGTTGAAGATGCCCCCCAGACATATCTGAAGTTTCTAGAGTTCTCTTGTCGTTAGGCAAACCAATGGAAAAAGAATTTCTCCTTCTCCTGGTGCAATCAACTTTCGTAATAGAGTCGAAAATTCTTGGGCTAAATCATCTTGTGGATTTGCCACAACGTAAGTCAAAACTTGAACCAATTTCCTGACTTCGTGTGCCATTACTTCCAAATTAGTAAGAGCCCTCCTTCTAGCGCCAATTCTTGTTTGTCTATTTTTTGTGATAGTCGATGATCGACTAAGAATCGTAGTGTGTGCTGGAAATGTGGTGTTTGTGGTGGTGGAGTTTGGTTCCTTGCCGTGTTTCAGGACTTCTCTGGAAGCAAACTTAATGAAGTGAATGGAAATGAAAGAAGAATAACAAAATGGACTTTATTATTCTTCAAAGTAGAAGTCAGTCGACTGTGAGAACACAATCGATTGGACGGTTAAGTTACAAGCTACTCCTAGAGCGAGAAAAGTAAAATACAGATAAAAAGTAGAAGCCTTTGGGCGATTGAGTGGGGGTTTTACAATGAGGCCTAAAAAGGCTATTTATAGGAAAACAAAGATGTGTAGGAAATAACTTCCTAACTTCCCACTACTCTTTATTCTTCTAATTTGCTTCCAAGTGTCCAAATAAACTCCCTTCAACTTCAAAGCGTGTAGGACGATGACAAGTGTCCTTTTAACTTCTAAATGTGTAGGAACAAGCCACATGTCCTGCACTCCATCAAAATACAAACAAAGAAATGAAATAAAAACTAGTGATATTATTAATACGAAATAATAAAATAGGAAGCATTCTCATTATTGCCACCTTTTGGTCGATTATCGACAGGCGGTAAAATATGGTGTAAACAGGTGGAGAACAATCTTTGTGGTACGTGTTTGATTTGATGCATAGAAGTCTTCAAGCGCCATAGATGTGCACGTATGGCTCATCTTCCCCAGGATATCGTCCAAATCAAGAATTAGCCCGACATCAACCTCTATTAAACCAGTACTACTAGCATTTTGAGCCCCTAATAATGGCACAATATTGTAATAGCAGCTCATCATCAACAATAGGAACCCATGCAGCTGGGAATTTGAGTATCTCGATTGCTTCTGCATTTTGAGCGAGCAGTAGAGTGAGAATGAGGAGGAGGACGAGAAGATCGAAGAAGAATCGTTAAGCTAGCTTTGTTTATATTTCAGAATGTTTTGGAGCAAAATGAGATTGGTTTTTGGAGCTTCATCTTCAATGCAACATATATATACACAACTAATATGCTGATGAGCATGTTAGTTTCACATTATGCATGCAGTCGGTCTAACCGTACCTAGGGTGGAATATTCAACAAACTATCACAAGATCGATAACGAGTAATTGACCTTCGGAAGCATCGATTGTACTTGATTGTAATTGGCCTGTAGTATAGTACAAAATAGCAGTCTAGCTAGCAACATTCTTGCATTCCAGAATTTCTGATGATGGAGTTCCGAGAAATTTTTTGGTGCAAATACGGTATTGCTAACGTGGTACCCATGCAGCACATCCAAACCATCCAAAAATGCAACTGACAGCCAGATTAAAAAAAAAAAAGGAAACACGTATTCCTGCCGTGACTCCGTCCCATAATTTTGGTCCATCTCTTTTTTTTTGATTTTCCAAAATCGTTTTCCATTTTGACTAGTCATGGAAAAAAAATAGGACATTTAATTTTTGTCCTTCCTTTCCAATTTCAAAATTTAAAAGTGGAGGGATATTTTTATTGGATTTTCAAATATACCACCACATAACGCAAGGGTAACTTTGGAAATCTATTTGTTTTGAAGAGTAATACTAATATTATTGATGTCCTTTAAAATGTTGGATTTCTAAAAAGGGAATAAAATTATGGTGGGGTATCAAAATCGGATATTCTAATCGCGAGGAAAATTTACAGAGAATCACGCAAGAAAAAATGCATTTGGGCCCATTTTGGATTCCATAAAAATTTAGAAAAATATTCATAAATTTTTGAATATTATTTTATAGGGCCCTATAAAAAATTAGCTCCAATGGACATTTAGTAAGTATTACTTTTAGATAGTAGGCAAGTCAAGACCTCTTGTTTTTATGAGGGAGCATATCAAGACCCCTTTTTTTTTTTTGGGTTTTGCTTGGTTAACTTCTGCTTTGATTGCCAATCAAAGCAGACTTTTCTCATTGACGTACATACATATATACATACATATATATATATATATATATATATCTTTGACTGTACATATGGATGGATGAATAGGACAGATACAATTGGGGAAAGTCTACTATAAATTTGGGTTGGTTATTCAACAAGCCATACTGGTCTGCAATCGGTTGAGAGAGAGCGTTTAATATTGAAAACGCGGTATTTTGATTGGATTGTCCCCCAAGGTTTAAGGTCAGCTTTTCTATGGTGGTAGTGGTAGTTCAACGGGTGATTCCACTAAATTAAGTAAATTGCTTTTCCCCCCTGACCCACACACACACACACCCCCCACCCCCCCCCCCCCGACCCCACAGCCCATTTCCCGAATTTACCCCCGCCACCCCCCGCCCAACCACACACCCCCCCCCCCCCCCCCCCCCCCCCCCCCCCCCCCCCCCCCCCCCCTTCGGTTTCCAGTTTGCTTCTTTTTCTTTTTCTTTTTTCTTTATTTCCTTTTCTTACTTGTCATTTGAATTTTTTTTAAATTTTCAATTACTTTCTTTATTTGTTTCTTTTTCCATTAACCTCCATTCTTCTATTTTTTTTTATTTGTTTCTTTTCATATTTTGTCCATTCTTCTTTTTTTGGTTAACTCAAATTCTATTTTCAATTAAATTTGTCTTCATACTTAATAAATTTATATTATTTTAATTAATTAATTAATTAGTCTTAACAATGAATAATAAAAATAACTTCTAATCAACAATAATAAATTTAAACAAAATTTCATTTTATTATAATTGAGTACATATTGTCAAAACATGAAAATACATAAAAACACAAATTTTAATCAATATCTCCTCCAAATGCTGCTCCCGGCGTGTCTATACCCATTACTTCGTACCACAATTACAAACGTGTTCCATAACTGGCAGCCCATCGTTTAGCTTCGTCCGATGCATGCTCCTCCCACCATGTTGGGATGGGTGGTACAAGGGAATAAGGTTCTAAGAAAACTTGCACGAAGTGATTGTTGTTAACACGGGCAATAGCAATTTCCTGGCGGTATTCGACTAGAACTGGAGGGGACCTCAATGGCAAATGAATAAAACAACCGTAAACATCCTCATCAAATGTATGCAGTACAAGGTTGTACGTTGTTGCGATGACAACTCCCAAAGTCATAGCCTCCATCCAATGGTCCTTTGGTGCCGTAGGCTCGAACCAATTCAGTAAGATTAGTAGATTCATTGCCCAATCATTTGCTGGATAAACCACACTATATAGATCATAATTTTGTTGAATCTCTTCAATAAGCTCCTCTCGTACTCGACTCCAATTATTTTCACCATACCCTATTAGTGCAGCTATCGCCCTGAATCCACAATGACCATCACTAAGCACGTCAACAGTGTGAGAAATATAACGCTGATAAGCCTGAGGTAGTCGTTGAATGTAGCGATCAGGGATGGGTCGAACTGTAAATTGAGTGTTGTGAACCCCTGAACCCCTCCACGTCTCCCTCTCCCTCTCACTTGCGATGCTGCAGTCCTTGATCCTGAAGTGGATGCTTCTGAGAAAGAAGGTATGCGACGTGTACTTTGCTCATCTCTATCTGCAGGTCGACCTCTATGTTCTGTGTTGTACGATGGAGGTCAAACTGTGCTACGAGATGGATCTGCCATATCGATAAACCTGTCTATGATATGCTCTCGCATACGTGAATCCTTCCCATCTAATATCTCAACGACCTAAGACGTCCTGTCAGGTGGTGTTCCCTCCTCATTAAACTCGATTGCGTTCATAGACAATCTAGTCCAATGAGCATGGATACTGCATAGCGGAATTGGAGTGGAAATGGAATGATAATATGCAAGATCGTGCATGCATGGCAATTCGTGTGTGATTTTGATCGTACAGTTGCAATAGCCAACAATGTGGGGGGATACTTCTAAAGCGCTTTCTAGCTGATCATGTATGAACTTCATTGCCTCTAATAAAATGCGACACCTTACCTGATCAAAAATGTCATCACGTAATTGTTTGTGGTGTGGAATGTTCATAGATTTCTCGAACGACTTCTTAATTTTCCCAAACTGATTTTTCAACATCTTTTCTATTTATCAAAAGAGGTTTGTAACGATGACATGGAATCCCCCACATATAGTTTAGCCTTGCATGTGCAGACTCTGCCCTGTAATAGAATAATGCACTGTGTTTAAATAGGAAAGTATCAAAAAGTATTCTTTAGTGTGGCAGAGAAATGCACAAAATTTTAATAGTAAAGTTAAAAAGTGATTATATCTTTGACTTGAATTACTTCCGAGGTGTATACATGTATCTATCCATGCTGAAACAAACCGCTCTTTATACGACCTTAACCATGTTTGCCACAGGTAAGTTGTGACAGCTGGGAATTGACGAAAATCATCGCACATGGCAAGCCACTTCTGTTCGAAAGACGAAGGTGTAGATGAATTAATAAGCGAGTGCCATGACATCAAAAAGCGCTTCCATTCCGGACCAAGCAGACGGCTGCAATTCTTCATGACACACTGATTTATGTGCCAAATACACAGGATGTGACGTGCCGTGGGGAAACATGTTTCAATGGCGTTCATAAGTGCTAAATCCCGATCTGAAACAAACACCAAAGGCAACGATGCCCCCTTTTGAAGCATCCAGTTTTTTAAAGTATCCAATGCCCATGTCAGTGTCTCTTCTCTCTCATTACTAAGATATGCGAACATAAGCGAGTAAGTTCGCCATGTGGATGTGATACCCACAACCTCCATTAGTGGTTTTCGATATTCATTGATTTTGTACGTGGCGTCAATGATCAATACGGACGGAAAGTTGAGAGATAACCCTAGGCTCATAGGATGAACCCAATAATATCTGTGATTTCGTTCGTATATGGATTTGTAAGAAATTGATGGAGGTATTCTTTCTCAAGTAATTGCTTTATGACATACTGAATAGGAGTTAAACCGTCCAGTTTGGCTGCTTTGTTTGAAAAAAGGGCGTTGTAAACGCTCTTGTAGTGTTTGACGGGTCTTTTTGCTTCAAAATATTAAGAAACTCACGAGGCGCGGTGCAATTAGCCATGTCGGCCACAAATTGTTTCTCTATTGGTTTTAGCCTTGATGGGTACTCGTGACCCTCAATATGTTTTGCTAATGCATGGTTATGGACACCACAAATAACCTTTAAGCCCCACCTGATACCGTATGGATGTTCTGGTATACTTCGCAGTTGAAATGGGCAATCGCATTTTTTAGTCCCAGTGTTTCTTTGCAAGGATTGCCCTTCAACCAGATACCGTGTCGGTTCATACTTTCCTCCTCTTTCACAATCAAGAATGCACCTCGGCAGCTTGCCGCCTTTTAACTTAGTAGAATTTAAAATAACCACCACAATACCATATTTTAGACCAACGATCCGCACCCAGGCTAACATGTCTTCTCTACTTTCAAAAATCTATATAAATAAAAAATGAATTTGTATAAGTGCAACATTAACTAGTCTTAACATAAATAACGAATATGCAAAACAATAACAGTAAAAACTAACCTGGTCGGTGGTAAATTCGGGTGTATAATCGCGACTATTGTGGGAGATACTCTCCTCACTACGAATATCATTCTCGACTGACCAACTATCTGAAATTGAAAAGTTGTAGTCATCCATTGTTTTGTCCCGAATTTTTTCGCTGCGGCGTTCCTAGAAATTTTTTGTGTACACAGTCTGTGAGAAAAGCCTAAGTAACCATGCTACTAATCAAACTATTATTTCTTACACTAATCAAAATTTTGGTGGATTATGTTTGACATAGAAATAACCAGGAAAGTCCCAGGTCGGATGGTCGGACGAGTCTAGTTAGAATCACCATTCCTACCTTAGTCAGCACGAAGCCAGACTTGTAACGCCCCGATTTTCCAAGGAATTTCGGGCGCATTATTCTTAAAATATACTGAATTTTATAAATTTCTAGGCCCCCATTTATCCTTATACAAAAATTACAATTTCAAAATAATACGAAAATCTATGTACATTTATTTAACAAAAGCAGCTCCAGAGCGACTCTAGTTTTGACACGAATTCCAAGCAACATTGGCCCAGACTCCGTTCCAGGAATCCCACTTGTATCAACTGCTCCACAGTAGAATCTTGCACACTCTGGCAAATTGAACGCCGAAGCAAACGATTTGCCAGAATACAAATGTATCCGTGAGTGATAATTCACCCAGTAGAATAATCTCAATCTTACCAACCCCTTACTCTACAATTAGCAGATCAACAATATAATAATTCATAATACACATAAGGTGCAGAATAATAACACATCATCTTTTCTTTACTATCCATCATCTTACATGTAATCTAAGGATCATCTCCACGAGATCCTTTCCTCCCACATCCACTAACTACAACTGTCTCATGGGTACACCATTCCTTTTGCTTATCCTGTACCAGGGTCCTAGGTGAGCGCACCTAAGTTATGTACCGAGCATGTTCTCACTTAAGACCATAACAGGAGGATCGAGTCATCCCATGACGCATTGTACATTAGGGTCGGACATCCACTACCCCACGCTAACTATAACCGTCTCATGGGACCCATTCTCTTTTCCAAGAGAAACTTCCCATGACGTATCATACATTAACGTCGCAACATTTCTCAACACTGGGCCCCATTGGTTACACATTTCAACACAGGGCCCCATTAGTTACCCTTGCCATAGCCATGGCTCAAATCACAATCCACAACCTCACACCTCAACACTTTATCAGTTTTCACTTACCTAACATCGTCTACATGAATCACTACTCGAAACCATCCCGTGAACCTAAGTCCGATCTAACAAGTAAAACATAGTAATTCCAATAACACACAATCAATAACATGATACATTTCATTGTGAGTACAAGCATAACAATTTGTAAGTGCGAATTAATAAGTAAACACGTAAAAATTAGGATTGGGCCGATGCCTTTCGAAATTTTTAAATTTCACGACCGGCTTCCAGTTACGTTTCATTAACTCCACTGACCTTAGTTAGGTAACTTAGTAGTTTAATATTTTCTTAGAGTTCAACATATTATTAAGATTGGAAATAAAATTGTAAGTATTAGAATGTAGTTTCTTATGCAATCTGTAACATTTTAGATTATCCCAGACCTTTACCGGTACTTAACGAGATTTTAACTATACAATTTCACCTATATTGGTATTATACCATTTGCTCCACTAATTTAGCTAGTTCATTAGTTCATTCAAAGGAGAACTTCTTAGCTTAAGTTCTTAAGAGTTATTTTATTCAAAAATAGAGTAATATTTTCACAACTTATATTGTGTACTGTCTTACTATAAACTAAGTACAATCCATTTATCAATATTATAACATAATCTTTTTTTTATTATTATAATAAAGTATAGTTATTGTTTAAACATGCTATAATTACGTTCCCATTCAGCAACACCATTAGTACTAGTTATTTCAAACATTTCAATGCAACAGATATGTAAAACAAGGGAATCTAGTCAAAACTTAGTCTACGGCCGAAATCGAAACTAGTTACCACAGGAATTGAATTTAGAACTAACATAAATATTGGGAGTAAAGTCAGTAAACTGAAGTTTTAGAACCTGACTTTTAAAACCAAACGCGCATGCTACAGTGCACTTTTCGGAAAAACAGAGTATCATTTGTATTTTCGTAGTTTTGATCCATAGCACGATTTTAACCATTAATACTCCATAAACTCGATGTACAGGGATTAATTTATACTTAGGAGAAAGTAGGGGAGCGATTATCCTACCTCGGTTCCGGCCGAAAAAGCGGTTAATGGTTTCGGACAGTTTCGGATGGCTACGGAAATATCAGAGAAGATGCCGAAGCTAACTTTGTGTAATTGGGGATTGGTTCGGAGGTGCTCGGGGTCGTGCTAGAATTGGAGCAGCGTGGATTTGTGTTCGGATGAGTGCGGAACCGGAACCCACTTCGTATTCTCTCTCTCGACCGCCATTGTTGGACATTGGAAGCTTTCTTTCTCCTTCTTTTCTTTACTGGATTTTCAGTGGTGTGTGATGTGTGTGTATTCTCATTCTCGGAGGGGAAGAGAGGTTATTTATTGGAGGGAGGGAGGATTGGTATGTGCAAGTTTATGGGAATAAAGCTAGCAGCCGAAGTATAAGGGAGATGGAGTTGTGGTTTGGCTGAAGAGAGAAAGAGAGAGAGAGAGAGATAGATGAGAAAGTGAGGGAACATGTTCCTAAACTTTTGGGATGGGTACGTAGTGTTAGGTTTGGGTAGGATTTTTGGTAGGAAAAGATTATATTTATATGTATGTGTATGTTTATATGTTGAACGAAATGTAGTTATTGGTTTTTATGAAATTTAAATGAGTAATGTAACTAATTATAGAATAAATAATTGAGTAAACTTATTAGTTTAATTAATTAATAATATTTTTTTTATTAGAAAAAAATTAGGGTCAAAATTAGGGTCGTTACAAGACTTGTTGACAAACTTTCGAGGGTGTTAGCCTCGGGTTACTCCACAGTCGTAAAAATGATCATAAAGCATAGAGCCACATGTACGGACACCTTTAGAGTGGAAACCACTTATGCTTTAGACTAGTAATTTTAGTAGAACAAGTTTGCTAGCTATTTTTAGTACTTTAACTTAACATGCATTTTTAAACACAAAAAGAAAATATAACTACAATTTTAACTAGAAAAGGTGACTAGAAATATTTTATCGTTCTTCTTAGCGGATAGTATGGCTACAGAACAGAAAATACGTCAGCTTACGGAAGGTGAATGTGGCTATCGAATGAAGTGACTTCTTACAGTAAGCTTACGGTAGTTTCGAAAGAGAAAATAAAAGACTTTCTTTTCTCTAGAAACTAAATCTTGACTAAACTGCTAAACCTTTTGGATCGAGAGGCTGGTCGGGTGGTGGTTTGGTGGCGGCCTCGGGTTGAGTTTCTTGAATAACTCAAGAATACCAAGAACAAAGAACAAACACAAGGTTTCTAGAGAGAAAAGTTGGAGAGATTAAAGGTGTGAGTTAAATGGCTTGACAAAGGGTCCTGTTTATAGGAAAATGAGGATCTCTCTCCCTCCCCCTCGTGGCCGCCGGGCCCCCGCAACCCACCCCCCCCCCCTCCATCTTGCTCCTAGAGGTGTCAAACGTGCCTGTCGTGTCGTGCCGTGCCATTTTTTTCCGTGCCAATCGTGCTTCGTGTCGTGCCGTGTCGTGCCCGTTTACTTCATCGTGCCATGCCGTGCCGTGCCGTACCGTGCCGGTGTCGTGCCGTGGTGGGCCACTTTTGCTTTGGCGGGCCGTGTCGAGCCGTGCCATTTTTAAATCGTGTCGTGCCGTGCCGTGCCCTGTTAATTAATCGTGCCGCGTCGTGCCGTGCCTTTTTTTGTCGGGTCGGGTCGTGCCGTGCCTTTCTTTGTAGGGTCGTGTCGTGCCGTGCCTTTCTTTGTCGGGTTGTGTCGTGCCGTGCTTTTTGTCGAGTCGTGCCGTGCCTTTTTTGTCGGTTCGTGTCGCGATGTCGTGCCGTGCCGGTCCTTAATCGTGTGTCATGACGTGCCATGTCTTATTCTTCCAAGTTCCAAAGATTCTTCCGATCATTATTTTTTGAAAAATGTTAGGCGGAAGACTCTTCAATCTGCGGGTGGCAAACACACTAATGTCTCCTGCCTCTTGTGGACCTTCCTTCGGACCTTCACTTATTATAAAAAATCGAGCCTCTTTTTCTTTTTTATTCTGCGCGGTTCGAAATCCACTTCTTTCATCAGGGAGAATAAGACGTGCAATGGTTCGTTCGAGCGAGTGATAGGCAGTAGAGCGGAAAGTCGAGTCGAGGCCCTGCAAGACATCTCATAGGTTGTGTCCCTCCATTCCTTCGTTAAGCCGTAATCGATTCCATTCCTGACCCGAGGTCTTTTTTGCTCCTTTAGTTTGAGCCATATCAACCTTTGAAACATCCGAGAGGACTAGTGCCATTTGTTGACGAATTCTTGCTAAAACCTTCTTTCTTATTTGACTTATTAGTGCGCAAGAGACCTTCTTTTGAAGGTAAGGAAATCGCTTGCTTAGATAAGCAACGATCGGAAGGCGGATAATCTGAATCTTCTTCTGTATTATGCAAGGACCCATAGAGTCGGAAGGAAGATTGACGACGAGAGCACTTATTCCTGCTGCTTGCTGCTTTGCCATGTATTAATATGAAAGAACTCTTAGAAATTTTCTTATTAATAGGAGAAAACGTGGACTCATTACATCTCTCCTAAAAAATTGGAGGAATAACTCTCCCCCTAACAAACTATTGTTACAAGTCTATAGAATGAACAGTCGTCCCTTCGGGGACATCCAATAAAATTGAAACGATACAAAGAATGAAACGGTCAAACCAATAATTAAAAAAACCCCAATAAGTATAAGTAACTACTCCCTACTATTTTGCCATACTACTAGTATTTATACAAAGGCTACCCCACTACTGTTGTATTATGTAACTTAGGGCCTGACTACCAATAACGCAATAAACCAACCATCCACGAACTCGGCCCAGATCCTTACTCAGCTAAGCAAGGTAAAGGCTGTGAAAGAACAGAAAATGCTTATCAATTATCACTCCAAATCAAAAACAAAAACCAACAATTGAGATGACTAAACTGCTCCAGGCTATTGCAATTAACAAAATTCAGTAAGTTCGCTCGAATAATAAACCTCATTATTTCGCCAAATAATCTATTAAGTAGACCGGAATAATAGGAGTAATTACTATTATTGCGAGATGACAAATAGGGGAATCAATCAATACATACAACCATATTCTTGGGCATGTAACCATCGGTATCAATCTAATTAGATGCTAAAAGAAACAATTTTTTGTGTATCTATAGTTGTTAAGGGCTAATTTTAATCACTACATAGTCATGTGCAAATCAAACAACTGTTTTCTGCCTATTGGGATAACAACTTGCCAAACGTATATCCAAATTACATTGATGAAGGGAAAGTGACATCGTGAGATAGTTGAAGGGGTAAGTTGCGACTTCGAAAAAATACGCCATTGCATAGCTCTAGATCAAAATTTGCCCCATTCAACAAGAATCATGCCTCCACCCCTGCACTCCTCATTAAGACTTCTTCTCTCTCATTCATGTAGTGAAAGGAGATGTAGATCAGTATATCCATTGGGGATTTTCAAAATGGATTGGCCTGTGTTAACAAGTCCATGGCCATTTGTAGACATGAATCTGCATTAAGTTCAAAAGAAAGGAAAAAGAGGTTGGAATTGGGATTCACGTTGTCCTCATACAAGTCAAACTGGATTAGTTGGAACCAAAGTAGAAATTATCATTAATATATGTCTCAGGAAATAAATCCTTCATTCCAAATACATTCATTACACCAATTCCATTCTCAATCTCGAAGAATAGGACTAAGCCAACTGTAATCCGCTAAAACACAAGGATATAGACAAGGGATAGGACACAAATAGATTTGATGTTATGAATATAACGGTAAAAATGTAAGTAATCATGAACTAAACATTCATAGAAATTTTGACTCTGGACCAAGTTTCAAAATTTTCATTTAAATCCCACGGTGTGTCCTTAAAGTGTCCAAGGGTGTCCCCAAAGTGTCCTAGAAAGTCCACGACGTTTCCAAGTAAAGAATTATAATACAAGTATTGGACATGTATTTTGCCTATCCGACACGTGTCTATGGAGTGTCGTTTCCATTGCTAACACGTGAGGCCGCCGTAAGTTAGCTTCTTCAGGTTATGCATGATGCACAAACCAACATAAAAACATACATAAGAAGATAATCATGACAGCTAAATGTGATTCTCCCTTGATAAAATCCTTACATAAAATCCCTCTGGGATTTTTTTGGGGTGCGAAACTAATTTTTAACAATTCTAGAGGCCCACTTCAAATGTCGGAGACCCAAACCTCCAAAGGATCGTCCATTCCTTGAAAAGAATTGAGCGAGTTTAAGAAGTTTTTACTCAAATTTTGATTTCAAGCAATGAGTTTAGAAGAAAGTAAAGGTTCAAGTGCTCAAGCCAGCATTTTTCAAAAAAACTAAAAGAAACAATTTTTAGATAACAGACTAACAAACTAACAACATGAACAGACTGGAGGGGCTAGGCCGCCACCTCAACTCAACAAAAAGACAATATGCGAGGGGTTATGCCACCACCTCAGCTAAACAATGCAACCAAATAAAAATTAACTATACGAACTAAAAACAAACTCAATATTTAGCCTGGCTTCGTTACACCTCAGGTTTGGCATAAAACCAGGTTAGAGGTATCCATCAAGCTAAATACGAGCTACTAGCCTACTAACAACACATAAAGTCATGGATACAAAAATAAGTGAGAAAATCGACCTTCAGACATTAGTGTTTTTTTTATCATCATAGCCGGAAACTGAAATGGATGCGGCAACGTTAAGTTCCCATCTTCTACAAGAGCATGTTTGGGCATACTCAACAGAACCTCTCCTCCTCACTAAATACCTTATCAATAAGAGAAGCAATAAGAGAATAAAAAGATTGAATACCAATAGAAATTAGAGTAACTGAAATATTGGAACTGAAATTTACCATTAAGGCCTTCATAAGTTGCAACAGCACTTCGTAACATCAGCAAAAATGAACTAAGAACTATTACTAAGTACATTTTTTTCCAGATATAGATATATTTTGGTGCTGAATTCTGCTCAGATATTAGTTACTTTAATCATCATAGCAGAAAATTGAAATGAATGCAACGTTAAGTTGCCATTAAGGCCTTCATAAGTTGCAACATCACTTCATTACAATACCACTACGGCTCAGACATTAGTTTTTTTTATCATCATAGCCGAAAAACTGAAATGGATGCGGCAAGGCCTTCATAAGTTGCAACATCACTTCATTACAATACCACTACGGCTCAGACATTAGTTTTTTTTATCATCATAGCCGAAAAACTGAAATGGATGCGGCAAGGCCTTCATAAGTTGCAACATCACTTCATTACAATACCACTACGGCTCAGACATTAGTTTTTTTTATCATCATAGCCGGAAAACTGAAATGGATGCGGCAACGTTAAGTTGCCATTAAGGCCTTCATAAGTTGCAACACAATCACGCTTCGCTTAGCCAAAAACTGGAGTTGTGTCTGTGGCTTATTCATTTCAGACTAAAACGAGACACACACCATACTGCCACACACACACACACACCCCACATGCAGGCAACATCCATTGAAGTGGGGGCAACATCAAGTTGCCATTTAAGGCCTTCATAAGTTGCCACAACATCCACTACAGCCCACTTATTGAAATGAATAAGCCACAAGGCCCACAAACACAAATACACTACAATGCATGCAGGCAACATCCACTTCAGTGAAGTGAAAGCTAAACAGACCACAAGGTATGCAAAACTTAGGCTCAAATATTACTTAAGAAAATACTTCATAGCCAAAAACTGAAGTGGGGGCAACATCATGTTGCCATTTAAGGCATTCATAAGTTGCCACAACGTCCACTTCAGCTCACTTACTGAAATGAATAAGCCATAAATACACAATACTGAAATGAATAAGCCACAGACACAACCCCAGCAGAATAAATGAATAACAAGTACAAACCAAATGCCAGCAGGTCCCCCTAATCACTCTCTATATCAGAGTCTGCAAAATAGCCTCTGAATTCATCTTTAGCTGAGCGTTTTTCAATTCCAAGGCGTGCATCCTCCCAATCTTTTAAGCATATGAGACAATCCAAAATGTCCGGAGCTAGTCTGCTTCTCCTCTCATCCAACACTCTTTTACCTGCACTAAAAGCAGATTCGGATGCCACTGAAGACACAGGAGGGGTTAGTAGATCACGTGCCATGATTGAAAGAACGGGATATTTTTCTTCATTTTTTTTCCACCAGGCTAAGATATCAAAATTAATCCTGTCATTCACGCTAACAGATTCTAGTTCCAAATATTTTGAAAGTTCAACACGTGAAGTTACATTGCTACTTCCTATTCCTAAACTTGAACTAAGCAGAAACCAAGATGCATCATTACTACTTGTAGGAGATGTTAAAGGAGCAGCAGTACGTGTAACATTGGGACCAAACTTAGTGTCATATTTAGCATACATGATAGTCAATAAATCATTCACAAAAGCAGAAGAAGGTAAAGTAGTAATCCCTAAATTCGTACCAATCCCACTTAAGAGCAAGCTAACACCTTCTAACTTAATCCTAGGGTCCATTACTGCAGCTAACAGATATATTGGTGGCATTTCCTCATAATATTTTCTGAATTTTCCTTCCATATCTATACAAGCACTTACCAAATTTGGTTGTTCCCTATGATTAAGAAAATTGAGACTGATATTGTAAAGATTATTAAGCACAATACAAGAAGTAGGATAACGAACACCCGAACAAGCTACGGTAGCAACATAAAACACTTTCAAAAATTTCATGAACTCAAAACCAATTTTCCAATCAGCTGGAGTTAAAGGAGTACCACGATACCTCTGATTAACAAAAGCAGATATTGCATCACTATATTTCCTACAAGACTTTAACATAATGTAGGTCGAATTCCAACGAGTTTGAACATCAGAGTTCATATTTTTTGGCTTAACATTGTAACATGATGTGCACAATTTATCAAATTCTTGTTGCCTAGATGGGGAAGTAGAAATAAAAAGAACAGCATCTCTAATTTTTTTAATCTGTGGTGTTATATGTTTCAAACCATCTTGCACAACTAAATTAATGACATGACATACACATCAAATATGCAATAATTCACCAAAATAAGGAGGAGTCAAATTTCTTTTAAACAATGGAATTGTAGCAGTATTAGCAGTATGATTGTCAAAAGTAATGCTAAAAACTTTATCAACAACTTCAAAATCTCTTAAAACACCCATAATACTTTCAAAAATCTGTTCGGCATCATGAGGAAACTCCACTAAACGGAAAGCAATGATTTTTTTTCGCAAAGTCCAACTAGAGTCTATATAATGAGCAGTCACACAAATATAACCACGATTATTTATACCAGACCACATATCAGAAGTAAAACCTATTGCACCAAGACTTGCAAATTCACTCATCAATTCTTTTTTAACTTCACTATGAGCTTTCTTCGTATCACTACGTGTTGAATTTCTAGAAACTTTAGCAAATGAAGGATTCAGAAAATTTTGGACAAAATATTCAAATCTAATATCACCACCAAAAGTGAACGGTTGTTCTGCTGCAGCTACATAAAGGGCCAGCCCATGTCTCATTTTTTCTTTTGAATAAACAAAATTACTATCAGATGCATCACCAATTTTATCTTCATGTTTAGTCCTAAGATGTCTAGTATGTTGCCCTACGCCATGATTACTTTTGGAGCTATAATTTGTGTCACAATAATGGCATACAGCCCTAGGTCCTATGTTAACACCACTTTTATCCTTGAAGCGTTTTTTTATAGAGAAATGCTTCCATACCCATGATCTGCGTCGTGACATTTTTGAACCACTATCACCTGAATCTGCAGGAATAGAATCTGCTGGAGTAGAAGTAGAACCTAAAGGTCCTGTTCTACCACCAACAATGTTTGAAGCAGCCTCCTCACCTACAGAATTTATACCCTGTTGCACCACAAGGTTTCGTGGTAGTTCATCATCAGAAGAAGAATTTGAGTGGCGGTCACGAGCCTCCTGGGCCTCCCCCCTGCCAAAACTAGAATTACCAGCATCCATCTACACAAAAAACACCATAACAGTGGTTATATATCAACAGTGCATGTGTGTACTAACATACGAAATTAGTGCAGGTGTGTGTACAAAATCAGTTTCGACAAATTTGTTGAAAATAGTAACAAAAGAGAAAAGCCCTAATTTCTTGTAATTATTAATTTTAGAAATTCGTAACAAAAGCTATTTGTAACCCTAATTCTAGAAATTAGTAACAAAACCCCTAATTTCGTAACCCTAATTTCAGAAATTAGTAACAATTAACAAAAACCCTAATTTCGTAACCCTAATTTCAGAAATTAATAACAATTAACAAAAGCCCCAACTTCGTAACCCTAATTTCAAAAACCAAGTAAAAACCCTAATTTCAGAAACCCTAATCATTTGGCTTTTTCCAAATAAACCCAAACTGGATTTTTATTCAAAACTATTCAACAAACAGGAAAACGAAAACAGTAGCAGGAATTAACATGTTTTCACATCAAAACCCCCAAGTACTTGTAATGAAACGGCCCAAAGCCGACGAGCGTGAACGAAAACGGGTCAAGGTTGTAAATACTCACCGTTTGAGTGTTGTGTGTCACTGGAAACGAAGAGAGACAGAGGTGAGTCGAGCAAACTCAGATCTAGTTGTAGATCTAGGGTTTGAGTCGTTTGAGTCGCTAAAGCTGAACCGCTGAACAGCCTGAACGGCAACAGCAACGGCAACAGTGGTCACCGACTATCACTGTTTGAGAGTTAAGAGGGAGAGAGAAAGACGTTGAGAGAGAGAGAGCGAGAGCGCGCGCGCCTCAGCCGTCGCTCCTCAGGCGTTGAGGTTGAGGGGGAGAGACGATGAGAGAGAGAGAGAGAGAGAGACGTTGAGAGTGAGTCAGTGAGAGTGAGAGAGACGTTGAGAGTTGAGAGTGATAAAGAGAGTGAGAGAGGCAGAGAGCCGTTGAGAGAGTCAGATGAGAGTGAGAGAAGTGAGAACTGAGATTCTGAGAACAGAGAGAGAGAGAGGGCTGCTAGGGTTGATCTCGGTCTCATCTCTTCTTATTTATACCAGTGTTGTGCCTGATCATGTGCGACAGTTGCACCATAATGCATATGCACTTAATAAAGAAAAACTCTCGTAGAGTCCTATAATGCATTACTTGAGGGCCGCCCGAGCTGTTTTTTGAAAATCGGAACCATCTATCTTTTATATGGGAATGATTATATGATTCGTGCAAAAAATAAAGTAAATTGGTTATCATTATATACTTGATCGCACATTAAAAAAAATTCTATTAATAAATCTACATTTCGATGAAAGGGCTTCCAAAACCCGATAGATCCAAAAATTTACGAGAGTGATTAAAACACTAAGAATAACAAAATGAACCGTATGGATCATCATACTTGTGTCGCAATCGTGTAGCTAGCGTACATTGGACTATAGCGGAGTACATTTGTTTAGAACAAGGTAAGTTGAATGTATAGATTTCAAAGGTAGCTGCAGACTCATTTTTTCAAATGTTTGATCTAAACCGTTACAATTTAAGATCTTATAAAATTTATCATTTTCCCCTAAATAGGTGATAATCGGATATCGGAAACCACGTGATCAGAACACATTCGGTGCTTCTAAACGCGTTAAAGTCCTATAATGCACCAGTTGAGGGCCACCCGAGTTGTTTTTTGAAAATCGGAACCGTCTATCTTTTATGTGGAAGTGATTATATCATTCGTGCAAAAAATGAAGTAAATTGGTTATCATTATATACTTGATCGCACATAACAAAAAAAAATATTAATAAATCTACGTCCCGATGGAAAGGTTTTCAAAACCCGATAGACCTGAAAATTTGCGAGAGTGATTAAAACACCAAGAACAACAAAAGTTACAAAATGAACAGTATGGATCGTCATATTTGTGTCGCAATCATGTATTCATGTGGCTAGCATACAAGAGGTCCGTTTTTATAGAATAGAATTATATAATATATATTATTTGTTCTAATTATAAGCACAAAAAGATTGTTGGCCTTAGGCCCTTGGTGGTTTGAGATGTTTGTCAATCATAATCTCTATGGTTTGAATTCCATAGAGATTATTTTTTTAAACCATTTTTTTAAATTAGTTTTTTTTATTATTTATTTTCTATGTATTTTTTTTAAAAAAAAATTTATTACATAAAAAGTAATGTATATTAGTATTAATAGTATATGTGTAGTAATTGGTATATTATCATCTTTGAATTTTGATTCAAAATTTCTTAATCATATAAAATATTTTAAAAACTTATTTTACTTAAATAAAAGGAAAAGATTAATAAATTATTGGATTATCAAAAAATACATAGAAATAAAGTAAACTATAATCTAAAATCTCTTGTTTATTTAATAACATATTTTTTTTGGGTTTTCCATGCCTCGTGCCGTACCATGCCCGACGAGAATCGATACCGTGTTGTGTTGTGCTGTGCCCGTGCCACAAAAATTGTGTTGTGTCGTGCTATACCTGTCCTACTTTCATGCTCGTACCCATGCCCGTGCCGTGCCTGGTTAGTACCGTGTCGTGCTGTGTCGTGACTTGTGCCCAATTCCACTTCCGTGCCGTGCCCGTGCCCGTGCCGTGCCCCTACCCGTGCCCGTGCCGTGCCCGTGCCCGTGCCCGTGCTGTGCCGTGCCCGTGCCCGTGCCCGTGCCCGTGCAGTGCCCCTACCCGTGCCCGTGCCGTGCCCGTGCCCGTGCCCGTGCCCGTGCTGTGCCGTGCCCGTGCCCGTGCCCGTGCTGTGCCGTGCCCGTGCCCGTGCCCGTGCCGTGCCGTGCCCGTTTAAGATTGCGTCGTGTCGTGCCGTGCCAGGCCAACTTCTGTGTCGTGCCCGTGCTCGTGCCCCGTGCCCATGCCGTGTCGTGCCGTGCCTGTCTAGAACCGTGCCGTGTCGTGCCGTTACTCGTGCCCCATTCCACTTCCGTGTCGTGCCCGTGCCATGCACGTCTAAGACCGTGTCGTGCCGTGCCATACCAGGCCAATTTCCGTGCCGTGCCCGTGTCGTTCCCGCTCACTTCCGTGCCTGTGTCGTGCCGCGTGCCCACTACGACCGTGCCGTTCCGTGCCGTGCCAGGATTAAATCCGTGCCCGTGCCGTGCCGTGCCGCCTTCAAACGTGCCGTGCCCGTGCCGTGCCCGTGCCGACCCGGCCCATTTGACACCTCTACTTGCTCCATGGTGATTTCCAATCCAATTTTAAGCATGCTAAAGCCTTCCCCTCTCTTGTCATTCTATCCTAGGTGCAAGGCTATGTGAAAGGAATAGGCTAGTATGCATATATACCTAGAAAAAAAAAAGTGTTTCAATTGATCATATTTATCCGACTGTTTTTTTTCCTTTTTTGTCCTTTATAGATTAAAAATTATAGTTAAAAAAATAAGTGTTCCAATTTTCAATCTGTTTGAACCGGTGCAAAGATGTTATTTTTCTTATCATTTCATCCTAAATGATTGTAATAAAGTTTTGGCTCCAACGCCTTTCAATGGACACCCTAAGAGATCATTGAAACTAAATAATGATTTTTAGGGTGTCTGTTGAAAGGCCTTATACAAAAAAAAAATCATTATGACTATTTATAAAAAAATAATCAAAAAAATACGATTTTCACCCCGGTTCAACTGAATTTAAAATCGAAACACTTAATTCTTGAATTATATTTTTTTAATATAAATAGGGTGTATTTATGGAAATTAAATAAATAAAATAAAAGTAATTAAATAAAATAAGAAATTAAAAAAGTGGGGGTACTTTATTTGGGGGGCTGGGGCCGGGGGTGTAATCTGGGTTTTGGGGGTGGGGGCGGGGGGTAAT
Source organism: Rhododendron simsii (assembly GCA_014282245.1). Classification (NCBI taxonomy): domain Eukaryota; kingdom Viridiplantae; phylum Streptophyta; class Magnoliopsida; order Ericales; family Ericaceae; genus Rhododendron; species Rhododendron simsii. Next base: position 16,872,166 of record CM024964.1, on the reverse strand, counting down.
CCAGGAAATGGGCTTGGGGGGGGGGGGGGGGGGGGGGGGGGGGGGGGGGGGGGGGGGGTCGGGGGTCTCCTAAATTAAATGAACTAAAGTCCATGTTTTCATAGATTGTTAGGTAAGTCATTTTTTCACATGCGTCAACCAAAATACCATTTAACGGTAACAATTTAAATATTGTCATTAGCCTGAAGAAAAAAAATATAGCGGAAACGCACCACCCTAAGTCAAGAGTTGGACGAGTGGATCAACATGGCCACAAATGAGGGGTTTATTATCTTGAGTTCACACGTTCGACTCTCTTTGTCAACGAAAAACCTATGAATGTTTGCCGATTATTAACTTCAAGACCTTGAATTAGTCGGGGCGCGTAGATTGGTCAAGACTATAGAAAAAGGAAGAAGAAGCTTTCGCCTTGGCCTAACTTTTTGGGGTGTCTTTTTTGTTTTCCCTTAATTCTTACCAAATTTGAGACAAATTTTTACGTCACATTATTCGTTTCAATGAGAGCAATCAAAAATAGTAGAAGAGCATGGACTAAAGTTAAGAATAATTCATACTCCTTCCGTACCTTTTAAGTATCTCGCATTGTAATTCCAACTTATTAAGAAAATATCATAATTATACATTTCACATCAACTTTCCCTACTTACCCTCTATGGAGGCATCATCATTACATTTTTACTCACTAACTTTTCAAAATGAAATCTACTTTTAGGGGCAAAATGGAAAATGTACCAATTTTTACTCACTAATTTTATAAAATGGACACTTATTAAGGGACAGTCCAAAATGGAATACTGGACTTTAAAAAGGGGACGGAGGGAGTATAAGACAACGAGAAATCCAAAACTCAATCTAGATGAAAAGACAGACTTTTGGGTCTTTTTTGTCGTTTCATATGAACTCTTTTCAATTTTGATTCATCTTTCTATGTTTTTTCGACTCCTTTCATCGAGCTGAACAAAGTGATGTAAAAATTAGACCATAAATTGAGAAATACTCCCTCCGTTCTAATTTAAGGGTCCATCTTTCATTTTTTAGACGTTCCAAAATGAGTGTCCCATCTGAAAAGTCAACACTAAAAAAGCAAGGACTTTTCCATTTTGCCCTTTCTTCTCCAAATGTAAATACTCACTAAATAATGATGTGAAAGGACAATTTTGAAAATGCAAAATTGGCACCCATAATACTGGTACCGAACTGGCTTTTCCTTGGAAAATGTGACTCATAGTGGAAATTGCAAAGGCAATTTAAAATCCATCAAAACATACAGTAACTGAAATCTACTTGAGGGCAAAGTTGGAAACTAGAAATTTTGTCAATGCAATGATAAGGCTTTCTTAAATCGTTGGATTTCCCAATATGATCTCTTAAATTGGAATGGAGGGAGTAAGAGAGAACAATGAAAAAACCGCACCAAAAAAATCAGAAAAAGTTAGGGCAAAGGGGTAGTACTACTTGTGACGTGCTGATCTTGATTATCTTTGAGATGCCCGTAAATTGGGGATTTGCAATTGCAATTCCCATTGACCTAGATATAGGTTTTTTGGAGACTTTTGTGCGGTCTTAATTTATATATGTTCAAGTCAAGCCGCGGAATATAACTTGCAAATTCTATGAAGAAAGAAATTGAGTACAAATTAAAGGTAAGGTACCTAATTAAAATATATCAAAAATACTAACAGGAGAGACAATTTGCAGAGAACCACGCAGAGACAAATGCGTTTGGCCCTATTTTGGGTCCCGAAAAAATCTAGAAAAATATCCATAAATTTTTGAATATTATTTTATGGAGCCCTGTAAAAAATCAGCTCCAGTGGATATCGATAAGTATTACTTTTGGATTCGTAGGGGCGAAACTGCTCAGTTCGCCCCTACGAATCCAAAAGTAATACTTATTGATATTCACTGGAGCTGATTTTTTACAGGGCCCCATAAAATAATATTCAAAAATTTATGCATGTTTTTCTAGATTTTTTCGGGATCCAAAATGGGGCCAAACACATTTGTCTCTGCGTGGTTTTCTGTAAATTGTCTCTGCGCATAGCAGAGCTCAATAGGGTCAATCAGAGTGCGCCACCTGTTCTCTCTTCTCAATTCTTTCTAGTTCTTAAATTGTTGGTGCAAAATTTGGAGTCTTCCGAACTAGAATATGTTAATTGATTAAATATGTTTTGAGTCATGTTACAATATCACTTTCTGAAAAATAGTATTCACGGATACAACGAAGCCCGATAAATAGATCTTTTGCCTGCTTTCGCAGAAACAAAGGACGAGGGACTGTTTATCTCGTTCCACAGATTAATGGAATAACAGTGCAAGGATCGAAGCAAGTAATCAGAGATGGGGAGTTTTTGGAATTTCTATGCGTTCTGAATAGCTTGAATTCTGGTTCTATTTGTCAACACTAGACTCGCCCAATTGAATGTCTCTAGATCACACCTGTTAATCCCTGATCGTTAGATTAAATTCTACAGTTCAAATTGCACCTATTCAAATTACTAGTGCCCGTAACCGGGTTCAGATCCCGTCCAGTATAGTACCCTCCAGTCCGGTCCAGTTCGGCCTTTTGTGGGCCCTTTCCGGGCCCACAACAATGATCGGAACCGTTCACATTTTAGAGCTCGTCGAGACCAACGACCATACCAAAAATCACGTTGATCGGATACTGTTTGATATCATTTCAAAATGCATTAATGTTGTCTAAAAAAAGGTGTGAAACACAGGATTACAACCCTTCAACACATTTTTTCGAAACTTAATACATTTTGAAATGATACCAAACGATATCCGATCAACATGATTTTTGGTATGGTCGTTGGTCTCGACGAGCTCTAAAATGTGAACGGTTCCGATCATTGTTGTGGACCCAAAAAGGGCCCACAAAAGGCCGAACTGGACCGGACTTGATGGTAACCCCAAACTGGACAGGATCTGACTCCCCCGTAACCTCCCATACCCAATCATTTCACCTGAACCGGTATGTGAATCGGCACCATCATGGACCATCAGATCTTGATCGAGGGCGATCACATCATCCTAACAAGCGCACCCCTTAGCAGGCTTCTAGAAGAGCCTGTGTGATCCACCCGCCAAATGTATACCATGTTTTTTTTTTTTGAACGATAAAAAAATTTCATTAATCTTGAAATTGTTACAAGACTAATAGGAGTAAAGAAACAACATCATATTCAAAGAACAATGTTTTGCCTAATCCGAGACCCAAACCTACAATTGGCAAGAAACCAATCGAGGACACCCATTTGGGCCGAAGCCCACCTAAAAAGGCCGAAGGCCAAACACCCTAAGCGAGTCTAACAAACTCAGATCGATGCAAATAACACATAAAAAAGGCCTAAAAATCCAAATCAGACAATCAACTTGGCAACACCCGTCATCCAAGCAACCGCCATAACAAGACACACCCATGCCACCACCGAAACCTGGGAAACCAGCCTCTGTTGCTGCCCCATAGTGTCAAAGACGCCTCACTACAGCAGATGGCCACAACATAAATATTGTCATTAGCATGAAGGGGGAAAAAAAAAAAGAAAAAGGAAATGCACCACCCTAAGTTGAGAGTTTGACGAATGGATCAGAATGGCCACAAATAAGAGGTTTATTATCTTGAGTTCACACGTTTGATATTCTCCGTCAACAAAATTTTTGAGACCTATGGATGTTTGCTTGTAGTTAACTTCAAAAGACTACTAAAAAATGAAAAAAGAAAGAGCTTTCTTCTTGGCCTAACTTTATGGGGCGTCTTTTTTGTTTCTCTTAATTCTTACCAAATTTTGGTCAAATTTTTATGTCACATCATTTTTCTCGAGAGCAATGGAAAAAAGTATAAGAACATGGACTAAAGTTAAAAATAATACTTCATATAAGATGACGAAAAAATCCAAAAGTCAGTCTAGATGGAAAGATTGACATTTGGGTGGCCTTTTTTTCCGTCTTATATGAACTCTTTTCAACTATGGTTCATCTTTCTATACTTTTCGATTCCCCTCGTTGAGCTGAACAAAGCTGAACAAAGTGATGTAAAAATGTGACCCTAATTTGAGAAGAATTAGGAGAAAATAATCAAAAAAAGACCGCACCGAAAAATCAAATAAAGTTAGGCCAAAGTGGTAGTAGAGTGTGCTGATGTTGAATTTGCCCGTAAATTGTGGATTTGCAATTGCTATTCTTCCCACATAATAGCATTGACCTAGATAGAGGATTTTGGGAGACTTTTTATATCTTCAAGTCAAAGCCGCGGAATACAACTTGCAAGCCAAATTCTATGAAGGAAGAAAACTAATGACAGGTAAGATAACTAAATACTAGTGAAATTGGCAAATTTTCAACCAAACAGGGTCAATCAGAGCGTGCCACCTGATCTCTCTTCTCGATTCTTTCAAGTTCTTAAATTGTTGGTGCAAAATCTGGAGTCTGTGGTGGAACTAGAACATCTAGATTAAAGCATATGCTTCGAGTCATGTTAAAATGGGATCCAGTGGGGTGCTTGGAGTAAACTGAACACTCCAAAAGGAGATGGTGGCTTAGGTTTCAAAGACTTTTGCATCGTCTAATAATGCCCTCCTTGCTAGACAATTCTGGAGGATTAGTGAGAACCCAAAAGCTCTGGGGGCTCAAATACTGAAAGGGAAGTATTTCCCTGAGTCTTCTTGTTGTTGGAATGCAAAGAAAGGACCATCCCCATCTTGGGTCTGATGTAGTATGCTTGAAGGAAATTAAAGACACTCTTGGAGGAAGGCGTCTGTTGGAGTGTTGGTAATGGAGAGTCTGTGCAATTTTGGAATGATAAGTGGGTCCAAAACTTTGCTAAAAACAGGTTGGTTAGCCTCCCACCTCTGAACTGCCTATGGAACAAAGTTGCTGATTTTATTAATGAAGAATTGAAGATAACCAGACATGGGATTTGGGAAGGCTTATCACATGTGTTTCAGAAGAGGAAGTCAAAGCCATCTCCAAAATTCCTCTAAGTCTAGCCAAGAAGGAGGATAAACTTATTTGGTCTCGCAACAAATCTGGGAAGTACACGGTTAAAGCTGGTTATCATCAGGCCTTCAATCTGAATGGCTCTTTAAAACCCACTCAGGCGTCCAACTGTGCCAACTGTGCCTAAAATCTTCCATTTCAGGTGGAAAGTAGTTCGTAACTGGGTTGTTTGTAAAGCTAATTTGTTCAAGCGTAAATGTGCTCCTTCTCCTATCTACCCCATTTGTAATGCTGAGCCTGAAACCATTGAGCATACCCTCTTTCGATGCCCTTGGACAAGAGCTGTACGTTTGGTTCGGCAGCGGGAAATCTTTCTAGACTGTGGATCATGATATCACTTCGACCAGTAAGTGGATGGAAGACCTTCTCTGTGGTAATATGGCTAAAAAAACTACAATGGAAGACATGGCTGTCATCTTTCATGAGTGTTGGGCTATGTGGAAATCAAGGAATGCCTTCTTCTTTTCGGGCAAACCTCTGAATCCAAAGTAGACCATTGAAGCAGCTTCGGTGGCTAATTGTGACTACCTGCTTGCTTTGTTCAAGGGTCCAAAACCTAGCAACACTCGATAATAGATGGATCCCTCCTCCCTTTCCTGTTGTTAAGTCTAACATTGACAGAGCTTTTAAATCCTCCTGCAGATTGACTGCCTTTGGCGTTATCACAAGAGATAGTTGTGGAGCAGCTCATTTTTGGCGTATGGGTAAAACGGTTGCAACTTTGGCCATTACCGTTGAGGCATGGGCTCTCAGAATTGCTTGCAACATAGGAATGGAACTGGACATCTTTGAAGCAATTTTTGAGTCTGATTGTTTGGAACTTATCTAACTGCTTCAAGGATCCCAAGTCTTCTAGTCCTTGGGAGATTAGTGCACTAGTGGATGACATCAAGGAATGGGCTATCTCTAGGAAATGGTCTTTTGTTTGGTGTCGTAGGGAGAAAAACAAAGTTGCGCATTGGCTTGTTGCAAATTGCTTTAGTAGAAATTGTGTTTTCTCTTCGGATTGTATTCCGCCCAATTTGTAATTTTTACTAGACTCTGATGTACCATGCTGATTTTGTGTTATATGATATTGACCTTTTCAAAAAAAAAAAAGAAGCTACGAAAGAGCGAGTGGACTGCCAAACACATAATCAATGCATGCACTTTGGGAGTATAGAGAATTGAATGGAATATTCATTGATAAAAACTAGTAATCAATGCATAAAATCATGCAATTAGATCGGTAATATACAACAGGATAGTGAACGAAAAGCTCCCACTCTCTAAATTAAGGAAGCAATCTATACATTTTGACCTAGTGTTACAAGAAAGAATTGAGCTTTCTAGCACAATTTTACACTAGAAAATCATTATCGTTCTTCGCTAGTTTCTACGATTTCTATAGTTTCATGAATTGGGGTATTGGTTTCCGTTGTAGCAAACCCTTCATCTGGAATAAAAATCCATTTTGCAAGCTGAGAAGGACTTTCTGGGCAATCAGAAGCCACTGCTATCCCTTCATTTGCTACATTTGTTTTCTGGGATGCATCATATGTGTTCTCTTTTTCCTTGTCAAAGTTTTTTGCCATTGCAATTAGCTTTTGCCATAGTGACGAGTTGTTAGAAGCCAAGATCACCCTATTGTCATATAAGAAGATAGATAGGAATAGAATGAGAGCAAAACTCGAAGATGTGGCGGCAACTAGGAAAAGACCCTTAAAACTTTCGACGTTGAGGCTGCCAGATGTGACCCTGACACCATCTTGCTCTGCACATTCAACTTCTTCCCGAAATAATTGGCGTTGAATTTGAGTGAATTTATCTCCGTCAGTTACATTTAAGATTGCTCTTGAAATGTCAGGTACAAGGGGAGATCCCTTTGGAAACGCCTGCAGGTAAAGATCCACATAAAACATACACACTTTGTTACTGCTGAACTTGTGGTGGAAGAAAAAACATACGTTAATGAAGCTTCTTGAAAGTGTTTTTTTTTAAAAGTTGTTTTTTGGCGCGAGTAGAAGACAACAAATATGCCAAACTAATGCACACAACTTTCCACACAAAAAAAGTCATAAGTTGTTGCATTTAAGCTTGGATAAAAAAAAAAATTTGTTGCATTAAAGCCACAACAAACACCCCTATAGAGCTCGCAATCGAGTAATGCTCTACTACAAAGTTGATGCTATTAAAAGTAATACATGAGTAGGATGTGTTCTTTCGTTAAATCTTAATTTCCAATCATTGTATCTCACAATTTTAAAATCACTTGAGTGAAAAACTCTGTTTTGCTAATTATATTTTTTCCAACTCCATAGGGCATGCAAATATGTTTCAAGACAATGCACGCGCGCGCGCGCGCAGAGAGAGAGAGAGAGAGAGAGAGAGAGAGAGAGAGAGAGAGAGAGAGAGAGAGAGAGAGAGAGAGAGAGAGAGAGAGAGAGAGAGAGGCTTACAAATCCAAAGCCAACTGTCTTGAAGATTGGTCCAACCATAGTATACTTGGTACAATATAAGGGGTTGGCAAGGAATAGCCTTATATAAGGGACCTCATCAATAATTGCTGCAACACTTCTTGTGGACAGGGCTTTATCATACTCTTCAAAAGTGCTATAGTTCCTAAGCTTGGAGGGATCAAATCCCTCTCTCTTCAATAGCCCATTGACAAAAGTACCTGTTTGGGAGCCAACATATTCTTCATTCTTTTTGAGGTCCATAATATTTGTGACACTGGGTTGGAGCTTTTGTACCGTTAACATTGATGTTAAGCTTGCTGTATAACTCGATGTCAGTACCAGCACTACAAAAACCCACACGATTACCACAAATCTCGATAAGTTGCTGACCACCTTCTCCTCTGAGAAAACAAACAAAAAGCAAACCAGTTCTTGTTTTGTGAGAAACATTTTGTCACCAAATAATACTTTTTTGCGGCACTAATGTTCTATTCAATATGCATCTAGCCTATTGAATGATCACATTGAAATTATTATTAAAAAGCTTAAAAATAACGGAAATAAACAGATGCTAACTATCTTTACTAACTATGGAGCATGTGTAAAAGAACTACTGAGATAAGGGTGTATTACTATGGGCAAACACGAGCGTGGAGAAGGAGAACCAGAATATCATTCCGACTTGATTTTGAGCTGGGCCTCGAAATTCTTTGTTTACGCGATGTTCTAGAACCCAAACCACAAAACCAGTGAAGATGAAAAATGCCCCAGTTGTTAACCACAAGTCCAATTTTAGAGGTTTCATGAAAATCCATTTATTCTTCCTCTCATCATCCTCTATTCGAACGACCATAGCCACACTGGACTCCATGAATGGCAATGTGAAATCCGCAAACCTTGCTCTGTTTGCTAGAATAGTTACATCACCCACAACTGCATCGTAGTTCTAAAGATAGACACAAACTTAGTTACTTGAACTTGACAAACAGAAAATGAGAAACATAGCAAATTCATACTGCAAATTTGATTACCCCAAGAAAGATTTGATGAACAAGATCATCGTAACTTCCAGGTCTATCGCTTTCAAAGGCAACAAAATCGTAGGGGACAGCATATGGTAGTGAGTGTATGACTTCTTTGAACACATCTATGCAGAAACCAGTCGCATCCACGACATTAGTTTCAGAATCCGTTTCCACTTTGACTAATTTAGGAAAACCACTGTTGGCAGGAACTCCCACCCTCAATCTATATTCACCTGTTGGAATTTCCCAACCTTTGGGTACAAGATTAGATTCCCCGGGCCAAATGATGGCTCCAAGATCTTCTTTGTTAGTAGTGTAATTCCCATTCCTGGCCGATATAAGCTTCTTTGATATGCCAGTTTCCCTAGTCCAGAATCCAATTTCCCTGTCCCCCTTTCCAATAACATTGACTATTTGAAAGACCAGTGGTTGCAACTGCCCATCCACTAGGTTGAATTCACCACTCAACCCCTGAAATCTAGTGTTCTTTATTGATTGAATGAGCCTTGGTCCCATTTCGGAGGATCCAATTGCAACTAAATCTGTCAAGTTGCTTGTAGTGACTGGTTTGTTGAATTTTGATCGAGAAATACCGGAACTATCAACTGCCATGGCTAACATCATGGCACTATCATACGCCCATAGTCCAAGCATATTTAGTTCAAATCTATCTATGTCTGGATTCTCTTGACGAAATCTCTTTCTCCATCTTTCTTTGAAGGTTTGAAGCTCACTTGAGTTTGGAACATAAGGTTTCACACCTATGACCCCTTGCATCAAACCTATGATGGTAGGATCCATAGAATCTAAATGACTCGTAAGCCCATCTGTAATGATCCAGGCATATCCCTTGTTCATCATTCCAGCTTCTTTCGCCTTCAAGAAAAGGCGAGAAGCTAAAAATGGTAACATATGCACCACAAAAACTCTGGTCTGCTTTGTCATTAGCATGTAGAGTTCTTTTTGAATCTGATCGTCTGTGGTTGAAAGAGACATAATACTTCGATGACGTACCTGAGAACCAACCTCTATCAAAGAATTAGCTAAATAAGGACCTATTCCTCGTCCATAATCGGTATCCTCATAAATTAGCACAACATCTCTCCAACTGAAGGCTTGAACTATAGCGGCAAGGGATTGAACCTGAGAAGAGCCATTATGTGCCCCTCGAATGAAGTATGGGTTGTCCTTGGGCGACAGAGAAGGACTTGTTGCCGAAGATATTATAGGTACTTGTGTTTTGTGCCCAATGTCAATCACAAAATCTGCTTGGGTGCATGTTTGCAGACCTAGTATTGCTTGTACTTGGACATTTTTCATCAAGTCTATAGCTGCAAATAAAAGTTCAATACAATTAGACACTAATACATCAATTGCCAAATACCACCCAATGGGTGGTGTTTAGCCTTAGACGCAGAGACGGAGGGAAGTGTGGTCATATGGGGGCCAAGGCCCCCGCGCGGTTTTGGGTTTTTTTTTTTTAAATTAAATTTTTTTTTTGTTTGGTGAGAACATTTAGGTATTGTAATTTGTTTTGGGTGTTATTTAGATATAAAAATGTGTTTGTTTTTTGTCCTAAAACCCAATTTCTCTATGTGCATGGCCCCTCATAAGTTTTTCTTTTAATTATTGATCTCATTTCTTTTTCTATCTCTCTCTACTTAGTATCCAAAAAAACCTCCCTTAAAATCTAAACCAAACAAACTATTAGATTCCCGAACCTTCAAATTTCAAAATTTTGTTCATAGGTCGGCCCCCGTGTTTACAAAATCCTGGTTCCGTCCTTGCTTAGACGTGTGCATAAGTAGTATATAAAATTGCGTAAAAAATTAAAAACATATAGTGTAGTGAAATACGTAACATTATGATGTGCTAAATGTTATTTCTTCCTTACTCACCTGGTCTATGCACATTTCTCTTTCTAGGACGTTGGCTCCTATCCTAGTTCTTCCTATTTTCAAGAAGATCCCGAGCTCGATCTGGTTTAGTATCAAGGTGATTTTGGGTCTAGCTTATTTACTTCAAGCCAATGCGTGGTGATTAGCAAGACCTGTCCTTCAATGATTTTTCAAAGCATGCAATTTTCCGTCAGAGGTTTAACTTATTCTGGATCCAATTACCAATGCTTTTCAAACTTAAGCTTTGTTTGAGACTTGGTTTCCATAATGATTGCAAGTTTTGGTTTCCAGCAATTGTTTGCAGCGTTTCCTCAAACACCTGATCGATCTGCATTTTAGCATGAGATTACTAAGCGAAGCTATAAAATTCAATGAATTTTGTTTGGTTAGTGGCGAAAGGGGCAAACTACCTGGGACTTAAGGGTTTACTCATTCTCAAGGTTTCAGGATCGAAATCTCTTAGATACTATCAATTCCTTTGGGACTAGTTTATATATACGGACCTTGCTAATTGGGCTCTTTGCAAGTGGTTGGTGGGACTAGCCCCCGAATAATTCGAGATGCCCGTAAGCTGACCCGGACCTGGACATCTAAGTTATCAATCAAAAGAACCTAAATGACTTGCACCTTTTACATTAACGACTTGTACCTCGACGTCCGGCCAACAAACTTGCACATTTTACATAAAACTTGACTAACAGCGTTATGGCTTGCCCCATGCGCATAAACTTGCATCTCCATAACCGCTGCACAAAAATTTTGCCATTTGCATCTTCTGTATGAGTAATTACCCTAGCCAAACGCCCACATCCATCATTTTCGCCACATGTTACCAACACCACCCACCCCTTGACCGCCATGAAACGTTAACAATCCTCTTCGGCCCCCCCCCCCCCCCCCCCCCCCCCCCCCCCCCCCCCAACTTAAATAATCCATTCTTCGAAGCCGTTGAGTGTGAAGGCAAAGTCTGTGCTTTCAGCAGTTTCCGTCGGGACGGCTGGTGAAGAGAAACAAGATCAAACTAGCAGGATATCCCGTTTGTCTGTCTGTCGGGGGCCCATGGCCGTTTAGGCGGTCAGAACGCAGAGCGACAAGTTTTGAGCGATTTTAGAAATTTTTAACGTGTGGTTCTCATCAATAATTACGGCACTCCATGTGAAAACTTTCTACTTCTCTCGTCATACTGAAACACCCCAACAAGTCAACTTGTGGAGTACAAAATTAAGAGATTTAATTTGTTAAATCCAAAAATCAAATAAATCTGGGTGTCTTGCTTTTCTTGTTTCTTGTTCTTATTATTCTCCGCGATTGTGTGTTTCTTAATTCGGCCTGGTTTCCAATAGAAGTCACCTTATTGGGGTTTTGTTTAGGAGTAAGCTTTGGGCAGAAAATCGTAGGTGAAATCGGATAGGAGTGGTGGTGGTGTTAGGGGCGGAACTGTGCTATGGCTGCAATGGCCGTAGCCCAGGTCACATTCCAAAAAAAAAAATAAAAAATTATATGTAAAATGTTAGTTAAAATAGTTTTAGCCGAACCATTTTCTTCTTTAGCCCAATCCATTTTAATTAGCCCAACCTTCTTTCTTTGAGGAAAACGCAAACAAAGTCTTGATCGATTTAGGAAAATCAAACCAAAAGCAAATCAAATTACACTGTAAAAATAAAATCCCATCCTTCTTTCTTCGAAAAATAAAATAAATCAACTAGAGAGATTGGAGTTATAAAAATCTTCTGATGTGGAGATGATCGGCGGCCAAAACGTCGAAATCGTTTCATAGTTCGCTAGAGTCCAAGACTGATCGAATGGGAAAGTTGGGGTTGGTTTTGCCTTGGAGGAAGAAGAAGTTGGGGTCGGTTTTGCCTTTTTAGGCAAACTTGTTGAAAATATTCACTTGATTCGATAATAAATGAATTTTACTCTCTGAAACATCGTAGCGGACAACCTCAATAGTTTACGTTTTTTGTACTTTTATTTTGTTTATTTTTAAACATTTACGTATTTATGTTCAAGTCTGCCTCTTTTTTTGTTCAAATATATATAATTTGGGTTAACCCAGGACATAATTAATTTCTAATTTTCCCAATTGGGTTAGCGTTAGTGGATCGTAGAGATTAAGTATACATATGCATGAGGACTGGGATCTTCTGTCTGATTGCCTCTATCCGAAGCCCCTGTCCAACTCCTCTGCATGGGCCACGTACCCACTCCTTACTTCCCCTCTAAGATCATGTGCATCAAGGGATATGTATTTTAGCTACAAAATAGTGCATTTTTTTTAATTTTATCTACTCAAATCTCTCTCAACCCCACACCAATGCTCTCTACTATCATCTCTATCCTTTTAAAATACTATATAATGTCGGACTTGCTAACCTCCGCCCACTGTGCGGAGGATAATATGCTAATAATTTCAAACAAGTTTAGATATCAATGCATATTCCACGAATATCAAAACACTTTCACAAATATCAATATACCTTTTTGGATATCAATGCACATTTTACCTATTATCCTACACATTTTGGGCGGAGGTTAGAATAATATTATCCCCCTATCCCCCCCCCTCTCTCTCTCTCTCTCTCTCTCTCTCTCACACACACACACACACACACTTTAGCAGCAGAAAACTCAAAAATTGAACCCAAAAAATGACTCCAGCAAAGAAGCTAATTGGAAACCTCTCTGATTTTGAACCCAAACCGACAAATTGACCCCAATATCCACAAATTGAACCCAAACCCACAAATTGGCCCCAAATCTCTGATTTTGAACTGTACAAAATCAGGAGAAGTCGTAAAACTTTGTCCGAAGAAGCCAACGAGCACGCATCGATCTCCGCCGACTCCAGCGATTTCTGCTGCTCATCAAGAAAACTCAACTGTGTGCCGATCGGAAAACTCTGCTGCTCGTTGATCTTCTTCCTCGTCAAAATCTTTGTACTCTTCTACTGCCTCCACACGAAGAGAGAGAGAGAGAGAGAGAGAGCACGCGCGCAATAAAATAAAGGATTACTGGTAGGGGTGTCAAACAAGTTGGGCTGGCACGACACGACAGGGTTAAAAGTGGCACGGCACGGGCACGGGCACAGTTGTGGGCTCCCCGACTAGCGCGCGCCCTAGAAAGAGTCACCATCCAAATTTTTGAGATGGATGATCCGAAAAACCGAGAAGCCATTTGAAAAGGGCATTTTGATCTAACGAAAATGTCGAGATTTTGGGTTTGGGAGCCACATTATGAATGGAGAAGGTTCTATTGAAACAACACCCCACTCGCTCGGTAAAACCGGTCTCTACTAAACATTTTCAAAAAGGGAGTTTTAAATATTTTTTGGAGAATGTAACTCTCTAATAGACAAGTAAAGGGGAAAGGGTCATGGGAAATATATCTCACATTGACGTGCACGTGGTGCTATCTGTACAAGGATGGTAAAGATGATGCAAAATGAAAGAACTTTCTAACAAAAACTATCTGGATCTCAGTTTACCTCTGCACGGCATATTGTAATACCGCTCACGGCTTTACAGTACACCAAGCGGGGTACCTGTTTTGTTTTCAGACCATCATTAAGTTCCAGAACACCGCCCGGCGTCTTGAGTAGCACACACGGGGTTTTCAACTAACATCAGATAGTGTTTTTATCACTGGATCACTCTGAAAAACACCACTCTTTCAAGCCATAAACGTAAATCATCTTTTATACTTTTGATCACTCGAAATGATTAAAGAAGCTTTGTTTTATAAAACCAAACATGGCTTGTAGATATGGTCTTATTTTGAAAGCACTGATACCTGATATTTTTGTAACAAACCAGGCTTGACAGATGATAACTATGATCCAGACAATTTAGACAAGAAGATAGTAGCTAACTGGAACGCCGTGCGTGTGAGTACGCTATGCTGTGCCACACATCAGAGCGCCGCGCGGTATGGCGCACCCAGCACAGTGGCTGTTCTTATTTTTAAAAATGATTTTAAGCCAGTATCCAACCAAAAAGAGGGGATCCTGACTATAGAAAGGTTCCCTCAAGGATAAGGGCAGAGCCTATCCAAAGGAAACTAATTTGTACCTTTAGTCTTGAGCTTGGATGAGGATAAACGGCTACGGATGAGTGCGGTTAAGACCGGTTGAGAAAAAGGAGGTTGTGGATGTGAGTTAATAGATGGTATGTTGAGTAGTTGAGACCCTAAAGTGAGCAAAAGGTCTCACTTCAATGATGAGGAGAAAAATGGAGGATTTTTAGAAAGAAAGAGCCTAGAGAATGTTTTTAGAATAACATTCTTCAAGATTTAGGAGTGGGTGTGAAAGTATGATGAGAGAGAAAGAAAATTCAAGGCCCCTTTCTCTTGAGTGGAGGGTTGTATTTATAGGTAAGAGCCAAAGATTTTGAATTCAAAGTGGAGGAGGTATTTTCCGGGCGGGCCAGAAGTACTTTTTCAACTAAGCCAACTTGTAGTTGTGGCTCAAGTGAGCATGGCTGACAGCTAGCTGAGCCAGTCAGAACTTTATTCAAAATGTCGTGCGGTTGACCTCATGACCTCATGTGGCATAATGAGATTCGTTATGCCGTACGATGTAGAGGTGTGCTGTGCGTTACTAAGGGTCAAGTTCTGGGCCCTTGGGCTTGTTTTGGGCTTTTGGTTTAAGAGAGTCCTACATCCAAGCTCTCGAAGGTATTTATTTCCTTTATTTCATCATCAAGACATTTAAAGAACCTCCGAGGTCCGGATTGGGGTGTCTATAACAGTCGTGCCCTGGCACGGCACAACACAACACGGTCTTATTGAGCACGTGGATGGGCACGGGCACAACTTTGGCTTGGCATGATACGACACGTGCGGTTTTAGTGGGCACATGGACTGGCACCGGGCACGGAAGTGGGCGGGCACGGCACAGAAGTTGGCCTGGCACGGAATGGCACGACACGGTTTAGCGGGGCACAGGCACGACACGGTAGTTGAATGGGCACAGCGCTACACGACACCATTCTAGGCCTTGCCGGGCATGGCACGGGTTGACAGACATAGCACGGCACAACACGACACGGTTCTAGCTGGGCATGGCATGGGTTGACAAGCATGGGCACGGCACAACACGGTTCTAGCAGGGCACGGCATGAGTTGACGGGCACGAAAGGGCACGACTTAAGGCACAAAAGAAAAAATTAAATAATTTGACTTGTGTCTCATAAATATAATGTGATTAATTAACAATAATTTTAATTACAAAATAAGGCATTTTATTTTCATAATTTATAAAAAAAATAAGCTTTTAAATTGGAACAACAAACAATAAATAAGGAAAAAAAACTAATTTTAAAGAAAAAACCTCCATGTGATTCAAACCCAAGTCCTATGGAACTTGTCACACATCACAAACCACCAAAGCCAAGAGTCATGTTATGATTTTACTTGGAACAACTAATAATAAATAAGAAACAAAATTGGTTTTAAAAAATTAATCTCTATGAGATTCGAACCCAAGTCCTTCGGGACTTGACACACATCTCAAACCACTAAGGCCAACAATCTTGTTGTGCTTATAATTGAAACAACTAATATGTATTATATAATTATATTCTATAAAAATAGGCGTCATGTACGGTAGCCACACAATTTCAACACAATTATAACGATCCATACCGTTCATTTTGTTGTTCTTGGTGTTTTAATCATTCTTGCAAATTTTTGGGTCTATAGGGTTTTGGAATCTCTTTCATCGGGACGTAAATTCATTAATAGGAAATTTTTTGTTATATGCGATCAAGTATATAACGATAACCAATTTAATTTATTTTTTGCACGAATGATATAATCACGCCCACCTAAAAGGTAGACAGTTCCGATTTTCAAAAAATAGCTCAGACGGCCCTCAAGTGGTGCATTATAGGACTTTAACGCCTTTGGAAGCACCGAATGTGTTCTGACCACGTGTTTTCCGACATCCAATTATCACCTATTTTGGGGAGAATAATAAATTTGATAAGATCTTAAATCGTAATGGTTTAGATCAAACATTCGAAAAAATGAGTCTACAGGTACCTTTCAAATCTATACATTCATCCGACTTATCTGGTTCTAAACCAATGTATTGCGCTATAGTCCAATGTACGCTAACCATACGATTGCAACACAATTGTGACGATCCATACAATTCATTTTGTTGTTCATAGTGTTTTAATCACTCTAGTAAATTTTTGGGTCTATCGGGTTTTAGAAGCCCTTTCATCTAGACGTAGATTCATTAATTGGAAATGTTTTGTTATGTGCAATCAAGTATATAACAATAACCAATTTACTTCATTTTTTGCACGAATGATATAATCACTCTTACATAAAAGGTAGACGATTCCGATTTTCAAAAAACAGCTTGGACGGCCTTCGAGTGATGCATTATAGGACTTTACGAGAATTTTCTGCTATTTGGTGGTATGGTGCACACAGATTATGGTGTGACATATGCACACAATCACACCCACATCTGGGGTATACATAGAAAGTGACTGGCTACTAAGGCAGCCCACAAAATGGCATGACACGACACGATACGATCAAGTAAATGGGCTGGCACGGCACCACACGATTAAAAAATGGGCCAGTACGGCACGATATGATTTAAGTAAATGGGTCTGGCCCGACACGACACGATTTAAGTAACCCGGCACGACAAAATTAAAAAACGGGCCGGCATGGCACGACACAATTGAAAAACGACTTGGCACGACACGACACGATTTAAGTAAATGTGCACGACACGACACAATTTAAGTAAACGGGCCGGCAAGGCACGACACGTAGCACGGTTGGCACGGAAGTTGAATGGCACGGCACGGCATAACATGCACGTTTGACACCTCGATCTGATTGCTGGTGAACAGTAGCTTGGTAGAAGTACCGAGCCATTGAAGCAATGGTATTTTGCCATGTGTTTGGCTATGCTGAGAGTTTTTGTGAGTTTTTCTCTTTATTTTACCTAATATACTGGATATACCTACACTTGTGTACTTGCTCTAACTCTGTTAACTTACCTAGTTAAACCCTAACTTTATATTCATATTCCCTTTTAGGTTTTTCTTTCTGGCGCAAAAATTTGTGGAGACAAAAAATCTTAGCTTCTTTAGGGTTACAAAAAGTCTCAATTTGAACCGATGACTATTGCTGGGTTTGTTTAAACTTAACTTATTTCTTCGTTTTGTGTGTTTTATCCGTTTTTATGAATTTTTATCAGATTTGCGTGATATTTTTTGAATTAATCATTCATCTTGACGAGAGCAATCTAAAACGTACAAAATTATGACCAAAAGCAAAAAAAAAAATTACGAAGGATGAAAAGGTAAATAAAAAGTTATGAAAAATAAAAAATACTAAAATAAGTTTCAGACATATAAATTTACAAAAACACAGCCTAAAATATCCTCACAACTTCTTACAAATGACTAAAAAAATTAATTGCTACAATTTTCAATTTGTTTGTAAAGAGCATAAACTTAATTATGATAGTTATAGAGATAGAGACAAAAATTAATTATGACCCTTTAGAATAATATGATCAGAAAAATAAGCTTTTCGCACTAATTCAAACGGATTGAAATTGGAGCACTAAATTTTTTAATCATACATTATCCTTTAGTTATGTTTTGCATAAAGGCAAAATTGAAAATATATACTATCAATTCAATCTTATCTCACGTGAAACAAACATGATGTTAATAATCTCATTTCAAACAAACATACTCATTACTAATCATAATTTTAATCTCATCTCCTCATGAATCACACCCATCTTTCATTGTTATGAAACAGGGCCTAAAGAAACAAATTGAGACTTACGTCTCAGCAAATTTTCACGCCAGAAAGAAAAACATAGAAAGGAAAATGGGAATATAAAGTTAGGGTTTAACTAGTTAAGTTAACAGAGTGAGAGGAAAAGTAAGGAGTGGTGGGTACGTGGCGCATGTAGAGGAGTGGGATAGGGGCGTCAGACAGAGGCAGTCGGATAGAAGATCCGAGCCCTATACATGAATCAGTGGAGTATATATTTTTTGGGGAACTTAATTAGACATCCTTTCTACCCTACTTATTTAGGTGTTCATCCTAATGTGTTTAAATACTTATCTTTCCATCCTCAAATTCAATTAAATCCTAAACTACCCTTTCTTTCTCTTTTTTTTTTCAAATCTTTCTCTTTTTTATTTTATTTTATCTTTTCTAATTATCTCAATTCTCTCTCCTCTTTCAAACATTTCTCTTTCCTAATCTTTTGAACTTTTTCTCTCTCCTAATCTTCTCTCTCATATTTTCATTCCCTTAAAATCTAAAAAGAAAATACGACTCTTACAAAAACGAATGTGTAAGCCGAAAAAAATGGCAAAATATGATCAATTCACAAAATATGACAGAACCTGATCGAGGTAGATGAACAAAACAAGATCAATTAAAAATATGACAAAATCGAAAAATATGACAAGTTTTGAGAAGTGTAGGTTTCGATCGTGATAGATGAACAAAATATGATCAAATAAAAAATATGACAAAAATTAGAAAACATGACAAGGATTGAGAAGTGTAGATTTCAATCGAGATAGATGAACAATGGATGACAAAAAATCATGACAGAAATTTATTCAACATTTACATAATGGAAATCATGACATATTTCTGCAAAACCATCATGAAATCAACCATATACAATACATCAAATTTTAGCTACGAACATTTCATGAAAATCATGACAGATTTTTGCAAATTACCATTTAATCATGTTTGGACAGAATAGATGCACAAATTTAAATGGATATCGCCAAACTAAAACCAAAATCATCGTAAAGAAGGTCAAAACGATCTACATAGAACTGAGCCCATAGTATAAAAAAATCAAAACATATGCGTAGCAAAAATCAAAATAGGCAAATTATGTGATGTAGATCTCCGTCCTGTATCACACTTATGCCCAAATACATATGCGTTTGAAGTTTCAAATAGAGCCATACATATTTGAGGCTTGTACGAGATTTCTCAATGACGACCTGCGGACCGTAGAAAAAAATGGATCGGTGGAGAAGAACCGGATGGCTAACCCCACAGTGTTTGACCCTTAAATTAGTACTACTGATGTAAGAAGAAGAACCGATGATGACTTGGTGGACAAACTCACCGACGACTTGGCACTGGTCGCAGTAAAGCATTCGGGGCCTTCCGTCGTCGAATTGTCGACCCAAGAAAGGATCTGCCAGGTTAGCAAGCGAGGCGCGGATGTTGACGTCAGCGGGGCTGCGATGCTTGAGGGGGGGAGAGAAGGTTCGGGATCCATGCACAGAGGTGGGGGTGCGTTTGAAAGGGGAGGGCTGCGATGCTTGAGGGGAGGGCCGATGGTTTGATGACGGCGCACCACCGGTGGTTTGGTTGGTTGGCGACTAATTATTCGCGAAGGTGAGGTGCAGCAGTGCGGTGGAGGTGTGATGGAGGGGTTGTCGGAGAGAGGGGTACAGCGGTGGTGGTGCTACTGTGGTGGGTGGTCGCCTGATGGTGATGGATGAAGACGACGATGGTGTATTGATTTAGGGAGTGATGTTTGGTTGTATGGTGATCTGATGGTGAATGAAGAAGACGACGATTTCTCAACCATCTCCCAAATTAAGGGATTTACTATGCTGTGCTGGGTGGCCGGCTAATGGTGATCTGATGGGTAATAGATAAATATGATAATTAATAGAATAGTAAATTCCTTATTTTGGGGATAGTAATTATCCACGTACCTATATTTAAGGAATTGGTAGGATCCGGATATAGATATAAATAATAAGGGGCAAAATGGGTCATCCAACTAATTTAAGGATGGAAACTTAAAGATTCAAACCCATTAGGATGATTGCCTAAATAAGTTTCCTAGATAGGATCTCTATTTAATTTCTTCTATATATTTCCACAAATTCAAAAAAGAAAAAGAAAAAAAGAAATATTACGTTTCCACGTACGTCTCCTACATACACTCTCCTACCACTTCTATTCCATTCCCAATCCTACAGTCCCATTCTATTCTATTCTGCTGTCAATTAAAAAGGGTATAAGATGCTCGATTGGGACGGCTATAGTGCAACAACTGCACTATACCGTGTAGTGCGGTCAATCCGACTATCCATCTCGGCATGGATGACTGGAATTTAATCCGAACTCCTAATAATTTGAGCTATCGATTGTACCTCTTACATTATACGAGATTACTATATCTGAAATTGTGATGCCACTTTCATGCTATGAGACTCAGTGGTGGAGGGAGCCAAGGTAAAATGGGGATCAGGTCCCCCACTCAATCCTTCTTTTTTTTTCTTCTTCTTTTTTTAAACTTTTCATTTTTTAACTTTTTTTTATAAATTGTCTTCCAATGTATTATTCTAGATCTCTTTTTAATCATACGCATATATTTTGTACTCCCTCCGTTCCAATTTAAGGGTTCATCTTTTCTTTTTTCGACGTTCTAAAATGAGTGTCCCATCTGGAAAGTCAACACCAAAAAAGCAAGAACTTTCTCATTTTGCCCTTTCTTCTCCAAATGTAAATACTCACTAAATAATGATGTGAAAGGACAATTTTGAAAATGCAAAATTGGCGCCCATAATACTGGTACCGAAGTGGCTTTTCCTTGGAAATGTGCTCATAGTGGAAATTGCAAAGGCAATTTAAAATCCATCAAAACATACAGTAACTGAAATCTACTTGAGGGCAAAGTTGGAAACTAGAAATTTTGTCAACGCAATGATGAGGCTTTCTTAAATAGTTGGATTTCCCAATATTGTCTCTTAAATTGAAACGGAGGGAGTATATAATTTCATTCTCAATATTTCTGTCAAAATTAGAACAATTCCACTACACTGGAAATATATATCTAAGGCAAAAAACAGATACCACTTACGATGAAAGTTGAAACTTTCCAATACATAATGCCCAGAATTTAAAAGCAGGTAAACAATGGGCTAGCTCTAAGCATATATTTAAGCAATTATTTATAATTTTTACGTTAATTTTGTTTCTTTTTCTCCATCGATAGAACCCACAACGCAATTCAAATTTGTTGGAATAAAATCTGAAAAAAAAAAAGATATTCTTTCCAATTGGAGCTAGATTCCTAAATATTGCGTTTTAGTTCTGGTGTATTGTGTTTTGTAAGTAACTTTCATAATTAATATGTTTTTTTTTTATAATGATTTTCGAACAATTTTTTTTTTTTTTTTATAGTATTGTAGCAATATTGCACATCATGATTTTTTTTTTTTTGGTTGGAGTGTGTTAAAACGCCCCCCCATTAGCCCTGATTCTTGGCTACGGCGCCACTAATAACACTTGGTAATAATCGAATGAATTGGGAAAATTATCAAACACAAAATCGATGATAGAAGCAAGAAATATTGGAGAATTAGAGACATAGAAATAGATGTACCAGCAGAGGCCGCCTCCACAACATCATTTTTCGAATCTCTAGGGTGGAGAACAATCTTTGTGGTACGTGCCTGATTTGATGCATAGAAGTCTTCAAGCGCCATAGATGTGCACGTATGGCTCATTTTTCCCTGGATATCGTCCAAATCAAGAATTAGACCGACATCAACCTCTATTAAACCAGTACTACTAGCATTTTGAGCCCCTAATAATGGCACAATATTGTAATAGCAGCTCATCATCAACAATAGTAACCCATGCAGCTGGGAATTTGAGTATCTCAACTGCTTCTGCATTTTGAGCGAGCAGTAGAGCGAGAACGAGGAGGAGGAGGAGGAGAAGAAGAATCGTTAAGCTAGCTTTGTTTATATTTCAGAATGTTTTGGAGCAAAATGAGATTGGTTTTTGGAGGTTCATCTTCAATGCGACATATATATACACAACTAATATGCTGATGAGCATGTTAGTTTCACATTTTGTAGTCAGTCTAACTGCCTAGGGTGGAATATTCAACAATCAAACTATCACAAGATCGATAACGAGTAATTGACCTTCGGAAACATCAATTCTACTTTGATTAATCTAAGCCGTGTAGTATAGTACGTATACGTATTACGTACTAGCAGTACACTAGCACCATTCTTAGCATCCTAGAATTTCTTAAGCAATTATTATTTAACCACAAACATTTTACTCACACTCACATCTTTTAGTGAGGTAGTGTATGTGGCCCCCAATGTGAATGCGAGTGAGTTTGAGTAAATACTGTAGTTGTGTAAATGTTCGTGGTTGTAGAATAATTGTTTCTTACGATGGAGTTTGTGACTGTTTGACCCTTACACCCCCAGTGTATGTGAGTCTCAATATGAATGTGAGTAAGTTTGAGTAAGCCCCGTTCCAGAACGGGTTATAAGTATTTATTTTTTAAGAAGGCAATTTCAAACTCAAAAATAATGGGTTTAATGAAATCTAAAAATATGCAATATGGATCTTATTTGAAAGATCTCGATGAGATCTTTAATATGGTGCAAAAAAAAATTAAAAATTTATTTTTCATTTACATTATTTTTGAGTTTGAAAATGTGAAATAAGTATTTATTTTTTAAGAAGGTATTCTGGAATAGCTGTGTAAATGTTCGTGGTTGTAGAATAATTGTTTCTTATGATGGAGTTTGTGACTGTTTGACCCAATACACCTCCACTGTGTGTGGGCCCCAATGTGAATGTGAGTGAGTTTAAGTAAATAGTAGTGTAAATGTGGTTGTAGAATAATGGAAAATTTTCAAAATAACACATGATCTTTCACACAAATTACGTATAGGCACCTGTCCTTTTAATATTATCAAAAAAATACCTGACCTATTTAAAATTACTTTATTTTGAGCAATAATTCTAACACCAGATCAAATACGGCTCCATTCGGCTAAATAAGTCAATTGGACTTAATTTTTTCTTTCTTATTTAAATTTTTTTCGTATTTGTTAATTTTTTCGTCAATTTTTTGAGAATTATTGCATCGTCATGACGAGAGAAATCTAAAAAGTAAAAAATATGATCGAAATCCCATTTTTTTGAATAAAGACGAAAAAATTGGCTTATTGATTTATTTTTGTCTTTATTCAAAAAAATTAGGTTTCAATTGTAATTTTTTACTTTTTAGATTTCTCTCGTCATGACCATGCAAATATAACTAAAAATTAACAACAGACTAACAAATGTGAAAAAAATTTAAATAACGACAAAAAAATAAGCCACTTAGCTTATTTGTCTAAACAACCCCTAAGTTTTGCATTAACATTTTTAAATTATTGATTCGTATCGACAAGAGTAATATAAAAAATAAGTATTATGACCCAACTTAGTTTTTTAATACGGACAAATCATCTGAGTTTTTTTTTTCTAGATTCGTAGGAGCAAAACTGAATAAAGGAGAAAAGACGCCTGAAAGTAGCCAAAAGTACCCGCCAATTGTTTTCTAATGGTTTGTTTGTTATTACTAACAAAAATAAGGATAAACTTGTAAAATCACCCAAAAGTGATTTGTGATATCATTAATCTAGACTTTGCATTGAAAAGAAGGAAAACTCTGCTGGGAGGGGCCCACATATGGAGCGCAATACAGTGCTTTGTAGCATTTGCCATTGTACTAGAATGCTAAGAATGGTGCTATTGTACTGCTAGTACGTATACGTACTATACTACACGGCTTAGATTAATCAAAGTAGAATTTTGAAATGGAAAGGACAAAAATTAAACGTCCTACCTTTCTTACTATGGAGTTTGTAATTGTTTGACCCAATAAATGGCCCCCACACACATTCCCTCCGTGACTCCGTCCCACATTTTGACTAGTCATGGAAGAAAAGTAGGACATTTATTTTGAGCTTTCCATTTCAAAATTCAAAAGTGGAGGGATTTATTGGATTTCAAACACACCGCCACATAATGCTAGCGTAACTATGGAAATTGTTTTGAACAGTAGTGGAGTACTAGGTTGTAGTTTCGGTGGTGGCGCGATGGTCGAGGGCCGGACTATGCTGCTGGTGTAGCCGGTTTTGTGGGCCTAAAAGCGTTTGTGGATCCTTGTAGGGTTGTAACGACCCACTCGATCTTTGTACAATATTATTCACTTTGGACGCCCAAAACTCATATAGACTTCCCAGTAGGTCACTCATCCCTAGACTATCCCAGAATGAGCACACTTAACTGTAAAGTTTATATGCGCTTTGGTTCACCCTCATGGCTTTAAAAGGCCTTGTATAAGCAGGAGGGATCTTTTCTTATGAACTATGATTTGCCCCCTCCTGTCCGGACAGAGCATGCTATCCTACAGTACCACTAGCTACCGGAAAGTGGGGTGTCACAATCTACCCCCCTTAGGGATGCAATGTCCTCTTTGCACAGGCCCAGCAATCTCCCCTGGAGTCCGTGGCAGCAGAGCGCATCGTACCCACCATTTTGCCCAGTGCGGGGCTCTAATACCATTTGTAACAACCTGCTTTATCTTTGTACAATATTGACCCCTTTGGACGCCTAAAGCCTATAAACTTTTCAGTAGGTCACCCATCCCTGGACTATCCCAGAATGAGCACGCTTAACTGTGAAGTTTTTATGCGCTTTGGTTCACCCTCACGGCTTTAAAGGGCTTATATAAGCAGGAGGGATATTTTCTTATGAACCATGATTTGCCCCCTCCTGTCCGAACAGAGCATGCTATCCTACAGTACCGCCAGCCACCGGAAAGCGGAGTGTCACAATCTTTCCCTCCTTAGGGATGCAATGTCCTTGTTGCATAGGCCCAGCAACCTCCCCTGGAATTCGTGGCAGCAGAGCGCATCCTACCCACCACTTTGCCCAGTGCGGGGCTCTAATACCATTTGTAACAACCTGCTCTATCCTTATACAATATTGTCCGCTTTGGACGCCCAAAGCCCATAGACTCCCCAGTAGGTCACTCATTCCTGGATTACCCCAGAATGAGCACGATTAACTGTGAAATTTTTATGCGCTTTGGCCCACCCTCACATCTTTAAAAGGCCTTGTACAAGTGGGAGGGATCTTTTCTTATGAACCATGACTTGCCCTCTCCCGTTCGGACAGAGCCTGCTATCCTGCAGTACCGCCTGCCACCGGAAAGTGGGGTGTCACATGGATAGTTGCGCTCATGGTGGTGGTAAAGCTTATCATCTACGTTCAATTTCTATCCTACGCCATCGTTCTGGCTATTTGTAGTTCGGTGACTGCTGTAGTTTGAGGGTGGCGTAGTGGTTGAGCTGTGGCTGCCGCCTTGGGCGGGTTAGGCATTTTTTTTTTTAGTATTACTATTAGGGCTTGGCCCATTAGGCTGTGGCTTGTCCTTTTGGGTGTGTTTGGTTCCTTACCAACTATTGAATCTTTTTTGTTTCTATTTTTTTAAAATGTGACGTATTGTATAGTGACTAGAAATTGCCCGTGCCTGAAGGCACGGCTTGAAATCGGTATTCAACTAATATCCAATTTTGAAGGCCAAGGCCCCATTTGCAAAATTTTAACTACACAAAAACCAATAGCTCAAGTATATCCACCGGTTTACTTGAATCGGCACATAAATTTAAAAACTAACAAACTAATAGTTGTAGCAGCCATACCTGAAGACACTTATCGTCAGCCATTTAAATTCACAGTGAGTTCGACCACACTACAAACTACGGATCACAATTGGCAAAACTCAACTGTAATCACAAAATCCACTTTATGTCCTTAAAAAAATCAAGCTTCAGAATGTAAGAATATAAAATCAGTAATTAAACTTAATGATAATATAGCAACATCGAGCTTTTATTCATCAAGTTTCTAAAATCAAGAAGAAAAGCATAATCAGCCCTTGAATTGAATATAAAAATGTAATTTCACTTCTACAGAATCATTGATAACAAAATTGTAAACTTTCTAAGCTTCAAACTCCAACCAACTTGGTATCTGTTATTGGTTAGCTGATGCAACCTGATAAAAAAATAGATGGCGCTTCAGCTCATATACCATTTCCATCATCAAGAAAGAAAATTTAATGTCATACAACTTGTCAAAAAAAAGAAGTAAACAACAACAAACCGTGACAACCGAAAATTATCGAGTGTTTTTTTTCCTTGATTGAGGAGTGTGTATTCAAATTCTGAAAATGGTCTAACTTTCGAAGGTTTGAAATTTGAGGAGTGCAACTGTGCTCATGCCAAAAGTCACTAATTCAAAAGTATTAACATAAAATAATGAAAAACTTTCATGCACCTTCACAATAAAACTGCTTAAACCCATTAAAATGCAAAATTGTCAATTAAAATCAGGAAGTTGTTATTCAAGATTACATCAACGAAACTGCTAAAAAAAAAACCACTCGTACAATGAAGCTTCCTCCTTCATCTTCAAAGTACCAGCTTAATCACTTCCGTACATAAATAAATTACTCCCTCCAAAAAAATTTTAATTACAAACACGTAATGCACTTCACAAACTAAACTATTTGTATGACATTGTTAGATTAGACTCAATGAATGCCAAGGTGTAGTTTAGAGATGCTTCAGAGTTTGCTATTCGACTCCGGATAATTTTTAAAACTACCAAAAGAAAGACAAAAGATACCTTAAACTTTGATTTCCATTCCCCACATGGATGACATTATGGTCCCGCTCATCACGGATTACTATTCCAATATTTTTGTCGCGGAGAGGTTGAATCTCCTTGTACAAAGTCGGTTGAGAAATGTTAATAGAAGCATTAGAAGATGGCATATCTATTTGTTTCTAAAGAAGTTTAGAGAACTCATACCCGTTCATTTGCATTTCCCATGGCATAGGTTGCCTTTTCTTTTTCTTTGTTTGACATTTGTTTTGCCTGAAAGGGTACGGGATATTGTCCAAATTTATCAAAGATAATAATGAATATACAGAACTAATGGACTTTTTTTTGTTGTCAATAAACTGATGGACTCACCTCATTGATACGGATGACATTGACGTTTTGCTCGTCACGTACCACAATCCCAACATTTTTCTATAGAGGATGTTGATCCTGCGTATTGTTAATAGAGAGACTTGAAAGAGGTTGAACCTTAATTTTTTTTATACAAATTCTATACAAATTCAAAGAATCATACCGGTGCATTTTCCTTTCTCTTGACAGTAGTTCGTGTATGTATTTTTTTTTCTTTCTCTTTTTTTTTACCATTGAGCATTCTATTTCGCAATAGATACATGTAAGAGGCAAAATAAAGAACAAATTTTCAAAATCAGATGCAGTAAATAGTTCCAAATGCAGTCAAGAACTCATGTACCCCGGCCACATAAGTCAAGAGCACATGTTCAAATGGAAGATCAAACAATATAAGTCGGGAGTTATTATACAAAATTAATTAAAAAAATTCAACTTGCAGCGTATGCCACGACCACATGTACGTATTAAAGGTGAGATATGGAAACATTGGACGTTTGATCCAAGACCCAAAGCATTTAAACCGTAAGTAGAAATCGAAGACCCAAGCATTGATATATGGAGAGAGAGGTACCTTAATCGTCTAAGGCTTGGACCCCAGAATTAGGGCTTGGATCGTCGGAGAAGCAAGCAACGGACGACGGCGGTGAGGAGAGGGCTGTGAGAGAGTTCACGATTCAATTGTAGGAATCGGTGGCAGCGACGCGAAGGCACTGCTGAAACATTAGGCAGTCAAGACCATTAAGCAAGGAATAAAATGGTTTTTCCTTGGCCTCGCAATGTGATCGGCAATGGAGTTGACAAATGACTTGATCAATTCACTGCCTACTTCAGAAATAGGAAATCAAGAAATAACTGAAATAGGAAACCAAGAAAGAACTAAAAAAAAATAAGAATGAAATATAAAACCGATAATAATTGTATTCGCCCAAAAAAGAGAACGAAATACAAAAAAAGAATCTATACAAAACAGAAATGATGGCCATATTAAGCATGTGAATAAAAAAGAACGAAAAAAAGGGAAGCAAGATAGAACCGTGCGTTGGGGGTATACCGAAAGAAAACAATGAAATACAACTGAACAAAGAATGAAATCCAAAAACGACAATAATTGTATTCCCCTAAAAAAAACCCGACAATAATTGTACGTATTTGCCCAAAAAAAGAGAATGAAATACACAAAAAGAATCTGTATAGAACCAAAATAATGGCTGTATTAAGCAAGAAAACAATGAAATACACTTTTCTCAATTCTTTCGGAACCGTGTGTTGTGAATTCGCCAAAAGAATCTGAAATACAAAAAGAGAATCAAAACAATGAATAATTATATTCGAAAGGAAACAATGAAATACACTTGCCAAAACTTCGTTCACTTGCCAATCTATAATAGTAAAGGAAATTCATGGAGTTATTATTCGAGTTATCTAGTCCACCAATTGTTCCGAAAATCTTGGAGTTATTATTGGAGTTTTAATAGTAAAGGAGAATTCACGTCAGTTTATAGATTGCCCCCTTTGTTCCAAATTCACGTCAGTTTATTTGTTCATTACCAAAACAACAATAAAATTCACGTGAGTTTATAGAATGTCATTAAAATTCGTTCATTAATTACCAAAATTGAAAAAATCATTACTCAACCATTTAGCAACTCTCAACCGTCAGATGAAATCAATCTAAGCCAAGGGTTGAATAGAGGGTGAAGATTTATGCAGAAAAAATGTGTGGGCCACCACACCGTCGTAGACGTAGGATTTCAAATCCTAAAAGAAATCCTACCAAAACTGAATCTCAGCATTTACCGCTTGTATTATAGATATTGTTTGGTGTTATACTACCCAATCAAAGCCATTCACCTACTGATGGCGTAATCGTAGGATTTCAAATCCTAAAAGAAATCCTACCAAAACTGAATCTCAACAAATTATATATTTTCCAAAACTGAAAAAATAATTACTACCAAAACTGAAAAAATAATTACTATCATTTATTCCAAAAAAGGCAAAGTATTTACAAAAATGCCAAGGTTTAATAGATGGTGGAGATTTATGCAGAAAAATGTGTCCGAAATTCAACGGCCAAGATTTATGCAGGGAAAATGTGTGGGCCACCACACCGTCGTGAATTGTATTATAGATAAGTGAGGTACTATCGTCTGTGCATGATGCTCATTGATGTATCGATCATACAGAGTTTCTCTTTTGTATCATTTTTAATTATATAAAAATTTGTTCTTCGCTTATAAAAAAAATATTGGATTCCTAAAAAGGGACTACAATTTTGGTGCGGAGGAAGCATATAAATATGCACATGGTCTAGACTAGATATATAGTAGGACAATTAATCTTGCGTAATCCCTTGATGGTCGAGCATATTATAAAATAGAGTGGTTTTTGTCTATCCATACAAACTCAACACCCTCTACAACCATCGGATCGAAATAGATCATATCCGTTCAATTAAGAGCATACTTTCTAATATAAATCTCCTAACTTTATGATTGGTAAATTTTTTTAATTGATTGCTTTTAGATTGTTTCTTTAAAAAACTTGATTATTTTTTTAAATTTAAATCAACTCAAAAATTGATTTCTGTCTAAAGTTGATTTCCTTATATTCAATTAAATATTTGCTTTTAATTTGTTTCCTATTCGGTTGATTTCCCTACGGTCATATACGAAAAGAAAATAACATGGTATTGGGTTTGAATTTGTTGGCTCGAATTTATGTGATTTGGATGATTATTGGTAATGTCGTATACACAAATTATATGTTATTCTTCATATTATAAAATTGAAAATAGTGATGAGGGATCGAAAATAAACACTTTTTATGATTAAAAAAAAAAATTTGTGCACAAACGTTAACGTATTGCTTCGTGTCTTTAGGCACGGGCAATCCCTAGTGCATATATACTACACCACATGTTTTTTTTTTTTTTTTGAAATAGCAAAAAAAGAAAATGTGTCCATTGAATGCAAATCATGGAGCATATCAAGACCTCTTGTTTTTTTGGTTTTGCTTCGGTTAACTTCTGCCAATCAAAGCAGACTTTTCTCATTGCTAGCTACCTGTCGGTCATATTAATTATACAGAATGTAGAAGATATATAGATACGTACATATATGGCTATATATGTAGACTATATGTATATACATATGGACGAATAGAAGGACAGATGCAATTAGGGAAAGTCTACTAATTGGGTTTGGTTATTCAACAAGCCGTACTGGTCTGCCATCGGTTGAGAGAGAGCGTTTAATATTGAAAACGCGGTATTTTGATTGGATTGTCCCCAAAGGTTCAAGGTCAGCTTTTCCATTAGTAGTAGTAGAAGTTCTTCTAAGGGAGTGTTTCCACCAAACTAAATGGAATAAAGTTAAAAACAATTCATATAAGATGACGAAAAAATCCAAAAGTAAGTCTAGATGGAAAGACTAACATTTGGGTATTTTTTTTGTCGTCTTATTTATGAACTCTTTTCAACTTTAGTTCATCCATTTATACTTACTTTTCAATTCCCCTCGTCAAGCTGAACAAAGTGATGTAAAAATGTGGCCCTAATTAGAGAAGAAATAAGAGAGAACAATGAAAAATTAAACCGCACCGAAAAAATCAGAAAAAGTTAGGGCAAAGGGGTAGTTGTACTTTAATTTGTTATGTGCTGATGTTGAAGTTACCCGTAAATTGTGGATTTGAAATTGCTATTCTTCCCACATAATAACATTGACCTAGATAGAGGATTTTGGGAGACTTTTTATATCTTCAAGTCAAAGCCGCGGAATACAACTTGCAAGCCAAATTCTATGAAGGAAGAAAACAAATTATAGGTAATTAGGGTTAGTGCAGTAGTATTTTCCACGAAATGTCTTCTTGTGTCATTCGGTCGTCCTTGAGACTTGGCAACTCCGGCACCAAATGTCGCAATCAAATTGGCAAATTTTCTTTTCTTTTCTTTTTTTTCTTCTTCCTAGTAAATTGGCAAATTTTCAACCAAACAGTGTCAATCAGAGCGTGTGATGACTTGATCTCTCTTCTCGATTCTTTCAAGTTCTCAAATTGTTGGTGCATTATTTGGAGTCTTTGGAACTAGAACACATCGATTAAATATGCTTTGAGTCATGTTATAATGTCGCTTTCCGAAAAATAGTATTCGTCCAAAGAATTTGTTTTGCGGATACAACGAAGCCTGATTAATAGATCTTCTATGTGCGTCCGTAGAAACGAAGGACAGATAGAATACCGAGTATAAGAGATCAAACGAACCAATGGACTGTTTATCTCGTTTCTGCTGATTAACGAAATAACAGTGCAAGGATGGAAGCAAGTATATAATTAGAGATGGAGAGTTTTTGGAATTTCTGTGCGTTCCGAATGGCTTGAATTCGGGTTCTATTTGTCTGACACTGACACACCTAATCGAATGTCTCTAGATTACACCCGTTAATCCATGAACGTTAGATTAAATTTTCTAGAGTGGAGATTGCACCTATTCAAACCAGTGCTGGAACTGCCCGGCCATACCCAATTATTTCATCCGAATGGGTATGTGAACCGGCACCGTCGTGGACCGTCAGATCGTGATTGAGGGATGCGATCACATCATCCTAACAAGCGCATCACTTAGCGGGCTTCTAGAAGAACCTGTGTGATTCACTTGCGACATGTCACTGCCAAGACGCAATAGGAAATTAGGCGCGCCGATGTGCTAAGTGCGCCGACGTTTAACCCACACAGCACACTGCTGGGTAAAATACCCTATCATCCGCACAACGGAAGTGTAACGAAAAATAAACATACACGAAAGAGACACAAGATTACGTGGTTTCCCAAACTTGGGTACGTCCACAAAGAGAACTTCCACTAATATTGAATGAGTACAATGAGATACAAAATACCCTACTCTAGCTTTCAAGCTCTCGGTATTTTTATCTCCTTACTCACACAATATTATTACTGATTTTTTCTCTCACACACATTGTATACCTTGCTTTTGTGCTCTCTGCCGTAGCTCACTCACTACCTTCAGCATACATGCGCATGCACTGCCTCATTCAAATAGGAATAGGAGAGGAATCTACACACTAGACTCTTCATATTCCAAGCATCACAAATGCTCTTTGGGACTTTCCAAACACAGCCGGCTAATAAAAGAGAGGTTTCTAGAGAAGGTCATCAAAACAACCAACCCATTTCACTGCTGAATACCACCGAACCAATTAAAAACCAACTAACAATAATTATTTTCTTTTTCTCTTTCACATGGGCAAAACCCAACAAACACCCCCTTTTGCTCATATGAAAGTGCACCCCCTTGCTCAGGCGCCTTGCACCCCCTTACCCTGGTGCCTAATCGAAAACATCGGAGACCAAAGTTGGTGCAAAAGAGACTCTTTTCTTGCACACAAATTTCCTTCAACTTTTTCAAAAACCAACAATTGAGGCACTTCCTTCTCAATGTTGCTCTCCACACATAATGCCTTGCTTGTTTGCGCCTTCACGCCAATCTTGTGTAACCCGACGCCCATAATTTTCCCTTGCTCGGTATCCACCCATTTGCACACCACACTTCAACTCGACCTTGAGCTTGTAAAGATTGCCTGCCATCTTCCGTTGCAACATCACTTCATCATTCTTGAAAACCTCAAGAACATCGTCCCTTGTTGCAAAGCTACTACAACCTTTTGAATGTAACATTTCCAAAGAGACCAAATTTTTCCTTAGTCCCGGCACATGTCGAACTCCGGTCAACTTCACAAATCTTCCATCGGGCATTCGAAAACATACCGTTCCTATGCCAACAACCTTATTCACCGTGTTATTTGCCATCCTAACGGTACTTCCACCACAAGGCTCATATGAACAAAAATATTTTCTATTTGAACACAAATGAAATGAACAACCGGAATCCATAACTCAATCAAAATTCTCCATACCTTCCGAAGTCACGGTGAGCAAATCACCTTTATTTTCAACGGAGCTCTCAATAGCCGCCGCTTTAGATTTTTCCTTCTCTTCATCTATTTTTGCTTTGAGCTCTGGACAAAACTTCAATATATGGCCTTCTTCGTTACAAAAATAGCATTTCCTTTTGTCAACGGCCCACGACTCACCACCACGCGAGTGTGATCACCCGCTTGGCTTGGACTCATTTTGCCTTTCCGTCGTCCGCCCTCTAGCTTGACTTCCGGAAGACGCAACCATGACTCGCTCCTCCTATATCCTCTCGCTCTCCTTCCTCTGCATCGACTCATGGGAGAGTGTAGCAATAACCTCATCAAGTCCGAGAGTGTCTTTCCCAAACAACAATGTAGTTTGGAGATGCTCATATGATATCGGCAAGGAAACCAACAAAATAATCGCCTTATCTTCCTCTTCAATCTTTGCACCAATGGCTTCCAACTCCGTTATTAGCCGATTGAGCTCATTCAAGTGCTCATTAATATTTCCTCCCTCGGACATACTTAACGCATACAATTGCTTCTTTAACAACAACCTATTCGTCAAAGACTTGGACTTGTACCTACTCTCCAACTTTGCCCAAAGTTCCGCCAGATCCATTTCATTAATGACTTCTCGGAGAGTGCTATTCCCGAGATACAATTTGATGGTGCTATTTGCAAGCTCTCTCATCTCCTCCCATTTATCTTCCTTCATTTCTTCCGCCTTTTCGAATTTCGGCTTGAGAGCTTTCACCAAACCTTCTCTCACCAAAATATTCCTCACCCTTTGTTGCCAAAGAGTAAAATCATTGTGCCCATTGAAAAGCTCAACCGCGAACCCGGTGCTTTTCCCCGCCATACCGTAGCTCTGATTGCTTTTCCCCACCATACCGGAGCTTTGATACCACTGTTGGATAAAATACCCTATCACCCGCACAATGGAAGCGTAACGAAAAATAAACACACATGAAAGAAACACAAGATTACGTGGTTCCCCAAACTCGGGTACGTCCACGAAGAGAACTTCCACTAATATTGAATGAGTACAATGAGATACAAAATACCCTACTCTAGCTTGCTCTCAGTATTTTTATCTCCCTTACTCACACAATATTCTTATTGATTTTTTTCTCTCACACACAGAGTATACCTTGCTTTTGTGCTCTCTGCCGTAGCTCACTCACTACCTTCAGCACACATGCACTGCCTCATTTAAATAGGAATAAGATAGGAATCTACACACTAGACTCTTCACATTTCAAGCATCAAAAATGCTCTTTGGGACTTTCCAAACACA
Source organism: Rhododendron simsii (assembly GCA_014282245.1). Classification (NCBI taxonomy): domain Eukaryota; kingdom Viridiplantae; phylum Streptophyta; class Magnoliopsida; order Ericales; family Ericaceae; genus Rhododendron; species Rhododendron simsii. The sequence continues at coordinate 16,837,675 of CM024964.1, read as the reverse complement.
GCCGGCTAATAAAAGAGAGGTTTCTAGAGAAGGTCATCCAAACAACCAACCCATTTCACTGCTGAATACCACCGAACCAATTAAAAACCAACTAACCATAATTATTTTCTTTTTTCTCTTTCACATGGGCAAAATCCAACTCACACTACCCACGCTCACGCATGGAGTGTGTGTGTGTGGGTGGGGGGTTGTGGACCGTAGGTGCGTTCATATGTGTTTGGTAAGATTAAACTCCAACAACACAAGAAAAATATGATAATTTTATCTCTGTTCATGTTATTATGGCAAATACAATGCTAAAATGGTATAAACACAAGGACGGATTAGGATTTCATATACGAGGGGTCCCACCATGAACTACAAAATTTTAAAATTTCAAGGTTCATAATCTAAAACATTTAAGTGTCAAAATAATACACAATAGAAAACATTATATCTAGGTGCTCTTAACGAACAAAAACAACTAGTAAAATCGGGGACCAATTACTGAGATTTTCAAATCGGGAGTGGCCTTGCCTATCATAAGCCAATTACAGCTGGTTCCGTCATTGACTCATTGTATGAACATGCCTTTTAATCTAACACAAGGGCGGAATCACGAATTGATTCTGCCTTAGACTAATATTTATTTATTTTTTCAATGAGCAAAACAGTGTATGTAATATGCATACAAGCAATCTCAAATAAATAAAGCTTGTAATCCATTCCATGCACCGCGCATATTGTGAACAACAATGCTACTTGCACATACTTTTGTGCACATATCATGCACATACATTTTTGTGGGGCCCATATCGGGGTCCCACAAAATGATCTGAATCGCTCATCTTTTTTAAAATATTTTTTGACGGGTTCCTGTAAAAAATCAGCTCTTACGGATATCGGTAAGAGCTTTATCAGAAATTGTAGGGCGAATCATTCTGTTTTGCCCTACGGTTTCTGATAAAGCTCTTACCGATATCCGTTGGAGCTGATTTTTTACAGGAACCCGTCAAAAAATATTTTAAAAAAGATGAGCGATTCAGATCATTTTATAGGACCCCGATATAGGCCCCACAAAAATATATGTGCATGATATGTGCACAAAAGTATGTGTGGGAATCATTACACTATTGCGAATGACTAGATTGAACAAGTGCGATCAGATATCTATTTCTTTAGAGTTTAATGCAATGATGTCTTTAACATGCACAAAATGAAAAAAAAAAACAGAAAACCTATAGGGACCGACGGGGTCCCTACCGAAATCGTACCGATGGCCGCGCCGCGCCGTCTCTGGCCACCGGACAGCCGATCCGAGCCGTCCAAAAATTCTATAAAAAAAATTGAGGGGGGTTCGTGGGAATCAACGGCATCCGATGTGTGTAGGGTGCTTGATCCAAACACTCTTTTTTTTTGTATGTATGTGTATACATGTATACATGAAAAAATGGAGTGTTTGGATCGAGCACCTATGCATGTCGGATGCCGTTGATTCCCGCGACGGCACACTCGATTTTTTTTTTTTATAGAATTTTTGGACGGCTCAGATCAGCCGTCCAGTGGCTGAAGACAGTCCGACGCAGCCATCGGTCCATTTTCGGTACGGTACCTATTGGTACCAATAGCAGGACTCTGAAAAAAAGGCTCCCGTGAGAATCCTTGGACATCAACAAATCTTAAAAAACACTCCATTTTTTTTTGCTGTTCCATTATAATTTAAACCAAAAAGAGTAAGATTATAAAAGCCAATATTTTAAAATTTAAGCACATCAGCCAGTGTTCTGAATAAACTAAATTAGTAAAAATCTAAGCACATCAGCCAGAGACAGAAGTAGGAGTGGACTTATGGGGGCCAAGGCCCCTTCATAGTTTCTATTTTTTTTTAAAAATTTCAATGTTAATATTAATTGTTTTCTATTTGTTAAAAGCATTTCAATGTTTTATTTTGTATTGGGTGTTATTCAGATATGTACAGTAAATGATTTAGACTGCATTCGTTTAGATCTCAAAACCCAAATCCTTCTCTCTATGCACAGTCTCAAATAAGTTTTTTCTTCAATTATTACTCTTATTTCTCTTTCTATCATTACCCCCAAAAACCTCCCTCAAATCCAAACCAAACAAACTATAAGATTCACAAACCTTGTAATTTTAAAATCTTCTTGTTCATAATTCGGCCCCCCGCGTTCATAAAATCCCGGTTCCTTCCCTAACACCAACCAGTACTCTGCATAATAAGGAAATACTAATGGATCTGAAGTCTCGTGATTCGACCTACTTTAGTGGTATTTCTATACAAACGTAAAAATAAATAACTCGATTAAAGATTAAAGAAATTCCAGTTTTTCTCATCAATGAGAGATTCAGGGATTTTAATAGTAGCATGTTTACCTTCCTGGAGACCAGAATAGTGTTTCAGCTTCATTGAGAGTGATGGACTCTAGATTGAAGCCCAATTTTTTGGTTTATCGGAAACATGGGACTCCTTCGCCTGATTTGGAAAATGGTAGCTTATTGAACCCATTTTCATCGACATCTTGACCAATTGGTAGCCTGAAGTCAATTTTTAGGGCTTTTCCTGTGGTATCCGAATTAGAAGATCGAGCACCTGAGGTTTTCATGAAATTCCTTCAGTCGATTTAATTAGGTTTTCAACTTTGAACAATCAACAAGAACCCCAACTCTTGACGGTAATAGAGAGGGAGAGAACAAGAGAGAACACAGTAAAGAAAGAACGTAGGAGAGAGGGAGAGAACGTCTGTTAACAATGAGGCTAAAGGACTGGGCCAAAATGCGTTGGTGGGATGGGTTGGGCTAAAAGAAAAAATGGATTGGACTAAACTTTTACATATAAAATCTCTTCTTCTTCTTCTTCTTCTTCTTCTTCTTCTTCTTCTTTCTTTCTTAAAGTAGCTTGGGCTATAGCTCACCTTAGCCCACTTCCACCCTTGATCTAACATATCCTAGCCGTCCCTGTATTCATAGGTCAAGTCTCATGAGAGTTCTTAATGGCCATTTAGTATTTTCTTTTTCTTTACACTATATTACATGAGCCTACCATGCTGTTGCTTGGTGTTTGCGTTGTTAAGTGATTAGGAATTCTTTTCATTTTCTGGTTGTAGGAGCATTTGAGTTTCTATAATGTTGATTGCATCTATTGATCCAGAACCAAATACGTTCTTTGTCTACTCCCCTTTAGGAGCATTGAGTTTGTGAAAGTTTTGAACATGTGATTTGGTCCAGAATCCCGACATCATTCATTGAGTAAGCGATACATAATAAATATCATGCAGTTGGATCTGCAAATATACAACATCGTAGGGAATGAAAAGCTCCCAACTATGTGAAGACCTACATTATATATATACATTTAAATGAGCATTTCAAGTACAATGTACATCAGAATATCATTCTTTTGCTACATCAGATCGAATATCATTCTTTCGCATCAATCGTTTCTACAATTTCTATAGTTTCATGAATTGGGGTACTGTTTTCAGTCGTAGTAAACCCTTGATCATCATCAGTGAAATTCCATTCTGCAAGCTGAGAATTGTTACTTGCTGGACTTTGTGGGCAATCAGCAGACAGTACCATCACTTCATTTGCTACCACCACTATATTTGCTCCCTTTGTTTTCTTGGATGGATCATATGAGTTCGCTTCTTCCTCATCGAAGTTTTTAGCCATTGCTATTAGTTTTTGCCATATTAATGGCTCATTAGAAGCCAAGATCACCCTATTGCCATATAGAAGGTAGACAGGGATACGATGAGGGCAGAAATCGAAGATGTGGCAGCAACTAGGAAAAGACCCTTAAAACTATTGAGGTTGAGGCTGTCGGAGGTGGTCTTGGCACCGTCTTGTTCTGCACATTCAGTTGCTTCCCTAAACCATTGGCTTCAGATTTGAGTCAATTTACCTCCCTCCGTTATATTTAAGATTGCTCGAGCTTGAACCATCATGTACAAGAGACGCCTGCTTGTAAAGATCCACGTGAAACATATAGAATTGTTGCTTCTGAATTTGTGATAAAATTGATTATTGATTAGTAGAAGCCAAAAATAATGAAAATGTCGCTTCTCAAAAGTCAGCCTTTGAGAAGCGACAAATAAATCTGAACAGCTTTCAAGACAAAAAGAAAAAGAAAAAAGTCATAAGCTTGAGCACTAGACCAGAGCCACAACAAATACCCCTATCGAAGAAGCATTCGGGCAGGGCAATACAACAAAACTACAGGCTTAATGTTATTGGCATATTGCTATACAAACAGTACTTTGGACAGAAGAGATGTGATGAATGATGTGTTTCTTCCATTTAAAAGTAAAACTCCAACCATAGAGCCTCACAACTTGCGTTTGTGAAGAATTATGTTTCGTGAACGACTATCCCAACACTGCAGGGTATGACACTGTGTTTGATGCTGAAGCTGCCCTAGACAAAACACACACACACACACAATATATATATATATATATATATATGTATAGAGAGAGAGAGAGAGAGAGAGAGAGAGAGAGAGAGAGAGAGAACCAAACCGAACCGAGCTTTCTGTACCAATCACTTGGGGTCAGCTACATGAATCATTTTCCTCCATTGAGCTCTGATCAAGGGCCACTTATTCACGCAAATCCATTGTACTCATATCTTTACGCACAATACCATCTAATTTCAATTTAGGTCTTCCCCTCCCGTACCATTGCTCCCCAAAACTATCCTATCCGCTTTATTAACTATTGCATCTGTTGGTCTACCATAGTGTACCTAGTACAGTATTTGCGGTTGGAAAGGAATAACCTTACATAAGGGAGCTCATAGATAATTGTAGCAACTCCTGTTCGCTAGAATGGTTACGTCACTTGATAATTGCAGCAACTCCTGTTTGCTAGAATGGTCACCCACAACAACATCGTATTTTTGGAGATAGATATAAACTTTAGTTAGGGTGAGTTTGGATTAAAAGGTTAACAGTGACTTATTTTTTTGAGCTGTGCTACGTGCACAGCAAGCTGTGCACAGAGCACGTTTTTTCCCGCCTCGGGTCGCGCAAAGATGATCGGAGTCGCTCATTTTGTTCAAAATATGTCGTTTAAGGGCTCTGTAAAAAATGAGCTTCGTTCGATATCGTTAGAGGCGCTAACAAAACACCCAAAATCACTTCAGAATTTAGGCCATTCTGAAGTGATTTTGGGTGTTTTGTTAACACCTGTAACGATATCGAACGAAGCTCATTTTTTACAGAGCCCTTAAACGACATATTTTGAACAAAATGAGCGGCTCCGATCATCTTTGCGCGACCCGAGGTGGGAAAAAACGTGCTCTGTGCACAGCTGCTGTGCACACTTGCTGTGCACATAGCTTTTCTGTATTTTTTTTTTGTCTTTTTTGCATTTGTTAGTTTTGCGTCAAACTTTTGTAACTTATTGATTCGTCTCGGCGAGAGGAAACAAAAAAGTATAATTTTTTTTTATCGAGACTCAAATTTTTTTTAAAAAGGACATTTTTTAATAAAATTTGAGTTTCGATCAAATTTTTTACTTTTTCAATTCCTCTCGTCACTCTTGGTGTCACCTGTTATAAATATCCAATAATGACGTTTTCAAACATTCTCAATTTTTTTTGACATTATTATTATTATTATTATTATTATTATTATTATTATTTTCCTGCTATGTCTCCCAAACATTTGTAAAACATACCCAAATTTTTTTGTTTTCCCAAATAACTGAACCAAGATACAAAAATGAGATTTTGATCCTTGGTGATATGAATAGAAACATGTTCCAGGAGAATTACAAACCTTTCGCATTATTTCAACCACATGTGTATGGTCCATGTGAAGTGCAAACACGTTAAGCATAACGTTTACAGGATCAGGATGCTCTTCCAAGTAGAAGTGTACAGCTTTGTAATATAGTTCGACGTTAGAAACTTTGACTGCAACATCTTTGGACTGCATGTGGTCCCATGCCTCTGGAGAACGATTCATGATGGTCGTGGCAGCATTATCAAACTCGTCATACTGAATGCAATAATATGTGAGTTCCTTTCAGGGTGGTTGTTCATCGGAAGCTTGAATCAACAGAGGAATGTTTAGTCGAGTTGAAAACAATTTGATATGCTCTATAAGCTTCTCATAGCGTTATCTAGCATACAGGACACCCAACTCAGTAAAAATACCCATATGAGCAAGTTCCAATCCCAAACCACTCTCCATGAGAGATATAAGCTCTTTGAAGCATCCTCTGTTTTACTAATATTCACTGACCTCCGATTCATCCACCTACAAATGTCTCCAAAACCACTAAATTAGGAGAAAAAAATTATAACAATAACAAATTTAACAGTATGCAGCAAAATATACACTAAGCAACGATAACAGTATGCATCGTAATGGGCATGCAAGCCAGCAAATGTGAAAAATATAACAGAAGGCACCATTCCAATAACTTAAGACCAAAATCTTTTCAAATGGTTGAAGCTAGGACCCCGTCAAGTATTACTGAAGCAAATAAGACATTCTTAATTTTCAAACAAAAACTAACTTAAGAGTGCAATATCCAACCTGTAGAGACCCGTACCTTTTTTGAAATTTGTTTAAAAGTTTGATTAATGTTAGAATATGGAATAAATGAGGGATTTATTGAATAATTTGAATTGGGTTCAATGTGTTAGGATTGCTATTTGAAGGAGTGTTTGTGCAATTTACATATATGCTAGTATATAAGGTGTGTGTGTGAGTTGTAGGAGATAAATCTCCCATCTCCTATCTTTCTCTCTCCCGACGCCTCCCCCTCTCTCTCGACTCTCTCATCTTTTTCACTCTCTCTCTCGAAAAACTTCACTCAAGGCTCGAAACCCACAAAGTTCAACCTTCATTCCACACTCTAGACGTGATTTTAAGCTCGGGGTTCGTTGGTGGAAGCCCGGAAGAGAAGCGTCCTTGGAGGAATTCGAATTTCAAGTTCTAGGGCTCGATTGATTGGGCTTGGATCTTCGTTTTTGTTCATTGAGGTAGGGATATCTTGCTTTCTCTATGCGTATATGAGTTGATTGTGTGCTTGAATCGTGCCTTGGTTCGTTGTTGTTGTTGGAATTTTACCTTTCGAAGTCTGAAAAATCGCTGAAAAGTTCCGGGGTTTTGATACCCCAGCCTTCTCTGGATAGCAGCCGACCCGGGATTGATGCCTCACTTTGGGGTATTGATACCCCCTTGATTTCTGGACAGATTTGGTACACCTTGCTCTCTTCATGCTCGTTGGAATCCCGATCACTTCTAGCACTCTATAAACACCTTTGAATCACTTCTAGACTTGATTGTTGGTATCTCGAATGGTTCATTGATCTCTCAAACTCTTTTGGTCCTCGTTGGAAGATAAGAACAAGTTGAACTTAATGACCTTGATGTCCGTTAGTCATTCTTGCTTTAAATTGTTTTAGAAAACATCATTGGCAAGTTGACATGATCGTATTAGAGTTGGTATATGTTTAACTTGAGGTTATTAAAGAATGAGATATGGTTAACATGAATGGATACGAAAGAACGATACAAAGAAAGCCACGGATCCACCGCAAAGTGTGATGCCGGAAATGGGACGCACGGGGCCCTGAAAGCCTGGAAGTGCACAAGAAAGCCACGGATCCACCAAAGAGTGTGATGCCGAAATGAATGTGGGACGCACGGGGTCCCAAATGCCCGGAAATGAGATCCAAACACGTAATTTAATGAATATGGAGAACTTTGGAGGTCATTATGCTGCTTGTAATTGAGTGGGGTTGGTTTAGATGCTCATGTTCTCATTGTCGAACGTATGGAACTTTTGTTGTTGCTCATGTTCCTTTCGGTGCATTGATCATCTCATTTACTTATAGCTTGAGCATAGTAATCTCTACTGGGCTAGTGTAGCTCAACCTATCATCATTTTCAAGTGCACCGCAAGGGCATTGAGTTTGGAGTGCATGGAGTGCTTGTTTGACATCATATCTTCTGAAAACCGTCATCGAGAAGTTATTCTTGCATCTTTTGTAAACTCCCTTTTGAAAAGATGAACTTGTAATTTGATTTGAACCCTTTTGACTTTGGAAACCATGTAATCGCTAAATTTATCATCTTTTGACTTATTCTGGAAATGGGGCCGTGGTGCCAATGTTGTAACTTCGTTTAAACCTGGATTATGGGAATCATTTTGGGGTATTATGATGTACTATCGCGTTGGACTCTTATTGAAATGCTATTATTATTATGTTGAAAATCCAGGGCGTGACACAACCTGTATGATAATGTTGAGGCCACATATTTGAGCAAAGCAGAACTCTTCTGCATCAACATAAGCAAAGCAAACTTCCTTCCATGTCTTTGACTATTTGCTTTTCTTGCTACATCAACAGCACCTTGGAACTGCTTAAGCTCGACGAGTGTGCTAGCCAACTTGGCCCAATTATAAAAAGGCAAATATAATCTTTACAGCCTCATACAGGCCTTCACCATACAAGCAGTCACCAACATTCTGAAGATTAGCAACATTAGGCATTAGGATGAACTCCTCGATCTCACCCAACCTATCAATCTTTGCACATGCATAAATGATCTCACTTTCAACCCTTGGTTCCTATGTCTTTTTTCTAACCATCAGAAGCTACTTCACTAAGTCATAATAAACATCCATCCTGAGCAGCATGAACAATATCCAAGAATTGGGTGGCATCGTCTGCGTGAATAAATGACTCAATTGCCTCACTCACTAAACCCCCCCTGGGTTGAGCCTTGGCCACCTGACTCCAAACAACATCTTCTTTGACATGACACGAAACGCAAATTCAACAGTCCTTTCAATGCTTCTGATATTATCTAGTAACACATTGACTACCTGGACATTCAAGTTAAACTTCTTGAAAATTGCAAATGCTTCCTCTTACAGTTGGGCTTCCACTGCCACTTCTCCAACCACAGCTTTATCAAAAGTTGTCTAGTCTATTGATGTAAACCATAACCCTACATGGATCTGCCTTAATGGCCGTCAAGATAAGCAAGTTCTGCAGATTACAAGTTTCCGCTGAACGCAGAATTTTAAAGCACAATCTTTTCAAGAAGCTCAATTATTCATGAGGAAGATCAGTAGTCATGAAAGCTTTAACAGTTGCAGAAACTTGTTCTTAGCTCTTGCTTTCGGGCAACCCAGTAGATACAACTTGATCAATAAGCTATCTTCTAAATTCATTATTGGGGTTTAAGAACCTTTTTCCACAGATCACCATCTATCCTTTCGACTACATACCTGAAATAGAAAAATGGGTTAGATAAACCACCTCTCAACCATCATCTACATACAGATACAACAATAGCTAAAAGCCGCTAAAACAAAATAATAACTAACTTGGCCTGCAGTTTAAATAGGGAGTTCTTATTAAGCTCATCATCACATTGTCTTCTATGGTAAGCAACAACAACAAGGGTGGGATCACGCTTTTCACAATATTTCCCCACAACACATGAATCATAGTATGGGTTTGGGGTGAGAAAGTGTTCTGGAAAAACCCAAAGCATTATAGACACGTACGTCTTGGCTTCCCTCACAAAATGCTCTAAGAACAGGGTAAGTACTCGAAGTCGATTACTGACAACATAAGCTTACTGTGAGGATTTGAAGTAGTTAAGGAGACATAGAAAGGGAGGCAGAGAGTGGGACCTGACCTTTTCTCACACTCCTCCACTAGTGTTTCAACTAGAAGCAGAGAACAGATAGAGAGAATAAGGCCTTCAATAAAATCTTTAGGGCACTTATCATCCACGAGTTGCCCTACCACTAATAAAGCATTTCCCGGGTTAACCTATACAGAGAAATCCTAGAAGAGTTCAGCACAGTGCCTTCGCAGGAATTCAAATTTTCGAGTGACAAAAATGTTTCTAAGATCCTTGATAGTACTCTTACCTTCTGAATGTAACCTTCTATGTAGCAGAGCATGTTGTTCGAATAAGGGTAGTGGGTCAGATCTGGAACAAACCCAAAACGATTGCGTGCATTGATAAGTGGTCGTGCATCGGGAAAGCTTTGCTTCCATCAAGAAGTTCTTTGTCTTTTCAGCATCATAAAAGTTCGATTCTCTTGTCAAACGTTCAACCTCCTTAATTTGTCCAGTCTTGGCAGCAACCTCAATGTACTTGAAGTGAATGTCAGGATCCTCACTGTAACAGAAAATAGACAGATGAATAAAAGAATCCCAATTTGCGTCGAATATTAACAAAAGATAGCTGACTTATTTTTTCTAAAAAGATTACCTGTAGCTCAAATATGACCCATGGAAAAATTACATTCCTTCATATGACTTGAACTGCTCAAATAGTTTGATGAATTAACTCCCAGCAGCTAAAAGTATTCCTTTGCAACCTGCAAAATCACAAGTCAGTCAACAGATCACTTTTTTTGCAGTGCTCAAATATGATTGACATGGCAAATGGATACTTGCACAATTATTTGGAGGTTGCCTCTTAGTCTTAGGTTAACCAACAGAGGTCCTTCATGCACTCCAGTGCCCACTCCATAGAAAAAGTCCCAAAGAACTCTACAAGAGACTGTAAAGCTTTAAATGTTACATAAAAGGCTCGTATATCTGCACAATACAACATGACATTGGGAATTGCGAATACTCACCAGTGGCTCAATTGCATGAGTATTCACAATGACACGTTTTATATCCTGTAATTCAGAGTAGTGTTGCAATGGATGTGAACTGTTATTATCCAGCATAACTGCATCTACACTTCGAAGTAGGAACTTTTGAAGTCATCTTACCTGAAGCACCACCCATAGAGACCAGCTTTTTCACAGAGTTGAGCAATACAAGGACGGTCATAGTGACTAAACATAGCATTTTCTAAAATAGCATCCGCCACATTAGGAAACATAATAAGTCTAATTTCCTGTTATAAAAAAGAAAATGATAAAATTAAAATTGGAGCAACGAATGAAGTAGAAGTTCCAATTTATTGACGAAAACTAACCTTTGTTTGTAGGAAACCATGCTCTGGCAAATTGGGCTTCAGAACATCGCAAAAATGTTGTTGCTTCAAGGATCAAGTTCCTCTGATGACAACAAATACAAAGGAAAATTATACAAGGAGGCACATATTATTTTGCAACAAAATTATAGACAAAATCTCACACCTTAAGAAGAGATTCAAGTCAAGAAACACAAACAGTAAAGGAAGCAAAACTCATCTTCCAAAAGAAACATTAAGATTGAAACCAGAGAGGGTAATAAATTAAGTTGAAATTAAAAAGCTATGCATGAATATGAAAGCAGATGTTTGACTAACCAAACCTGAAGAAAGAGATCAATTATAATGTGAGTGCAATTTTGTTCACCTTCCTTAAAAGACGGTGAACGTTACCCTCCATATTGGTTGAAATGGTGTAGGTCTCACCCCTGCAATACACTTTTTGGTAAGCATGACATCACTTTGAGGTGGAATCCACATCATTTCAACCAATAGGAAGGGGAGTAATGTTCAACCTCTTAAGTGGAGGGTGAACGAAATTAAATTCGTTAATTGGACAACCTCCCTCCATTTGAGACATCATTAAGGCAAAATTAACAGCTCCCTGCAGCCAAAATATCAATTAGAATATTTTTGTTCAACAAAAATGCATGATCCCCGCACACATGTTGCAATTGAAATTTGTATGAAACTAAAAAGCTATTACCAAACATATTGATAAGAAAGTGAAAATGCATGAAATGTGATAGTTGTTATAAGTTATCACACATCTATCTATATACTACTTTTAAAAGCACGAAGGTTTTTTCTACTTTTACTTTCCAAAAATGCCCCAACCAGTTCCTATGAATCCCGACCCTATTCGATGCACCGACCCCTCCAAAACAAAACCTTTAAGACTCACTTACCTAGGTACTAGTAGAGAAAGAAGCCTCAGAGATCTTAATCAACTTTCTGTCCTTGTCTCTTGAATCAGCAAATTCGAGCTTGAAAAATGAGATCAAGATAGACACAAGAGTTTCCATCTGAATGTGTTACTGTCTATTCCAAACATGAGTTGTTGCCTTTCTCTACAGTTCACAAATACAACATTGTGGAATGTTGTGAAAAGATCACAAGTCGTAATCGTTCGATGCATAGCTAACCAACAAAAGCATAACGTTTAGCAGGGATAAAACGCATCCAAACCAGTCTAAAGATGGATCTGTGAAAATGAAAATATTCTTGTATGTTTGGCCAAACTTATATTTTTGCTAAACTATTTTTGACTAAAGTCAACAAAAAATTAGCTGTAGTCAACCCTATTAACAAAGATTTAAACATTTAATCCAAACACCACAGCTAAACTTTTGCCAAGAAAACAACGACGAGTTTTGATAGCCAAACTTGCTAGACTCTGCAAAAAACTAAAAAATAGAGGAGGGTTGTACGCACCTCTCCTATAAAAATTTCAAGCCATTTTCGCATTTTTGTACGAATTCTTTGTTCTATTTGGTCATTTTTTCAGGTGCAACAAAATCAACTTTAAAATTGGTAAAGACAGTTACCTGCACGATGCAATCCCGACCTAAGCAGAATGATTTATGTTGTTTGGATGCTAATTTGAAAAAAAAAAATTTCGACTTATTACCCCTACTTTCAATCATTGCTCTCATTCCTCTCTCCACTCATTATCTCTATCTCCAATCATTATTCTCATTTCTCTCTCTATCTCTCTCCACTCATTAGCCCAAAAACCAAACTCAAAAATTCTCAAAAACTCATCCAAACAAAGCATTAGAGATTCAAATGCAAACTTTGCTTTGTGACGGAAAAGAAATTCACTCTTGACTGATTTACTGAAATGCATACTAGAGTCTTCCAAGTAATTCAAGTAATAAACTTGAGTAAACAAAGATGCACTTGTTCTATTGGTAGATAGAAAAAGAAAACCACTCTGCTCTCTCGCCTGAAGCAAGTACTAAAGAAATTAAACGTGGAATCTTCCAAGAGTTCCTTTCAACCAAACTCGGAAATTTAGCAAAGATTTTTGTGTATAGCTGAAAAACTCAAGAACAAACATCTAAGATCCAATGATCCAAACCTACTGAAGCAACCAATCCTAAAGATGGTATAATGCCCTTGGTCCTTGTCAACATACCATACAGATCCTAATAACCAAGTTTGCTTTAATTTTTTTCACCTTTTTCTTTTATGAGACAATCAATCCGAATGACTAATCTTGTCACAACTTTAGCTTACTAAAATGAAAATATTGGTTCTTAATAGTATAAAACTACGATCTTCAACATCCACTAATTCAAAACAAAAAATTAGAAACGTGAAGTGTAGAAGTTATTCATTAATGCCTTAATGGGATCAGCCAAAACAACAATACTTCGTTTTTTGAACGCCAAACAATACAATTGATACCTCAATACCTCTTATACAATGTTCAGTTAGTATTTAGGAAGCCAACAACTACACACACTGAAGCTTTAACAATCAAAGAAGTAAAAGCTTTGGCAAATCATATTGAAATCTTGAATCAGAAAGGAAAACATTTCTCAAATTTATGACCGACACATATCTCACAAACCAAAATTAATAAAGAAAACACCAACCTAAAACCAAACAAAGGGTCAGAAATCCTTAAATCCTTATCAACCTAAAACATAAAACCAAAGGTAGAACATACATAAACTCACCAAGAGACATGTAAAAACATTAGTTTTTCTGTCAAAACACCAAATGGTGACAAGTGTTTTTACAATGAGCTAAAGGAGTAATGTTAATGATTAAAAGTTTTAACCAATAAGAGGGTTCTCCTACTTACTTGATAGTGTGTACAAAACTGATCCTCAGTCGTCTGCATTTTTCCCTCCTCATTTTGAACTCCCCTTACAAAGAAGAAACCATTAGAATAAATTATATGGGTATTCCTCAACCTTTAAAAAATCATCACAACCACCTCAAAATGCTTGTTTGTTGCTATTTCAGAAAAACTGATCACCTGATTATAAGCATTTAGCTCTGCTTGACACTCCTGTTCCTCAATAATGGTTTGAGAAACTAATTCCGCAATCGGATTCTCAAGGGCTCTTCTACTAACTTCAGCATCTTTTGTATCACATAGTTCTGTACCTGCTTTTGGAATAAAGTAAGAGTGTTCCATTAGAAATGAAATCATAAACTGAAGTGATGTATCCCTTGCCATGTAATGACAGTTGCACTATAAATTTGGGAGAGAAAGAAGAAAAGAAGACAGAACAGTCATACAGTTAACGGCTAATGCCAATTGTTAATATTAGTGCCCTTATTAATTATTCACCCTGAAGCCATAAGAAATGGGAGCTTATCAGTATACAATAGATGGTTAAACCTCCAGTTCCACATGTACAAATCAAATAGGAATATGAGACCTATAGCCCCAAAGCAAAAACATCTAGGAAAAAAAACATTTCCGTTGTACAGACCAAGCACCATTGAAAAAATGCACAGAACTCCTGATCAAGTTGTCTTTAGAAAAAGCATAAGCCATTTTCTCTTGGAATTTCTTGCATCACCAAGTAAAATGGACTCTTAAAAATAACAGTCACAGAAACCACTACCGTCAACCTTTTAGTTGTGGCAGTTTTTAAACAAGGAAAAGAAAACACCCTTAGGAAATTCTGTAGGCAATTTTTTATACAAATTATTCCAACATCAAGACTATGCTTATAGTATAGTAAACTTCGAAATTGTTTACTACACATGTGCGCCAAACACCACTTACACTTTTGGATCTCCAAAACGGAGGAGGTTATGGGGGAAATGGAACTCTAACACAAAATTCGCATTAAAATCTCCACTACTTCCCACTGGGCGGAAAAGGCATCCCATTGTTGAGGGGCTGAAAGTTCAAGGATATAAATGTGTGGCATCCCTTTATGCAAAGTATGAACTACCACATATGCTACTAAGAAAATCTATTTGAGCAGAACTTCTACCGCCTTACTTTCATTAATGAAGGCAAAAGAGCAAGAAACGGTGAATAGATACAGTGCCTGTTTAAATGGTTCTGATTTTGCATGGGAGATCCTTATTTGATGCAGAGATCTCTTTTCCATCCCTTACTCTCTACCTTAATTTAACTTAAGGATTCCCTACATAGTGATCATCGATATCTTGATAGTTTTACAAATCAATGCATGGCCTTTGCTTTTCTGCCTTCAGTAATCAATACCATTAGCCACAACATAGATAAAGAGTCTACACCCGCACAAACTATTTATTTCCCAGAAGGAAACAAAATTAATGATTTTAGGCTTCAACATTCATCAAAATACATCTAATCCATTAAGAAATTGTGTTGTTTCCAGTCTTGTGTTCTGTGAAGCTAATGAACGACAAAGAGAAAGAAAGTAAATGCAAGATAAGGCATATTTTGAAGTACATGAAACCAACCTTATATCAGCATTGAGCGCAAACATTTTGTTGATGAAGTCATCCCTGCATTGGGAACATAATATCATTGAACAATATACAGTATCATAAATAACTTCCCGTTTTAATGCTTTGACAATTCACATGTCACGGCCCAAAACTTTATGGGCATGTTTGATAAGTGTGTTAGGGCTTGGGAGAGGATTGCTAATCCTCTAGGTTTTCCAACTCTTTGTTTGATTGTAAAATTAAGGATGGGATTAAGAAGAAGATGGGATAAAGAGTAATCAATACCATTAGCCACAACATAGATAAAGAGTCTACACCCGCACAAACTATTTATTTCCCAGAAGGAAACAAAATTAATGATTTTAGGCTTCAACATTCATCAAAATACATCTAATCCATTAAGAAATTGTGTTGTTTCCAATCTTGTGTTCTGTGAAGCTAATGAACGACAAAGAGAAAGAAAGTAAATGCAAGATAAGGCATATTTTGAAGTACATGAAACCAACCTTATATCAGCATTGAGTGCAAACACTTTGTTGATGAAGTCATCCCTACATCGGGAACATAATATCATTGAACAATATACAGTATCATAAATAACTTCCCGTTTTAATGCTTTGACAATTCACATGTCACGGCCCAAAACTTTATGGGCATGTTTGATAAGTGTGTTAGGGCTTGGGAGAGGATTGCTAATCCTCTAGGTTTTCCAACTCTTTGTTTGATTGTAAAATTAAGGATGGGATTAAGAAGAAGATGGGATTGCTAATCCCACACTATTCCCGGATTACTAATACCATGGGGTATTAGGTATTAGCAATCCTATCCCAAGCTCTGTTGTGTAAAATGACCACCTTGCCCACGATTTCTTAACTCAATACCAATAATACTCTCCATTATACGCTGCTATTTATACACTTCCCCCGCCAAATTCCTATACTCTGCTTCCATAGCTGCTTCCAGAGGGAGAGATCGACCCAGCTGTTGGTGGCGCAAGTTTGGCGACATTCGACAGCTCGGGAAAAAAACAAACCTTCGACCTCATTTTTCTGGGTTGTTTTGAGAGAGAGAAAAAAAAGGTTGTATACTATTTAAAATTGGCAGAGGGACAGGTTTGGGATTGGTAAAAAAAATTAGTTTCAGGGAAAAAATAAAGAGAAGGAAAGTATTTATTTTTAGTGTCTTTGAAATAGGACCCAGTTTTCTACGGGAAGGAAAAATAAGTGCATGCAATTGGAATATCATTGTTTGATTATTGGTGATTTCTCGGTGTAATTTCACCCTTGGGTATAATTGGAAAATATAATTTGTATTCTATCCCTTGGTGTTCCAATCAAACAAAGGATTGGGATTGGTAATCACAATCCCATGATTTAATCCTTACACAATCCAACACTCACTTGGGATTACACTCGGTACTACTAATCCCATCTCCTTACTAATCTCATCTCCTTATTAATCACATCTAATCCAACACACTTATCAAACGGGGCCTATAAGCTGATAATATGATTATTAGATGTAATTACCTTTGATCTATGTGGAAACCAAGTTTATAAGAGCCAACAGAAAAAGTTGTTTATTGTTCATGGAAGGAAACAGCTTAGCAAAACTTTCTTTTTACCAACTAAACACTTATAGAACCAGCTGTCAAAATAAGTGAAAATCAAAACGAGAAAGAGTGCAAAAACATGTTCTCTCATAAAAATCTATCACTTTGGTAACCACATTTTGAGAAAAATTATATGATAGAGCCTTCAAAATCCAACAAAATCCATTTCTAAGCTCACAAAAATCATGGGAAGCCATTGAAAATCCTTTTTTTTATTATTATTATCATACATTGAAATGTTAGTCTAACCAAAACTGAAAGAATAGAAACACGAGACTCACTTCCAATTCCTTGAAGGTTTTCTATCAACCACCAAGGTATCACAAGATTACATAAGTTCTCAATAACTTCACCAACAAAAAATACTAGTTCTTGTATCTATTCGCATAAAGGACACTTCAACTTGTTTCTAGAGTAGATAGCCTTAACATTACATTCCCAAGCAAAAATATAGATTTAATAAAAACATAACCTTTTAAGGGCTCTAAATTAGAGATAGTCTTTCAAATACAAATAGATTAATTCCACCACCAAGTCCATCAATGCCTATTCATTCTCTTAGAACCTCTATGGTAGGTGAGAGCACGACCGCCCACATATAATCTACTAGAAACTAAAAGATGCAAGTGAATACATTTAAGAAAATATGAATGCTTGTATCCTTATACCCCATTATAGTAAATTCGATATTGTACTTACTCGACACAATCTATAATGAAAATATCGAAGTTTACGAAAGATGAGATCAAAATCATTCAAATGTAAAACAAATCAAAATAATAAACTCAAGTAGGAGAACATAATAGCACATAAAACCGATGGTCGAAGTTCTCAAAGTAGTGTACCAATCCTAGGCGATCATTAGGTCCCTAATCATCCAAATTTATGGGCTACTAACCCAAAGGCCTATGGGGCACCTTATTCCACCCAGGTTTACGAACTATACACCGATGGATAAACTCATTATCCATATGTTCAGGCTACAGAACAAGTATAAAGTGGCCAAGTTGACCGCCGACACATGGCTCACTAGCCCAAATTTCCATTGAATACGAGCAACTAGTATCAAACACAAACCTGTTCAAAGATTAAGAACACTAAGTATAGATATTCAAGTGTCTTTACATTATCAACCCCACTCTGCAACCACTAATCAATTAGGTCAAACAAGAGATAAATCCACATCAAAATGCATAAAAATACATGTGCTCTTCACAAAATACCAACAAGTCATTGAAGTACCCAACACTAGTATCCATTATCAACTAAATGAACATAACCCAATCTTAGGAACCACAAATTACTTGAGGTATAATGTTCCTACTGCACTCAATCAAACATTAGTTCCATCAATTTCAATCCACAAGCAACATTTTAAAGTTTGCACCATGTTACTCAAATTAGGGCCTTTTTTCCATAGATCAACATGCTACTTCAACACATAAAAATAATTAATTCTCAAACACACTACTTTCATTTTAAAGTAGCCAGTAGAAAATCCTACCTCAAATGTTAGCACACCAAGAGAAATGAGTGACATGATGTTGATGATTGAGAGCCCACAAGCTTTTGAGGATCCTTTGATGCATCCAAGTTTTCTTCATGTAGATACAGACAATGGAAGGGAGTTTTGGGTTGTTATGCATTAAAAGCCGGACACAAAACTTACTCATAACTGGTTTGACAAGGGGATAGTTCTCCTTCCAAAATGAATTTTACAGGTATCAGTGAGACAAAAACAATGGGATTTTGCAAACTAAATCACAAATTCCACAATTAGATATAGACGATCACAATACTCACTATCATCCACAATTCATTAAATGACTTCCAAAGCATGACCATTAAAAAACTGCTTTGGTCCCATGAGATCAAAATGTAATTTTTCCCATTGGATGTATAACACCACTAAACTTATTATTTTATCATAGATCAATCAAAATAAAAAACCCTAAAAATAACTACCTAAAAAGGTATTCCAAAGAAATCGAAATGCAACCGCGGCTTACGGCAGACAATATATAAAACAGTTCACGTTTTTACAACATCAAAAAATGACACCACATCACACTTTCCTCACATAATTCTAGATGAACAATTAATGTCACGATTTTATCTATACTAGTGTAATGCCTTGTGCTTTCTACATGCTCATTGTTTCTATATTTTGGTTATAGTTGTGACAGTAATTTTAATATGAATGGTAATATAGTAACCAAAACAACTTAACCACCCCGATCCCACCATAGCCCAAGGAAAAAATAATTCAATTCAAATCCCGGCCACCTTATGAAATGTGTTCACTTGTCATACAAAAACTTGCTCTTTTAGCAATAGATACATTGTCGGATTTGTACAATATCAGAAAATTTTGCAATGTGGGGTTCAGGGAATAATTTACAAAACTCACTGCAAATTTGAAGATCCAAGCTACATGGTGAGAAGATTCGTGGAAATGATCCAAGCTATCTCGTTCAAAACCTCTCTTATCATGGAAGCCGCCATCGAAAAACAAAAATTGGATGTAAAAACAGATGGAAGAAGAAAGCATTTAAAACAAGGAATTGTCCATGTCAAAAGAAACTGCATCGTTGGCTATATATCCATACATCACTATATATTGTTGAAACCTCAAGCCACAACTAAATTGCAGTACCTTTCATTACAAATAACTGAATTAGTACCAAACCCCTACAATTATTAGTATTGCCATAACATATATAAACTAATATAAGATTATATTATACCAAGTAATATGTCCGAAGATATTGAAGTTTATGAAACTAAGGAACTGCTTAGTACATAATAAATTACAAGACCATAAACGCCAAGTAGCAAATAGGCAAAAAGGGCAAAAGCAAAGAGGAAACTTGAGAGAACAACCAACATGCTAGTTCCTAAAACACCAACATGACTGCATGTTGTGAGCATGGGCATTGAAGCCGTGTTGCTTAGTAATAGCTGAGTAGCCTGAGCATAATCCTTCTGAAAGAAAATTGAAATTTGAAAATGGACAGAATGGGTACGGCAATGTACGTGGTTTTAGGTTTGTGATAAGCCACACCTTGAATCAAGAAGACCATGCACAAAGTCAAATACTGGTGCCATGTTTAACAGCTATCAAATCATGAAACTAAATATTGTCAGTTCGTCATTGAATATACTAAGGCTAACAAAGGTTGAACTTTTAGAGGACTGATCACAAAATAAAGCATGTTTATTCAGCTACCCCCTTAACACTATCCGAAGTCTAGACAGGTTTAAACAGAACATAATTCACAACTTCGCTCCAATTATAGTAACTGAATCTACAACCTCTGTGCGTGTGCCCAATCAAATTGCATTCTACCATTGGATATTAATGAGTACAAAGCCATTGTCAATCTTAATTCTCAACCAAAACATCTTGAGAAAAAAGCCCATCACATATCATGGCTTTGTTTTCTGATAGATTCATATGAGATCAACTCTTCCACAATCCCTCGCACATAGTATATAAGATAGAACAACTTCTGGTTTATGGGCCACTGAGTGAATGCAGATACCATCATTTAATAGAAAAGCATTCAATTTGATGCGAAAAGGGAAACTAAATTGCAAAACCTAGGTACACTAAAACAAGATAACAATGTTAATTTACTATATTGCATTTGATTCAACCACTAAAAGCCTTAATTTTAAATTCAACTCAGCAAGAAAATTTGACTACAATGGGCATGAACTGAAGATGGAAAAGTCGAATGTCAAGGCATCTACATAAGTGCAAATCTAGCAACCTACAGTTCTTAGGAGATACAATGTCAATACCTAGCCAAACACAACAAACGTGACCACATATCTCCTACAAGCAACATAAACACAAGAAAATTTACCAAAACACCAAGACCCCATTCGTTTTGGGATTTTGGATTTGGATTTGTAGGTAATGAGTGAAAAGAGAAATAGAGTAATGAGTAAAAATAGGGGTAATGATTGGAGAGAGATAGAGAGAAAAATGAGAGTAATGATTAGAGAGAAATAGGATTATAATTAGAATCCAAAATCCAAAAATCCTTAAACAAACGGGGTCTAAGTGATGTAGTATGCAGTAAGGGTACCTATGTCATTTTGTGCTCTTAGTAGTAAGGGATCTATATCTATGTGTCTTTTATTTGGTAGCTTTTATCATTCTGAAGAATATATTATCAAGAGCTTAGTCTCTTTTGTATCTCTTTTAGGAGTTTCTCTCTTTACATTATCTATGGGTATTGGTTTGCATCATTTGGTATCAAGGTGGTTCTTCTTTTAGTGACAACCAAGTTGGTCCTCCGGGGTTTGATGACCAAAATCATGGGGATAAAGCTTCAGCCCTTGCTCAAAACCAGCCTCAATCCAGTGTTTCGGGCCCCAAAGTGGGGGATTCAAATGCTTTAAGTGTGGGGAGCCGGGGCACAAGTCTTCGGATTGTCGAAAGGCTTCCTGAAGTCGTAAAGCAGCACTTTTTAGTGAAGTGGAGAAAATTATAATGATATTCCCTTGTATGATGATATCGCATGTGAAGAGATTGGAGGTGACTTGGAAGAGGAAGTGGGCCTTTCACTTATGATCAAGAAGACTCTCCTAACACCTAAGCAAGATAGTGATGAAGATTGGTTGGGCACCAACATATTCTACACTACTTGCAACATAGAAGGCATGTTTGCGATATGATCATTGATAGTGGGAGTTGTGACAATATGGTATCTCAAGAGACAGTTGACAAGCTTCAACTCAAAGTGGAGGAGCATCCCGATTCTTATGTTCTTTCTTGGTTCAAAAGGGGAAATGAAATAAAGGTGAACAAGAGGTGCTTGGTGTCTATCTCTATCCGGCAAAAGTACTTTGATGAAGCTTGGTGTGATGTGATACCTATGGACGCTTGCCATATCTTACTTGGCTGTACATGGAAATACGACCGCGATACTCTTCATGATGGAAAGCAAAATACCTACACTGTGCATAAGGATGAGCAACAAGTCACTTCCTTACACATAAAGGAGAAGGTAACTACAAAATCTCATTATTTCCTGATGTTTGCTTCTAAAGAACTTCCTCTAATGAATTGGGGTATGATGGATGTTCCCAAACCACCAACAAGCTCTTGAAGGAGGATGATATTGTGTTTGATCAAGAGTTGACAATAAAGGAAGAGTTTGGGAATGACTTTGAAGATTTCCCTATCTATGATGAGTATCTTGATGACAACGAAGGGTTTGAGGATGTGGAGCAAGTGGTACAAGAAAGCCGTCGAAGTGCATTGGATTCATATTCAAAGTATGAGATTGCGGAAGATCCTCCAATCCTTGAAGACTCTGTAGAGCCAACGGGTGTGAATTGTTTTCAAGTTTTGTCTTTTGCGTTCCCCCCGATGCATGATATACAAGTTTGTGAAGAATTGGTGACCAAACTAGGCTTCATGGGACAACTTGAAGATCCCTTGGGAATGGTCTTCACTTAAGAAAGTCTTGGGTATGGCATGTTCCTTGTCTTTGAATCTTCAAATGGCGATTGGTCAAGAGCCTTTTTGGGAGGATGTCTTAGAAAATACTTCGATGTAGCTTTGCCTTGTTCAAGACATGCCAAGTGGATTGCTTACTCACACACAAGCATGGATGCAGTGGACATGCACAAAACAAGCTCATGTTTAAGATTGGATGTGCTATAAGGATCGTGTTGGGTTGAAGCACTACAACTGTAACTTGAGGACAAGTTTCTTTTTAGTAGGGGAGTATGATGTAGTATGTAGTAAGGGTATCTATGTCATTTTGGGCTCTTAGTAGTAAGGGATCTAAATATATGTGTTGGAGTCTCTTATTTGGTAGCTTTTATCATTTTGAAGAATATATTATCAAGAACTTAGTCTCTTTTGTATCTCTTTTGAGAGTTTTTCTCTCTACATTATCTATGGGTATTTTGGTTTGCATCACTAAGGCACCCTCCTCTCCAACCACTACAAGTTGATTCATCGAACTTATATGGTTACTCATATTACAATATACTTCATATACTGCACCGACCTTTAAAAAAGTCCAAAGAATAACAAAGGATGTGGAGTATCTAATTTCAACCATTTCAAAATCAGGTTCTAGTAACATGTAAAAGATCTGAGCATAAAGATCAAGCATTTCCCTTCAACAAGATCAACACAAACAGAGACAATTGAGATCCCCATCAATTAATACAGAAAAAATTTCTGAATCTCGGAAAACAATAATAATAAGATGATGAAAAACAATGGTGAAATACCGTAGAAAAGCACATATGAGAGGAAGCAGCCATTATCCCATACAAAGACACAAAATAATCAACAAAAAATAAAAATTGATGAGAGAGAGAGAAAGAGAGAGAGATGGGCGAACCTGGTTGGAGCGGGCGTTAGAGCGAGGAGCAGAGGCGGGTGTGTCGGTGGGGTTATTTTGAACCAAATGAGCACAAAGGAGACGATGGAGAGCACAGAGGAGATGAAGGGGGAGCGAACCCTAGGGAGGAGGAGATGGCGGTTACGTTCTTGTTTTTGCAGAAGGGTTTACTTAAGTGGGGAGGGGACTAGGACGTGGGAAAACTCCATGGGAGACACGAACGACATCGTCTTGGAAGAAAGGGGTAATTTTGTCCATATATGTTTTGATTCCCATGTCTTTTGAATTACTTTTCTCCTTCTCATTGCTTAGGACTTCCTAAAAACTAGTCCATATATGTTTTGATTCCCATGTCTTTTGAATTACTTTTCTCCTTCTCATTGCTTAGGAATTCCTAAAAACTAGTCCATCACCTGGGCAATATTTGCCCTTCTTTCCACTGTTCCATTATTTGCCCTAGGAAATATGCGGACAAGGATAAGTACTACTAGGTGTGCTTTTGGGAAAACAATGGAGATTGACATAGTATTTGACCAACGAAATGATGAGTCTCTGTAATCTAGAAGTTGTGTTCAGAGGTAGATATGAAGTCCAACTTGGCCAAATATGGATTCTCTTTTTCGCTTGATTGATGCAAAGTTAAGAAAAGCCTGTACTTTTTGGAGAATAGGTTAAGGAAACCCTAGAATTGGGTATTGAGAGGGTGGATGTCTCATATTTTCACACAAGCTACATCATTTAATACAGAGGATTCCAAGTGACAAATTTGGTTATGCAGCTCAAACCCATCACCCATACACTTACCTCGACATATTTTTTAAAAATGCAAGGAACTTTAAGGAAAAAAAGACTCCATACAGAACATAGTATTCCTAGCCTCAATAAAATTCTTAGTCATGCAACCAATAGCAACAAAGTCTGCTACTCATAACCTTCCAAATAAGCAACAATTCCTTCGCCCCATAAGCTAACCACATAAAATAAAGATGAGCCACGGTCCACACTTTTAACCACCTCTTTCTAATACTATAACCCTAAACAAGATGCAGATACTGAAACACAAAGGAAGCGTACAACAGCCATGAATTTCTGAGTGTCGCTCTAAAACCAAAAAGGTGGTGGTGTACACAAACTTGTTGGTTGTTTGCACAAACACCACCAAATTGGAGGGGAAAAAAAACTATCCCGCTAATAAGAAAAACAAAAAGAAGTTTCTAGAGAGACCCCTTCCACTTTCCACACGAACAAATACCTCATAATGTGCTTTCATATGCCAGATAGATCGTCCTTCAAAATGCAGTTGCCGGTAAGAAAGTTTAATATTCTTGACTATCTTTCATGATCATGAGTGGGAAAATTATCATAAACAAATGCATTGAAAACGAACTTGTCCAGACAACCTAACCCGTGAACGGACCTAAGTTCCAATCTTCACAAAACTGGGATGTTCAATTAAAACTGCCAACAGCCATAGCTGAATGGAAAAACCTTCAAACCAGTGGCAGCGCTCTTAAACTAGCTAGTACTGTGCAAGTTCTAACTCAAACCCCATAATTCTTAGTGCAATACCTTACAGAAGCAAAGGGCTTGAAACTTCAATGGCATCAATGGCTTAGACATATGCAATGAGACTGGTCTTTTGGTTGAAAGAAGGGAAACCAGAGCTTGTGGTGGACTTAGATTGCAAAGTTGTGGTCTAGCCCTAAGCCATATAATGTGAAAGCGGGAGCGGGAACGCAAGAGAACTTATATGGGGAACAAGAGTGGGAGCATTATAGAGCATTTTACACGTATCAAACAAATAATATAGTAAATGCCTTCACATGATAAATACAATAAAACTCAAATCATTCTAAATGAATTGCTAAGTAGCCCATTGGATAAGCTTTTTAATCCTTGTGAAGTCGTTCATTCAAGACTTTGTGAGGGCAACCCACTTCCTTTCCATTCCAATTGCGTTAAGGGATGAGCTATGCCATTACTTGAAGGATACATGGCGATATGTTGTCGATGGAAATGCAATTCGTTCATGGCTTCACAACTTAAGCACTATGAATGCAATTGTGGCTCCATCAGCTAGTATTGACTATTGAGTTTGAGGGCCTCATGCATGGATTATGTAAACCTACATCTAGGCTATGAATGGAGATGTTAATATTCCTCCCTCCTTTGCAGCTGAAGTTCAACACATAAAAAATGGCCTCTCTTTTATTCTCTACTCCTTTCTTTATTTGTAGACTGGCAATCATGCAGCCCATAATTGGACAAAGACAACCGATACCTGCATAATCTCAGCCGCATCCGGCCCACACATGGATTCTCCAAGAACTTTATCTGTCTCCATATCAACAACAAGCTTCGTAATGGTCTTTTCTTGCCGTCTACAGATAGAAATGTCAAGTGGCAAATGGAGTTTCAGAGATAAGTATTCTTCACAACGTAATAAGAGCAAAACAAATTACATGTCACATGTTAGTCAAGAATGATGCCTAGTTGAGAGAAGCAACAATTTTGTAACCGTATATGGAACTCAATTGTTCAATTCAGATGCATGATAAACATGAACCACCAATTTAGTGGGCCTAATATCCAATGGCTAACAAATGGCATGTATTCAATGCCCTTATATGGTGGACAAACTGGAAAAAACATCAAAATCTGCAGTTGCGAAACAGCTCTGGGCTATCATTATAACATTTGATATAGGCCCCTACAAATGGCAAAGAAAACGTATAAAAAAGAAGAGGTTATAAACAGATGCACCACGAATGGCATACAGAAAAGAGATGGGAAACTGAAAATCGAAGTTCTATGTTCTATATATCAATGGGGCCCCTATATCAATCTCCACAGCAAAATCAAACAGAAAAATTACAAATCCACAAAATTTGTCAGAACAAACCTCTGCACGACATACTAACCCAAACAAAGCAAAACAACTAATAATCGTAAACAAAATACATGTTACAGATAGCAGGACAGTAAAAAATATCTCCAACCCAGGGGATTTCGAAAGCAAGGGGATTTCGGAAGTTTAAACCTAGATAAAATTGAAGAGTGCGGCCAAAACAGCAATAAAGCACTGGAACAAATAATAGTAAGTGCATGAGATAAAATTTAAGTTGTGTAGGTCAAGAACTCTTACCCTGGATGAGGATGGAACTCGAGGAATTAGCTCTTTACTTTCAACAAATCAGCACTGGAAATTTCCCCAACTTCAAACCCATTGAATTCTAAAACCTGATCGAGGAAGATAAGAAAGAGAGGAGGAGAGAGGGAGCAACGGGATGGAGGGAGAGAGCAACAGAGAGAGAGGGAGGGGGGTTTCAGCGAGGGTTTCAGAGTGATTTGGGTGGGAGGGTTTCACGTTTTGGGGAGGGAATAGAGAGAAGGGGAACGACGTCGTGTAGTAGGAAAAGGGGTATTTTTGTCCACCTCTGTTTTGAATTCCATGTATTGGGAAATATTTTTCTCATTCTCATGACTTTTGAATTCCTAAAAGCTAGTCCATGACCTAGGCATTATTTGCCCTTTTGTCCACTGTTCTGCAATTTCCCCTTTCATTTTTCCAAGCCTCTTCCCCCCCCTATCTCTCTCTCTCTCTCTCTCTCTCTCTCTGCGAATACGGCCCCCCCTCACCCAACTTCGCCTCTGCCTCCTCCTCTCACACAGCTTAGCCACCGCTTCCCTCTCTTGCTCAACAACCACAGACAGACGGCACTGTCGCCGCTTTCCCCGGCAATCTCCGCCTTCATTCGCTTCCTTCAAACACTGCTTCCTCCGCCAATCTCCGCCTACTGCTTCCTCTAGCCCTAATCACTTTCTTTTAAGTAAGCTCTCGATTCCAGAAGTTGTGTTTTCATACTTTATTATGCTTTAATCTGAATCTGAATCGGGAATAATCACAAAGTTTGGTAGGGATGCACTTTATTATTACTCCTGTTAGAACACAAAGTTTATGAGAATGTCTTTTTTTTCATATCCCTTAGTAACTAGATTCATTCAGTGCTGCTTCTCGGGTATTTTCCTCCACCACCTCACGAAATTGTACGGGACCATAATTTGGTTAGTAACAAAAAAGAGCTTAAACGACACACAAACCGGCCTGCATACACTTTCAAAGACCGTAATTGACTAGGTGTTTGTATAAATGCCGTTCCCAAATACTCAATTGTTGTGAGCATTTTATTGACTATCAGGTGCTTGTATAAATGTTGTTCCCAATTCCTCTAACTGAAAGATTACCAGAGTTCAAATATGCAACGTCAAGCAGTTCCGCTTTTTAGGTCTGAGAAGTGCATTGATGTAACTGGCTTGGAACATTCATCATCATTTTTCTTCAGGTTGTATGCATTGCGGAAAAAAATTTCCAAAAAAGTTGGGTTGCCCAACATAGCTTCTGGATTGAACAGTATTGATTAGCCTTAAGTGTAAAGATGTAAGGAAGAGAGAGACGTGGAATGGGAACCCAAAGATTAGGGTTATTTTCTCATTGATTTTTTGATTACTGCGTACAACGGGAAATAGGTATACAATACACTAAACTAATTACACTATTGTCCTAGAGAATGAACTAGTTACACAATAGAACAACTAATAAACTAATTACAAATAAACCCATAATCTAACACTCCCCCTCAAGTTGGTGCGAAAATATCAATCAAGCCTAACTTGAACACAATGGAGTGGAAACTCTTGCTACCAAGTCCTTTTGTGAATATGTCAGCTAATTGATCTTCAGATCTCACAAAAGGCATACATATCAAGCCCTCGCTCACCTTCTCCTTGATGAAATGCCTGTCAATCTCTATATGCTTCATTCTGTCTTGTTGAACAGGATTATGAGCAGTGTTTATTGCAACTTTATTGTCACAGTAGAGTTTTATAGGACCATTATCAGAAATTCTCAAATCATGTAACAAGGTTTGGAGCCACAAGAGCTCACAAACACCA
This sequence comes from Rhododendron simsii, assembly GCA_014282245.1. Lineage (NCBI taxonomy): Eukaryota > Viridiplantae > Streptophyta > Magnoliopsida > Ericales > Ericaceae > Rhododendron > Rhododendron simsii. The sequence goes on along the minus strand of CM024964.1, from coordinate 16,809,342 downwards.
TGCGCCATAGCTCTATACTCAGCTTCTGCACTAGACCTGGCAACCACGGATTGCTTCTTACTTCGCCAAGTAACCAAATTTCCCCCATGGAAAGTACAGTAGCCATAAGTAGAGCGTCTATCATCCACAGAATTAGCCCAGTTGGCATCAGTAAATGCCTCCAACTGCAGGGGGCCATGATTGGAGAACAAAATTCCTTTCCCTGGAGCTGATTTGAGATACCTCAAGATACGATAAACTGCATCCAGATGTGAAGCACGAGGGTCATGCATAAACTGACTAACAACACCCACTGCATAAGTAATATCTGGTCGGGTTGAGCTAAATATATCAGTCGACCTACAAGTCGCTGATACCTCTCCTTATTAGTGCGCTCCCCCATATCTCCACTAAAGTGATGATTCGCCTCAATTGGAGAATTTGCAGGTCTACAACCCAACATACCTGTTTCTTCCAAAAGATCAAGTATATACTTCCGTTGGGAGATAAAAATACCTCTATCAGACCTTGCCACTTCCATTCCAAGAAAGTATCTCAGAGATCCCAAATCTTTAATCTCAAATTCTTGAGCCAAACTAGACTTAAGACTGAGAATCTCACCCACATCATTGCCTGTCACTATTATATCATCAACATAAACAATAAGAACAACAATCTTACCAGCGCCTCCTTTGATGAACATAGTATGATCTGCATGGGTCTGCTTATAACCAAACTTCGACATAGCCTTCGAAAATCTACCAAACCAAGCTCTAGGTGATTGCTTCAACCCATAGAGAGCCTTCTTCAATCTGCACACCTTTCCCTCAGTCTCAGAAGAAGAAAAACTTGGTGGTACATTCATATGCACCTCCTCCTCTAACTCTCCATGAAGGAATGCATTTTTCACATCAAATTGGTGAAGAGGCCAATTCAAATTGGCAGCACAAGAAAGTAGAGCTCGCACACTGTTCATCTTTGCTACTGGAGCAAACGTCTCTTCGAAGTCAATACCATAGGTTTGAGTAAAACCCTTGGCAACAAGTCTTGCCTAGTATCTCTCAACTGTGCCATCAACATTTTGCTTAACAGTGAAAACCTACTTACATCCCACTGATTTCTTTCCCCATGGGAGTGATACCAGCTCCCAAGTGCCATTCTTTTTCAAAGTCATCGTCTCTTCTACCATAGCTCCTTTCCACTCAGATATCATGAATGCATCCTGCCAATTCTGCGGGATAGATATAGAACAAAGAGACGAAACAAAGGCATGGAATGAAGGAGATAAACGATCATAAAAGACATACTGGGAAATGGGATGTTGAGTACATGACCTAACACCTTTCCGAAGAGCAACAGGAATATTATCAGAGTCAATAATAAGAGGTTCAATGGGAGAAGATTCATTACCAGATGAGTCCGCTGAGGAGTCCGAAACTGAAGCAGGGGATGGTGATTGGCAAGGTGGTAGTACACATGAAGATTTGCCTTTGCCTTTCTTTTGATATGTTACCAAGGTAGCAGGCCATTCACTAGGTCTACGCCTGTTTCCATCCACTTGTCCACCAATGTCCTGTATTGCACTACCAATAGACACTGGTTTCACTCCAGAATTCTCCTTCTCCCCCTCACTACAAAAAGGAAGTGATAAAGGCCATGACCCTTGATTTTGAAACACCTCTTCCTCCCTTATCTCTTACTGACTAACATGATGCTCCCCCTGAAGAGATGGAGAGGAGGTTGAGAAAAATGACATGGTCTCCCAAAAAGTGACATCTATAGAGACAAAAAAATTTCTTGAGTGAGGGTCATAACATTTATAGCCCTTCTGAGTAGGAGAATACCCAACAAATACACATTTATGGGCCTTAGGACCTAACTTGCCACCCGAAGGATGAGGAGCATGAACAAAACACACACAACCAAAAACTCTAGGAGGAAGAGTCAGGACACGAGAACCGTTATGGAGACACTCAATAAGAGTTTTAAAGTGGAGAACACTGGATGGCATACGGTTGATAAGATAAGTTGCAGTCAAAGTCGCTTCTCCCCATAAATACTTGGGAACATTCATGGTGAACAAAAGAGAGCGAGCAACCTCAGCAAGATGGCGATTTTTGCGTTCAGCAACTCCATTTTGTTGTGGAATGTCAACACAAGTTGTCTGAAAAAGAATGCCATTTTCATCCAGAAAAGCCCTAAAATTCTTGTCGATATACTCAGTGCCATTGTCACTACAGAGAATTTTGATATTCGTGTCAAATTGAGTACGCACCATCGCATGAAAAGATTTAAAACAAGAAAAACTTCACTTTTTGACTTAAGTAAATACACCCAAGCAACACGAGGATAACAGTCAATAAAAGTGACAAACCACCAAAGACCTTTAAGAGAGGTAACAGGGGAGGACCCCAAACATCAGAATGAATAATCATAAAAGGAGAGGCACTCCGTTTATTAATAGGTGCATAAAAGGAACGTTTATATTTTCCAAGCTCACAAGCTTCACAAAAATATTGACTCCTAGAACAATGCTTAATTAAAGTAGGAAAAAATTTCTCTAAAATTCCAAAAGAGGGATGACCCAATCTACGATGCCACTGATGTAACATAGAAAGAGCTAAATTCGTATCTGCTTGCAGAGTAAGACCACATGACATAGGTGAACGAGGTGCAGACTCCAAAAAATAGAGGCCATCATGCTTTACCACTGCCAATCACTTTGCCCGTGTTTAGTTCCTGAAAAACACAATGAGTAGGAAAAAAGGTCACTGAACAATTTGCAGAATGAGTAAGACTACTAACGGACAGAAGGTTAGTGGCAAATTTTGAAATATGTAGAACTGAAGAGAGGGAAATAGAGGGAAAATAGCGAACGGAATCTTTCCCTGAAATAGCAGAGAATGATCCATCTGCTATTCTGACCTTATCCTTACCAGAATAAGTAGAGTAAGAATCAAATACAGAGGAACAACCTGTCATATGATCTGAAGCACCGGAATCTATAATCCAAGGAATAGCAGAAGATGCAGTAAACGCACTAGCTAGAATACCTGTATGAGCAAAATAGGATGAAGTGGGACCTGCTGTGGAAGTAGTAGCTATAGTAGATGGAGAATCAGCCCGAGCCATTAGGCGCCTGAGAGCTTGCATCTCCCCCTGAGAAAATGCACTAACATAATCAAAAGACTCTTGAATCCTAGTACTGAACCCAGAATCAGGCAAGGTAGCAACTGTAGATTCCGAAACATGAGCCTGGGCCTGAGACCACGACCGCGACCACCGCGTCCACCCCCTCGCCCACGAGAGGGACGGCCATGTAACTTCCAACAAAAATCTCTGGTATGGCCAGTGTTATGGCAATGATCACACCGAAGTGACTCACGATCAATAGGCCCACTACTAGCACCAGACTGTGATTTACCACTCTATGGAATAAGCCCTCCATTAGAACCAAAATGACCTTGAGGAATGGCAACCAAGGCAGAACGATCAGAAGTAGGAGTATGTACCATAGCACCCCTCCTATTCTCCTCCTGCTGAACAATAGCATAGGCCTCTCTCGAAGACAGAAACGGAACACGACCCAACACCTGCACTCTAATCGGATCATATTCCACATCAAGACCAGCAAGAAAGTCATAAACACGTTCTTTCTCTATCCTCTTTAGCCAATTAGCAGCATCAATAGCACAAACAGCCTGAAACCCCTGATAATAATCAAATTCTTGCCATGCTCCACTCAAGTCAGCAAAGTACACAGCGACGGATCGATGATTTTATTCTAATGTACGAAGTCTCTTCCTCAACTCAAAACATTACGCATCATTACCTTGTTGAGAATAGGTTTGGGCTGCAGTAGTCCAGATTTGATGTGGAGTATCAAGGAGCAGGAAAGTATGGCGAATATCAGCGCTCATAGAATTAAACAACCAGGTCATTGCTAACGATTCCTGAGATTTGAACTTCTTGAGTTCAACCGCCTTAACAGGTGGAGTAACAGGGCCCTCAATAAACTCGGACATCCCTTCGGCCTCAATAGCCAAAAGTAAAGGTACGAGACCAAATCAAATAATTGATACCATCCAACTTAATGTGACAAATATCCAGAGAATAGTTATCCATAATCCCTACATGACTCAACTCATCCTTTGTACTAGCGGAATTCTTTTGTTTATCCTCTGACATTTCAATAAAACTCAGATGATAACAAACTGAATAGAATAGAAGAAATAGGGTTCCGAAAAACCTTGATTATTCTGACCCAACTCCAAATAACTATAAACAACCCTTACTAGTCTAAACTAGACCAATGAAAGTATAAACAACCCTTACCCAGTGATTTCCGAGTCCAAATACCTCAAAGCAGGTGCCGAATAGTTGAAAGAAATCTGACCCAGTGCAGATCGAGTACAAACAGAAGGCGCCGGAGATCAAATAGTGACTGTTGGAGGTCGCCGGTGGCCGGAAAACCTTCAACGGTGGTTGGCGAGTGCTGGAAAGGGTCACTGGAAGTTGGCGATGTCGAGAGGAAGGTGTTGGCGGGAGTTGATGTCAGGGGAAAAAAAATTCAGTGGATGAGGTACAAGAAACTTAGTGATGTCGGGAAAGGCTAGGATATGATCAGCGACTTCAACGAGGGAGATCAATCAGTAACTCCAACACGATAGATCGCTGATGTTGGTCGCCCAGGGAAATCAATCGACATGCTCTGATACTACGTAAAGATGTGAGGAAGAGAGAGACGTGGAATGGGAACCCAAAGATTAGGGTTATTTTCTCATTGATTTTTTGATTACTGCATACAACATGAAATAGGTATACAATACACTAAACTAATTACACTATTGTCCTAGAGAATGAACTAGTTACACAATAGAACAACTAATAAACTAATTACAAATAAACCCATAATCTAACATTAAGCTAAGGTTTGCTCGTGGTCTCTTTCTCTATGTATTTTTGTAGTTTCCTCTCCAAGTTCAATAAATAGAATAAGTTTGATCCACACTTTTTGCCTACTGATGATATGAGACAATTGTCTACTAGAATCTTTGTGTCTACATTTCTTTTGAAATTGCATACTTAAGTTGTACCTTTGTTTTTCAATACTTAACTTACAGCAATGATAATGTACCAATTTATGTGATGTTCTTCTAACAAACCCTGTGATAGATGACCAAAGAGAAAGACTTCACTGTTGTGTCGAGTTTTCTCAGCTTTCTACCATTTTCTTGACATCTTGACTTCACTACAATAGCCTTATGCTTTTCATGTGCTTCTCCACAGTCTTGAATGAGTTTCCTTCAGTAAACCAATTAGCCTTACTGTTACGATAAGTGACCGCCACGTGTTTGAGAAAATGTGTACTTCAACTACCAATTAGCCTTCTGCTTTTCATAGTCTAAAATTGCCTGAGTTACTGGTATAATTTGCTCCAACCAAGCAGTAATCCGTCTGCCTTCAAACTATTTGATAAAATGTCTCAGCTAGGTTTCAGAGTTTAGATTTTTCTGTCATGGACTTAGCTGTAGTTGAGGCATTTACGTATGCATAAATGCATGAATGTCTGCATGCATTTATGGGTGATATGTCTCAGTGTTGGTTGTGCGTGCAATGCATGAATTTAGTATGTTGAGGAAAGTCCACTTTCACCCCCTGTGGTTATCGCCATGTGCGGATACCCCCCTTGTGGTTTAAAACTGACCACATAACCTACCTGTGGTTTTGAAAATGTGCGAATAGACCCCCTGCCGTCATATTTTCCATCCATATTAACGGACACAACATTAAAAGACCGTTATACCCCCGTCCCGTCCCTTGATTCTTCTTCTTTTTTAAATCTAACCACACCATCCTGTATACCAAAAATTGAATCCAAACCGTTGATATTGTAAATTTTGACGAGTACTACGTCTATGCCAAAATTCAAGTCAATCAAAAAATGAAAAGCTCATGGTCAAATCGATTTTGTTATGAAATTAAAATTTCAAATTTGAATTTACTAAAAATTAGATCACTGGGTTATTGATGCCTGATCGAGATGATTTTTTACAGAAATACTCTATTCTTTATTTAATACATTATGAACGACTCAGATTACATTCTAGAGATGTGTGAGATACACCTCCGTTAATATGGATGGAAAATATGACGGCGGGAGGTCTATCCGCACATTTTCAAAACCACAAGTCGGTTATGTGGTCAATTTTAAACCACAAGGGGGGTATCCGCACATGGCGATAACCACAGGGGGTGAAAGTGGACTTTCCTCTAGTATGTTTGTATTGAAGTATGCATGCAATTAGTGTTAGTGTTATCAGTGGCGTAGATGCAGCCAAGACTTTTGTTTGTCATTCACATGCAAACCAATTGAACCTTCCTTTGTAATGGAGTTCCTGTCTTAACCTCATTTGGGAAGTTGAAATCACCACGTGTTGTCGTGTTCCTTTCATGATATATATTGGAGAAATTGAATTGGAGTTCCTGTCTTAACCTCAATTGGGAAGTTGAAACTGCTACATGTTGTCATGTTTGAGATAGGAGAATGGTGGTCATGATAGGAGATTTATTCTATTATTAGTGGCTAACCCAAATTTGACGGAAAGGAAGCAAAAAAAAAAAAGGCAGTAAAGAAGAAAAAAGGGTTCTGTTGTTAGTCGTTTCTTCTTCGAATGGAGATTTATTCTATTGTTAGTGGCTAACCCAAAATTGATTGTGGATTTGATTACACTTTCTATTTAGTTGTTTCATTTTTTTCCTATTAGGGTTCTTAATTGGGTACGTTATCAGGTCTCATTATGATTGATTTCCCCCTGCTTTTCGTAGGTATCGTTCGGTGATCAAATGGAGCCCTAATCGCATGTGTTAACTGGAATTTCTTGGGAGCCCAACCAAGGTAGCAGTTTACAATTTATATTCGGTTGTCAAGCGTTGCCCTGTTTTTTTACTAAAATAAGTATTTTGCTCTAATTTGTAGGCCTAAGGATGTTGATTGAAAAGATAGAATGAAAGTTAGTGATTTTTGCCTTCGCTAACCCTCTAATGTGTATTCACTTTTTCAAATCAAGTGTTGTAATGAGCTTAAATGGATTTCTACTCAAAAGCTATAGTAAGAGTCTTGCATATTCTCAAACCAGTAACCTATGTCCTTAAGTTTATTTACGAAAACACTCATCAATTATGATTTCAACGGGGCAGAGTCAGGGTGCTTTTGTTTGAAGCGATCATGTTTTTTTATTCTTAACAGGGTACAACGAATTAGAGACAATGGCTAGCAAACGGAATCCAACACATGTGGCCAATGGAGAAGAATATTCACGGGTATGAGCTTGCACATGTGGGCAATGGCTATTTCGGGAAAACAAGATTTATGCAAAACATGCTTTAAGCAAGTTCAAGATCATTACGGCTGGTTTGTGTGTAATCAATGCAGACAAGAAGATGTCGAAACCGTAACCAGGTATTCATTTTTTACTATAACTTAGATGTAATACAACCAAAACGATTGAAATATTCGCATGCATTTTAGGTATAATGTCAAGATGGTCGTGAAAGACTCCACTGGCTCAATGGAACTCTTGCTAGAGGATACGAAGGCAGAATTTATCTTACAATGTGTTGCATCCTATCTCAAAAAATTAGGCTTTGTTTGGTTGAGAGTTTAGTTTAGTTTAGTTTTGGTAATGGATGGAGAGAGAAATAGGGTAATGATTGGAGATAGGGGTAATAATTGGAGAGAGATAGAGAGAGATGAGAAAGTAATAATTGAAGAAATAGGGTAACTAATGATTGAAAAAAGAAGTAGGGTAATGATTGGAAAGCAAAACAAAAACAAAACAAAACACTCAACAGAACATAGCCAATGTTAAAGGTAAATACTTAAAAGTTAGATATAAATTACACTGTATAGAATTGAAATAATATTGCAGTACCTTTATTTGCTTATTGTTTTGCCAGGATAGTGGCATGCAAATGCTCAATGACTATATTTCTCAATATTATGGGAGCTCATATGTGTTCATTATTCCTGCTCCAACAACTGGGAGTCTTGACCATGGTGCCTCTGTGGTGACTTTTGTTTTAAAAGTTGATTGGTCAAAAGAGTGTTTGCATCTTTCCAAAGGTAATAAACAATTACAAAGATTGTAGGGGTGACAAGTTGTCCTTTTTTCTTCATTGTCATATCTAGATTACACATAAACCATTCCATATTCTGTGATAGATTTAATAATTCTTAATCTTATTTATGTAGGAATGTTAAGGACTGGCAAAGGAACAATGGGGTCGTCATGATAAGAGCTTTGTTAATAGATTGAGAATTTCATAAGGAATTTTTATTTGTTAGGTTAAGTTTTACAAATATATATTCGGTTTTATTACATGTGCCGAGTGATTTATGGATTAGGGATATTTTAGACCTGTCTGAATATTTTTTGAACCTCGATTTGACCTGCACATATACCGTATTATACTTTGTTCCTACCCATTTTTTTCAACATGTCCTCCCTTTGCTCATTTTTCAACCTGTAGCTTCAGTTGTCTTCAAAATGTGTTGCGCACCTCGATTTGACTTGCACATATACCGTATTTTACTTTGTTCCTACCCATTTTTTTTCAACATGTCCTCCATTTGCTCATTTTTCGACCTGTAGCTTCAATTGTCTTCAAAATGTGTTGCGTCGTACCTTCAAGCATGGGCATTCACTAGTATATATAATAATACATGACTAGTTTTGAATCCAAAATACAACCAATGGTCCAGATTTATACCCTTGCATAAATCTTCACCCTTCATTTTGTTAAAATCTCTTCCTGGTATCTTGCTTTCTAAAAGGAATGATTTTTCGAGTGATTTTATTTGATTGGTAATTTTTTTATTTTCCCTTATAGCTATACTCTAGATTTACTCACATTAAGGCATTGTATTCAAAACCACCTATTTAGGCATTAAATTTTTTTTTTCGGCACCCATTAAGGCATTTTTGAAATGAAGAGTAACGGTCTCTAAAAGGAAACCACCTATTTAGGCATTAATTTTTTTTTTATCGGCACCCATTAAGGCATTTTTGAAATGAAGAGCAACGGTCTCTAAAAGGAATGATTTTTTGAGTGATTTTATTTGATTGGTAATTTTTTTATTTTCCCTTATTGTTATACTCTTGATTTACTCCCATTAAGGCATTGTATTGAAAACCACCCATTAAGACATTAACTTTTTTTGATTGGCACCCATTAAGGCATTTTTCAAATGAAGAGCAAAATTCATTTCCCTATTTCTAGGCTGTGAAACGAACATCACGGAATCACCGAAAATAAAATTTTATTTACATCGTTCATATAATTTGCACATTCTTCTTCTATACTTTCTCTACCTATCCCCTCCTCTCTCTCTCTCTCTCTCTCTCTCTCTCTCTCTCTCTCTCTCTCTCGGGAAGTTTTTTTTATTGATCAGTCTCTCTTGGAAAGTTCAATACCACCAAAATCTATTTCACCGAAATCACCGAGGTGAGTTCTTCCATTATTTTATGTATATTTGCTACCCATTTCATTTTCATTAAGATTATGATATTTACTCTTTTTTAAGAGTATGGCATTTACTTTTTTTTTTGTTACATGTGTTTTTTCTATTATTGAAAAACGCAAAAGAATTATGTGTCACTCCTTCCGATTCTATTCTTCTTTTATGTGTTCAAAAATTGTGGAGCCCCTTCCGATATGTCACACCCACGATTTCCAACATAGTAATAATAGCATTTCAAAGGAAAATCATCGCTAAGATATAACATAATACCCCAAAAGTTTTTCCATAATCCATCCAAGAGTTCAAACATGTCTAAAGTTTACAATAATCCCAAATTCCATAGTTAAACAAAAGATGACAAGTTTAGTGATTTCATAAATACAAATATAAAATTACAATTACAGCTTTCAAAAGTAGAGTTTATATAAGATGCTAAGGTAACTTCTTCACTGTCAGTTTTCAAAAGAATAAAGTCATATGCACGTCAAGCACTCCATATCAATGCCCTTGAGGTATTCCTGAAAATAATAATAAGTTGAGCTACACTAGCCCAGTAGAGAAATTTTTGCTCAAACTATATGCATATGAGGCAAATAATGCACCGAGATGAACATTGACAACAAGAAAGTTTTCCACATGAACAAGAGTAAGAGGATAAGACTTGCTAACCAACACCGTTCATAATCACGTCGCTTGATAATCTCTTAGTTCTCCGTTTTCATTATGTTAAGTATTCTCGATTTTATTTCGCACACTTATACATTAAGTGTCTTACATTCCGGTTCTTAAGGATCTCGTACATCTCCCGTTGATTTCCAATATGAACTCAAGTAGCTCTTCCTCCATTAACATACCGAATAGTGAGCTTAAGAAATTTTCCGGGTCTTAGGGCCCCATATACCCACAATACATTTCCGGGTACTCATGACCCCGTACATCCATTTTACATTCCGGGTTCTCATAACCCCGTACATTCGATTCAAGTTCCGGGTACTCTTGACCCCGTTCATCCTATTTTGATTCATTTGTATTGCATTCTGCCATAAGTATTTTTAGGACTCTAGTTTGCAAGATGTAATTAATGAGGGACATTGATGTTAAGTAAACAGTTTACGCTTGTATTTCCATTCCGATCCCAAACTCGTTATCTAAACTCATTTCTTGTAAACGTGTCAACTTATCGCTTTTCACTCACGATTCACCCACTGTTTTATCCAACGATCAACCTTGTCATCACATCCGCTGTTTATGAGTCTATATCATTCATGAAAACATACCACAATGCTCACATGATGACTAAAATGCATAGGCAAGGAAACGGGTATCATATCTATTTGACTTCGCACCTTTCTTAGTTAAGACAAGAGCCAAAAGAGTGGAGACGAACAACGAATCATTGGAACGCGAGCAATCTAGTTTAGAGGTGGTTAGAATGTGATTGGAGAGTGTTAGAAGTGATCGGGAATCAACACAATCGACGAATGATCAATAAAGTTCAAAACAGTTTTCTGAGTCATGGTACCGGTACCACAAAATATAGATATCGGTACCAAACCAATCCAGTGAGGAATCAGAGGTCAAGGTACCGGTACCTCAAAAACTAGGTATCAGTACCAATGCATTACAGTGTCTGATTTGCAGAAAAATCAGGAAATGGCATAACTTCGAAATCCAACCAACTAGAACACGATTTAGGCACACAATCAACTCATAATCATGTAGAGAGAGTAAGAAATTCCTACCTCGATTACCAAAGCCGAACCCAGAGAGATCGATCAAGCCCTAGAACTTTGAATCCCCAAATCTCCAAGAATCAACCAAAATACGTCATTCCAAGTTTAACCCACCGAGATTCAAGCTCAATAATGTGATTGGATGATGGATTGGTGTTTGTTTGCCATGGGTTTTGAGCTATGTAGTGAATTTGTGAGTGATGGAGTGGAGAGAGGGAGACAGCCAAGAGAGAGAGTGTGTGTGAGGAGTAAAATACTCCTCTATACACACCCACACATATATATACCAACATAAATACATATTGCACTTGCACGCTCCTACAAACAATTTCATCACATTAACCCAAACTCAATTAAACTCATCAAATTCCATATTTTCCTCATTTATGATATCGAATAAACCTTTTAATAATTTCTGAAATTACGGGTCGTTACACGATACTATTCTTCTTTTATGTGTTTAAAAATTGTGGAGCCTCTGTTACAAAATTGGATGTCTAAAAAGTCCGAAATCAAAATGATAGAGAAGAGAACGATGAGAGGCATGTTTACAGAAAATTGTAAGCGATTGGGGTGTTTACTTGAGGCTAGGGGCATTTTTTTTTTTTATGTCTTTTAATATCTACCAACATAGGAAGAGAAAGAGTGCAAAACTAATTAACACGCTATTCTTTTTTTTTTTTTTTAACGGCAACACCCTATTCTTTTTTTCCTTGATAGTCGTTGAAACAACATTTTTTTTGCATAATTAACACATGTAGTAATTGTAAACCTTTTTTTTCATTTTTTAAACTTTGTTTCATTAGAACATGTGTAGTTAGTGACACTCTTTTAAACGTTACTATATATGCATCGATGAAAATATTATGATGTTAACCAAACACACTGCAAACTGGAGTTTTGTGTTCTTTTTTTTTTTTTGTTGTCCCTCATTTAATATTATGGGTTTCTATATATATCTTTAAAAAGCTTTCTGCTGTTATTCCCATGATAACTTTTGACTATTACTCTCTTTCAAATTTCAAATAACTTCTTGGGACTTTAACTAATCATGGACAATCTAAGCGTCCATGGCCATGTGAGTTGAACCATTTCATTTTATAGCTTGGTCGTAATAATCAAATTAATTGTTTCCTATGCATTCGGTGAATTCTTCATTTTCTTATGCAGCTCAACGGTGACATGCAGAAAATGTAAGAATTGTTTACTCAATTGCATTGCTTAATCTAAATTTATATATTTGATTCATATTTGCTTTGTTTTATTTTTTCAGTACAAAGGTTACGTGTCTTCAAGAAAAAAATGTATTTGTGGTGATTCATGATGAGCAAAAAGTTAATTGTATTTTTTATGCATGGGGTATGCCTACTAATGCCATTATTACTTTACTCCCTCTATACTATAAGGGGTCAACGAATTGATAAAAGGGATGTGGTGCTATACAATACATACCTTTCGAGAAAATATAATTCTCATATCAATGTGGAAGTTTGTCCTGAAATAAGATCTGTTAAGTATATCCACAAGTACATCTACAAAGGTTATAATCATATCATGATGGTGTTGAGAGAAGAATAAACAAGATCTAAAATTAAGTTAACTATTATTAGTCACCATTTTACTTTTACAAGAAGGGATTCTTGCTCATTAATTATTATTTTAGGCTGTTATTCATGTTCTTAATTGTGCTTTTTGGATGAAGTAGATATGCGTTGGTACAAAAACTCTTGGGAGGCAGATGGAGAGACAAATTTCAAGACAATATATAAGACCTATGTTGAACACCTTTTTTTTCCCCCTACATTTGTGTATCAGATTTGACTCTTTATAGATTTTTAGATTTTTTATGCATGTTAAAATTGAATTCTATGAATGCAACATGGTATTGGTTTTGACTTTTATGGTTTGGATTATTATAGTTCAGTGTGTATCCTATCAATGCAATTAACTTTGTATATGTGATTGGGATTATCATTGGTAGTGATGTACACGCGGGTAGGGGCTTAACAAATAGAACTTTTTGTTGCGGAGTGCTGCAGGCATAGGTAATTAGCATATCAAAGTTTTGCAACATCAAAAATATATTGCATCGAGACTAACATTTTACCTATAGTGTAGCATGTGGTTTGATGAGCTGTACGTGGGTTGTGACTGAGTGTTCAATTGGTTTTAGGCTGAGTATTCATTTCATTTTTGGGCTAGGTGTTCCAAATTTCTTGAATTGAGTGTTTATATATATATGGTTGGGTATTCAAAAAAGGGTTAATCAAAAAACATTTAAGCAAAAACATATTTTGGGGGCGTTTATGTAACCATTTTTCTTAAGCTATACAACTATCTCTATCAATGGATATGTTACGTTATTGTTAGTTGCATAGTTGAATTTGTTCGATAGGGGTTGGCATATTGTACGCAAGTTTAGTATTAATTTGTGTGTACTGATTGTTTGAGCCATATATTGCACGTGAGTTTAGTACTATTTGTTTCCATGTGCTAATTGTTCAAACCGTGCCTTCAGGCACAATTTCGAATCGATACCCGTGCCTGAACCGTGGTACAATTAAATTTTTGACCTGCTTGAATATTTTTTGCACCTCAATTTGACCTGCGCATATACATATTTTACTTTGTTCCAACCCATTTTTTCAAACATGTGCTCCCTTTGCTCATTGTTTGACCCGTAGCTTTAGTTGTCTTCAAAATGTGTTGCGGGCATTCGCTAGTACACTCATACTACATGGGTGTGGGGGCCCACACACCCATGTGAGTGAGGGTATGTATTTCGGTGCGTATATAGCTGTGGTAGTAGCATTTTTGTTGTTTTTACTCAGAAAGGTAACTACTAGCAAAAAATGTGGTAAGTTTGTGTCAAGAAGTAAAAGGCCCAATTTTATGGTGCTAACGGTGAAGTTTTGTGTATCCGCAGCTTTATTCTATTATATAGATGGTATTAGCGACTAAATTAGCTTGTCATTGAGATAACCACATATAATAACATAAATTATAGTAAGACCATAAGTTATAAAAACTTCGTAATGAATCTCTAGGTCACACCTAACTAGTCTTTTGCTTCAATCGTCTCCACAATTTCTATAGTTTCTTGAATTGGGGTACTGTTTTCCGTCGTTGTAAACCCTTGATCATCATCAGTGAAATTCCATTCTGCAAGCTGAGAATTGTTCCTTGTTGGACTTTGTGGGCAATTAGCAGGCACTACCATCAATTCATTTGCTCGGTTTGTTTTCTTGGATGCATCATATGAGTTCACTTCCTCCTCATCAAACTTTTTAGCCATTGCTATTAGCTTTTGCCATATTGATGACTCGTTAGAAGCCAAGATCACCCTATTGTCGTACAGGAAGGTAGACAGGGATATAATGAGGGCAGAAATCAAAGATGTGGCAGCAACTAGGAAAAGACCCTTAAAACTCTCGAGGTTGAGGCTGTCGGAGGTGGTCTTGGTACCGTCTTGCTCTGCACATTCGGCTTCTTTCCCAAACCATCGGCGTTGGATTTGAGTCAATTTACCTCGCTCCATTACATTTAAGATTGCTTGTGAAACGTAAGGTACAAGGGGAGATCCCTTTGAAAAAGCCTGCAGGTAAAGATCCACATAAAACATACAAAATTTGTTGCTGCTGAACTTGTGATAGAAGATGATAATTGGTTAGTAGAAGCCACAAAAAATGAAAATGTCGCTTCTCAAAAGTAGGCCTTTTAAAGTTGTTTTGGAGGTAAACAGAAAACAGAGCCTATGCCGAATAAATCCACACAGCTTTCAAGACAAAAAAAGGTCTTATAAGCTTTAGCATTAGAGCCACAACAAACACCCCTATCGATCAAGCAGAATACAAGAAAACCACAAGCTTAATGCTACTGCTATACAAACAGTACTTTGGACAGAGTACTAGTGACGAATGATGTGTTCTTTTGTGTTTCTTCCATTTAAAACTATAACTCCAACCATAGTACCTCACACAATTTCACAGTTGCTTTGTGTGAAGAATTCTGTTTTGTGAATGACTTTCCCATCTTCACGGTATGACATCATGTTTGATGTTGAAGCTGCCCTAGACAACACAAGACATGCGCGCAGCGCGCGCACATACACAGAGAGAGAGAGAGAGAGAGAGAGAGAGAGAGAGAGAGAGAGAGAGACTCACAAATCCAAAGCCTGCAGTCATGTAGACTGGTCCAACCATAGTGTACTTAGTACAGTATTTGGGGTTGGAAAGGAACAGCCTTACATAAGGGAGCTCGTGGATAATTGCAGCAACTCCTCCATTCTTACTTCCTCTTGAAAGGGCATCATCATACTGTTCGAAAGTGCTATAGTTCCTAGAATTTGGGAGATTAAATTCCTCACTTTTCAGTAGCCCTTTGAGAAAAGTACCCTTGTGGTAGCCAACATATTCTCCATTCTTTCTGAGGTCCCTTATATCCGTGACACTGGGTTGTAGCTTTTGTACTGTTAACATTGATGTTAAGCTTGCTGTATAACTTGATGTCAGTACCAGCACCACGAAAACCCACACGATTACCACAAACCTTGATAAGTTGCTGATCAACTTCTCCTCTATGAAAACAAACAAACAATAAATGAGTTCCTTTTTGTGAGACTTTTTGCAGTGCTATTCAACATGCATTTGGCCTATTGAATCACCATATGCATGTGGTCGTTTGCCAAAGAGATTCCTGAGCTTAAAAATTATTATCTACCAATAGAGCATGTGTGAAATAGGTATGGATAAGGGTCTTACTATGGGTAAAAACTAGTGTGGAGAAGGAGAACCAGAATATAATTCCGACTTGCTTGCTAGGTGGGCCTCGGAATTCATTGTTTACACGATGCTCCAGAAGCCAAACCACAAACCCAGTGAAGACAGAAAACACCACAATTGTTAGCCACAGATTCATTTTTAGGGGTTTCATGAAGATCCATACATTCTTCCTCCCATCATCCTTTAATGGAACGATCATTGCCAGGCTGGACTCTGTGAATGGCAATGTAAAATCCACAAAATTCGATCTGTTTGCTAGAATGGTTACATCACCCACAACCGCATCGTATGCCTGGGGATAGACATAAACTTTAGTTAGTAGAACTTGGCAAAGGGAAAATGAAAAATGTAGCAAATTCAGATCGCAAATTTGATTACCCCGAGATAGATCTGATAAACAAGCTTATTGTAATCACTGGCTTCGCCATCAAGAGTTTCAAAGGGAAAAAACTCATAGGGGACAGCAAACGGCAAAGTGTTGTCCATGACCTCTTTGAACACATCTATGCAGAATCCAGTGGCAATCGTGGCATTAGTTTGGGGATGCCTTTCCACTTTGATGAATTCATCGATACCACTTTTGGCAGGAACTCCCACCCTCAATTTACGTTCACCTGTTGGAATTTCCCAGCCTTTGGGTACAGCATGGGGTCTACCGGGCCAAATGATGGCTTCAAGATCTTCTTTGTCATTGGTGTCATTCTTATTAAATGGCAATCTCAGATTCTTTGATATGTCATTCTTATTAAATGGCAGATTCTTTGATATGCCATATTCCCGAGTCCAAAATCCAATTTCTATCTCCCCTTTTCCAATTACATTTACTATTTGAAAGGCTGACTGCTGTAACTGCCCATGTAGTAGATGGAATTCTCCACTTAACCCCTTGAACTTGCTTTTCTTGATTGCTTGAAGTAGCCCTGGTCCCATTTCTGAGTATCCAATTGCAGCCAAATCTGTCGAGTTGTTTGTAGAGACTGGTTTTTTGAACTTCGGCCGACCAACACCGGATCTCTCAACTGCCATTGCTAACGCCGTGGCACTGTCATATGCCCACAGTCCATGCACGTTTAGTTCAAATCTATCTATGTCTGGATTCTCTCGACGAAATCTCTTTCTACATCTTTGTGTAAAGTTTTGAAGCTCATTTGAGTTTGGAACATAAGGCTTCACACCAAGTACCCCTTGCATCGAATTTATAACCTTAGCATCCAGAGAATCCAAGAGAATAGTTAGCACATCGGTAATGATCCAGACATATCCCTCGCTCATCATTCCAACTTCATTCACCTTCAAGAAAAAGCGAGAAGCAAGAGATGGCAACATATGCACCACAAAAACCCTGGTCTGCAATGTCTTTAGCTTTTTGAGTTTTTGAAGGATATGATCATCTGTAGCTGAAACAAACATAGCAATTCGAGACCGCACTTGAGTTCCAATTCCCAGAAAAGAATCAGTCAAATAAGGACCTATTCCCCTCCCAAAGTTGGTGTCTTCATAAATGAGCACTACCTCCCTCCAACCAAAGGCCTTAACCATAGCTGCAAGGGGTTCAACCTGAGAAGAGCCATTTTGTCCTCCTCGAATGAAGTATGGATTGTCTGATGGTGAGAGAGTAGGACTCGTCGCTTGAGAAATTATAGGAACTTGTGTTTTTTTCCCAATATCAATCATGAAATCTGCTTGCGTGGATTTTTGTGGACCTAGTATTGCCTGTACTTGGAAATTTTTCAACAGGTCTATAGCTGCAAATAAAAGATCAATAAAAATTAGATCCCAACCAATTCTTGAATTCATATACAGACTTTTGTGCATGGTTCTTAAGAACACAACCTCCACCCTAGTGTAGAATTTCTTCACCCAAGTACGGAAGAATCTGAAACCACAACAAAACATTTTGGGCAAAAGTTCCCCATAAAAAACTGACTGTGGAAGAGGTAAAACTCACGATCAGAGAGTAGTACAGATGACGCTTTAACCATCGATGCAAATGGAGAGAAGAGTGAACATAACTTAACATTAAAATAGCAAAATAGAGCCATTCAATGTTCACTACTACTTTTAGGCCCAGCAAAGTAGGTAGTCACTTAACAAAATAGCTTGCCCATTACCACCTCGTCTGGAGATTTACTCTTTATTCTGGAATCCTATACCAAAGATTTCTTTTAAAATTCAAACTTCACTGAAACTGAGGCTTGTTTTTCCTAGTGATTGTTCATCGAAGAGGGCTGCAGCCGCAGGGTTACCACAATTCGCAACAGTTGCTATGAACTGCGATCCAGATTGAATGATCCCAATCGCGGATCAATAACGAACTGGAATGGAGATTCCGGCGACTTGACAATTATAATGGCACACAGATGATAAGTACACTGTCATACAAGGTATAACGAGAAAAGACCACAGAGATTAATGCCATTACTTATTTGATAAGTACATTCTCAACATATATGCTACTAGTACTAGAACGACCCAAGAGAATGTTCCGCACTCGAACGAACTAATTTCGGTCCTTGACATATGAGCCGAAGAAACCTACCCGACGTAGCATGTTTTGAATGGTATGGCGTACCGCAATCCCGTTCCCGTTCCGTTCCCGGCAGCGGTCCTCGCTTTGGGTTGCTGCGTTTCTCAAACACCTGGTCTGCATTACGAAAAGTTGAGCTATGTACCTCCATGCGTGGTTCTAAAAATGGCCCGCCAACACTACTTAACGCTATTACGTACAAGTATGGGTCACCCAAGGGTATCCATGGTCTGGATAGGTACGGTTCCATAAGAATCGGGTAACACCCCTATTCTATCTGTAAATTAGGACGAACACCCTTTTGATATGGATACAAAATTGAATCTGGGTTACAATTTACAGTACTGTTCAGAAATTGCCCATTTAGCTGTCATAGTATTCCAAAAAACGAGACATAAAGCAAGGAAAAACTGACATGTCGAATTGCACGTGCATTTGAGTGTGCAATAGATAGATGCATGCTAGTCAATAGTCATAATGGAGTAGTATTAAGTAGAGGTGTCAAAGATATCGTACCGGCCCGGCCCATTTAGATTCGTGCCAATCGTGCTTCGTGTCATGCCATGCCGGCCCATTGGCCCATTTACTTAATTTACTTAAATCGTGTCGTGTTGTGCCGTGCCATTTTTCAATCGTGTTGTGCCGTGCCGGCTCGTTTAGTTAAATCGTGTCGTGTTGTGACGTGCCATTTTTCAATCGTGTCTTGCTGGCCCATTTACTTAAATCGTGTCGTGCTGTACCGTGTCATTTTCAATTATGTCGTGTTGTGTCTGCCCATTTTTAGATCATGCAGTGCTGTGCCGTTTTTAGATCATGTCGTGTCGGCACATCATCAACCAATTTTTGTCCCAAAAAAAATCTTCCCAAAAAGCAAACATTCCCAATCCGTACCTTCAAAATCTATGTTTTTCTTAAATGGTGTAACAAAAAAGATTATTTTCCCTCATATTAATCAAGAAAAATGCTTCTGTCTCTCATCATCTTTTTGGTATAATTTTTTTTACTCGGCACTTGTTTTGCATCCAAACAACCAACAAGCCATTTGTTAAGAGGAAAGATCGTCCAACTAAAATTGCTTTGTTCTTTGTGGTGGCCTCGGTTGCCGTATTGATTACCGGGCTAGATATACCGAGCCTAGGCCCGCTAGGGTTCGGTTGATGGGCTGATGGAATCTAATGGTCCTGACTCCTTGTTTGGTATAATGTTCGGTGAATGTCAGCAGGCCGAGCCTCTGCTTCGGTGCTCCCTAAGACGCCTGGAGATGGTAATTGCGCCAGATGGGTCCCATGTTGATTACGTGATAGCAGGAATCATTTGGATTAGGTCTGGTCATGTGCTCCGTAACCGCTTTACTCCTCTCGTCACGTATGACGTCACCCGAGTGTACGCCCCACGCGTTGGCTTGAAGGCCAAGTAAACCTAGGTCTATAAATAGAAAGGGATGCTCATTGTGAGAGGTATGTGACTCCACCCTAACTCTAGACCTAATTACCTCCCCTGAGATCTAACTTGATCGTCGGAGAGTCACTAGGCTAATCAAGCCCTAGTGACTTGTTGCAGGTCCGGCCGCAGGAGCGCGGAGGCACGGAGGAAAGATCCAAGCTTGAACCACGGTTAAGGTCCCGTCAAATCGAACCCCTACAATTGGCGACTCCTCTGGGGAACTAGCCATCCTCTCAACGTCCATTTCCTTCTCCCCCAAAAGCTCCGTTCAACGTCTCTAGATCAGACATGGTGGAGGTCGAAGAGACACACCGCAGTGGTACCACCCTCGGGCTCGGCCCCCTTGGGGACCACAGCCTGGCTTTTAGCGGAGCCGTTGCCCTAGGGAAGGCCCATGTATCCATCGGAGTTGGTGCCGGAGCTTCAACCCCAGACGCAGGCCTACCCTTCAAGCTCCACACCTACATCTGTCATCTGGAGTGAAAGATCGATGACCTAACACCAGTCGTGGAACGAGACAAGCACGTCCAGGGTGAGTTGGCGGAGATCAAACATCTCAAGATCTCCCCATCTCACTCATCTGGGAGCCGTGGCGGAAGGAGAGGCTACCATACCCCTCCCCGCAGCCGCGAAGTAGGCCACCTGCTGGAGCACAGATCCCGCCCCTCAGTCAAAGACCATCTCGAGCCACCAAGAGCGGAGGGTGATCAAACCGCTAGGGATACGTCGCATAGGGAGCGCTCCCATTCCCCTAAGCAACTTCGACGGAAACCATTTGCCTTCGAGAGGCTCGGTGCAGAAAGCGTCTCCGCCTCCTCCACCCACTCGATTCGAGCTGGTAAGGCGCACCATGAATCCACCCCTAGCCTCACAAGGGCTACCAGGGGAGATGATGGCCTCATGGAGCTCCAGACCAGGGGATACCGCGAGGGCCTAAAAAGCGCCAGAGCCAAGAGACCTATCGTCTCACACCCCGCCGGTGCTCGTAGCAGGAGCCCAGCCACCGAGCGCCTCGAGCTTTCCGCTTGAGATAGCTACCGGAAACACCGCCATGAGAACTCCCCCCAGAAATCGGTTAGCGGCGTCCCGAAGAGAAAGGAATATGAAAGGTTGGATCAACTTGTCCCGAAGAAGCGTACAACGATAAAGCGTCCAGACAGTTTCGATCGTTCGATCCGACCTAATCGCGACGCAAGACTCACTTAACTCACGACCTCCCCTTTCACAAGAGAGATCGACTCCATCACCCCCCCTAAGGGATTCACCCAGCCCAAATTTGCCAAGTACGATGGCAAGACCGAGGCGTACACTCATCTGGTACAATACAAACTTGTCATGTCCTTGTTCCTTCGGAACAAGCTTTCAGACGATGCCTTCTTGTGCAAAGTTTTCCCTGCTAGTCTCGGCAACCTGGGTCTCACATGGTTCAACTAGCTCCCCGCCCGGTCAATCTCCTCGTTCGACTCCCTCTGCGGTGCCTTCATGGCCCGGTTCGAAATGAGCAATAAACATGAGAAGGAAATCAATGCCCTCATGGCTTTCCGCAAGCGAAACGACGAAACGCTCAGGCAGTACGCCGGTCGTTACTGGGAATTATTCAATGAGATAGAAGGTTGTGACGGCGTCATCTCGGCCCGAGGTTTCAAGCTCGGTCTTGCTTCACAAGACGAGCAGTTCTATGACGACCTCACTCGCCATAAGCCCAACTCTATGAAAGACCTCATGATTCGCATTGAGGGTTGGTGCCAGCTCATTGAGTCCAAGGCTGAGAGGGGCATCGGGAAGCTCACAGGCTCAAAAACAGTAAGCGCCTCGGTACCTACTCCGGCTCCCGCACCTCTCTCAACACCAAAGAAACAGGTCAATAACATCAAGCAGTCACTGAGGAGGGGACCAAAGCCAAGTGACTTCAATGCCGAGAAAACCGTTTCACCATTTCTATCTACCGGATCATCGATCAAGTGAAGGATCAGCCATCCTTCTCCTTCCCGAATCAAAAGCTTGGGACCGAAAATGGGAAAATCAAGAACCCCATCATCTGATGCAGTTACCACAACGAGCAAGGTCACTTTACCACTGCCTGCAAGCCTTTCAAGGCCTACTTGGAGCAACTTGTCGCAAGTGGCCACCTTGGTAATCTCATTGATCACGAGAAGACAAGAGCTCGGGCATAGCGCGCCGAAAGTAACACCAAGGAAGAGGTGCAAACGATCCATGTTATACACGGCCCTCTCAACTTTGAGGCTGCTCGCATCATCCAGGATGAGCTAAACGCGGTTTCCTCTTCCAAGCAGGTCATGTAGGTCAGTCCCGAACCAAAGTGTCCCAAAACCGACGACGGCTCCAAATGGACGATAACATTTACCGAGAAAGACCTCGACCGTGTCCAGCTCCCGCACAATGACGTCCTCGTGGTTACACTACGCATTGGTACCTTTAATGTCAACACGTCCTCATGGACCTGGGCAGCTCTGCCGAGGTCATGTATTACTCTCTGTTCAAGGATCTAAAGATCCCCAACACCGACCTCCGTCCCTCTGAGGTTCCCCTTATTGGATTCAACAGAGCCCCGATTTGGCCCATCGGTATAGTCACTCTTCCCGTCCGTGCGGGGTCGGTTGTTCTTAACATGGAATTCGTGGTGGTTGATGTTCCTAGCCCTTACAACGCAATTGTCGGGCGCACCTGGCTACATAAGCTGAAGGCAATCACCTCCACTTATCACCAGGTGGTCCGCTTCATCGGCGTTAATGGACGACAGGAGGATTTGTACGGAGATCAGACCGCGGACAAACGATGTTATGTTAACGTAGTCTGAAGCAATAAGCAAACTTCCCGGGTCAACCTCATTGAGGTCCCCGAAGCCCCAATTTTGGAAGACGTTGGCAGACCAGCCAACGACAAAGCAGTAGAAGACCTTGTCACCGTCCCCCTCACCAAAGACAGATCCCGTTTTTTCCTTATCGGTTCCTCACTCAGTGACACCGATCGAATGAGACGATTGACTTCCTTAAACGGAACATAGATGTCTTCGCATGGACCCCATATGAAATGCCCGGGGTCGACCCCTCATTCATCTACCACGAGCTCAACATCGACCAAGCCAGGCACCCGGTCGTGCAAAAAGCAAGATGATCCTCCTCGGTCCACTTCGAAGCAGTCATTAAAGAGGTCAACCGACTCTTAAACGTGAAGGCTATCCGAGAGGTGTAATACCCCAGGTGGTTGGCCAACACCGTCGTGGTCAAGAAAAAGAATGGCAAATGGCGGGTCTGCGTTGATTATTCCAATCTCAATGACGCCTGCCCGAAGGACTTCTTCCCTCTTCCTCTGATTGACCAGCTCGTCGACGCCGCAGCCGGCCATGAGCGACTCAGTTTCATGGACACTAACCAAGGCTACCATCAAATTGCCATGAGCGAAAATGATGTCGAGAACATGGTCGTCATTACCCCCCACGGAATCTTCGGTTACCTTGCTATGCCCTTCGGCCTAAAGAATGCCGAGGCTACTTTTCAAAGAATGATAACCAAGATGTTCGACCGTCTATTGGGCGACACTATGATGGCTTACATTGATGACATGGTGGTCAAAAGCATGCGCGCCGGTGATCACCTGACCCACCTCGCCGATGCCTTCGAAATCCTCAAAAAGCATAAGCTCCGCCTCAATGCCGAGAAGTGTGCATTCGGTGTTAGCTCCGAAAAATTCCTCGGCCACCTCGTCTCCCGACGCGGTATTGAAGCCGACCCTGCTCAACTTATTGCCATTGAAAAACTCTCGGCTCCCCACAACAAGAGAGATGTACAGCGACTAACCGGCATGGCCGCTGCCCTGAATCGGTTCATCAGCCGCTCCTCCGACAAATGCCAACTATTCTTCGCCCTCTTAAAATGCAGCCGATGGTGTTTCAATTAGATAGAAGACTGTGACTGAGCCCTCCAGCAGTTGAAGACTTACCTTTCCGAGGCCCCACTCCTCGTCACGCCTCGGGACCAAGAAGACTTATTTCTATACCTAACCGTCTCCCCGCATACTATAAGCTCGGTGCTCGTTCGACAAGAAGGAAGGGAGCATCAGCCCATCTACTACTCCAGTAAGACTATGACCCCCACCGAGACGCGTTATCTTCCTTTGGAAAAACTTGTCCTCGCCCTCATTTCAGCTTCCCGGAAGCTTGCCCCATACTTCCAGTCGCATCGCATCATTGTCCTGACTGAGTACCCACTCAAATCTCTCCTCCAGAAGGCCGACCTCTCTAACCGAATCTCTCAGTGGGCTGTCGAGCTTGCAAACTCCGAAATCCATTTCCAGCCTCGGATGGCGATCAAAGCTCAGGTCCTCGCCGACTTCATCACTGAGCTTACGCCAGCTGACATCCTCGCCTCGGTCCCGTCCCTTCATCCTGAAGCAGCTCTCCAAGCAAACCCAAGTACCGCCTGGAAACTCTTCCACGGTGATGCCTGGAAGATGTACGTTGATGGCGCCCCCAACAGCCGAGGCGCAGGGGCTGGGATCGTACTCCTCTCTCCTTCCGGCATCCTACAAAAAAGCTCCGTCTCTATCAATTTCCCGGCCTCTAACAACGAGGCGGAATATGAGGCGTTGATCTTCGGGCTCAAGATCACCCAAGCTCTAGGCATCGAAAAACTTGTCATCTACAGCGACTCCCAACTTGTGGTCAACCAACTGTCGGAGGAAAATGAAGCTCGAAACGGCCGAATACGCACTTACCTTAGCTCCGTCGTCCAGCTCATCAAAAACTTCAAAGCCATCCGAGTCGAGGATATCTCCCGAGAACAGAACGCCCATGTCGACACAGTTGCCGGGCTCGCTTCAGCTTGTTCCTCTTCAGAACATTGCTGTATTTCTTTCAGCTCCATTGACAAACCCAGTTTCGAACTTGAGGTATTGAATCAAGAGGTACTCAGCATAGAGCTTGGTCCGAGCTGGATGGATGAGATTATTGGCTACCTGCGAGATGATATCCTCCCCCAAGACAAGGACGCTCACCGACCCCGAAACAGTGCCGCTCTCTTTTGGCTCAATTCGAACGGCAAGCTTTACCGAAGATCATTTACCGGACCTTACCTATTGGTCGCACACCAACACCAGGTACCGGACATCACTGAAGAACTTCATGCCGGCGATAGCTGCTGTCACTCCGGTGGATGGTCCCTCGCTCACCGAGCCATCTCTCAAGGGTACTGGTGGCCAACAATGAAGAAGGATTCCGAAGAATTTGTCATGCGTTGCAGAAAGTGCCAGATGTTTGCCCCCATTATCCACCAGCCTACTTAGTACCTTAGTCCCCTCACTAGCCCCTGGCCTTTCTCCCAATGGGGCATGGATATCGTTGTCAAGCTCCCCATTGCCCCTGGCGGGTTCAAGTTCCTTTTGACTGCAACCGACTATTTCTCAAAATGGGTGAAGCCGAGCCCATGGTCACTATTAAAGAAACAGTGTCATCCGCTTCGTTTGGCGAAATATTATCTCGCGCTTCGGTGTTCCATTTGCCATCATTACTGACAACGGAAGGTAGTTAACAGGGCAGAAATACCGGGCCCTATTGGACGAATATTGCATCAAATGGGACACATCCACTCCGGCTTACCTCCAGGGCAACGGGCAAGCCGAAGCTGCAAACAAGGCAATTTCATCTAGACTCAAGCGCCGACTCGAGTCTCGCCGAGGCAAATGGGCCGAGGAGCTGCCTAGAGTGCTCTGGGGCTACCATACTTTGCATCGGCGATCCACCGATCACACTCCTTTCTCCTTGGCATTCAGAATGGAGGTTGTCATTCCCATTCAAGTTGGGCTTCTAACTATCCACACTGAAAACTTCGATGAGTCGGTCAACAACAATAACATCGCTTCAGACCTCGACTTGGACGAGGAGGAACGTGAAAATGCAAGGATAAAGCTCACGTCATGCCAACAGGAGGTTGCAAAGGGCTATAACCGAAGCGTCCGTCTTCAGTCATTCAAATCCGATGACCTTGTCTGAAAAAAAGTAGGGAGAAATCAAAGAAGAGGAAGCTAATGCCCAATTGGAAGGGCCCCTACCGAGTCCTCAAGCACCTCGGTTCAGGAAATTACAAATTGGAGAAGCTGGACGGTTCTCCTATCGCTAAAACATGGAACGCAAACAACCTGAAGAAGTTCTATGGATAGTATTCCCTCGGTTTCCGAGGCCCAGTTCACTTCTTCTGCCTATGTCTCATTTCTTTTGTTCTAAGTTTTAAAGGCAACTTGCTTATGTAATGGCAGCACTCCAACAAGTATCAATGAGAATTTTCCTTTCTTGACACTAGTCACACTACTTGTATTCTTTGTTTCTGCTGTTTAATTACTCGCACTCCGGTTTGTCCTCACCCAGTCCGTTTTACACCGACTTCAGGGATATTGTTCTCTCATAGGTGATATCCTTGGACAAAATTCCCACAAAGTCGCCCTGGCCTCTTCGGTCGTTTGGACTTCTGGTCACTCATCTTAAGGATACTCGGCTTCCTACCGAGCCCCTTATCTCGACCCACCAAAGTCATTCACTGCTCGAAATCGCTGTGTCCCGAACTCATGGTCGAAGCCATATCCCCTTCGAAACTCTAGCCCAAGTCCCCTAGCTACCCCACCGTATCACGAGCCTACCCCCCGCTAAACTTATTCTGCTCAGTAAGCACCCAAGGCGCCCTAGTCCGAAGCAGGGGCATGGAAAGTTCAAAATTGTTCCTTACTTGCTTCAGATTAGGTCACTCGGTTCTCCCAGATCTTGCTGCAGACCGGGGCTTCGATCATTGACCCCTACGGTTCAGTCATTTCCCTAGTTGGTTGCACGAGATACCCGCCCGAAGCAGGTGCTACCAGTAAAACATCTTTTTTAATTTTTTATCAAGCAATCAGATTCGCTTCGGAAAGTGCTTCAGTTAACTTGCTCCATTACTCCAGAAGCATAACTGAAGCAGGGGCACAGATACAGCCCAGCAGCAACCATAGATTCATGCAAACACTTCAAAAATAAGAATAACGATTCGGAAAAAGAAAACATCCATTCACATAAGAAACAAAGTTAATATACGATTCAAAATCAAAATCTTACTGAGGACCTGGCTTAGGCCAACTGTTCGGTGCCAATCCTACTCAACTATTACTACTTTGGAACGGCAAACTCCAAACGTCCGGAGCCGTCCAAACAAAAACAAGTAAGTTAAAGATTACAAATGTTTCTGGGGAAGGGAAAGCTAGATCCGTCCTATGCGCCTTCGGTTGGAGCAGCAGCATTGGGATAGGCCTGATTCTCGGGGACCTGCAACTCCTCGGGATTTGGCATGGTCTCATCTTCCTCTTCGGGCAGAACGAGCTCTTCGAGAGGCTGTTGGTGCATGGCTCGAAGTTCTGAGTCTCCGGGGAGATCAAGTTTGCTTAACAAGGCCTCGTGGCAGAAGCGCACTCCATCCAGGAAGCGGTCTCTGTGTAGCTCGGCTTCAATCTCCCGAACCTACTTCTTGTATTCCACACCGGCAGCGTCCCAGCCCTCGTCATAGCCTTTGTTCGTCGCCGCCTCGACCTCCTGGGCTCGGGTGACCCTCAGAGTTTCTACATCCTCCTCGGCCTTTGCAGCTCGGCCCTCGGCGAGTATCCAATCCCCGTCGCATCTTTGAAAGTCGGCTAAGTAGAGATCACAGGTCTCCCTAGCCACCTTCAAGACATCCTCCCTTTGCGCAAGGGCCTTCTTCAGCTCTTCAATTTCTTGCTCCTGCGCCTTACACCGGTCATTAACCGCCAATGCCCGAGCGCCAGCCTGCCAATAAAGAAAAGGGGGCTGAAATGTTGTGAAGAGAAATTCCCAATTCAGGAGAAGGAATGAAATACTATTGTAAAGACTTACATTGATGAGCGCCTAGGCAATCTCCCCGGTGAGGTCCTCGTTGCATCTTTTCACGGCTCTGGCATCCCTCGGCAAAATGCAAGCCCGAATCACCCCAAACGCCGTTCCGATGTTGGAAATGCTATCGGCATGATGGATCTGATGCCCAGCATAATGGCGGAACTCTGGAGCCCAGGGAAGGTCCCTCGGCCAGATCCTGGTCTCGGTTTCGGCTTCTCCACCGGTCCCCTCTCCACGTTCCTCATCCTCCTCAGCGATTAGGATGGTTTCCGGCTCTTTATCCCGACCGCCGTCTCTTTCCTCATACCGAGCCCTCTTCTCTGGGGGCTCTCGTGGGGAAACAGGATCGACCCTCGAGGTCCTAGCTCCCGGCGAACCAATCACAATTACGGTGCCTCGGCCCCGCTGTCTCTGGCTCTTAAGGTTCAACACCTCCCGAGTCCCCGGGCCTGCCATTTCACCACTTAGCCCGGTCTTTTCAGGAGTTTCTCGGTCAATCTCCTCGCAATAATTCCCCGAGGCCCAGAGGAGCTCCCTTCTGCTTCGTGCCCGCCTCTTCTTCCTCCTCTTCCCCTTCCTCTTCCCGCCCTTAGAACCCCATGCTGCCTCGGTCTCTTCTTCATGAAGATGGTATAAGTGGGATGGTACCCGAGCATGTCAGAGGCGTACCGGCTCATGATAGGGATGGCGTAGGCAGCTGTTATCTGAGCCCGAACAGCTCTTTCCCGAAGCCCAGACACTACACCCTCGGCTGCAAGAAAAGCACTAAAGGATAAAAGTCAGTACAAACAAAAAAATTTACTAGCAAAGTGTGTAACATACCGAGGAAAGAATTCAACCGACCGGGAGCTCCGGACTCTAATTGGACTGTGGTGGCGATATCCACACTTTCCTTGGGTCCAAACATAAAGTTGCCTGTAACCGAGACGTAAATACTCACCCACTCTTTGGAGTCGGGAAGGTGGTCGATTAGGATCGTGTCGTACCCCGTTCTGTAGGAGAGGTAGTACTAGTCACTCTCACGATTGACCCCCACCAGGTATACGCTGAAGAGCTCTTCGAGCCCAAAGGTCAAATTGTACTACCTCCTCAGCTCTATGATGCTGGTTATAATTCAATAAGAATTCACTGTGAGCTGAGAGAAGGTTAGTGTGAGGGTTTGGAGTACCCATTGGACAAACTGGTGGAGGGGGAATCTTACTCCCCCTCTGTGATTGCCATCTAAGGGAAGATCAGCTCCCCTTGACGGTGAGGGAGATCCCTTGGGTTTTTGTTCGGTAGTAATCGAACCTCAACGTCGGGGGGATGTTGTAAACTCTTTTGAATTCGGCGTAAACAGCCATGGTCCTGTTAAAGTACTGGTTCAAATAGGGACACGGTCTCATCGGTCTCCTTTGTCCCCGACCTTCCTCGGGAGCATTCGCGTAGGGTCCTGGGCCTCGGTCCGAGGTGCTGGGGACTTCTGTCATTCCGGGATCGAAAGAGGTCACCTGTCGCAAGGCTCTCAGAGGATCGAGGGTTTTGATGCAATCCACAGGGGTCCGGAGGAATGCTCTGATCCGAAGCGCTTCGAGTATGTCCTCAGGAATTTCAATGGGGAAGGATCCTGAGCTACTGAAAATATCCGAGGAGAGTTGAATGACCATTCGCCCCTACCTAGCAAAGAAGAGAATGTGCAAAAACCCATTAGCTATGTGCTTAGGGAAAAACAAGATGACCTAGCGCTCGGGATAGAATGGTCATTGCTCCTCAGAATCTATTGGCCTCAGTTACAATCAGAGCACCCCTCTCCGGGAAGGGACCCTATGGGACCGACACTATTCCTAGGGTATCGGGATGAAGATAGGCCTCAGGATGAATTTAGGCCTCGGGAAGAATTTGGGCCTCAGGAGAAATAAGAACAGCGCTGGAGAAGCCCAGCGTCGCCGCAGGCCAAAAGCGGCGAGTGGTGGTTCAGCCGTAATGCATGCTAAAAACAATGAAAAGCTTGAAGAGAATGATCGAGATATGAAGATTGAAGTGAGGAGATCGATATACCTCAATTTCGTCTGGAGATCTGTGTCCAAAACGCTCAAAACCTCGATCAAAAGCGGAGAACTGGGCGGCGGCGTTGGTTTGTCTTCGAAACAGAGGAAAAGTGGCCATCCATTCTCTATCTCTCCTATTTATAATAAGAGATTGAAAAGCTACGCAAGAAACGAAGTGTCATGTACGGAGCCGTTGGATCTCTGACACGTGTCTTCATTGCACGGTCAGTATCGAGGACTCTGCATCGAGGTCAGAGAGCCGGAGAGCTGAACCATTATCATGTCGATAAGTGTTCCCAATGAGACGTTTCGTACCAATCAATTGACACGACACGTGCCGAGACAGCTATTATCTTAGTTGCACGAAGCGGGAGCGGGGGCGGGAGCGGAAGCAGGGGCGGGAGTGTGGGAGTGAGGGAACACAAAAGTTTCCAAGGTTGGGAGCGTGTACATATATTATTAAAATAATGTAGCATACAGTATTTACTTTAAAAGTACAATCATTTTAGGAAGTAAAAATATGGGCCAAGTCCTCCATAAGTGTAAGAAATGGGCTAGTGTTACAATATAGTATGATTTTCTTTTCAATATATCATGACTTGGGCTAGATATATGAGTTCATCAAAGACCAATTAATAAAACCAAGTGATAAATCCATGTTTTCCTATACAAAGATGATACAAAAACTCTTATCTTTGTAAGGAGCGAGGTCCCATCTTAATGGGAGCGGGCTCCCGACAAGCTCCTTAGTTGGGAGCGCAAAAGCGGGCTCCCAAGGTGGAAGCAGCACCACTTTAGGAGCTCCCTGCAACTAAGGCTATTATCTTCTGGCGTCTCGGTAATGATCGGCGCATGGCTCCAGCTGCTGGGGCTAACGGATTGGAATCTACCGATGTCGCTCGACTCTTCGGTGGCCCATGTGGATAAGATCCGAAGCATGGCGGCTCGCGAGAGGCGTCAAGTCCCTAGAACGGAGGTGCGAGGCTTCAGAGACTTGAGGGGCTATTGTGGTGGCCTTGGTTACCGTATTGGTTACCCGGCTAGATATACCGAGCCTAGGTCCCCTGGGGTTCAGTTGATGGGCTGATGGAATCTAATGGTCCCGACTCCTTGTTCGGTATAATGTTCGATGAATGCCAGCAGGACAAGCCTCTGCTTCGGTGCTCCCGAAGACGCCTGGAGATGGTAGTTGCGCCAGATGGGTCCCATGTTGATTACGTGATAGCAGGAATCATTTGGATCAGGTCTGACCATGTGCTTCGTAACCGCTTCACTCCTCTCGTCACGTATGACGTCCCCTGAGGCAATTACCCGAGCGTACGCCTCACGCGTTGGCTTGAAAGCCTAGTAAACCTAGGTCTATAAATAGAAAGGGATGCTCATTGTGAGAGGTATGTGACTCCACCCTAACTCTAGACTAATTACCTTCCCTGAGATCCAACTTGATCGTCGGAAGGTCACTGGGCTAATCCAGTCCTAGTGACTTGTTGCAAGTCCGGCCGCAGGAGCGTGGAGGCACGGTGGAAGGATCCAAGCTTGAACTTAAGGTCCCGTCAAATCGAACCCCTACATTCTTTAACCAAAATAAGATGAGCAAATACCAACTTATGAAATGCCTATGGTCTGTATTTAACCACTTGGACTGCAAGTGTGGACCTGTTAAACTTTGAACCTAACAGCAAATTCGGCAAATACAGAACCAAAATGGAGAACCAGAAATCAAAGTTTCAACCAAAATGCATAGCCAAATTTCAAAACCAAGAGAGAGAGAGAGAGAGGTAGAAGTTATTTCCTAAAGAATCTTCTATTTCGTGACTTGCAAAGTTGCAAGAGATGATCCTTGATTTGGGATGCCACTAGCAAAATTTTACAATGCTTCTGCACTGGGCTTACCCATCTGCTTGAGGAGTTGTGCTCAAATCATCGACAGCAAAAGGGAAAAGGTTTTGCATGCGACCAATCTCAGCAGGCTAAACTTTGTCTATGTGAAAATCGATTTGCGATACTTGAGACTGAAGTTGATTTCCGTAGTACATGGGATAAACCAAACAAGAGTTTGATGATGTGTAGCCATGTGAGGAGAAATATCCCTAGACAAAAAGAGGAACTTCTCAATGGAAGGAGTGTTCTTTCGGGAGACAAAGATGTGAGATTCTGAGCCTAAAAGGGTGAGATTCTGAGCCTAAAAGGGTGAGATTCATGGTAGTGGGTTTCATAGAGTTTGAGTTCCAAAAGAATAACGACCGTCGTCTGAGAGAGAGAGAGAGAGAGAGAGAGAGAGAGAGAGAGAGAGATTACAACGAGAGTACCTGTCGTCTTCTCGATAGACCAGTGAGAGAAGGAAAAGATCGACTTTAGGGCTTATTTTTGGGGGAAATCAATTTGGGGGGAAATTGTCTAGCATGCGAGCATCCGAATGAATATTTTGGGGGGAAAATGTTCCGGGCAAAGGGGTCTGTAGACCATGTACGAATTTTCGAATTACTCAAAAAAAAAAGTCTATTCTAATCCATATGCACGCAATTATGGAAAATCCTCGTAAAGTTCTATAATGCATCACTCGAGGGCCGCCCGAGCTATTTTTTGAAAATCGGAACCATCTATCTTTCATGTGGGAGAGATTGTATCATTTGTGCCAAAAATGAAATAAATTGGTTATCGTTATATACTTGATTGTTTATAACGTTCATTTTCCTATTAATGAATCTACGTCCCAATGAAGGGGCTTCAAAAACCTGATAGAGCAAAAAATTTGTGAGAGTGATTAAAACATCAAGAACAACAAAATGAACGGTATGAATTGTCATAAGGGTGTCGTGATCATGTGGCTAGCGTACAATAGGCTATAGCAGAATACAATGGTTTAGAACCAAGTAAGTTCGATGTATAGATTTGAAATGTAGCTACAGAATCATTTTTTCAAATGTTCGATCCAAACCGTTAACAATTTGACGTCTTATCAAATTTATCATTCTCCCTTGAATAGGTGATTATCATATGTCAGAAATCACATAATCAGAACACATTTGGTGCTTTCAAAAGCATTAAAGTCTTATAATACACCACTTGAGGGCCGCCTAAGCAATTTTTTAAAAATCAGAACCGTCTAACTTTTATGTGGGAGAAATTAGATCATTCATGCAAAGAATGAAGTAAATTGCTCTTTTGTTACATACTTGATCGGATGTAAAAAAAAGTAATTAAACTATTTTAACAAAGAATCTGTGTCTCGATGAAAGGCTTTCAAAATCTGATAGACCAAAATATTGCGAGAATGATACAAACACTAAGAAAAACAAAATGAATTGTATTGATCGTTATGATTGTGTTGCAATTGTGTGGCTACATTACAAGGGGCCCATTTTTATACAATAGAACCATATAATATATATTAGTTGTTCCATTCAGAACCACAAGATGACTTGTGGCTTGGTGGTTTGGTTGTGCACATAATGTTTGGAGTACTTGGGTTCAAATCTTAGTTGGGCCCCTCCCTAAAAGTTTGTTCTGAATTTTGTTCTTATTTTTTTTCTTATTTATCGTTTGGAACTTATTTTTTATCATTTCTTGTTAGATGTAGGGGGTAAATAATATTTTGATAAGTTTTTAATTTTACTTGTTATCTTGTAATGTCAAATTTACAAAACCAAAGGTCTAAAGTCTATTCACTCACAAAAATAAAAACAAAAACAAATAACCGAACAAAAATTGATAATTTTTAAAGGTAAAAAATTGATTTTTTTTTAAACTTGATTTTTTAAAGATATTATTATTTTTAAATTAAAAGACTTAGTTGTTTACTTTTTTTTCCAAAGAAATGAAAAATGCAAAAAAATATTGAATAAGGATTTAAAAAAAAAAAAAAGCCATTTGGCTTATTTAATATTTTTTTATTTTTCTGTGCCTCGTGCCGTGCCCGACTAGAACCGTGTTGTGCTGTGCTGTTCCCGTCCACTTTCCGTGCCCATGCTCGTGCCATGCTTGTTTACGACCGTGTCGTGCCGTGTCGTGCCAGGCCCACTTTCGTGCCGTGCCCGTGCCCCGTGCCCACTAAGACCATGCCATGTCGTGCCGCGCCAGGCCAAAACCATGCCTGTGACGTGCCGTGCCGGCCCGTACCCGTGCCGTGCCGGCCCGTACTCGTGCCGTGCCTGTGTTGTGCCGTGCCGGCCCGGCCCATTTGACGTTTCACATCCCTGAGTTCTACAAATAAATTCTACTGAAGAACACGTTAGGGACTCATACACCTAACTCAAATCAAGCCACAGATTACGTACTCGCATACAGGTATGTGGTTAATTTGATTTGCGTCTGCAGTATTGCTATCGTATTAAACCTTTCATGATTTTTCTGTGAAGCAGGGGCGGAGTAAAAAAAATTTACACGAAAACCCTCAAATAAAAATATACTCACGTCCCCTTTTTAGAGTCCAGAATTTTATTTTTGACTGTCTCTTAATAAGTGTCAATTTTGTAAAATTAGTAGATAAAAGTTGATGCATTTTCCAATTTGCACCTCAAAATAGATATCATTTTGAAAAGTTAGTGAATAAAAATATAATGATGATGTCTCCATAGAGGGTAAGTAGAGAAAGTTGAGATAAAAGTTGATGTGAAAGGTGTAATGAATATTTCTTCTTAACTGAACACTAAAAAATGTACGGATGGAGAAGTATATAAAGTGAATTCAAAGTGTACTTTGTTTGAGTGTTCAAGTGTGTGTTTTTGATAAATGCTTGAGTCACACACAGGAGTTCGAGCCTTGGCACCATATTTTGTTTTCATTTTTTCCAAAAACTCCTCCTAATAAGTGCTCTCTCTCTCTCTCTCTCTCTCGCTCTCTCTCTCTCTCTCTCTCTAAATTTTTGCATAAATTCATTTGGAGAGGAATGCGATCTATTTGGGTATTAAATTTTTTCGCACAAGCTTAGTATTTTTTATGCTTGTTTTTTTTACAGATTATGGTGCGTGTGAATAGGCATATACAGTGAATTCGCAAATATGTCGATTTGCCTAAAATAAGTTATGGATTAATCCTTTTTCTACACTTAGGGTGAAAGAGGGATACCATATATATTGCCTTCGAAATCCCAAGAAACTTGTTAATTTTCTTTTTGTGGTGCTTGATAAGGGAGAAAGGACAAAGCGATAGCTTTGCCCATTGGAGCTACTTGTCAATTTTATTATGTACATGACGGTATTCATCAAGAGATAAAGCGGGATGCAACAGCTACCACCTTAGAGATTTGATTTCATGTTGTCGGTAAAGGGAGAAAGCAAAGTGTAGCGGTTTCCATGAATCCAATTGGTGCCACCACCCTTAGCCAAATCTTTGCACCGCCCCTAAAGTGAATTATGGACTTGGTGCTACGCATACGTTTCCACAACTAAAAACTACATCGCAAATGAGGAATTCAAGATATATTAGTAGCTACGTATGAAGTCCAAAATTAATTATGGAGAGAGAATAAAAATGTATGTACCAGCAGATGCTGCCTCCACAACATCACTCTTAGAATCTATAGTGTGAAGAACAATCCTGGTGGTATGATTTTGATCATGTAATGCATAGAAATCGTCAAGCGCCATATATATGCACGTCCGGCTCATCTTTCCCACGATATTGTCCAAATCAAGAATTAGCCCAACATCAACCTCTATCAAACCAGTACTAGCATTTTGTGCCCCTAATAATTGCACAATATTGTAATAGCAGCTCATCACCAACACTAGTAGTAACCATTGCTTCTGCATGCCGAGCGAGAGAGAGAGTAGACTAGTCAGGCGGCTGTACTTAGGGGCTGGGAGATATTTTTGCTTCTGCATGCCGAGAGAGAGAGTAGAATAGTCAGGCGGCTGTAATTAGGGGCTGGGAGATATTTGTGACCAATTATAATCAAACCACTAGCCACAAGTCATTTCGAGTAACCATCATAATTAAGCTACAGGCCATAGGTAGATATTGACATAGTATATGAAAGTCAAACCACTAGCCACAGGTCATTTTGAGTAACCATCATAATTAAGCTACTCCCTCCGTCCCAAAATAAATATTCAGTGCGCAAATTTAGGCACTTAAGAAGAAGCATTTTTTCCATTAAGAAATTCAAAATTTTTTCATAGCTTAAAATATTTCATTTATATGTATTGATTTACGAAAAAATGCATTTTTTTAAAGGCCTATGTTTGCGCTCTGGACATTTATTTCGGGACCGAAGGGTAGTAATTTCGAGTAAATTGACTTGTGTCATGTACCATGCTAACTAACCGTGAAGATGGAGGCAAGGAGACAAGTGACGGCTCCGCCACTGGGCACAAGACTCTTATACACTGAAGCTAAAAAAAATTATTTTGGCATTATCATTTTTCCTAAATATTTTCCTGAAATACATACTTTATCAGTCATCTCCGAACATCCTTATTGGCAATTACCAAAAGTGATGTAAGCAATAGCTGAGAGTCATGACATATCCCAGCGTGTCAAGCCACCCATTCGGTCATCATCAGGGACAGAGTCAGGATTTTATCTTAGCAGTGGCAAAATGCGAAGGATTGGGGGATGCTACCAAGCAAGGGTGCTTGGCAGGGCACTGAGCAGCCAATCTGACTGTTCATCTCGGCACGGACGGCTCGGATCTAATCTAAGTACATAACGGCCGGATTGACCGCTCGACACCGTTGCCAAGCACCCCTGGTTGGCAGTATCCCCAAGTCCACAAATTAAATGTATACTAAAAAAAACTTGTATTGCAATATGAATAGTCATCGACTCTAGGAAAAATTAAAATAACATAATAAAACTATTGTAAATGATGTTTGTTGTTTTCACATGGAGCACGACAAAGACTAAAATATAGTTTTGGAATACTATTTTGGATCTCCTTAATTTCTTCAAAAAATCTAGCGGTTACGAGTCTATACAAGTTGGGGATAACTTTTTTTTACATATAATAATTATTTTTTCTAAAATTCTTGTCGTGCTGGCTGCCCCTACTAGACCCCCTAGCTCCTCCTTATGTGTGCACCTTGACTAATATATCTTTGGGGGACCAAATATGACGTGACAATAACTTAGCAAGGTAGCACGCCAAAGTTATCAATTTCGATAGAAATCTTAATATCTCTGTCCATGTTTGTTAGATGGGTCTTGAGTCTTGACTCTGCTATAAAAATCTTTCAATCACTAACAGCCATGTTACTAGAACTCCATAAGCAACAAAAACTTGGCAAAGTCGCATGTCATTATATCATAGAATTGATGAGAAGAGTCTTTCCTCATCTTTCCGTGTTGGTTCCGTTTGTATGACAATGTGAGCTTGACTCGTTCAAAAAATTTTACAATCACTCATGGCATATTTCTTTGGATTCTATAGAGCCGCAAAGACTTGGAAAATACATATGTAATTATCAGAGAATAGACAAGAATAGCATCTCCTCATCTTTCCATCTTTGTTTTGTTTTAGAAAAATTTTGCAACCATTGATTAAGAATCTCATGTTTTATCATTAGAGATTGATGGCCATGTCCTTACCACTTTGTACAATAGCTAGCATGCAAAGACATGTCAAAGCCAATTCAATGTCATTATCATAGAATAGAACTCGTTGGAAAAATCTTGCGATCAGACTCCATGCATAAGACAGCCCAGACTTGGTAACGTCTCTTTGTAGTGGATATTCATTGGTGATTTTGTATTCATCTCCATCAATTTTAGTGTACAATGTGGAACTTGGCTCATTGAAAAATCTTGCAATGAGTATTTATTCACTACTACTGACATGGCGCACAGGGGAGGCGAGCTATATTTTTGGAGAGGGGCGAGACTATACATTTAGATAATAATTTTTTTTTTCAATGTAATAGTAGTATTTTTTTTAGAATCGTAGGGGGGAGACCACCCCTACTAGCCCCCCTCTGTCTCCATTCTTGATCGCGTTGCCAACAACTACCAAGTCATAGGTCGTTGGGTGTTGCATATTCCTAACTGCGCTATTGCTCGTGATTAGAACAACTGAATTACAGGGACACAAAATTGCTCTCTAGTCTAGTCTAACCCTTATGACCACAAAACTTTGACAAAATTGGTTGAACGTCATTGTCATTGACTCATTAATTTGACAAAGGCAAAGGAATAGAAATTGCTACGTAAATGCAGTCGTACGTTTTTCACGAATCAAAAAAAATCGAATCCAATCCGAAAACTTTTACTTCAAAAATTTTAGCAAAACAAAAATTTTTTTAAAAAATAATAAAAATAAAAATACTAGTTTAAAATAAAAAATTTTAAATAAAAATACAACTTCTTAAACATTTATTTTTCAAAATAAAAAATTTACAGTTTTTTAAAAAAATAAAAAAAATAAAGTTCAGATTGGATTGATAACGGAGTTAAGCCGATCCGATCCGATCCGAATTCAATCCGATCCGTATTTGAATTATTGGATTCGGATTATCGGATCGGCGTTATCGAATTCGGATCGAATTTTTTGGATTGGATTGGATCTGGTTCATTAACAGGCCTAGTGAAAAATGTGTGTGTGTATATATATATATATATATATATTGATATTCAGAAGAAAAAAAAAGGATTATAGGATCGACGTTATCGGATTCAGATCGAACTTTTTGGATCGGATTGGATCCGGTCCATTAATAGGCCTAGTGGAAAATGTATATATATATATATTGATATTTAGAAAGAAAAAAAAAAGTGTATTGATATTCGTAAAATGTGTATTAATTGATAGCTGAACTTATTTGATATTATATATATACTTATTATCCTTAACCTGATGGGCAGAGGTTAGTAAGACCATTAATCGATAACTATGTATATGCTTAGTGTTTTTTTTAATCAACGGTAAATGCTTAGTTGTACATTGCATCTGCACCTTCTGATGGTTTATGACTTTTTTTTTTATCAGCATGGTTTATAACTTGACTATACTAACATAGTTAGGTCTTGTTCTCCTAAGAGCTTTGGGGCTTTTTGGAATTTTGTCCTTATTTAATTTTTTTTATATTTGTTAGTTTTGCACCAATTTTTTTTGGATTATTGATTCATCTCGATGAAAGAAATCGAAAAACCAAAAAAAAAAAATTCTTTTACCCAAATAATTTTGGAAATATCCAAGCTAATTACTTATACCCAAATAATTTTGAAAATATTCAAGATAATGTCTCAAAAGTCTCTCATTGAGACGAACATTCAATAATCCACAAAAGTTTGATACAATACTAACAAATGTGAAAATAAATTCGATAAGGACAAAACGTCAAAAAGTCCCTAAAGCCCTTACTTAGGAGATCAAGGCTAAGCTAAAAGTAGCAATGTTTAGCGCTTTTTTTTTTTTTTTTGAGGTGAGTTAGAGGTTGAAATTTGGACAATAAGAGAAGTTACGAGTAATGGATTTGGATTGAAAAATAGGGTAACTTATTTTTTTTGTCTTTATTTGAATTTTTTTTTTTTTTGCATTTGTTTGTTTTGCATCAAACTTTTGTGACTTATTGATTTGTATCGACGAAAGGAATCAGAAAAGTAAAATTTTTTGATTGGAACTCATAATTTTTTGAATAAAGATAAAAATAAGTCAATTAGACAATTTTTTTTACTTATTCTTATTTTTTTTTTCAAAATTATGAGTTTCGATCAATTTTTTTTACTTTTCCGATTCCTCTCACCGAGATGAATTAATAAGTTACAAAAGTTTGACGCAAAACTAACAAATGCGAAAAAAATTTGAATAGAGACAAAAAAAAAAAAAAAATATTACTATTTTACTTTGAAGCCAAATGAGAAGTTTCTCGACTTTTTTTTTTTTTTTTTGGCCACAATGATAGCATTGGTATGTTATTGATTAGTAACCATATATTCTCACTAGGAGAATAAATTCTAGGAAAAAAAATCGAAATGGTCCTTGTAGTTAAGTGTTTGTGTTAACTTGGTCCCTGTAATTGTAATTGGCTCGATTTATACTATGTACTTTCCATTTGGTTCCAATTTGGTCCAATTGCTAACCGCTGTTAATCCTTTTAATAGCAAAATCAAATGGCCCCCTTTTTTAGGCTTAAAACAGTAATTCTCTCATTCTTCTGTTGCCCTAATTTGTTTCCCGCTAGATTTGGACTTCTCATTTTGAAGCAGACGATTTTGGAGGCAGAAGAACATCCAACACCTTGGCTAACTTCAAGAGATGGAAGAACTAAATATGGCTTGCTGCAAATTCGATGGAAACATGCTAGAATATGGTGAGTTTTTCGACTAATAGACAATGGAAAATTTTTCTGCTCAAATACTTTGTTTTTCAATGGAAACATGGCAGAATATGGTGAGTTTTTGGACTAATGAACAATGGAAAAATGTTCTGATCAAAAACTTTGTTTTTGGACTAATAAACAATGCAAATGCAACCAAGTTGAAGAAGGGAAACACCACAACCACTTGTAGCACTTGTGGAACATTGGGACACAACAAAAGAGGATGCAAAGGAGGTCCAGTTGCTGAAAAAGGAACCAAACAAACCAATTTTCATGTATGTATGATAGTGCCATTTTTTCATTCTATGGAATGCATCCAATGTTTACACATTTAATATGATTTTAATATCACTTATGCATCCAATGTTGCAGACACATACCCCAAGCTTGGCACCACCTATACTTAGTCATGGAGGCATCACCATAAATGAACCAAGTGTTGCACCAAGTGCAGTGACAACAACGGGTACCATTCCAATAACACAAAAGGCAAGGAGAAGATTGGTGGTGTAAGAGGAGGAAAAAGATGTGGGGGAAGAGCCTAAGGTGTCACCATAAATGAACCAAGTGCTGGACCGAGTGCAGTCACAGATGAACTAGGTGCTGGATCAAGTGGCAAAGGGAATGAGAAGACTTGGAGGTAGGGGTCGAGGCAGAGATGGATGCAAAGGTGGAGGAAAGGGTAAGGGTCGAGGCAGAGATGGATGCAGAGGTGGAAGAAGAGGCAGAAGAAGAGGCAGAGGTAGAGGAGGAAAGACAATGATCAGTAACAGGCCATTGTTACCAATGTGGGACTACTCAAATTTCAACATTCCTAGTCAGGAATCAGCGCATGGGCCAAGTGTAGGAAAATGAATGGAATGACACAACACTATTTTTTTTGTAACCACTTGGGCTGTTAAGTTAGGTTTATTGTAACCTAGTTGAGTGGTTTGTTATGTCTATGTATTAGGTTATGAATTGCTAAATTTGAAACAGAGTTTATGTAATATTCTGACTTTTGGATATGGTTCTTTATTATGTTGTAATTTTTGGATTTATATTGTGACTTTTGGACATGGTTCTATATTCATTTTCAGTACTATGCAGAAAAATAAGGCATCTTAGTATTTGTCCACAAGTTGAGCAGGTAGACAATACCAGTGGCTATGTTGCCTCATGGTTGATCATGAAAATGCTGAATTGGAGAGCAACTTTTTGTAGAAAATTATAACCAAATTTCTTCTTGGGTGCCTCCTTATCAATGGAGAATGAAAGAATGAGCTTTAGTTTGGTTCAGATGTATATTAGAGCAGGAGGGGAATGAGAGAATTACTGTTTTAACCCCAAAAAAGGGGGCCATTTGATTTTGATTTTAAAAGGACTAACGACAATTAGTAATTGGACAAAGTTGGAACAAAATAGAACGTACAGAGTGTAAATTGAGCCAATTACAACTACAGGGACCAAGTTGACACAAACATTTAACTACAAGGACCATTTCAGTTTTTTTCCCTAAATTCTGTTCACTGCCAATGTAAACCCAATTTTTTTACACCACCACCCATTATGGGCCCGATCAAGTGTCTATTATTGTGATCTGAACCGTTCATATTTTAAACTCCGCAATATAGTATTGCCATGCAAAAAATCAGCTTGATCGGAAGTCGATAGATATATCAAAATTTGAATTTTGGCTTATAAATTGGACGATCTTATTTCTGTCAATAATAATAAAGATAAACTATCCATTTTACAAAGTAAAATTTAATTTTTGATTCTCCTATCAATGTCCGATCAAGTTTATTTTTTGCATGGATATACTACTATGTATGGTCTATAAGATGAACGGTTTAGATCAACAATAAACACACGGTATGACCGAAAAAGGTGGTGGTGAAAAAGTGGGATTTTCCACCGCCGGTGGAAAGATTTTATTCTCCTAGATGTTATTCCATTAACTCGAACTTGAAACTTTTCCATGTGCACTTAAGGCCCCCTCCATGACCACTCGGGCAAGAGCCTAGGGTCAAGCAAGGACATATTTACGATAGCTGTTGATACATGTTTTCCATAGGAGGTGTCGGCGGCGGGTTTCGACATCGAAGGAGGGCTCGAGAGCCGTTTGAATGGTAGAGGCGCGTGGCGGAGTGGCGGCAAGTGCATTTTTTGAAAAGCCCAAGGGTGAGGTTGCTTGGATTGAAGTTTGGAGCACAAGGTCAGATGGGGTTTGAAGAGACGATCACAACGGTGGTCGGAATGCCGCCGAAGGAGGCCAGAGGAAGCCACACGCGTGGCCAGAAGGGGCGACGCGTGGACGCGAGTCAGATCTACTCACGCGCGTGGGTGATCAGGTGGCAGGCATGTGCTAGCATGCAGGAGGCGTGTGCTGTCAACGCCAGTCAACCGGTCAATGCTGACTGGGACGCTACGAGGAGCCACGTCAGATGCCACATGGTGGACAGGACATCGCCACATGGTGATGCCATGTCAGCAAAAAGGGGTCCCATGAAATGCCACGTCATTGCCAAGTTGGATGGTCAAAGGCCACGTCAGCCGGTCAACGCTGACGTGGCAATACAGTGGTGGCAGATTGGGCCGTTCTTTACCGACTGGTTCAGGCAGTACAGAGGGGGTTTTGGTCGATTCATCCCGGTTTAGGCCGGTTCTAAGATGGGTTCGACGTTCCGGACGCAACCACAGGCTCCGTTTTCGGATTGGAGGATCCTAGGCTGGTGCGAGTGCCTAGTGGAGCTAGGAAACACGTGTTTGGAGGCGGTTTGGGTCTCATGGAGGCTTGTTTGAGCAGCAGGGATGTTTTAATGGTGATTTGTTATGAGCTAGCAAGCAAGGAGACTTTACATTAGTGGGTTTGCTCGTCTGGTAACTGACACAAGCGCTTGCTATAAGTAATAGATCAGTTTGGAGATGCTGGGAAGCCAGGAACAGAACAAGGATGGACGAGTGGCAGAGAGGAGACCTGGGGAGAGTTGACGAAAGTGCAGGGAGATGACGAAAAGTGGCAGGAGGCTCAGGGAATTGGTAGAAATGGAAGATTGACAGAACAGACTTACAGGGATTGGAGGTTAATCGGGGTAGACAGGCGCGGAGCTTGTGAGCAAGGAGACACTCACTCGAGTATTGTATCCCGGTTGGAGGTGTGGATGAGCTCGGGTTGGTAGTGACACAGGCGCTCATTATAGCGATGGTTTGCGGAGATGATTAACAGTGATCGAAGGCAGTCTGGTTCAATCGGAAGACCTATCATCAGGAGTTGCAGTTGTGATTTGTGATGCATGAGGAGGATGATAGGATCATGGATTGTGTTTTGTGATTGGGCACGAGCATTCAAGATCAGACACAGCTACCGAGCACAGTAAGGATACATTCAAAGGAATGACACAGGTGCTGTGCACGGATGATGGTGACAGTGGAAACGATGCCAGTTCTCTGATTGATCCGGTAAATAGGTAAGTCGCTGATGACTAGACGTTCACACGGTGAAGGGGTGCGAGGCACTCCAGTTGAGGGGGTGCAAGTTTAGTCTTCGAACACGGCAGATCTAGTCTTGCAGGGAGGCACTCAGTTAGGCACAGACGTTCCAGTGTGAGGTGTTGAGGAGTCTGACTTTGGCAGTGACACAGGCGCTTGGCTAGAATGGTTGAACGGATCGACGATTACCCCACTCGTGTGTAGGGGATGATTGTTGGGGTACACCCAAGTGTGGTGGGTGTGAATTTAGGGGATCACTCTCCTTTGTATAAGAGTGCAGTGTGTGCACTGTGTGTGTGGGTGGGTTGAGACAGAGAGATGGTGAAGGAGAGTGTGAGCTAGTTGAGGCTCCCTCAACGGGGGGAGCGGGGCTCCTCGGAGGATGACCGAAGAGACTGTTGAAGAGCTACCGGAGTGAGGGAGAGAAAGAGAGAAGTGATGACAGCCAGGTTGTGGCGTGCCGGGGAGGTTTTTTCATGTAAATTGTATTTGTTTTGTGAATAATACAATTATGGAATTTTTTCTCGGATATCTCTCATTTTGTGTTTGGTTTGGTTGCGTGCTTATGCTTGGGGTGCGGATTCAACTATTGTTTCGTGTTTTTTTCTTTCAAAACTTGTTGTATCGAGCTAAAATTTGATGTTTGTGTTCCTAACAGGAGGATTTGGCAGCTTTGCGTAAAAAACTCGCAGAAGGTGACCAATAGGTGGCGAGGTTGAACCGAGAGAATGAGAAGGTGGTGGAAGAGGCCGAAGAGCTGGCGGGGTTAGAATGGGAAAAAAAAGTAGAATATTCTCATTCTCTGTTTTTTTTTTTTTTTTTTTAAGCAAGTGTTATTCTACTCTACTAAGATTACACGATTCTCGTGTGGTTTCACTTATAAGATCAACATACTCCTATCTTGT
This sequence comes from Rhododendron simsii, assembly GCA_014282245.1. Lineage (NCBI taxonomy): Eukaryota > Viridiplantae > Streptophyta > Magnoliopsida > Ericales > Ericaceae > Rhododendron > Rhododendron simsii. Next base: position 16,764,812 of record CM024964.1, on the reverse strand, counting down.
TAAAATCAATCAGTAATAGCTTCTTATATGAAGTATCGACGTATGATTGTTTCTTTGTAAGATTATAACAACGAAATTTAACTTCATAATTATCTGCATCATTAGGTTGACATGTGGTATCTTTGCATATCAAAAACGACAATCTCATCAACTACCGTCATTGTTTTTTCATTATTTTGTTGATCAGCAAAACAATCTTTTCTAATTAATATTATTGGCTTCAAGTCTTCAACCATATTGGTCATCTATTTCTTTTGTCCAATAACCTAAGAGAAAAACTGCATTAGGAATATCGATTTGCTTGGTGAATTTTAGAATTGTATGAATGGAGCAATTTGCGGGGAAAAAATCTCGAGATACATGGTTGGTTTGGGCAACAATTTTCTATTTTACGCTGAATGAATGGTTGAAATCCTCATCTACAGGCCCTATAATGTTGATACATCTCTCTCTCTCAATCAAATTGTATCTCCCGTAATCTCGTGTGTCTGTATTGCGTGTGTTTAGGTTTGTGGATTGAATCATTTATATTTTTCTCACAATTTATGGGGTTAGGTTTTCTTTGAAATTGAGTATGGGGTGCCTGCATGTTGGCCGATGGGACCGTCCATACTTAGTAATGGTTTGCTTAATTTTATGTCAGATGAGAACGGATGAACGACTGAGATCTGTTCGGCACCTCGGTTTTGCGAAAAGAGCAGATCTACCCCAAATTTTGAACAGAACCCAATGGCTACTACTTTTTGTGTATTACTTAGGCGATGATTTTCAGCTTTTGAGATGGAAATAGAAAGGGAGGGGAGAGAAATTGGAGGAATGGGGTGGCGCATAGCTAGCGTCCTTTCTTTTCTCGCGTGCTTTCTTAGTTTCTTTCTTCCTTCCCTTCACAAAGAGCTTTGTTCGGATCCCAGATTTTAACTTTTCAGAAACTCCCTGTTCGGAACCCAGTTTGGGAAAATTATCCCTGCGACTCACTACCCTCGTTTACTCCCCTCCCTCGTTAACGTTAACATGCCCTCCCTGCCTCCCTGTCCTCTCCTTCTTTCTTCTTTTACAGAGCTACAGCAGAGATTCCCGACTTCCCTTTACTCCTCTCTCTCTCTCTCTCTCTCTCTCTCTCCTGCTCTCTCTCTGTCTCGGTGAAGAGGAGGACGATTCCCCATCTCTGGAATCAGATTTGCCCTAGCCCTCTGTCGCTCTACCTCTCTTTGTCTCTCTCTAGCCGTGTTCTTCGAGAAATCTCAAAGGACAACGATAATCTCTATACCATCGACGGATACAGCTGGTATTTGACTGATTCCTGTTCATTACAAGACCGAACATGGTGTATAAAGATGGGTAAGGGCCGTCCACTGCATTCGTCTCCCTCTTTGCTTACCTCCTACTCCAACAGAACGGAAGGCCCAAGCACAGACGGCATTCGCTGCGGTAGATGGCTTCTCCGATCTACCTGAGTTCGAAGACATAGAGGTATGGTTCAATTTTGTTCATGGGTTCTGAGTTCGATTTTTCCGAATATACGCTATGATTTTGTTCATGTGTTCTGGGTTCTGAGTTTGATTTTTGGTTGGGTTATGTCTGTTCTGGATCTGTCCAAATCTATTTCAATAGATTTGTTGTTTTGCCTTGTTTGTGAGAAAAGACATTAGGGTTTCCTATCGACAATGAAGGAAGAGTATATTGCCTCTACTGCAACTATATGAGTCCCCACACCACCCACACCACCCCCCCCCCCCCCCCAACCTTCTTTTTTGGGGTTGGAAATTTGAAGACAATTATATTTGCCTCTACTGCAACTATAGGAGTTCCAGTTCAACTGTGGTCTATGTTATGCATCATTTTAGTGTACATCAGCTTTTTTGCATATTTTCAGATCAAAACAAAGTAATTTTTTTTGCATATTGTTTAAATTTTGTTTGTTTTCATTCCTGTGAATTACTTAAAGCAATAACGATTCCAAAAGTTCATATTCAAACGAAGATTTTATAAGAAACTTGAATATTGTATCGAATGTCCTAGATTATACCTTGGATTGGGGGGGTGTGGTGGAGCAGTAACTTTTATGATTTTTTTTTCCCCCAAGGGACTTGCAACAGCCAATTCCTTAGAAATTTTCCAAATAAACCTAAAAAACTAATTGGGACGAAGGGAGTAGTATAATATGGAGAATGAACTGCACACCAAATCTAGCTCGATCATTGGTTGTAAAAATGCTCAATTAGTATGAGATTGGTTTGTCTGCCATGTTGTTCGTGGGGAAGGGGTGCCTAGGATAGGACCGCCTATGGTTGTTTTCGGATGAGGACTTTCTCTAGGGTTGTGTTTGTGGAGGGTGTAAGGATGCATTGTTCCAGTATTGAGTCTTCCTATACCTCAAGCTACCTTCTATTTTAGGAGCACAAACAGTATCCTAATTGATCTTACCCCCAGAAGTGCTTAGCTCTGTACCTTTCCACAACATAGCCCTAACAACTCTTAATCACAGTCACAACACAGAACAACACATAAGTTGGTCCCTGTCCCCACGCAAAACTGACTTATTAGACAAAGTTAGGGTCCTTGAAATGATCCTTTCCTTTAGCAAAATGTAGTCTTCATTATTGCATGCTAGTGGTAGTTAGGGGAACCCCCAACTACTGATCGGGAAGGGAAGCTTCGGGAATAGCAGTTAAACTGCCCAAGATGAAAGAGTATACCTTGTAATATGTTAGCTAGGACTTTGTTCACACACTTGTAGGTCACCTTGCTACTTGCAATGGGCCTATAGTCCTTGACTGTAGAAGGCCATTAGACTTGGGGACAAGAGAAAAAGCTGCAGCCCATTCCCTTAGCCTACTGCATTTTCAAAGTAATAACTAACTGTGTAAAGGAAGCTTAGATGTACACTAGCGTTATTTGTTACTTTTGTATGTTTATAGATTTGTGACTTTTAGTTTGCTTCCACTTAGCTACTGAGATGTACACTAGCGTTATTGAACTTCCCACTTATCTGCATTTTTAATTGTTGTTCATGACGAGTGTCGAGGATTGGAGAAGGAAAAACAAGAGATATGCTCAGGTGTCCTAAAAAGATACCCACCCTGTTCGGTTCTCGGTTATTTTCAAGATCCTAGTTTTGGGTCCTTTTCCCAACCTGTTTTGACTAGCCTTTTTGTCCTTTGGAACCAATCTTTAAAGCATAGGGTTTTTATTCCCTACATTGCAAATTTGATACAATTGTCCCCCACTCTTGCATGCCAATTCTCTCAGTCCCCCCCCCTTTAATCATCTCTCCATTTCAGAGAGAAACCCTTCCCAGGTAGAAAAATTATTCACGGCTCTATTGTTAAAACCACATTCACCAACAAGCCAATCAATAAGTTACTGCACTTCAAGAGGTAAGTATTTTTTTCGAATCTAAGATAAATTGGTGCTTCACTGTTGCAATCATACCACAAATCAACATGTCTGTAGCAAACCATTCATTTACTTATCTCCAGTTAGTTGAGCCCAAACTGTGGTGGAATACTCCAAACGCTACTAATTAAAGTTTCAAACTATAAATAAAATAGTGCAAAACACTCCGTTGAAAGACATACGAACGGATTCATAAAAAATAACTCCGAACCACACAAGGATGATCAAAGTACCATTATTATTTTAATGGCTACCACCACACCGAAGAAAAAAACCATAGCGAGAATAAGGCCGAGTCCAAACCAATCTCTAGCCGGATGGGTGTAATCTGTTGAGGATCCACTCGAATCAATTGCCAACAGGAGAAGAGAAGGTGGTGCTGTGTCCTCAACTTGTCTGGTGAAAGTCACCCAAGCATTGTAGGCCTCATCCCATGAGGTGTATTTTTTATGCACAACGCCTGGAAACCTGTTAACCTGCGCACTACAAGCTGGCCAGTCATTGTATATGCCTGGGTTCCGACCCACGAACACAACATAGAATTTTTGGCTTCCCATACTTATTGTGTAATACTGCATAAAAGAGGGAGTCCAATCGCATTTTAGGTAAAGTACAAAAGTAGGAACACATAATCATATTGGAAAAATCTGAACAACACTGAACATAACCGAATATCATTCCAGCAGGTTGACTATGGCTGAATAATACAGACCCCAATGAACAAATTGCACTTCGAGTGAAATATACGAAACCCATTTGTCCATTGACAGCAGGAATACCAAAACCAACAATATTTAACTTCTACCAACATCCAAGGACAATCCGAATGCAAGGACACTTACAATTAGTCCAGTAGTACAACCCATGAACAAAAAGCCAAGTTAAGTGGCCAATTTTTATGCAATGGAACTAGTACAATGCAATAAAACTCAATATGCATCCCACATTTCAATAGCCATTTGGTCTCGTTTATGCGCCATCAAATCCAAACCCACACGGGATGTGTTCAAAGGCTCTACTTCACCCATATCATCGTCGACCTCTTCATCAGTTTCTCCTTCCCATTCGACATCTTCATTGTAACCGTCAAAATATTCATCTCTCCCATGATGCATTAAGATAAAGTTGTGGATAACACAACAAGCCGTAACAACTGTTCGTTGATGGGCGTTGTCATAATTAGGCATACCCTTTAACATTGGAAACCTATTTTTCAAAACCCCAAAGCATCTCTCAATTACATTTCTCAAGGACGAGTGCTTGTAGTTGAATAGTTCGTACGGTGTGCGGAATATTGTATTCGCCCCAGCCCATTGGTCCCTGTGATATCATTGTCCTTGGTACGGAGCAAGATAACCCGGCATATTGGTGTATCCATAATCAACCAAACAGTAATTATCTAAATCAGAAATTACTGTAGTAAGTATAGTGTGTTTCCTACTAGAATAGATCGAAAAGCAAATATGAGAAAAATCTTCAAATTTGAACTTACTAAGTGGTGGATGTGGGAAGTGAAAGTCCGGATTCGATACTGCCGCAAAGAAAACACGTCCATCGTGGGTGCTACCCTCCCAAGGTACACAAATGTGAACTTCATGTCGATGGAACACACGGCCATTACATTCTGTGTTTTGGTGGATTTTCTACCGCGAAATGCTAATTCTCTAGGATCCGGTACCCAAGCATCTATGCATGTTCCATCTATCGCGCCAACACAATCCTATGGAGATTTTGGAAAAAAGGCATTAGTGTAAGTATATATAAGGACCTTGTGATGTGTACGGTATCGTATGTAATACATGCTTACTTGGAACCATGGATAGTATCTTCCATCATGGAGAATTTCAAGAGGCTTTCCTTGATGATTTGGTGGTCGAATAATAAAGGGAGCGAGATTGCAAATAGCACGACACAGTATCCAAAGAACGACGGAAGTGTCAGCAACAGCTCTATCCCATGCATTTTGTCCACAAATGTACAAGAATATAGCCAAAGACTCCTCGACTGAGAGGTTCTTATGATCCCATTTAAGTAGTCCTCGTCGAACTAGCTCGACCGCCAATGCTCTGAACGTATGTTTGTTGACACGTAAAATATCCTTTATGTTTTGTGGATTGGAGTTCAAAAGAAACGTGGTATATTCTTGTCCTGATAAAGGACATGTTCTTTGTGGAATTTTTTGTTTCCCATCTCATTCCATCATAGCGAGTGTTTCGAGTTCCAGCAAGTCATCATCATCACTAAAATCGTCCTTGAGTTGGTAAGGTGGAATTCCACTTGATGACATGGTGATTTGCCTTTCTGTTAGAGAAATGTACTTGCACTGTAAAAAATCTAAACTAACCACGTTTTTGTTTTACTTGTCTAAAAACAATTGCTTGCAAACCAAGATCAAAATCCTGAATCAGTCGCTAACTATTAAAATCTACATGATTAAACGATCGGAAAAGATCCACGAACCACATGCACCAAAGTTCCTATTCGGGACAAAAGAACTTTTTGCAAAAAAACCCAAGTAAACGAGTAAGGATACAAATGCAATGCAGAATAGAAATGCCAAGGATGCAGAAAAGTTTCCGTTGGCTAGGAATATCAACGATGCAAAATTGTTTCAGACACATAAGAGCAATGTGAATTGACTTTGGAAATATCTAAAAGTCATCATCGGAATTTGACAATACGTGTCAAAACTGGTCAATGCTTTGGCATGTTTACAAGTGTTCCATATGTTTTAGAGTATTTTGGGTGGAAACATGGGAAGTTACACTCCGCTACTGTTCAATTACGGTTTCAGAGGAATGTTTTGGTTGTTTCGGTGGGAAATAAACGAAATCTTATTCCAAATCTAGACTATGTGTTATATTCTTGGCATTTCAATTAGGAAAAGCATCTCTAAACTGATTGCTATGCCAGTGTTTGATAGGTTATTTGTCATCCTTCCAATTGGTTTTTGGAAGGATACTAAATAAGTTTTTTTTGGGTTAGTAGATGCTAAATAAGTTACTAGATTGGAATGTACATAGTTCCGATGATGTGATCGTAAATGAATGTGATCATGCATTTCTGGTGCATCAAGTAATAAACCATCAGCAAATACAATGACTGTTAGGAAAAATGGAACCATCTGAAACAAAGGTGCCAATAAAAGCAAGTAAGAAAAACAGACATAAGGCTCCTCAAGTGGAAAACTAGACATATGACTCATTACAAACAGTCAAGTACTGGTAAGTTGAAGAAACAACAGAAATTGTTCATCAAGCGAAAAGTAGACATAAGGCTCCTAAAAAAACAGTCAACACACATATAACTACTGGAATTAAAAAACAAGTCATCAGCTCCCTAGCTAAACAACCCATCAGTTCCCAGATCCGAAGCGGGAGATCCAACCCAACCTGTCATCCGGAGTCAACTTTATAAAGCCTTCCCTATAATGGACTCCCTTAAGAAGCTTTGCATATGCCTTATAGAAGGCAGTGTCACTAACAAAGGGCTTCAGTGGGTTCATTGCTTCTAGACAAGCCTCAATAGAGTAATTTTTGGCCTCAAGACATTGTGTCAAGGTGTCAAAATAGTCTCCATTCTTTTGGTTTGCGTATGCCACTCTATTATACGCCTCTTTTTGCTCACATCGCATTGACTTACTGCTTGGTCCACCACTTCCATCTGACATTTGCTTTTTTCCATCAGAGAATGTGCTATCACTGAACTTTATGGCCTTTCCTTGATTCCTCAATTCTTGCTCCTGCTCCAAAGAGGGGGCCCCTAGGGGGTTGGGTTGGCCAAAGACGCCTGTGGCCAAGGAGCCGTCTGCAAGCTCGTGCAAAAGGTCATAATGGTCAAGCCCTTTACCAATAAATTTTCCGGCATCCTTATGTGCCTACAACGAATATGAAAATTGGAAATTAGCGTTCTAAAAGGTGGAATGGTGCCGGTATAAGTGAAATCATGGTTCTCTAAGGTTTATATACCTGCAAATAGGTTACCCACACGTCCGCCGATGCAATGACTATTTGACTAACCGTGTCCCAACCCATCCCACTTCTCTCGGTCAGGTCTTTGAATAGCCTATAGTCTTTTTTCAAACGATCAAATTTCTGGTGGATCTTAATAGGTGTGTAGTCAGTCTTATTGGTCCTCTTCTTTAACTCCTCTAGGATTGCCGTCCATTGTAGGGAATTAAACGCTTGACATTTATTTGAGTTTGTTCCATAGTCTTTCCTCGCCTCTTCTAGCATAATTTGGAGGAAAATTTCGGAGTTCTCATAACTCCAATTGTCAGAATCGAGTTTTTTACGACTCGTCATAGGCTACCATGTGGGAAACAAGTCACGCATGTTACACATTACTACAGTGAGATGAAATATGCAAGATCATGTCATGCCTAATGAAATCAACATTACTAAGGAGTAAGAGGATTACCACTTGGACACTGTTTCGCTGGTGAATGAGTTTGCCGAGGGCGTAGGAGAAGAAGTATCACGTCTTTTCGTCTTTGAAGTTGGAGTGGAGGGTTCACATTTCAGTTATAGCGGTTGGCCTAACAACAACAAACAAAGATCAATCAAATTATCCCCAAATAGTTGAAAGAAATTACAGAACTATGAACCAATAAAAAAAACAGCTGGAAAGGATTTCCAGTCAGCTGTTTGAAGTTCTAAAAAAAAAACAACTGCAAAACAAATCGATGCTAATGACAAATCTCATTTTTCTGCATTGTAGCCCATAATTCCTGTACATATCAGTGATTTCCAGTAATGACAAACAATTTCGGCGTGCAAATAGCAGTTTTCAACGACCAAATAACAGATTCAGCATGTCTATATCATATTTCCTGCACTCACAAGCAATCTCCAGTAGGGTTCATGAAAATAGAGACGAGGTCATAGCAGAGTAAACGAAGGAACAAAACCTCAGTAAAGTAAGCTTCCAAACAAAAACATCACTTTGCAGTTCATTTGGAACAGTCCATTCTATAACAAGAACACATACAAGAATAACAGTTCATTCAAAACTTGTGTTTCAATGTTTAGTAGTTGAGTAAGGTTCCTAGCTACTTCTTCCAAAATGGCAAGTACTTTTTTTTTTTTTTTGGGTCAAACGAAAATTTGATAAGTACTTCCTAATTGACTACAACAAAAACTTCCAAAAAATAATTGGCTTTGTTCGGATCCCAGTTTTTAACTTTTCAAAAACAGGAACTCTTGTCCGGAACCCAGTTTGGGAAAATTATCCCACTCACTACCCTCATTTACTCCCCTCCTTCATTAACATTAACTTGCCCTCCTTGTCCTCTCCTTCGTTCTCCTTTTATAGGGCTACAACAGAGATTCCCGACTTCCCTTTAGTCCTCTCTCTCTCTCTCCTACTCTCTCTCTGTCTCAGTGAAGAGGAGGACGATTCCCCATCTCTGGAATCAGATTTGCCCTAGCCCTCTGTCGCCCTATCTCTCTCTAGCCGTGTTCTTCGAGAAATCTGAAAGGACAACGATAATCTCCATACCATTGACGGATACAGCTGGTATTTGACTGATTCCTGTTCATTACAAGACCGAACATGGTGTATAAAGATGGGTAAGGGCCGTCCACTGCATTCGTCTCCCTCTTTGCTTACCTCCTACTCCAATAGAACGGAAGGCCCAAGCACAGACGGCATTCGCTGTGGTAGATGGCTTCTTCGATCTACCTGCTTTCGAAGACGTAGAGGTATGGTTCAATTTTGTTCATGGGTTCTGAGTTCGATTTTTGGTTGGGTTATGTGTGTTCTGGATCTTTCCAAATCTATTTCAATAGATTTGTTGTTTTGCCTTGTTTGTGAGAAAAGACATTAGGGTTTCCTATCAACAATGAAGGAAGGGTATATTGCCTCTACTGCAACTATATTAGTCCCCCCACCACCACCTTCTTGTTTTTTTGGGTTGGAAATTTGAAGACAATATATTGCCTCTACTGCAACTATAGGAGTTCCAGTTCAACTGTGGTCTTTGTTATGCATCATTTTAGTGTACATCAGCTTTTTTGCATATTTTCAGATCAAAACAAAGTACTTTTTTTGGCATATTGTTTAAATTTTGTTTGTTTTCATTCCTGTGAATTACTTAAAGCAATAACGATTCCAAAAGTTCATATTCAAACGAATATTTTATAAAAAACTTGAATATTGTATCGAATGTCCTAGATTATACCTTGGATTGGGGGGGTGTGGTGGAGCAGTAACTTTTATGATATTTTTTTTCCCCCAAGGGACTTACAGGAGCCAATCCCTTAGAAATTTTCCAAATAAACTTGAAAAACTAATTGGGACGGAGGGAGTAGTATAATATGGAGAATGAACTGCACACCAAATCTAGCTCGATCATTGGTTGTAAAAATGCTCAATTAGTATGAGAATGGTTGTGTCTGCCATGTTGTTCTTGGGGAAGGGGTGCCTAGGATAGGACCGCCTATGGTTGTTTTCAGATGAGGACTTTTTCTAGGGTTGTGTTTGTGGAGGGTGTAAGGACGCATTGTTCCAGTATTGAGTCTTCCGATACCTCAAGCCACCTTCTAATTTTGGAGCACAAACAGTATTCTAATTGATCTTAGCCCCAAAAGTGCTTCGCTCTATACCTTTCCACAACATAGCCCTAACAACTCTTAATGACAGTCACAATATATTCCTTGAGAGAATGAAATGCCACTCCTGGAGATTTGAATATAAACAACACATAACACATAAGTTGGTCCCTGCCCCCACATAAAAGTGACTTATTAGACAAAGTTAGGGTCCTTGAAATGATCCTTTCTTTTAACAAAATGTAGTCTTCAATATTGCATGCTAGTGGTAGTTAGGGGAACCCCCAACTACTGATCGGGAAGGGAAGCTTCGGGAATAGCAGTTAAACTGCCCAATATCAAAGAGTATACCTTGTAATATGTTAGCTAGGACTTTACTCACACACTTGTAGGTCACCTTGCAACTTGCAATGGGCTTATGGGCCTATAGTCCTTGACTGTAGAAGGGCATTAGACTTGGGGACGAGAGAAAAGCTGCAGCCCATTCCCTTAGCCTAGTGCGTTTTCAAAGTAATAACTAACTGCTTAAAGGAAGTTGTCACCGACGAACTCCCAATTCGCATGAAAAGCAGAGTTTAAACCAAAAAACCTTTTGTATGTTTATAAATTTGTTACTTTTAGTTTGCTACCAATTAGTTGCTGAGGTGTACACTAGCGCTATTGAACTTCCCAGTCATCTGCATTTTTATTGTTGTTCATGAAGAGTGTCGAGGATTGGAGAAGGAAAAACAAGAGATATGCTCAAGTGTCCTAAAAAGATACCACAATATGCATAATTTTTTTGGAAGTTTTTGTTGTAGTCAATTAGGAAGTACTTATCAAATTTTTTTTTGACCCAAAAAAAAAAAAAGGTACTTACCATTCTAGAAGAAGTAGCTAGGAACCTTACTCAACTACCAAGTATTGAAACACAAGTTTTGAATGAACTCTTATTCTTCTATGTGTTCTTGTTATTGAATGGACTGTTCCAAATGAACTGCAAAGTGATGTTTCTGGTTGGAAGCTTACTTTACTGAGCTTCTGTCCCTTCATCTATTTTGCTATGACCTCGTCTCTATTTTCATGAACCTTGCTGGAGATTGCTTGTGAGTGCTGAAACTATAGCCTACAATTGCTGAAACTGGAATTATATGTTGTTGAAACTAGAAATAGGTGCAGGAAATATGATATAGACATGCTGAATCTGTTATTTGGTTGCTGAAAACTTTTGTTTGCATGCCAAAATTGTTCGTCATTGCTTGAAATCACTGATATGTAAAGGAATTATGGGCTACAATGTAGGAAAATGAGATATGTCATCAGAATCGATTTGTTTTGCAGCTCTTTTTTTTAGAACTACAAACAGCTGACTGGAAATCCTTTCCAGCTGTTTTTTTTTATTGGTTCACAGTTCTGTAATTTCTTTTTACTATTTGGGGGTAATTTGTTTCATCTTCTTGTTGTTAGGCCAACCACTATCACTGAAATTTGAACCCTCAACTCCAACTTCAAAGAGGAAACGACATGACACTTCTTCTCCTACGCCCTCGGCAAACTCATTCACCGACGAGAACAGTGTCCAAGTGGTACTCCTCTTACTCCTTAGTAATGTTGATTTCATTAGGCATGACATGATCTTGCATATTTCATCTCACTGTAGTAATTAATGTGTAACATGCATGAATTGTTTCCCACATGGTAGCCTATGACGAGTTGTAAAAAACTCGATTCTAACGACTGGAGTTATGAGAACACCGAAATTTTCGTCCAAATTATGCTAGAAGAGGCGAGGAAAGACTATGGAACAAACTCAAACAAACGTCGCGCGTTTAATTTCCTACAATAGACGACAATCCTAGAGGAGTTAAAAAAGAGGACCAATAAGACTGACTACACACCTATTAAGATCCACCAGAAATTTGACCGTCTGAAAAAAGACTATAGGCTATTCAAAGACCTGACCGAGCGAAGTGGGATGGGTTGGGACCCAGTTAGTCAAATAGTCACCGCATCGGCGGACGTGTGGGTAACCTATTTGTAGGTATATAACCTTAGAGAACCATGATTTCACTTATACCAGCACCATTCCACCTTTTAGAACGTTAATTTCTAATTTTCATATTCGTTGTAGGCACATAAGGATGCCGGAAAATTTATTGGTAAAGGGCTTGACCATTATGACCTTTTGCACGAGCTTGTGGACGGTTCGTTGGCCACAGGCGTCTTTGGGCAACCCAGCCCCCAAGGGGCCCTCTCGTTGGAGCACGAGCAAGAATTGAGGAATCAAGGAAAGGCCATAAAGTTCAATGATAGCACATTCTCTGATGGAAGAAAGCGAATGTCAAATGGAAGTGGTGGACCAAGCAGTAAGTCAATGCGATGTGAGCAAAAAGAGGCATATGATGGAGTGGCATTCGCAAACCAAAAGAAGGGAGACTATTTTGACACCTTGACACAACGTCTTGAGGCCAAAAATTACTCTATTGAGGCTTGTCTAGAAGCAATGAACCCCCTGAAGCCCTTTGTTAGTGACACTGCCTTCTATAAGGCATATGACAAGCTTCTTGAGGGAGTCCATTATAGGGAAGGCTTTATAAAGTTGACTCCGGATGGCAGGTTGGGTTGGATCAGCCGCTTCGGATCCGAGAACTGATGGGTTGTTTAGCTAGGGAGTCGATGAGTTGTTTTTTAATTCCAGTAGTTATACGTGTATTGACTTTTTTTTTGGAGCCTTATGTCTATTTTTCGCTTGATGAACAATTTCTGTTGTGACTTCTAATTTCCAGTACTTGATTGTTTATAATGAGCCTTATGTCTATTTTTCCACTTGAGGAGCCGTATGTCTGTTTTCTTACTTGCTTTTATTGGCACCTTTGTTTCCATTTTTCCAAACAGTCACTGTATTTGATGATGGTTTATTACTTGATGCACCAGAAATGCCTGATTACATTCATTTAGGATCACATCATCGGAACTATGTACATTCCGATCCAGTAACTTATTTAGCATCTACTAACCCAAAAAAACTTATTTGGTATCCTTCCAAAAACCAATTGGAAGGATGACAAATAACCTATCAAACACTGGCATAGCAATCAGTTTAGAAATGCTTTCATAATTGAAATGCCAAGAATATTACACATAGTCTAGATTTGGAACAAGATTTCGTTTACTTCCCACCGAAACGGCCAAAACATTCCTCTGAAACTGTAATTGAACAGTAGCGGAGTGTGACTTCCCATGTTTCCATCGAAAATACTCTGAAACATATGGAACACTTGTAAACATTCCAAAGCATTGACTTGTTTTGACACGTATTGTCAAAATCCAACGATGACAATTTTAGATATTTCCGAAGTCAATTGACATTTCTCTTATGTGTCTGAAACGATTTTGCATCCTTGATATTCCTAGCCAACCGAAACTTTTCTGCATCCTTGGCATTTCTATTCTGCATTGCACTTGTATCTTTACTCGTTTACTTGGGTTTTTTTTGCAAAAAGTTCTTCTGTCCCGAATAGGAACCTTGGTGCATGTGGTTCGTGGATCTTTTCCGATTGTGTAATCATGTAGATTTTAATAGTTAAGGACTGATTCAGGATTTTGATCTTGGTTTGCAAGCAATTGCAATTTGGGTGTGCTAGCCCTTAATTGTTTCGCTGTATCATAGTTTTTAGAGAAGGAATACAAAATCCTGGTTAGTTGAGATTTTTTAAAGTGCAAGTACATTTTTCTAATAGAAAGGCAACGGTTAGCAAATCACCATGTCATCAAAGTGGAATTCCACCTTACCAACTTGAGGACGATTTTAGTGATGATGATGACTTGCTGGAACTCGAAACACTCGCTATGATGGAACGAGGTGGGAAACAAAACATTCCACAAAGAACATGTCCTTTATCAGGGCAAGAATATACCACGTTTCTTTTGAACTCCAATCCACAATATATAAAGGATATTTTACGTGTCGGCAAACATACGTTCAGAGCATTGGCGGTCGAGCTAGTTCGACGAGTACTACTTAAATGAGATCATAAGAACCTCTCAGTCGAGGAGTCTTTGGCTATATTCTTGTACATTTGCGGACAAAATGCACGGAATAGAGTTGTTGCTGACCGCGTCCAGCGTTTTTTGGATACTGCGTCGTGCTATTTGCAATCTCGCTCCCTTTATTATTCGATCAAGAACCGCCTCCTGAAATTCTCCATGATGGAAGATACTATCCATAGTTCCAAATAAGCATGTATTACATACGATACCGTATACATCACAAGGTCCTTCTATATACTTACACTAATGCCTTTTTTCCAAAATCTCCATAGGATTGTGTTGGCGCGATAGATGGAACACAAATAGATGCTTGGGTACCGGCTTCTAGAGAATTAGCATTTCGCGGCAGAAAATCCACCAAAACACAGAATGTAATGGCCGTGTGTTCCTTCAACATGAAGTTCACATTTGTGTACCCAGGTTGGGAGGGTAACACCCACGATGGACGTGTTTTCTTTGCGGCAGTATCGAATCCGAACTTTCACTTCCCACATCCACCACTTAGTAAGTTCAAATTTGAAGAAGATTTTTCTCATATTTGCTTTTTGATCTATTCTAGTAGGAAACACACTATACTTACTACAGTAATTTCTTATTTAGATAAGTACTATTTGGTTGATTCTGGATACACCAATATGCCGGGTTATCTTGCTCCGTACCGAGGACAACGATATCACAAGGACCAATGGGATGGGGCGAATACAATATTCCGCACACCGTACGAACTATTCAACTACAAGCACTCGTCCTTGAGAAATGTAATTGAGAGATGCTTTGGGGTTTTGAAAAATAGGTTTCCAATATTAAAGGGTATGCCTAATTATGACAACACCCGTCAACCAACAATTGTTACGGCTTGTTGTGTTATCCACAACTTTATCTTAATGCATCATGGGAGAGATGAATATTTTGACGGTTAAAATGAAGATGTCGAATGGGAAGGAGAAACTGATGAAGAGGTCGATGATTATGTGGATGAAGTAAAGCCTTTGAACACATCTCGTGTGGGTTTGGAATTGATGGAGCATAAATGAGACCAAATGGCTATTGAAATGTGGGATGCATATTGAGTTTTATTGCATTGTACTAGTTCCGTTGCATAAAAATTGGCCACTTAACTTAGCTTTTTGTTCATGGGTTGTACTACTGGACTAATTGTAAGTGTTGTTGCATTCGGATTGTCCTTGGATGTTGGTAGAAGTTAATAATGTTGGTTTTGGTATTCTTGTTGTCAATGGACACATGAGTTTTGTACATTTCACTCGAAGTGTAATTTGTTCATTGGGGTCTGTATTATTCGGCCATAGTGAACCTGCTGGAATGATATTCAGTTATGTTCGGTGTTGTTCGACTTTTTCCAATACGATTATGTGTTCCTACTTTTGTACTTTACCTAAAATGCGATTGGACTTCCCTCTTTTATGGAATATTACACAATAAGTATGGGAGGCCAAAAATTCTATGTTGTGTTCGTGGGTCGGAACCCTGGCATCTACAATGACTGGCCAGCTTGTAATGAGCAGGTTAACAGGTTTCCAAGCGATGTGCATAAAAAATACACCTCATGGGATGAGGCCTACAATGCTTGGGTGACTTTCACGAGACAAGTTGAGGACACGGCGCCACCTTCTCTTCTCCTGTTGGTAGTTGATCCAAGTGGATCCTCAACAGATTACTCCCATCCGGCTAGAGATTGGTTTGGACTCGGCCTTATTTTCGGTATGGTTTTTTTCTTGGGTGTGGTGGTAGCCATTATAATAATAATGGTACTTTGATATCCTTGTGTGGTTCGGAGTTATTTTTTATGAATATGTTCGTATGTCTTTCAACGTAGTATTGTGCACTATTTTATTTATAGTTTGGAACTTTAATTAATTAGATGTAGGGTTTGGAGTAATCCACCACAGTTTGGGCTCAACGAACTAGAGATAAGTAAATGAGTGATTTGCTATAGACATGTTGATTTGTGGTATGATTGCAATGGTGAAGCACCAATTTATCTTAGATGGGTTTGATTATTAATCCTGATTTTGTGCTTACCATTTAATCTTACCAGAACTTGGCTCTTTTCACTCGAAAAAAAAAATTACCTCTTGAAGTTCAGTTCGAAATTGATTGGCTTGTTGGTGAATGTGGTTTTAGCGATAGAGCCGTGAATAATTTTCTACCTGGGAAGGGTTTCTCTCTGAAACTGCATGCACAAGGAAGTGCAGGATTAGGGGGGGGGGGGGGGGGGGGGGGGGGGGGACAATTGTATCAAACTTGCAATGTAGGGAATCAAAACCCTATGCTTTAAAGAGTGGGTCCAAAGGACAGAAAGGTTGGTCAAAACAGGTTGGAAAAAGGACCCAAAATTAGGAATCTTGAAAAATAACCAAGAACCGAACATGGTGAGAGTTTCTGAAATTTTGCTATTAAAACACTTCCTTATCTTGTTACTTGACTTGGTAAGTAAATTAAGTGCACTTGTTCTTTTCTTTTTTGTTTTTTTTGTTTTTATCATCATAGCAACTCTCATCTCCCCTCTTTTTGGATTGATGATGATGACGAGGAGATGGGACTGGGGAGCTTATTAAAGAAACTATTAATTTTGTCCTTTTAAAACTTCTTGTACTGATCTTATCATCTGTTTGCGTAACAGGAGCTTACGGAATTGATTTTGAGGAATGATGAAAGAATTGCGAGGCTCAAGACAGAAAATTCAAGGACTAGGTGTGGGATAGGGTACCTCCGGTAAGATGTCCTTCATTGTTTTTTCTGAAGCTTGTGTGCGCATCTATGTGTATACGTAGCCACACTTAAAAGGGATGGTGTTGGCTAGATCTGCTCTTTTCGCATTTCCTAAAGGGCTTTGAGAACACTAGGGGAGGAGGGGAGAGAAGTGGAGCTGGAGTGACTAGATGGCACGCACTTATCCCATTAAGTCTTAAGTTTGAGGCAATTTGCATGCATCTTGCATCCTCTGTTTCGTTCTTTCCTTCAATAAGAAATAGAAATTAACTAAATTTTGCAGCTAAAAGTTAGTAAAACACTTTCTCATGTGGTTGCTTGACTTGGTGAGTAACTTTAAGTGCTCTCTCATAGAAACTCTACCAAGAAGATAAGACGGGGCCCTGGGGAGCTTATTATATAAATTGTTGTTTTTGTCCTTTTAAAACTAGCCGTACTGAACTTATTATGCCGTTGCCCAACAGGAGGATATGACAAGGAAAGACGAAGAGCATGCGAGGCTCAAGGCAGGAATTGCAAGGCTTAGGACCAAGTTAGGGATCCTCCCGGTAAGAGTTATGATTGTGACTCCATCTGTGTATGAGTTATAAGATATGTAGCCACGCATCAAGGGAATGTGTTATCTTAACAACCTCTAACCAATTTAATTAGTTTTGGTCAATCGCTAGGTTCTCCGAACATTTAAAATAGTGTAAACAGCTATATATTTTAATTTACTGCGTTTCTTGTTTCTCTTATGCATTCAATTGCACAGAATAGGAGTTTTTATGCAAATTTGTTAGTCTGGTGATGATTAGAAAATTTATTGGTTTCCGACTTATTATGTTTATATGCTTTTGGCTGAGAACGAAGGGTATGTGAGGCTTAATGATGAGAAACAGAGGCTTAGGATGAGTTAAAATGTCTCAAAGATGTCAAATGCCTCGAAGATGTTAGATATTTTGTTCTTTGGTTTTTTCCAACCTGTCCATAACTGCTGCATGCACAATGAAAATCTAGGGTATTTGTTTGTGCATACCGAGAAAAGCTGAACTCATCTTTGCCAATTGGTGTTCCATATTCCAGTGTGCCACCACTTGACTGAAATAGGATGCATATGGACAGATTTGAGATGCGTTTTCAGAAGCATGTTTCATTTGGATTATAATTTTATAGTTCTAGCCTTTCCAATTCTCTTACTGACATCAATTTTCTACATCCGAGTATTGGCTGTAAATAACTAGAACGGAAAACGACGGTAGGAAATTCCTCATCTGAAGCATTTTGATGACAACTGTGACAATATGTCCACATATTCACATGGCTATACTAGATGATACCTGAAACTAAAGGTCTAAGACTCTGTATACTGGATAGTTTGTGTTATTCCTAGGTGAAATGCAGTAAAATTGGATAGGAATATTTTGGAAAAATGGGTGGGACTGTGGGATACCTTTGTGGCTGGATGTTTAAGAATTTGAAATTATTGGCTCTCGAGTCTCAACTCTTCTAATTCAAATGGACTGTGCTGCATGTTTATCCGATTTTGTTTTCTCTCTTTTTATATTTCTTGCTTCAATGTAACGTTCTTCAGGGCTTGGATGCTTTGAACTGATATGCTTTGAACTGGTCTGGCTCGGAGATTTGACTTGAATGTTCTTCGGAGCTGGATGCAGACTTGAAGAATTTTGAATGACTTGAGGGCTTTGATCTTCAGAGCTCTAGGGCTTGTATGCTTCAATGGGTTGATGGAAAATATGAGAAGAAGCACCTCTGTTTATAGAGATGTAAGATGGAGAGTCATGACCATCTCTACCTCCCTCATAGTTATCTTCCTAATTATTTCCTTATTTAACATAAAAGAAATAATTATAATTTTATAACTATCATTGAAAGATAATTATAGAAGAGAAATACAATTATTATTTTATCAAGTGGCTTGATTTGATTGGCCAAGCTTAGTAAAAATAATAATTGCGTCATTTCGACACATGGCACTATTTGATTGGCTCATTCACATTATTTTAACTAAGACACTTGGCAACATTTGATTGGCCATTTATTGTGCCCTATTTATCAAGTCCCGCAACACGTGGTAACTTATGATTGACTGAGAATTTTACATGCCTACATCTCTCTCTCTCTCTCTCTCTCTCTCTCTCTCTCTCTCTCTCTCTCTCTCTAGTAGAGTTTAAGTACTCCTGAACATCCTTCTAAGAATTACTTGAGCCGCTACTGAGGTTGACTCGGAGTTGGGGGTGGGGTTTTTTTTGTATTTATGTAATTCTGTTAAAATAAACACAGTTGTGATTTTTTTTTTTGGCATTTTGTCTGTCGATTTTTGCATTGTAGTTGGTTCCTCGGGGTTAAACTAGCTCAGATCACTATCTAGTTGCATGAGATGTTTTCCATGCACGGAGTAATATCTACCTATGGTACTTGTCCCTGGATTGGTTATTGGTCAATTTTTATAAGAAGACTCGTCAATGGTGGAACCACAGTGTTAGCTCAACATCGACATCTTGAATGCAGCATATATCATGCGGTTTTATGATTTTATCCAAAGCTTGTTGGTGCATCCTTTATCGGAAAATAATTTTTTTATTCCGTTCGAAATATGTCATTAAGAACTCTGAACGTTCCAAAAAAGTTAAGAACTTGTTTCGACAAAACATATTTTTTGTTTTGAAATTACTAAAATTATGGGATGGAGAGAGTCTAATGAAAAGAATTTAAATAAAAGTGTAGTTTCCCAAAAAAGTGAGCTTTTTTCGTCTCCTTGTTCAAATTTTGTTCACATTTTTAAGTTTTGCAACAATTTTTTGTGGATAATTGGTTTGTCTAGACTAAAAGAATCAAGAAAGTAAAAAAAAAAAAATCCCAAATTTTACCTATGTTTTTGAAAACATCAAAAATACTTTAGTCCAGTTAGGTGTTGTGCATAACATGGCCCACATGGGGTAGGGGTACGAAGGAGCCAAGCTTTAATATTTGAGTTCAGCTCGTTTATTAAATAAGTCAAAAATTTGACTTCAAGTTTGGCACGTTTAAGGTCTGTAAGAGTCCAGTTTATTTGCTAAGTGAGCCTAGCCTATACAACCCGATTGACTCACTCACTTTTGTATATGAGCAAGTCTCGAGGAGATATCTGTAGACATGTAAATTTTACAGCCAATCACAAGTTGCTACATGTTGCGGGACCTAACAAATAGGGCGCGATAAATAACCAATCAAATGCGGCCATGAGCTGAGCTTTGGAGCATTAAGCTTGGCTCGCTTACTAAACTAGTCTAAAATTGGAGCTCGAATTCGAACTCAGCCCGATTATTAAAATGAGTTCGCGAATAACTCGGTTCAATTGCGGCCTAAGGCCCCGTTCGAGAAACTTTCTCAAAAAATAAGCAGCTTATTTCATATTTTCAAACTCAAAAATAATATAAATGGAAAATAATTTTTTAATTTTTTTTGCATCGTATAAAAGATCTCGATGAGATCTTTCAAACAAGATCCATATTGTATATTTTTAGATTTCAATAAACCCATAATTTTTGAGCTTGAAATTGCATTCTCAAAAAATAATGACTTTTTCTTCGTTCTGGAACGGAGCCTTAGTAGGGTGTGTTGCTAGTGTGGATGTTTCGCAAATATATTTGGATTGTATTGGGCTCATTTTAAGGCAGTGTACCCAAAACAATGGGAAAAATGACGGTCAAGAACGTATTTTAATAATTAATATTAAAAATATTTGTTAATATTTAAATTATCGTTGATTGGTATTAATTATTAATATGCCGGTCATTTTCCCAAAACAATGTTTCAAAATGAAGACTACATACGTACCACCATCAGGTGCAAAGTTCTCCCGCACTCCACGCGTTCGGGTTATGATCGCATAACCTCCGCCAATCCCCACCGTCGAATAATTTCCTCAGTCAAAACAATTACGATAATTACATCCTAACCGTCGATTTTAGTCGCACCGGAGCTCCCTACCGTGGACCCTCAGACTATCGGAAATATTGTCCTCCTCAAATCAAATCAAATCCCGTAATCCCCCACCTGAGAATCATCGCCGAAACCTTCAGAGCTCGATCAGTCTTCCGAATTCGTGCTGTTATGGTACGCAATCTCTCTCTCTCTCTCTCTCTCTCTCTCTCTCTCTCTCTGTATCGTGTAGGTATACGAGTTTATACCTCCATCGCATTTTCGAGTGACTTAAAAAGAATCTGTGGATTTAACAGACCTAATGAGGTAATTGTGATGTTAGGGTTAGGTTATAATCAATTGAACCCATCGGTACCCGTCTGAATCGATTCGATGAACTGTTTCTACTAATGTTCTTAACTAATGGGTTCGCCTTATTCTTTTCCCTTAATTTTTTATTGGGAAATGTGAGGAAAAGAGGAAACTTTAGGCTCTGTTTGGAGCCCAGGGAAAGGAAAGGAAAAGAAGGAAAATAAAAGATAAGGAAAGTGGGACGGAAAGTTTACCATTTACTGCACTTGAAATTCTTATTTTCTTTCACTTTTTCTCTTCAAACCAAACAATGGAAAGGAAAACTTTTCCTTTCCTTTCCTTTGCATATCGTGTAGTTACATAAAAAATGAGGATTTTTGTGTTTTAGGGCATCGATTCGTATACATCAAACTCCTCTTCCAATGTGCTAATCTTACTGTTCTAACATACTGACTTTCGCCAGAAGAAAAAATATAAACTCACATTGTCACATGACATGGGTTCCGGGAAAGAATGATTGATTTCTTGAAAGGTTAATTTTTTTGTTGCATTTGAATTCCTTTTGATTTTAGGGATCTGTGTGGATATACTGGAGTGGTGTTTTAATCATTCTCTGTGCCTTATAGAGAACTTGTGAACCATAAGGAAAGCACAGTGACAAAATTGGGCTTCGAGGACTCATGGCAGATGAAAATATTACCACTGTAGTGCTTTTTGGTAAATAGCTACCACTATGTTTGTATTCAAGATGATTGAGGATATAAACTCCAGACACTCTATTGCCACTACGGAGTGAAGAGTTGAATTGGGTGTTATTTCAAAATAAACTTCTGTATCATTTGTGTTCTCCTTCCTATCTTAGTTCTAAAAGTCGCTAGGTGCTAGTTGGGCGGAAGAGGAACGCCTAGTGTCTAGAGGCCGACTAGTCAGCCGATTAACTCTCTAGGAGGCCGACTAGTCGACACCTAAGCGCTATGCGGGGTCCAACGGTCTATTTTTATCTAGGCGTTTGACCCCGCCTAGTGCTTAAGCGCCGGCTAGACCGATTTGTAGCACAGAGAACTTAGTAGCTTTTCCAAATGCAATGAAGAGAACTAAACAAGTTCTGCATTGACTGTTCTTGATTAGGGCAACATAATATTTTAACCAGGAATGATATAGTTTCAGTAGTCACGAGAGTATGTTCTAACTAAGGAAGTTATGTCCCTTAAGTGGAGTGGAGTTCTGATACAAGTTCATGTAAGTGACGCTAAATGTTTGAGAGAAGTTTTGTTACGTTCAGTTATTGAAGTTCATTAGTAATCAGTGTTCTAAAAGGCGACTGCCTAGGCCGATTAGTCCTTGCCGAGGCGCTAGGCGGTGGTCCGACGCCTAGATTAGACAGCCGACTAGTCGGGTGCCTAGGCGCTAGGCGCCCCTTTTCCGCCCGACTAGCACCTAGCGATTTTTAGAATATTGTTAGTAATACAGTCATACATTTGATGGGTGACTCGTGATTGTGTGTTTTGGGTTCTCAAATAAATTTATGTTAGAAAGATCGATGAAGTTTCTTGATTGCATTAAGTACATGCTTACTTGTTTTGTCTGATCTATTAAGGTGGCTTTGCCTATATCTGCAAATTTTTTGAAAATTATGACTTGTTGCATTTTATCTCTATACTGTTTGATCTGTTTATCTTGAACCCTTGGCCGCTGCTATAGCCACCAACATGACTCATATCTGTTATCACTCTAAACCTTCCATCCAGTTTTTCATCTGTTAGAATGTCCACAATTCAGATGTGTGAACAGTCTTATTTGCTACTTATCCGTGCTGTTAAATCTGATCATGTTCCTATTCTCTTAGTCTAGTGTCAGTTTGGGCTTACTTTACTTCTCTTATCACCCTCCTTAGTGGGGAGGTATACCTGGCATTTCAGAGTCTTACAGAGCCTCTAGAAAATGAGTAAAAGATAAATGGTTAGGTTTATTACATTTGCTTTTCTATTATGTTTTATCTAATATTATTTACTTTCCATTTTTTAGTTCTCTTTCACTTACTTGGGGCAGTGTGTTATATTTTCGGTCAAGTAGAAGTTATGTTCATGACATTGTAGATTTATACCTGAATTATAGTTGGACAAGATGAGAAAATATGATATTTTGGTTTCTTTTGATTTCATTCTGTGACTTTTTTGATAGGCACCACTTAAGGGCATTCTTACTCTTCATAGGATGGCTTTGGTTCAGCGTCTCAGCGAGAGCTGGGTGCCAGGCAGCAGATTATTTAGCACCCAAGGTGCAACAACTGCTAGCACCCCGCAGCCTCCCCCACCTCCTGAGAAAACCCATTTTGGTGGCCTGAAGGATGAAGACCGCATTTTCACCAATGTGTATGGTTTGCATGATCCTTTTCTTAAAGGGGCCATGAAACGGGGTGACTGGTATAGAACCAAAGACCTAGTACTCAAGGGTGCTGATTGGATCGTTAATGAAATGAAGAAGTCTGGCTTACGTGGACGCGGTGGTGCTGGTTTTCCATCTGGTCTCAAATGGTCCTTCATGCCAAAAGTATCTGATGGACGCCCTTCTTATCTTGTTGTTAATGCTGATGAAAGTGAACCCGGAACTTGTAAAGATAGGGAAATAATGCGTCATGATCCACACAAACTACTAGAAGGATGCCTAATAGCTGGTGTGGGAATGAGGGCTACTGCTGCTTATATCTACATCAGGGGTGAGTATGTTAATGAACGCAAGAACCTCAAGAAGGCCCTGAAAGAAGCTTATGAATCAGGACTGTTGGGAAAAAATGCATGTGGATCTGGTTATGATTTTGACGTGCATATCCACTATGGTGCTGGTGCCTATATCTGTGGTGAAGAGACAGCACTTTTGGAAAGCCTTGAGGGGAAACAAGGGAAGCCCAGATTGAAGCCTCCTTTCCCAGCAAACGCAGGCCTATACGGTTGTCCCACAACCGTTACAAATGTCGAAACGGTTGCTGTTTCTCCTACCATTTTAAGGCGTGGGCCAGAGTGGTTTGCTAGTTTTGGCAGAAAGAACAACTCAGGTACAAAGCTATTTTGTGTATCGGGTCATGTGAACAAACCGTGCACAGTTGAAGAGGAGATGAGTATTCCGTTGAAAGAGCTGATAGAGAGGCACTGTGGGGGTGTTAGAGGTGGATGGGACAATTTACTTGCAGTAATCCCGGGTGGTTCATCTGTGCCGTTGCTTCCTAAGGACATATGTGATGATGTGATAATGGACTACGATGCGCTCAAGGCCGTCCAATCAGGATTAGGGACTGCGGCTGTGATCGTGATGGACAAGTCAACCGATGTTGTGGACGCAATCTCAAGGCTCTCCTATTTTTACAAGCATGAGAGCTGTGGTCAGTGTACGCCCTGTAGGGAAGGTACAGGGTGGCTTTGGATGATTATGGAGAGGTTGAAAGTTGGAAACGCTAAGTTGGAGGAGATTGGCATGCTTCAGGAGGTGACAAAACAGATTGAAGGGCATACCATATGTGCGCTGGGTGATGCTGCTGCTTGGCCTGTTCAGGGTCTTATTAGGCATTTCAGGCCAGAGCTTGAGAGGAGGATTAGGGAGCGCGCAGAGAGGGAGTTACTGGAGGCTGCTGCTTGAGTTCTGAATTCAGGTTTGTTTGTGCACCCTTTTTGGCTTTTAGTTTTTGCATTGTGAGTATTTGCTACCACTCCCAAGGATCTAGCCACGTGCACACTTCTCGAGAAGTGAACCAAACTAAGTCTTGTGTCCCAATCAATGGGAGTCAGCTATAGGAATCTTTTTTTCGCCATTCTGCTTTGTCAAGGGCCTTATAATCAATTAGACCTACTGCCTTAATTTCCTTTCCTACAATGCATCCTGGGATAATTTAGGCCTCCCTGCCAGCGTTGGGTAGCATTTCCGCTAGCTCTAATGATAGCTCTTATTGTTTCCCTTCTAACAGTCCTCTACGAATATATGGTGGAACTTGCCCCTGTGGTATTTGGAGGACGTGTTTCAATATGTATAACTGCAGTGTCATTGAAACTAGTTAATTTCGCAGTAACATATACAAACATCCAAGTCTTTTGAGGGTAGATTACCCTTATTTATGAAGATTCTGTCTTTTTCAATCACTAATATGTCTTTCTTAATTGCACCCTTGCATTCTAGTCACATGGAAGTGCAGTGTATGTTTTGGCATTGGAAAATTTAAAGCTGAATTGAACTGGAAAACCAATTTTCTTGAAAATTAACATGGATTAAACGAGCCTGTGTGACAAGACTGAGCGAAAACTGAAAACAATGCTTATAGTTTTCCAGATTAGGTATAGTTTGTTGCCCAACTAAGAGCCTTGTGCATTGGCAAAATGGCAGCAGCCTTTGGAGGTGTAAGTTGTAACGTGTCTCACACACACACGGACAATCCACTAGTCTGAGCATTCCGTAGGAGTACCATGTTTATTTCTTCATCCAATGGACGTCAACAATCTACCCGTTCCTGATTTTCGGCAATTCTCGGTCTGTTTTCTGGTATGTAGGGAAACACCTTTGGTGCTGGATTGTAGAATAAAGAAGGGGAAAGGGAAGTAATCCAAACAATAGAATTGACTCAGGGAGCTGGCTGTCCTAGTGAGTGGCATGTTTATTTTTATGATTTTGTATCCGTAATGATTGCACCAGAGATGCTGTAACTCCTCCCCAATATGTGTGGGTCTTGAATTTTTATTGTCAATTCTTCTATTGGGTAAAATATCTGCTTGCCCCTTAAAATTGAACACTCTTGCCCCTTCAACTACCAAACCATTACACACTAAGGACAATCCATCTCTCCCATTCAAATCATGGGCGGAAAATTTAACCCTCTCCCTAAGTGGGTTAGTCGATGGCTATTAATATGTCTTTGAAGACTACACGTGAACACAAACCAGCATTTTGCAGATGATGGAAGCTAGTTGTTGATTGAGCGTGGCTAGATACTAAAATGCTCGCAACCACCATCTGACACCTATCACCACAAAACCCACTTCATCACAATTCTTCAAACATCCCTCAGACTCCCCCAACTCCCTCATCTCTCGCCCCAATTCCACTCACCAGATCTTTCTCCTTCATCTAATACCTCACCCATCCCACCCCACCAGATTATTTCTCGCTCCCATATCCCACCCCCACTTCGTCACCCGTGCATCCCCGTATCCCACACCCAAAACGACTTGACTGATTCACCCTTGCGCAGAATCCACCCACCTCAATTAAGAGAGACAATCACACTCACACACCCATTGAGAATCCCCTATTTACTCCTTTCCCAGGCCCCTAATGATCCAAGACATGGACTTCATGGTTGCCTATGTAAGAACACCCCTCCAGAAGCTTTAGAACTTTAGCGGCAATTACAGCTGACATGGGCCACAGAGAGAGAGAGAGAGAGAGAGAGAGAGAGAGAGAGAGACGAACATCTGGTTTTGGTAGCCCAGATGAGATAGAGGAAGAAGAGGATAGATACATATACATTTATGGTAGGTTAAAAGACATTAATAGCCTTCAACTAACCCACTTAGGGAGAGGTGTTAAATTTTCCGTCCATGATTTGGATGGGAGGGGACGGATTGTCTTTAGTGTGTAAGGGATAGTTGAAGGGGGAAATAAAAATTTTCGGGATAGTTTAAAAGGCATGTACATATTTTTATTGACAATTTGAAGAAACCTGCTTTAATCATCTCTATTTCTTCAATAAAACCAAAATTTGAAGGAAACGATTTAACTAGGCAAGGGAAAAACGAAGAACATCCAACTCCATAATCAGAAATTGTTTTTTTTTTTTTTTATGAAATGTCACTTCATTTCATCACCCGAAGGGAAAGATTTCATCACAAATACAAGGAGAGAACCAAAACTACCAAGTCGAGACACGAGTTACTGCTTTAAGCATGCAGGCTACAGACTCTAGGACACCCTGCCGAAGCAAACCTACACTACGTGCTGGTATGAGAGACTTGTAAGCGACTTAGAAGTAAAGGCTCTAAAGAACCCCAGCTCAGACCTCGAACAATAAGCGCAAGGATGAAATCGACTACCAACCACAAGAACATAAAAAAGCAGAAAAGAAAAAAAAAAATTTTGAACAGCCACCAAAGCCACTGTATTACTGCCCTGATTTGACTCGCTGAGTCGGCCCGCTGAGTCGCCCCACTGAGTTGAAGCAAAGAGTAACAAATGGATCTGAAGGCCGTCCGGCTTCTTCCCCGGAATGAAACCAAGCTCCATCGCCGGCCGCCTGCGAAATCCGGAGCCTTATTCTGGATTTCGCAGATGACGTTGGGTGGTTTAGGCTCCCCCCGTCAGAAATTGTTGAATAGCAACAATTGGTTTATTAGATCTTCTGTAGTGAAACGGAGGGATGTGTGAGTTCACCTTACAAATTTTGAAAAGGTCCACATGTTTCGAAAATCCCCGTATGTCTGCCAACTTCCAACCCTTCTAATTGCACGATGTGACATTGTGGTAGTTAGAATGCGGTAATAAGGGATAGGTTATTAGATCTTATGTGAAACGATAATCGTCTTCTTTGATGTACTACTATGCTCTCTCTTTTTTATGAATGAAAGTTTCTTACCTGACCAAAAAAAAAATCACTAAGCTACAAGAAATGGAACCAAATTACTGCCCGACCGTGGAAGTGATTTGAAGATTAGATCTGTGAATGTTCTAAATGGCGCTCCGCGTTAGTAGGGCGGAGACCCACCTCCAAGCGCCAAGCCGCCTGCCAATTCAGCGGATTTATTTATTTTTAACAAATCATTATCCAATCAAACTATATTTCATGTATTCATAATGCAAATTCAAACTTTAAAGTACAAACCCAAATGAAATTAAGTAGTAGTAACTAACAAATAAGTTGAATAAAACAATAAGTAGTAGGATTTCGCTCACCTTCCTTATATTATATTATATATATATATATATATATATATATATATATATATATATATATAAAAGGCCGCCAAAGGCCTCCAAAGACGCCGATGCCAAGGCCCGCCAAGCCTACCTAGGCGGCCGCCAAACCTCCCTGGGCGCTAAATCAAACGCCAATGGCTATTGGCGTGGCGGCAGGGCACCTCAGGCTCTTAGGTGGCTGCCATTTAGAACAGAGTGATCAACATAAGCCCAAATTTGCAGTCAGTCATCGCCATTGCGACTATAACCCATCACAGATTGGCAGCGCGAGAAAATAATGATCTTATTTAACCATTGTACATCGCTAAAATCAGGGAATGGAATAATTGAGAATCTCGACTAACTGCCAATCCGCTAAAGTTGTTAAAGTAGTGATAAATTCCAAAACAAAGGGAAGAATAGGAGCTGTCTTAAAGAGAGAAGAGATTCAACCATGTCACAACAATAAAAGGAGGGTGTAGGGATGGCGATGGGATGGGTTGGAGTCGGATTTATAGTCCCTGTCTCACCACATTCCATATCTGGGGCGGAGTCAGAGAAGGAAAATCAAAGAGATGGTCACCACGTTCCATAGCTGGGGCGGAGTCAGAGATGGAAAATCAAAGAGATGGTAGAGTCGGGGATTATTGGGTCCTCATTCACCGTTGTAAGGAATTAATTAGGTATGTTTATGCATCCAACTGCTCTGTATTAGCATGGCAAACCCGAGAGGTGTGAGCTGTGTGTGCACGGCAAAAAGAGAGAGAACCAGAGGCAGGAGTCGAGTCGAGTCACTCTTGGTGTGCTCCTCCTCCAGGAGAGTTTTTGTAACATATTGTGAAATAGATAGAGCAAATTTTCTCCCAATCTAGCGTGTGTGCGTTCGGTTTTGATTTCAGTTCAGCATAACATTTACTATAACTTGACGATGTCTATTGAATAAAATACCGAGTTGAAAAGAATAACCTTCAGATCTAGTACATCATACGTTATTCAAAGCACTCTCTTAATTGAAAGAAAAATGGAATAAGGACAGATATTGTTTCTGGCCAGTTGGTTATTCTTTTTAATTTTTTTAGTAAAATTAAACTGATTAATCATATCTTCCCAAAGGTTCGATTTCTTATTTTTATAAAACCTAACCATTCTACCATTTTTTTTTTCAAAAAAAAAACGTATTATCTTTCTATAATAATCGAAATATTTGTAGAATTGGTTATTGTTGAATAACTATAACAAAATCTTATTGTAATTCAATTCAAAAAAAACAAAATCTTATTGGTGTTCATTCAAACATAATAAATGTACAATGAAAATTATTTATATAGTAATTATTGACTACCACATTCGAAGACAAGGATATATGATCAAATCAATTTTATTGAAGGAAAATTAATTAGTTCCATACATACAGCCCTTCATAATTACTCAATTACATCCCTCTTTTAACATGTAATCTGATATTGGTCCAAATCTAGGTTTTTTTTTATTATCAATATTGTATATATAGCAGGGTTTAATAGAGAAAGTTAGTGAGCCAGGAGTCTAGTTTCATATCACACAGTCACGCAATTACTTTCCTTTTTCTCAGAGTTTATAGGGAGTCAAGCTCCTCTCCAATCCATAGGAAATTGGAGGATCGTCCAATTCTATTTCAATGGTCAGGATTACCCTAATAACTCCAGTTCCAAAACTCATCTAGCATTCCATGGGCACCCAATCACTCTTCAAATATTTTTCAATTACATAAACGTCTTCCCTCCCGATAAACCTAACTCTTAATGTAACAGCTCTGATTTTTGGAAGGTAAAAATTTCGTTAAATATTTAAATTTTATTTGAATTACTTATTTTTGCTTTCAGTAGTCCGTCGTAATTAGATTCTAGTCCTTCAGGGTCAATCGAATTAGATTCCAACCAACTCGTTGGAGGAACCGAGCAACCAAACTCACCTATTTACTAGATGAACCTTTTGAACCTTCTTGAACCGTTTTGCCTTTATCCATTGGTCAATAGATGTTAGGGTAATCTTTGTCCATTGGACAATAGGCCTCCCATTAAAATATGTGGATTAGTACATGAATATAGTATTATATATGTTTTAAACACTTGTGCAAATAACATTTATTCTTTGTTTATTGGGTATTCTCTCACCCCCTCTATTATCCTTTGGTTATTAACCACTAGGGAAACTATTACCCATTGGGTAATAGCCCTAATCTTCCTACTTAGTACAAGGATTCTATTAAATATTCAATGGTGGATTTCCCATGTGATTTTATGCATTAAAATATTGAGGTATATCTAAACCCTAGATTTCTAAAGTACTCTATTGATTAAACTAGTACTTGTACTCTATTATTATTTAATGGGGAAAATCTTAGCCTTTTTATTTAATTGGGGTACTTGGTACCACATCTATATTTAAATATTGGGCATTTGTTCACATGCATCAAAACCCTAGACTTGAAATTGTTTATTTATTTTCTTTTATTATTTTGGTTTTCTTCTTTATCCATTGGACAATAAATACTAGGGGATTTATTATCCATTGGGTAATAGGGTTATTCTTTCAACTAGTACTAGGGTTTATTAAACTAGTCTTTTTCCCAATTGCCCATGTGACTTGGTACGTAAAGTATATATTGTAGTACTTTTAGACTTAAAGACCTAAAATTCTCTAGGTACCTTGTTATTATTAGGGTTTGTACTTAATTAGATCAAGTTAATGGGGAGTTGATCTCCCTAGATCACACAGTACCTTATGTATATATTATAAATGTACTTGGGTGACTTAAATATTGCCTTAGTACACATGTGCTAATTTATTAGTTTAATGGGAAAATCTTGACCTTTAAGTCTTTTTGATCTCAAGTACCAAAAGTACCTATATTTTATTTGTATTCTTGCACATTGTAATACATATATATGTGTATAGCTAGTACAAGAGAAAGGGAGAGGGAGAGAGAGGCCGTGAGAGAGAGAGAGGGGAGAGAGGGGGGGGAGAGAGAGGCCGAGAGGGAGAGAGAGAGAGAGAGAGAGAGAGAGGAGGAGGAGGAGGAGAAAGAGGAGAGATTTAGTTTGTACTAGATTTGATCACCAAAATCTTCTTCATCCTTCCAATCCTTGGCAAACCTAACCTCCATTGTCCTCTTTTGTACATTTATCAATTGTTTAACACCAAATCTTGTACAACCTAGCCTTCCGTCCATCAAATCTTCCAATAATCAAATCCTAGCCATGCAAGCCTAGGGTTAGATTTTGATCTTTCAAAGATTTCATGACAAGTGTCAAAAATTGAGGTATGGAGAGAGGGGGGGCGGCCTTAGAGAGAGAGAGAGAGGGAGCTCAAATTTTGGCTATAAATAAAGCCACCCCCATGCCATTCAACTCACACATTCTCATTGCTCCAACTTCTCTCTAGCAATCTTTTGTTCTTTCTTTGTTCTTCTTGTTCTTGAGTTCTTCTTGAGTTCTTCAAGAAACTCATTCAAAGCCGCCACTAAGCCGCCACTCGACCACCCCTTCAATCCATAAAGTAAAGTAGTTTTAGTCAAGAAGAAGTTTCGAGAGAAACCTTTCTCTTTCGAAGCTACCGGGAGCATTCCGTAGGAAGTTACTCCGTCCGACCACCGATTACCGTCTGTAAGCCGTTACTACCACCAAGAAGTAAGGTGGGATCTCCTTATTTTCCATTCCAAGTAGAAAGTAGGTTATCTTTATTTACTTTCCATCTCAAGTATTCGTATTTTGAAATTTTGAGGAGTTTGAATTAGTATACATGAATTGTTTGCATTACTTGTGGTTGTTGATAAAGCATAAGTGATTTATCACTCCAAGGGCGTCCGATCATGTGGCGTTATGCTTTAAGTTGTGATTTGAGCATGTTAAATTTGGAGTTGGATGATCTTGTTAGATTACAATGAATGATTCATGCTTACTTTTGTCCTACCGCGGAGTCTATGTATGATAACGAGACACGAGAACCGAGAAAGTAGAAACATGGCACCTAGGGTGTGGTTGACAAGGAAAATATGTTTTCCCGGGAGTGGAAATGCTTTTCAAACTACGTAATGACCATTTTGGTGGTATTACGTGAGATGTGTGTGTGCCAATGGGAATCCGGCGCGGCGGAACCATTGTGAGGATACTCGGGAGACCGGCGCGGCGGAACCGAGGTTAGGTGTGTAGCTTGGTTGTCCGCAGTACGGAGCCAATGCAATTGTGTGCCAATGGAAACTCGGCGCGGCGGAACCATTGTGAGGATACTCGGGAGACCGGCGCGGCGGAATCGAGGTTGGGTCTGTAGCTTGGTTATTCACAGTACGGAGCCAATGCAATTGTGTGCATTAAGCAAATGATTTTGAATGGTTGATTTGTATGTGAAAATATTGACACGGTTTACGATGAGTCGCGTAGGAGAAACTCTGAAATCTTGGACACCAACGATAGATGATTAACGAATGTGGATGTGTGATTGTTAGTGTTGTTTGTAAATGATTTACTGTTGTAAGGTTGGTGGGTAAGGATTTCCTATTGAGCGTTGTAGCTCACGGTGTTACCTTTTGGTAACCCTGACATATTATATTGGTAGTGACGCCGGTATAATGTGTCAGACCTCATAGACGAACAGGGTGAGATGTACACCTTGGAGGCCTTCGGAGCTGAGGAGCTTGCCAAATGGAGGAACGAGCGGAGCAGTAGTTAGGAGCCCTAGTTCCTCTTTTGATTGAATGAATGTACCCTTTGATGTATTTATGATGTAATAACGAGTCAGACTCTCTTTTGACAAGGAAAATATGTTTTCCCGGGAGTGGAAATGCTTTTCAAACTACGTAATGACCATTTTGGTGGTATTACGTGAGATGTGTGTGTGCCAATGGGAATCCGGCGCGGCGGAACCATTGTGAGGATACTCGGGAGACCGGCGCGGCGGAACCGAGGTTAGGTGTGTAGCTTGGTTGTCCGCAGTACGGAGCCAATGCAATTGTGTGCCAATGGAAACTCGGCACGGCGGAACCATTGTGAGGATACTCGGGAGACCGGCGCGGCGGAATCGAGGTTGGGTCTGTAGCTTGGTTATTCACAGTACGGAGCCAATGCAATTGTGTGCATTAAGCAAATGATTTTGAATGGTTGATTTGTATGTGAAAATATTGACACGGTTTACGATGAGTCGCGTAGGAGAAACTCTGAAATCTTGGACACCAACGATAGATGATTAACGAATGTGGATGTGTGATTGTTAGTGTTGTTTGTAAATGATTTACTGTTGTAAGGTTGGTGGGTAAGGATTTCCTATTGAGCGTTGTAGCTCACGGTGTTACTTTTTGGTAACCCTGACATATTATATTGGTAGTGACGCCGGTATAATGTGTCAGACCTCATAGATGAACAGGGTGAGATGTACACCTTGGAGGCCTTCGGAGCTGAGGAGCTTGCCAAATGGAGGAACGAGCGGAGCAGTAGTTAGGAGCCCTAGTTCCTCTTTTGATTGAATGAATGTACCCTTTGATGTATTTATGATGTAATAACGAGTCAGACTCTCTTTATTATGTAATAAATGCCTCATTAACGTACCCAAAATTCGGGGTGCTAGACTTAAAGAATTGTTTTTTTATACAGCTCATATTTCGCCATTTCGGTTATCTTTTGTTTTTCTGAATTATCTTGTCGTAGTGAAACTCCAAAATTAATGACTCTATGTCAGTATGCTTCATGTGCAACTTATAGTAATTAGCTGCTTTATAATTTTGTTTATAACTGGACGTTCGGGCCAACTTATACGCACCTCAACTAATTTCGGAGTCTTGAAAGTAACAATCGGGGCAAAACCGCCAATGGCCCCAAGTGATTTCAAGTTTTTTACATGAAAAACAACTACAATGAGCATGCATCGTGCGAAGAACGTGGAAATACACTAGTATCAGTAAAAAAAAATTTCTTATGAGCTACATAATATCAACAAAAGAAACCAAGCTGAAAGGAAAAAAAATTACTAATATAACATTAGTAAAAAATCCTCATGAGCTATAGCCTAAATATTATTAGTGGAAAAAAAATCCTCATCAGCTATATATATATATATAAATATCCTTTCAGAGGCTGGTTTAACGGGGAGGGAAAATACTTTTGTAATTGGGGAATATATGAGGAGTAATTAGATGTCCGTAGAATACTATATGAGCTTTAGGACTGGAATTACTAGGATGATCCTGACCATTGAATTAGAATTGGAGAATCCTCCAAATTCCTATGAAAGGATTTTGTGGGATTTTGGGCTAATGGGTGGGCCCATGGACGGGTACCACGAGCAGGCTACCGGGCCCGCTCATTTCACCGGCTCTAGCCAGGTAAAAGCCAGATGAGCCGGGCAAGCCGCGGACTTTCGAGCTAAATGATAACCCTTGCTCACAGTCACGCAATTACTTTCCTTTTTCTCTGAGATTATAGGACGGGAGCGAACTTCCGCATTTATTTTGAATCAATTATCCATTTTGACTTCTGGAAGTATTTTGCTTTTCACTTCGGCATCTGTTTAGCCTTTCATAAAAAAAAATTAGTGTAATCATTTGTCTTGATAAAAGAAATAAAAATAAATTAATTAATTAAAATTGACCAAAGTAGAAAAAAGTTTAAGACAACATCCTAGACAATAAAGTTAGCCTTTAAGTACTACTCCCTCCATCTTGTACCGAAAATCAAGGCCTTTAAAAAAAAAAAAATTTTGTTCAAAAAATTTGAAAATAATACCTTCAGGGCGAAGGCATTTTTTTAAAAAAAAGTTGAATGAAAACAATGCATCTATAAAGACCTTGCAATCTGGACAATTATTTAGGGACGGAGGTAGTTTTCGTTAGATTCTTCTCGTCGAAACAAATCTTTATTCAAAATTATAAGTGTAAAAAAAATTTTAAAAACCAAAAAATAATTTAGACCAAAGTGCCTCTAAGTATTCTAAATGCAGAAAACTTCGATGCTTGGATGTACTCTTTCAAAAGGATAAATTATTCAATGCCCCTGGGGCAAGATTGAGCAAGAATTTGAACCAAAACTTGACGTGGGACCTACCCCAAGTGTTTAAACTCCAGTATAGAGATGACAATTTCTCCCATAATCTGATGGATACCCGCCTTGCCCCGCCCATATGGAGGCAGTGTTTACCCAAAATTTACACCAATAGTAACGGGTACGGTACTATGGTCGGACTTAAAGAATACCCGCTTATCCGAGCAGGTATGATTTTGTGATCTCCAAGCGGAAACTGATTTGACAGACCTACGACATCTGAGTTGAAAAGAATCAGGAGGGACCCGAGAAAAAAAGTAAAGGAGGGCAGTAACTAGGGAAAATTACCGGGCAGAGGCGTGGACCGGGCTTATTTACCGTCTGATGGTCTCCACTCTCAAAATCACCGCTCTAATGACACAAAGAAAAATATTCACCAAGACATGGTGTGTCAAGTTGAATTGACAATTACACCCTTCGTTTTATACCAGAAAAAAGCCCTAATCCTCAATCGCTCCCAAATCCCTCCTCATCGTCTACTGCTCTCATCGACGGACTCCTCTCTCTCTCTCTCTCTCTCTCTCTACCTCTCTCTCTCTCTCTACCTCTCTCTCGTTCTCTCTCTCGTTCCTCTCTTCTTTTTGTCGTTCTTTGCTTTACCCTCTCTCTTTGGGGTTCTCTGCTCTCTCTATCGTTCTCTCTTTCTCTCTACTGTTCGGCCATTTGGGACGATTTTTTGGTTGTTTTAATCAGGTCGGAGCAACGGAGTCACGATGAAAATCAGCAAAATCCTTTACAATGTTTGTAAAATTGGAGTTTCAGGGGGTAAGGGTTACTGTGAAACCTTACGCACAGTTTGAAGGTAAAATTGGCCAGCATATGAACACTAACTCGTTCTTATAAGTTTGTGCCAGAGTGCTGTTTTCCTTTTTTGATGTATAACTCGTACCAAAATAGAAATGGCTTGAACAAGTTGAAAAGCAGATATGCGTAAGTTAATAATG
The DNA here is from genome assembly GCA_014282245.1 of Rhododendron simsii. Lineage (NCBI taxonomy): Eukaryota > Viridiplantae > Streptophyta > Magnoliopsida > Ericales > Ericaceae > Rhododendron > Rhododendron simsii. The sequence continues at coordinate 16,728,950 of CM024964.1, read as the reverse complement.
CTTCTACCTAGGTTGTTACCTAGTCAAGAAAAGGTACCTATAATGCTAATAAGTGGGAATGGATTTTGAAGAAATAGATTGGTTTTTGATAGGTGGGATGAGAGCCCTTTTGGTGAGGAGTTGTTGGGTTACAGTATATTATGCACAATACCACGAAACTGTACCCAAGGTTGTTCTAAGCACCAGAACACATGTTCTACTTGGTTTGCTTATTTGTTACAGGGTTGTGATAAGACCTAAGTTTAGTAGTTTTAGATAGTTTATGAAGATGCTCCTGCCCTTATGAAGGGATACACCTCTCCTCCCATTCTCGATCCTCGTTCTACGCTCCTGCTCTCAATCTTTGCTCTAGCGAATTTAAAGTATTTTTAGATGTTTTCTAAAGATGCTTTCATAATGGCCTCCCGCTCCCGCACATGCGTTATGCGATTAAGGTTCAGACACCATAAGTCCTTGGTCCATTTTCTTTCTAATCTTTATTTAACAGGTGATCATGGATGTGTTTTCAATCACACTGCTGAAGGGAGTGAGAAAGGGACCCACTATGTCATTTAGAGGTATTGATAACAGCGTCTTCTATATGCTTGCACCCAAGGTATAGCTTTAGTTTCTTTTCACTCTCCTTTGCTATTTATATCAAAGAAGAATCCAAGTGGTGGTAGTTTTTAAAAGTTCATGTTGGATAGTCTAGTCTGAAGTTTTTAAGTCAATGACTTTGCGTTTCCATTGCTGCTAGTTTGCAAAGAAACGACCTAGGTAGTTTTAAATGTTAGAAGGGGATCTGTTTTTATCAATGAAATAAATATATATTGTTTGTTGAAGGTTTCTTATCTGTGAGCTTTTTCATTTCAATTGCCTTGAAAATTCTGGTAATAAGCCAGGTGAAGTTTAACGAGAATCTTGGCTTCTCTTCTGGTTAATGTCTGACCTTTTATCATTTCATATGACAAATAAAAAGGTATTAAGTTGGATGCTTTAACAAAAGGAAAATCACAATCCTTTGTACCACAACCTAGAGTAGAGAAGCAAAGACTAAAAGCTTGGTTGTTAGTGTTGTTATATTTTGATGTGGCTTTTTGGTCCAAATTGCAGTTTCCAAGGTCCAGAGTAACCGGTTCATATACTGAAGAATTCCGTTGATCATTTCTGAGTTGTTAGTGTCGTCGTAAGTTCAAGGTTAAAAAAAAAAATGGAATTCATAGTTAAATTTGTTGGCAAGGGGCAGAACCTATGTTTTAATTATCTAATTTACCCTGTTCATTTCTATTTAGGCATGGATTTTGTTTCAACTTGTTTTCCTTAATTTGCTCCTTCTCTGTTTGGTGTTCTAACTCCCTTGAGAAAGTTTGCAAATAGAGTTGCTATTCGAGCCATATATAAGTTTAAACCCGCCCTCTCTTTGTTAAGTGGATATAATTTTTAAGTGCTAAGTATAAGTAATTACCAAGCTCGAGGTTCCCAAAGGCCTCTTGGCTTCTTCTGCACCTATTACGTAAGTAGCTTAGTGTTGCACATAATTTAAATTAAGATATCCTTGTGGCGAGAACATGATAAGCTTATTGAGAAGGAAGAAAGAACGAAGACAATTGTATTATTAGAGGAAATAGGATAAGGCTCAGATGTGTATTTTAATAGGAAAGGAAAAGGGGGTTGTTAGCATTGGAGCAAAAACTGTTGCTGCATTGAGAGATCACCAATTAGTCTACTCTGCCACAGGTCCTCACATTTGCCAACCCAAGAAATGGATCCCATTTCTTTAACAGTAGTGAAGTCATGAAATGTATATCATGATAGTCTGTCATGGGTTAAGCATTATGTACCAATGGTTAGACCATAGTGCTATGTAACTATACCAAATCAAACTGAGCCTTAAGTCCCAATCAAATGGGTTCAGCTACATGAATTCGTGTTTTCCATTTAGATCTGTCGAGGGCATCGTGTTTTGTAATTTACTTCTAACTATTGCCGGTGTGCAGCCAACGCAGCAAAGATCTGAGAATTACCAATAGCACCAGCACCACAGCTTCCCATGCCAAAAGCAGACGAAGATTCAGAAGATGATATCACCAAAATTGCAACCTACCCATATCAGTAGAGAAGGTACTACATGCACTGATGCACTAAAATTTTTCATCTCGCTCTTCTTTAAAAGGAAGAGCATATACATAGATATAATCAAAAAGAAAATATGTCTGCATTTTTTCATAATACAAAATCGTACCTTTTATCACCTTTTGATCTGCCACTTAGATTTCAAATATCCACTTTCTAGCTGTAGTCCTAGAGTATTACCCCCTTCTAACTCCACGACTTAAGCCTCCACTCTCTACCTATAGCCCCTAAACTTTGCCACTACTCAAGCTTCATTTGCTAGTGCAGAAAGGATTTTCTCTCAAATCTTAAGATCCCCTCTAATTCATTGAAATCTGCTTTGGTTTCTCCATCAGGAAAACTCCACTTTCCCACTTCCTAACTCTGCTACATAAGCCTTTGTTTACAAACTGTTTTCAAACTGGACGTCTTATGCCATAGAACTGCAGAGTAGTAACATGGTTTGCGCCAAGAATTGTTTTTCCTATGCTAAGCATTCCGTGACACTGCTATAAAAGGGTTCTCAATTTCCTCCGTTGCTGATCATCCATCACTTTGCTCTCTTATTTTGCCTTTGCTATCCTTCACTTTATTAGTGCATCTTTTGAGTTACTTGTTTTACCTTTTTTTTCCTATAATGTCCTGTAAAGTATAGTATTAGGAACTAAAAGCCTTGTGTTTACAGTGCCAATTTGCGGATATTGCGGCTATTAAAGCTTGGAATTGTAATTTGTGACATTGTTCTAGCATGATTGTAGTTGTGCTAAAGTTTATTAGGAACTGAAACCACTGAGGTTGGAAAGTAACATTATTCTGTGACACTGGTGTTGGCTTTTGAAGTAAACAATTAAAATGTATGTGGACATTGTCCAAGTGTGAGTCAGTCTATGCATCAAGGTCATTAAGGTGAAAGGCTGCATGTGGTATTTTCTTGATGACACTACAAGACCATGCAATGGGCTGTGAAGTTATGCCTGATCATTGAACTTCAAGTCTGGAACATGGTCAACAAGATTATAAGTTTCCATATTAACTGATTGATAATTCCATCCTTAATCTGTATGGATAACCTATCTGTGCTCTTGTGGAGTAAATCTGGGTAGTTCATTGCTTACAATGACATTGGGCTTGTGTGCAGTCATATGCGAAAGGCTGCATGTTCTGGTGATAGATTTTTGCCTAGGAAGAGTGAACTTTTGACAATTGATTTTAATAGGGATGTTATGTAGTCAATAGTTAGTGACATTGTCAGTTCTATTTTCTCAGAGAAGGGCCCAGATGAGGTCTTGAAGTTCTTTAGCGCTGTACAGCCTTTCGCCATGGAACATTTGTTTTCTGAAGGATTCAGTGTGGGGTTGGAAGATTTTTTTCATTCAGAGAGCTGTCTTAGAGGACATTCATGATCGCCTTCAGGAAATTGCCCCTTGGTTGGTAGCTTGCATTCAACCTACAATGAGTTAATTGAGCTGCAAGTAGAGAAGCACTTACGGCTTCTAAAATTACTTGTTGCTAATTTCATTATGAGGTCATCAGCAATTGGATATATTATTGACTCCAAGAGTGACTCCTCTATTACGAAGGTTGTTCAACAAATTGGGTTCTTGGGGCTTCAACTTTCGAGTAGGGGGAAATTTTACACAAAGGCCTTAGTTGAGGACATGGCTTCTATCTTCCATAACAAGTATCCTATACATGCTAACTACCCGTCAGAGGAATTTGGGTTGGTTAGAAGCTGCCTGTTTCATGGACTGGACCCCTATCAAGAGATGGCTCATTCTATCTTTGCGAGAGAAGTTATTGTCCGTTCATCCAGAGGGTTGACAGAACCGGGTACTTTATTCAAGAACTTTAATGGCGATTCTTTGGGATGTTGTTATCTGCTATGACGGCACGGTGAGGAATGTCTGCAGTAACTCAATCATACAATTTGAGTATGGGACTAAAAGTATGTTTGCTGCGGGTGAGCCAGTAGGAACCGAATTGGTAGGGTATTTACATTTCTTGCCTACTAAGTTGAGTGTCTTGGGACTTGAAATGCTATAATAGGAACTGTTCCTAGACCTAAATATAAGTATGCAAGAGATTTATGGGAAATACAAAGGGACTGTCGATTCACTGCAGAAGAAAAAAAAATGTTGGCCATCTCTGCAAGAGAATAAGTTTGTCTACCAGGTTATTCTCTAACTATAAGATTTAGGGCTTGTGAAATTGGGGATTTTTTGGTTCAAACCCTAACTCTAAATATAAGTATGCAAGAGATTTAGGGCTTGTGAAATGGGGGATTTTTTGGTTCAAACCCTAACTATAAGATTTATGTTTCCTATATCCATCAACAGTCAAAGATTTATGCATCCTACAGGCAACATTGTATTAGTATCAACTCGTGCTAGAACAGGTAGTTTTATTTACATTTACAGAGAAATTGAACTGTCACGTTTCAAAATCCTTTTCGTGAATGGACTAGAGGTACTTCTGGTAGAGGAAAAAAAAGCATGTGCACTGTATTGATAATGTAGAAATTATTTATACCTTCTCTACTAGGAAATTCTTTTCTCTGCTCAATTAGCTCTACACGAGCAAAGGTATGAAGTTTTATACTAGCCTAACTGAAAATTTTGCGCTCTTTGTGTTGCTTCAATGTCCTCAGTGGAGTTTGTTGCTGGTTTATACCAAATAACGTTAAACGATACGCCGAGAGATCCATGTTGCTTTTGCTGGCCAACAGTTCAATATCACAATATTTTGTTGAACTAGTAGCATGCGTAGTTGATGGCCAAAATTATAAGCACATAGTTCTACGAGGGGGATAGAATTAGTTGCATATTGCATCTTCAACTCTTGCAGCTTCATAGAGTGATTTAGTTGCCTCTTGCTTTATAATAGTTGTGCTAGACATTTCTAGTCAGTAAAGAAGCAAGACATCTTTAAGGTTTTTCCATTTTGAAATGAATGACTATATAGTGTAGCTTACTTTTTCCAGAATTGATCACTTTGTTTAGTCTTATTAGATATGAATTACCTATTGGTTACTTGTTTGGAATCCTTATCATGTTCAATGTTTAAGTTTCCATCAAAAACTTTAGCCTTGCATAATCTCATTTAATTGTAAAGAGTTAATGCTGTTTAGATGCTATTGCTTTGGCAAGATCTATTAGGGTGTAAATGCTCTATGTCTCTAGCCTCAACCTGTAATGTTGGTCACTTGGCACTATATGATGAAGGCATCATATGTCATCGATGATTGTTCCACTGCCTAATCATTCCTCTTGCACCGTCTGACCATTAATCTATCGTATATACGGGTTGGATTTTGATTGCTTGAACCACTGCCTCGGCATATACCATTAATTTCTTCATTTATAGTTTTAAGTTGATCTCTTATTTTGGTTGTTTAAGGTAATTGCGGAGAATCGGAGATCCAATAGCTATGGGAGTTGCTCGAGGGCATGGAATGCTATAAGATGGAAAGGGAAGAAGGTTTCCGCAACTCAAACAAAGCAGTAAAGATGCCAAATCATTTGGTGGCGAAGAAGAGTAGAATTATTTGATAGCAAACAAATGGAGATGTAATTACTAGGCCTATTTGTCCTACAATTGAAATACTTGAATGTAGTTTATTTTTGTTTTGCAAATGTGGTTTAAACCATTAGAGAGGAGAATGTACTCTTATTTATTTGAATGTGAATGATTTTATGGTTTGTGTTGTGATTTTATTTGAATGCAAATGTCGTTGACCTTTGCCTTTCCACCGCGACAACATTGAAAAGTAACATTCCTCAAGTTTCCATCTCTTCCCTTCTTGTTAGTTCTTTTAGCCACGGCAAACCCATTTTCTTTAGCATATGTTGAGTAATATAGATAGGCATCATTTGGTGTGTCGAATATCATTCCCTCATTTGGTTGTTCAACTCTATCTTCAAAATTTTCTGTCTCCTCCTTTCCATCTTCATTATTACATATCTCATCACACTCTTTTTCAGAAGAGCCACTCGATGCCTCTTCTTCATCTCCATTGTATTCACCCTTTTCATTTGCCATAAGATACCATAAGATATGACGATGTGGTCTTTGTACAAAAAAAATGTGGTCTACAGAAACATAAAGTGCAGTCCTTTCGCAATAGGGACTTAGTCTTGGTATTGGTCTTAAAAAAACCACCATCTAATTTCACCCTTTTCACTTGCCATAAGATATGACGATGTGGTCTTTATACAATAAGAATGTGGTCCACAGAAACATATAGTGTAGTCCTTTGGCAATATGGACTTGGTCTTGGTATTGGTCTTAAAAAAACCACCATCTAATTTCATCATTTTCACTTGCCATAAGATATGACGATGTGGTCTTTGTACAATAAGAATGTGGTCTACAGAAACATAAAGTGTAGTCCTTTGGCAATAGCGACTTGGTCTTGGTATTGGTCTTCAAAAAATCACCATCTAACTTCACCCTTTTCACTTGCCATAAGATATGACGATGTGGTCTTGGTAAAATAAAAATGTGGTCTACAGAAACATATAGTTTAGTCCTTTGGCAATATGGACTTGGTCTTGATATTGGTCTTAAAAAAACCACCATCTAACTTCACCTTTTTCACTTGCCATAAGATATGACGATGTGGTCTTTATACAAAACAAATGTGGTCTACAGAAACATAAAGTGTAGTCCATTGGCAATAGGGACTTGGTCTTGGTATTGGTCATAAAAAAAACCACCATCTAATTTCACCCTTTTCACTTGCCATAAGATATGACGATGTGGTCTTTGTACAATAAGAATGTGATCCACAGAAACATATAGCATAGTCTTTTGGCAATATGAACTTGGTCTTGGTCTTAAAAAAACCACCATCTAATTTCACCATTTTCACTTGCCATAAGATATGACGATGTGGTCTTTGTACAATAAGAATGTGGTCTACAGAAACATAAAGTGTAGTCCATTGGCAATAGGGACTTGGTCTTGGTATTGGTCTTAAAAAAATCACCATCTAACTTCACCCTTTTGACTTGCCATAAGATATGACGATGTGGTCTTTGTACAATAAAAATGTGGTCTACAGAAACATATAGTTTAGTCCTTTGGCAATATGGACTTGGTCTTGATATTGGTCTTAAAAAAACCACCATCTAACTTCACCTTTTTCACTTGCCATAAGATATGACGATGTGGTCTTTATACAAAAAAAATGTGGTCTACAGAAACATAAAGTGTAGTCCTTTGGCAACAGGGACTTGGTCTTGGTATTGGTCATAAAAAAAACCACCATCTAATTTCACCCTTTTCACTTGCCATAAGATATGACGATGTGGTCTTTGTACAATAAGAATGTGATCCACAGAAACATATAGCATAGTCTTTTGGCAATATGAACTTGGTCTTGGTCTTAAAAAAACCACCATCTAATTTCACCATTTTCACTTGCCATAAGATATGACGATGTGGTCTTTGTACAATAAGAATGTGGTCTACAGAAACATAAAGTGTAGTCCTTTGGCAATAGGGACTTGGTCTTGGTATTAGTCTTCAAAAAATCACCATCTAACTTCACCCTTTTCACTTGCCATAAGATATGACGATGTGGTCTTTGTACAATAAAAATGTGGTCTACAGAAACATATAGTTTAGTCCTTTGGCAATATGGACTTGGTCTTGATATTGCTCTTAAAAAAACCACCATTTAACTTCACCTTTTTCACTTGCCATAAGATATGACGATGTGGTCTTTATACAAAAAAAATGTGGTCTACAGAAACATAAAGTGTAGTCCTTTGGCAATAGGGACTTGGTCTTGGTATTGGTCATAAAAAAAACCACCATCTAATTTCACCCTTTTCACTTGCCATAAGATATGACGATGTGGTCTTTGTATAATAAGAATGTGATCCACAGAAACATATAGCATAGTCTTTTGGCAATATGAACTTGGTCTTGGTCTTAAAAAAACCACCATCTAATTTCACCATTTTCACTTGCCATAAGATATGACGATGTGGTCTTTGTACAATAAGAATGTGATCCACAGAAACATATAGTGTAGTCCTTCGGCAATATGGACTTGGTCTTGGTGTTGGCCTTAAAAAAACCACCATCTAATTTCACCCTTTTCACTTGCCATAAGATATGACGATGTGGTCTTTGTACAATAAGAATGTGGTCTACAGAAACATAAAGTGTAGTCCTTTGGCAATAGGAACTTGGTCTTGGTATTGGTCTTCAAAAAACCACCATCTAACTTCACCCTTTTCACTTGCCATAAGATATGACGATGTGGTCTTTGTACAATAAAAATGTGGTTTACAGAAACATATAGTGTAGTCCTTTGGCAATATGGACTTGGTCTTTATATTGGTCTTAAAAAAACCACCATCTAACTTCACCCTTTTCACTTGCCATAAGATATGACGATGTGGTCTTTGTACAAAAAAAAATGTGGTCTACAGAAACATATAGTGTAGTCCTTTCGCAATAGGGACTTGGTCTTGGTATTGGTCTTAAAAAAACCACCATCTAATTTCACCCTTTTCACTTGCCATAAGATATGATGATGTGGTCTTTGTACAATAATAATGTGGTCCACAGAAACATATAGTGTAGTCATTCGGCAATATGGACTTGGTCTTGGTATTGGTCTTAAAAAAACCACCATTTAACTTCACCCTTTTCACTTGCCATAAGATATGACGATGTGGTCTTTGTACAATAAGAATGTGGTCCACAGAAACATAAAGTGTAGTCCTTTGGCAATAGGGACTTGGTCTTGGTATTGGTCTTAAAAAACCACCATCTAACTTCACCCTTTTCACTTGCCATAAGATATGACGATGTGGTCTTTGTACAATAAGAATGTGGTCTACGGAAACATAAAGTGTAGTCGTTTCCCAATACTAAAAATGGGGGTGAATAATTTTCGTAAATAGTTAAAAAATGGGGGTGAATAATATTTTGAAAAGAGTAAGGACAAAAGAACTTTATTGCATATTTATTTTTGACTAAAAAAAGAATGAGTTAAAATTAATTTTTTAATGTAAAAAGTAAAACAAATAATAAAAAGTTAATGCTTTCCGCTAGCTCCATCCGTTAGGACTAGACGGAATTGGATGGCAGGGGCCTAATTGGTAACGGAATGCTAAGTTTAGGTATTTTTATGTCAATAGTGAAAGTTCAGGTGTTTTTTTGCAAGTTGTCAGAAAGTTCAGAGGTTTTTTTTTAAATTTTCCCGGCAATAAATACTTGGTCTTGAAAGATGTCAAAAAATACGACGTGGTCTTTATGCAATAAACATGTGGTCCACAGAAATATATAATGTAATCTTTTGTCAATATTGACTTGGTTTGGGTCTTCAAAGAACCACCACCGGTATTCACCTTTTTCACTTGCCATAAATATGGACTTGGTCTCCAGTGAATTAAAATTTCATCGTTAAAGATAAAAAGTGTAGTATTTATAGGAACCATAGAGGATGAATAGAGGATAGGTCCCATTGGGGAGGTGTAAAAGGCCGAGAAAATACATAGTCCGTACATAATAATTTAAACCGAATAGACCGTTAATTCAGGTAAGGAAACATTAAAATGCAGGTAATACCTCTTAAAATGCAGTGTTGATTGAACCTTGTGGAATTTCCATTTTGGGTTTGTAGCTATATAAATTGATGGCTGTATATAGTTCCATTTTGGGTTTATAGCAATATAAATTGATGGCTATATATAGTTCGTTTGATATATTCAACATCAAAACTTTAGTCAGACAAAATTTTGATAATAAAAAAAAAATTGCTCGTGAAGTTAGAGAAAAAAAAAAAGAAAAAGAAAATCCTACATAACACTCGGTTAAATGAATAGTGCCAAAAATTAGTTCAAAAAATAAGTACTTATTTCAAAAATAAATACTTATTTTAGTTAGCTATTTACAATTTTAGGGAGTGTGACACAAAATATAATATAAGCCAAAAGTAGTCAACAAAATGCAAGACAGGCAAGTATGCATTTGGCATCTGTCCCAAAGCGTGTTTCTCTAACCCAAGTTGTTCAGCAAGTGTTTCTCTATTCCAAAGCGTGGCGTCCTGCTCAAACTTGGTTACGAAAAGACAAATGAGAGAGAGAGAGAGAGAGAGAGAGAGAGAGATATTAAAACCATCTACAATGTGGTAGTACGGTTTCCATTCACTTCTGGAACCCTTTTTCCGGTAAATAAATATCCTCGTACAAACTATCCTGTGATTCCAAACATTTCACAACGCCTGCTCTGCTTAAGACACTGCCGCAAGTATGACAGGCATTTCTAACAGATAGTAAAACCTACAAGTGCAGGGATTTCTGGCTACCGCTGCAACCTTACTACGAGCATATTTTGGAGACGTGTATTTAGGACCAACAAATAACAGAGAAACTAAATTATATATGGCTGGAGATGAAACAATGTCCATCCCTTAAAAGGTTGGGAAACTTCTTCACCGGTGACCAGTTGCGTAAGGAAGTCATATTGACACATCTCGAACCATCAGCAACTGCAGGTCTGCTAGCTCGTAGGCAAAACATTTGCGGCCATGTAAGGTGAGATGCATCCCTGTACCTGAAGCGAAACAGGCATGTAAAACAATATCCGAAGCTTACGTTTTGAAAGGAAAAATGGAGATGCGGTTGATAAGCACCCGGAAATGTAATGAGAGGGTGCGCTAGTGTCTAGGTTTAGTTTAATTTACTCTTTAATTAGTTGTTTTTAACTTAGTTGTCTCGTAGAGTGTGTTTGTTTTGTTTTGTAGGTAAATCGCCTAATAAAAGCCTTTAAAGGCCAAGGCGCAGCTCAGGCAGAGCTCAGGCAAAAGTTACCCGACGTCAAGGCTGAGCAGAGCCAAAGCGAGAAGTTCAGCCCGGGCAGAAGAAGCCATGGCCAAGGCAGAAGCAGAATCACCAAGGCAGAAGAGCAAAGACAAGGGCACAGCTCGGGCAGAAACTCTCCAGCCAAGGCAGGAGCAGGCCGAAAGCCAAAGCCAAGGCGTGGCCAAGCTGTGGCCCGGGCAGAATCAAGCGTAGCCAAGCTATGGCCAAGGTGTGGCCAAGCTGTGGCCAAGGGCTGAACTACTTGAAGCTTCAGAACTGATAAGATGGGGCGATCGATCGAAGCTCAAAGGTTCAATCGGTACCGAGCTGCTTAGCACCGGCCACCTCCTAACTTGCTCGCGATCGATCGAGGCTCATACTTCCAATCGGTACCGACTGCCTATCTTAGTAATGTAAGGCCTGGCTATCGGTACCGAGGCCATTAATGAAGCATCTTCGAAGCATCTTTAGAGCATATTCTGAGCGGGGAATAAAAGGGCATGATGTAATGACAATGAAAGAACGTTTTTTGTACAATTTTCTAGATCTAGCTTAGATTCGATTTGCTTTTTGGGTATTGTTCTTACTTGTTCTTCATTTCCAGCTCTTGAATACCTTAATTTCTGCCTTATTTAGTTAGTTTTTGACATAGTCGCTTTAATTAAAGTTGTTATTTAGTTCCCGATCTATCTTTTAAGCTAGTTTTCTTCTAGTCTCGCATTTCAATTATGTTTAGTAGATTTTTGCTTGCTCTTATCTCTCTAGATATGTGTGAGTAGTTTCAAGGGTTAGGTCATGGGATGATTAGCATCCCATGGCTTGGGTAAAAATTGGATTTTTCACCAATAAAGCTTCAATTTTTAGATTTGAAAATCAAGTGGGGTTCGGATTTGTTTGGTATATCGCCGAGGTGTTAACCTCTTTGATCATGTGTAGGTGAGAGCCTCGCCTACTCACCACACATGATGCTTAGAGCTCTGACGCTCGAGGTGGTTATCGAATGAATTCTAGAGCTAGCTTAATAATCGAATCTCTTTTTCCCGGTTTAGATACCTACAATTGTGTATTTTAAATCGCATAAATTGGTGAAAAGTGCAATTTAACCCGAGTCATGAATGCTAGGATTCCTAGACCTACCCTATATTTTCCTAGTTAATTAATTCTTAATTTAGCCATTTTAATTCTACCGTTCAAAGCAAAACCAAGTTGACTGGCTAAAAGTCGAAAACCCTACTTGCATCTAACAATCCGAGGCAAGCCATGAACTAATTCCCTTGGGTACGATCCCGGACTTCTCCGGTTTATTATGCTTCAACCGACTTATTAGCCCTACGCTTGGGGCAATATTCTTCTATATCGGGAAGATTCGAAGCATTTTTGGCGCCGTTGCCGGGGATTTCTTATTATGGCTTTCTTGGAGGTTCGACAAACCACTGTAAGTATCCCGCTTTCGTCTCTTAGTAGTAGTAGTAGTTTAGTAGTTTATGTGTTAGTGGCTCGTGTTTAGTTTGGTGGATACCTCTAACCTGACTGTGATGTCTGACCTGAGGTGTAACGAAACCAAGCTAAATATGGAGTGTGTGCTTAGTTAGTTTAGTTTAATTTGTTAGTTTACTTAGCTTAATTTGATTGCATTGCTTAGCCGAGGCGGTGGCATAACCCCTCGCATATTCTGTTTGTTGAGTTGAGGTGGCGGCCTAGCCCCTCCAGTCTGATAGCTTATTGGTAGTTAGTTAGTTAGTAGTAGTTCCTTTTGTGTATGCCTGTGTTCCGAAGCCCGACTTCCAATCGGCTTCATCGTTCTTCTTCTCCGCCTAAAATCCGGAGTATCACTCGGGCTTATCCTGCGCATTCTCCGCCTCGCAAAGTCAATCGTAAGCTTATTCGCAAAGGCCCAATGGCCGAAGAAGCTGTTGTTCGTACTCTACGCGAATATCTCAATCCAGAAAGGGGTCCTCAAATATCGCCTATCGTTATTCCGACTCCAGCTGCTGGGAATGTATTTGAATTCAAAGCTGAGTATCTTCGGGTAATTCCAGAATTTCGAGGTCGAGAGTTGGAGGATCCGTATTCTCATATCCGGGAGTTTGAGTCTGTTTTGCATTCTTTGGTCCCTGCTCAGAATCAACTTGATCAAGCTCGTCTTAAGCTATTTCCGTTCACTTTGAAGGATAAGGCAAAACAATGGTTTAATTCCTTGAAGCCTCGTTCATTGCGTACTTGGAGGGAGGTTCAAGATGCTTTCACTACAAAGTTCTTTCCGGCTAGTCGAACGAAATTGCTTATGGATCAGATTCAGAATTTCAAGCAAAGGGAGGACGAGACTTTTCACAAGTATTGGGAACGGTACAAGGACCTACTCATGGCGGTTCCTCATCACAATTTTCCGTTGTATCTTCAAGTCAACTATTTCTATATGGGGTGTTCTCAAGAGAGTAAGAAGCTCCTCGATACTTTGGGTGGAGGTGATTTTATGGGAAAGACACCGGAGGATGCTTGGGATTATTATGAGTCTTTGGCCGAGAAAACTCAAGCGTGGCAGTTTACAGATCCGGGGGAGAGAGCTATGTTCAATCAAGGTCCCACTGGTACGGGGAAATTTTCTATCTCGGAGCAAAGTGCTTTTGAAACTCGCTTGGAGGAAATCGCTCGAAAGCTTGACAAGTTGGAACTTAAAAGTGCTCAATCTCAAGAGGTCAAAGTGGTACGCCAAGTAGAGGACGTTTGTGTTATTTGCGAGATGGTGGGCCATTCTACCGAGACATGTCCAAACATTCCGGCTTTGAAGAATGTGATTAATGGGATTCCTCCGGAGGAAGTTCAGGCCGTGCAACGTTTTGATCCTTATGCTCAATCTTATAATCCGGGTACACGTCAACATCCGGCTTTCCGTTGGAATCAATCTAATGAAGGGGGTCCTTCTCAAGTTCCTCCCGCTCCTCAAATGCCTTGGAAGCAACCTCAAAATGCTTTCCGTTTTTCTCAAGCTCAAGGTCCACCGGGATTTGCTCAATCTAGTTCATTCCCACATGCTAATCAATTTCAGCAACCACCTGCTCAGTTTCAACAACCACCAAAGCGTTCTTGGGAAGATCAATTTAGTGCTCTTTTGCAAAGTCAAACCGCAATCAATGAGCAACAAACGCAGATGATGAATGATATCAGAAATCAGTTGGGGAAGTTGACAACTACTGTGGGTATGCTTCAACAAGAGAAAGGGAAGTTTCCAACGCAACCGCAACCTAATCCGCAAACGATGTCCACTCCACCTAATTCTCAAGGTCTTCACTTTGCTAGCTCTTCGGTGACTTTCCCCGAGCAAGCAAAGGCGATTATTTCTCTTCGAAGTGGGAAGGTGGTGGATAATCAAGTAGAGATGCCTCCGGAACCATCTTTGTTGCCTCCTCCTATCGATCGTTCAAGTCCTATTCCGCCTCTTGGGGAATCTCCCAAGGAGGCAAGCAAAGAATTTTCAAAGGAAAATGGTAAGGGCAAGGCGAAGGAACAAAGTGATGCGGATCCTAAAGTTATTCCAACACCGGCTCCATTTCCCAACCGTTTGAGGGCTTTGGCGAAACCCAATTTGAATGCGGAAATGCATGAGCTGTTTAATCAAGTGAAGATCAACATCCCGCTAATGGATGCGATTAAGCAAATTCCGTCATATGCCAAGTTCCTTAAAGATCTATGCACTCGAAAGCGCAAGTTGAATGTTCAAAAGAAGATCTTCTTAACCGAGCAAGTTAGTTCAATTATTCAGACGAGTATTGCTCCGAAATACAAGGATCCAGGGAGCCCTACTATTGCGGTCACCATTGGAGGGAAGCGTATCGAGCAAGCTCTACTTGATCTTGGTGCAAGTGTCAATCTGCTTCCGTTTTCTGTTTATCAAGAACTTGGGTTGGGGGAGATGAGACCTACTCGAGTTACGCTACAGTTGGCCGATCGGAGTGTTCGTACACCAAGGGGAGTAGTGGAAGACGTTCTAGTACAAGTTGGACAGTTTGTCTATCCGGTGGATTTTGTGATTCTTGACACTAATCCAAATGATTCTTTGGCTACTTCTACTCCGGTAATTCTCGGGAGGCCCTTCTTAGCAACCGCGGATGCTATCATTAATTGTCGAAATGGACTTCTTAATATGACTTTCGGTAACATGAAGATGGAAGTCAATGTTTTTAATGTGGGCAGTCAAATGGGGGATGATGAAAATGTGAATGAAGTGAGCTTTATTGATACTCTTGTGGAGGAACACGTAGATGAGTTGCTTTATAGCGATCCTTTGGAAGTTGCTCTTACCACCGAAGAGGCCGAATTTCTTGAGTCTTCTGAAGTGAATTATTTATTATCATTGCTCAATGAGGAAGATGAAGCGTGTGCTATGCATTCTTGGGTCCCAAAGTGCGATGAATTCGAAGAGCTTCCCCCACTTGAGAAGAAAGTTCTACCATCTAGTATTGAGCCACCGAAGCTGGAATTGAAACCTTTGCCCGACACGTTGAAATATGCTTTTCTTGGAGATCACGAGACTTATCCTGTGGTTATTTCTTCCTCTCTTGGGAATTCTCGGGAGGAAAAACTGCTTGATTCATTAAGGAGGCATAAGAAGGCTATCGGGTGGACCATCGCGGATATTAAAGGGATTGATGCTACTTTGTGCTCTCATCATATTGCTTTGGAGGATAATGTCAAGCCGTCTCGCCAACCCCAACGTCGTTTGAATCCGATTATGAAAGATGTGGTCCGAGCGGAAGTCTTAAAGTTGCTCGATGTGGGTATCATTTATCCTATTGCTGATAGTAAATGGGTGAGTCCAGTTCAGGTCGTACCAAAGAAATCTGGGGTCACCGTTGTGCGCAATGAGGAGAATGAGCTTGTACCAACTCGTGTTCAGACGGGATGGAGGGTGTGTATTGACTATCGAAAGCTCAACGCAAGCACCAGAAAAGATCACTTTCCCTTGCCTTTTATCGATCAGATCTTGGAGAGGATAGCTGGACATGCATTCTATTGTTTCTTGGATGGATACTCTGGGTACAATCAGATCGAAGTTGCTTTGGAAGACCAAGAGAAGACGACATTCACTTGCCCCTTCGGAACTTTTGCTTATCGTCGGATGCCGTTTGGGTTATGCAACGCTCCGGGGACTTTCTCACGATGCATGATGGGGATTTTTAGTGATATGGTCGAGAAGATATTAGAGGTTTTCATGGATGATTTTTCTGTGTTTGGCGACTCGTTCGAGTCATGCTTGGCCAACTTAGAAAAAGTTTTGATAAGATGTGAAGAGAAGAATTTGGTGCTGAATTGGGAAAAGTGTCATTTTATGGTCACTCAAGGAATTGTTTTGGGTCATATTGTATCATCGGATGGTATCGCGGTGGATAAGGCAAAGATCGATCTCATTTCCAATCTCCCGACTCCAAAGTGTGTGAAGGACATCCGTTCATTTCTCGGGCACGCCGGATTCTATCGCCGATTCATCAAGGACTTTAGTGCTATTTCTCGACCCTTGTGCCAACTTCTTGCTAAAGACGTACCTTTCGAGTGGTCCCCCGCATGCGAGAAAGCGTTTGTAAATTGAAGGCTAGTCTTACCACCCCTCCTATTGTGCAACCACCGGATTGGAGCTTACCTTTCGAGCTTATGTGTGATGCAAGTGATTATGCTGTGGGAGCCGTTTTGGGGCAAAGAAAGGACAAGCATCCTTATGTGATTCATTATGCGAGCAAAACCTTGAATGACGCTCAAGTGAATTATACAACCACGGAGAAAGAGTTACTTGCGGTGGTGTTCGCTCTGGATAAATTCCGGTCTTATCTAATTGGTGGCGCTCCGATCATTGTGTACACGGATCACTCCGCTCTCAAATATCTCCTTACGAAGCAAGATGCTAAAGCCCGCTTGATCCGATGGATTCTCCTTCTTCAAGAGTTCAATCTGACTATCAAAGACAAGAAGGGTGTTGAAAATGTGGTAGCCGATCACTTGTCGAGGCTACAGTTTGAGGATCCTACACCGAATCTTCCTATCGTGGACTCTTTTCCCGATGAGCAATTGTTTGGAATCTCTACAACTCCATGGTATGCGGATATCGTGAATTATTTGGTGACGGGTTTGACTCCGCCTCATTGGAATGCTCAAGAAAGGCGCCGTTTTCTATCCGAGGTGAAGAGGTTCTCCTTTGATGATCCATACCTTTTTAAGTATTGCGCCGACCAACTTATTCGTCGTTGTGTTCCCGATTCTGAGCAACAAAGCGTGATTAAATTTTGTCATACGGAGGCTTGTGGGGGTCATTTCTCGTTCAAGAAGACCGCCGCCAAGATTTTGCAATGTGGATTTTATTGGCCGCACTTGTACAAGGATACTTTTGCCTTTTGCCGGAGTTGTGCTCGTTGTCAACTCTTAGGGTGTGTTACTCAAAGAAATGAGATGCCTCTTACTCCGATAATCATCATTGAAGTCTTCGATTGCTGGGGTATTGATTTCATGGGCCCTTTCCCTTCGTCTTTCGGTTACCTCTACATTCTGTTAGCGGTTGACTACGTTTCCAAATGGGTAGAGGCGATTCCTACACGCACTAATGATCATTCAGTGGTGGTTGAATTTCTGAGGGACAACATTTTATCGAGATTTGGGATGCCAAGGGCTATAATCAGTGATCAAGGGTCTCACTTTTGCAACCGGTCTGTTGCTGCTTTGATGAGGAAGTATTCAATTATTCATAAGGTTTCAATGGCCTATCATCCTCAAACAAATGGTCAAGCAGAGCTAGCGAATCGCGAGATCAAGAACATCTTGGAGAAGACAGTTAATCCTACCCGCAAGGATTGGTCAACTCGTTTGGTCGATGCTTTGTGGGCTTACCGTACTGCTTACAAGACTATCTTGGGTATGTCTCCTTATCGGCTCATCTATGGGAAAGCTTGCCATTTGCCGGTTGAACTTGAACACAAAGCATATTGGGCGATTAAGAAGCTTAATTTCAATCTACCTCTTGCGGGCGCTCACCGAAAGCTTCAATTGACGGAACTTGAGGAGATGAGGTATAATGCGTATGACCACTCTATTGCTTATAAATCTAAAATCAAAGAGAAGCATGATAAGAGAATTGTGATTAAAAACTTTGAACCGGGCCAAAAAGTCTTGTTGTATAACTCTCGGTTGCATCTTCACCCCAGTAAATTGCGGTCACGTTGGGCCGGTCCTTATGTTGTCAAAACCGTTTTCCCTCATGGGGCAATAGAAGTAGAGAACATGAACAATGGTTCCTCTTTTAAGGTGAATGGACAAAGGCTTAAGCATTTTCTTGGAGGTTTTGAAGTTGGAGAGCCCGATGAAGATTTGGTCGATCCTGCTTACGCGGATGGCCTTGCTCGATAGTTTGTTTTGAATTAAATTGCACGGGGAGCGCAAGCGTAACCGCTGAACTTAACTGTTTGTCGGACCCGGCCCCCGGGTAGGGGGTACCCACCATTGACTTGGGTATATGTAGCTCCGCACGCCGCTACTAAAAAAAAAGGATCGTGTGCCCAGCTCCGGTTCGAAGGGCAAATCATTTAATATCAGTGACATAGGGCTTTAGTTAGCTCTTCTGATAGGAGTAATTCACAGTAAACCACTCACGCCTTCCAGATTAGCCCCAACGGGGGCGATAGGGATCCTTAGGTTAGGCCTTGATACTCCCGTGCTAGCGCACTTGGCTCTATCTTGTTGCTTGCCTGGTTACGATCCTAGGGGACGCTGAACTTCATTGTTTGGCGGAGTCTAGCTGTGACTTTGACGCTCCGAGTTCTGATATTAAATTTGTATATACTGTACATATTTGCTTTCTTTCTTGCTTTGTTCTCTTTGCATTAGCTTTGCATGTTTTGTTTAGTTTTGGTTATGTTATGTTTTATGTTTGCGTTAAATAAAATCTTGGAGATAAATCACATTTAAAGATATTACCAATGTGTTAGTGTAACAAGGGCTTTCATTAGCTTTTCTTGATAATAGTTTATCGTTAATGATCCATGCTCTCCGCGATTGCCCCTAATCGGAGGCAACTTAGGTCTGTGAGTGAGGTTTGATATTGCCTGGAGTGCACGCTAGGTTGTATCTTGTCCTTGCTTGTTTTTGATCCTAGGGGACGCTGGACTTAGTTGTTTGGCGAGGTCGAGCGATAGATTTTATTACGGGCGCTAGCATAACACATGTTCAACGGTCTAGTATAGCCACCTATTACTTACCCCCTCCGGTAGGAAATGGGAAGAAAAGTATGACTCGTGTGATCGCGTGATGATCGGGTGGTGCATTTTATTTTATTTTGCATGTTTCCATTTGTTCTTTGCATTTGTCTTTATGTTCTGTCTTTTCATTTTGGTTTGGTTTGAAGCCGGATAACACGGGCCGGTGGTTCTAATGTCATTTGTTTTGTGGAAGGTCGTTCTTTTAAGTCTTCTACAGGGTTTATGTGCTACCACACCAGCCTTGGTGGATTGGGTCTAAAGCCGGAGTGAGTGAGGCATTCAGGAGCCCTAAGCATGGGTGCGGCTAAGTGCCGCGGTTGTTAGTCCAATAAAGCTTTGGATATGGCCCTGTGTGACTAGCTATGGTTCCGAGTTGGTAGAACCGAAGGAGTGAACCCTGGAAGCATCTAATCTGGCTAGAGCAAAACATTGGCATAAAATCCTCCAACTTGGTCGAGGTATTTAGGGGTTGACATTCCCCTTGGACGGTACATTCGCGCACTCTTCCTTTCTTCGCTCTTGTTCCTAATGCTATGAGGGCATAGCATCGCTTTAAGTTGGGGGGAGGGGTTAGCTTATGTGCTATTTGTTTGATTTTTGTGTTTTGTGTTAAATTTTGAAAATTCAAAAACAATAGAAATTGTGAAAATCCAAAAAAAATGAGAAAATTGAAAATTTCAAAAAAATAAATAAAAGGTTTTTACTTGCAAATCTTTCCTTTTATCATGATTTTGTAGTTTTGTTCATGACTTGTTGCATGCTCAATCATTGGTAGTTGGCAAAAGTTCAAAGCAATCCTAAGAAATTTTGTATTTCTTGATTCGCATTCTTAGTTGAAAGTTGAATTGGTTAAGTTTTGAGCAAGTTTTTGAGCAAGCTTTGGCCCATATCCCCACCTTTCCAATAAATTGCTTGTAGTTAGGTGAATAATCGCATGTCCATGTCTAATTGTGTTTAATGTCAACTTTCAATAATTTTGGAATCCAAAGCGCACTTAGGAAAGGATACAAGGCATTCTTTGCATGATCATACCACATATGTGTCACCTAGTCCTATGTTGCAGCCTGTTATTTCTCCGTTCTTTGTTTAACCTAGGTAACCGGTGTTTGGAGGGTTGTTGTGAGAGATTGTTCATTGTGCAAAGGTGTTTTGGGGTGATTATGAATGAGAGATTGAAGTTCTGGGGATCGAATTAAAGAAAGCAAGATTTCTGAGTTAATTGCATCGCGATCGATTGGAGTAAAAACGTTCAATCGGTACCGAGATCAATATCGGCTGGGACAGTTAACTGCTTCGCGATCGATCGAAGTGGAATTGTTCCAATCGGTACCGAGATCTTAAATATCGGGGGGACAGAAAGCTCTCGCGATCGATTGAAATAAAGGGTTCAATCGGTACCGCTTCTTATCAGTACTGAAGAGAAGATCAGGCACGAACCCAAATCCATTCTCCACATTCTGAACCTGAACCCGACTTCCCTCCTCCCTTTTCCATTAAACCTCAAACCCTAACCCCAAACCCTCAATCTCCACCAAATCTCCCATATTCTTCCACAAATCCACCAAATCCTTCAACATCTTCAACAATATTCAAGTTTTCTCCACCAATTTCAAGTTTCAAGCCAAAAAATCAAGGTAAACCCATCTCTTCTCTCTCAAATCCGAAATTTTCAACTTTTCTACCCAATAATCCGAATTTCTTTCCTATTATCCCCATATATTTTCAATCCCACCATATTTTGACCATGCATTCACCAATTTCACTCAAAAATCCAAAAACCCCATAAACCCTAGCCAAAAATCCGAAAATACCAAAAAAAATATAAACCCAAACCCTTTTTGCTTTCAATGCCGAGAATCAAAAAGACCGCGCATCGGGCAACCTCTTCTCAACCCGAAATTGAAGAGGAACATGATGATGATTTTTTGCCTGAGTCAGATGAGGAGGGAAATCAGGCCGGGGGAATGGCGGGTGTTCGAACTCGGAAAAGGAGACGAACCCCGCAGGAAATGGCAGCGGATAAACAAAGGAATTGGGAAGCAAGCATGGACAAGCGGAAATTCAAGAATGAGAGGCAGGTGGCTGCTGAAGCTTTGGGGAAGGAGCATCTCGGTCTCCGCATTATCATGCGAAAAGGTTTTACTTTCTGGACTGAAAAATTAGAGGGTTATAATAAAAAGTTAGTTATTGAATTCTATAAGAAATTGAAAGTGCCTGTTGGTGAGTGGGAGAATGATCCCAATGCTGCTATTACTTCTAGGGTTGCCAACGTAGATATTGTAATCACGCCCAATGATATAGCCCGTTATTTGAAAATCACTCGTCCAACTCCCGAATCTGTTACTTATCCGATTGAAGGCATGCAAATTGATTTAGGAGTGATAAACAAAGAGCTATATTTGGATATGTCTGAGGCTGAACTCCCCCATGTGCCCGGGAAGTTTAAAGGGTCGTATCGGTTTTTGAACAAAGTGCTTCACTACAATATTTATCCGAGAGGGGCTGAGCATAAGCCAACTAGGAAGAGTGGGGAGTTGTTGTATGCATTTGCTGCAAAGGATGTCGTAGTGGATTGGGCTTTATTCATTTTTACTCAGCTGATAGATTTCAAGAATGATACCTTATCTACAGCCCGTATGCCATTTCCATGTATGATCACGACTCTGTGCAAGGAACAAGGGGTACGAGGCGAGGAATATGAAGAGGTGGAGGATCTTGAGCCGGGACCAATGACCGACACTTTTGACATGAAGAGTATTTCGCAAGCTCGAGCAGCCGAGGCTAAAATTTTGGGTTCTGGCAGCTATTTGACTACTTTGCCTTCAAAGAAATCCAAGCAGAGTACATGGCTTAGGCTACTCTGTTGCCAGAACATTTCTATTATCAAGAGCTTGAGGAAAGGGAAAGTGGAAAGGAGACAGATTCTGAGGGAGCAATCACAGCTCAAGAAAGAGGTGGCTTGGCAAACTTCGGTTCTTGAACGTCAATATGGGGAGAAGTTCGTACCAGAACAAGACATTGTGCCAGAAGTGAGTGATGATTTCGGGGAGGAAGAGGAACTGGATGATGATGAGGAGGAAGGATGAGGTGGTGACGTGTGGTGGTGATGTGCTGCTGGGTCGGTGGCTTTAGAAATTCCCCTTACTTGGTCGGGGTCTTGGTTGGTTGACATGCCAACTATCCTATCCTTTAGTTTATTTTGTTTCTTGTCATTTCATTTCGTAGCATAGTTGGTACATTGTTAGTAGAAGTTGGTTTATTGGTTTGGCCGGTTTGGCCTTGACTTGGTTCTTTTTAATTGTTGGCGGCGGTCACTAGGGTAGATTAACCAAGCTAGAAAAAGACCGTCGCCTATTTTGGCTAACCTGTTCTTTGAAACCACGGTCATTAAAAGCTTAAAAAGACCTTAGTTGATCTTTTGCGCGCTCGGATTCCATTTTGATTGACTGTTTGATAGTTGCATAATTAGCTTATGGCATGCTTTCCTTTCGTTATCCAAATTTCATCTGCTTGCGTTTAATTCTGTTGAATAAAGTGCTGTAGTTGATTGGGGCATAGTATCTCTTGTTCGCTAATGCCTGTTTGTCAAGCACTTTTTCGGTGGATATGGCTTGACTCTGAATTCGCAAGGTCTTGTGTCCCGTATCCTACCTTTGTTCGAGGACACAAGCCTTTTTAGCTTGCTCATTAACCTGCTTGTTACTTAGCCTGTTTAATCGGACACTGAAATTGCGAGTTTTAGGAATGAAATAAAAAGCCGGAATGATTGAACTCTTGCTAGGTGATAATGTGGAGCATGTTCTAAGTTGTGAAACTCGGAAAGATTGCATAGTAGCTTGTTTTCAAGTTCGTTTTATTTTGTTCGTTTTATTTTGTTCGCTAGGGACTAGCAAACCCTAAGTTGGGGGGCGTGATAAGCACCCGGAAATGTAATGAGAGGGTGCGCTAGTGTCTAGGTTTAGTTTAATTTACTCTTTAATTAGTTGTTTTTAACTTAGTTGTCTCGTAGAGTGTGTTTGTTTTGTTTTGTAGGTAAATCGCCTAATAAAAGCCTTTAAAGGCCAAGGCGCAGCTCAGGCAGAGCTCAAGCAAAAGTTACCCGACGTCAAGGCTGAGCAGAGCCAAAGCGAGAAGTTCAGCCCGGGCAGAAGAAGCCATGGCCAAGGCAGAAGCAGAATCGCCAAGGCAGAAGAGCAAAGACAAGGGCACAGCTCGGGCAGAAACTCTCCAGCCAAGGCAGGAGCAGGCCGAAAGCCAAAGCCAAGGCGTGGCCAAGCTGTGGCCCGGGCAGAATCAAGCGTAGCCAAGCTATGGCCAAGGTGTGGCCAAGCTGTGGCCAAGGGCTGAACTACTTGAAGCTTCAGAACTGATAAGATGGGGCGATCGATGAAGCTAATAGCTTCAATCGGTACCGAACGCTTAGCCCCGGCCCCGTCCTAACCTCTCGCGATCGATCGATGCAATTTATTCCAATCGGTACCGACTGCCTATCTTAGTAATGTAAGGCCTGGCTATCGGTACCGAGGCCATTAATGAAGCATCTTCGAAGCATCTTTAGAGCATATTCTGAGCGGGGAATAAAAAGGCATGATGTAATGACAATGACAGAACGTTTTTTTTGCACAATTTTCTAGATCTAGCTTAGATTCAATTTGCTTTTTGGGTATTGTTCTTACGTGTTCTTCATTTCCAGCTTTTGAATACTTTAATTTCTGCCTTATTTAGTTAGTTTTTGACATAGTCGCTTTAATTAAAGTTGTTATTTAGTTCCCGATCTATCTTTTAAGCTAATTTCTTCTAGTCTTGCATTTCAATTATGTTTAGTAGATTTTTGCTTGCTCTTATCTCTCTAGATATGTGTGAGTAGTTTCAAGGGTTAGGTCATGGGATGATTAGCATCCCATGGCTTGGGCAAAAATTGGATTTTTCACCAATAAAGCTTCAATTTTTAGATTTGAAAATCAAAGTGGGGTTCGGATTTGTTTGGTTAACCGCCGAGGTGTTAACCTCTTTGATCATGTGTAGGTGAGAGCCTCGCCTACTCACCACACATGATGCTTAGAGCTCTGACGCTCGAGGTGGTTATCGAATGAATTCTAGAGCTAGCTTAATAATCGAATCTCTTGTTCCCGGTTTAGATACCTACAATTGTGTATTTCAAATCGCGTAAATTGGTGAAAAGTGCAATTTAACCTGAGTCATGAATGCTAGGATTCCTAGACCTACCCTATATTTTCCTAGTTAATTAATTCTTAATTTAGCCATTTTAATTCTACCGTTCAAAGTAAAACCAAGTTGACTGGCTAAAAGTCGAAAACCCTACTTGCATCTAACAATCCGAGGCAAGCCATGAACTAACTCCCTTGGGTACGATCCCGGACTTCTCCGGTTTATTATGCTTCAACCGACTCATTAGCCCTACGCTTGGGGCAATATTCTTCTATATCGGGAAGATACGAAGCAGCGGTCAGGGAAGGATCAAGCACGAATATAATCGTGAAAACCTCATGGTTATCTAATGCACAACAATATTAGGTAAATGATGTGTACGCCCTTATATGCATTTCCGCCATATCGATCACTACCAGCGGTAGAATTTGGAAGCATTTCCAGTATCTGGCATTTTACCACGCAAAACAGCATAGAGTATATTCAAGAGTACCCATAAATCAGTTTGTTCTTTTAGGCTACATAGCATAAACATCTTTTTGTTTCACGTCTTCATCCAAAGTTCCAATACTCCAAAATCTTCTTATCCATAATAAAAGTGCATCTCATAGCACTTACAACCATGGATTTTATCCAACAAGATTAGCTTCATAAATGGAAAAAGAATAATGATGATATTGACAAGAGCCAATAGAAATATATATTTAAAAAAAAAGATGACACAAAAAAAATTAGTGCATCCTGAAAATAACATGCCATTTATATGTCGTGTAATCCTCTTGGATTCTAGTATGATCAGAGGAGGGACAGAATTGTTCCCTCGAGGATATACAACTTTCCCATTCCATAAGGCATAAAAGTGGATATCAAACATGACATAATAGGGATATATGGGATGACTAGGGGTTCAGACTTCAGAAATACAAATGTGCCCTGCAGATGTTTATGTTACCTGCAACAAAGTAGTTGGAATCTGGATAAGCCCCTGCAGTAAAAGATCTACTTTCTCCAGTGTGTTCTGCGGAACAGGGGTAATTACATAGAGTACACGTTTGAAAATGTCGATGCCTCTCACCAAACCTGGTTCATAAAGAATGAGAAATCAATTCTAGAGATCACAGTGATGCAGTATTCAGCATTAATTGAAGAAAATACGAATTAAGATGGTCAGGTTAACCATATCATACAATAGGAAAATCCTGCAGAAAAAGAAGTATTCAATGTCAACCCAAGAAACCAAACTCGCTTTGCTTTCCCAACAACACAAGATACCGCTCAATATATATCAACCACAAGATCATTCCTTAAAAAAGGAAGAAGACTTTAGCTCCCATGACCTTCAGTTGTGATAGTTCCGTCTGTAAATACCTGTTCCTGAATTGTCGGTGTCGTCCTTAATATTCTCAAAACACATCAAGATGTCAATTGTACGAATACATACCACCAATATATCCTGAAAGCTATAGTAGATAACATAATCTATCTATTGACTTTGCAAACAAGCTAAACTCAAAATAGTACTTCTTTATCAGCAACAAAAACAGATTTCATCAAAATACCAATAGAAGGTACAAAAGCAGGGGGGATGAAAATCATGACTGAAACAAAAATTGACGTGAATTACAAAATAAGGATAAGTAAGCTAATAATAAAGGTGAAGACGGTGAACCTTACCCAGACCAACACACTGAGGCAAATGTTCAGAATCTTCAGAACTAACAGCCAAGCCTACAATGGTCGCATTCAAGCTGTAGAAGACTTCAGTACTTGGTACCTAGTGCAGAATTATTAAACCATGAGAAACTGTCCTATTCCCCATATGAATTCAAAAGAAACGATGTTGTAAAACTTAAGTTTCACCACTGACTTTGCCTTAGTGATTGTACAAGCTATTTTGAACTGAGATCAAATGAACCAAACTGAGCCAGATAGGATTTCGAAGTGGAACAAGCACAACAAAGCACCTATGAATTTTTACAGCGAAAACAACTTTGAAGCACGCTCTTAACTCATTGAACAAACCTGGCAATGGAGGTGCTTAATCTTGATACTTGACATACGAATTTCATAAGGAGGGTGCGCAGCCAATGCATTACAGTGTTGACCAAACATTAGATGCAGGTAAGGAAACTGATTTACATAAATTAGTTGTTCGATTGTTGTCGTAGGCGACTGTGACTCCTTCGACTGTTGATCGTTGTTGTAGTCGACTCCTTCGATAAACGATCATACAAACCCTAGATCTTGAGAAGAGTGCAACAACTTCGAAGGCAGGAACAACACCAAGGGAAGGAGGAGGTGACGTAGAGAGACAGGAAGCTAGGGTTTCGTGGAGATTTTCGGGATATGGAACCATGGAGGAGGTGGGAGAGATGAGATGAGATGAGAGAGAGAGAGAGAGGGAGAGAACGTGTTCTGTAATCACCCATGGCAAACGAAGGCTTTGAACGGTGCCATCTTGGACAAAGGGCAAATTTGTCCATTCCGATCATATTTATTACATCATACCATGTATTGGTAATATTATTTGCAGGTGCCATGTCTTGGTAATTTGGAGACTTGACACCATGAAGTGGTAATTAACCCTGGTCCACGCCACCTGTGGGTAATTTTCCCCAGTAACTAAAGGATGTAAATTGCTTTTCCCACCCCCCCCCCCCCCCCCCCCCCGACACACACCCCCCTGACCCCACAGCCCATTTTCCAGATTTACCCCTGCCACCCCCCGAATTTACCCCACCACCCCTCTCCCACACACCCCCCCTCCCTCTGCCGGATTCCAGTTTTTTTTTTTTTTTGCTTTATTTTCTTTTCTTACTTTTCATCTGAATTTTTTTTTTAATTTTCAATTACTTTCTTTATTTGTTTCTTTTCCCATTAACCTCCCTTCTTCTTTTTTTCTTTATTTGTTTCTTTTTATATTTTGTCCATTCTTATTTTTTTGGTTCACTCAAATTCTATTTTCAATTAAATTTGTCTTCATACTTAATAAATTTATATTATTTTAATTAATTAATTAATTAATTAGTCTTAACAATGAATAATAAAAATAACTTCTAATCAACAATAATAAATTTAAACAAAATTTCAACGCCTTTCAATGGACACCCTAAGAGACCCAATGGACACCCTAAGAGACCCTTGAAACTAAATAAAGATTTTTAGGGTGTCTGTTGAAAGGCCTTATACAAAAAAATATTCATTACTATTTATAATAAAATAATCAAAAAAATACGATTTTCACCCTGGTTCAACTGAATTTAAAATCGAAACACTTAATTCTTGAATTATATTTTTTATATAAATAGGGTGTATTTATAGAAATTAAATAAATAAAATAAAAGTAATTAAATAAAATAAGAAATTAAAAAAGTGGGGTACTTTATTTGGGGGGCCGAGGAGAAATTATTAGTTTTGGAACACTTGACCAAATTTAACGAAAAAAAATTAAGTGTTTCGAATTTCAATCCGTTTGAATGGGTGGGAAGATTTTATGTTTCTGATCATTTAATTCTAAAGGGTCATAATTAAATTTTGATTATAGGACTTTTGTTGGTTAGTTCTAAGAGATATTTGATTCAACGATTTTCTTAGGATTAATCAACGAGAGCCCTATAGTCAAAATTTAATTATGACCATTTAGGATAAAATGATCAGAAAACTAAAATCTTTCTATTGGTTCAAACGAATTGAAATTTGGAACACTTAATTTTTTAACCATATTTTTTAATATATAAACTGCAGATTGAAAAATTAACTGTTCCAAATTTCAATCCGTTTGAATGGGTGAAAAGATTTTATTTTTCTGATCATTTAATTCTAAAGGGTCATAATTGAATTTTGACTCTAGGGCTCTCGTTGGTTAGTCCTAAAAGATATTTGATTCTACGATTTTCTTAGGGTTAATCAACGAGAGTCCTATAGTTAGAAAAATTACATCTTTGAACCAAATCAAACGGATTGAAAATTGAAACACTTATTTTTTTACACAGTTTATTAAAAAATAGTTTAAAAAATAAGTGTATTAAAAATTTACTTAGCACAGTCAGGATCCAATCCAAGCACGGACTCAAATTATTTTGGCATTATCAATTTCCTATTTTAAAAGTAGAGAAAATATGAAAAAGTAGAGAAAATATGTTAAGACTGGTTATTGTTGTACTTAAACATATTCGTTTTTTTTTTATATAGATTTTTGAAAGCATAGAAGATATGTTAGCTTGGGCGCGGAACATTGGTCAGGGTATTCCGATAAATAAGCCAAAGTGGCTTTTTTTTGTCCTTATTCAAATTTTTTTCGTATCACTTGGCTTATTGTCAATTTTTTGGAGATTATTGCATCCTCATGACAAGAGGAATCTAAAAAGTAAATTTTTTTGACCGAAATCCAATTTTTTTTAATAAAGACAAAACAATTGGCGTATTAGCTTATTTTCGTTTTTTTGGCTTTATTTGGCGGGAAAGCCAATGGCTTTTTTAGATATATGGTATTGTCGTGGTTAATTGAGAATAGAATTTGAGTTAACTAAAAAAAAAAGGGGACAATGGGAAAGGAAACAAATAAAGAAAAGAATTCAAAATTATAAAAAAAAAAAAAAGAAAGATTAAAAAAGAACGGGAGGGGGGAATAGAGGAAAAAAAAAAAAAAGAAGAAAGAAGAACAAAAACTGGAAGGGGGTGGGAGGGTAAAACGGGAAAGGAGGGGTGGGTCCGGGAGGGGGGCTGTGTCAGAAGGGGGGGAAAAGCAGCTCTCAACCGAGAAGCCTTATCACCAGCCTGTACCCTCCCCGTACCCACTCTGATTCTGAACCCGGTTATACATGTTACATGAACTATATGAATCTTGAGTATTACTAGTTACATATGTAAGTAAGTACTACATTCGTCTCAAAATGTTTGTCCGGTTCGCAAAATGAGAACTAAAAAATAATGCACTTCTTTTAAGAAAAAATTCGAACTTTTTTCATAAATTAAAAGAGCTCATTAATATCGATCTAGCTAGTGAATTGTTGAAAAAAAATTTAAATTTTCTTGTAAAAATTGTACTACTAGTATTATTTTTACGTCCTCATTTTACGGAGCGGACAAACATTATGGGAGGGAGTACCTGTTTAACAAATCTTATCAATTGGATAGATCTATTTATAGACTACTTAATAGAGATTCTCTTTCTAAAAGGAAAAGAAATCTCAAAAATCGATGCTGCTGCTATGTTGTTGGCTCCTTCAAATGCTGCTGCTATGTTTTGTTCTTTCATCGTATTATTTTTCGTAATCTGTTGGTTTGTCGCTTTATGAAAATTAAAAATTGATGTTTGCTTAGATTGGCTTTTCATGAGACTACTATTTTTTTTTCCTACTTTAGTCGTCAAAGAACATAATTTGAAGTTTTTTTTTTTTTGTTTTTTTTTGGTTTGAATCACTTTAATTTCATTCTTGACTTTCTATAATTTTTTGGCTTGGATATGGGTATATTTGGAGAAACCTGAAACCGATATCCTCACCAGGAGGTGGGTTTGGTTATTTATCTAATATCTCCAGTGGCGATTGGGGCGGGGATTGTGAAGGATCCCCCAAGTGGAGATCGGGGGTGGAATAGGGTCTCCCGATCCATACCTTACCTGTTGCCATCGCTAAATTCCACATTAATTTATGGTCTAAATTCATGTTCAACCTTGTCCCAGGGGCATTAAATATCTTCTCCTTTGACAAGGTGATGTACATTTTTTACAATAAAGTGAAAAACATGTGCCTTACAATGGCACGCTCATATATTATTGATAGATAGATTAATTAATTCATTGGAAGTAAAATTTATGCCATGGCACATTTTCTTTTTCTTTTTTTACAATAGCACAAGTTATTGCTATCAATTACCTCAGGCCTTTTGACTAAATATACAGTATATTTTAAGCAACATTGTGTATGTACATATAAATGTAAATAAGACAAAAAAAAAAAAAAAGAATTGTATCAGCACACAAATAGATACACCCCAACATAAGAAAAGGAAAAAAAAATACAAAAATTGCCCGTTCGAAATTCCATCCCAATCATATCAATAATGAGTTAGTTGACTTACCAAAAAAATAGAATTAAGTTACTTGCAAAGCCAATACACTTTGAATGAACCTAAAATAGGGGATAGAACTGGATCCTGGCACCCTACAAGGATTTGTCTACGAAGATCGCATGAGATTTTGAACATGGAAGTTCCACCTTTGAATTCTAGACCATTGAAACATCTTTGGACGGTTCAGATTACACACTGATATGCACTCCTGCAATATCAGTCCCCCCGCCGGACGTAGAATCCTCGAGAAAGCAACTCATGGTCAACGTGTGTAAACACACAAGTAAATGAGTTGGTGCGGTTTAACTGTGTGCGGTGATTTAGAGCTCTCTAGTGGACGAGACAGTCAAGATCCGGACTGCCTATTGGTAGAATTCAATGGTTCGGATTTTCTCATACACTTTTACGAGCACTGGTATAAGTGAATAAATACATTTAAACCTTTGATTGTAGCAAATGAGCAGTCCCGATCAGAATTCTTTTCTTCTCTTCTCCGGTCCGGAACATAGACCGGAGAGGATCCATTTCCGGTGATGTAGTACGGACAGGTTTGAAAGGATTTTTAGTGGGCAGCTATAAGCGAATAGATAGGTTTAGGTCCAGAAGGGCAAGTTTAATGGAGAAAGTAAATTTCTCTATAAATTGGAAGATCCATATGAGCGAAATGCTCTCCAAGAAAAGAAGCGCGCAAAATCTTATGCTACTTATTTCGCCGATCAAAAAAAAGAGTTTTTACCATTTTGGAGTAGGCTTCTCTTTCTCTTCTAGTCTGAAAAGAAAGGAATGTCTCTTTCAACTTAACAACGCATCAATATTTAAGGCAAAATATACTAAAATTCGACAGATAAAAGAAACAGGTTGAATATTTTTATAGAATGGACTTGTTCCAATAGCCCTTCAAGTTGTAACATAGACAAACAAACTCTACATATTTAGTACTATAAATTTTGCTTTCTCTGATGATGCTAAGCATAATACAAGATAATCCTTGACTTATAAGGAATCTGACCCATATTGATCAGAAGAACGAAAAGGAAGGGTTAGTTGCTTCTGAAATCTCCTTATTCCTCAAAGGCTGACTTGAATCACCAGTTAAGACTGAAACGGTTTTCTCTGCTGCTTAAACATAAGGTAAGTCCTGACGAAAACCTTTCTCACACTCCATTCTGTGTTTAAAATTCTCTTACTCACAACTGTTCCGAAACCTCGAGACTGATAAGGGATTGAACTATATCTCACCAATATTGCTTTCTCCCATATTTGGATTCGGTTCTGGTAATCTTTAGACCAATTGCAACTTTCTGTATTTTTTGAATCCGTGTACTATTACATATGCTGTCTGCATTTTACAGTGAACTGTGAAGTTTTCATCAATAGGACAGACTATTGGGAGTTTCAGAAAGTTTGGAAACATTAAGGGCCAATTTGTATGGCGGGATTAATGGTGAAGGGATATATAATCTCATAAGATATGTAGTCCCACCGGACCGACTGTTTTGTTGATTCAACTTATACTTACATATTATGTATTTACTAGAGAGTTCAGACCCATTGGATAAGTTTCTGCAGTAATTTGGAAGTTATTGGCAGCTGCAAAACTCTAGACTACTGTATCTTTCATTTGATCAATAACATGAAGAAAAGACTTGAGTTACACGACCAAACACCTGGTCAATCCCATCTGAAATGATTGAAGTTTACGAATTCTACAAGGTTCTTACCTTTTCCAGAAAACCGAGATCCTGAATTATTCTATTGATTTTATAACTATCTTGACAATTTTAGGGATCATATCGCTTGCTGATTCTGTATTCAAATGTTTTGATAGTCTAGTTAAATTTTTTTGTTCCCTTTTGCCTCTTACTTGGCCCGAAGTTTTCAGTCTCTCTATGTTACATGGACTCGAGTGCAGGATGTGTCTAAAATATTGGACTCAAAAAATAACCACAATAAGGACATGCTTGTATATTTCTTCTCTTTTCTGAAGTAAATAGATATACAAGGTGCTACAGACAATTTTTTTGCATAATCTGAGAGTTTTGCATTGTTCTCCAGTACAGTTCGATCAATACTAAATCTGCATTTTAGGTGAGTGTCTCGCAATAATGCCGGACACATTCCATTCTCTAACTCAAGTGTCAAGTATCTGATACGGGTGCTTTATACATTTTGAAGAGTCTTTGCAACATAGGAGTCTCTGCTCTACGTCATTTCAAACTCTTTATCCATTTCATGCAACAGGAAACATTAGCAACTCTAGACTCTAGTTTGGGATGGAAGAAAGTGATCATAACGAGCAAGTTTCGGTTGAAATCCACGAGTCAGACAAACTTTTGGCTTGTGCCCTACGAGATAAACTACGTGATGAATCTCCCTCCTTGGCTGAAAATTGCATCTTCAAGGTCCCTTGGACACTCAGACGACACAATGAGGCAAGTTATGAACCTAAAATAGTCTCTATTGGCCCTTTTCACCGTGGGAAGAATAATAGACTTGAACCGATGGAGGAAATAAAAAAGTGGTATATGCATTGCCTACTGGCCAGCTTACCTATTCCTCCGGAAGAAAGTTTGCAACTTTTCGTTCAGGGCATTAGAGAGCTTTCAAAACGCACAAGCAATTGCTATGGAGAGAAGATTGATTTAAGTGAGAGCGAGCTTGTGGAAGTTATGATTCTTGATGGTTGCTTCTTAATTGAGCTTTTCAGAAAAGACACATGGTTAGTGCCTAGACACAAGGATGACCCCATATACAACACAGCCTGGATGCTTGAAAATTTCTACCATGATCTGATTTTGCTTGAAAACCAGATCCCTTGGTTTGTTCTAGAGTGCCTTTTTAACCTAACGGTGTCTGTTCACGAACAAGAAGACAATTTCCTAATCAAACTTGTCCTTAGATTCTTCGAAACCATGATGCTAATGACCGTACCAGGTGAATACAAACCTAGAGGTCGTGAAATCAAGCATATTCTGGACTTATTACGCAGCAGTTTACTATCCTCGTCTGAAGACATTGAACATACAAACACAAACTGGGAATTGTTTCCTTCTGTAACAGATCTTTTGACGGCGGGAGTTAGTTTCAAAAAGGGAATTCCTGATGACATCCTAAATATCGAGTTTTCAAAGGGAGTGTTTCAGATCCCTCCCATAAGGATCCGGGGGAATTCAGAGTCATTGTTTCGGAATCTCATTGCGTATGAACAATGTGATCGCCACTGCACTGATAAGTTCACTTCCTATGCAGTGTTCTTGGATTGCCTCATCAACACAAGCAAGGATGCCGATTTGCTGGTTGACGAGAGAATAATAGTACCTGGGTTGAGTACTGAAGATGTATCCATTCTCTTCAACGGGCTTTACAACGACACTCTTGTTTATAATTTTTACTATGGTGGCCTATCGCGGAAGGTAAACAAGTACCATAGGTCTCAATGGCCAACGTGGAGAGCGATTCTGAGGCGAGATTATTTCAACAATCCATGGTCTATCTCTTCCTTTATAGCTGCTATTCTTATACTTGTTTTTACCTTCTTACAAACCTTGTTTGCCATCCTTTCTTACAAAAATACCCTTCCAATCTAAATTCTGTGTTACAATATATGATATTGGCAATGCCAGTTATTGTTTTTGTTCCTCTTCTCATTGTCATATGCATGTATGAAATTTGGGTTTTATCTTGTTATGAAAATCTCTAAAACCAAGAATACGGATACGGAATATAGAGCAATTTGGAATCCAGCCAAATTGTCATGAATTTGGACATATGATACTGAACATGAACTTGAATATCTTGGCAATGTTTGGATCATGGATTTACGAAGAAGGGAAAGGAAAATAGAAGGGAAAACAAAGAAATACGCATCATTTGTATTTTCCTTTTACATTTGCCTTTCCCTTCTTAAAATCCAAGATCCAAATACCATCCAAAGTATAAGCACCTGGGAGTTGAAGGCTAAAGCATCAATGTGACGTCTTGGAAGAAATAGTTTTGAGATTCTGAATTCATTTGCTAGAGCGAAGTTTGTCAATGATCCAGAATTGATGAATCAACATTAATGTAAAAAGAGATAAATATCAAAACAGAGAGAACAAAAAAGTCAGCTAGCAAAAGCCGGACATGATGCGGAAGGTGAAGATGGAAAATCAGGATATAATTCAATGACTTCAATTTTATCAATAAATAAATAGTAGAATAGTATATCCGTGCTCCTATCATGCCCGTTCAGTGCTAGGGTCATTGCCAATGTTGTGATTGGGTCTTCCCCATACATTATCGTGGTTGTGTTGCATGCCCCAAAATCAACCCCAACCCCCCCCCCCCCCCCCCCCCCCCCCAAAAAAAAAAAAAAGAAACCCCACCCCCACATCTTTAGTGTCCTTGTCGTGCCATGCCAACCATACAGTGTCATGTCGTCCAAATCATATCATGCTATGCCATGTTGTGTCCATGCCGCGGCTTGTCCCCGCGCACTCCAATTTACAACTCTAGAAACAGGTAGGTAGGATGACTACAGCATGTGGTCACCAAACTTGCCATTGAAGTTTCTTTCAAGGAATATGAAGTTGTAATGTCACTGTCTTGTGTGATTGTCAGCATACATTAAGTCCAAGGCGTGGCGTATTCAATGTAATTTCCTCACAATAACTACATACAGATAGCCCTTGGAATATTCTCATGAAAAATCAGTTTTGAATAGAAAAATTAAGGGACAGGAAATATAGAGGAAATTAAATGAGACTAAAGAGGGGGAAGGAATTAAATATCTTTATGCTTGTTAAGTTGATTATATGGCAAAGTTCACTTTGACCCCTATGTGGTTTGGGCCATGTGCGAATACACCCCATATGGTTCAAAAATGTGCACATAATCCCCTATGGTTTTAAAAATGTGTGGATAGACCTCCTCCCATCATGTTTTTCTTCCATATTAACGGAAAAGAAAATAAAAGACCGATATGCCGTCATCTTCTCCCTTGAATCTTCTTCTTTCTTAAATCAAACCAATCCATCCTTTATACCAAAATTTGGATCTGAACCGTTGATATTGTAGAGTTTGACGAGTACTACATCCATGCTAAAATTCAAGTCGATCAAAAAATGAAAATCTCATGGTCGAATCGAATTTATTATGAAATTAAACTTCAAATTTGAATTTACCAAGAATTAGATCACTGGGTTGTTGATACCTGATCTAGATGATTTTTTACAAGGATACTATATGCTTTATTTAATACATTATGAACGGTTCATATTTGATTTTAAAGGTGTGTAACATACACCTCCGTTAATATGGATGAAAAACATGACGGCATGGGGTCTATCTGCACATTTTGAAAACTATAGGGGGTTATGTACACACTTTTAAACTATAGGGGATGTATCCGCATATAACTCAAACCACAGGGGGTGTAAGTGGACTTTGCCCTTGATTATAACGTGCAAGAAAGAATACATATGAACCCATAAGTATATATCAACTCTTTTGAAAGCTCCTATGTAATACAAGCAGCAATGAAAACAAGAGGAAGCCTGGGGACCGCGACTTCAAAGTTCAAAATTCAAAAATGAACCATGTATAAGTTTTTTTTTTTTTGGTAATTTAAACCATGTATATTTTCGAAAGCTAGACCATATTCCTATTGATACTTTCTGAAATCTAGACTATTAAAAACACTTTTGAACAACTCGAATTGTGCATTACATCACTGTAGTGCACCCCTGCACCACAGAGTCCCCGGTTCCTGAAATTATAGCATCACCTTTTCACTTAATCAAAATTTCAGCTACATACTACGTCTTACAGCATCACCCTTTCACTTGTTCAGTTTTCGTACATGAAACAGACAAACAGTGTAAAAGATATTTTCCAAAACTACAAGGATTCTTACCCCTATTTTGATAAGAAAAGTGAAAGGGATTGCTACTGAAACCTCTTCCACTAATCAATGGAATGTATACATGCTAATAGACATAGGGGTCATCCTCATGTTGACTTTAGGGGCCCATGCAGTGGCTCCACTCCTCTCATCTCTATCCGATCAGCACAACAAAGGAGACTTGGTGTGGACATCCAACCAATTCTGTGTTTTCAGCTAGCCATGGAGTAAATGGGGTGTCTGGTGTGGGAAGAAATAGGGTGCTCCTTTTAGCCTATTAAAAGGAGACCTCTGGTCTTGTAATTGGTATCAGAAAATAGAGAGAGGGAAAACCTCAGAGAGTGAGGTTTCTGTGAGGTCTGTTTTGTAGGCAATGTAGAGGTCAGGTGAGTGTGGTGACTTTGAGAGAAACCCACGTGTAAATCTCTTGTATTCCAGTGACCATAATTGCTCTGTTTACCTCCGTGGACATATCCGATTTTGGGAAACCACGTATATCTTATGTGTTTGTGTGTGTGTTTTGGCTCTGTTTGATCCACTCAGGGCACAACACCTCATTCCTCTTCAAGGTTTTCTCTGCTGCTTAAACATAAGGTAATTAAGTCTCAACATCTCACACTCCAATTTGTGTTCAAATTTTGTTACTCATCTCTTTTACTTAGATCTTGACTGATTGTATGAAAGCAGTAGTGATTTTCACACTCCCGTTACTGATATCCGCATTCTTTTCCTTTGTTCATGTGGAATTATAGCATCAGTGCATCACCTTTTTCACTGGTTCAATATTTCTTACGTGAAATAGACAATGTATAGCCAGATTTGAGGGAAGGAAAAAAGGTTCTTCAATAATTTTATGATTATCTCGTTTGTCATAGGAAAACTTAAAGAACTACTCTGTAAAGAACATTTTCACAATATTGCTCCTCTTTTTTTTTTTTGGTTCCTATTGCTTGATTTTTATTTCCAATACAACCTATATGCTAAAACCAGAATAAGTATGATTTACCGTATATAGTCATTTGTGTTTCATAGTTAATAGAAAGATTTCTTCTTGATTTAGTTTATTGTTATGAATTGGGGGTTCACAATAGAGTTCGGACTCATTGGTTAAGTTTCTGCCGTAATTTTGAAGTTTATTGTTACAAATACTTGTTACAATTTTTGTAAACTCCAATCTCCTATACACTTTTCACGCTCTTTCTTCCTATCATAGAACAGAACAGGGAAACATTGGCAACCCTAGAGACCGTTTTGGGATGGAAGAAAGTGATTGTAGCGAGCATGTTTCGGTTGATATCAATGGGTTAAACAAAGTTTTGGCTTGTTCCCTCCGAGATAAACTAAGTGATGAACCTCCCTCCTTGTCTGAAAATTGCATCTTCAAAGTCCCTCGGACACTAAGGCGACGCAATGAGACCAGTTATGAACCTAAAATAGTCTCTATGGGACCTTTTCACAGCGAAAAGGAGAGACTTCAACCAATGAAGAAAATAAAAATGTGGTACTTGCATTGCCTACTGGATCGTTTTCCAATTCCTCCAGAAGAATGTTTGCAACATTTCTTTGGGAAAATTAGGGATCTTGAAAAGCGCACTATCAATTGCTATGCTGAGAAGATCGATCTAAGTGAGAACGAGCTTATGGAAATGATGATAGTTGATGGTTGCTTCTTACTTGAGCTTTTCAGAAGAGATGCATTTTTAGTGCCTAGACACCAGGATGACCCCATTTACAACACATCCTGGATGCTTGAAAATCTCTACCATGATCTGATTTTGCTTGAAAACCAGATCCCTTGGTTTGTTCTAGAGTGTCTTTTTAACCTAACGGTGTCTGTTCAAGAACAAGAAGACGATTTCCTAATCGAACTTGTCCTTAGTTTCTTCCAAACCATGATGCTAATGACTGTACCGGCTGAATACCAACCAAGAGGTCGCGAAATCAAGCATATTTTGGACTTGCTACGTAGTAGCTTACTATCTTCATCCTTAGACAAAAAACCAGAAAATACAAACTGGGAATTATTTCCCCCTGTAACTGATCTTTTAAGGGCGGGAGTAAGATTCGAGAAGGGAACTCCATATGACATCCTGAATATCAAGTTTTCAGATGGAGTGTTTAAAATCCCTCCCATAAGAATCCAGGGGAATTCTGAATCTTTGTTCCGGAATCTCATTGCTTATGAGCAATGTGATCGCTATGGCACCGATAAGTTCACTTCTTATGCAGTGTTCTTGGATTGCCTCATCAACACAAGCAAGGATGCCGATACGCTGGTTCACAAGAGAATTATAGCACGTGGATTGAGCACTGAAGACTTGGCCATTCTCTTCAACGGGCTTTACAACGACACTCTTGTCTCTCAATATTACTATGGAGAGGTGTCGAAAAAGATAAACGAATATAATCGGTCTCGATGGCCTAAATGGAGAGCGACTCTGAAGCGTGATTACTTTAACAATCCATGGTCTATCTCTTCCTTTATAGCTGCTATTCTTATACTTGTTTTTACCTTCTTACAAACCTTGTTCACCATCCGTTCTTACTAAGAAACCCGTATATAGTGGCAAAGCTAGTTACTGTGTTTTGTTCCTTGTCCTTGTCATATATGCATGTATGTCGTCTTGAAAATTCACAAAATCTTGAAAACAGAATTTAGATCAATCACATTGTAAAATACAAGGATATGCATGGTTTGTCGCATTGAAGCAGATATCGACAGGTGAAGATCGGTAGAGGAAATGTAATAATGAAAAGATGAGAAACAATGAGCCGGAAAAAAGAAAAAGAAATATGCATCTGTTTGTGTTTTCCTTTTACATTTGCCTTCCCGTCTTAAAATCCATGATCCGAATACCATCGAAAGTATAAACACCTGGGATGAAATAGTTTTGAGATTCTGAATTCATTTACTAAACAGGTTTGAAAATCCAGCACAAAGTTTGTCAATGAAATAGTTTTGAGATTCTAAATTCATTTACTAAACAGGTTTGAAAATCCGGCACAAAATTTGTCAATGATCCATAATTGATGAATCAACAAGGATAAATGACAAGGGAAAAATATTAAGGGCAAAGTCCACTTTCACCCGCTATGGTTTTGGCCATATGCGGATACAGCCCTTATGATTTAAAAGTGTGCACATAACCCCCTATGATTTTAAAATTGTGCGGATGGACCCTTTACTGTCATGTTTTCCATTGATATTAACGGAGGTGTATCTCGCACGCCTCTAGAATGTAATCTGAGTCATTCATAATGTATTAAATAAAGAATAGAGTATCTCTGTTAAAAATCATCTCGATCAGGTATCAATAACTCAATAATCTAATTTTTAGTAAATTCAAATTTGAAAATTTTATTTCGTAAAAAAATTGATTCAACCATGAGCTTTTCATTTTTTGATTGACTTGAATTTTGGCATAGATTAGTACTCGTCAAACTTTACAATATCAATATTTTGGATTCAATTTTTGGTATAGGGGAGGGTGTGGTTAGATTTAAAAAAGAAGAAGAATCAAGAGAAATCATGAGGGTATATCGGTCTTTCAATGTTGTGTCTATTAATATGGATGAAAAACATGACGGCAGAGAATCTATCTGCACATTTTCAAAATCACAAAAGGTTATGTGCACACTTTTAAACCATAGAGAATGTATCCGCACATAGCTCATACCACAGGGGGTCAAAGTAGACTTTGCCCAAATATTAAAATAGAGACAACAAAAAAGTCACAAGCAAAGCTGGATACGATTCGGAAGGTGAAGATGGAAAATCAGGATATAATTCAATGAGTTCAATTTTATAGATAAATAAATAGGATTGTACTGTCATGTCCGTTTAGTGGCAGTGGCAGGGCCAAAACCGTGATCAAGTCTTGTCCGTACATTATCATGGCCGTGCTATCTGTCCCATCTATAGTGTCCTTGTCATGCCATGCCAGCTATACCGTGTCGTGTCGTCCAAATCATATCATGCTACGCCATGTTGTGTCCATGTCGCGGCTTGTCCCTGTGCACCCCAATTTACACCTCTAAAAAGAGGTAGGTGGGATGACTACAGCATATGATCACCAAACTTGCTATTGCAATTTCTTTCATG
Organism: Rhododendron simsii; assembly: GCA_014282245.1. Taxonomy (NCBI): domain Eukaryota; kingdom Viridiplantae; phylum Streptophyta; class Magnoliopsida; order Ericales; family Ericaceae; genus Rhododendron; species Rhododendron simsii. Next base: position 16,688,579 of record CM024964.1, on the reverse strand, counting down.
GAATATGAAGCTGTAATATCACTGTCTCGTGTGATTATCAGCATACATTTAGTCCAAGGCGTGGCGCATTCAATTTTATTTTCACACATTAACTACATACAGATGAACCTCCTCCGATTGAACGTCCCCTGGAATATTTTCGTGAAAAATATATTTCGAACAAGCGAAATTAAGGGGAAGGGAATATTGAGTAAATTAAATACAGGGAAGAAAAAATGAGGCTAGAGAGAGGGAAGAAACTATTATCTTCGTGCATGTAAATGGATTTGTTTATAACGTGCAAGAAAGAATATATACAAACGTATACGCATATATATCAAGATTTTGACAAAGTGTAATGAAACAAGAGGAAGCCTGGGGTCATCCTGATCATTCCTTGGAGGTTAACTTATAGTATCACAAATTTATAAGACTGATAAAAAGGTTTTCTCTGCTGCTTAAACATAAGGTATAAGTCTCAACATCTCACTCTCCGATTTGCGTTTAAATTCGGTTACTCATCTCAATTACTTAAATCTTGACTGATTATGCAGAAATGGTAGTGATTTTCACATTCCTTTTATTGATATCCGCACATTTTATTTATTCATGTAGAATTATAGCATCACCTTTTCACGTGTTCAATATTTCATACATAAAATAGACAATGTATAGCCATATTTGAGGGAAGGATTAAAAAAGGTTCTTCCCAAATTTGTTGATTATCTCGTTTGTCATAGGAACACTTAATGAACTACACTCTAGTTAGCTTTCTTTGTGCCCTCTTGTCTGTTATGTTTGTGCCCCAAAGTTTTGTGAATTTCTTTGAGTCAAAATGCAATGAGACAGCTTAACTAGACGTACTGCCGGTGACCTCTGTCGTCGGGTCCGACCGACGGTCGGGACATCGATTAGCAGATAGAATAGACATAGAAATGCTTACAAAATTTCATTTGAAGCGTGGCCTTGGCATGAGGTTTCCGACTTGATGTTTATTTATGACCTTTCGTTGAATTGAATGTTGGCCAACCTTCGTACTTGACTGAAAGAAAAGGGTCGCCCCAAGTTAGATGAGTGTCAAACAAAAACTTCCTGACCCATTCAATACTCTTAGTCAAGTGTCTTTTGAAGAGTTTACGGGTACTTCGCACATTTTGAAGAGTTTTTGTAACATAGGAGTGAGTCTCTCCAGTCTCCTATACACCTTTCACACTCTTCCTTCCTTTCATGGAACAGGGAAACATTGGCAACTCTAGAGACTAGTTTGGGATGGAAGAAAGCATTTGTAGTGAGCAAGCATCAGTTGATATCGATAAGTTAAACGAACTTTTGGCTTGTGCCCTAAGAGATAAACTACGCGAGGAATCTCCCTCCTTGTCCGAAAATTGCATCTTCAAAGTCCCTGGGACACTCAGGCGACGCAATGAGACCAGTTACGAACCTAAAATATTCTCCATAGGACCTTTTCACAGCGGAAAGAATAGACTTGGACCAATGGAGAAAATAAAAATGTGGTACTTGCATTGCCTACTAGTCCGGCTACCAATTCCTCCGGAAGAAAGTTTGCAACATTTTATTAGGAAAATTAGGGAACTTGCAAAGTGCACTATCAATTGCTATGCAGAGAAGATCGATCTAAGTGAAAACGAGCTTGTGGAAATGATGATAGTTGATGGTTGCTTCTTACTTGAGCTTTTCAGAAGAGATGCACGGTTAGTGCCTAGACACCAGGATGACCCCATTTACAACACATCCTGGATGCTTGAAAATCTCTACCATGATCTGATTTTGCTTGAAAACCAGATCCCTTGGTATGTTCTAGAGTGTCTTTTTAACCTAACGGTGTCTGTTCAAGAACAAGAAGACGATTTCCTAACCAAACTTGTCCTTAGATTCTTCGAAACCATGATGCTAATGACGGTACCAGCTGAATACCAACCAAGAGGTCGTGAAATCAAGCATATTTTGGACTTACTACGTAGTAGTTTACTATCTTCATCCCTAAACATCGAACCAACAAATACAAACTGGGAATTATTTCCCCCTGTAACTGATCTGTTAAGGGCGGGAGTCAGATTCGAGAAGGGAACTCCTGATGACATCCTGAATATAAAGTTTTCAGATGGGTTGTTTAAAATCCCTCCCATAAGAATCCGGGGGAATTCTGAGTCTTTGTTTCGAAATCTCATTGCGTATGAGCAATGTGATCGCCATTGCACCGATAAGTTTACTTCTTATGCAGTGTTCTTGGATTGCCTAATCAATACAAGCAAGGATGCGGATTTGCTCAGTGATGAGAGAATCATAGCACATGCATTGAGCTGAAGACTTAGCCATTCTCTTCAACGGGCTTTACAACGATACTCTTGTCTATGAATTTTACTATGGAGGGGTATCGCAGAAGGTAAACGAATATCATCGGTCTCAATGGCCTACATGGAGAGCGATTCTGAAGCGCGATTACTTTAACAATCCATGGTCTATCTCTTCCTTTATAGCTGCTATTCTTATACTTGCTTTTACTTTCTTACAAACCTTGTTCACCATCCTTTCTTTTACCAATAAACCCTTCCCATCTTAGCATATTTGGGCTTGGTTCTTATTTGTAAGATTTAGGAATGGGTGCCAACATGCTGTGATGTGTTCCTTTTTCTTCTTGGCCTCGCCTTAGTGTTCTTTTCAAATATTTTTCTGGTTTTTGGTGGAAAGTTCTTGTGTATTCATTTCTATAATCAATAAAAAAATTCTTCGCTGATCACAAAAAAGAATCCCTTCCCATCTGTATTTTGTGTCATAATATATGATGGTGGCAATGCTAGTTATTGTTTTTATTCCTCTTATTATTGTCATATGCTTGTACGAAGTTGATTTTATTTCGTTATTTAAATTCACAAAATCTTGAAAACAGAATTTAGAGCAATCACATACTAAAATACAAGGATATGCATAGTATGGCATTGAAGCAGATGTCGACAGGTGAAGATCGATAGAGGAAATGTAATGAAAAGATGAGAAACAATGAGCCAGAATATCCATTATTAACTCTCTTAACTTAAGGCTCCCAATTAAGGAGCCCTTTTACGCATGAAACCCCTAGATTACGAAGCAGGTCGCAAAATACCCAAAACTACTAAACACGTCATATCCAGCCACTATTTACGGATTAATCAGGTCAACTAGCTTGTGTACGGGTTATGAGCATCAAACAGGTTGAATTCGAGACACCACTCACTAAATATGTTATAGTGAACCGTTGAAACCCGAATTGGAGCATCAGACAGTTGAATAATTAGATGAGTCCGAAAACACAAAAAGAAAGATCTTTTAGAATAACAGGCTGACCTATAGGACAACTGCATAATAGCTTAAAATAAACAGAAATCAAAGTAGAAGAACCAGGGATCACATTTTAGAACAAGTGCAAAGAACCGTACTCATAAAACATAACTGATGTCAAATGAATCTGTTTGTAGCATGACTAACTCCAATTATGAACCATGCTACAGAGTACAATTTACCAGAAGAACGATCAGAGTTCCCAACACGTGTCAATCTACGACGACGAGCTTGTTGTACTCCTCACCAGCTATAGCCCTTTCCATGACAATTTCAGGGTTCAAATCCCCACCTTTATCCAAAAATATTTTCATCAAATTCTTCGAAAATCCACTCACAAGCGCCACGCCTTTCTGATGACTTGGCACCGGGGTAGCATCAGAGTCTCTAAGGTTCCAAAACACTATTTCCGGTACTGTTTTATACCCACTGTCATCGAATTTTCTGCATATTGCTTCATAATCGGTCTCCCAAGGATTCTGAGACGCTTCATCAAACTCCATATCACTAAACACAAACAGCCTCTTTATCATCATCTCTTCACTAAGGTTCCCCTTCTTTGCAACTTCTAAGATTTTATCAAACACCTTCTGAAAATTTGTGTTCACTTGCCAGTTCATCCGTTCCACGGAGTAAACCTTTGACCGAAGACTCTCTCCCTCTATCATCTGGAGCTGAGGATTGCTGCTGAAAGTGATGAGCTTGTTTTTCCATGGTTCTTCGCTTAGTTCTGAGACTAGTAGCCCTAGTGCAACAGATACTTCAAGAGGAGTCCCATACATGCTTCCTGAGACATCACATATGGCAAGACAGTTCTTGAGTTCACCAATTTCCTTTAGGTCATCCACTATTCTTTTCCATTGCAATTCTGCTACTTCTCCACCATCCCCTTCCTTTATAGAGGCTATGATCTCATGGGGAAGTAAAGCACCAGCAGCAATTTTTGCCTTCCCTTGCTTCACATTGCCAAGGTACTCTAAAAACCGTCTCTCATCGTGCTTTAAAAACAACTCCTTGTAATTTTTCATGGCAATTGAGGTGACTCGGCTATAAGGGAGCTCACTCCATTCATTGGCACTCATGTAAACCTCGGGTATCTTTAGCACTTTTCGCAGTGGCACAAGTACTTCCTTTCGTAGGCGGTCTCTAACTCTGTACGCGTAATGAGAATCTTCAATTCCATCGTACTCCGGATGTGCTTCTCGTGGAAATAGCTTCCTTGCTATGCTTTCACATATGAGCGTCGATCGATCAAAGAACGAATAGAGAGAGGGACACCACTTAGCAGCAAAACTGATATTGTACAGATTACCAGCATTCATATTGTCTAAATCTATTTTAAGAGCATCAGCAAAGACCTGTGACACCTTGTTATGCAAGAACCGGTAAACTGGATCACTGTAGTACCTCTCGATGCTCTTTTTTCCTGAATAAATCCGGTTCTCCTCGGTCACTCGTTTTAGTCTCCCTAAATACCACTCACTTCCATGCGTCATCTTCCTTTGTTCTACCTCCCTCCTCTCATGTTTCCTCACATCAGGGCCTTCAAGCAGCCGATAAAGTATTTCCAACAGGTCCTTGAAATATCCGAATTCTGCAACCGATGTAGCATTAGATGCCAATGTTTTCGGGTGTTTTTCATAAAGCCATAACGCTGCTGCATAAAACCCCTCTTTATCGCCTTTTCCGGTCCCCCTAATACCTCTCAAGTGACAAACAAGTTTGAGAGCAGTCAAAGGATTTTCATCCCAAGCCAATTGTAGCCGTTTTGTGACCTGGTCTGGTGGTGTATCAGGAACCACATGGAAGAAAAAATCCAAACATGGGTTTCCACTGGAAACGAAAGTAGGCGAGTGATTTTCGGTGAAACCCATGTACGGTTTCGGTGCATCAGAGTAACGGACAGAGATATTGTAGTTAGACACCATCAAATCCATGAAAGGGTCACTAATACTTTCTGTTCTTTGATCCGAACAAGTGGACTCTGAATCACCGTGCGAGTTTCCTTTCCCTTTCAGCTGGTTGAATAAGCTGATTTTCAAAGACGGTGAGGAGAGATAGATTTCTGGAGGGCCGAGAAGGGGAAATGGAGGATCATGTTCTGAACTTTCCACACTAACATGAGACATGCAGCGATTCGTAAGTGGTTGGCAAATTTTTGAGATGTGAAATTCCCTTAAACTATTTGTCCACCTAAGAGTTAAGGGACTCATTTTTTTGGTATCCTTGAGAGTGAAAATCTGCAATAGAAACGGTACACATTAGCGCGACCAATTCATATTCCTGTCGGTTGCCTGAACTCAAACAAAACAAAACAAAAGTGGAGTAAAGTCTGAAACACTACCATTCACGTCCATGAGAAAAGTCACACTCGTTTCAAATGCAGCAGAATATATGCAAAATGGAGAAGGAAAAGTTCACCCAATTATAAGAGAATAACAGTTGTTAACTTTATGAAATGGATTAAGTGTTACGTCTTCCCACACGTGACAACGCACATAGCTAGCCGGCTCGTTCATTAGGCCACTAAAGCATGAGCAGCCCCCAGATTTGAGAAGGCCCGTCGACAGATCAGGGGAAAAAGAAAAAAAAAAGCCCGAATTTTGTACGGGTATTATTTATATATATGTATACATTGAGACAATAATTTATATTAGAAAGACTACAGTTAATTAATTAATAAAGTAGGGCCCAAATTGATAGAGATAAGGGCATGGTATATCTTCTCAAACGGTTATCCTAATTTGGTGCCTCAAAAAATGAAATCAAATATTATTCCCCCTCTCTCTCTTGTAAAAAGTGAACATGTTTCGGTAGCAAAAGTTGAATACGAAGATCCAATTATCTACTAATTTGCATCTAAAAATGCTAGAAAAATAAACTTTAAATGAATTACTAAAGATAAATACTAACTTATGCAAAGAGGCCTACTTTAGATTGCCGCTTTAGGTCTCCGGCCAATTGTCTTGAGCCCTGACTACACAAACAGTCCCTCGACAATCAAATCAAGATTATAAAAAGAACAGTTGGAACAAAAAAAAAAAAAAACCTAAAGGCAAATTGACTGATTAATCCAACATGATTGCAACCCAAATGAGCAAATAAGTGCCTTTTTTGTTAGTTTATATTTACCAACCCAATTTTCCTTTTCTTTTGGGTAGGGACTCGGGGGTGTATCCAAATTGCCTTAAACTCGAAATATGCAAATTATCTCCAATGAAACAAAATAAATCAGGACCAATAAAGTTCTGAGTCTTCTGACCAAATTAAAAAGTTCATTTAATTATACTACAAGAGTTTTGCATTACAAAAATTTTTTGCACGATTTTGTCACGGCTCAATAAAATCCTGAGGTCACCCCTACAATAAACCAAAGAAATACACATCTGTTTTCATTTTCCATTTACATTTGCCTTTTAACGTCGTAATTAAGCATGATCCAAACAGCATAGAGAAAATCAACACATCGGAATTGCATCAATGACGAAGTAACAAATAACAATAGAGAAACTACAAACCATAAATAAGTAAAAAAAAAATATTTTGCAGAAACAAAGCAGGATATGATTACGGAAGATGAAGCTGCAGGTAAATCACAGACTTTAATAAGTGTACACAGATAGATACAACTGACCTCAAATGAAATTCTGCATGAATGTCGTGTTAAGAAAACTGGTGATGATTTACGCTTTCCAATTCCAATATTGGTAATGGCCGTTAATAGGAGTCCAGATGTGTTTTGTGTGTGCTTGGAGTGTAGAAGTTTGGAGAGAGAGAATATTTAGATTGATGAAATTTTTTTGCCTTTCAAGAGAGAGAGAGAGAGAGAGAGAGAGTTATCATGAGTTTAGGAAGGATATCTTGAGAGGTTTAAGAAGGGTTTAACAGCTTTAATTGAAAGAACAAACACACATAGAAAGGAATTTCAAAGGGTTGAGAAGACTCCCTTGCGTGCTCACCAAGGACACTTTCTATTCTCCAAACCCTTTTGGGCCTATTATGGGCTCTTGGTCCCACTATTTAAGTGAATTCCGGATATTTTTAAAATTTGTCGAGACCATTATTCATTATTCATCGGTTATCAATGTATATATTTCCGGAACACTGTTATATTAACAATTATTGATCTACTAAATTTAATATGTTTTATTTGGGAAATGATTTTTGTCACTCTCTTTTTTGTTAACGTCACTCCCCTGTAAGTGTATTTTTGCACAAAAATACATTTGCGCGGAAGTGACTCTAACAAAAAAAAAAATGGGTGGCAAAATCAGCAACCTTTATTTTGACATAATTGCTTTACATTTCAATTGATATCCAATTACCGTGTTCCACTTTCTTTTTAAACATTATTTTTCAAAAAGAATGTAATTTCAAGCTCAAATATAATGAAAATGAGAAATAATATTTTCAATTTTTTTTTGCACCGTTTAAAAGATTTCAATGAGATCTATCAAACAAGATTCATATTGGTAGGAAAATTATTTGTGTAAACACATGATTTTTGAACTTAAAATTACCTTCATTTTCTAAAAGTTCCTATTTTAAGAAAGTGGAACACCCCAAACATATTTTTTTTTCACGGTCAATGTTCTTAACGAGCTTTAAATTGATGATGACCGTCAATTAAATGGACCCTGAAAAGAGCCATGGTGAGCCAAACGAGACCGTCGGCGTTGAGAGAGAATCATGTTCCTCTATCTTTAGGGCCGACCGTATGTTACCGGTAATTAGTCACATTATTTTAGTTGAATTTTTTTGTTTGCTTATTGATGTCCTCTTTTCATGAACGTACAAGACATTTGGGGTATGTTTTGTTACGAGGGTTTAAAATAAATGTGTAAAAAAATTGAGCAAATCGTAAAATTTTTGAAATGGAAATTTGAGATTTTATTGGAGAAGTTTCTCTTGAAAAATATCTTGGTATAAAAAAAGATAGCAAACTTTACAACCACTAGATCACTTTCTGTTAAATTTGTAGCTATTGTTGAATCATTTCTTTCTTAAAAGATACAGAAAATAATCTCCTAATAAATATATCCCCCTCTATCCTCATTTTTTAGGGATACTGAAAATAATCTCCTAATAAATCTATCCCCCTCTATCCTCATTTTTTAGGCAATGTATATCCTGTTAGATTTGTAGCCATCAGATCATTTCTTTTTTAAAAGATATAGAGAATATTCTTCTAATAAATCTATTCTCATTTTTTTAGGTAATGTATCTCTATGTAATCAACTCCAGAAAAATATCTCAAAATGATAACTGAAGCTTTGTGGAGATTATAACTATCGTGTACTTAGAGCAGTCGGATAGAACATCCAATTTACTACTCCCTCCGTCCCTTAATTTGAGTCCAGTATTCTATTTTGGGCTGTCCCTTAATAAGTATCCATTTTGTAAAGTTAGTGGGTAAAAGTTGGTGCATTGTCTATTTTGTCCCTAAAAGTATATTCCATTTTGAAAAGTAAGTGAGAAAGTGTAATGATGATGGGTAAGTAAGGAAAGTGGAGGAAAAAGATGATGTGAAAAGTATAATGATGATGTCTTTTTAATAAGTTGAAGTTATGAAGCAGGACATTTAAAAAGGGACGGAGGGAGTATTAATCAATAAATTGGATATGTGTGGTCGTGATACTACAGAGATTTTCCTCATGCTCGATTTTTTGCCTAACCTATTTTGAACATAATAAATTTGTTATAATTATTTTTTTTCATATGTACATGATAAAATTTTCTTAAGTACTTCCTTTCAATGTATATAGTTCTTTCATGACAAATTTACGATAATTACTTTCTTTCATAATAGATTTGTCATAATTGCTTTCATGATAAATATTTCATAATTATTCACTTTCTATGTGTAGATTTTGTTTCATGATCAATCTGTCATAATTACTTTTTTCAATGTACAGGTGGCTATATGTATGCACCTATATAAAAACTGTGTATGAGATATACTTTTTTCAATCTACACGTGGTGAAATCTGATTTTGGCACTCCTCAAATTTATAACCACACTCCCCGGCCAGGAGAGTGCCAAAATCAACTCCAGATAGGGATTGATTTTGGCACTTCCCTTTGGGAGTGCAGTTATCAATTTAGGGGGTGTCAAAATCACTCCCCTTAATTATCCTAACTACCGAACGAAGGGAGAATTTATGGCCTAAATTATTTCCTAATTAAAGACAGAGTATTATTGTCTTCTGCATACCTTTGTTTATCCTTTCACCAAAATTTTGGGAATTAATAGTTCGTCGAGACAAGAGAATTGGAGAAAAATGTGAAAATAGAGACCATAGTTGAAAAGAATGCAAAGAAGACAATAAAACAGTAAAAACTAAATTTTACACGTTTTTTCATCTTTAGTTAACTTTTTTCTTTACTTTTGGTCCTAATTATTTACCTTTTGGATTCAGCTTGTCAAGAAGAATGATTAATCAAAAAAATTGATTAAAAAAATTTCTAAAAAAAGATAGTGGCAATAATATCCAAAAACTTTGCCCAAACTGAGCCTTAGATTGTTCCTGTCCATTTATTCTCCTCTTTTCTATTCTCCTCCACAAATCTGAGATCCAAGAACAGAAACTTGCTAAATTCCAGAAACTTTTGCATTTTAAACACTCCAATTCTATTTCCGGCTAAAAGCTTGCATTCTATTCAGATTAAGGGGAAAAAAAAGAGGAAACAAAACTTTGGATTAATAGTTATTTGAAACGCCCTCTCATATAAGGTGGGTTCCGTGTATGTGTAGGTCCCACCCCATGTGAGTGGGGCATTTTATATAAATGTCGAATTGAAAATTCTCTTGAGAAAAAGGTAAATTTTCTTGGGCTGCGGGCCCTTGCTTCTAGCCCCGATTTAGGCCTACTTAAGACTTACTGGACCTATCTATGTACGCTTTGCTGATCAGATGGCCCATATCCTGAATTACCCACCCCATAGAGTCAATCATTTTGAGTCAACTGCCGGCATGACGAATAAAATGGCAGAAATGATACGGCCACTCATTTTGAGTCAACTGCCGGCATGACCAATAAAATGGCAGAAATGATACGGCCACTGCACGCCGAGTGGGGCCCTGAGTGGGCCCCAAACGGATGATCCGAGCTAATAACGTTTAAAAAAAAAACGAATGGACCTGTAAAAAATTAGCTCAATCCGATATGTAGGTGTTCGATCCAAACTTCCTATTTTTTAAAAATCAGACCAAATCAGTCTGATTTTTTTGAAAATGGGAAGATTGAATTAAACACATACACTTATTAGATTGAGCTAATTTTTCACACGCCCACTCAATTTTTTTTGAAAAATCATTGAACGGCTCGAACCATCCATGCAGAACCCGGAGTGGGCCCCACACAGCTGCGGTGGCCTAATTATTTTTGATAAAATTGTGAGTAAGAAAGCTCAATTCGAAGAAATGAAAAATAAGGGTCCATTTGATAATCACATCTCATTTGCATATTGCCTTATTTGCAAATTTTGTGTCTAAGTCTAAACACATCTAAAGTATCACATCTCATTTGCATATTGCCTTATTTGCATATTTTGTGTCCAAGTCTAAACACATCTAAAGTACATTGACCTTATTGTATTACGAGTACAAGGAAATCTTCAGCTACTACTTATGCATGGCCAAAGACACTATGCATCATTCTCTAGTGAAAACGTCACTTCATCTTTTCTTGTACCTGCCAACATCACCAAAAAGGGTTTGATCCGTTTGGATTAGGGAGCAATATCACTTCTTTTTTTCTTTTTTTTGCTCTTGAAAAAAAAAAAAAAGGACTTTCACTTTGAAATTATTTTGCGTACCCTCTTGACAAATTACAGAACGATTAAGAAAAATCTAATTTAGATTACATATGGATAAACAAAAAATAACCCAAAAAGAAAAAAAAACATGAACTAACAGAGCAAAACTAGCCTGCAACTAAGGCTAGGGCTGTAAATGAACTGAGCTATTCGCGAACCGTTCAAGGCTCGGTTCGGCAAAAACTCGTTCGAGTTTGATTCGTTTGCTAAACGAACTGAACCTGAACCTCTATTTTAGGCTAGTTCCGTAAATGAGCCGAACCTGAACTTAACGGTATTTGGCTCGGTTAGGTTCGCGAACCTATACTTAAATTTAATTAATAATTCAATATGGTCTATTTGTAAATGTAAAAAATTTTAAGGTTGTATATATAATTCAATACTTATTTCTCTCCCAAAGTCTATACGATCAATGAGAGAGTTTGAGTTCGTTTGAGTTTAATGAGTTGAGCCGAACCAAACCTGAGTCTTGAAGAGCTCAATTCGAGCTTATAATTCAATACTGTGTGGCCCGTGATCCTCGTCCTGCTTCCTTCCTCCGCCGGTCGAGTGGTTGCCTAACCCTCTCCGCCTAACCTGCACAGTGAACGCACGACTAAGACCTGGCTGGGGGTTGCCCAGCAAGGCCCTCCGGCGAGAGGATAAGTATGTGCAGAGAGAGAGAAGGGAGGGACTAGGGTTTTGAGTAAGCGCGTTTATGAGTGCGTACCTTCCAGGGGCGTTATCCTTTGGTATTTATAGAGTTCCCTCGACTTGCTCTCCAAGCACGAGCACGTGCCTTGCGCGGGCTAAGCGGCATCATCGTGACGTCACCGTCCAGATCTGGTAACCGCTTTTGGGGGGTGAGCTGGCATGACCCATGTGCGCTCATGATTATCAGGTGTAACCGTCCTCGCACGTGGGTGGGCGCGTGACCGCAAGGGTCGCCGAGCATGTCAGGTAACGGGGAATGCCGAGCACGAGGGTGGACGAGGCCGAGGGCGCACGGCCCAAGCAGGAGTTGTCTACGGCATCGCCAACCGACGGTGGCCGAGCCCAATAGATGAAGCGGTGAGCCGAACACAGAGGAGAGGCCAGGCCCGGATGGAATCGGGCTAGGTGAGTGTCACCAGTGGGGCCAATCCGCGAGATGTGGCCGTGCATAGATGTAGAGCTTCCCCGTCGCCGGACGCGAGATAAAGGCGAAGCCGATGACCGGAAGACCTCGGCTCAGGCCGAGCACGAGTGGCGTGGGCCATCCACCTCTACGGAGGCCGAAGATGGCAAAGGAGTGGTGGCGGTCGGTTGTGGGACCACCGTTAAGCTCGGACTGCTACAAATACTTATTTTTAGATTCGGCTCGGCTCGATTCATTTGAGTTTAACGAGCCAAACTTGAGCCAAGACGTTCAAGTTTGAAACGAACCCGAGCCAAACTCGAGCCAGACTAGTACCTTAACGAACCCAACCGAGCCGAACCCGAGCCTTGAAAAATTTTAACGAACCGAACTCGAGCCAAGTTGTTCAGGCTCGAATCGAACTCGAGCCGAACTCATACCTTAACAAACCCAAGCCGAACTTAAAAGAGTTTGGCTCGATTCGGTTCGTTTACAGCCCTACCTGCAGCTCACTACAATTTGTTAAGGGAAATGATAATGCCAAAACCGTTTTTGTTGGTGCCAAAACCATTTTTGTTGGTGCCAAAACTCTAGTACACAAAAAGCTTGTACCATTTGCAATGTACAAAACTTTTATGCACTAGAGTTTTGGCACTAACAAAAACGGTTTTGGCATTATCACTACCCTTTGTTAATTGCAAAGGGCTCTAGATATAGAATCTTAAAGATTGCAAATAAACACTAGAGTTGCGCTCATTGTGGGACGAAAACCTATCACATGCAGAAATAAGATGCTCATTATGTTTAAAACCCGGGGATGTGAACTACAAACCAAAGATGGACCATAATGGCATTGGCCTTAAAAGTTGAGGATGCATTTACAAAATTCAGTTTCACAATGAAGCATATATAAAGATGAGGTGAGGATCTTACAACATGGACTGTGAAGTGCCAGGACTCTGTAATGCATCATAGTGTCCGTACCCATGATAAAGAACCCGAATTGGGTTTCCTTTGCCATACTCTTGACCATATTCCGCTATAACCTTAAGAAAGCTAGATTTATTATCCCACATGTACACTGTGATGGGAACCCTGCAAACAACGAGAAATACTAATTTGAGGAAGAGGCTTTGCAATGTATCCTTGGACAGCTGCAACTGGATAGTGAAGACTGAAGAGCGAATTAAAAAACAGAACAGATATATCTAAACCATCAGTCTAGAAGGTCTCAACTATCAAACTGCGAACACGAAAAATTGACTGTCAAAAGACTGTTCCAACCATTCGACCTGGTCTAGTTACGCTATTCATTGGCTAACAACATGATTTGGTAGGACAACTAAGTTCAGAAGTCACATGATTTGGTAGGACTTAGGTGAGAATTCAATTGATGATACGGGAGACCTACTGTAGGACATGAGAGGACATGAGCAGCTCAGGTTCCCCTCCCCAAATGTGGGGTTGCCGCATCTGCGTTACATATGTGTCAAAATCACCTTCAACGAACCTGCATATTCAAATATTTCAATTACTCTCCACAGAATGAATCTCACGGGTTGACTGAATAAAATCCGCTACATATGCAAGGTTAGTGAATTAAGCACTGCAGTTACACACATACTACTTGTCAAACATAAAATGCTAGCTGGACAACCTAAGCCGTGATCAAATGATATGAAGGATAATCATTTGGAAAGTATACAAAATCTACCTCTTCACTGATTTATCGAGTGCTAAGTTTCGTCAAGAAGACTATTTCTATCAGATGAATGAACTGTCCAACAAAACAATACAAAGCAAACACAATATGAACGTAAATGGGCCCTCTATACCATTCAGTATCTGTCCGCCTCTTGATGAATTCATCAGCAACCTGTCAAATGAGATTGGCCCTTCCACAATGAGACTATAAACGAGCACACAAAGTAAACATAGGCAACTGGAAAAACTAAAAACAAAAGAAAGTGGGTGGTCTTGAAACACATTTACTATGCCAACAAGCATGAAGGAAAGAACAAAGAAGATATGAATGTGGCTATATTGTGAAGACTTAAGTTCACTTAACTAGCTGATTCAATTGTGTGGATTATGGAGATAAAAAGATGCATGAAATTATGTTTCCCTCTTCCTAAAGGGTGATTATTCTTACCACTTTCTTATTATATGACCTAGAAACACAATAGCTAATCCTAAGAGCAAAAACTTTTAAAAGGTCAATGAGGATAAGACTTCTAAAAAATACATGAAATATGTGTACTTTAGTTCTAAGCTCGTCAGCAAGTTCTTTTTGAAGGCTCTCACTAGGGCATGGCTTTCCTGCTCTCAGAGAAGCACCATGGACCACAGACCGGAACAAGCATCTTCCATCTCCTGGTATGCCTGCAGCAAATATATGCCCAACATCAATGCACTCTCACTAGACAACACAAGACTGTTTAAGACACATGGAACTTAGAAGATATTAGTGGAAGTCAACATTCTTTTTCCAGCATTAAAAACCACATAAGCAGATCTAAAGTGTATTGCATTAGCCATCCTCTCTTAAGGTTGGGCAGTAAAAGTCGGAGAAGGGCAATCAATCACTCTTAAAGCCAATGTTTGTAAGACCAAAAGATCAGGCGGAAAAATTACGGAACGGCTTACTCTCTTTTTATTCTAATACTGAATTTGAAAGATATAACTTATAGGCCAGCTGAAGCACAGTGTAGTCCGTTAATAACTAGAAATCATCCAATGTATCAAACCAATATCAAACCACAAGGAGAATCCTCATCCGAAGGAAATGTTTATTACATTCATCTGAGAATGGAAAACAAATGGACCATTGAACTTTCTCACACCAAAAACCCGATATCACAATGCAGCAGTAGACAACAGTGGAATTGCAATGATAACAAGACAGCATCAGGGGCCCTGTGCCCCCATCCATAATATGGAAATGAACAAAACCATAATTTATGGGAGAAGGATCCCATGTAGCCTTCATACAGATACAAGGTTTAATGTACCAAAACAAACTTAAGAGTGTGCTCAGACAATTGCAAGACAGCTTTGGTGGTTTAGAAAACCCACATACAGATAACTGATACGTATTTCTGAATATTTTAAACAGGTGACAGATGATGTTTATATCAAGGAAAAAATAATTTGGAGATATAAACTTGAAAAGCCTAATCAAGTAGAAAAAGGAACAACACATCTAATAATGCTGCAACCTTAGCCATCTTCACCCATGTAAATGGCAGCATGGAGAACCAAATTTCAGCAAAACAAAGATAAGACTTCAAACTTGTAACCTAACCAATTTTTTTTTTTTTATCGGCAACTTCAACCAATTTTTAAGCAGAATATTAGATATCAAGCTTTCCACAATAAATGGTCATCATCATTCCTCCCCGTCACAATTCACATCAAAAAACATTATCAACGCATCCTCACCAAAATTGTAAATTAAACCCCTAATCCTTGTGCTGTTTTTCTAAGACATGAAGTTTGAGTTGCATAAGATATAAATAGATAAATAATTAAAAAAATGAAGGAAAAAAACTGCGAACCTAAACCCAGATCCATTCTAAATTCTAATTACCGGCATTCTTCCACGTGAGGAAGAGGCTGAAAAGCTTTCACGATCATGAAACCAAACATAGAATTCAAGAAAGGAATTAAAGGGTCCACAAATACGAAGAAAGGCATCACTTGCAGCACCAGCGGAAGCAAGTTAATTTCGAAGACAATAATCGTACAGAAATACTTAGACAGCAAAACGACGTATGTTTGTGTAGCCAAATCATTTGCTATTTAGCCGATTTTTTTCCGAGAAAAACAGAAGGAAAGAGAATTTATAATCAGAAAAATCGACAACCACACATACGAATTTGACGAAGATCGTTACCGAGCGAATGATCGGGCTTGGGCATGATATCGTAGCGGCGAAAAGAAACACGACGCATGCGAATGCGATTTAATAAATACTACAAGCATTTTTTATTCTAGATGACAGATTGATTACCTGTTAATCATGATAACGACTGTTCGATATTTCTCGATACAAATTCGAGGTTGATGTGTAATCAGCGAATCGAATTTGATGCCCTTCTCCCTCACTTTCTCTCTGTACACAATATGCTAGAGCTACGGCCGTACGTAAGAGAGGCTCGCGAGTTGGGACATTGACTCCCGAGTTTTGTGAGTCCTAGCTCACTGTGCCGTGACTCGAATTTATTGGTTTTCTACTTTTTAACAATGTGACTCGGAGCCTTTCCAAAAAAAAAAAACAATGTGACTCGGAAACATTGTTCTCAAGCCCTTGTTTCACTGGCCTCTGGGCGTTTTTGCGGATTAAAAAAAAAAAAAAAAAGCCCTTGTTTCAGTTGTTTGGCAAGTAGTAGATGTAAAAATGAAACAAGTAACTTTATCACTCATTTAGATAATTAAATAAAGAAGTTAGAGATTGTGAGAAATGAAACACTGAAATTTTAGTGGTCTATTTTTTATTCTCACCAAATATCACAAATTGGGGCTTCACACTTTTGTAATGAACTACATTATATGGCTTTTTTTACTCATTTTTCAGAGTTTTTGATATTGGAAAGTGCTGATTATAAGAGCATCCGCAATGTAATAATCAAAATCAAAAAATTCCTAAAGTTAGCAATGTGTGCTTAAAAAAGTGCTCATATTGTAATAATCAAAGTTAGCAACCTCCTAACCAATAATCAAATCTTGGCATTTGAATAATCAAAAGTAACAATGTGTGATTTCACATTGCTAACTTTAGCAACCCTCTAAAGTCTAAATGAATAATCAAAAGCTAACGTGACAAGTTTTGATTATTCGCTTTTGATTATTATGTTACGGATGCTCTAAGGGTATCTTATGGCTTTTTTTGTGTGCAACTTTAATTAGAGATGAACAAGCAAGAAGAGATGTTGATCAAGGAAGCGATATTAGCATATTTTCCTAGAATTGGGGGGTAAGAATGAGCACAACTAGTAAGAGCTCATTTGGGTGGTGAAATAGGGAGAGATAAGAAAAGGGAGCCCTTTCTCACCAAATCTCACAAATATTTGTGAGATTAGGTGAGAAAGGGGAAGGGAAAGGGTCAATCAAAACATTTCTTTTTTGTGCTTTTCTCTTCATTTCTCATCAAAATGTTCAATCTAAATAAGAGATTTCACAATAAACCATAACTCTGTCCTTTCTTTTCTCATAAAACACCTTCATCCAAAGGGGCTATAAAATTTTCAATACAGGACACTAACGTCATGTTTACAATCTTTGTGGGATGTTGCTAACAGAACACAAAATATGGTGTGTGTTTGTAGGAGTTATCTGCGCAGACAGTACGGGGGTCGAAACCCTATTCGAGATCTTAAAAGCCCTGGAAGCCAAAGGAATTAAGGTAGGCTACAATGTCCGATATATACTAGTCATTTCCCTAGTATCATAAGCGACATGTATTCCAACCTATAATTTGCTCTTGGCACTAGTTAACCCAAGGCTTGAGGTCATGGAGAAGTTGATTGTAACGAAATTCATACACTATTGGGAAAGAAAATGTGTTCTTATCAATCGAGGATGCGATTGAGGCATCCAAATTTAACCTCACAAGATCAAAGCAGTTTCAAGATGTATAAGGCCTTAATTACGCCACTGGTGATAGTTTAACCAAAGTTTGGTAATGTACCTAGATGAGAAAATCATCCTTCTTTGCTACATGGTTGTGGAAAAGGGTAAATTAGCCCCAAAAAATATATGTATACACAATGGATAATGAGGGAAAAATAGGTCAAATTTTATTATATATATACTTGTGATAAAAATAAGAATTTAGGTGTAGTACAACATCTCAATCAATGCCTATTGTGTTATGGCTTTCCAGGTCAATCCAATTGATGTTTCTTGCCACTTGAGAAGTACGGAGTATTTAAAACAAGAAAAACTGTAAAAAGAACAAGAAAAACTGTAAAAAGGATGCCAATGCATGGATAGAATATCTATTTCTCTATCTAACACCACGAAAAAATCTAACACAAAGGTCCTTGGTCCATTTAATCTTTGTTTTCTTCTTTCAGAAATTAATAAATTTCTTCTACCGTGAAAAAAATAATGCCAAGAAAGAGGATCTGGCAAGAAGGAATATGACATTGTGTGTTTTGTTCATCCTTTTTTAATTTTTGTTAGATTCGAGACTAGAAGAGTCTAAAAAGTAAAAATCTATGACTAAAAGCAAAAAAAATTTACGAAAGGCGAAAAAAAATACTACCAAATAGTTGTTTGTTTTTTCCTAAAATGTTGTCTTTATATAAACTGTTTTCAATATCAGTCCACATTTTCACTGTCAAGAAGAGTGATTGACCTTAAAAATTACGATGAAACACTCAACAGAAAGCTACAAAAAAATAAAAAAATAACTGAAAAAGATTTAGACAAAAAAATCAGGAAGAATGAAGCCTTAAGGCCCCGTTCCGTTACAATTTTTATTTTTTAAATATTTATTTTTCACTTTACAAGACATGTCAATATTATAATACATCATATTTAATTCAAAAAATAAGTACTTATTTTAGTTAACAGAACCGGCCTAAGTCTATGTAAATTTCGTAGAGGCCTTGATTCGGGTCTCACGAGGGACGGGTTTTGGGGGCCAGGGCTATGGATAGCCTCTGGATTTCCCATGTGTTAACTATAACATTCTGCTAACTCCGCTAATGTACACAATATTGGTAAAAAAAAAAAAAAAAAGAGTGCTAAATTTTGTTAGGAAGATGCTAGGGAAACCGACACCCCACACCAACTAGGTGTACTGATAGGCCCATGGGATCCACTCGGGGGCCCCGCATGGATGATTCAAGCCGTTCATAATTTTAAAAAAAATCATGTGGGCTAGCAAAAAATCGGTTCAATCCGATATATGTAGGTGCTCGGTCCAATCTTCAATTTTTTTTTTTACGAATTCGATCAGAATGAAAGAACGGAAGATTGGATCTAATATCTACATAAATCGAATTGAGTTAATTTTTCATAAGTCCACTCAATTTATAAAAAATTATTGGACAGCTGGGATCATCGATATTCCTTATAATCAAGGCCAAGGCTAATTCGGAATTGCAAACACACCCACACGATCTACATGGAGCCGTTTGTGCAGATCGGCGTGCGTATCTTAACAGGAAGAAATCTTCCCTCGTGCAATTCTTTGTTTGAATTTCTTAACACATTCTAGAGAGAGAGAGAGAGAGAGAGCGTGAGGTCTATATCAAAGAGAAAACGGATCCTATTGTTGAAAGTATGTTTGGGAACCTACCGTTGGAGATTTTTCTTCTCATGCACGTTCTCTTCAGGAGCGGGTTGTTCCCAATTTCAAAATACCCATCCCCCCAACACCACACCCCCCCCCCCCCCCCCCCCCTCTCCAAATCCCTTCGTACCTCTCTCAAACCCTTTGATCGACGAAGATTGTCAGAAGTCTGGTGGTAACGGGATGCTAGTTTTGAGGTTTCTCCGAAAAAAACCCTAGATATGAGAAGTGAAGGCGATCGCTCTTTGGGCAAATGAATCCGAAAGCGTAAGGATCAATTTGTGAGTTATTTTCCTCTCTGCCGTCTCCTTGCTTGGTTTGGGTTGATTTGTTTCACTTATGCGCTACTTTGTTTTCTTTTGTCTGCTTTTGCCAATCTTCACAGTAGAGAGAGAGAGAGAGAGAGAGAGAGAGAGAGAGAGAGAGAGATATATATATATATTGTCAGTGGGCGAATCTTATGCTACATTCATGATTTATGATTTGTTTAAGTCAATGATAGATAGAATAGATGAATCATATTTGTGGTTGAACATATATAGCGTAATCGGACTTGGGGTTTTGGTAAAATAATGAGATTATGTGGGAAGGCAATTTCATCCCTTGTTTCACTGAGGGTTTGTTAATTTTAGGGCAGTTATAATTTTAACCCAGGTATGAGTTTGATTATTGTAGGCATGGGTTTGGTTTAACTGAAATTGAGGATCAATTGGTGGTGGGTTTGAGATGGACACAGTGTATATTTGTGTGTGTGTGTTTGGTAATGACATCTCGAATGATTTTCTCGCTTATTGTAGTAGCTTTACGTTCTTCATAAAAATGCACAATGGTTGGAAGATTGACTGTATGAGAAAAACATGTTTGCAAAAGCGCATTATAGTGTGCTGATACTATAAGTTTACTTTGTTAATGTGCTTTGATGATAGATTTTGCATGCAATAGAAAATCGTCTCGACTAAAAAAATATGTAGTATAGATTTTAGTGTTGGAGTGTATTTTCCTTTGCTATAGATAATGGTTTCGTAATTCTAAAACAGCTTTGTATTTTGAAACAAGTTTTGTCAATTTTTAAATGGCTGAAAAAATATTCTCCTCATTCTTACGCTTTGTTCTTTGTTTTGTTGCGCTCATGTTTCTAAGTTTCATTATTTTTGGTTTGCTGGCTATTTCTGGGTTTATTCTTCTTATTCTCCTTTACACTTTGATTCTTTCCAAGTTGGATACCTGTGGATTACTAGTGGTTTCCGGACTGTTTCTAGGTTGTTATTGTTCTTCTACCCTATTTTTCCCAGTCTATTTGTTTCTTTTTCTTCTTAGGACATATATCATCCCCCACAATATTGCATGTAGGTTCTTGCAGCTTGGTCAATAACTCAATATTATTTTGATCATCTTTGCCTGGTACGTTTTGGTTTGTCTTCCTCTGCTTTTCTAATGAAATCGTATTGAAAGGAATGCAGATAATGGTTGTGAGAATAACAATGTAAATAACGCGATAATGTGCATACAATGGCTAGTGACTAGCTTCCAAATTACTTGTTATCACTCTAGTTCTAATGTTGGTGATCCAACTAGTGTTTGCCCCTCGTCAGTTTTTCTGGTCCGTATTGAACTGCACCAAGTTTCAATCAAATTAGAAGCCGGCTCAACCAAGTAAATTTAATCAGGCAACCACTTCCACGAAGATACTGGTCCTGTTAGTTGTATTGCGTGGACTCCTGATAATTCTGCTTTTACAGTTGGGTGGAAGTTATGGGGACTTGCAGTTTGGTCTGTCTCTGTGTGTCGTCTGATGTCTACTATATGTCAAATTGGCCTAAGTTCTGTGTCTTCTCTAGTGGTTAAGCCAAATCAGGATTGCAAATTTGAACCTATGATGGGTGGCACCTCTCTCATGCACTGGGATGAATATGTATATAGGCTTTATGCTGTTGAGGAACGATCATTGGAGCAAGTCATTGCATTTTCTTTTGAAAAATGTTGCCTTAATAGAGGAGTTTCAGGCACTACTTATACCGTCAAGTTATCTATGGTGAAGATCAACTGCTTATTGTGCAGTCTGAAGATATTGATGAGCTGAAGATTTTGCATCTTCACCTTCCAGTTATGTATTCTTCTCAATCATCCTGTGTGATTCTTCTCATATCGTATTGTACGATATGTATGCTGCTAATGTTGTCTTGTTTGAATTAGGTTTCTTATATGTCACAAAACTAGCCAGTTTTGCACGTGCCAGCTAGCAAGGATGGGATGTACTTGGCTGTGGCTGGCCTATATGTTTTAATATTGTATGATATATGACTGAAGAAGTGGAGAGTGTTTGGTGATATTACCCCGGAACAGAAGATTCAGTGCAAAGGCTTGTTATGCCTTGGGTGATGTTGTCTGCAACTATATTGATTCTTCAAACGTATGAGCTCTATGTACATTTCTGTTTGTTGAACTCCATGGCCTATTACCTACAACCAAAAAAGCAATAAAACAAAACTAAAAGAATTCTAGGGGCAAGTTGAAATGGTGTTGGTGACTGAAATTGATATCATGCTTATAGTTTCAACAAACAATAGTATTTGACATTGATGATACCCTTGCTGCTGGTCCAAGCATTTATGGTGATTAACCTGATATTCTTGTTGCATCTAATTTGCTTACTGCACACACAATCCCTATTGTTCGTACTTGATGTGAAGAAATAGTGGCAACATTTCTCCAATAGAAACATAGAATTTAGATTATCCTGGCGAAAACATTGATCAGACAGCAATTTGATTTGTGGTTGGCTGGTCAATTAGTTTGATTGTGTTCATTATTTTTTTATTCAGACATGACTAATATTTGGTAATAAGCATTTGGGCTTGGATATGAGAAGAGCATAGCGATAGAGATTTCACGTTACAATCATCCATGCTTGGCATGAACAGATGACAGGTGTTATAGTGATGTGATTTCCAAGTTTCCTTTATTTTGTCACCTAGTAATCTTAAGAAATATTACTTGACCCTTAGAAAGAAGGTTAGAAAGATGATTAGAATCAACCTGGTCTCAAGTCTTTGTTTCTTGGAGATGACTTCTGCCAGAGGAGACCATTGGATTTGTATGGAAGTTGATCATTCATAACTATTCAAGTATTAGATTCAGATGCTTATTATGAAAGATCTACTCGAATTTTGTTTTAATTTTTGGAAATCAAGTGCATGATGCATTGGCGCCTCGGATTAGGTGTAAATGACCCACACTATATTGGCCTTGGGTGATTAATTTATGCTTGTTGAAACATTTAATTCTTATGGCAAATATTCTGTTTTTCTACCATGTTCTCTCAAATTTATTGTTTAAGATTCATGGAATGCATTATTAACCTCACACATCCTTAGCTTAGCCAACTTTATTTCATCTTTGGAAAGGTAGTTGTTATTGACTGGCTGTACCACACCAGAACCTATTTAAGCTGTTACTGAAGATGCACTTAGAATTAGCAATATTGTGCTGTTTCTTGTCGGAAGATAATTGGCTTTAATACTCGTATCAATTGTTTTTCAGGTATGAATTGCTTTTCTACCCTAGATATCACCTAGACCAGAACTCATTACTTTGTAAGAAACCACTGCTTGTGAAGCTAATGGTGATGGATTTACATCAAGATTATCTACTCGTTACTTATCGCCCGTTGATGTCCGCATATTACATGTGAAGATATCTGGTGAATTGACACCTTCTAGCACTTCGGATTTGCAGGTAAAGGAACATTTTCTGTGCTCTACTTCTCATTTGACTTGATTGGAAAAAACTGAATTTTCTTGTCGATCATGACTGCGAAGAGCCATCCTGCTGCAATGCTGCAATGTGATTTATCCCTGATCAACTTTCAAGAGAGCATGCCTCAAAAAATCATATCTCAACTTCTTCTGAAAACTATACACTATGCAATAAGAGAATTCGGTGGCTTACTCATCCACTTTTTGGCCAGTACTTCCAACAATGCCCCTGGTTGCATAAAGTTTTGTGGTTTGTCTTCCCGTTGAGTCCCCTAATTGGAGGGGTATTTAGGTCATCTGGAAGTTTGGCATAATTACCTTACTGCCTTTCCAGACTTTTGTGGTTTTCCATCCCCGTCCCTTTTTTGTCTTTGGTTTTATCCACATGCGGGAGAGTATTTCTGGAATTTCTCATGGGACAAGCAAGTGGTTGCTTTCATCCCGTATTGTGAGAAGTTGATGATAGTGGTTGGAATAGTGTACTTGTTTCTTGTGCACTAAGAATTGATGAGAGTGATTAAAATAGTGTACTTCTTACTTGTACCAAGAATAGCCAATACAGGTCATATAAAGCTTGTTCTTTCTCTCATTTTTTTCTCTCCGTTGAAGTCTTGTTCTTTCGCTTACTTTCAAGTTTTTACAGAAACTCTCTCCCTGTGTTCTCTGATTTTGGTTCCCTTCCGAAGTTAGCCTGTTTGGACTTTGGTTTGCTTGGATTTGTAGGGTGGATGTGATTGTTACTGTGTTTCAACGTGGGCATGTGGTGACTGGGTTTTGGAGCCAGATGCTGCTCGATTTCATCCTCGTCTTCACCTTGCTGCAGCTTTGTGTCTTCGTCTTCAATTCGTGGTGAGTTTGCTAACTCACAGTTGCAGGAACAATACAGTTCTTATACTCTTTATTGGGATTTTTTTCTTCCTCAATGTCGCCTTGCAATATGAATGAACACCACCTGTTTTTGACAAAAGGCCTCAACGGAACAGTTGATGAAAAAATTCAAAAAATAAAAAGAATGGGAGCAACAAACTTGAATATCAAAGCTTTCTCACTTGCATGAACACCACCTGTTTGACAAAATTGTTCTTTTATGGCTATTTTGAAGAGTTTTAGCAACAATGGAAAGAGAAATATTTATTGTGAATTAATCAGGGCACAGGTGACATTCCCTTGCTTCTGAGAGATTTTGCTATCTTGGAATGCAGTGTTCTTCTTTGTTCATTCTTTAATAAGTAGTCTCCTGATTGTTGGGATTACCCTTTACTTATGAATGCTATTTATTCGTCGTAAAATGCCTTGGTCGTATAGATAATGCATTTTTTGTGCCATTTAGATACGGTAAGTAAGCACAAGTTAACCACGCGTCGGGAAACAATACCCTAAGTGGGATTCAATTAACGAGATTCAGAACCTCAAAAGCAGCCGATATCTATCTAGAGTTTCGAAGCGGTCAACCCTCCCTGTAATGAGCTGCCACTTTCTGTTTTCCTTTTACCCATTCTGCTTTGGAATTTTTGGGATAAGTCTTTCTTAATTGAGTCCTAAGAAGAGGTGGTTATTATTAACTCCTTTTGGGGCCGGCTAACCCATAAGGAGCTTTGAGGTTCTGAAAGGCTTATCCCGAAAATTCCATCAACAAATACATGACCAATTATACATGAAGGGAATAACCAGTTGGAGTAATGGCTTAAAAGGTCAATATGTAGTGTCAAACTTCATTAGAATATCAATTAAAAAATTTATTAGTCTTGCTCAGATTAGAATTGAGGGTTGATGGCTTAAAAGGTCTTCATGTACGCATATATCAGACGGCTATAAGAATTCTTGTAATGTAAATGAAGGCAGTCTGCATCATCTATACAAATGCTAGTGCATACTTGAAAAGGAAATTGGAGGTTTTGAGCATGGCTTGATCTAATACGCTAGAATCACTTTGGACCCTGTTGGTAGAATCTCTTTATCACAACCGCAATCTTCACTTCAAAGTCTGTAATGAGAACAGAACCATAACAGGTCTTCGAGAACTGCAGTCAGACTGAAAAAGAGATACCAATTCTTTCAAAAAAATCTATATTTGCATTTTGAGAAACTAATTGTCATTCAGATTTTGGTTCACTGACATACAATACATCTTTTGTTTCTAAATTCTGAAATTGCAGGGGTAGATAGTGATCTCTGTTTGCTCCTCGCTTTCGGTTATCGCTCATTAGCATATTTAGAGCTACCATACTTTCAGCAATTTTTATTAGCCTTCTTATTTTATGCAGTTAACTAGTTTTATTCTTTAACACCTGTTTCTCAAATGAAAGAAATGAATTGATCCTTTAAGACACTTTGTAATCTCTTAGATGTTGTGATGTGTTGCTCTTTGAAGATTTTGAAGGTATCTTTCTATTCCTTTCAATAGCCAATTCGATGACGAATTCGCCGTCCCTTGCATTATTGGAATAGTCCTTGCATTTGTTACATTTTTACGAATCTCATGCTGTGAATACATACAACATATTATTCTATGCTATTTTGAACCTTGCTTCTTTTAGTTAATCGAAAGCCCATACACTGCTTTCGTGTAATCTTGTTTTAGTTTTGGTTATTCTGTTTGTAATCGAGAACAAACTATCTTATTCGTTTAGTGACTCAATAGTCCCCTTTAAGATGGAGAGTTTACAGAGTCAAAGAAATAGCCTCCAAGATCCTGCGGTGATTGGGCATCTCAGCTCTTATAGCAGGAATAGCGTGGTTGGTGAGAAAGAATGGGCAAGGAGGGTTTCCAAGGAAGAGCTTTACTCAGAGCTGCTCATGATTTCAAAACTATTTTCTCCTTTTCTTTGGTTACCTGATTCTGTTTTGGATACCTTACAAAGTGGACATTTGGAAGACGAACAGAGACATTGTTAGGGACTGAGTCTATTTCCTCTGGCGTAACCTTGTAAGGATTGACGCCAAGGCTTCCCAAAGATGGATTTACCCAGATTTTATTCTATAATGTTAATTTAATTTCCTCTTTTTTTCGATAGGCCTTTTGGGAATGGTGGTTGAAAAGCGTATCCTAGGGTTACATCGAATGAAAAGGCTTACCCAAAGGTTGTGCTCATGGATGCTGAGGTCCCTTTGGTCTTAACATAATCCGCTACTATGCGACATTTATTGAAATATCCCACTAACATCACACCTTACCTTATATACAGGGCAAAAAAATACAATGCACAATCTTTGGTGGTGAAATGGAAGTACTGAAAGATACTCTCAAAGCCTTCCACACATATTCAATAACCAATATCAATACCACTCCTGGCGATTATCGTGTCATAGACAATGAGTTGCAATGGTCTCTTTCTGCACGAACACCAATTGAGGGAATCTCTGTGCCAACACTCACTGTTAGAAGTCTCAACTATAAGTTTGTCCCACTCATAAAATTGGAGGATTACTGCAAGGATACTCAAAGATTTGGTACACGCTTGAAGCCTGAAATTTTCATCTATTTATGATGCAAGGGTAACAAATACTAACACGGTATTCTCTGTAACAGATGTGCTTTGCTGGGATCAGTGTTGGTCTTAAACGACCAGCAAATGATGCCTTTGTGCTACACATGACAGCAATTGATCAAGGTTAATGACACTACTCTGATCCTATGAATACGATAGAATATTTTTCGTCGCATTCTTCTCTGAAAATTACAATAGTTTACTCTAGGTTCTAGATTTTATCCTCAGTTTAAAACTAAAATCCAATGTGGACGATGGCACTAACTATACTGTTGTTGGGAGATCAATTCACTGAACGTGAGGGGAAAATACTGGCTGGACTTGAAGGACCATTTCCAGTTGTGCTTTGCACAACAATGAAAGTTAATACTTAAAATGTAACATATTCATTATATTTAATGGAAAAAACATTAAAAAAATTATAATGCTTATGCTTGAGTTAACTTCAACTAGAGGATCGTCCATTTTCACCTTCAATCCGCCAATGCCTGAAGCTAACGCATTACACGATTGGTAAGAACATCCAATCGCAATACAAATAATTAAGTAAAGGCCACAAAGACTAATACACATTATTCAATGCAGGTGTATCAAAAACTCCAATGTAACTACCAAGTTACCTTGCTCCCTCACACCACAAAAAGAAACATCATCAAGGTTCATCAGTTGCCGACCACTGTCTCAAAGGTAACATCATTGTTGGTACAATAATATATTCTATCTTCATCACAAAACCACAAAATTTTAATCCGCATTTAAATACAGCCAGAGTTCCATTGAATCACCTGATAACAAACAACCAAAGTTTATAGAATTGAATAGGGTAGGCCTTCCATAGTTAACTGAATCAGAGCTCTCTTCTTCAAGTGTAGTTGTACCATGTTTTGAAACTTACATACCAAAATATAGTTTGCTAGGGTCTTAATATCAGTTCAGCCACTCCTCTAAAGTACTTGTTACGGTTCCCTAAATACACGGTACAAAATTGCAAATTAAGTTGGTGAAGGCTCTTGTATCCGCTCTGGACATGGTGCAGAAACACTTGATAACCCCACTAAGGGATGTTTGTTCTTGTCTTGAACGCATTGGTATGTGTATTGAACAGTGAGTTTGACAAAGGAAATGAACAGGAACGAAGAATATGATCTGCCCTGATTGGACAATTCATATACAACTTGAACTGTTCTTTTTGAAGGAAGATATATTGGCTACCCTAAATGAAGTTCAGTAGGCATCTGCATGCATGAGTACTTCCACCAAAATAGAATATTCAAGCCCCTGTGTTTGATGTTACTCATCTTTGTTGACAGGAATATGGATGGACCAATAGGCAAAGGCACTGAGCACCGGTGCAGAAACGCCTTTGCAAAATTACACAATGGGAAAAACTCTTGGCCATGGTTCATTTAGGAAATTGAAAATCGCAGAGCATCGACCGACAGGGTACAAATTTGCCATCAAAATTCTTAGCCGTCGGAAAATGAAGAGCCATAACATGGAGGAGAAAGGTATGAATCGTATGACTATATGTTTATCAGTTCACTTATCAAGTTATATTTGATTGATCGGCTCTATCTCAATTTTCTGGATTGTGACCTAGCATTATATGAGTTTATGGCTATTCTCTTCTCTGTATTGTTTGTTCAATTTCACTTCTGTGTTTTTTATTCTGATGCAGTGAGAAGAGAAATTAAAATATGTAGGTTATTTGTGCATCCACATATTATACGACTTTATGAGGTGATTGAGACATTGACAGACATATACGTGGTTATGGAGTATGCTAAGTCCAGAGAACTATTTGATTACATTGTGGAGAAGAGAAGATTCAGGGGGATGAAGCTAGGAGCTTTTTCTAACAGGTAAATCCCTTGTTTATTTTGGTGTTATTTTTTTTTCTCTTCTCTTTTTGTGGGTGAGATTCCTCCCTACTGGATCAGTTATCTCTAGGTAATGATGGTTGTCATAATTGACGTTCTAAATAATGGTATGATTATCTCTCTGGAAGATTATTTCTGGTGCGGAGTACTACCGCAGAAACATGGTGGTTCATAGAGACCTAAAGCCTAAGAACCTTCTTCTACATTCCAGAGACCTAAAGCCCGATCTTCTCCGTACTGAGCCAGCTACGGTTTGCTGCAGTCTTTGGCACAAACTGTGTCAGTCCCCTGACCCGGATATCTTCCCAATAGGTGATGACCTGATGGGTCTTATTCTCATCTTGGGCCTACGGACTCAACAGGATTTGGGTTCGAGAGGCCCACATCTTATTTATGTACTAATCTGGCCTACTATAGTAATTTTGCCGAATGGAGAAAGATACCCAGCACCTCTAAATCACTTTGATTTCATTGCCCTTCTTGAACCAAGAAAGGGTATAAGGATTAAGGATGGGAATGCTCCTTTACTTTGAGTTGTAACTTGTCCACCACCTCTTGGGAGGCTACATTCTCACAACTTCCACTATCAATAATCATATTTAGAGGTGGCAATCTCAACCCATATTTTTTAACCCGCCCAAATTTGCCCAGTTATAACTGAACCCATCCCGCTCATTTTATATAATGGGCAACCCATATTTATATGGGTTAGGTGGGTTGAAAGTGGGTTCAATATGGGCTGGACTTAAAGACCCAAACTAGCTTGTTTAGCTGCTGGAGAAATTTTTGGATACCAATACGTGGTACCTCTCACATCGACTTCATGGCAATTAAACGGAGCGGTTTTTGTCCTTTAAGTTTCTCTCTCATCACATCACATGTTCAGCTCCATTATACATGTCGTCCCCTTCCCAATGAATCAACTCTCTTTCTCTCAGACCCATTTTCTTCCTCCTTCCACCGTCTCTCTTCAATTATGTTTAGCATGAGAGAAGAACTGAAGATGAAGGAGATTTTGGATGGTTCCTCTGTAAATATTTGGGCCTCTAGCAATTTTCGGCCTCATCTTTTTAGAAAATTCAAACACAGCATACATAAAAATACCATTGAAAATTGAAGTTTGGTGATTAAAAAAGACGATAGAAATGTTAAGGAATTCAACTGAACGGTTAGGCAAGACTTCGGTGCCTGGGCTCCCGGTGTATGCCTCTCCAGCGGCGAGGCCGTCAGTACCCTTCTGTCTGACCAATAGCTACGAATTGTTCACTCGTTGAAAGCAAGAGGAACTCATTGAGAATGGGCGGGCGGGCACGTACTCAACTCACGGGGGGGGGGGTGTTTAATTACGTGTGTGCGCACACACCATGATTCCCTAAATCAATTGAACTCTAGCTATAACCCATCAAAAAACTTAACATGTTTGAAAAGGTGTAATTTTTTATCAAAACTCATAAATTTTTTGAAAAAGACAAAAAAACAAGTCAAATAAAAATTATGAATTTTTTTTATAACCCGTCTTTTTGACTTTTTCAAAAAAAATTATGAGTTTTAATCAATTTTTATTTTTACTTTTTCAGTTTCTTCCGTCATTACAAATCAATAAGTCACAAAAGTTTGACGCAAAACTTACAAATACGAAAAAATTTAAATGAAGACAAAAAAAGGTCACTGACTACTTTTTAATCCAAACCCACCCTTAATCTAAATGGCAATTCATATGTTCCTTGAGGGTATATGCAACAGTGGGTCAATCTGAGGCCCGTTTAATCTTTTGGCAAGTTACGTCACCTTTTATCAAGTTACGTTACCTTTTAAATGGCAATTCATATGTTCCTTTTTTTTTTTTCTTCTTTTGCTGATCAAAAAATATATATTCCTGGAGGATATTCAACGAAAAGCAATACGCATTCAAGAGATTGACAAAATTCTCCTCTATTCTAAAATATATGCAAATATAATCCTCCGCAGTTAGGTGGTTCCATAGCCATTGAAGCAACCACAAAGTTGACTCATATTCAACTTGGTGAAGGGAGGAAAAAAAAGGGAGGGGAAAACAAAAAAAGAAGAAGAAAGCAACGGGTCGGGTATGAACTGACCCATATTCAACCTGACCCGTCTAAACTTGCTTACTATTGACCTTATTCGACCCGCCCATATTCAACGGGTGACCCGTTTCAACCCGCCATTTGCCACCCATAATCATGTTGCAAACTCTACCCCCAACATTTTTAGTGGTGTAAAAAATATTGGTACGCAACCAATCTTCATTACTAGCGTCCTTAGGAGTAAGGAGAGTCTTCTTGATCATTAACGCAAAACCTTCTTCCTCCTTATTACCATCCCCAATTTCTTTCACATGCCTTTGTCATAAATGGGAATATCATCCTCACAACCTTGCTTCATTACTTCCTCAATGAAAAGTACCTTGTTACAATTTCCGAAAGCCTTCTGACAATCCGAAGATTTGTGACCCAGCTCCCCACACTTGAAGCATTTAAAACCTCCACTTTGGAGTCCCCAAAAGACTGGATTGTGGCTGATTTTGAGCGGGCGTTGAAGCCGTATTCGCTTCGTTTTCAGTGTCGACCCAGAAGAAGCACCTTGGCCACCACTAGAGGAAGAACCACCCCTAGAATAAGAGTAAAAAGACAGCCCAAACTTGGAACCACCTTGATATTGCTGCCCAGATCTTGAAAACTTACTCTTTTCTTACTTTTCAACCACCACAGCCCGATTGTAGGCTTCCGAAACCGTCCACAAATAAGGAGCATGAGTGGAGGTGGCCTACGCCAATTCGGATCACGAAAAGAATTGTCAAAGTGACTTCCAAAGTCCTCGGACCCTCCACTACCTGCACGCGACACTTGCATACTTTGCACCATCGCTGTTAGGGTAGCAACTTATTGTCTCAACTCTTGCATCTCATGGTTTTGGTTGCCAAACTCATTCTCTTCTCCGTTGTTCACCTCAAAGCCTCTACCTCTACCTCTATGAGCCATTATAATACCAACAATTAACTCCCAAACAAGCAAATCAACCCCAAATAATGAATACCCAGTCAACTCAAGACTCTAACAGCCACGAATCACAGTCAATCAACACCGACAATTCCCCAAATAGCAACAATCCATAGTAAACAGCAACAAATCGCAACAACCTAGTTAAAATCGAACCTGAAAATCAGCATCTGAAACTCCAACAGGCAGATTGATGGTCCAAACACCTGATTCGAGTGCTGAAATAGGTTTCGAAGGCCTGAAATACGATTTCAAGCGTTGAAATGATCTAATCGAGTGCTGAAACCATGATTGGAGTTCAAAAAAGGACTGGGTCGAAAGTTGAAAACGAGTACAGATTTGGCCCATTTGGGTAAAAAAATGGTGATTCGAACACTGGGCCGAGATGGGTTTTCCAGCATCAAAAAGTGCGAGCAGTGCCGAAATATGGGAAAACAGCTCCAAAATTGTCGATTTGTGGATTCTAAGAGTCGAGATCAAGGTTTAGGGTCTTGGGTTGGATAGATCGGTGGTTTTCAAAGTGGATTGAGGCTCCGGCGAGGTTTTCCGATGCCTTTTTGGGGTTCTGGCAAGTATTCATTTCTGGCAATGATTCCGGCGAGATGAACAGTTGGGATTGAGCCTAGAAGCTCTAATACCAAATGATGCAAACCAAGTATTCCATAGATTTGTTAGGGCGAGAAACTCCCAAAATGAGTACAAGAGAGTCTAAGCTCTTGATAGATAATTTTTCAAAATGATAAAAAACTACTAAATGAAGGACTCCAACACATATATATAGACCCATTACTACTAAGAGTATAAAATGACATAAATACCCTTACTGTATACTATATCATTCTTCTCCTTCTTCTTTGAGTCTTGCTATTTATAGATTTGCTGTATTCTGTGTCTTATCTTCTGGTAGGCAAAATTTGATCTTTTTTGGTCAATATAATCTCTCTCGCGTGAAAAGAGATCAGGCAAATTTTTATTAAGTGGTTCGGACCCATTCAGGATATAATATATCTCTAAATTACATTTTTAGAAAGAAAACCCTTTGATTCCAACTATTCTTTATAAAGAGGATTGAGTTTTATTTATTTTAGCCTCATGAGTAGCATTTTCTAACCGTTTCCATGCCCTAATTTTAAAGATTTCTTGAGGCCTATGCCTGTTTAGCGTCTTCATAATTATAGTATCTTATGTATTGTTTGATTTGGAACATAAAAAAATGTTATCATCTATTATAACATTTACAATTCAACAAATCCCCAATGTGTTCGTAGCCTACTTTTTAGAGAACTTACGTTCCTGATATTTCTCAAGAAGACAAGGTGATCTGGATTTGTCAATTTTCTGCAAAATCAGCTTGGGAATCTGTAAGAACTTATAAGCTTAAAGTCTTATGGAGGAATATTGTTTGGTTCCCTTGTTATGTGCCTAGGTGGGCAGCGATCCTTTGGATGGCTGTCTTGGGTAGGCTTTCAACAAGGGGATAAATTTGTGGTGGGGGATAAGTATATCTGTTGAGGACACTTATGTCCTCTGCAACCAGCCTTGTGAGACCATATATTATCTTTTCTCTCTTTCCCTTTATCAACTTCTATCTGGGATAACTTTTTACGGAAGAACAACCTTGCTAAATCTCCAAGTACTGTTGGCGAGGAAGTGGAATGTGCTTGTCACCATCGGAATGGGAAGAATCTGACTCATGCAATCTATAAACCTTCCCTTGCAGCTGCTGTTTATCAGCTTTGGGGGTGAGATGAACACCAGAATTTTGGGGGTAAATGCTTGGATATGGCTTGCTTGAAAGCTCTTAATGAAAGGGATGTTAGAGCTGCAGATTGCTTCTGTTTGTTCATGGAGGGGAGTGAAGAGGACTTATCAAAATAAACTAATCATTTGAGATTGGCCCATTCCACAATGCATCTTTGTTCATAAGTCTTGATGAGCTTTGTTTCTTTAATCTGTGTTTTATCATGTTGTGGATGGTGTAAGGGGAGGGTGAGTTTGGGTTTGTTTCCTTTGGTGCCCCTCTGCTCCTGTGGTGTTGTGTTGGTCTATGAATTAAGTTAACCATAGAAAAACATACCCTTGTGTCCGTGTCTCATGTCCATATCCATGTTGCTTGCATAGTTGCATATAGAAACCTGCCATTAGTTTTCTCTAAGAACATGGAGAAGTAACTAATGATCTGGAATACAATCTAAGTGGACTGTTTTAAATCTTTTGGTTAGGATTGGAGAACAAAAAGTATGGCTAGCCAGACCAAATCCTGTCTTAACCAGAATAGGTGTTGCCTTATTATAGTGTATTATAAAATAGGTACTATATGAAGCCATAGTCATTTGCAGCTCGATCAAATAAACACATATTCACATGCAACAATACCTTTGCAGACAACTGAAATACTTGTGGAAGTGAAGGTGGGTTCTTTAAGCTTCCTCTTGATTGCCTCTATGAAGCTATTGTTTTTTTTTTTTATTAGCAAAAAGATTTTATTAATCTCCCAATTCGAAAATTACAAAGATTAAAAGGACAAGGGCAAATGAAAATGAAAATTACTTAATCTTCACAACTACCCGAGACCCAATCGGTCAAATACCAACAAAACCCAAAACGACCCCACAGCCACCTGCCAACCAGAACCCAACACCTGATTGAATTACTAGATTAACAAGCCCTTGTTCATATTTTGGCGAATCATATTTGTCGTTTATCAACTTCTTTCCCGATAATGCACAAGATTGGCACTTTATTTGTGTCTAAAATGGCTAATTTCCTCTTCATGAATCTGACCACAGATAGTTTTGCTTCACACTTAATGCTTCAATCTGTTTTGCTGTATTCTTCTCACCCTATATGCCTGTCTACAAATGTCGTATTTCTGGATCTTTCTTTTGTTTAATCAAATACTAGGTTGTTTAGTTTTAGTAGTTGCAAATTGCACCTCTAGATGTGTAGGGGTCTTGATGGAGATTTGTACACCTACTCACACACTTGTAGAATAATTTGGAAGCTACACCAATTCTTCTCTGACAGGAAAATCAAAATTATTTTGAATATGTAAAAGGGCTATTTCTCAAGAGAAAATAGACTTTCTTGGTTATTTTTGCGATGGCGCTTATTTGCCTGCCATCTTTAACCTCTGTTTGCAGTTCCGTGAGCAATTTTTATTTGCACGCAAGCAATGAGTGGTTTTCCAGAACTGATGACTTGTTTATCCATGGTAACCGGGGGTGAAATTTGATGTCTTGGCCTATTGACAATTGCTTCTTGCAGATTTGGTGATCTGGAATCTTCTTGTTTCCTTTCGAATCTTTGCTCCACAGGCCTCAATTTGACGTTGAAGATTCCCATTTGAAAGACAATGACTTTTCTAGTTAGCTTTTTGTGGTGTATATGGATTTGGATGAGCCTGCATATGAGTTTTTTTCAACATTGTTGATGAACTACTACTACACTTCAGATTCTGATTTTGCTTGACAAGATAAGATTTTCTGTATCATTTTGAAAATATGCTTTGGAACAGGTTACAGTTGTGGAATTGCCAAAACCAAAAATGCGTTCAGACACTGGAAAGTCACACAGGATGTTTTCGCAATATGGTTCCATACGGAAAGGCTCCAGGATAATCAATGGTTCTGTCGGGACTGTTCGGATGCAAAACCTATATTTCTATATGTAAGTCGTATTAAGATTCCAACTTATGCATGTCGAAGTTATTTGACACCGTAATCTTCATGCTAAGTCTGTCATTCAACATCTTTAGCTGCCTTTGACTTGTGTTTTGGTTTGAGAATAGTTAGTTCAGTTATTAGCAAATGCTTACTTATTTGTGCCGAATGTTATCTAACAGAGGCTATATAGCTCCTTCGTGTATGAGCTTTGTTTGTGAACATGTTATCGTACTTGTTAATTCTGGGGAATCACATCACCTAGGATTGAGAATTAAGAAGCACAGATACGGCCATGGACAAGCGGATACACTATTTATCTAAAAAGTAGGATATAGACATGCGGATTTGTTGTCTTGCGTTCATGTCACCATAAGTTTATGTCCCGTATGAAATAATGGATGAGGTACAAGAAGTTACAAAGAATCTTGATGGACACGGGACTCAGAAATCTTTGAAAAAAAATGAATGGACAAAGCTAGGAAATTCTAAATCCTCTACTTAGTATTTATTTATTTAAAGAACCATTTTTATTTCTCCACAAAATTGGTAGTGAACATGAATCTATCTAACTTGTATTAGATGGGGATGTCTAATTTCAGAATTTTGATAATTCGACATTAGGAAGTATTTAAGAAGTGTCTATTTCATACCAATTTACTTGTCATAGAATCCTAAGAAGTGTTTGACAAGTTACAAAAATGTTGGAATTAAGTTGTTTTTTCTTATTTATGGACGCAATAAAAAGAGAATCATACGCGTGTCTGAGAGTGTCTGAAAAGTGTTCGTGTCAGACACGTATCCTTCTTTGAAGTCTCCGCACTTCGTAATTTGGGATTATACCCAACTGGCATCAGATGATTGTATGGGCTTAATTACTGGTCTGGAATTGTCCAAATTAGGTGAGTGCGAACCATACCCAAACCATTGCCAGGGGGCTTCTGAACATTCAGCTACCAAACATTCAAATCTCCTGTACTGGGTCTAGAATTGTCCACACATAACTTGAGCCAGACCATCCTAAATATTATGATTGGGCTTCTGAACATTTAGCTACCCAGATTTGCATGTGTCTGTATCCTTATCAGACAGCTGGGAACTCAAAATGCTCCTCTTCATTGTTTGACATGCTTGGGCGGAGGAGTTTCCTGTTACCCTTAAGAAAAAGGTGTGCTATTTCAGTGGTTGAATTCAATGCCATGCTCAACAATTTGATTTTCTTGCCCTTATTCTTTTAAATCGGTTAAATCTTTTGTATTTGGATTGCCATCCGTCTCCAATTGGTGTGAAGGTCATGGGGAGAGCTAAAATCATGGCAGGTCTGTTTTTACAATTAAAAGCCGTAGTTACAGTGGATTAAAGCACCAAAATGGAAAGCTCAACAAAGTCCTGACTTTTGATTGTGTTTGGTGAATTAGAAAAACTTAGTTTCAAATTGCAGTTTCCGCTTGGTAGTCGTCTAATTGATGATCTAATTGAACTGGGAACTTTTTCTAGTTGTGGCTGATCTATTTGTTGGGTGTGATGACTCGCTACATCCCATTCATTGGTCCTTTAGGGGATTCCAAGAGGAAAGATTTTAGTGTTGGAGTGTATTTTCCTTTGCTATAGATAATTGGTTTCGTAATTCTAAAACAGCTTTGTATTTTGAAAACAAGTTTTTGTCAATTTTTAAATGGCTGAAAAAATATTCTCCTCATTCTTACGCTTTGTTCTTTGTTTTTGTTGCGCTCATGTTTCTAAGTTTCATTATTTTTGGTTTGCTGGCTATTTCTGGGTTTATTCTTTCTTATTCTCCTTTACACTTTGATTCTTTCCAGTTGGATACCTTGGATTACTAGTGTTTCCGGACTGTTTCTAGTTGTTATTGTTCTTCTACCCTATTTTTCCCAGTCTATTTGTTCTTTTTTCTTCTTAGGACATATATCATCCCCCACAATATTGCATGTAGTTCTTGCAGCTTGGTCAATAACTCAATATTATTTTGATCATCTTTGCCTGGTACGTTTTGGTTTGTCTTCCTCTGCTTTTCTAATGAAATTGTATTGAAAGGAATGCAGATAATGGTTGTGAGAATAACAATGTAAATAACGCGATAATGTGCATACAATGGCTAGTGACTAGCTTCCAAATTACTTGTTATCACTCTAGTTCTAATGTTGGTGATCCAACTAGTGTTTGCCCCTCGTTAGTTTTTCTGGTCCGTATTGAACTGCACCAAGTTTCAATCAAATTAGAAGCTGGCTCAACCAAGTAAATTTAATCAGGCAACCACTTCCACGAAGATACTGGTCCTGTTAGTTGTATTGCGTGGACTCCTGATAATTCTGCTTTTACAGTTGGGTGGAAGTTATGGGGACTTGCAGTTTGGTCTGTCTCTGTGTGTCGTCTGATGTCTACTATATGTCAAATTGGCCTAAGTTCTGTCTTCTCTAGTGGTTAAGCCAAATCAGGATTGCAAATTTGAACCTATGATGGGTGGCACCTCTCTCATGCACTGGGATGAATATGTATATAGGCTTTATGCTGTTGAGGAACGATCATTGGAGCAAATCATTGCATTTTCTTTTGAAAAATGTTGCCTTAATAGAGGAGTTTCAGGCACTACTTATACCATCAAGTTATCTATGGTGAAGATCAACTGCTTATTGTGCAGTCTGAAGATACTGATGAGCTGAAGATTTTGCATCTTCACCTTCCAGTTATGTATTCTTCTCAATCATCCTGTGTGATTCTTCTCATATCGTATTGTACGATATGTATGCTGCTAATGTTGTCTTGTTTGAATTAGGTTTCTTATATGTCACAAAACTAGCCAGTTTTGCACGTGCCAGCTAGCAAGGATGGGATGTACTTGGCTGTGGCTGGCCTATATGTTTTAATATTGTATGATATATGACTGAAGAAGTGGAGAGTGTTTGGTGATATTACCCCGGAACAGAAGATTCAGTGCAAAGGCTTGTTATGCCTTGGGTGATGTTGTCTGCAACTATATTGATTCTTCAAACGTATGAGCTCTATGTACATTTCTGTTTGTTGAACTCCATGGCCTATTACCTACAACCAAAAAAGCAATAAAACAAAACTAAAAGAATTCTAGGGGCAAGTTGAAATGGTGTTGGTGACTGAAATTGATATCATGCTTATAGTTTCAACAAACAATAGTATTTGACATTGATGATACCCTTGCTGCTGGTCCAAGCATTTATGGTGATTAACCTGATATTCTTGTTGCATCTAATTTGCTTACTGCACACACAATCCCTATTGTTCGTACTTGATGTGAAGAAATAGTGGCAACATTTCTCCAATAGAAACATAGAATTTAGATTATCCTGGCGAAAACATTGATCAGACAGCAATTTGATTTGTGGTTGGCTGGTCAATTAGTTTGATTGTGTTCATTATTTTTTTATTCAGACATGACTAATATTTGGTAATAAGCATTTGGGCTTGGATATGAGAAGAGCATAGCGATAGAGATTTCACGTTACAATCATCCATGCTTGGCATGAACAGATGACAGGTGTTATAGTGATGTGATTTCCAAGTTTCCTTTATTTTGTCACCTAGTAATCTTAAGAAATATTACTTGACCCTTAGAAAGAAGGTTAGAAAGATGATTAGAATCAACCTGGTCTCAAGTCTTTGTTTCTTGGAGATGACTTCTGCCAAAGGAGACCATTGGATTTGTATGGAAGTTGATCATTCATAACTATTCAAGTATTAGATTCAGATGCTTATTATGAAAGATCTACTCGAATTTTGTTTTAATTTTTGGAAATCAAGTGCATGATGCATTGGTGCCTCGGATTAGGTGTAAATGACCCACACTATATTGGCCTTGGGTGATTAATTTATGCTTGTTGAAACATTTAATTCTTATGGCAAATATTCTGTTTTTCTACCATGTTCTCTCAAATTTATTGTTTAAGATTCATGGAATGCATTATTAACCTCACACATCCTTAGCTTAGCCAACTTTATTTCATCTTTGGAAAGGTAGTTGTTATTGACTGGCTGTACCACACCAGAACCTATTTAAGCTGTTACTGAAGATGCACTTAGAATTAGCAATATTGTGCTGTTTCTTGTCGGAAGATAATTGGCTTTAATACTCGTATCAATTGTTTTTCAGGTATGAATTGCTTTTCTACCCTAGATATCACCTAGACCAGAACTCATTACTTTGTAAGAAACCACTGCTTGTGAAGCTAATGGTGATGGATTTACATCAAGATTATCTACTCGTTACTTATCACCCGTTGATGTCCGCATATTACATGTGAAGATATCTGGTGAATTGACACCTTCTAGCACTTCGGATTTGCAGGTAAAGGAACATTTTCTGTGCTCTACTTCTCATTTGACTTGATTGAAAAAACTGAATTTTCTCGTCGATCATGACTGCGAAGAGCCATCCTCCTGCTGCAATGTGATTTATCCCTGATCAACTTTCAAGAGAGCATGCCTCAAAAAATGATGTCTCAACTTCTTCTGAAAACTATACACTATGCAATAAGAGAATTCGGTGGCTTACTCATCCACTTTTTGGCCAGTACTTCCAACAATGCCCCTGGTTGCATAAAGTTTTGTGGTTTGTCTTCCCGTTGAGTCCCCTAATTGGAGGGGTATTTAGGTCATCTGGAAGTTTGGCATAATTACCTTACTGCCTTTCCAGACTTTTGTGGTTTTCCATCCCCGTCCCTTTTTTGTCTTTGGTTTTATCCACATGCGGGAGAGTATTTCTGGAATTTCTCATGGGACAAGCAAGTGGTTGCTTTCATCCCGTATTGTGAGAAGTTGATGATAGTGGTTGGAATAGTGTACTTGTTTCTTGTGCACTAAGAATTGATGAGAGTGATTAAAATAGTGTACTTCTTACTTGTACCAAGAATAGCCAATACAGGTCATATAAAGCTTGTTCTTTCTCTCATTTTTTTCTCTCCGT
The DNA here is from genome assembly GCA_014282245.1 of Rhododendron simsii. Classification (NCBI taxonomy): domain Eukaryota; kingdom Viridiplantae; phylum Streptophyta; class Magnoliopsida; order Ericales; family Ericaceae; genus Rhododendron; species Rhododendron simsii. Next base: position 16,648,294 of record CM024964.1, on the reverse strand, counting down.
TGAAGTCTTGTTCTTTCGCTTACTTTCAAGTTTTTACAGAAACTCTCTCCCTGTGTTCTCTGATTTTGGTTCCCTTCCGAAGTTAGCCTTGTTTGGACTTTGGTTTGCTTGGATTTGCAGGGTGGATGTGATTGTTACTGTGCTTCAACGTCGGCATGTGGTGACTGGGTTTTGGAGCCAGATGCTGCTCGATTTCATCCTCGTCTTCACCTTGCTGCAGCTTTGTGTCTTCGTCTTCAATTCGTGGTGAGTTTGCTAACTCGCAGTTGCAGGGAACAATACAGTTCTTATACTCTTTATTGGGATTTTTTTCTTCCTCAATGTCGCCTTGCAGTTTGAATGAACACCACCTGTTTTTGACAAAAGGCCTCAACGGAACAGTTGATGAAAAAATTCAAAAAATAAAAAGAATGGGAGCAACAAACTTGAATATCAAAGCTTTCTCACTTGCATGAACACCACCTGTTTGACAAAATTGTTCTTTTATGGCTATTTTGAAGAGTTTTAGCAACAATGGAAAGAGAAATATTTATTGTGAATTAATCAGGGCACAGGTGACATTCCCTTGCTTCTGAGAGATTTTGCTATCTTGGAATGCAGTGTTCTTCTTTGTTCATTCTTTAATAAGTAGTCTCCTGATTGTTGGGATTACCCTTTACTTATGAATGCTATTTATTCGTCGTAAAATGCCTTGGTCGTATAGATAATGCATTTTTTGTGCCATTTAGATACGGTAAGTAAGCACAAGTTAACCACGCGTCGGGAAACAATACCCTAAGTGGGATTCAATTAACGAGATTCAGAACCTCAAAAGCAGCCGATATCTATCTAGAGTTTCGAAGCGGTCAACCCTCCCTGTAATGAGCTGCCACTTTCTGTTTTCCTTTTACCCATTCTGCTTTGGAATTTTTGGGATAAGTCTTTCTTAATTGAGTCCTAAGAAGAGGTGGTTATTATTAACTCCTTTTGGGGCCGGCTAACCCATAAGGAGCTTTGAGGTTCTGAAAGGCTTATCCCGAAAATTCCATCAACAAATACATGACCAATTATACATGAAGGGAATAACCAGTTGGAGTAATGGCTTAAAAGGTCAATATGTAGTGTCAAACTTCATTAGAATATCAATTAAAAAATTTATTAGTCTTGCTCAGATTAGAATTGAGGGTTGATGGCTTAAAAGGTCTTCATGTACGCATATATCAGACGGCTATAAGAATTCTTGTAATGTAAATGAAGGCAGTCTGCATCATCTATACAAATGCTAGTGCATACTTGAAAAGGAAATTGGAGGTTTTGAGCATGGCTTGATCTAATACGCTAGAATCACTTTGGACCCTGTTGGTAGAATCTCTTTATCACAACCGCAATCTTCACTTCAAAGTCTGTAATGAGAACAGAACCATAACAGGTCTTCGAGAACTGCAGTCAGACTGAAAAAGAGATACCAATTCTTTCAAAAAAATCTATATTTGCATTTTGAGAAACTAATTGTCATTCAGATTTTGGTTCACTGACATACAATACATCTTTTGTTTCTAAATTCTGAAATTGCAGGGGTAGATAGTGATCTCTGTTTGCTCCTCGCTTTCGGTTATCGCTCATTAGCATATTTAGAGCTACCATACTTTCAGCAATTTTTATTAGCCTTCTTATTTTATGCAGTTAACTAGTTTTATTCTTTAACACCTGTTTCTCAAATGAAAGAAATGAATTGATCCTTTAAGACACTTTGTAATCTCTTAGATGTTGTGATGTGTTGCTCTTTGAAGATTTTGAAGGTATCTTTCTATTCCTTTCAATAGCCAATTCGATGACGAATTCGCCGTCCCTTGCATTATTGGAATAGTCCTTGCATTTGTTACATTTTTACGAATCTCATGCTGTGAATACATACAACATATTATTCTATGCTATTTTGAACCTTGCTTCTTTTAGTTAATCGAAAGCCCATACACTGCTTTCGTGTAATCTTGTTTTAGTTTTGGTTATTCTGTTTGTAATCGAGAACAAACTATCTTATTCGTTTAGTGACTCAATAGTCCCCTTTAAGATGGAGAGTTTACAGAGTCAAAGAAATAGCCTCCAAGATCCTGCGGTGATTGGGCATCTCAGCTCTTATAGCAGGAATAGCGTGGTTGGTGAGAAAGAATGGGCAAGGAGGGTTTCCAAGGAAGAGCTTTACTCAGAGCTGCTCATGATTTCAAAACTATTTTCTCCTTTTCTTTGGTTACCTGATTCTGTTTTGGATACCTTACAAAGTGGACATTTGGAAGACGAACAGAGACATTGTTAGGGACTGAGTCTATTTCCTCTGGCGTAACCTTGTAAGGATTGACGCCAAGGCTTCCCAAAGATGGATTTACCCAGATTTTATTCTATAATGTTAATTTAATTTCCTCTTTTTTTCGATAGGCCTTTTGGGAATGGTGGTTGAAAAGCGTATCCTAGGGTTACATCGAATGAAAAGGCTTACCCAAAGGTTGTGCTCATGGATGCTGAGGTCCCTTTGGTCTTAACATAATCCGCTACTATGCGACATTTATTGAAATATCCCACTAACATCACACCTTACCTTATATACAGGGCAAAAAAATACAATGCACAATCTTTGGTGGTGAAATGGAAGTACTGAAAGATACTCTCAAAGCCTTCCACACATATTCAATAACCAATATCAATACCACTCCTGGCGATTATCGTGTCATAGACAATGAGTTGCAATGGTCTCTTTCTGCACGAACACCAATTGAGGGAATCTCTGTGCCAACACTCACTGTTAGAAGTCTCAACTATAAGTTTGTCCCACTCATAAAATTGGAGGATTACTGCAAGGATACTCAAAGATTTGGTACACGCTTGAAGCCTGAAATTTTCATCTATTTATGATGCAAGGGTAACAAATACTAACACGGTATTCTCTGTAACAGATGTGCTTTGCTGGGATCAGTGTTGGTCTTAAACGACCAGCAAATGATGCCTTTGTGCTACACATGACAGCAATTGATCAAGGTTAATGACACTACTCTGATCCTATGAATACGATAGAATATTTTTCGTCGCATTCTTCTCTGAAAATTACAATAGTTTACTCTAGGTTCTAGATTTTATCCTCAGTTTAAAACTAAAATCCAATGTGGACGATGGCACTAACTATACTGTTGTTGGGAGATCAATTCACTGAACGTGAGGGGAAAATACTGGCTGGACTTGAAGGACCATTTCCAGTTGTGCTTTGCACAACAATGAAAGTTAATACTTAAAATGTAACATATTCATTATATTTAATGGAAAAAACATTAAAAAAATTATAATGCTTATGCTTGAGTTAACTTCAACTAGAGGATCGTCCATTTTCACCTTCAATCCGCCAATGCCTGAAGCTAACGCATTACACGATTGGTAAGAACATCCAATCGCAATACAAATAATTAAGTAAAGGCCACAAAGACTAATACACATTATTCAATGCAGGTGTATCAAAAACTCCAATGTAACTACCAAGTTACCTTGCTCCCTCACACCACAAAAAGAAACATCATCAAGGTTCATCAGTTGCCGACCACTGTCTCAAAGGTAACATCATTGTTGGTACAATAATATATTCTATCTTCATCACAAAACCACAAAATTTTAATCCGCATTTAAATACAGCCAGAGTTCCATTGAATCACCTGATAACAAACAACCAAAGTTTATAGAATTGAATAGGGTAGGCCTTCCATAGTTAACTGAATCAGAGCTCTCTTCTTCAAGTGTAGTTGTACCATGTTTTGAAACTTACATACCAAAATATAGTTTGCTAGGGTCTTAATATCAGTTCAGCCACTCCTCTAAAGTACTTGTTACGGTTCCCTAAATACACGGTACAAAATTGCAAATTAAGTTGGTGAAGGCTCTTGTATCCGCTCTGGACATGGTGCAGAAACACTTGATAACCCCACTAAGGGATGTTTGTTCTTGTCTTGAACGCATTGGTATGTGTATTGAACAGTGAGTTTGACAAAGGAAATGAACAGGAACGAAGAATATGATCTGCCCTGATTGGACAATTCATATACAACTTGAACTGTTCTTTTTGAAGGAAGATATATTGGCTACCCTAAATGAAGTTCAGTAGGCATCTGCATGCATGAGTACTTCCACCAAAATAGAATATTCAAGCCCCTGTGTTTGATGTTACTCATCTTTGTTGACAGGAATATGGATGGACCAATAGGCAAAGGCACTGAGCACCGGTGCAGAAACGCCTTTGCAAAATTACACAATGGGAAAAACTCTTGGCCATGGTTCATTTAGGAAATTGAAAATCGCAGAGCATCGACCGACAGGGTACAAATTTGCCATCAAAATTCTTAGCCGTCGGAAAATGAAGAGCCATAACATGGAGGAGAAAGGTATGAATCGTATGACTATATGTTTATCAGTTCACTTATCAAGTTATATTTGATTGATCGGCTCTATCTCAATTTTCTGGATTGTGACCTAGCATTATATGAGTTTATGGCTATTCTCTTCTCTGTATTGTTTGTTCAATTTCACTTCTGTGTTTTTTATTCTGATGCAGTGAGAAGAGAAATTAAAATATGTAGGTTATTTGTGCATCCACATATTATACGACTTTATGAGGTGATTGAGACATTGACAGACATATACGTGGTTATGGAGTATGCTAAGTCCAGAGAACTATTTGATTACATTGTGGAGAAGAGAAGATTCAGGGGGATGAAGCTAGGAGCTTTTTCTAACAGGTAAATCCCTTGTTTATTTTGGTGTTATTTTTTTTTCTCTTCTCTTTTTGTGGGTGAGATTCCTCCCTACTGGATCAGTTATCTCTAGGTAATGATGGTTGTCATAATTGACGTTCTAAATAATGGTATGATTATCTCTCTGGAAGATTATTTCTGGTGCGGAGTACTACCGCAGAAACATGGTGGTTCATAGAGACCTAAAGCCTAAGAACCTTCTTCTACATTCCAGAGACCTAAAGCCCGATCTTCTCCGTACTGAGCCAGCTACGGTTTGCTGCAGTCTTTGGCACAAACTGTGTCAGTCCCCTGACCCGGATATCTTCCCAATAGGTGATGACCTGATGGGTCTTATTCTCATCTTGGGCCTACGGACTCAACAGGATTTGGGTTCGAGAGGCCCACATCTTATTTATGTACTAATCTGGCCTACTATAGTAATTTTGCCGAATGGAGAAAGATACCCAGCACCTCTAAATCACTTTGATTTCATTGCCCTTCTTGAACCAAGAAAGGGTATAAGGATTAAGGATGGGAATGCTCCTTTACTTTGAGTTGTAACTTGTCCACCACCTCTTGGGAGGCTACATTCTCACAACTTCCACTATCAATAATCATATTTAGAGGTGGCAATCTCAACCCATATTTTTTAACCCGCCCAAATTTGCCCAGTTATAACTGAACCCATCCCGCTCATTTTATATAATGGGCAACCCATATTTATATGGGTTAGGTGGGTTGAAAGTGGGTTCAATATGGGCTGGACTTAAAGACCCAAACTAGCTTGTTTAGCTGCTGGAGAAATTTTTGGATACCAATACGTGGTACCTCTCACATCGACTTCATGGCAATTAAACGGAGCGGTTTTTGTCCTTTAAGTTTCTCTCTCATCACATCACATGTTCAGCTCCATTTTACATGTCGTCCCCTTCCCAATGAATCAACTCTCTTTCTCTCAGACCCATTTTCTTCCTCCTTCCACCGTCTCTCTTCAATTATGTTTAGCATGAGAGAAGAACTGAAGATGAAGGAGATTTTGGATGGTTCCTCTGTAAATATTTGGGCCTCTAGCAATTTTCGGCCTCATCTTTTTAGAAAATTCAAACACAGCATACATAAAAATACCATTGAAAATTGAAGTTTGGTGATTAAAAAAGACGATAGAAATGTTAAGGAATTCAACTGAACGGTTAGGCAAGACTTCGGTGCCTGGGCTCCCGGTGTATGCCTCTCCAGCGACGAGGCCGTCAGTACCCTTCTGTCTGACCAATAGCTACGAACTGCTCACTCGTTGAAAGCAAGAGGAACTCATTGAGAATGGGCGGGCGGGCACGTACTCAACTCACGGGGGGGGGGGTGTTTAATTACGTGTGTGCGCACACACCATGATTCCCTAAATCAATTGAACTCTAGCTATAACCCATCAAAAAACTTAACATGTTTGAAAAGGTGTAATTTTTTATCAAAACTCATAAATTTTTTGAAAAAGACAAAAAAACAAGTCAAATAAAAATTATGAATTTTTTTTATAACCCGTCTTTTTGACTTTTTCAAAAAAAATTATGAGTTTTAATCAATTTTTATTTTTACTTTTTCAGTTTCTTCCGTCATTACAAATCAATAAGTCACAAAAGTTTGACGCAAAACTTACAAATACGAAAAAATTTAAATGAAGACAAAAAAAGGTCACTGACTACTTTTTAATCCAAACCCACCCTTAATCTAAATGGCAATTCATATGTTCCTTGAGGGTATATGCAACAGTGGGTCAATCTGAGGCCCGTTTAATCTTTTGGCAAGTTACGTCACCTTTTATCAAGTTACGTTACCTTTTAAATGGCAATTCATATGTTCCTTTTTTTTTTTTCTTCTTTTGCTGATCAAAAAATATATATTCCTGGAGGATATTCAACGAAAAGCAATACGCATTCAAGAGATTGACAAAATTCTCCTCTATTCTAAAATATATGCAAATATAATCCTCCGCAGTTAGGTGGTTCCATAGCCATTGAAGCAACCACAAAGTTGACTCATATTCAACTTGGTGAAGGGAGGAAAAAAAAGGGAGGGGAAAACAAAAAAAGAAGAAGAAAGCAACGGGTCGGGTATGAACTGACCCATATTCAACCTGACCCGTCTAAACTTGCTTACTATTGACCTTATTCGACCCGCCCATATTCAACGGGTGACCCGTTTCAACCCGCCATTTGCCACCCATAATCATGTTGCAAACTCTACCCCCAACATTTTTAGTGGTGTAAAAAATATTGGTACGCAACCAATCTTCATTACTAGCGTCCTTAGGAGTAAGGAGAGTCTTCTTGATCATTAACGCAAAACCTTCTTCCTCCTTATTACCATCCCCAATTTCTTTCACATGCCTTTGTCATAAATGGGAATATCATCCTCACAACCTTGCTTCATTACTTCCTCAATGAAAAGTACCTTGTTACAATTTCCGAAAGCCTTCTGACAATCCGAAGATTTGTGACCCAGCTCCCCACACTTGAAGCATTTAAAACCTCCACTTTGGAGTCCCCAAAAGACTGGATTGTGGCTGATTTTGAGCGGGCGTTGAAGCCGTATTCGCTTCGTTTTCAGTGTCGACCCAGAAGAAGCACCTTGGCCACCACTAGAGGAAGAACCACCCCTAGAATAAGAGTAAAAAGACAGCCCAAACTTGGAACCACCTTGATATTGCTGCCCAGATCTTGAAAACTTACTCTTTTCTTACTTTTCAACCACCACAGCCCGATTGTAGGCTTCCGAAACCGTCCACAAATAAGGAGCATGAGTGGAGGTGGCCTACGCCAATTCGGATCACGAAAAGAATTGTCAAAGTGACTTCCAAAGTCCTCGGACCCTCCACTACCTGCACGCGACACTTGCATACTTTGCACCATCGCTGTTAGGGTAGCAACTTATTGTCTCAACTCTTGCATCTCATGGTTTTGGTTGCCAAACTCATTCTCTTCTCCGTTGTTCACCTCAAAGCCTCTACCTCTACCTCTATGAGCCATTATAATACCAACAATTAACTCCCAAACAAGCAAATCAACCCCAAATAATGAATACCCAGTCAACTCAAGACTCTAACAGCCACGAATCACAGTCAATCAACACCGACAATTCCCCAAATAGCAACAATCCATAGTAAACAGCAACAAATCGCAACAACCTAGTTAAAATCGAACCTGAAAATCAGCATCTGAAACTCCAACAGGCAGATTGATGGTCCAAACACCTGATTCGAGTGCTGAAATAGGTTTCGAAGGCCTGAAATACGATTTCAAGCGTTGAAATGATCTAATCGAGTGCTGAAACCATGATTGGAGTTCAAAAAAGGACTGGGTCGAAAGTTGAAAACGAGTACAGATTTGGCCCATTTGGGTAAAAAAATGGTGATTCGAACACTGGGCCGAGATGGGTTTTCCAGCATCAAAAAGTGCGAGCAGTGCCGAAATATGGGAAAACAGCTCCAAAATTGTCGATTTGTGGATTCTAAGAGTCGAGATCAAGGTTTAGGGTCTTGGGTTGGATAGATCGGTGGTTTTCAAAGTGGATTGAGGCTCCGGCGAGGTTTTCCGATGCCTTTTTGGGGTTCTGGCAAGTATTCATTTCTGGCAATGATTCCGGCGAGATGAACAGTTGGGATTGAGCCTAGAAGCTCTAATACCAAATGATGCAAACCAAGTATTCCATAGATTTGTTAGGGCGAGAAACTCCCAAAATGAGTACAAGAGAGTCTAAGCTCTTGATAGATAATTTTTCAAAATGATAAAAAACTACTAAATGAAGGACTCCAACACATATATATAGACCCATTACTACTAAGAGTATAAAATGACATAAATACCCTTACTGTATACTATATCATTCTTCTCCTTCTTCTTTGAGTCTTGCTATTTATAGATTTGCTGTATTCTGTGTCTTATCTTCTGGTAGGCAAAATTTGATCTTTTTTGGTCAATATAATCTCTCTCGCGTGAAAAGAGATCAGGCAAATTTTTATTAAGTGGTTCGGACCCATTCAGGATATAATATATCTCTAAATTACATTTTTAGAAAGAAAACCCTTTGATTCCAACTATTCTTTATAAAGAGGATTGAGTTTTATTTATTTTAGCCTCATGAGTAGCATTTTCTAACCGTTTCCATGCCCTAATTTTAAAGATTTCTTGAGGCCTATGCCTGTTTAGCGTCTTCATAATTATAGTATCTTATGTATTGTTTGATTTGGAACATAAAAAAATGTTATCATCTATTATAACATTTACAATTCAACAAATCCCCAATGTGTTCGTAGCCTACTTTTTAGAGAACTTACGTTCCTGATATTTCTCAAGAAGACAAGGTGATCTTGATTTGTCAATTTTCTGCAAAATCAGCTTGGGAATCTGTAAGAACTTATAAGCTTAAAGTCTTATGGAGGAATATTGTTTGGTTCCCTTGTTATGTGCCTAGGTGGGCAGTGATCCTTTGGATGGCTGTCTTGGGTAGGCTTTCAACAAGGGGATAAATTTGTGGTGGGGGATAAGTATATCTGTTGAGGACACTTATGTCCTCTGCAACCAGCCTCGTGAGACCATATATTATCTTTTCTCTCTTTCCCTTTATCAACTTCTATCTGGGATAACTTTTTACGGAAGAACAACCTTGCTAAATCTCCAAGTACTCTTGGCGAGGAAGTGGAATGTGCTTGTCACCATCGGAATGGGAAGAATCTGACTCATGCAATCTATAAACCTTCCCTTGCAGCTGCTGTTTATAAGCTCTGGGGGTGAGATGAACACCAGAATTTTGGGGGTAAATGCTTGGATATGGCTTGCTTGAAAGCTCTTAATGAAAGGGATGTTAGAGCTGCAGATTGCTTCTGTTTGTTCATGGAGGGGAGTGAAGAGGACTTATCAAAATAAACTAATCATTTGAGATTGGCCCATTCCACAATGCATCTTTGTTCATAAGTCTTGATGAGCTTTGTTTCTTTAATCTGTGTTTTATCATGTTGTGGATGGTGTAAGGGGAGGGTGAGTTTGGGTTTGTTTCCTTTGGTGCCCCTCTGCTCCTGTGGTGTTGTGTTGGTCTATGAATTAAGTTAACCATAGAAAAACATACCCTTGTGTCCGTGTCTCATGTCCATATCCATGTTGCTTGCATAGTTGCATATAGAAACCTGCCATTAGTTTTCTCTAAGAACATGGAGAAGTAACTAATGATCTGGAATACAATCTAAGTGGACTGTTTTAAATCTTTTGGTTAGGATTGGAGAACAAAAAGTATGGCTAGCCAGACCAAATCCTGTCTTAACCAGAATAGGTGTTGCCTTATTATAGTGTATTATAAAATAGGTACTATATGAAGCCATAGTCATTTGCAGCTCGATCAAATAAACACATATTCACATGCAACAATACCTTTGCAGACAACTGAAATACTTGTGGAAGTGAAGGTGGGTTCTTTAAGCTTCCTCTTGATTGCCTCTATGAAGCTATTGTTTTTTTTTTTTATTAGCAAAAAGATTTTATTAATCTCCCAATTCGAAAATTACAAAGATTAAAAGGACAAGGGCAAATGAAAATGAAAATTACTTAATCTTCACAACTACCCGAGACCCAATCGGTCAAATACCAACAAAACCCAAAACGACCCCACAGCCACCTGCCAACCAGAACCCAACACCTGATTGAATTACTAGATTAACAAGCCCTTGTTCATATTTTGGCGAATCATATTTGTCGTTTATCAACTTCTTTCCCGATAATGCACAAGATTGGCACTTTATTTGTGTCTAAAATGGCTAATTTCCTCTTCATGAATCTGACCACAGATAGTTTTGCTTCACACTTAATGCTTCAATCTGTTTTGCTGTATTCTTCTCACCCTATATGCCTGTCTACAAATGTCGTATTTCTGGATCTTTCTTTTGTTTAATCAAATACTAGGTTGTTTAGTTTTAGTAGTTGCAAATTGCACCTCTAGATGTGTAGGGGTCTTGATGGAGATTTGTACACCTACTCACACACTTGTAGAATAATTTGGAAGCTACACCAATTCTTCTCTGACAGGAAAATCAAAATTATTTTGAATATGTAAAAGGGCTATTTCTCAAGAGAAAATAGACTTTCTTGGTTATTTTTGCGATGGCGCTTATTTGCCTGCCATCTTTAACCTCTGTTTGCAGTTCCGTGAGTAATTTTTTTTGGGAGGATGTTTATTATATTATTTCAAATATTTTGAGTTAAGAGTTGTAACGCCCCGAATTTTGGGTACGTTAAAGAAACATTTTATTGATAAAATTAACTGGAGACTGGCTCATTATTACAACAAAAACTCTCACAAGAGTTCAATATTACAAAAGAGCGGGAAACTAGGGTTCCTATCTACAGCTCCGCCTGTTCTTCCATCCTAGCCAGCTCCTCGGCTCCGTACGCCTCCAAGCTGAAGATCTCGCCCTACTCATCTATGAAATCTGACACATTATACCGGCGTCGCCACCAATATAATATGCCAGGGTCACCAGAAGGTAACACCGTGAGCTACGAAAGCTCAATAGGAAATTCTTACCCAACCAACCATACAACTAACAATCACAAAGTCAAATTCGTTAATCATCTATCGTTGGTGTCCAAGATTCTCGTGTTTCTCCTACGCGACTCGTCGTAGACCGTGTCAACGTTTTCCACTTACAAAACCATTTTTTTTCAAAATCCTTTGCATTGGCTCCGTACCGCGGATAACCAAGCATTTCAAAATCATTTGACATTGGCTCCGTACCGCGGATAACCAAGCCACACACCCAACCTCGGTTCCGCCGCGCCGGGTTCCCGAGTATCCTCACAATGGTTCCGCCGCGCCGGGTTCCCATTGGCACACAATTGCATTGGCTCCTCTCCGCGGATAACCAAGCTATACCTCACCATGGTTCCGCCGGTCCGGGATCCCATGGGAACGCACGCACACAACCTCACAATGGTTCCGCTAATCCGGATTCCCATTGGAACACACGCACACACATAATGCCACCAAAAACGGTCATTATGTAGTTTCTAAGATATTTTCCAACCGGGAAAACACAACTTCCTTGTTAAATACACCCTAGGTGCCATGTTTCTACTTTCTCGGTTCTCGTGTCTCGTTATCATGCATAGACTCCGAGGCAGGACATAAGTAAGCACTAACAAGATCATTCACTCTACTCAAATCAACGCTTAAAGCATAACGCCACATTTTCGGACGCCCTTGGAGTGATAAATCACTTATGCTTTATCGTGTCACAAGTAATGCAAGCAATTCATATATGCATGCTCATATTCATCTTTAAAGATCAAAACACAATTAATTGACATGAAAAGTAATTCAAGATAACATACTTTGAAATGGAAGATAAAGAGATCTTACATATACATAGGGATAGGGATAAGGGTATCCTACCTTGATCCGAAACTAGTCGGGGCCGAATAAGCAAGTTGGAAAATCCACGAGTGGTGAAACTCACGAATCTGGCCCGAACTTTGGACGGCAGTAACTCGGTCAATCCTTGGCCGAATAGAGTCATTCTTGGGTTGAAATCGAAGATCTCGAAACCCTCTACAACTCTCGTGAAGGAAGTTAATCCTAGAAACGATCTTAGGTTGGAGAAAAACGGGGATGAACAAAGTGACAGTAAGCTGTCTGGAATTTGGAAATCCAGAAATTTTACTGAACTTCGGATGACAATATCTTTGTCATTTCTTAACCGATTGGGGTGATTCTTGAGCCTAACTTCAAGGTTTCGAAGTGCTCTACAACTTTCCAGAAGGAAGTTGATCCTAAAAACTACTCTAAACAGGAGAAAATGGAGGATTTCCGACGGGACAGTAGACTGCCCAGAAAATCAGAAATGGTTTTCTAGAGAGAAGGAGGAGCAAATGCTTGAGGTGTGTGTTCAAATGGCAAGAAAATGGCTCTATTTATAGGCAAACCTTGGCCCTCTCCTCTCTCTCAAGGCCGGCCCCCCTCCCTCTCACTCTCTCTCTCAAGTACAAGTACACACATATGTGTATATATATGCAAGAAAGAGAATAAAGGTACTTGGTACTTGAAACAAGAAACTTAAGGACTAAGTTTTGAATAACTAATAAGCACATGGTACTTTAGGGTAATACTTAAACCTTCCAAGTACTATTGTACTCTAGGTAGAATCAAAACCCCAACATAAAATAATATGGAAGTACTTTAAGAATCTTAGTACTAAGTACTTATCTAATAAAATATCAAGTACTTTCACACATGGTTTAAAGAAAAGGATTAGATTAATAACCCATGGTACTTTGGTGAAAGAATAATCTTTTACCCAATGGATAATAAATCCCTAACTTCTATTATCCAATGGATAATAGTTATTAGGCAATTTATATACTAAAATAATTCCAAAAGTACTTTAAAGTAATTAAAAAGTCCATTTTTTAATATTCTTAGTACTTTGACCAAGTATACTTTTAAAGTAAAAATTGGGGTGGCATTCTTGACATCAGTTAGGTGGATAGGCCAATCAAGATTTGCCGCAAGAAGATAACAACTCCGTACAGAATTCCAGTTTGGCCCACTGGAGAAAAGTCTCCGTATAATCACGTCCATAAGGTTTGGGTGAACCTTGGCCACAAGACAGCTTTTTAGTCGTCAGATACCATCAGGATTTTTTTGACAGTAACCCACCCGCCAAACGACAACCAACAGTTTGTTGCTCCATAGGCCTTGGGAACAAGGGTCCAAGTATGATTTACGGACAAGGCACGCATCTCTTCTTCCATAGCGGAGCGCCATCCAGGATGAGAAAGAGCCTCCAAATAAGACTTAGGAACAACAGCAGAAGATAGAGACACAGAAAAAGCGCGAAAAGATGGAGATAAACGATCATAGGACACAAACTGAGAAATAGGATGGAAAGTGCAAGAACGCGTACCCTTACGAACGGCAATAGGCAAGTCAAGATCCGGATCCTCAGACGGTGAAGGAGATGATGTGGGTAAAGAAGGTGGGTCTGCAGGAGCAATGGGTGGTGCGGCAGCGGAAGAGCGACGAAGACGAACATAGACCTGTTTTATGGGTGGTCGAGGAGCAGTCTCAAGAGGACGGACTGATGTAATGGGTGGTCGAGGAGCAATCTTAGGAAGACAAGGTGACAGACCAAGATCAGCCAACATGGGTGGCTGTAACCGTGCACCTGCTGGGGAATAATATGGGACGGTCTCAAAGAATGTCACGTCAGCACTTACAAAGTGCTTACGTAGCAAGGGACTATAACACCTGTATCCTTTCTGTGTCCGAGAGTAACCAAGAAATATACATTTATAAGAACGCGGATCAAGCTTATCACGACCTGGAGAGAAATTATGTACGAATGAAACACAACCAAAAAGTTTTGGAGGGAGAGAGAAAAGATCCTTGTCAGGAAAGAGAATCTGATAAGGAGTTTTGCCGTTCAAAGCCCGAGATGGCATTCTATTTATAAGATAATTAGCTGTAAGAACTGCATACCCCCAAAAATATTTTGGAACATGCATGTGAAGCCTAAGAGCTCGGGCAACTGCTAAAATCGGTCCATTTTTCCGCTCAGCAACCCCATTTTGTTGAGGGGTGGTTACACAAGTAGTTTGATGAATAATGCCATGAGTTTCAGTAAAATGCGTAAATTGATGAGATATATATTCTTGGGCATTATCAGTCCGCAAAATACGTATTTTGGCATTAAATTGAGTGACAATTTCAGCATAAAAATTAGAAAATACAGAAAATAATTGAGACCGATCTTTGAGAAGATATACCCAAGTTAAACGAGAAAAGTCATCAATAAACGTAACAAAATAGTGAGCGCCACATAAACTTGTGGTACGAGATGGTCCCCAAATATCCGAATGAACTAAAGCAAACGGTTCTAAACTAGGTGACTCAACTCGTAAAGGAAAAGACACCCTACGATGTTTACTGAGTTCACAAGTGTCACAATTAAAAGGAGAAAAACTAGGTAAATCAGGGACTATCTTGCGAAGATTGACAAAAGATGGGTGTCCAAGACGACAATGCCACTGGTAAGGTGTGGTAGTGGAGTGGAAGGCAGATAACTTGGAAGGATTGGACGGTTGAAGATAGTACAGACCATTCTTCTCATACCCCCCACCAATCATCCTCTGCGTCTTGAGATCCTGAAATTCACAATGAGAGGGATAGAAGAGTACAGAGCAATTGTGAGTTTGAGAAAGTTTATGAATGGAAAGTAGATTAAAAGGAAATTGTGGTAAGTACAAGACAGAAGTAAAAATAAGGCCAGAGGCACGATAAGTACCAATGCCATGAACACGAATTTTAGTACCATCCGCAATAGTAACATAAGAAGGAACAGAAGGTGTAACGACATCAATAAGAAGAGACAAATCACCTGTCATATGATCAGATGCGCCAGAATCGAGAATCCATGGAGTACTGCCAGTACGAGAAGATGAGTGAAGGCAAGTATTACCTGATGAGACATGAGTCGCTATGGAAGTCGAAGATGCATTAGCCTTGTGAAACATGGAATCATACTCAGACCTAGAGATAGTAATCTGATCCGGAGGAGC
Source organism: Rhododendron simsii (assembly GCA_014282245.1). Lineage (NCBI taxonomy): Eukaryota > Viridiplantae > Streptophyta > Magnoliopsida > Ericales > Ericaceae > Rhododendron > Rhododendron simsii. The sequence continues at coordinate 16,632,954 of CM024964.1, read as the reverse complement.
CAACCCAGATTGCTCCCCCTCAAATGTAGCCTGATTAGCCCAAGCCGGCTTGCCATGAAGCTTCCAACAGAACTCAACAGTGTGATTGGTTGCATTGCAATGTGTACACTTCTTGGTGCCGCGACCACCACGCCCCCCACGGCCACCACGTCGACCACCACGTTCATAAGAACCATTACGACTGTGGGGAGGATTAGAGTGGCTAAAATTCCCAGAAGATGGAATAGGACTAGTAGCAGGAGCAGCTAGGGCAGATGGAGTTGGATGCTCTAAAACAGAATGCTGAGGAGCAGCCCTTCGAACACGAGCAAAAGCCTCACCAATAGTAGGAACTTCCTTGCCGGAAAGAATTTGGGGACTGAGAGGAGCAAGTTCCGTATTCAGCCCGGACAAGAATTTGGTAACTCGAAATTCATCTCTGTACTTCTGCTGAACCTTTAAATCTGTGGTTAAAGGTTGATAAACATTTAACTCATCCCACATCCCTTTTAAGGTGGAAAAGTACTCATCAACCGATCAATCTCCTTGTTGGGAAGAGAAAATATTCTGATAAATCTGATAAATGCGAGAGAGATTCTGTTCGGATGAATATAATTCATGTAAAGTATCCCATACTTCTTTGGATGTGTCAAGGCATGCAACATTATTAAAAATATCAGGTTCAAGACTATTCCAAAGCAAAGTCATAATATACGAATGATAAGCCCTCGATAATGTAAATAATTGGGCTTATCAATCCCTATTTTGTCACTCTCGCGTGCTTAACTTGCTTTATTTAGATGATATTGCACGGAGGTGGTGTTTTTGTGAGTTTCAGGTAAAAAGGTGGGAATAAGGCGTTTTGAACGCTAAGGAAAACAACGCGGAATCATCCAAGTAGCTAAGGTCATGTGGCACCCCGCCACCGAGTCTCAAGGAGCATATAAAGAAGTGTCGAAGAGTGTTCGGGACGCAAAAGGGGCTGTTGGAAACAAGAAAACAATTTGGAGGTTTCTGCCAGCAATGTACCTGTACCGACAAAAGCTGTACCTGTACATCGCGGACAGATTTGGTCCAAAATGCTGAGAAACAAGCAATGTACCGGTATTGGTGTTTCATGATACCGGTACATCCTTGAAAAAAATCTGCTTTTTGAGCCCGACTTTTGTAACTTTCTAGGGGCATTTAGGACCTTTGTAACTCGTTTTTTTGGGGCTATAAATACCCCCAGACCTGATTTCTTTAGGGATCTTTTGACACTTTCACTTTCTCTCTCTACCTCCATTAATGGAGCTCCCACCTCTCTCTTCATTTATGCTTTGAACAAGGTTTTGAGCACGATCCGTTTACTTCCGAAGCTTTTGATCTTCATTAAAGTTGTAAGGAATCTTGTTCTCTTCGAGGATCTTGTCTTTATTTCGAGTTTACTCAATGTTTAGTTTTCTCATTATTTCTACCCTTGCTCATTTCATGTCTTCTTTCGATATGTGTGAGTAGTGTAGTAAGGCTAGGTTGTGGGATGGTTAGCATCCCGTAACCAAGGATGTGGCTTGTTCTTCTCATGTAATTTTCGTTTTTCTAGCTTAAGCATGTGCTAGGGTCATTTTTATGTATCAAAACTTTGAGGTGTTAATCTCTTTGATCAAATGTAGGCAAGGGTTAAGCTTCTTGCCACATTTGATACTTAGAGCTATGTCCCTCCTTGTGTTTGTCTAAATGTACCAAAAGAATCCTAGACATGTTTAACACTTTTGTTAAAAAGAGAAGAATTGAGCTTATCCTTGTGTTATGGATGTTGATTATCCCTAAGCCTTGCCTTTAGTTTAATCTCCAGTTAAAAAGCCGTAGTTAGGTTAAGTAGCCCGTTAGCTAAATCTCTCAGTTGGCCGTCTCAACGCCAAAGCTTGGTTGGCGGTCCTAACGCTAAAATCTCTACTCAAGCTAATCTCTAAACAAAGTTATGGATGCGCTCCCTGTGGATTCGACCCCGGACTTCCGGGTATTATTATGCTTTCAACCGACTTAGCCCTACGCTTGGGGTATTCTTATTGCAACACACTTTAAGGTCGCAAGCAACGAATCATTTTGAATCCAAACAGAATCTGCAGATGGGGCATCAGTGATATAGGAAGTCTCACCACTTGCTCGCAAAGAAACAGTCACAGCACGTGACCATGGCAAATAATTGGCCCCATTTAATTTAATTGAGGTGAGAGAACGACGATGAAATGGATCCCTAACAGTGTCCTTAGAGCCTGATGTTTCGGTTTTCTTATCCTTATCACCCATAGTACGAGAGCAAACCAAAAATAGGAATAAACCAAATATTACCAGATCTGGTGGGGATGCAACAGAGGTACCCGGAGTCCGACTGAGTGGCCAGCGGAGTCTGTAGAAGGTCGGAAAAGGCAGTCTCAGTGTTGCTGAGAACTGAGAGTACTTCGTCAGAAAAGATAGGTTTCTCAGATAGGTCTGAGAAACAGAGACCGTTCGAGAGATAATAGAGACAGGCTCCCTGGCTCTGGAAAAAAAAGAATAAAGATGATACTTGGTCGAGAGACCAAGAAAAGAAGAGAAAGAAGAAATCAGGTTCTTGGAACCCGCTCTGATACCATGTCGAAATACTTCATTGATTTATTCTTCTCACAATGAGGTACAATATATAGACTGGATACAAGGTAAAATAAGGAAAGAAAATCAAATCAAATCAAATCCCTAATTGATCCCTAATTGATTCTACCTAATCAAATCCCTAATTGATTCTACCTAATTGAGTATCTTCCTAATTACATGCAATACATTAAATACAGTCAACACTTCTCATATTGTATTGTACGATATGTATGCTGCTAATGTTGTCTTGTTTGAATTAGGTTTCTTATATGTCACAAAACTAGCCAGTTTTGCACGTGCCAGCTAGCAAGGATGGGATGTACTTGGCTGTGGCTGGCCTATATGGTTTAATATTGTATGATATATGACTGAAGAAGTGGAGAGTGTTTGGTGATATTACCCCGGAACAGAAGATTCAGTGCAAAGGCTTGTTATGCCTTGGGTGATGTTGTCTGCAACTATATTGATTCTTCAAACGTATGAGCTATATGTACATTTCTGTTTGTTGAACTCCATGGCCTATTACCTACAACCAAAAAAGCAATAAAACAAACTAAAAAGAATTCTAGGGGCAAGTTGAAATGGTGTTGGTGACTGAAATTGATATCATGCTTATAGTTTCAACAAACAATAGTATTTGACATTGATGATACCCTTGCTGCTGGTCCAAGCATTTATGGTGATTAACCTGATATTCTTGTTGCATCTAATTTGCTTACTGCACACACAATCCCTATTGTTCGTACTTGATGTGAAGAAATAGTGGCAACATTTCTCCAATAGAAACATAGAATTTAGATTATCCTGGCGAAAACATTGACCAGACAACAATTTGATTTGTGGTTGGCTGGTCAATTAGTTTGATTGTGTTCATTATTTTTTTATTTAGACATGACTAATATTTGGTAATAAGCATCTGGGCTTGGATATGAGAAGAGCATAGCGATAGAGATTTCACGTTACAATCATCCATGCTTGGCATGAACAGATGACAGGTGTTATAGTGATGTGATTTCCAAGTTTCCTTTATTTTGTCACCTAGTAATCTTAAGAAATATTACTTGACCCTTAGAAAGAAGGTTAGAAAGATGATTAGAATCAACCTGGTCTCAAGTCTTTGTTTCTTGGAGATGACTTCTGCCAGAGGAGACCATTGGATTTGTATGGAAGTTGATCATTCATAACTATTCAAGTATTAGATTCAGATGCTTATTATGAAAGATCTACTCGAATTTTGTTTTAATTTTTGGAAATCAAGTGCATGATGCATTGGCGCCTCGGATTAGGTGTAAATGACCCACACTATATTGGCCTTGGGTGATTAATTTATGCTTGTTGAAACATTTAATTCTTATGGCAAATATTCTGTTTTTCTACCATGTTCTCTCAAATTTATTGTTTAAGATTCATGGAATGCATTATTAACCCCACACACCTTAGCTTAGCCAACTTTATTTCATCTTTGGAAAGGTAGTTGTTATTGACTGGCTGTACCACACCAGAACCTATTTAAGCTGTTACTGAAGATGCACTTAGAATTAGCAATATTGTGCCGTTTCTTGTCGGAAGATAATTGGCTTTAATACTCGTATCAATTGTTTTTCAGGTATGAATTGCTTTTCTACCCTAGATATCACCTAGACCAGAACTCATTACTTTGTAAGAAACCACTGCTTGTGAAGCTAATGGTGATGGATTTACATCAAGATTATCTACTCGTTACTTATCACCCGTTGATGTCCGCATATTACATGTGAAGATATCTGGTGAATTGACACCTTCTAGCACTTCGGATTTGCAGGTAAAGGAACATTTTCTGTGCTCTACTTCTCATTTGACTTGATTGGAAAAAACTGAATTTTCTCGTCGATCATGACTGCGAAGAGCCATCCTGCTGCAATGTGATTTATCCTTGATCAGCTTTCAAGAGAGCATGCCTCAAAAAATGATGTCTCAACTTCTTCTGATAACTATACACTGTGCAATAAGAGAATTCGGTGGCTTACTCATCCACTTTTTGGCCAGTACTTCCAACAATGCCCCTGGTTGCATAAAGTTTTGTGGTTTGTCTTCCCGTTGAGTCCCCTAATTGGAGGGGTATTTAGGTCATCTGGAAGTTTGGCATAATTACCTTACTGCCTTTCCAGACTTTTGTGGTTTTCCATCCCCATCCCTTTTTTGTCTTTGGTTTTATCCACATGCGGGAGAGTATTTCTGGAATTTCTCATGGGACAAGCAAGTGGTTGCTTTCATCCCGTATTGTGAGAAGTTGATGATAGTGGTTGGAATAGTGTACTTGTTTCTTGTGCACTAAGAATTGATGAGAGTGATTAAAATAGTGTACTTCTTACTTGTGCACCAAGAATAGCCAATACATGTCATATAAAGCTTGTTCTTTCTCTCATTTTTTTCTCTCCGTTGAAGTCTTGTTCTTTCGCTTACTTTCAAGTTTTTACAGAAACTCTCTCCCTGTGTTCTCTGATTTTGGTTCCCTTCCGAAGTTAGCCTTGTTTGGACTTTGGTTTGCTTGGATTTGTAGGGTGGATGTGATTGTTACTGTGTTTCAACGTGGGCATGTGGTGACTGGGTTTTGGAGCCAGATGCTGCTCGATTTCATCCTCGTCTTCACCTTGCTGCAGCTTTGTGTCTTCGTCTTCAATTCGTGGTGAGTTTGCTAACTCACAGTTGCAGGAACAATACAGTTCTTATACTCTTTATTGGGATTTTTTTCTTCCTCAATGTCGCCTTGCAATATGAATGAACACCACCTGTTTTTGACAAAAGGCCTCAACGGAACAGTTGATGAAAAAATTCAAAAAATAAAAAGAATGGGAGCAACAAACTTGAATATCAAAGCTTTCTCACTTGCATGAACACCACCTGTTTGACAAAATTGTTCTTTTATGGCTATTTTGAAGAGTTTTAGCAACAATGGAAAGAGAAATATTTATTGTGAATTAATCAGGGCACAGGCGACATTCCCTTGCTTCTGAGAGATTTTGCTATCTTGGAATGCAGTGTTCTTCTTTGTTGATTCTTTAATAAGTAGTCTCCTGATTGTTGGGATTACCCTTTACTTATGAATGCAATTTATTCGTCGTAAAATGCCTTGGTCATATAGATAATGCATTTTTTGTGCCATTTAGATACGGTAAGCACAAGTTAACCACGCGTCGGGAAACAATACCCTAAGTGGGATTCAATTAACGAGATTCAGAACCTCAAAAGCAGCCGATATCTATCTAGAGTTTCGAAGCGGTCAACCCTCCCTGTAATGAGCTGCCACTTTCTGTTTTTCCTTTTACCCATTCTGCTTTGGAATTTTTGGGATAAGTCTTTCTTAATTGAGTCCTAAGAAGAGGTGGTTATTATTAACTCCTTTTGGGGCCGGCTAACCCATAAGGAGCTTTGAGGTTCTGAAAGGCTTATCCCGAAAATTCCATCAACAAATACATGACCAATTATACATGAAGGGAATAACCAGTTGGAGTAATGGCTTAAAAGGTCAATATGTAGTGTCAAACTTCATTAGAATATCAATTAAAAAATTTATTAGTCTTGCTCAGATTAGAATTGAGGGTTGATGGCTTAAAAGGTCTTCATGTACGCATATATCAGACGGCTATAAGAATTCCTGTAATTTAAATGAAGGCAGTCTGCATCATCTATACAAATGCTAGTGCATACTTGAAAAGGAAATTGGAGGTTTTGAGCATGGCTTGATCTAATACGCTAGAATCACTTTGGACCCTGTTGGTAGAATCTCTTTATCACAACCGCAATCTTCACTTCAAAGTATGTAATGAGAACAGAACCATAACAGGTCTTCGAGAACTGCAGTCAGACTGAAAAAGAGATACCAATTCTTTCAAAAAAATCTATATTTGCATTTTGAGAAACTAATTGTCATTCAGATTTTGGTTCACTGACATACAATACATCTTGTGTTTCTAAATTCTGAAATTGCAGGGTAGATAGTGATCTCTGTTCGCTCCTCGCTTTCGGTTATCTCTCATTAGCATATTTAGAGCTACCATACTTTCAGCAATTTTTATTAGCCTTCTTATTTTATGCAGTTAACTGGTTTTATTCTTTAACACCTGTTTCTCAAAATGAAAGAAATGAATTGATCCTTTAAGACACTTTGTAATCTCTTAGATGTTGTGATGTGTTGCTCTTTGAAGATTTTGAACTTTCTATTCCTTTCGATAGCCAATTCGATGACGAATTCGCCGTCCCTTGCATTATCGGAATAGTCCTTGCATTTGTTACATTTTTACGAATCTCATGCTGTGAATACATACAACATATTATTCTATGCTATTTTGAACCTTGCTTCTTTTAGTTAATCGAAAGCCCATACACTGCTTTCATGTAATCTTGTTTTAGTTTTGGTTATTCTGTTTGTAGTCGAGAACAAACTATCTTATTCGTTTAGTGACTCAATAGTCCCCTTTAAAATGGAGAGTTTACAGAGTCAAAGAAATAGCCTCCAAGATCCTGCGGTGATTGGGCATCTCAGCTCTTATAGCAAGAATAGCGTGGTTGGTGAGAAAGAATGGGCAAGGAGGGTTTCCAAGGAAGAGCTTTACTCAGAGCTGCTCATGATTTCAAAACTATTTTCTCCTTTTCTTCGGTTACCTGATTCTGTTTTGGATACCTTACAAAGTGGACATTTGGAAGACGAATAGAGACATTGTTAGGGACTGAGTCTATTTCCTCTGGCGTAACCTTGTAAGGATTGACGCCAAGGCTTCCCAAAGATGGATTTACCCAGATTTTATTCTATAATGTTAATTTAATTTCCTCTTTTTTTCGATAGGCCTTTTGGGAATGGTGGTTGAAAAGCGTATCCTAGGGTTACATCGAATGAAAAGGCTTACCCAAAGGTTGTGCTCATGGATGCTGAGTTCCCTTTGGTCTTAACATAATCCGCTACTATGCGACATTTATTGAAATATCCCACTAACATCACACCTTACCTTATATACAGGGCAAAAAAATACAATGCACAATCTTTGGTGGTGAAATGGAAGTACTGAAAGATACCCTCAAAGCCTTCCACACATATTCAATAACCAATATCAATACCACTCCTGGCGATTATCGTGTCATAGACAATGAGTTGCAATGGTCTCTTTCTGCACGAACACCAATTGAGGGAATCTCTGTGCCAACACTCACTGTTAGAAGTCTCACCTATAAGTTTGTCCCGCTCATAAAATTGGAGGATTACTGCAAGGATACTCAAAGATTTGGTACACGCTTGAAGCCTGAAATTTTCATCTATTTATGATGCAAGGGTAACAAATTCTAACACGGTATTCTCTGTAACAGATGTGCTCTTTGCTGGGATCAGTGTTGGTCTTAAACGACCAGCAAATGATGCCTTTGTGCTACACATGACAGCAATTGATCAAGGTTAATGACACTACTCTGATCCTATGAATACGATAGAATATTTTTCGTCGCATTCTTCTTTGAAAATTACAATAGTTTTACTCTAGGTTCTAGATTTTATCCTCAGTTTAAAACTAAAATCCAATGTGGAGGATGGCACTAACTATACTGTTGTTGGGAGATCAATTCACTGAACGTGAGGGGAAAATACTGGCTGGACTTGAAGGACCATTTCCAGTTGTGCTTTGCACAACAATGAAATGTAATACTTAAAATGTAACATATTCATTATATTTAATGGAAAAAACATTAAAAAAATTATAATGCTTATGCTTGAGTTAACTTCAACTAGAGGATCGTCCATTTTCACCTTCAATCCGCGCCTGAAGCTAACGCATTGCACGATTGGTAAGAATATCCAATCGCAATACAAATAATTAAGTAAAGGCCACAAAGACTAATACACATTATTCAATGCAGGTGTATCAAAAACTCCAATGTAACTACCAAGTTACCTTGCTCCCTCACACCACAAAAAGAAACATCTCAAGGTTCATCAGTTGCCGACCACTGTCTCAAAGGTAACATCATTGTTGTTACAATAATATATTCTATCTTCATCACAAAACCACAAAATTTTAATCCGCATTTAAATACAGCCAGAGTTCCATTGAATCACCTGATAACAAACAACCAAAGTTTATAGAATTGAATAGGGTAGGCCTTCCATAGTTAACTGAATCAGAGCTCTCTTCTTCAAGTGTAGTTGTACCATGTTTTGAAACTTACATACTTAAATATAGTTTGCTAGGGTCTTAATATCAGTTCAGCCACTCCTCTAAAGTACTTGTTACGGTTCCCTAAATACACGGTATAAAATTGCAAATTAAGTTGGTGAAGGCTCTTGTATCCGCTCTGGACATGGTGCAGAAACACTTGATAACCCCACTAAGGGATGTTTGTTCTTGTCTTGAACGCATTGGTATGTGTATTGAACAGTGAATTTGACAAAGGAAATGAACAGGAACGAAGAATATGATCTGCCCTGATTGGACAATTCATATACAACTTGAACTGTTCTTTTTGAAGGAAGATATATTGGCTACCCTAAATGAAGTTCAGTAGGCATCTGCATGCATGAGTACTTCCACCAAAATAGAATATTCAAGCCCCCGTGTTTGATGTTACTCATCTTTGTTGACAGGAATATGGATGGACCAATAGGCAAAGGCACTGAGCACCGGTGCAGAAACGCCTTTGCAAAATTACACAATGGGAAAAACTCTTGGCCATGGTTCATTTAGGAAATTGAAAATCGCAGAGCATCGACCGACAGGGTACAAATTTGCCATCAAAATTCTTAGCCGTCGGAAAATGAAGAGCCATAACATGGAGGAGAAAGGTATGAATCGTATGACTATATGTTTATCAGTTCACTTATCAAGTTATATTTGATTGATAGGCTCTATCTCAATTTTCTGGATTGTGACCTAGCATTATATGAGTTTATGGCTATTCTCTTCTCTGTATTGTTTGTTCAATTTCACTTCTGTGTTTTTTATTCTGATGCAGTGAGAAGAGAAATTAAAATATGTAGGTTATTTGTGCATCCACATATTATACGACTTTATGAGGTGATTGAGACATTGACAGACATATACGTGGTTATGGAGTATGCTAAGTCCAGAGAGCTATTTGATTACATTGTGGAGAAGAGAAGATTCAGGAGGATGAAGCTTGGAGCTTTTTCTAACAGGTAAATACCTTGTTTATTTTGGTGTTATTTTTTTTTTCTCTTCTCTTTTTGTGGGTGAGATTCCTCCCTACTGGATCAGATTCCTCCCTACTGGATCAGTTATCTCTAGGTAATGATGGTTGTCATAATTGACGTTCTAAATAATGGTATGATTATCTCTCTGGAAGATTATTTGTAGTGCGGAGTACTACCACAGAAACATGGTGGTTCATAGAGACCTAAAGCCTAAGAACCTTCTTCTACATTCCAGAGACCTAAAGCCCGATCTTCTCCGTACTGAGCCAGCTACGGTTTGCTGCAGTCTTTGGCACAAACCGTGTCAGTCCCCTGACCCGGATATCTTCCCAATAGGTGATGACCTGATGGGTCTTATTCTCATCTTGGGCCTACGGACTCAACAGGATTTGGGTTCGAGAGGCCCACATCTTATTTATGTACTAATCTGGCCTACTACAGTAATTTTGCCGAATGGAGAAAGATACCCAGCACCTCTAAATCACTTTGATTTCATTGCCCTTCTTGAACCAAGAAAGGGTATAAGGATTAAGGATGGGAATGCTCCTTTACTTTGAGTTGTAACTTGTCCACCACCTCTTGGGAGGCTACATTCTCGCAACTTCCACTATCAATAATCATATTTAGAGGTGGCAATCTCAACCCATATTTTTTAACCCGCCCAAATTTGCCCAGTTATAACTGAACCCATCCCGCTCATTTTATATAATGGGCAACCCATATTTATATGGGTTAGGTGGGTTGAAAGTGGGTTCAATATGGGCTGGACTTAAAGACCCAAACTAGCTTGTTTAGCTGCTGGAGAAATTTTTGGATACCAATACGTGGTACCTCTCACATCGACTTCATGGCAATTAAACGGAGCGGTTTTTGTCCTTTAAGTTTCTCTCTCATCACATCACATGTTCAGCTCCATTTTACATGTCGTCCCCTTCCCAATGAATCAACTCTCTTTCTCTCAGACCCATTTTCTTCCTCCTTCCACCGTCTCTCTTCAATTATGTTTAGCATGAGAGAAGAACTGAAGATGAAGGAGATTTTGGATGGTTCCTCTGTAAATATTTGGGCCTCTAGCAATTTTCGGCCTCATCTTTTTAGAAAATTCAAACACAGCATACATAAAAATACCATTGAAAATTGAAGTTTGGTGATTAAAAAAGACGATAGAAATGTTAAGGAATTCAACCGAACGGTTAGGCAAGACTTCGGTGCCTGGGCTCCCGGTGTATGCCTCTCCAGCGGCGAGGCCGTCAGTACCCTTCTGTCTGACCAATAGCTACGAATTGTTCACTCGTTGAAAGCAAGAGGAACTCATTGAGAATGGGCGGGTGGGCACGTACTCAACTCACGGGGGGGGGGGGGGGGGTAAAATTACGTGTGTGCGCACACACCATGATTCCCTAAATCAATTGAACTCTAGCTATAACCCATCAAAAAACTTAACATGTTTGAAAAGGTGTAATTTTTTATCGAAACTCATAAATTTTTTGAAAAAGACAAAAAAACAAGTCAAATAAAAATTATGAATTTTTTTTATAACCCGTCTTTTTGACTTTTTCAAAAAAAATTATGAGTTTTAATCAATTTTTTATTTTTACTTTTCAGTTTCTTCCGTCATTACAAATCAATAAGTCACAAAAGTTTGACGCAAAACTTACAAATACGAAAAATTTAAATGAAGACAAAAAAAGGTCACTGACTACTTTTTAATCCAAACCCACCCTTAATCTAAATGGCAATTCATATGTTCCTTGAGGGTATATGCAACAGTGGGTCAATCTGAGGCCCGTTTAATCTTTTGGCAAGTTACGTCACCTTTTATCAAGTTACGTTACCTTTTAAATGGCAATTCATATGTTCCTTTTTTTTTTTCTTTTGCTGATCAAAAAATATATGTTCCTGGAGGATATTCAACGAAAAGCAATACGCATTCAAGAGATTGACAAAATTCTCCTATATTCTAAAATATATGCAAATATAATCCTCCGCAGTTAGGTGGTTCCATAGCCATTGAAGCAACCACAAAGTTGACTCATATTCAACTTGGTGAAGGGAGGAAAAAAAAGGGAGGGGAAAACAAAAAAAGAAGAAGAAAGCAACGGGTCGGGTATGAACTGACCCATATTCAACCCGACCCGTCTAAACTTGCTTACTATTGACCTTATTCGACCCGCCCATATTCAACGGGTGACCCGTTTCAACCTGCCATTTGCCACCCATAATCATGTTGCAAACTCAACCCCCAACATTTTTAGTGGTGTAAAAAATATTGGTACGCAACCAATCTTCATTACTAGCGTCCTTAGGAGTAAGGAGAGTCTTCTTGATCATTAACGCAAAACCTTCTTCCTCCTTATTACCATCCCCAATTTCTTTCACATGCCTTTGTCATAAATGGGAATATCATCCTCACAACCTTGCTTCATTACTTCCTCAATGAAAAGTACCTTGTTACAATTTCCGAAAGCCTTCTGACAATCCGAAGATTTGTGACCCAGCTCCCCACACTTGAAGCATTTAAAACCTCCACTTTAGAGTCCCCAAAAGACTGGATTGTGGCTGATTTTGAGGGGGCGTTGAAGCCGTATTCGCTTCGTTTTCAGTGTCGACCCCAGAAGAAGCACCTTGGCCACCACTAGAGGAAGAACCACCCCTAGAATAAGAGTAAAAAGACTGCCCAAACTTGGAACCACCTTGATATTGCTGCCCAGATCTTGAAAACTTACTCTTTTCTTACTTTTCAACCACCACAGCCCGATTGTAGGCTTCCGAAACCGTCCACAAATAAGGAGCATGAGTGGAGGTGGCCTACGCCAATTCGGATCACGAAAAGGATTGTCAAAGTGACTTCCAAAGTCCTCGGACCCTCCACTACCTGCACGCGACACTTGCATACTTTGCACCATCGCTGTTAGGGTAGCAACTTATTGTCTCAACTCTTGCATCTCATGGTTTTGGTTGCCAACCTCATTCTCTTCTCCGTTGTTCACCTCAAAGCCTCTACCTTTACCTCTATGAGCCATTATAATACCAACAATTAACTCCCAAACAAGCAAATCAACCCCAAATAATGAATACCCAGTCAACTCAAGACTCCAACAGCCACGAATCACAGTCAATCAACACCGACAATTCCCCAAATAGCAACAATCCATAGTAAACAGCAACAAATCGCAACAACCTAGTTAAAATCGAACCTGAAAATCAGCATCTGAAACTCCAACAGGCAGATTGATGGTCCAAACACCTGATTCGAGTGCTGAAATAGGTTTCGAAGGCCTGAAATACGATTTCAAGCGTTGAAATGATCTAATCGAGTGCTGAAACCATGATTGGAGTTCAAAAAAGGACTGGGTCGAAAATTGAAAACGAGTGCAGATTTGGCCCATTTGGGTAAAAAAATGGTGATTCAAACACTGGGCCGAGATGGGTTTTCCAGCGTCAAAAAGTGCGAGCAGTGCCGAAATAGGGGAAAACAGCTCCAAAATTGTCGATTTGTGGATTCTAAGAGTCGAGATCAAGGTTTAGGGTCTTGGGTTGGATAGATCGGTGGTTTTCAAAGTGGATTGAGGCTCCGGCGAGGTTTTCCGATGCCTTTTTGGGGTTCTGGCAAGTATTCATTTCTGGCAATGATTCCAGTGAGATGAACAGTTGGGATTGAGCCTAGAAGCTCTGATACCAAATGATGCAAACCAAGTATTCCATAGATTTGTTAGGGAGAGAAACTCCCAAAATGAGTACAAGAGAGTCTAAGCTCTTGATAGATAATTTTTCAAAATGATAAAAAACTACTAAATGAAGGACTCCAACACATATATATAGATCCATTACTACTAAGAGTATAAAATGACATAAATACCCTTACTGTATACTATATCATTCTTCTCCTTCTTCTTTGAGTCTTGCTATTTATAGATTTGCTGTATTTTGTGTCTTATCTTCTGGTAGGCAAAATTTGATCTTTTTTGCTCAATATAATCTCTCTCGCGTGAAAAGAGATCAGAGGCAAATTTTTATCAAGTGGTTCGGACCCATTCAGGATATAATATATCTCTAAATTACATTTTTAAAAAGAAAACCCTTTGATTCCAACTATTCTTCATAAAGAGGATTGAGTTTTATTTATTTTAGCCTCATGAGTAGCATTTTCTAACCGTTTCCATGCCCTAATTTTAAAGATTTCTTGAGGCCTATGCCTATCTAGCGTCTTCATAATTATAGTATCTTATGTATTGTTTGATTTGGAACATAAAAAAATGTTATCATCTATTATAACATTTACAATTCAACAAATCCCCAATGTGTTCGTAGCCTACTTTTTAGAGAACTTACGTTCCTGATATTTCTCAAGAAGACAAGGTGATCTGGATTTGTCAATTTTCTGCAAAATCAGCTTGGGAATCTGTAAGAACTTATAAGCTTAAAGTCTTATGGAGGAATATTGTTTGGTTCCCTTGTTATGTGCCTAGGTGGGCAGCGATCCTTTGGATGGCTGTCTTGGGTAGGCTTTCAACAAGGGGATAAATTTGTGGTGGGGGATAAGTATATCTGTTGAGGACACTTATGTCCTCTGCAACCAGCCTTGTGAGACCATATATTATCTTTTCTCTCTTTCCCTTTATCAACTTCTATCTGGGATAACTTTTTACGGAAGAACAACCTTGCTAAATCTCCAAGTACTGTTGGTGAGGAAGTGGAATGTGCTTGTCACCATCGGAATGGGAAGAATCTGACTCATGCAATCTATAAACCTTCCCTTGCAGCTGCTGTTTATCAGCTTTGGGGGTGAGATGAACCCCAGAATTTTGGGGGTAAATGCTTGGATATGGCTTGCTTGAAAGCTCTTAATGAAAGGGATGTTAGAGCTGCAGATTGCTTCTGTTTGTTCATGGAGGGGAGTGAAGAGGACTTATCAAAATAAACTAATCATTTGAGATTGGCCCATTCCACAATGCATCTTTGTTCATAAGTCTTGATGAGCTTTGTTTCTTTAATCTGTGTTTTATCATGTTGTGGATGGTGTAAGGGGAGGGTGAGTTTGGGTTTGTTTCCTTTGGTGCCCCTCTGCTCCTGTGGTGTTGTGTTGGTCTATGAATTAAGTTAACCATAGAAAAACATACCCTTGTGTCCGTGTCTCATGTCCATATCCATGTTGCATATAGAAACCTGCCATTAGTTTTCTCTAAGAACATGGAGAAGTAACTAATGATCTGGAATACAATCTAAGTGGACTGTTTTAAATCTTTTGGTTAGGATTGGAGAACAAAAAGTATGGCTAGCCAGACCAAATCCTGTCTTAACCAGAATAGGTGTTGCCTTATTATAGTGTATTATAAAATAGGTACTATATGAAGCCATAGTCATTTGCAGCTCGATCAAATAAACACATATTCACATGCAACAATACCTTTGCAGACAACTGAAATACTTGTGGAAGTGAAGGTGGGTTCTTTAAGCTTCCTCTTGATTGCCTCTATGAAGCTATTGTTTTTTTTTTTTTTTTTTAGCAAAAAGATTTTATTAATCTCCCAATTCGAAAATTACAAAGATTAAAAGGACAAGGGCAAATGAAAATGAAAATTACTTAATCTTCACAACTACCCGAGACCCAATCGGTCAAATACCAACAAAACCCAGAAACGACCCCACAGCCACCTGCCAACCAGAACCCAACACCTGATTGAATTACTAGATTAACAAGCCCTTGTTCATATTTTGGCGAATCATATTTGTCGTTTATCAACTTCTTTCCCGATAATGCACAAGATTGGCACTTTATTTGTGTCTAAAATGGCTAATTTCCTCTTCATGAATCTGACCACAGATAGTTTTGCTTCACACTTAATGCTTCAATCTGTTTTGCTGTATTCTTCTCACCCTATATGCCTGTCTACAAATGTCGTATTTCTGGATCTTTCTTTTGTTTAATCAAATACTAGGTTGTTTAGTTTTAGTAGTTGCAAATTGCACCTCTAGATGTGTAGGGGTCTTGATGGAGATTTGTACACCTACTCACACACTTGTAGAATAATTTGGAAGCTACACCAATTCTTCTCTGACAGGAAAATCAAAATTATTTTGAATATGTAAAAGGGCTATTTCTCAAGAGAAAATAGACTTTCTTGGTTATTTTTGCGATGGCGCTTATTTGCCTGCCATCTTTAACCTCTGTTTGCAGTTCCGTGAGCAATTTTTATTTGCACGCAAGCAATGAGTGGTTTTCCAGAACTGATGACTTGTTTATCCATGGTAACCGGGGGTGAAATTTGATGTCTTGGCCTATTGACAATTGCTTCTTGCAGATTTGGTGATCTGGAATCTTCTTGTTTCCTTTCGAATCTTTGCTCCACAGGCCTCAATTTGACGTTGAAGATTCCCATTTGAAAGACAATGACTTTTCTAGTTAGCTTTTTGTGGTGTATATGGATTTGGATGAGCCCGCATATGAGTTTTTTTCAACATTGTTGATGAACTACTATTACACTTCGGATTCTGATTTTGCTTGACAAGATAAGATTTTCTGTATCATTTTGAAAATATGCTTTGGAACAGGTTACAGTTGTGGAATTGCCAAAACCAAAAATGCGTTCAGACACTGGAAAGTCACACAGGATGTTTTCGCAATATGGTTCCATACGGAAAGGCTCCAGGATAATCAATGGTTCTGTCGGGACTGTTCGGATGCAAAACCTATATTTCTATATGTAAGTCGTATTAAGATTCCAACTTATGCATGTCGAAGTTATTTGACACAGTAATCTTCATGCTAAGTCTGTCATTCAACATCTTTAGCTGCCTTTGACTTGTGTTTTGGTTTGAGAATAGTTAGTTCAGTTATTAGCAAATGCTTACTTATTTGTGCCGAATGTTATCTAACAGAGGCTATATAGCTCCTTCGTGTATGAGCTTTGTTTGTGAACATGTTATCGTACTTGTTAATTCTGGGGAATCACATCACCTAGGATTGAGAATTAAGACGCACAGATACGGCCATGGACAAGCGGATACACTATTTATCTAAAAAGTAGGATATAGACATGCGGATTTGTTGTCTTGCGTTCATGTCACCCTAAGTTTACGTCCTGTATGAAATAATGGATGAGGTACAAGAAGTTACAAAGAATCTTGATGGACACGGGACTCAGAAATCTTTGAAAAAAAATGAATGGACAAAGCTAGGAAATTCTAAATCCTCTACTTAGTATTTATTTATTTAAAGAACCTTTTTTATTTCTCCACAAAATTGGTAGTGAACATGAATCTGTCTAACTTGTATTAGATGGGGATGTCTAATTTCAGAATTTTGATAATTCGACATTAGGAAGTATTTAAGAAGTGTCTATTACATACCAATTTACTTGTCATAGAATCCTAAGAAGTGTCTAACAAGTTACAAAAATGTTGGAATTAAGTTGTTTTTTCTTATTTATGGACACAATAAAAAGAGAATCATACGCGTGTTTGAGAGTGTCAGAAAAGTGTTCGTGTCAGACACGTATCCTTCTTTGAAGTCTCCGCACTTCTTAATTTGGGATTATACCCAACTGGCACCAGATGATTGTATGGGCTTAATTGCAAGTTTATTTAACTTTCTTTATCACTCGAACACAAGCAAAGCTTGTGTACTGGTCTGGAATTGTCCAAATTAGGTGAGTGCGAACCATACCCAAACCAGTGCCAGGGGGCTTCTGAACATTCAGCTACCAAACATTCAAATCTCCTGTACTGGGTCTAGAATTGTCCACACATAACTTGAGCCAGACCATCCTAAATATTATGATTGGGCTTCTGAACATTTAGCTACCCAGATTTGCATGTGTCTGTATCCTTATCAGACAGCTGGGAACTCAAAATGCTCCTCTTCATTGTTTGACATGCTTGGGTGACGGAGTTTCCTGTTAACCTTAAGAAAAAGGTGTGCTATTTCAGTGGTTGATAACTTGTTCATCAAAGTTGGATGATAAATAAATTCAATGCCATGCTCAACAATTTGATTTTCTTGCCCTTATTCTTTTAAATCGGTTAAATCTTTTGTATTTGGATTGCCATCCGTCTCCAATTGGTGTGAAGGTCATGGGGAGAGCTAAAATCATGGCAGGTCTGTTTTTACAATTAAAAGCCGTAGTTACAGTGGATTAAAGCACCAAAATGGAAAGCTCAACAAAGTCCTGACTTTTGATTGTGTTTGGTGAATTAGAAAAACTTAGTTTCAAATTGCAGTTTCCGCTTGGTAGTCGTCTAATTGATGATCTAATTGAACTGGGAACTTCTTCTAGTTGTGGCTGATCTATTTGTTGGATGTGATGACTCGCTACATCCCATTCATTGGTCCTTTAGGGGATTCCAAGAGGAACAAAATTAACATAGTAGAGTTCAAAGCATCAATAGAATTGTATCCCAAGTTGCCCCCACTTGTTTCCACTTGGAAGTTCCATACAGCTATTTATAATGGACAGCTTTGGAGAGTTGCAAGCTTTTTGCTTTGACACTAAAATAAACATGCATTTGGGGCGTCCAAAATGTCATATAGGACCAGTGATATATTTTTCTTCTGTTGACTTCACTTCTTTCCGGGCTGCCTACCCTGGTTGGGCTGCGAGGCTGAACCTCAGACTGGGCTACCCTAACGTTTCTGTATCTAAATTGAGAAAATTGAAATAACTGATAGAAAGGTTTAATGAGACAGAAAGGTTGCTGAATGTCTGGGCTTGGTTTGCAACTTGCTCAATGAGTCTTAGTCATATTTAGCCCACTTAAACTGTTAGCCCTATTTGATATTTTTAATCACTTTTGTTAAGTACGTACTTAAAATGTGGTTGCCGAAACTAATACGCATCGTGTAACGTTTTTTCATTTTATCTATTGTACCAGGATGTGTATGCCTTATTGTTGGATAAGTTAACAAGTGTTATTAACTCAAACTAGCCAATATAAAATACAAAATTATAGCACATGATTAAAGAAAGACCTCGATGAACAAAATTTGCATCTTCAATTATATAAGATGTCTTAATGAGAAAATTATATAGCATATTGCATCATGGATTGTGTGGGTATCATAGGAATATTTTTTAAGTACAAGGTACATTTGGATATACACCTCGATTTTACTTTTAAGCGCTTGTTGTAGGCAAATGGTAAGTTTTTTATTTAAACATTAGTATGCGCAGAGGGGTACCTATTGATTTTGCCTCTAAAAATATCAAATCATAAGTTACGTATTGCGCATCATTAGATTTCGACAACACTACTGAAAAATTCTTAGATCAAGCTAGGCAGGTAGTTAACCACAGACAAAATTTAACATTAATTAGCCCTCAGTTTCCAAGTGGGAGTTGTGGAGAGAGACCTTGTCGATTGTAAATTTTATTAGACAACAAATAACTTCTTAGTTGTTATTGTATAAGCGAATTTGGGTAATGTTTCCCATGGCATTCGGCTAATGTTTGTCATTGGCTTTCTTCATTTGTTTCTGCATTTCAGTTTTTTAGCCCCTTTGTAACGATCATTTCGAAAGAATTCTAGGAACGAAGACGCGTCACATGCATGTTTTAATTCACAGTCAGAATATGCTGGATTTAGGGAAAATTTCAAAAAAACCTCCAATGAATACGCGCAATGTCCCATAAGCCTCCAAACTTATCGAAATATCAATTAGACCTCTGAACTTGTCACTCCGTTAACAATTATGCCTCTGCTGTCAATTTTTTGGCATGTACAATGGCAAACGCTGACGTGGCTCCCTATGTTTACAATAGGCCTCCAAACTTTAGAAACCTTACCAAAATGACGTCGTTTTGCCACGTTTAAAAAAACAAAAAAAAACAAAAAAAAAACAACGTTTGTACATGGTGGTGAGGGCGGGAAGATGGTGGTGGTGGGGAGAGAGAGGAGGCAACTCAGATTTGGGAAATGTTTTTTTTTTTTTAAACATGGCAAAACGTTGTTTTTGACGTCGTTTTGGTAAGGGTGTAAATTGGAGGGTGTTCAAGTTCAAAGGGAAAAATGAGGTTTCTAAAGTTTTTTTTTTGATAGGCAAAAAATTTTATTAAGAAAACTTGACAAAGGGTATATCAAGTTGGGGGGAGGGGAGAGGATTTCAACCAAAGTTGGAAGACAGAGGACCGAGGTCCAAACCGAAACTCCTAAGGGACTCAAAACGCCCAAAACTGAAATAATAAGCCCAACCCAAAAACAAAACCAAATCCTAATCCAAACAACCCTAATCACCACCACCACAAAGCATAGCAGACCCCATCACACCACTACCGACAGCAATCACGAGCATACACACACAGCTAGCTCGATCACCAAAATATCAGAAACACCCCAACACCACCTCCTAGACCCCAAACCCATTACAATGCTAAAGTTTGGAGGCCTATTTGCAAACATAGGGTGCCACGTCAGCATTTGCCGTTTGTACATGCCAAAAAATTGACGGTAGAGGCATAATTGTTAACGGAGTGACAAGTTCAGAGGTCTAATTGATATTTCGATAAGTTTGGAGGCTTATGGGACATTGTGCGTATTCATTGGAGGTTTTTTTGAAATTTTCCCCTGGATTTATCTTGATTCTTTGCTTTAGCAGTTTTTGTTGCCTGAAAAACTTTGATACAACTTGTTTATTGTTGACCTCTGAATTGTTGTTATTGTATAAGTGAATTTGTTGGCAAGGCATGTCGACTTGATTTACTAGACCATAACCCCGCAACATTAGCCATGATTTGGCTAATGTTTCTGCTTGTCAATTTTATAGTCACTTCAAAATTATCATTTGGGAAGAATTCTAAGAACGAAAACGCGTCACATGTTTTAATTTGCAGTGGATTTTTTGTTGCCCGGAAAACTTTGATAGTACAACTTGTTCATTGTTGACTTCTGAATTGTTTTCTTGGAACTGGTAGCTTACATGATTTTGAAATAACTTCAACAAAAATTGGATCTTTCTTTAGTGATCCCTAAAATATCTTCTACTCTAAACCTATTGCTTTCTATTTACGACATACATGTTAGTTATAGGCAAATTCTAAAGTCAGCCCACAGTGTGATACATTTGCGCAACTTTTTTCCTCTGCCATGGGATGCTAAATATCAATGTCTGTTGTGTATAGATGACTCCAATTAGTATAAAGCAAACTGACAAGCTTGACCCTATGAACTTTTTACTGTAGTATTCTCTAGAACTAGACCCAACTTTCTAAGGACGAAAAACCCCATTCCAATTTGCTTTGTCTGTCACATGTCAAAATCTTGTGCAGGTTCACAGAACTCAAATACTGAAAAACTCCTCTCTCTCTCTCTCTGACTCTTTTTGGGAAACTAGGCCTTATTTGCCCTCAAATACGTAGTATTGTTCTTCAACGTTTCGTTTTTGTTTGTCATCATAAGCAATCCACATTTCCTGTGCATTAGAATTATGAAATTATAGTCAAACCTTTTTTGTCTAATATTATTTGATCATCATCGCGAACTACTGGCATATAAACCTTGTAGTAGGTGGATGAACTAGATGATATCCATACGAAGTATTATAAAAGAAAATTGGTCAGATTTTGGAGGACGGCTCCTCCATCGCTATATTGTTGCCCTTAATTCCATTGGGTTTGCTTTTGTTTGTTGCCGGTGTGTTTTGGTAATTTTGGTCTTTGCAAGTTGTTTCGTCCCTTTTATGGCTTGTCCACATGCTTTTCCTGCTCCACCATACCTACTTCTCTAGGCTGAATTGATGAGGGTGGTTGGAGGAATAGTGTACTTGTTGCTTGTGCACTAAGAATGGAAAATACAGGTCATATATAAAGCCTGGTTCTTTCTCTCATTTTTTCCCTGGCCTGGTTCTGCTCGTGTTCTTCTCTGGGCTAGTTTGGAGGCTTGTTTCGTGTTTGGCTTCTTTTAACGCTCAGCCAGTGGTGAGTTTGTTCTCTCTCTTTTTCTCTCTTTAGTTATGCTAGAGTGAATGGTTTGGGGTTTTTTTTTGGTGATGGATGTGGTTAGATTTTTGCTTTATGTTATTGAGAAAATTGTTTGTGGGGCTTTGGTCTCCAAGGGTTGCAATGGTTTGGCCATCTTCAAATTGTTCATGACATGCTTTGGTCTGTTCTGTTCTTTCGAGTGTGATCTTGTTGTGATTTGTTAAAAGCAATTAAAGAAAAGATTGGTTCTTTATCATCGCAGGTGAAGCAATTGATCTGAATAACAGCAGTAGGTAATCTTTTGTGATCTTATTAATCTACAATTATCAGCCAAATTCTGGAAAACGGATGGCAACACCTGATATCAAAATTAAGCCCTCGTAAGTAAATTATTTTTCATGCATTCAAGTTTAGTATTGCATGCTATTGTGATTATCACTCTTGAGGAGGCTTTTATGCTCTGGAACGTGGTATCACTCCATTGAAGGATGATTCTATTCGTCGTTTTTCTAGCACAGATCTCCTTATAAAAAGATGATAGGTGAATCTAAGATACTAAAGTTAAAGAACAACTTACTAAAGTTGTTAATATGAGCAGCCCTCTTACAAATGGTATTGTAGGAATTCGGAAAAGAAGTAACAGTTTGTAGCAAAGAATCACTTTCCTGCTTGCTATCAATTCATTGCCTGCTCGCTAGCCACACATTATAAATAGATAGATCTGGTTGGTTTCATATTGCAGCAAGAATGACGATGAAAGATGGGAAGAAGTTTCTCATAGTGGTTTAATGAATGCTGAGAAAAAAATTGCCCAAACATGTGTTTTGTGAATTAGCATGGCCGTTCTGCTGGCTGATGATAAGTTTCATGTCTATCCCCTTGTATTTCTCTTTATGATTATTCTCTTTTGAAGCCCTGAAGCATGAAAAATTGCAATTCTTGTGTATACTATAAGGGCCTCAACTGAAGACTATTTCATTCCAAGTTCTTGCCATTTTTGAAAAGAAGTATGTTGCTCTTTACTTATCGCAAATATATTTTGTTTCAGCTCTTACATTAGTTTTCCTCCTTGCTCTTTATATAGGATGTGATAAGTTCCACGGAAAATGCGTCTATGATTCAACCAGACCACTATACACAAATAACTCATGCCCCGTCCTGACACAAATGCAGAACTGCCAAGGTAATGGGAGGCCAGATCAAGAATATGAAAATTGGCGATGGAAACCTTCCAAGTGTGACCTCCCAAGATTTGATGGTAAGAAATTTCTGGAATTGATGAGAGGGGAGACAATAGCTTTCCTTGGTGATTCAGTTGCTCAGAACCAGATGGAGTCAGTATTGTGCATCCATTGGCAGGCAAGTTGTAGAACTTTTTAGACCAGAAAACTATGCAACATTTTACCTGTGTGAACAATTTCTTTGAGCTTGCTAACAGGGCAGAATACAAATTGGCTGTTTCAGCAAGTCTTCCACGAATCACTTAGGAACAGTTGTTCCCTTATGGGAATTACTGATTAGTAACTTTCAAGTAGTCAAACTTTTGGTTTGTTTGCTCAATAAAAGTTTAATTTACCAAAAAAAAAAGGTAGTCGAACTTTTGATTCAAGTAATTTTTATGTTTGATATGAATCCCATGAGATAAAAGGAGATTCATCGAATCACAAGGATAGCGTCATCATTAGGTTTGTGGGAATAGTTTGTTGTTTTTAGAGGCCATTGAAACCAAACCAAATCAAACCGAGCCTTACGTCCCGATCACTTGGGGTCGGCTACATGAATCCGTTTCCTCCATTGAGCTCTGTTTAGGGCCACTTGTTCACACAAATCCATTATACTCATATTTTTGTGCACTACAGCATCTAATGTCAATTTAGGTCTACCCCTCCCCGTAGCATTTCTACCTAGAGCTATCCTATCCGCTCTCTTAACTACTGCATCTTCTGGTCTATGTTTGACATGCCCAACCCACCTTAGCCTATTTTCCCTCATCTTCTTCTCTATAGGTCTTACACTTAATCTCACGAACTGTTTCATTTCTAATCTTGTCTTGTCTAGTCTTACCACACATCCACCTCAACATTCTCATTTCTGCTACACTCATCTTGTTCACAAGTTACTTAATGGGCCAACAATTTGTGGACATTCTGCCAATGGATGCACAATACTATGGAAAGCTATTGTGACATTCTGTACCCACAAAATTGAAAGGAAAATTCTATGGAACTGCCATAAGACCAGCGATGCTTTATGGAACAGAATGTTGGCCCATGAAGAAACAACATGTGAACAAGATAAGTGTAGCGGAAATAAGAATGTTGAGGTGGATGTGTGGTAAGACTAGATATACTTATGTTTTTACATATACTTCTGTTTAGAGACCATTGATGAGTTTTACATAAACTTCTGTTTTTCTCAGTGGGAAGAAAATGGAAGGTCCTTGTTGGGTTGGTTGGTCCAAGTCTCTAAATAATGGGATGCAAGGCGTTTCTTTGGGGGGAAGTCCCCTCAAATTTGAATACCTTCCATGCCAGTTCTTAATGAATTACTCCCTGTTCCTTCAGCTCGCATAACTGTTAGAGTTTAGCTTTCATCTGAACTATTGAGGTGGCAGTAGGCTGAGGTGGATATGCTACCCCGGTAGGAGATTCTGATGAGTGATGATGATTGGCCATGCAAATTTGATGTAAGTCCAGAGTTGGAGAAAAGTAGAATGAACTTATTTTCTGGACACACAATTAGCGAGGCTGCAAAAGTTCCTGGAGCATCTTCTAATGGGGACATATATTTGACGTTCCCAAGTGGTCCCACTGAGGATGATGATGAAGTTACTGAGTCAAAAATTAGAGCATTCCTTCATGAAAAAGGTATTATGGCTTCCACATAGGTTTTCTTTTCCAAATTTACCTTATGGTATCTGCAAGCTCAAAATCTCATGCTATTTCACTTCATCTATAAACTCCTTTAGGCCATAGATCTGAAGAAGCTGTAATCGTCCCTCTACGAAGAGTTCTACAACTCATTGAATGCTCCCAGTTCACCAAGAACCATGGAGAATGAAAACAAAGAAAACTCGACAAATAATTTGACCTTTTAGAGCATCCGCAGTGGAATAACCAAAAGTCAATAATCAAAAGTTACCACATCATCTTTTGGTTATCCATTTAAGGTGTTGCTAAGGTTAGCAATGTAGAAGTCCACAATGGTACAATCAAAATTGAATAACCAAAACTTGCCACGTCACCTTTTCAACTTATAAAAATCTAAAATTTGGGACATAGAAAACAATTTTTTTAAAATAGTTTTCAAACTAATAAAAACAGGTTATTAGAAAAAGAGAAAATAGTTTTTTGAAAACTTTGATTAAAAAAAAAGTTTTTGGGAAAAAAGAGAACCGTTTTTTGGAAAATTTTGATTAAAAAAAAACGGTTTTCAGGAAAAAGTTTTAAAAAACAGTTTTTGAAAAAAAAAATTTAATAAAAAAATTGTCCTGAAATAAACTGTTTTTGCAAAAAAATAAAAAATAAAAAACAGTTTTAATAGAAAAACAGTTTTCACAATAAAAAAAGTTTTGAAAAAAACAGTTTTTGCAAAGAAACAAAAACTGTTTTTAAAAGTATTTTTCTTAGAAACATGTTGAAAATGGAAGAGAGAGAAGATTTTTGTGTAATGATGTTGTACTTGATTGAGGAAATATGGGGACAATTAAATTTGGTCATTGGCAAAAGGTTGCTTGTTTTGATCATCCAAGGGCCAAAATTTGATGAGTTGCAAAGAGGTTGCTAAGTTTGGTTATTCCAATGTGAGCTCTTTTTTGAGCAAATGTTGCTAATGTTAGCAATCTTTTGGTTTTGATTATACCATTGTGGATGCTCTTACCTCCAAAAAATAGGTCACCTAAACAGTAGCAAAAGACTTTCGGCAGCTGTTGATGTTGCCTATACTGCAAGCTTGAGTCATTCATAATTTCCATGTTATTCATGATTGAGTGATTCATATAATCTTTGAGGAAAGAAAATTATGGGTTAGATTATTGTCTTATTCAAGTATTAGAGTAAAAGGAACTTATTTACTTGCAGATTGGAATTTTGAGGTTGTTTTCTTATTTGAAACAACATAATTTGGAGTGAACTTGCCCCCAAAAAGAACAAAAAATGGGGTTAAACTCCAGTGTGGTCCGTTATGTAAGAATTCATCATTGAGTGGATTCAAGACTGTTGCCAATTTATATAATTCTGAACCTCTTTTTCTTTTCACCTGCAATCTCAATTTAATATCTCCTGAAATATCCTATAATAGTAGTATAATATACGATATTACCATAGTGCATCCTTCATGGTAGATTTGTAGTTCTGCACATCCTCTTTGGATTGCTCAACAGGTCATCAAGTGTCTGTGGCCTAACTTCTGTATGTGTTACCAAGCCTTGGTTTCTCTCTTGGTTATATTATACTGATCAAGATTGTCTTGTAAAATATTGCCTATGAAGGGTGAAGTACACTTGCATAATTACATGGGTTGATGTATAATAGTCTATAGACTCATTGTATTCACTCTTTGCAAGCATCTCTACTCGCAGATCCAAAGAGTAAGAGATCATGTCTCTTCAGCATTTTTCCAACAGCTTGTTTATTGTGTCTACTTTTCTTCATAGGAAGTGCATTCTTAGCCCAAGATGACAAAGTGGTAGCTATAGTTGCTTAAATCCCTTCACTCGGCATGTTTTGGTCGGGCAAACCCAGTGCACGAGGCTCTCGCCATTGCGGGGTTTGGGGAACTTGGCATGTTTTGGTAATTGCTGATATGAGGTTGTATAATCATGCTTAAAAAGTTCCCTTATAACTAAGGAATTGTTATTCACATGCCATTTTCTGCTATTTTGGTGTTTTATTAACTTCTGTTTCTTTCTGTGGTGAATTCTCCGTTCAATAGGATTTAATTGGAAGAGTAGAAACAAACCACCAAAAAATACATGCAATATTACGGATGATGATCTATTTTGTGAGCTGTTTTAAAAAAAATAAAAATAAAAATTGGGAGCCGCTAAAGCATCTTATTATATATTTTCCAATTGATGCATTGCCATTTTCATGTGGTGTGTTCCATTCTTTGAAATAAGTACTTATTTCGAAGGGTAGTTAGTTCAAGACCAATTGGCTCTGTCAATTGGTCTAATGCTTCTCCGTTGAAATGGATTATTAGTCAATATTTTTAGATGGCTTATAAGTTAAACATGATCGTAAGATCTATCCATGTTTAAAGCTCTGTTCTTTGGGTCTGATTGTTAAACTTTTTGGGTTTTGGAAAATAATGATAGACCCAAGCATGGATAGGTAGGTGCTTTTTGTTGTTTTCCAATAGCTATATTCAAGCTGGAGCACTGGTAAACCTGATAAATTGAAAACCTTGTTAGGCTTCCGACGTTATGAGGTGAAAAATAAAATAACTATGAGGTTGTTCTTCGTATAGAGTTTATGTGGACTGCACTACGATGAGGTGCAAAGTGTTACTGTGACCTTCAATTTTCATTTCTATGTTGGTGGTAGGTTTCAATCGAGATATGAGACTCATTGAAGTTGCAGTTGGTGTCAAGTTTCTACTTTTGGCTTACAATGTTTTCTCCTCCCTCATAATTTGCTAATTACGTAGTATAATTCACTTCTAAACAGAGGAGAGGGTTTGTATAAGATGATTATTAGCACTCAAGAACATGAGCTTAACAAAATTTGTAGTCAGTACACTTTATTTCACCAATTTAGAGCAGCTATGGATGACAGTCTTGCTGCAAGTGGTTTTTTTTAATGCATTTAGCATTATCCACTGATGGTTGCTTTTTCTGTCTTTGCTTGAACCAGATCTTTAAGGTCAATAGCTACATCGATCCTTTTTTTGGGGCAAGCCACAGAGATGGGAATGGTCAACATCTTCAAAAGGCAAATGAAAGTTTTCACATTGGCTTTTGTTAGCTACCTGGATTACAAGGTATGCTATGATTAATATGTTTACTTTTGTGTTGAAACCCACTTGCTTCTATGCCTCAAAGCATTTTCCATCTTTAAGAGAAAATTTAAGAGAGCTGCTCTTTGGGAGAGACTTCACGAGTGTAATGCCAAGCATGTCCTCAGTTTGATGATATAGAGTAGGAAGGTTTATGGGTGAAACTTGGGCAATACTTGTCTACAAGTGCATTCCTTGTGAAGCATGGATCAAGAAAGGTGATCCAAAGGAAGTAATCTGCCATGAGGTCAACTGAGTCCAGCCTGATTTGCCTTTCCAAAGGTATGTTCAAGTTTTCTAACGAATCTAATGTAGATGCTTGATGTCTTTCTGGACTTTATTTCCTAACTTCTTTTTTTTTTTTTAACGGCAAAAAATAAATTTCAATAATCTTTGAAATTGTTAGAAAGACTAATAGGACAAGGAGAACGGCATCATATTCCTAACAAAGCTAAGAATAATCCTTTGCCCAATCCGAGACCCAATCTCTCGATTGGCAAGGAACCAATCAAAGACACCCGAGTTGGAGCACTGCCATCGCCATCCACAACACAGCGACACAACACCACCAACACGTCGACCACACAACCCCCTACCGCCAGAAAACCAGAGTTGAGGAGCAGCAACAAGGGCAGCGGAGAACCAGGGGCGACGCCGAAGACATCCAGAAACCAGCAGCCCGCCACCCCCCTCCGCTGATATCCCACCGCCACAGATCAGAAAAGCCGCCGAAACCCCAAAATAGGATCCAACCGCACCAACAATACCTGCAAGAAAAAATCAAGAAGGTAGAGATCGGCTCAAAGAACCAACAACGGCAACAGTGAAACCCATCGGAGCCATCGAAGCCAAACAAGCAAGTAGATCCACCACAGAAAACGCCGTCGCTGATCCATTGTCACTGTTAGGCATATCCGTTACTTTCCAACAAAGAATAGCAGTTTGGGAACGACGAGAGCATAAGATCGGCACGCCGTTAAGCCCGCAGTCGCCGCACCCATCAGGGTCGACGAGGCCAAAAAATGCAGAGAAAAATTGGAGGGAAAACGAAAAAGGGAGAGGAGGAGAACTAGGATCAGAGGAGAGAGGGGGGGGGGGCACTCGTAGGAGAAGCGCCTAGGGGGGAGGAGGAGCCGCCTCTCCAAGTCGGAGAAACCCTAGGTTTTGTTTTTTTCGAGAGGATGAGCAGGGTCTAGAGAAGGAAAAGAAGTTACTCTCCCTTCTTAGAGCATCTGCAGTGGAATAACCAAAAGTCAATAATCAAAAGTTGCCACATCTTCTTTTGGTTATGGGTTGCTAAGGTTAGCAATGTAGAGGTCCACAATAGTACAATCAAAATTGAATAAGGAGCAGGGTCTAGAGAAGGAAAATAAGTTACTCTCCCTTCTTAGAGCATCTGCAGTGGAATAACTAAAAGTCATTAATAAAAAGTTGCCACATCTTCCCTTGGTTATCCAAAGTCATTAATAAAAAGTTGCCACATCTTCCTTTGGTTATCCATTTAAAGGGTTGCTAAGGTTAGCAATGTAGAGGTCCACAATAGTACAATCAAAATTGAATAACCAAATTTGGCACATCACCTCTTCAACTTATAAAAATTTAGAAATTGTGACATAGAAAACAATTGTTTTAAAAAAGTTTTCAAACTAATAAAAAAAGGTTATTAGAAAAAGAGAAAATAGTTTTTTGAAAACTTTGATTTAAAAATAAAAAACAGTTTCCGGGAAAAAGTTAAAAAAAAAACTGTTTTTGAATAAAAAAAAGTTTAAATAAAAAAGTTGTTTTGAAATAAACTGTTTTAGGAAAAACAGTTTTAATAAAAGCACAGTTTTTGCAACAAAATAAAAACTATTTTAAAACTATTTTTCTTAGAAACATGTTGAAAATGGAAGAGAGAGAGAAGGTTTTTGTGTAACATTGTGTACTTGATTGAGGAAATGTGAGGACAACTAAATTTGATTATTGGCAAAAGATTGATATTTTTGATTATCCAAGGGCCAAAATTTGATGATTTGGTAAGAGGTTGCTGCTAAGTTTGGTTATTCCAATGTGAGCTCTTTTTTGAGCAAATGTTTCTAACTTTAGCAATCTTTTGGTTTTGATTATACCAGTGTGGATTTCAAAAAAGCAGAAGCATTATTTCCTAACTTCTCACGTACATGATGACACCTCTCTCTCTGACATATCAATTAACTCTCTTATATGCTTTGCTTTTTTGAAATATTGATTCATCTTCTGGGACAGGAAACTACTGTACATTTATGTTTAAGCCCCAAATTATACACTTCTGAAATCTGGTTTGCAGGGTCTTTTGTAGGCACTGTGAGTGAGTTTTGTACTGGACGAGGCTCCTCAGGACCCAATTGATGACTTATTGTACTGGACGTGCTTTGATACATTTAGTTCTTTCTATAGAACTGGAACTTTTGCTTGTAAATAAATTACATATGAACTTCTTCCCTTCTTGTTCTTCCATGTCTCTCTGTCGCTTTAAGCATAGTAACACAGTTTCCATCATTTTGTGCACTAGGTTTGGAGTTACATTTGGAGTTTGTTTTCGCACTTGATTATAGTTGAAAATTTGACTTGGCCCGTAGCGATGTTAGTTTTGCTTTGGAAATGAAATTTGGTTCAACTATTTGTCAGGTTATGCTAGTTTCTTGCATTTGTCAGAATGTGGAGTATTGTGATTTGCTTATCCTTATGTTTTTTTTTAACAAAAATGCTACACACACAACGGTTGTGTAAAACACAACACAAAATCAAACTCTAGCCATCCATCGCTGTAATGAATGGTCAGGATTCGCTCAAACACTTTCCCATAAAAGTTAAACTTATCATTGGAAGAGTTTTTTTAAAATCTAGACCGTCCAAATACATCTGGATGGTTAGAATTACACACACAACCAACACAACGGTTGTGCAAGTAGCAATTTTTTTTTTTTTTTTAAAGTCCAATTTTCTTGTGCTCATATTGGCACATGCTTATATAATGCTCAAGCATTTAGCTGATTCACAAAAACCCCATCATATTCCTCCAACTGGAGTGTGAGATCAGGTGGGATATAGATTCAGTCTGGGTCAAGCTGTGTTTAGATGTTTGATTTGTGCAGGAATTATGTGAGAGCAAAAGAAAATAAGCTAGATTTCCCTCTACGACTCCAAGCTGTGTTCCCCTTCCCCTTCTCTTCCTTCCAATAATCTGTTACAAATTCATAACCCAAATACAGCTTATTGAAATTGAATGCCTAGGCCCTAGACATACTGAATGTGGACCATGAGATCTGCTGCTCAAGCCATCTCTACTCAATACACGACTCAAATACAGTTAGTTGAGGTTTTCTTTCAACTAACGCCACAAAACAATGCATAAGGAATCAGATTAACTAGGCCACTGAAGCCACATATAACAATCCATGAAAATCCACCAAGTTTCACATGAAGCATATCCAAAATTTGCCTGAATTGAAAGGCTAATAAATAAAGATCACGACTAACAATTCAAGAGAGGGAGAGAGAGAATTATTCTTCATGAGGGAGAAGAAGCTGTGACAAATTCAGAGGAGTGTGGTGAGACGGAGATTATGGTAGTTTCCTTCCCTTGCACACAAAACTCTTGGTGGAACCAAAGACATTTCCAGTATGTTAACCTTGATTAAGAGAATGGTATACTCGCATGGGTATATACAAAGAAAGAAGAATCTAAGATAAAAAAGGACATGCTAATCAAGCTTCCATTGATCAAAACTGTTTTAGGTGTTTGAAAATGTAATATTGCCTTGTCATCTTTTCTGGCTCTCAAATTGTTTTCGTAAATATGGCTGTGCTGCAACTCTCTCTCTCTCTCTCTCTCTCTCTCTCTCTCTCTCTCTCTCTCTCTCCCCCCCCCCCACCCACTCCCCGGGAAGACTCACCTCCAATTCTCTTCTGAAATTGAACCTGGTGACTTCGATTGAACAATCTCCTACTATTGTCATTCCAACAACAATCCAGATTTAATTGATCACTGTGTATGACCTCCTTATCAATTGTCCCTACTATTCCTAATTCAAAATAGGATTTTGATTTTCATGCTCCACTTGTTACTGATAGCGCTTCACTTTGTTTATGAAGTTACTAGTAACTTCACGTTAAAAATGGAGCGCCATCAGTAAAAAGTGGAGCGCGAAAATCAATTTCTTTCAAAAATCAGTTTCCTTCAAAATAAGCCTATTACAAAAATATAATTTAGAATACCCGAAAATCTGAAACAAACAAACAATACCGAGGGGAAAAAAAAAATCTTCTACAATCATTTAAAAAAAAAAAACAATGATCACAAGAAGACGTCACCATAAACACTAGTCATTAATTAGTACTATTTGCAATTAGAATATTCTTCAGAGTCAACTAATGCATTCTTTGTTGCCAAAAAAAAAAAAAAAAAAACTAATGCATTCTTTGCACCACCCCCCCCCCCCCCCCCCCCCCCCCCCCCCCCCCCCGCCTTCCCCCTTTTGATTTTGATGAAAGTTAGAAATCCTCCTGTTCTTGCAGCAAGCTGGTCACTTGCATTCTTACCCTCATTAATTAGGTTTTAAATAATGACCTTTACTTATCGGTTACGAAGCACTGATATGGTCACGGCAAAATACACATGAGACACGCCACATCTCAGGACGTGCCCAATAAATTTAATTAATTTTTGAAGTGGGATACGGTTGGGTCACGCAAGGAACATGTATTAGGACACAACAAGGATTAGATATACAAATTTTTTATAATTTTTTTGGGGGGATGTTTATTATTTCAAATATTTTGAGGTAAGAGTGTAATAAAATATAAATATGATGTTTGTTTGTATATATTGAAGTTTCATGCTTATATATCTAACTAAATTTCCACTGGCATAAAATAAGAGTTTTGGTTTATTTATTTCTTTTCGTTGATGTCCTCTCTCTCTCTCTGTACGCAAGATGCGAGAGCTACGGCCATACGGCGTAAGAGAGGCTCGCGAGTTGGGATATTGACTCATGAGTTTTATGAGTGCTAGCTCACTGTGTTGTGACTCGGATTTATTTGTTTTCTTTTTTAACAATGTGACTTGGAAACCTTGTTCTCAAGCCCATGTTTGACAAGTAGATGTAAAAATGTAACAAGTAATTTTATCACTCATTTAGATAATTAAAGAAGTTAGAGATTGTGAGAAATTTAACACTGAAATTTTAGTGGTCTATTTTTTATTCTCACCAAATATCACAAATTGCAAAACAAAAATTATACACACACAAAATTTATTTTTATTAAGAATGACATGACTTTCTGTAACGACCCACCTCAGCTGACCTGCTAAACTCTAATTACGTTCACACTTTTGTAATGAACTATATATTATTATAAGACAAATGCCTTAATATTTTCTAGACAATATAGGACTATAAACCTCCGGTACTTGAACTTTAGCTGCGGTATTTAAGGGTGAGTTCACGCTATTTTTTGTTGTGCATGGACGTAAAAATATCACTTGTTTTCACCAAAAATGTCAAAAATACAATTTAGAAAACAAATATAAAAAAATACGTTTAAATACCGTTTCGACAATAGCGTGTACTCACCATAAGCTGCAACAGCTCACAACTAGGATATGACTAGTCCATTTTCTTAGTCGAAATAAGTCATATAATAGCATGCATGTGCGTCAAAAATTGAGAGCAGGAGTGATAAATTTCACCGGAGGATAATATGACATGGGCTGCATTCTCTCCTAAACTTTTTTGTCTACGACTTTTTTCGGCACTTTTTATTTTTCATAACTTTTTGTTGAGCTTTTCGTCATAATTTTTAGGATTAATCATCCATCTCAACGAGAGGAATCAGAAAAGTATAATGACGTCGACTGATGTTGAAAAAAGTTCATATAAGACAACAATTGTTTGGTATTTTTTTCGTCTGTAGTGATTTTTTTTGCTTTTGGTTATAATTTTTTACTTTCTAGACTCCTCTTGTCAATATGGATAATTAATCCAAAAATATGACTTGAATATAACAAAAATTCAAAAAAGACGAACAAAACACACAAAACAAAAAAGGATTTTTTTTTTACCACAATACGACCATAGTTCATGACCCGGAACCTTTTTGGTTGCGAGCTACTCCCTCCTTTCCAAAATGAGCGACCTTTTTGGGGCTCCATATCATTTTAAAATGGTTACATCTTTCGATTTATGAAGTTTTATGTGATTTTGAAAACTTTATTTAATAGAACTAATTAAAATCTATCAAACAAAATCTATATTGCATCTATCAAACAAAACTTTATTTACTCATTTTGGAACGAAGGGAGTATAAGGCGAAGAGAAAATGACATGTGACTCGCTAATTACGTGGCAAACTCTGGCACCGGAATTCTTGAAGGACCAGGAATTAGTATAATTAGGAAAAGCAGCTAGCCACCACTCGAGGGAATCAGATCCACAGGAAATTGCCATAACGGTCATAACCAGAATTTTGAACTTCTTAAGCACACACCACAAATAAAAGAGAAGGAAGCATTGCTATCGGCTGGAAAGAAACCAATAATAGCCATTACTTGTGCCTGCTTTCGCGCCACAAATACCCACGGCTAGCTTCTCTATTAGTATATATCTTGTGATCATCTCTGTACATTCTCTTCAAATTAATCTGATTTCAAAATTATGCTATTCCTTGGAAATTCGAATGCTGCTTCCCTAACCACATTTTGGTCCTGATGAACCCTCTCTGAGTCTCTCTTTAAGGATCTACTATTAAAATTATGGATTCCAGGCTGCTTTCGCTATCAATGGTATCAGCTTCTAAATCAAATTCGTTGTCCTTTGTGAATTCTGTTGTGTGTTACACAGGTGCATTTTCCACATAGGTTGGCCAATGTTGTCAATGCCATATCGTACTGGCCAGTAAGGTACTCGGCAATCAAACAGTTATGTACATTGCTAATCTGTACTGGCTAAAATACCGGCCTGTACTAGTTGATACCAGGATCGTATAGGAATCTACGTTGGTAAATAAATATTAGTGTATTTCTTTTCTCTTGATAAAAGAACTTGGATTTTAAGATATTTATCGATACTTAGAGTCCATAATATGTTAATTTGTTATTAGAACTATTGTTAATATATACTATCATGCTGTTGAGTTAATTTGTGGACTCTCCTCATGCTCACTTTGAATCTTGAAACTATTAGTTTGTTAGAATTCATCGAGAACATCAACCATACCAAAAATCATTTGATGGAATACTACCTAGTACCTGATCAGAACAAACAAGATTAAGGAATTCCGTTTCATTGTGTCAATTTATTAATTTAACAAGGTATATGTGTCCAAAAAATAATATTAAACGGCATCCGATCAAAATGATTTTTGAGATGGTTGATGCAATCAACGGGCTCTAAAAAATGAACGTAATAATCAAAATGTGTTTAGGAAGAACCCACAAAAGCCAACTGAATGGTCTAGTCGCTACTGAGAGGATCCAAATCCTTTCTTTGTTCTTGTTTAGTTCGCACTCTCCGAATTGTTAACCGTCCTCCCAAATTGTTAACCTTTGGGGAGTGCGAAAATCAATATGAGTTGATTTTCTTGGGGGTGCGGTTAACAATTTGGGGTTTGCGAAAATCACTCCTCTTTGTTTAAGGTTAATCCTGTCAGATAAATGTACTGCTTCTCTGTAGATTTATCACGTCCTAAGCTTAGCAAACGAAACGAAATCTATTAAATCTGAGATGCTGAGCTCTAAGAATAAGGAGTGTTGACAAATTAGTAGTAGATTGAGATTGACTTATGAGTTACATAGACAATATTTATCTTCCACTAACTGGGCAAGTCTAAATTTTTTCCAGGAATCAACAGCAGCTGCCACAAAGATGCCCAGGAGACGCGGTCCACTGCACACGTTCGGGGCTTCAATCTCTGCAATTGCATCCAAAGCCTACACAAAAACTAGAGATTCCAATGGACAAATCGGATCAATGACGAAAAGAATGACCAAGTTAGCTGCATTTACATTCCCATTGATCCATGCCATGCAATGCCAATGGCTAGCACTTCTCTCTTTTGTTGATGATCATATCCTGGGTGTTGAGAAAATAATTGAAAAGGTTTTCCCTCCATCTGCTAGATTGTTTGACAAACTAGATGAGTTCCTCCGAATTGCAGAGACTCTACCAGTAAAGTTTGATGAACATGTTAGCAAATTCCCTGATTTTGTCCACCAAGTTCCATTTCTAGATTTTGCGTTGACATTTTTGATATCATGGTTGAGGTTTTTGGTCTCTAAATTGACTCACTGGGGATCAAACAACACGAAGGAGAGGGAAATAAGAGTTGATATAAACTGTGACAATCTCAATATAGAAGGAGAATCAGCAGAGCAAGTGTACTTGAATATAGAATCGCCAAGCCGCATTTCTATATCTGCTTCTTCGCTAAATGAGCCAGAGATGGTTCGCCAAGAACACGGTCCTGTAGATTCTTCAATGGATACTCAGGGTGAAAATGTGGAAAGGTTCTCACATGTGTCTAATTGTGCAGAAAATGAGACCAAGACATTTACTAAATCATTTAAGTCGGTTGTTATGGAGTGCAGTTACAAGGAAATGCTAGAGAAAGGGAAAAAGGAAAGCACAGAAAATTCATACGGAAGCTTTAAGGGGGATAGTCCTAAACCAAATACTACCGAGGAAGAAGTCGTAGAGAGCTGTAAGAAGGATGTGAACAAGAGCATTGGAAAGGAGCATCCGATTTTAGAACTATTCGAAGCAAGTTGGCACATGAAACCTAGAAAAGTAGGTAAATGAGGCCGTAGCCATGAATTTCTTTCAAAACAAATGAAAGAATGCAAGTTGGATTATGGCATGCCGTAGTAGAATTCAGTCAGTTTCAGATTTTAGACTTTACAAAAGGAAAATGCTAGACACACAACGTACGGACACACAACAATTTACACAACCGATGACGTCATCATCAAAACGACGTCGTTTTGATTAAAAAAAAACTCTCGCGCTTTCCTGGTTTCCCCCATTCCCTTCCCTTCCCTCCCCACTTTGAAGCTCAAAAATTTCAGAAACAAGAGAGAGGGGCGACTGCCACTACCACCACCGATCAGAGAGGGGGGCTCCCACCAACCGGCGACCACCACAACCCCAGCTGCTCCCCATCGCCGGCAACCGCCACCACCACCTGCTTCTGGCACCCCGACGCTGTCCACTACAAAGGTCTCTCTCTCTCTCTCTCTCTCTCTCTCTCTCTCTCTCCTTGTTTCAGATAGAAAGATTGTCCCCACTATCTACTCCTCATCCTCATCAATTGGAACCAGAGGGTTTCAATTTGAGAAACCCTAAAATGTTGTGCTGCCAAACTAAAAAAAAAAACCTAATTCGAAATTCCTACCTTCTGGCCATGCCCCAAAAAAGTTGAAAAAAATGAAGTGTAGTCGACGTTCCTGGTTAGTGTGGACGATGTGAAGCTTTTCCTTGGTTGTTTGCTGTATGGAATTTGTTTCTCCATTCCGTATCGGTGTGTACAAGTTTGTTCCTGTGTGTTCTTAAGTTTGAATAAGATAGAGATGTGCAGTTGGTTTAGGCGTTTCTATGTGTATGCGTCAAGTACTTATATAATATAATCTACTTAGTGTTTCAAGTATAAGTTTTCACTGAAACAAGCAATTAAACTAAAAAGATGCAATTGGCTCATGTTTTGGAGCTTTGAGATCAACACTATTGTAGCACTGATCCATTTCATCTATCAGTCACTAGCTTTATGGATTTCATCTAAACATGACATGTTTTAAGAAATTTTGTTAATTCAAATCACCAGATCTTTGACCTCATAATTGCTTCTGCATGAACCACACAAAAAAAAGGAACCAAAACAATCCCTTGTGCTGTAGCATGTATAACTTGATCTACGCTATCCACCTCGTTGTAGCTATTGCATGATCTGAAAGTTTGTGAGGGCCTTCTTTAATCTTTCGGACTTTGGTATGGATGGTTTTGTTTCAAACTACGTGGTTCATGTACTTGGTCATTATCCATTCTTCTAGATGGGCATATTGTTTCTTTGCAGTGCTAAGCATGCCTCATAATGTTATATACCACCAAAACCACTTTGCTTGCTTTGAATATTGTCTTCTTCAATTAGTTCATGTACGCTGACACTTGAGTTATCTCATGCAAAAGGATCCAAAATAATGAGTGCAGGAGTAAATGTAGAAGCTATCAACAGTACAAGAACCAGATTGCCCTGTTATCTGTTGACCATCATAGTATCTTGACCAGTGGCTTGTTAATTTTGATAAGGTCTTGATAGGGAGAAACAATCACCGTGCTATTATCGACCAAGTTGACCTTCACTAGCTGTTTTGCTTTAGCATTTCAAGTGCTATAGATTGGCTGTCAAGAGATAATCCCCTTTTTTTCTAGTTTCTTGTGCGGTCATCATATAGTTCAGTTCTATATGCATTCTGTGGTGAAAAATCTGCTGGTAGACTCGTAATGCTCTCTTTCTTCACTTACAAAAGGGAGAAGTAAAGTCTACGCAGCCAATTTTTATGCATAAAAGAGAAGTAATTTTTTTGTGATCCAAGTGTGAAGCAATACTATCACCTCATAGGGAACTTTCTTAGTTTATTTTCTTTTCCTTCTACAGATAATTGGACATGTGGGGAGCAAGACACAACCAGCCCGATACGTTACTCAACATCACTCTATCCAAGCAAGGCCTGCCTGCTTGCAGCCGAACTCCCAAATTGTAAGCAGAAGAGTTTTTGTTGGAAAAAGTTGCAGCGACCAAGATGATTCATGAGTTTAAACAGAGAGATATCGGCACAAAGATGACTCCGCTTGGCAATTCAACAACTTCAAGATGCCACATGCCTGAAGTTATTCAAATGAATCAAAGTCCAAGAAAATGATCAATTGTTGTAATTTGAAATTTAAAGTTGTAATTTGTTAGAATGTCAAGTTGTAGCTTCAAGTTTTAGTTTTGCAAAATCTAACTTCGATTGTGGCCTTTTGTGTCCTGTGTCCCCTTTTGTGTCCTTGTAATGACCTTTCATGAGGTATATGGTTTGGAGATTTCTGTTTCTTGTTGACTTCTTTAATGAAACGCATTTTACTTTATTCTTTTTGATTAATGGAAATGGATATAGACATGTTAGAATGTCAAATTGGCTGTTTGTATTCTTTTTGCTTCGGTTTTATGTTGAAATCATGATATTATTATTATAGAACATGGGATTGGACCACTTTGATTCGATATTATCATGCTATTGTATTTGGTTCTTGAAAAATTTCGGCATGATCTCTCCAGTTTTTTGGTCCTAACCCGACGTCTCGCGTCTCAGTCATTACAACAATAGAAACAACATGAGGTTATGCTCAAGCCCACGCTGGGCATTTCTCATTCTAAATCACCATTCACAAGCCACATTCATAGCCAAAATCTATGGCCAAATTATCATTTCACAACGAAAACCATAATACAACAAATTTAAAACCCACACCGGGCCATTCTCATCACAATTATCAATTACATACAAAGTTAGGTTTCGCAACACTACAACTTGATATTACAAAGCTTAGTACATATTGATATTCCAAACTACAACAAATTGATCATTTTCCTTGGTCTTTGATTCACTTGAATAGCTTCAATCTCTTTCACTATCTTTTCGAGTCTCCACTAGTATTGACTACAGATGGCTCTCTCCATTGGTTGCGCCATATGAACAAAGGCATGATTGAACCCATCCCATCTTGCCTGTCACTGAATTGAGCAGCAGTTCTAGCCCGTAAATCTTCTAAGCTCTCCCTTTCTTTTGTTCTTAAGTTAGCAACCATATGTAATCAAGCTGCCCTCCCAATCTTCCAACCATAACCTGAGAATAACAATGAGCAATAAGGATAAAACCATAACCATGTACTCAATCAAACTTAAGAGATGTTTCAATTTCTGCAACCTTCTCTGTGATTTCTGATTATTCAATTTCACCAATAATGGACAAGTTAATGAAGTCATTCAGGCTCTCTCTTTCACATTTTAAAAAGTATTCTTCACCTCTCAATAAGATTCAGCGTACATTAGGAGATTCACTTGATACTAACCCAGAATTATCTTGGACCAATTTGCGTCATATTCATCAGTTAGTTAATAAAAAATGAGTTGAAATTAGTTCCACTCTAACTCATGACTGTTGTTTAATAAACTAAGGGATAGCATTATTGTCCAAGTACGCGTCGCATCAATAAAAAAACATTGAGTCATATTTAATTGTAGCGGTTAAGAGGTACTAGAAAGGATGCAGTTTCACCATCCCGCGATAAATTAATCCTGATTACGCCATTAGCCACTAAGGAGATAGAAGATCATGGGTAGTATTGGGGAGGGAGAACATGATCAACATTCCCCATCAAACGATGTACTTCGTTGATCATGCTGAGCATCCTTTTAAATGAACCAGTGATCTCTCACTTCAATATACCCAATTTTTGTATAGTCGTAGTTTCTATCTACAACCTACACTATATTTGGATCTTGAATTCGTAAAGCAAAAGATAGAGTCTGAGTAATAGTTTTTTCTTAGTTACATAGAAAAAGATACTTAGTGTGATGCTTTCTTTTCCCTCTTAGTAACGAATCGAAAGATTCAAAAGCAACCTTAAAAACAAGAAGAATATAACACGAATCTAACAAAACTTCAGAAAATACGAAAACCAACAAGACTGAAAAAAAAGTTAGGGAGAATGTTGGCTAAAGTTTATTTGATGTAATTGTAGGGACAAGATGGACTGCAATGGCACACATAATAACTGGAGTTATAGGGGCAGGGCCGCAGGAGTGCTGTCCCTAGAATGGAGCATGGCTCAGCTAGGGTGGGTCGTCGGACCACTGGAAAAGACCACCACCATAATTTCCTGCATCTATACCCGTAATCCGCACTAAAGCAGTAGCTCCAGCATTCTAAAAACATCATTTCAGCAGCATATAGCAATTTCCAGCACTTGGAGTATGAGTTTCAGCATATAAACTTCAGTTTTTAGCTTCCAATTATAATTCCAGCATATACAAGCATAATTTCTATTTTCTACCATCTAAGCACAGAATTCAGCATATTAGTTCAACTTTCAGCACTTAAGAACAACGATTCAGCCTTCCCTAATCAGCTTTCGGCATAGAAGTGTACATGTTCAAGGTGTAAATAACTAATTGCAGCATATAAAATGAAATTCCCTTCACTTAGAGACTGATTTTCAGCACTTAATTGATAACCCCACCCAAGCACTCAAACACGCTATTTTTGGAGCTGGTTCATAAAACTCAGTTGTAAAAGCATAACAATTTTCTTCATCTACTTACCTAATTACCCAATCAAGCAAAGCTAATATATATATCTTTCTTACCAATAAAAGACAAACGAATAGGAGAAAAAGTATAAGCCTTCTTTCTTCTTTTTCTTCTTTCCTGTCCGAAACTAGTGAAAACCCAAATAAATTAGGTTTTTTTTTTTTTTCTTTTTCGAATTAGAGGTTAACAACTCCAATTAAGGGTTTCTCATATTTTCGAATTAGGGGTTTCGCAAATTTTTCGAATTAGGTTTTTTTTTTTAGTTTGGCAGCACAACATTTTAGGGTTTCTCAAATTGAAACCCTCTGGTTCCAATTGATGAGGATGAGGAGTAGATAGTGGG
This sequence comes from Rhododendron simsii, assembly GCA_014282245.1. Lineage (NCBI taxonomy): Eukaryota > Viridiplantae > Streptophyta > Magnoliopsida > Ericales > Ericaceae > Rhododendron > Rhododendron simsii. The sequence continues at coordinate 16,591,577 of CM024964.1, read as the reverse complement.
GACAATCTTTCTATCTGAAACAAAGAGAGAGAGAGAGAGAGAGAGAGAGAGAGAGACCTTTGTAGTGGACAGCGTCGGGGTGCCAGAAGCAGGTGGTGGTGGCGGTTGCCGGCGATGGGGAGCAGCTGGGGTTGTGGTGGTCGCCGGTTGGTGGGAGCCCCCCTCTCTGATCGGTGGTGGTAGTGGCAGTCGCCCCTCTCTCTTGTTTCTGAAATTTTTGAGCTTCAAAGTGGGGAGGGAAGGGAAGGGAATGGGGGAAACCAGGAAAGCGCGAGAGTTTTTTTTTTTTTTTTTTAATCAAAACGACGTCGTTTTGATGATGACGTCATCGGTTGTGTAAATTGTTGTGTGTCCGTACGTTGTGTGTTTAGCATTTTCCTTTACAAAAAGCACTCCATAACGGAGTGGGTGCCAATGTTTTTCAACTAGCAGCAGCCTATTGTACAAGTTGCTTGTGTTGTGGTACTATTTTGTTTGGTGATGGGTAACACTCTCTGGGGTTTATCTTGTCGGTATAGAAACTACTGTTTAGCAAGTAACACGTACTTTAGTAATGTACCATTCCTTAAAGGCAACTGAATATGAGATTGTTTTCCCTGCTTGTTTTTCTTGCCTTTTGAGGCATCTCTCATCAAATTTTCCTTCTCCGATCTGCATTTTTCCAATAAGCGATGCACCGCGATTTTTCTAGAGCCTGGCAATGTCATGTATGTAAACCAATTTAGAGTAGCTAGTGCACCTAATTAATGACTTGAAAAACTTATCTGTAAGACTATCCATCTCTCGTCATCTAAGATTTGTGTATGTTCCCAAGAGGATTTCAATCTCTTGAATAACGAGATGCCGTGCCATGGACGACTCAAATTAGTCGGAGAGAAAGTGTCAGAGGTTTGTTGGATGAGCAAGATGGCCCACGTCCTCGTCTAACAGCCATTTCCCTAGCAAATACATTCCATTCATCCAACGACCAAGAAATAGCACTTTTGGATCGAAAGAAGTTTCAAGGATGAAGCTTGCGCATTTTGCTCATCGTTGCCAACATAGTTGGGATACCTGATTTTCCCGCTGGCTTCGGGTTCCTTTTAGGGTCTTATATACTGACTCAACCCCAATTAATGGTTATGAGATTTGTCAGAGAAGCCACCATTTGTTTCTAATATAACTTGGGCAAATTGTCGAACATTTTGTATGCACATTTCAACCCCACAGAGGATACGCCAAACATATGGTCACGAACGATGAATCATCATTCAGAGAATCAGAGATTTGTAATATTTTCCACCCAATGAACATTTATTTATTGGTCAAAAGTGTAACATTGAAACGTTTATAGGTCAAAAGTGTAGCCTTCAATTCATATGCCTTGGGCACTGTTTAAAAAAATTCAGTTTAAAAAAAAATTCATATGCCTTGAGCCCTATTTGGAACTTTTTTCAAAAAATGTAAACATGAGGAGATGAGTTCATTGACGAAGGGAGGAGGTGAGTTCATTGACTAGGGGTCTATAGGCGATAGAAAGTTCATCAAGATTTATTTTACGTGACTATAGGAGTGATGAAAGTTCATAAAGATTTATTTTATGTACTTAAAGGCACGGGCTCATTCGCTAGTTTATTTATTTATGGGTCAAAAGTGTAGGCATTAAAATGTTACAAATTAGGACCACTTGTGGCTGGGGCATATAGAAGCGATTGAAAGTTCATCAAGATTTATTTTAGCACGGGCTCATTCGCTAGGTTATTTATTTATTTATAGGTCAAAAGCGTAGACATTAAAATATTACAAATTTTTTTTGGAGGTAAAATTGGGAAGGGGCAGCTCCTGGCCCCTCTACCACAAATTATGACGCTCGACCTCTTGGGCTGACCGTAGGTAGGCACCGCTCCAAGTGCAATGAGGTCACCAACCTAGGCCACGAGCCTTGTTGATCACCCATAGACCCCGTACAGGTAAGTAAGTTTTAAGGAACAGAGTATTGGTCGATTTATATTCGTGTTTCCAGCCCGTACAGTTCGTTTTTCCGATGTGGGGTTCGTTGTTGGGAAGCTACAAACGTGATATACTGATATTGATCGAGTCTTGGCTAAGCTTAATTCAAGTGATCCCGATTGAAATGTGTAGAGTAGAAGAAAAATATTCTCTCTCTCTCTCTCTCTCTCTCTCTCTCTCTCCAGTTTATTCGGAGGCTGCAAATCGATTTTTCTACTGTTGGCCATCTTTTTTCCCCACCCAGAATAACATCAAACCAGTTCTATTCACACTACCGTGTTTATTTCTCATTATGAACCCCGTACCGTATCTGTATTGTCCAAATCCGGTACCTTACACAGTCACCTCTAATTCCGTGCCGCTGCAAATACCAGTCGGTATCGGCCGGTTCTGTCGCGGTACTAACCGGTATCGTCGGTGTACGGACCGACCAACGATACCAAATAATACTGAACTACTTTTAAATTCATTTTGAGAATAATTTATATTCAGCGGCGGTGTAAATATTTGTTTCCTCCAAATCAATAATATTACACCACGTCATCAAAACAGTGGTCCCAATTAATAATACATAGCGACGTGGCGCAACGTAATTGATTTGGAGGAAACAAATGTTTTACACTGCCGGTGTAAATAATTTAATCTCATTGAATTTATGCTTCCATTATCAGACAATACCGATCGGTACCGATAAAACCAGACAAATAGCGGACTACTTTTTATTTTATTTTTTTAATAAATATGTATATTATACTGTATGAATAACTTCTTTTATGTAGGAAAATAACATTAATAACGACAAATCAGAAACGATAACCAGTATCTCACCTGTACGATACATACCGTAACAAAAGAAAAATCAGTACTCTAGCCGGTCCAGTATTCAGAACCTTGTTCTTACTTAATTCAGGGTTGGTTTGGGCCAATTGGGTACTCTCAGAGAACAAATCTCACCGCAAAATAAAAGATCGGCACTACTAAGGTCGCTCTTTGGCCTAGTTTAGTCTAAATAAATAAATTAATTAAAATTGAATTATTTTTTTTGTCTTTATTCAATGTTTTTCTACATTTGTTAACTTGGCATCAATTTTTTTTTAAAATTATTGCTTCATCTCGATGACAGGAATCTAAAAGATGAAAATTATGATCAAAATATTAAAAAATTCAATAAAGATAAAAATAATTCGGAAACAAAAAGATTTTTTGACTTTTTTTCTTTATTCAATTTTTTTATAATTTGATTCATAATTTTTAATTTCTACAACCTAGAAACGACATTAGGTCCTGTAATTGAATCTTTTTTTGGCTTAAAAAGTCAAGTGATTTTTTTGTTTGTCTTTATTTAAATTTTTTTCGCGTGTCACAAAAATTTGATACAAAACTAACAAATACGGGGGGTGGGGTGTGGTGTGTGGGTTTGAGGAAATGAATAAAGAGGGAAAAAAAAAATTAAAATTGACTTTTTAGGCCAAAAGACGAGAAATTTCATCCGTGAAGGCCAAGCATTCACCCACCCACCCACTCCTGAATCCTACATCCCTGAAGGTCCCCTGAATCCTACATCCGTGAAGGCCAAGCATTCAACCAAGACTCCTCCTCAGTCAGCAATCATGGAACTTTACTACTTTTCCATGATATGAAAGAAGAGAAAAAGGGGGGAAAATTCCTCACGGTGGGCCACCTTGACTCTCTGGAAGCTATAGCTGGCTCATTCCAACTGATTTGGCCTATTATAAAAACCATGTTAACCAAATAGCCATGACTCAACCAACCACATACAATCTGAAACACAGATTTCTTTCCAAAAAGCTTGAGCCATGTTTTCTCAATCAAACATGCCTTCTACAACATCAGTTTTGTCAACATATACCACTTTTGCTGCATCAGCAATGCTGGTTAAGACAGTTCTCAATGAAGTCCAAAACCTAACCAACCAGTTCATTCCCCAACAACTCCGAGAGAAAATCTTGGCCAAATTCGAAGGCCTAATGGGAAACTCCTCATCTCAAATGACTCTAGTCATCGATGAAAAGAATGGGCTCTCCATCAACGAAATGTTCGAGGCTTCAGAAATCTACTTGCGGACCAAAATAAGCCCTTCGGTTTTAAGGCTCAAGGTATCCAAAGCACCACGTGATAAGACATTTTCCATCACCATCAATAACGGCGAAAAGATTATCGATACTTTTGAAGATATTGAAGTCATTTGGCAAATGATATGCACTGAGACCCAAAAGACAACCAGCGACTATGATGGCTACCTCAATTCTGAAAAGGTGGAGTGTAGATCGATTGAGCTCAGCTTCCACAAGAAGTACAAGGAAAAGGTACTGAGCTCTTACTTGCTTTGAGTACTGGAGATGTCAAAAACCATAAAAGAAGAAGATAAGGTATTGAAGCTCCAGCCCCTTGGACACTACCATGAGAATGTTAATCTTAACCATCCATCCACTTTTGACACATTGGCAATGGATCCAACACTCAAGAAGGAGATTATGGATGACTTGGACAGGTTCGGCAAGAGAAGAACGTTTTACAAGAGAGTAGGGAAGGCATGGAAACGCGGGTACTTGTTATATGGGCCCCCTGGCACGGGTAAGTCCAGCTTGATTGCTGCCATGGCTAATCATCTAAAATTCGACATTTATGACGTGGAGCTCACAAGTCTCCAGAGCAATTCAGAGCTTAGGAGGCTTCTAGTCTCCACTGCGAATCGGTCAATTCTTGTGATTGAGGATATTGATTGCAGCAGTGACTTGCAAAACCGTCAAGCTGGAGGCCATAATGAAGGTAACAGCGAGGTGAGTTCCAATTCAGTCCTGATTTCAGTGTAGACAGTGAATCAAATTACAATGTTCACTTGTTCGGTATTGGATTCATTTTTCTGTTGTTTCCTTTTTTGCAAAACATAGAATACTTATTCGATGAATGAAAAAGATAAGAACGCAAAAATGAAAGAACTGCAAAGAAAATTGGTCAAGAAAATCAGATTTAAACTCTAACTAGTCAATTGAAGACCAACTTCAGAGCCACAACTAATTTTCTTTGTGCAAGTTGCTATATTCAAAATTGAATGCGGAAAATTTTGATGAAAAATAACCCCCTTCTTGAAAAAACAACAAAAGCGTGTTTTCTAGGACACTATTCCCAAATATGAAATGGTGACTTTTCATTTATGTGCTTCTGAAAAAGGGAAGAAGAAGTGCAAAATGAAAACGATACCAAAGAGACGAGCAATTCTGTTCCAAAAACTTCTCATTCCCCTTAGGTTTGCATAGACCTGCTTCTTTTTCCTCAATGATGTTTCTCTTTCTCATTGACAGGTGACGCTCTCCGGGCTCCTTAATTTCATCGATGGGCTCTGGTCATGTTGTGGTGACGAGAGGATAATCGTGTTTACCACAAATCACAAAGACAGACTTGATCCTGCATTGCTCAGACCAGGTCGCATGGACATGCACATCCACATGTCCTACTGCACTCCTGGCGGGTTTAAGATCCTTGCTCTCAACTACCTTGGCTTAACCAATCACTTCATGTTTACTGAAATTGAGAAGCTCATAACGGAGGTGGAGGCTACCCCGGCAGAGATTGCAGAAGAACTAATGAAAAGCGAAGAACCAGAGGTAGCTCTTAAAGGACTCATCAAATACCTGCACTTGAAGAAAATAGAACATGTTAAAGCAAATATTGAAGGAGAAAAAGACATTGGTGCAGAAGAAGAAGAAAGCCAGGAGATAAAGGTAGAACCTGAAACGAAAGGAAGGAGAACTAATAAGAGAAATGCTAGAAGGGGAAGAATGAGAAGATGAGCATTTGTATTTGTATTGCTGTAGTATAATGAGTTATCCAATAATTCCAGGTTTCCATATTAATAAAATCCTTTAAATTACAACAGAAGTCGTCTGAAAAAGTACTTTTGATCGGCTATCATCCGTTTTCTGTACTGAAGAAAAGGAAGAGGAATGAGTGCTTTCAGGAAGATTTAGATAACTGGAGATATCCAAAAAAGTTCAATTACTAATTAGAAACTGGTTATACCCTATCATGAACTGTAGCAAAGATGAAAACCAACTATCAAACACAAGACAAAAGAAAGCAAACAAGTTCAATTGTGGCAAGTCATAGTTGCGTTTACTCATTTACATCGTATATTTTCGTGGAGTGAGTGCCAATGTTCTAACAGTAGCAGGTGGTCGTTGTGAAGTCTCTGGGAATGAACTCATAGGTTTAGAACCTACTCTTAAGCGAACGATGAGCCTTATCAAATCTCATGCATAAATTATCTCCATATGCCATTGACTGCATTGGAGCGATTATCTGTAAACATAGCCTCAGACTAATTCCCTTCCATGTTAGCGTTTTATCTGTGGCAATGTCACTCTATTTAGCTTAAGGGCTGCCCCAAATGTCTTCAAGTAAAATAAAGAAGTCCTGCTATAAGCAGGAACAATTTGCAGAGAATCACGCAGAGACACACGTGTTTGGCCCCATTTCGGGTCCTGAAAAAATCTAGAAAAATATCCATAAATTTTTGAATATTATTTTATGGAGCCCTGTAAAAAATCAGCTCCAGTGGATATCGATAAGTATTAATTTTGGATTCGTAGGGGCGCAACTGAATATGAGATTGTTTTCCCTGTTTTGTTTCTTGCCTTTTGAGGCATCTCTCATCAAATTTTCCTCTCCAATCCGCATTTTTCCAATAAGCGATGCACCGCGTTTTTTATGGAGCCTGGCAATATCATGTATGTAAACCAATTTAGAGTAGCTAGTGCACCTAATTAATGACTTGAAAAACGTATCTGTAAGACTATCCATCTCTCGTCATCTAAGATTTGTGTATGTTCCCAAGAGGATTTCAATCTCTTGAATAACAAGATGCCGTGCCATGGACGACTCAAATAAGTTGAAGAGAAAGTGTCGGAGGTTTGTTGGATGAGCAAGATGGCCCACGTCCTCGTCTAACAGCCATTTCCCTAGCAAATACATTCCATTCATCCAACGACCAAGAAATAGCACTTCTGGATCGAAAGAAGTTTCAAGGATAAAGCTTGCGCATTTTGCTCATTATTGCCAACATAGTTGGGATACCAGATTTTCCCGCTGGCGCTGGCTTCGGGTTGTTTTTAGGGTCTTATATACTGACTCAACCCCGATTAATGGTTATGAAATTTGTCAGAGAAGCCACCATTTGTTTCTAATCTAACTTGGGCAAATTGTCGAACATTTTGTATGCACATTTCAACCCCACAGAGGATACCCCAAACATATGGACACGATCGAACGATGAATCATCATTCAGAGAATCAGAGATTTGTAATGTTTTCCACCCAATGAACATTTATTTATTGGTCAAAAGTGTAACATTGAAATGTTTATCGGTCAAAAGTGTAGCCTTCAATTCATATGCCTTGGGCCCTGTTTTAAAAAAATTCATATGCCTTGAGCCCTATTTGGAATTGGATTTAAAAAAAAAAAAACAAACCCTCCACTTGTAAACATTTGGATTTCCCCGTTGTCTTTCCTCTCCAGGGCACAACTCACAGAGAAACATGTTTTCCCTCTTATAAGTCGGCTCCTCCATCCCTCGTCGGTTCCAAGTTCCAACGGCTCTCTCTCTCTCTCTCTCTCTCTCTCTCTCTCTGTGTCCCAATCTAGCGTTTTGGTTCCAACGGTCCCCCCCCTCTCTCTCTGGTCAAATCTAGCGTTTCGGTCCCTCCCCCCCCCCCCCCCCCCCCCCCCGCCCCCCCTCTCTATGAGTTTATTCTCCTCTTAATCGACCTTCAAATCCTCAAATCAATCCTTAAATTCGTTCAATTCTTGTCTTCTCTACCGATTGATCCCTTTTTCAACCTTATGCGTTAGTTTTTCGCAGTTCTAGGGTTAGGGTTTTAGTCCCCACCGTATAAGCATCTAGCCCATTGATTTCTCAATCCTCTGTTTTAATAGCTACGATTATTGTATATACGTTTGTTTCCGTCTACGGATTGGTCCTGATTTTGTAGATTATTCTCATTCCTTTTGTTCTTAGGGTTTCAAGGTGTTCGAATTTTTGGGCTTTCTTGGATCTGTAAATTTCTTGAGGGGTTTGGTAAGTGCAGTAGTTAATTAGCTGTTTATTCTGATTGTAATTTTGATCATCGTAAGGATTTGAGAATTTAGGGCTAGGCTTTGTTCTTCTATTAACTCAATTTGTTTGGGAAACTCAGATTCTACTTTAAACACTAAACGTTTCACAATCAGAATATTCTCTGTGCGCGCGCGTGTGTGCGTGCATGTGCGTGTGTGTTGACAAATCACTCCATGTAATCTTATGTGTGTGCATTCGTATTTTCTGCTTGTTTTGTTGATTTTGACTGTGAACAACCGATTATATGTATTTCAGGCCTTGTGTATGGTCCCTCAATACGCTAAAACTCTGCCATCTGAAGATGCTAGGGTTTTCCGCTTTGGTCTTCTGCCGCCCCTCTCCTCTCAATACGCATCTGGGTCAAGTCTCTCTCTCTCTCTCACTCTCATAGTCTCATACACTTTCACGGTATTCTTTTTTGTTATGCGATTGGTTTTTGTTGTATGAATTTGCCCTAATCTCTAAGCCTATTGGAAAAATTCAAATCAAGAGGACAAAGTTATGAATTTACACAAGCAAGAGGAATGGTGGGACTTCCTAGTTTTGGAGGCACTGCAAGTCTACAATGCTTCTCGATGCTGACCCAAGTGATGCTTACCCAACCGAGCCCCCTTTTCACCTCAATTGCTTCCACTTTTTTTCAAAAGTTCACTCTAGCTAGACAAATCCATATCTATACTCCTTATAAAAGGGTCAGCCTAATTGATTGAACCAACCATGTTTTTTCTCCACCATTCGTGTCTTAGGAGTGAATTTTTAGTTTTGAAATTGAGTAGTCAATGCTTGGTAAAGTACAGATCCTTTGTTTTTAAATGTTTACAACTTTACGCACCCTAACTGTTCAATTAAATTTGTTAGCCATAATTTTCTATTTGCCAACTGGTTTAAGAATTGCAGAAACTTGTTAGGTACTGCAGAATGTGGGTTCTAAACTGCAGGAACATTATTTATTTTGGAGCTTTGTGTATAAGTCCTCTATGTCCCTTACATTAAGGACATTAAGGTTTGCGATCATTAATACTCACGGACTTCATAGCTATGATATCAAGCCTTTGACTTGATTTATTGTAATCTCTTACCCATTTCGAGTTATTTTGAAGCTAATAGTCCAGCGGGAGTTACCCGATCTCCGAATTTGCTTCTTATCCCTACATCATTGTGTATATCTACGTAACATCACCTGAGCTATACGTTGTCCATATGCAGCCTCAATGGATTCCAATTTTAATTGACAAATGCTGCAAAACTCTTTGATTTGTAGGGATGAACTTGCCATTTTATGGTCTCTGTTTCCCTTCAGTTTCCTGTTTTACCAAGACAAATGAGCTTAGTGGAGGCTATGCTGATCAATTGCTATTTTATTACTCTATGTTGATTATATGGGGTAAGCTACTAACTTAGAAGTGAGCAAATAATACACATTATACTTGTATAGTCTATTTTTCTCTATCAACATCTTTCCATCAAAGCTGAAGCAAACCACATAAACTAACAACATTTTTCATTCTTTTCTCTTCCTTTTCCTAATTCTAAGCACACCCTTAGATTGCAGAAAAATATCCATAACAGGAAAACACTCTTTAAAATCATGTCTAATCAAGTGACAATTGTTATGGATGAAGCAAAAGTTCGATGCCCTAAGCAAAAATTATGGATGAATGTCTATAGATATAGCTGTATATGTTGTAACGTTTGTTTTGGATTGTTAACGTTTGTTAGTTGTATATCCTGAATCTGGTTTCTTATTCTTTAGGGGTTTTCCAGGTGTGGGCAGTCATGACTGCTTATCCGCCAACCAGATTTAAGGCTTGTAGACATACACTAAGATGCACTCTACCGCTGAAATACACTGATTTGCAAAGATCGGTAAAGCTGCTTCCTCTTTCTCTGAATCCTCAAGCATTCCTTTGCCATTTCTATAACACATTCCTTGCCCAAACTGTCGGTTGGCAGTTAAGAGGGTTGATTTCTGTCAACCGAGATCTCAATTTGGCATGGAGAAGTTCTCTTTTGTATCCGCTGCCAGTCACCCTACTCATGGTCAAGCCAGTGGGGCAAACGTGGGGGTTGATCTCTGTCCCGAAAGCAAGGATTTGAAGAAAGTGGACAATGGGGATTCATCTTGTACTAAGAGTACTTCAACTGAAGAAGCCACAGGTGAATCATCTCAATTTTCCTACTATCCCTATCAACTTAGTTCAGCAAGGTGATCGTATTGAGTAATAGATATTTATCCATTTGATTTCCATATGAGTATGGGAAATTGAGTACTTAGGTTCGTACTTAAAAAAAAAAAATCTTATATCAACATGTGCTCATGGATGATTGCTTTTCATTTTGGCTACTATGGTACATAATCTTTTGCTTCTTTCTTTAATGACTCTCCCTTGTAAGATATATGCAAGTAGGAGGGATTTACTTGTGGCGTATAATTACAAATTGATTATGGTGCAAGTTTGTTGATGGTTGCATTTCCTTTTTTCTTCATACTAAAAGTGCAAGTCAATTGCCCCTATTAGGAGGAATGCATCAAAAGAGTTTTGACAATCTATGTTCCTTCCAAGCTGCAAAATCCGTTGATTGAGAGAACTGGCTCTTGAAAATTTTGTCATAAAAACTGCTATCGAAAATGCTTATGAAGCATCTTGTGGTTTTTTGTTGGCTTTGTTGGTTATTGCACAAATTCTTAGTTCATCTTATAGAAACATCAGTTGATGTCCTTTCTTCTTCCGCTATTTTTGTTCTCGCCATTTAGGTTGTCCAGACATTGGAAGTACATATAATTTCATAAAAGCATTCACAACTTATCATACAGGTATTCCTGCCATAAGATTAGTCTGCCTGAGAGACATGAACCCTGAAGTAGAATTACAGAAGATTACATTGGCCTTCCACAATATATGGAGAACATGTTAGTTTGGAGAACTCTTAGACTGCCCCCTTTTCTTGGATCCATTTTAAAATTATCGTGTGACTATAGCTCCATCTGTCAAAGAATGGGCACAGGACGCAGATTTACATGACTGGGTGGGTTAGCATATGTTTGACAAAGAAAGTTTCCAGCTACACAACACATGGGCATCACAAACACATAATTCCTAAGGCATCTCTCAGAAACAAAACCATTGTATACGACACTATCATATCCACTGCAGCCACATCACGAAGAACACTCCAATTGCAACAGTAATTTGGTCTTCAACTCAAGCCTGCCCAAGCAAAGCAAGAGTGTTTCAACCTTGTATAATCTCCAGATATAAGATTCATCAAGCAATACATTTGGAATTATGGTAGCAGGATCAGTATCAACTAAAACACTTCCCGTCTACCAAATAATCAAGTGGGCACGCGGAAATGTGCGAAGCATGTGTATTACACTAGTATTGAGATAACAGCTCACGAGTTTAAAGTTTTGGAGATAGTGTCTTAGCCTTCGTATTGTGGTATCTTTTTGGCAGCTGTCGGCATGAAATCACTAAACATCAGTTTGTCTCATCTTGATTTGGAACATTGAATTTTTCAGATTTGAGAATATAAGAAAAGGTTTACCATTCCAAAAGAACTCGATGTTCAATAGTAAGCCCACACCTGACATCATAATGGTTAGACTTTCTGACGAATTACGGATTATGAATTAAGTACAGCCCTATACAACAATATTCTACGTACTCACAAATCAACTTAAACAATAGTATTGGACGTGATTCAAATTGTAACATGCAAATGTGATTACTTTAATTATTTTCCTAAAAAATTCTCTTACTTACAAATTTGTTTGGGTGCAGTCTAGCTTTGTTCTTGAAGTTTTGGTCATTTTGGGGGGCCAATGATCATCTCCATATATTTTTAATTAGAAGAGGTAAACTGCATTATGACTTTCTCCAATGAATACTATTTTGGTTTATTTGTATTTTATATGTCATACCATTTCCTTGTCATTATCTTATCTCATGTTTGTATATTTGATTGGCTGGTACCAACAAAAGAAAAGAAAAAAAAAGAAAGAACAGGGAAAGAAAATTAAGCAAGAGAAGTCAAACTTTTACCTTTTTACTTGGCTATGATTAGATGCAAGGTCTTTCCGGTTCAACCCGTTTCCTGAGTTTGTTTTGTTGTTTTACTGCCCTTTGTATGTGTTCTTGAAGTAGTTTTGATGAATATTTGCTCTCTTTAAATGCAAAACTCCAACTTCTGTTTGAGTCAAAATGATTAATTCTTTGCAAATATTAAGATATATATGGAGGGGATAAATAGTACATATAGTGTGATGCAAACCAAATCAAGGGATAGATTCATAAGAGAGATAAATCCCAAGATGGGACACAAGTAGCAAAAGCTCCCTATATTCTTTTATCAATACATCAAAAACAACTGCCTAATGAGCACTCTAGACTCTTATTTATAGACCCTTTATTACAAAGGACTAAAAAGACATACATACCCTTAAAGCTACTGCATCAGACTCACCCTCTTAAAAAAAAACTTGTCCTCAAGTTGGACACAAGACTTAAGACAACTAAATAAAGAAAATATAGAACTATAAAACTATTTACTATGCAGCTCCGAATTAGGCATGTGACCGCATTTCCTTAATTCACGTCACCCTCATGCAATAACCCATCTTCAATACGAGCTTTCGTTTGTGTACGTCCACCGCATCCTTGCTTATGTGCCAAGAAATCACCCATTTGCCATGGCTCTTGTGAATCAAAATATCTTCGGAGTAGCTCTTCATAAACATCCCCAAGTCGTGCCAAAACCTAGCCACCTTAGCATGTTGAAAAGTCACCACACAATGTTCAAAACTTGCTTGCTTGAAGACAAATCCCAAAGGATCAACAAGCTGTCCTAAATCATCTTTTCCCTCTTTCGGTAATACCGAATGGGGTGTACTAGGAAAAGGAACCAATTTGATCACCCCTTGCACCATGTGCAACTCGGAAGGCAAATAATGGAAGCAATCATCAAGTTTTGGCTCTCCAAAATCTCCAACCATTGGTGGATGATCTAAAATGACTTCATCCATCTTCCGTGACACAACCAAAGCATAAGGAACTTCTTCTATCACTTCCTTGCTTTCTTACCTAGTAATGAGGAAGCTTTCCTTGATCATATTAACAAGCGTTCCCTCTTCATTGTCAACATTATACTCTTCTTCAAACTCGTCATAGATGGGAACATCTTCCGGTCCACCACTCTTAAAGACGAGATCATCTTCAAAATTACTTCTAATCTCGTAGGCATTATCAACCTTAAGATCTTCTCCAATCTCCAATATGGAGTCACCCTCAAGATCATTTCCAAGTTCCTCATTTGGGAACTCATCAAAGACATAGAGGACTTTTAAACCACCATCTTTAAAATCAACTCCAAGCTCTTCAAGTGAGAGCTCATCAAAGATAGGAAAATCATCGAAATATCCGAGTTCCATTCCCCTTTCAAACTCATCCGAATTGAGGCTCACATCCTCCTCAATCTTGTTTGGATAAACTTTCCATAAAATTCAACAAGGCCAACATCAATGTTGCTCCCCTCCTTGTAGTTAAAACTAGACTTAAATTGACTATAAGAATTATCAATACCTCCACGAGGTAGTGAACGATGCACCTTCGTAATCAAGGTAGCAATTTGTCTTTTCAATATTAACAGTTGCACCGTACCGTTTAAGGTAGCAATTTGTGTACTCCTCTCTTCAATCTCATTCCTATAACGATTTTGGTTGCCAAAGTTATCAATTCTATCACCATCATTCACCACCATGCCTTTACCTCTTCTACCTCTAGCCCGAAAAGCCATTACAACACCGGCAATCAACTCCAAACAAGCAAATCAACCCAAATATTGAAAACCCAGTCAACTCAGTCATCGAACTCAGCCAACTCAGTGATTTTAGACCCAAACTCAGTCAAATAAGTGATTCTAAACCCAAACTCAGTCAACTCAGCATACAACTCAGCCAAAATACTTAAAGCAAGTTAACTCAGTCACCAAATAGCCTTAAATACCCATCAAAACAATGGAAATCGACACTAATTGCAGAAATCGCAACAAACGAAACAAAACCCAATTGAAATCGAGCCCAAAAATGCAGATTCGAGTGCCGAAAGAGTGAATCAGAGACCCTTACCACTATTTTGAGTTCCAAAAGAGGGCCAATTGACTGTTTCAACTCCAACAAAGGCTGTCAATCAACAGTGGCGAGTGCTGGAACAGTGAAACCGAACATGAAATCACAATTTCAAGCGTCAAAATGGCAGATCTGGCTCTAAAACTTCGATTTAAGTGCTGTCATGGGTTTTCGAGGCTAGGAATGGGCTGGGTCTAGCTCGAACAGGTGTTGAATGGCTGGGTGTTGCTCGAAATGGTGCGAAATGAGTAGATCTGTAGCCGACCAGCGTTAAACGAGCTCAAACAGTGCTGAAATCGAGTCTACAGCCTTCAAAATGCTTGGACAGAGATCGAAAATGGTTGAACATCACTCGAAATGCTCTGAATCAGGTCGGAATAGGGTTTTGATGTTTGTAACAGCAAGAATCAGCTTCGAAATTGTCGATTCTGTTAGTTTAGGGGTCGAAATAGAGATGTGAGGGCTGGGTTTAAGCAGATTTGTTGGTTGTGAGTGGAATAGGGGCTCCGGCGAGGTTTAGGTTTCCGGTGAAGTCTCCGGCGAGATGAACGGTGCGGATCGAGCCTAGAAGCTCTAATACCAAATGATGCAAACCAAATCAAGGGATAGATTCATAAGAGAGATAAATCCCAAGATGGGATACAAGGAGCAAAAGCTCTCTATATTCTTTTATCAATACATCAAAAACAACTGCCTAATGAGCACTCTAGACTCCTATTTATAGACCCTTTATTACAAAGGACTACAAAGACATACATACTCTTAAACCTACTGCATCATAGTGCCCTATCATGACATTTTTGGTTTCTTAATGATATTCTTCAATATATTTCTTGACAATTGTTGTACATTTGTCCTTAATTGTTGGTTAATTCTTAACATGGTTTTTTTATTTGCAATTTAAGGCATCGAAAGATCAGCCTAGGAGCAAGATAAACAGCCTCCCATCATTTTGAAGTCCTGCCAATTTCTGAAGAACGAAAACACTCCAGAAGTCTCCCCAGTTTCATCATTCTTAGCCGAACTCATCTATCTTGATTTCTCCACAATGAATGGCACTCTCGTGGAAATGGAAAAGAATTCACGCATCGCACTTCCCATTGAATCATTATGAAAGTATTAGGGGTTCCTATTAAGTGGCTGAACAAGTTGGCCCAGTGAGATGAGAAGCATTTGATGGAGATTAAAGGAGAAAACAAAATATTAGGCTGGAAATTAGGGGCACATTAATTTGGTTAGGAAAATAAATAGATAGTCATTCCAAGCATCTACTTCCGATTGATTACATAAAATAAACGCATGCACATGTGATTTCTTTCAGCATACTTTTTCTTTTCTTTGTTGTATTTGAAAAGATTTATACTTACTGTTCACACTTCACATCTATAAGCATTTGTGTGAATATGTATTATGCTCCTATGCTGGGTTCGGGTTGTGTCTGTGTGTGGATATTTTTATGTCTATGAAATCTTCTTGTGTTATGGAATGAAGATTAACAACACGTATTTTCTTT
Organism: Rhododendron simsii; assembly: GCA_014282245.1. Taxonomy (NCBI): domain Eukaryota; kingdom Viridiplantae; phylum Streptophyta; class Magnoliopsida; order Ericales; family Ericaceae; genus Rhododendron; species Rhododendron simsii. The sequence continues at coordinate 16,575,815 of CM024964.1, read as the reverse complement.
TAGCTTTTGAACACATATATCTCCTATGGCCATACGTGGACAATAGTCATAGCTACGGAGACAACATGGAAACCATTGGAGGGTTCCTTATTCGCATTTAAGGAATACCGGGTTTAGTCACTGAAGATTTTTGATAAGATATTGTAGGTTCTTGAATTCTTTGAAAGAATGCTCCTAAAGGTACCTATGTTGTGACATGACGAAAAAGAACAGTGAGTTGTTAATAATTGGGCTCTGCTGTTGTTCTCAAATCTCAATCCCGCTGGACATGTAAGTTATTCTCACTGCTAGAATTTAAAGTTGCTATGAGTCTATTAATACATTTGTTACCTAAATGAGTCCCCAAATAGTACAACAATTGTCAAGAAATATAATCATATGTGCTTACGTGGAACTCTTCTACCATGCTATATTGTTTACAAGGTTTTAACCAATGAGTAATAAATGTCTCGTTGTTTCGTTCCTTGTTATAATCATATTCTTCTGTAGCTTTTTGATAAAATTGCTTCTTACATTTGCATGTTCTCAATAAAGGAAAAATAGATGCGCGAGAGAATGTGCTTGATCTTGGCACGCACCCTTATTCTTTGGAACTCACTTGTATTTGAAAAAAATGTCTATGACAATTTCAATTAGCAGGGACACAGACACGGCTGGGGACGTGGTAAACGTGAATATCAGGTTGGCAAATACAAAACTATTCGAAACAAATGCGAACTTAATGTATGCGTTTCCCCCGCGACGTATATGTATGCAGTGTGTTTTTCTTTCCGGCATGTTGGCGTCCATAGGGTATTTTCTGTACTTCTTTACCAAGTGTTCCTTTTCTGGCCCTTTTTGTTCCGTTTTTTTATTTTTATATGAACGATTAAAGAAAAGTGCATCCGATAAATGGAGGTAAAGGTGTTGTGTTGTGTTTTTCACTGGCTCTAAAATATTAATCTTCATTAGTGTCATTGATTCATTGATGCTTAATCTTATTTTGATTACGAGGTTGCAAATTTTGGACTAGCAAAGCTTTGCGTGGTTCCCAACCCTCATGTGTCCACCCGATTGATTGCAAGTGGGAAACTCCTAGGTCAGGTTTGCCTCTCATGTCTGATTACATTTATGTTAAATTTTTGGTGCGTTCATTTTTAAGTTTTTCACAAGTTTCAAGGGTTGAATACCATCAAATTTCCTTTTTCAGTTTTCTGATATGAGACTTGCTACTTGTAGCTACCTCTTAAACATGGATGACATTACGATGGATGAGAACTTGGGACAAACTATAATATGCGCCTTCCATAACCTTAATAGGGCATCTTTCTCGATATACAAGTTCTTACTTTTCAAGTATCTTTGTTTTGATTGTACTTTTACTTATGAAATTCTTATATTCACCATTATGTGCTTGTCTGTATCCATGTATGTGTCTCTATCCTCCATATAACAATACAGGGTTTTTTTTTTCAAAATGTGTAGACACAAACTAACTTTTTGTATGCTCTAATAGTCTAATGGCGGTGATTCACTCTGATTTTGATCTAAGGGTGAGGATCAGCGCTCTCTCTCTCTCTCTCTCTCTCTCTCTCTCTCTCTCTCTCTCCTCTTCCTGTACATTGCATCTACTACTAGCATCCCTTGTTCCTCCAAAATCTCCACGAGTTTCCAGATTCGATCCCAATCGATAGATTAAGTTGCTAGCAGTGGTTCAATCTTTAGTCGACTGCCCCATCCCGGACCATCGTTTCTCTTAAGAATCACCAGATTCACCAATTTTTAGTTCCATATGCCCCCATCGCTCCTATTTCCCTCTTTCTTTCGCCAACAGAATCGTCACCGTCAGCGGTCCTCAAGCAACAAAGGTTTGATGTTATTTTTTTCCGCTTTTAGTTTTCCGTTTGATTTTTTTTTTTTTTTTTACTTTAAGTTGAATTAAAAAAGTTCTGTACGCATATTCTCCCTGTGATTTATCTCTTTAGGTTTGGTGGATCATTTGGTAGTGTAAGGAAACAGCGTGTGGCAATGGTTAACTAATGGTCTATTGATGATGATTTCAGATTTTTGTAAACTTTCTTTGTGGAGAGAGAGAGAGAGAGAGAGAGAGAGAGAGAGAGAGACATCGAACTTCAAGTTTTTTAAATATGCCCTTCCTATTTTTGGTTGGTTATGAATGGAATTTGCAACGTAGGTGTTTGTTAAAATGACTCAAACCAACTTACGAATCTGAATATTTGAATGTGGTTTGGGGGTGTTTGTAGAGTATGGGTTCTTCATGTCTTGGTCAGTTATGCCTCCTATGTCAATGACTTAATTGATCAACTTAACCATTATTTTTGCTACTGGTAACAGGTATATCACCTCTAATGCTGCCGGCCATCATCATCTACATCCTATGACTATTGGCCTTCTTATTGAGGTAAGCTCTGTTTATTCAGTTGCTAAATTATTTCGTGTTCTGATTGCTATAGTATGTCTAAATAATGGAAATATGCTTTATGTCTATTGGTAATCAACAACCACAAATGTAGGCTACAGGCCTAGGCCCCCTGCCAACATTGGTTGCGACGTGTACCCTTTGCATCACCTCCCATCGTAGCACTCGCTCCCTCCCCTGCAGTCGCAAACCATAACAATTAAGTTTGTATTTAGTTTTTGGGAATATTTCTTTTATATCCCTTTGATTTTGACCAAAAATTCATTTTAGTTCTTTACCTTTCAATTTCGGCATAAAAATACTTCGACTTTCCAATTTTTTTCAATGTCATCCTTTAGAAGGAATCCGTTTTCTTTGAGTCCTGTGTAGGGACCAATGGCCACGCAGGACCGTCTCCGGCCACCGGACGACTGATTAGAACCGTCCAAAAATTCTAAAAAAAAAACGAGAGGGCTAACGCAGGAAACAACGGCATCCAATGTGTGTAGGGTGCTTGATCTAAATACCATATTTTCATGTATATATGTATATATCCCTAAAGGATGACATTGAAAATAATTGGAAAGTCGAAGTATTTTTATGCCAAAATTGAAAGGTGAAGGACTAAAATGAATTTTTGGTCAAAGTTGAAGGGATATAAGAGAAATTTTCTGTTAGTTTTTCTTTGCTCAATGTGGATATATATATATATATATATATTTAATATTGTAGTATCCTACTCTTATCTTATGTGTTGGTTCTAAGTTCTGATTTTATGGCTAATTTTTTATTTTTTTCAGCTATTTTGATTCTGAACCTTTAAGACCATTTCAGTGACTACCACACATCAGAAGGTAGTTTCACTCAAGTCATTCTCATTATAGTATATTTTACAAGTTGAGGTGTTTGGATTTTTTGTGTTCTAAATGACCCTAACACAAATTTAAATTAATGGGGATGAGGTTTGAAACTGATTTTTATGCTTACTATTGTTGCTGTTGGTTACTCTATGTTCTTTTGTTGTAGGCAACGAGGTGCACAAAAGCAGCCATGGAAGAAAAGAGAGTCGCGTCGGTTACTTCTGGCAACATGCGAAAAATAATGAATGGGCAACTGCAATTTTTGCTTCCTTGAAGCCTTTATTGGTCGTTCGAAAGGTAAATACCCTACTTATTTGTGTAGATAGAGATTGTTTTAAATTTTAGACAAATGCCACTTTATCTTAAGTGATTGTGGTTGATGCTCCATTTATTATGGAGGTCATTAAGTGATTGTGGTTGATGCTCCATTTATTATCGAGGTCATTGACACAAGCTATTGTTGGCTATCCCCTTGGTACTTTTTTTTTGTGGCGGCATCTGAGCGACTCCCTCTTAAAATTTACCAATTTTTTGGCAGCCAACCAAAAAATATGCCTTCATTAAGTCTCCTATTTCTGTTTCCGTTTATGGTTTACGTTCATTATAGACCACTACTTACAACACAAGTTGTTGATAGTTCGAGGTTAGAAACATGTATGCTGCCAAGTATTTAAGCCTTTGGTTTAAAACAAGATCACTTTCTGCTAGCAACTCTTAAAATATCTTATGACCAGATGAGGTAGTTCATGAAACGTAGTGTATGGTGCAAAATAAACGCACTTTATTCCTTCGAATTAGTTTTTCATGTGATGCTTTGGGGATTTAAAGTCCACTACTCTAGTGCAAAGTTCTTCTGTTGGAACTTTGATCTTGCCACATTTCCATATTTTCTCAATCTCTTTGATTAATGATATTTAATGACTGTTCTATTTGGTAAGGCTAACAACTCGGTCTCCCCATTGTGGGATTTCGAGGTTACCATATTTGTTCTTTCTTGGTTGGTCTCCTTTGTGTAAGAAGATAACCCCCACGCAACTGGTTTTGTCAGAAGCTCAGATTTCGTCATATGGACTAAATAAAAGGTTTTGGCTGATGGTTCCTAGTTTTTACGTGCACTATGTCCATTTCATTTTGCGTGTGGTGTAGATTACTTCTATACAGTGCATCAAAGCATTCTCTGTGAAGACTTCCCATTTTAGATTGACAACTCAGTCTCCCCATTGTGGGATTTGGAGCTTATCATATTTGTTCTTTTTTCGTTGGTCTTTATTGTGCAAAATGATAACCCCATGCAACTGGTTTTGTAAGAAACTCAGCTTTCATCATTTGGAAAAAACAGTAAGGCTGATGGATCCAAATTTATGCACGCACTATGTCCTTCATTTCATTATGCACGTGGGGTTAGATTACTTTTATACAATGCTTCAAAGCATTCTCTATGAAGACATCCTATTTTACTATTGAGTAGCTTTGTTAAATTTTCATAATCTCTACTCGAGTGAAGATTTGTTTACCCATGAGGTCGACTAATATGATGAGAAATTGATATTTTCGTTGATTTTTGGTGAGGTACGATTGCGGTATCATTTTTTCCCGAAGTACAACTGGTAGCTAGCACCTTGATAGTCATCTAAAAAGTACGGACATGAACACACATTCACGCCCAAATACGAATACACTCACATCCATGATGATTTCAATAGCATGGACAAGGACACGATTGGGGACGTGGTAAACTTGAATATCAGGTTCGCAAATACCAAAACTATTCCAAACAAATGCTCACATAGTATATGCAGTGTATACGTTTCGCTCGCGTCCTATAATTATGCAATGTGTTTTTCTTTCTGGCATGTCGGCACCCCTAGTGTATTTTATGAACTTCTTTGCCAAATGTTCCTTTTCTGGCCCTCTTTATTCCGTTTTTTTATTCTTTTCATATAAACGATTAAAAAAAAGAGCATCTGTAAATGAAGGTAAAGAAGGTATTGAGTTGTGTTTTTCACTGGCTCTAAAATATTAATCTTCATTAGTATCATTGATTCATTGATGCTTAATCGTATTTTGGTTAGGAGGTTGCATGTTTTGGACTAGCAAAGCTTTGCGTGGTTCGCAACCCTCATATGTCCACTCGATTGATTGCAAGTGGGAAACTCCTAGGTCAGGTGTGCCTCTCATGTCCGATTACATTTATGTTTTATTTTCGGTGTGGTCATTATTTAGTTTTTCACGAGTTTCAAGGGTTCAATACCATCAAATTTCCTATTTTAGTTTTCTGATTTGACTATTGCTACTTGCAGATACCTCTTAAGCATGGATGACATTACAATGGATGAGAACTTGGGACAAACTATAATATGCGCCTTCCATAACCTTAATAGGGCATCTTTCTCGATATACAAGTTCTTACTTTTCAAGTATCTTTGCTTTGATTGTACTTTTACTTATGAAATTCTTATATTCACCATTATGTGCGTGTCTGTATCCATGTATGTGTCTGTATCCTCCATATAACAATACAAGGGTTTTCTTTCAAAATGTGTAGATTTCCCTCCAAGATCTCCCCAATTTTCCAGATTCGATCTCAATCGATAGATTAAGTTGCTAGCAGTGGTTCAATCTTTAGTCGACTGCCCCATCCCGGTCCAACGTTTCTCTTAAGAATCACCAGATTCACCACCATTTCATTTTCAGTCCCATTGGCCCCCATCCCTCCTATCTCCCTCTTTCTTTCGCCAGTAGAATCATCACCGTTAGCGCTCCTCAAGTAACAAAGGTCTGATGTTATTTTTTCCCACCCTTATTTTTCCTTTTGATTTTTTACTTTTTGTTGAATCAAAAAAGTCCTGTTCAAATTTCCTCCCTGTGATTTGTCTCTTTAGATTTGGTGGATTGTTTGGTAGCGTAAGGAAACAAAGTGTGGTAATGGTAAACTAATGGTCTATTGATGATGATTTCAGATTTTTGTAAGCTTTCTTTGTAGAGAGAGAGAGAGAGAGAGAGAGAGAGAGAGAGAGAGAGAGAGAGAGAGAGAGAGTTTTCAAGAGTGACAGCGAACTTCAAGTTTTTTTAAAGATGTCCATCCTGTATTTGGTTGGTTACGAATGGAGTTCGTAGTACAAATGTTTGTTGAAATGACTCAAACAAACTTACGAATCTGAATATTTGAATGTGGTTTGGGGCTTTTGATAGAGTATGGGTTCTTCATGTCATGGTCAGTTATGCCTCCTATGTGAATTACTCAATTGATCAACTTAACCATTATATTTGCTACTGGTAATAGGTATTGGCTTAACTTATGAGCGTAGATCGCCTCTAATGCTGCCGGCCATCATCATTTACATCCTATGACTATTGACCTAATTATAGAGAGGTAAGCCATATTTATTCAGTTGCTAAATTATTTCGTGTTCCGAATGCTATAATATGTCTATTGAATGTCTAAATACCCCCTGCCAACATTGGCTGCAATGTGTACTTTTGCATCACGAACCATCGTAGCACCCACTCCCTCCCCAGCAGTCGCAAACCATTACAATCAAGTTTTTATTTAGATTTCTTTGCTCAGTTTAGAGTTTTTTTTTTCTTAAATCAGTTTAGAGTTTTTTTTTTTTATTTTATGGCTAATTTTATATTTTTTCCAGCTATTTCGATTCTGAACCATTAAGACCATTCCTGTGAGTACCACGCTTCAGAATTTAGTTTCGCTCAATTCATTTTCATTATAGTGTATTTTGCAAGTTCCGGTGTTTAGGATGTTTTGTGTTCTAAATGGCCCTAACACAACTTTAAATTAATGGGGATGAGGTTTGAAACTGATTTTTGTGTTGCTGTTGGTTGTTGTAGGCAATGAGGTGTACAAAAGTAGCCATGGAAGAAAATATAAGGTCGCATTAGTTACTTCTGGCAACATGCCAAAAAATAACAAATGGGCAACTGCAATTTTTGCTTCCTTGAAGCCTTTTTTGGTCTTTCGAAAAGTAATACCCTCCTTAAAGCCTTTTTTGGTCTTTCAAAAGGTAATACCCTCCTTATTAATGTAGCCAGAGACATTTTTTAATTTTAAACAAATGCTACTTTATTTTAAGTGATCGTGGTTGATCCAACATTAATTATGGAGGTCACTGACTCAAGCTATTGTTGGCTATCCCCTTGGTACTTTTTTTTGTGGCGGCATTTGAGCGACTCCCTCATAAAATTTACCAATTTTTTGGCAGCCAACCAAAAAATATGCCACCATGAAGTCTCCTATTTCTGTTTCCGTTTATGGTTTACGTTCATTATAGAGCACTACTTACAACACAAGTTGTTGATAGTTCGAGGTTAGAAACATGTATGCTGCCGATTATTTAAGCCTTTGGTTTAAAACAAGATCACTTTTTGCTAGCAACTCTTAAAATATCTTATGACCAGATGAGGTAGTTCATGAAACGTAGTATATGGTGCAAAATAAACGCACTTTATTCCTTCGAATTAGTTTTTCATGTGATGCTTTGGGGATTTAAAGTCCACTATTCTAATGCAAAGTTCTTTCTTTTGGAACTTTGATCTTGCCACATTTCCATATTTTCTCAATCTCTTTGATTAATGATATTTAATGACTGTTATGTTTGGCAAGGTTAACAACTCGGTCTCCCCATCGTTTAATGATATTTAATGATATTTGTCCTTTCTTGGTTGGTCTCCATTGTGCAGGAAGATAACCCCAGAAGCTCAACTTTCGTCATTTGGACTAAATAAAAGGTTTTGGCTGATGGTTACTAGTTTTTACGCGGACTATGTCCATTTCATTATGCGTGTGCTGTAGATTACTTCTATACAGTGCATCAAAGCATTCTCTGTGAAGACTTCCCATTTTAGATTGGCAACTTAGTCTCCCCATTGTGGGATTTGGAGCTTATCATATTTGTTCTATCTTTGTTGGTCTCCATTTTGCAGAGAGATAATATCACATCATTTGGAAAAAACAGTTAGGCTGATGGTTCCCAGTTTTTGCACACACAATGCCTTTCATTTCATTATGCATGTGGGGTAGATTAATTCTATATAGTGCATCAAAGCATTCTTTATGAAGACTTCCCATTTCACTCTTGAGTAGCTTTGTTAAATTTTCATAATCTCCACTAGAGTGAAGATTTATTTACCCACAAGGTAGACTAATATGATTAGAATTTGATATTTTTGTCGATTCTTGGTGAGGTACGATTGCAGTATCATGTTTTTCCAAGTACAACGGGTAACTAGTAAGCTTGATAGTCATCTAAAAAGTACGGACATGAACACGCATTCTTGCCCAAACATGAATACACTCATGTCCATGACCATCTTTAGTTAGTAGTGACATGGGCATGATTGGGGCTTGGTAAAACGTGAATATCACGTCGGCAAATGCCAAAACTAGTCGAAACAAATACTGACATAGTATATGCTGTGTATGCGTTTCCCTCGCGTCCTATATGTATGCAGTGTGTTTTCTTTCCGGCATGTTGGCGTCCCTGGTGTATTTTTTGTACTTTACCAAATGTTCCTTTTCTGTCCCTCTTTATTCCATTTTTTTATTCTTTTTATAACGATTAAATTTATTCTTTTTATATAGACGATTAAAGAAAAGAGCATCCGATAAATGGAGGTAAAGAAGGTGTTGAGTTGTGTTTTTCACTAGCTCTAAAATATTAATATCATTGATTCATTAATGCTTAATCTTATTTTGATTATGAGGTTGCATATTTTGGACTAGCAAAGCTTTGCGTGGTTCCCAACCCTGATCTGTCCACCCGATTGTTTGCAAGTGAGAAACTCCGAGATCTGGCGCGCCTCTCATGTCTGATTACTTTTATGTTTTATTTTCGGTGTGGTCATTATTTAGTTTGTCACGACTTTCAAGGATTCAATACCGTCACATTTCCTATTTCAAGTTTTTTGATATGAGATTTGCTACTTGTAGCTACTAGGTCTGTAAACAAGCCAAGCCGAGCTTTAAGCTGCTCGAGCTCGGCTCACCTCAATTTAGGTCGGCTCGAGCTCGAGTCGAGCTCTAAACTTTTGGCTTGAGCTTGGCTCAAGATAAACTTCCAATGCTTAAGCTCGGGATGCCTTAGCTCATAAAGCTCCAGTTAGGTGCAACGCATGCGATAGCATGGTGGAGCCTCATCTTTGTAGGATATTTGGCTTTGCTCAGTTTTGTGGAGGAATGATGTTGGACAAAAAAGGAGTTCATGTGAGCTCATACTTGTCCCTCATCAGAAGAAGTAAAACCTTCAATGCACTCCTCCAATTGGCTACAACCACGCGCGCGTATTGTCAAACGTAGCATTCATGCTAGCCTTATGGTGGCAGTCAAGTACAAGTTAAAGCATTCATAGTATATGTGTGTGTGTGTGTCAATCCGGATCCCATAAGGGATCCCTTATTCTTTATTAAAATGCGGACCTCCCATTTTTCGATCAAATTTCGATGATCCGAACTATTTAATGTGTTTAGAACGTGATTTTCAGGGTCCCCGAGCGAAATCAACCAAAAAAAAGACGGGAAAAATTGCTTGCTCAAATTCCATCCCTAATCTCATAAATTTTGACTAATCCTTTAATTCTAGATTTTCACATAAATTTCATTATATTCCTCTCTCTAACATTTTTTCTGAGTTTTTTTTTATTATTTGATCAGCCATTTTTGTGAGATTTTGATGCCATATTTTCAATGCGGCATAAGGAGAGGTGAAGAGTGATCTGGTGGGTTGGTGGAGAGGATAAAGAATGAGCAAGGTTTGGGGTAGGAGGGGAAGGGGTACAAGAGAGAGGACGCTAGAGGTGCACAGTGGGGGATGAGTCATCGCAAGCACATGGATCATCGCTGAAAGGCTAGATTTCTTGGCTTTTTTATGTCCACTTAATATCATCGCTACGTATTTGTTTAGGACTATACCTTCATTTTTTAGGCTTAATAATGTTTTCTTCCATGATTTTGTAGTAAGTTACCTAATTTATTGTGCCAATTGTGTTCATTATTAAGGAGAACTACAAGAAAAGATAAACTTGAGCGAGATTTGCTGTATGCGGCATATCAGAGAGAGGACACCAGAGGGGCACAATAGGTAAAATGTATTCCTTTTCTCTTTTTCTTTTTCTAAAAAGTCTTGGTTATTCAATTATTCTATTATATCTTTTACGTTGACGAAAATAATATCCTTTTTATAATATTCGTATTGATGAGTGAGAATAGTGGTGCGACTTGAGAGAAGGTGCGACTTGAAATTGTGGTGAATACAATTCTCTCTCTTTGTTGTTATTAAGCTTGAAAATCTATAAACTAGTCCCTCGAAGTGAAAACTTCAACATTGGGTTATTTATAAGCGAGAATAGTACAACAATTGGATCCACAATCATCACCCTATACTGACAAAGGTGATTATATAGATGTTGTGACTTCCTCTGGCAAATAGTCTTCCTATCTCTAACAATCTATTTTTATTTTTGCTTTTCAAATTTTAAAGTTTATTGAGAATATGATCTGTCATTAGAGTTGTTGAGTATGTATTGCTTTAGAAGAATCAAGGATTTGGTTATATCAAGAATGCTATGAGATTTTTTTTATTTGATCTACCATTTTTTCTGGGTTTTTAATACCATATTTTCAGTTTGGCTTAAGGCGAGGAGAAGAGTGCTCTGGTGGGTTTGTGGAGATGATAAAGAGATGAGCAAGGTTTTGGGTAAGAGTGGGAGAGGTACATGAGAGATAATACCAGAGGTGCATAGTGGGGAATGAGCCATTGCAAGCACAGGGATCATCGCTGAAAGGCTCATCTTGGGTTTTTTATGTCCACTTAATATTATCGCTACTTATTTGTTTAGGACTATACCTTCATTTTTGTGGCTTAATAATGTTTTCATCCATGATTTTGTACAAAGTAACCCAATTTATTATGCCGGTTTTGTTCATTATTAAGGAGAACTATGGGGGAAGATAAACTTGAGCGTGCTTTGCGGTGCACAGCATATCAGAGAGAGAACACAAGAGGTGCACGATAGGTGAAATGTATTCCTTCTCTCTTTTTCATTTTTTAAAAAGTCTTGGTTATTCGATTATTGTTTTATATCTATTACCTTGAGGAAAATAATTTCCTGTTTATAATATTCATATTTATGTGGTGGATAAGGACTTGAGGGAAGCTACGGCATGAAATTGTGGAGAATACTACTTTCTCTCTTTAATGTTATTAAGCTTGAAAATCTATGAACTAGTCCCTTGAAGTGAAAACTTTGACAGTTGACTATTTATAAGCGAGAGTAGTACAACAATTGGATCCACGGTCGTCACCCTACACTGACAAAGGTGATTATATAGATGTTCTGACTTCCCCTCGCAAGTAGTCTTCTTATCTCTAACTATCTATTTTTATTTTTATTTTTTGCTTTTCAAATTTTAAAGTCGATTGAGAATGTGATCTGTCATTGTATGTATTGCTTTAGAAGAATCTAGGACTCTTGGCTACATCTAGAATTCTATGAAAGATGTTACACTTTATGCTTGGGTTTCAGCTTATGTAATCCAACAATTTCATTTCTGTGACCTTCGCTTCAATATTTGGTTTTTTTTTTTTATTTGATCTCTTATTTTTCCTGAGTTTTTTTATGCCATATTTTTATTGTTGCATATGGCGAAAAGAGTGGTTTGGTGGGTTGGTGGAGAGGATAAAGAGATGAGCAAGGTTTGCGGTAGGAGGAAGAGGGGTACAAGAGAGAGGACACCAGAGGTGCATAGTGGGGGATTAGTCATCGCAAGCACATGGATCATCGCTGAAAGGCTAGATTTCAAGGCTTTTTTATGTCCAGTTGATGTCATCGGTACGTATTTGTTCTGGACTATATCCTCGTTTTTGTGGCATAATAATATTTTCTTCCATGATTTGGTAGTAAGCTACCTGTTTTATTGGGCCAGTCGTGTTCATTATTAAGGAGAACTATGTGGGAGGGTAAACTAGAGCGTGGTTTGCGGTGCGCGGCATATAAGATAGAGGACACCGGAGGTGCACGATAGGTGAAATGTATTCCTTCTCTCTTTTTTCTGGCTTAAAAAGTATTCGTTTTTCGATTATTCTTTTATATCTTTTACGTTGAGGACAATAATATCCTGTTTGTAATATTCATATTGATGAGGTGGATAAGGACTTGTGGGAACCTGCGGCGTGAAATTGTGGTTAAGTACAACAATTGGATCCACGGTCATCACCCTACACTGACAAAGGTTATTATATAGATGTTTAGCTTTCCTCTCGCCAGTAGTCTTGAATATCTCTATCTATTTTTATTTTTATTTTTTACTTTTCAAATTTTAAAGGCTATTGTGAATGTGATCTGTCATTGGAGTTGTTGTGTATGTGTTGCTTTAGAAGAATCTAGGACTCTTGGGTATATCTAGAATGCTATGAAAGATGTTACACTTTTTTCTTGGCTTTTAGCTTATGTAGTCCAACAAATTCATTTCTATTAACCTATGCTTCAATATTGGGGTTTTTTGTTATTTGATATCCCATTTTTCCATTGTTTTTGATGTCATATTTTCTGTGTGGCATGTGGCGAGGAGAAGAGTGGTCTTGTGGGTTGGTGAAGCGGATAAAGAGATGAGCAAGGTTTGGGATAGGAGGGGGAGGGGTATAAGAGAGAGGACACAAGTGGAGCACAGTGGGGGATGAGTTATCACAAGCACATGGATCATCGCTGAAAAGCTAGATTTCTGGGCTTTTTTATGTCCACTTAAAGTCATCGTACGTATTTGTCCTGTACTATATCCTCATTTTTGTGGCTTCATAATGTTTTCTTCCATGATTTGGTAGTAAGTTACCTATTTTTTTTGGTCCGGTTGGGTTCATTATTAACGTGAACTATTTGGGAAGATAAACTAAAGCGTGGTTTGCGGTGCGCGTCATATAAGATAGAGGACACCGGAGGTGCACTATACCAGAAATGTATTCCTTCTCTCTTTTTCATTTTTTAAAAAGTCTTGGTTTTTCGAGCATTCTTTTATATCTTTTACGTTAAAGAAAATAATATCCTGTTTATAATTTTTTTTTTTTGAAAGGCTGGATATGGACTTTAAGGAAGTTGCGGCCTGAAATTGTGGTTAAGGACAACAATTGGATCCACGGTCATCACCCTACACTAACAAAGGTAAATATATAGATGTTCTAACTTCCTCTCGCAAGTAGTCTCGAATATCTCTATCTATTTTTATTTTTATTTTTAGCTTTTCGAATTTTAAAGGCTATTGAGGATGTGATCTGTCATTCGAGTTGTTGAGTATGTATTTCTTTTGAAGAATTTAGGACTCTTGGCTATATCAAGAATGCTACGAAATATGATACACTTTTTGCTTGGTTTAAGCTTATGTAGTTCGACAATTTCATTTATGTGGCATTTGCTTCATTGTTGGGTTTTTTTATAATTTGATCTTCCATTTTTCTTGAATTTTTGATTCCATATTTTTAGTGTGGTATAAGGCGAGGAGAATAGTGGTCCGGTGTTTTGGTGGAGAGAAAAAAGAGATGAGCAAGGTTTGGTGTGGCATTGCTTAAGGGAAAGATTTCTTGGCTTTTTCATGTCCACTTAATATCATCGCTACGTATTTGTTAAGCACTATTTCTTCATTTTTGTGGCTTAATTGCGTTTTCTTTCATGATTTTGTGGTATGTTAACAAATTTATTGCGCCGGTTTTATTTAGTTTTAAAGAGAACTATGAGTGACGATAAACATAAGCGTGGTTTGCGGTGCGCGGCATATCAGAGAGAGGACACCAGACATGCACGATAGGTGAAATGTATTTCTTCTCTCTTTTTCATTTTTTAAAAAGTCTTGTTCATTCGATTATTCTTTTATATCTTTTAAGTTGAGGAAAATAATATCCTGTTTGTAATATTTATATAGATGAGGTTGATAAGGACTTTTCGGAACCTGCGGCGTGAATTTGTGGTTAAGTACAATAATTGGATCCACGGTCTTCACCCTACACTGACAAAGGTTATTTTATAGATGTTTAGCCTTCCTCTCGGAAGTAGTCTTGAATATCTCTATCTATTTTTATTTTTTGCTTTTCAAATTTTAAAGGATATTGTGAATGTGATCTGTCATTAGAGTTGTTGTGTATGTGTTGCTTTAGAAGAACTTAGGACTCTTGGGTATATCTAGAATGCTATAAAAGAGGTTACACTTTTTTCTTGGCCTTTAGCTTATGTCGTCCAACAAATTCATTTCTGTTAACCTATGCTTCAATATTGGGCTTTTCTTTATTTGATCTCCCATTTTTCTTGAGTTTTTGATGCCATGTTTTCAGTGTGGCATGTGGCGAGGAGAAGAGTGGTTTGGTGGGTTGGTGAAGAGGATAAAGAAATGAGCAAGGTTTGGGGTAGGAGGGGGAGGGGTACAAGAGAGAGGACATAAGAGGTGCACAGTGGGGGATGAGTCATCGCAAGCACAGGGATCATCGCTGAACGGCTAGATTTCTTGGCTTTGTTATGTCCATTTAATGTCATCGCTACGTATTTGTTCTGGACTATATCCTCATTTTTGTGGCTTAATAATGTTTTCTACCATGATTTGGTAGTAAGTTACCTATTTTTTTGGTCCGGTTGTGTTCATTATTAAGGAGAACTACGTGGGAAGATAAGTTAGAGCGTGGTTTGCGGTGCGCGGCATATAAGATAGAAGACCTCGGAGGTGCACGATAGGTGAAATGTATTCCTTCTCCCCTTTCCATTTTTTAAAAAGTTTTGGATTTTCGATCATTCTTTAATATCTTTTACTAAAAAGAAAATCATATCCTATTTATAATATTTTTTTATTGAAATGGTGGATATGGACTTGAGGGAAGCTGCGACCTGAAATTATGGTTAAGTACAACAATTGGATCCACAGTGATCACCCTACTCTAACAAAGGTGAATATATAGATGTTCTAACTTCCTCTCGCAAGTAGTCTGGAATATCTCAATCTATTTTTATTTATATTTTTTGCTTTTCGAATTTTAATGGCTATTGAGGATGTGATCTATCGTTCGACTTGTTGAGTATGTATTTCTTTGCAAGAATTTAGCACTCTTTGCTATATCAGGAATGCTACGATAGATGTTACACTTTTTGCTTGGTTTGAGCTTATGTTGTCCAACAATTTCATTTATGTGACATTTGCTTCATTTTTTGGTTTTTTTTTTAATTTGATCTCCCATTTTTCCGGAGTTTTTGATTCTACATTTTTAGCGTGGCATAAGGCGAGGAGAATAGTGGTCCGGTGAGTTGGTGGAGAGAACAAAGAGATGAGCAAGGTTTGGTGCGGCATCGCTTAAAGGAAAGATTTCTTGGCTTTTTTATGTCCACTTAATATCGTCGCTACGTATTTGTTCAGAGGTCTATTTCTTCATTTTTGTGGCTTAATAGTGTTTGCTTTCATGATTTTGTGGTAAGTTACCAAATTTATTGTGCTGGTTTTATTCATTTTTAAAGAGAACTTGAGTGAAGATAAACATGAGCGTGGTTTGCGGTGCGCGGCATATCAGAGAGAGGACACCAGATGTGCACGATATGTGAAATGTATTTCTTCTCTCTTTTTCATTTTTTAAAAAGTCTTGCTTATTCGATTATTCTTTTATATCTTTTACGTTGAGGAAAATAATATCCTATTTGTAATATTCATATTGTTAAGATGGATAAGGACTTTTGGGAACCTACTGCGTGAAATTGTGGTTAAGTACAACAATTAGATCCACGGTCATCATCCTACATTGAGAAAGGTGATTATATAGATGTTCTGCCTTCCTCTCGCAAGTATTCTTGAATATCTCTATCTATTTTTATTTTTATATTTTGCTTTTCAAATTTTAAGGGCTATTGTGAATGTGATCTATCATTAGTGTTATTGTGTACGCGGTTTAGAAGAATCTAGGACTCTTGGGTATATCTAGAATGCTATGAAAGATGTTACACTTCTTTCTTGGCTTTTAGCTTATGTAGTCCAACAAATTCATTTC
Organism: Rhododendron simsii; assembly: GCA_014282245.1. Classification (NCBI taxonomy): domain Eukaryota; kingdom Viridiplantae; phylum Streptophyta; class Magnoliopsida; order Ericales; family Ericaceae; genus Rhododendron; species Rhododendron simsii. The sequence continues at coordinate 16,559,545 of CM024964.1, read as the reverse complement.
TGTTAACGTACGCTTCAATGTTGGGGTTTTTTTTTTATTTGAACTTCCATTTTTCCTAAGTTTTTGATGCCATATTGTCAATGTGGCAAGTGGCGAGGGGAAGAGTGGTCTAGTGGGTTGGTGAAGAGGATAAAGAGATTTGCAAGGTTTGGGGTTGGAGGGGGAGGGGTACAAGAGAGAGGACATAAGAGGTGCACAGTGGGGGATGAGTCATCGCAAGCACAAGGATTATCGCTGAAAGGCTAGATTTCTTGGCTTTGTTATGTCCACTTAATGTCATCGCTACGTATTTGTTTTGGACTATATCCTCATTTTTGTGGCTTAATAATATTTTCTTCCATGATTTTGTAGTAAATTACCTAATTTATTGTGCCGGTTGTGTTCATTATTATGGAGAACTAAGTGGGAAGATAAACTATAGCGTGGTTTGTGGTGCGCGGCATATAAGATAGGGGATAGCAGAGGTGCACCATAGGTGAAATGTATTCCTTCTCTCTTTTTCATTTTTTAAAAACACTTGGTTTTTCGATCATACTTTTATATATTTTACGTTGAAGAAAATAATATCCTATTTATAATATTCTTATTGAAAAGATGGATATGGATTTGAGGGAAGCTGCGGCTTGAAATTGTGGTTAAGTATAATAATTGGATCCACGGTCATAACTCTACACTGACAAAGGTGAATATATAGATGTTCTAACTTCCTCTCGCAAGTAGTTTGGAATATCACTATCTATTTTTATTTTTATTTTTTGGTTTTCGAATTTTAAAAGCTATTGAGGATGTGATCTGTCATTCAAGTTATTGAGTATGTATTTCTTTAGAAGAATCTAGGACTCTTGGCTATATCAAGAATGCTATGAAAGATGTTACACTTTTTGTTTAGTTTTAAGCTTATGTAATCCAACAATTTCATTTATGTGACCTTTGGTTCATTATTGGGTTTTTTTTTTTTTTTTGATCTCCCATTTTTCCTGAGTTTTTTATGCCATATTTTTATTGTGGCATAAGGCTAGGAGAATAGTGGTCTGGTGTGTTGGTGGAGAGGATAAAGAGATGAGCAAGGTTTGGGGTAGGTGGGGGAGGGGTACAAGAGATAGGACCCCAGAGGGGCACAGTGGGGATGAGTCATCGCAAGCACAAGGATCGTCGCTGAAAAACCAGATTTTTTGGGTTTTTTATGTCCGGTTAATATCATCACTATGTATTTGTTAAGGACTATACCTTCATTTTTGTGGCTTTATAATGTTTTCTTCCATGATTTGGTTGTAAGTTACCCAATGTTTTGTGTCGGTTTTGTTCATTATTAAGGAAAACTATGAGGTAAGGTAAACTTGAGCGTGATTTGCGGTGCGCAGCATATCATAGAGAGACACCAGAGGTGCACGATAGGTGAAATGTATACCTTCTCTCTTTCTCGTTTTTCAAAAAGTCTTGGTTATTCGATTATTCTTTTATATCATTTAGATTGAGGAAAATAATATCCTGTTTATAATATTAATATTGATGAGGTGAATAAGGACTTGGGGAAGCTGCGGCATGAAATTTTGGTGAATACAACTTTCTCTATTTAATGTTATTAAGCTTGAACCTATAACCTAGTCCCTGAATTGAAAACTTTGACGGAAGGATATGTATAAGCGAGAGTAGTCCAACAATTTGATCCACAGTCATTACCCTACACTGACAAAGGTGATTATATTGATGTTCAGACTTCCTCCCGCAAGTAGTCTTCCTATCTTTAACTACCAATTTTTATTTTTATTTTTATTTTTATTTTTTGCTTTTCTAATTTTAAAGTCTATTGAGAATGTGATCTATCATTAGAGTTGTTTAGTATATATTGTTTTAGCTTATGTAGTCCAACAATTTCATTTCTGTGACCTATGCATCAATATTGGGTTTTGTTTTATTTGATATCCCATTTTTTCTGAGTTTTTGATGCCATATTTTCAGTGTGGCATATGGCAAGGAGAAAAGTTGTCTGGTGGGTTGGTGGAGCGGATAAAGAGATGAGCATGGTATGGGGTCGGAGGGGGAGGGGTACAAGAGAGAGGACACCAGAGATGCAAAGTGGGGGATGAGTCATCGCAAGCACAGGGATCATCGCTGAAAGGTTAGATTTCTTGGCTTTTTTATATCCACATAATATCATCCTTACGTATTTGTTCGGGACTGTATCTTTTTTTTTTTGTGGCTTAATAATGTTTTCTTCCATGATTTGGTAGTAAGGTATCTAATTTATTGTGCCGGTTTTGTTCATTATTAAGGATAACTTTGTTGGTAGATAAACTTAAGCGTTGTTTGCAGTGCGTGGCATATCAGGGAAAGGACACCAGAGGTGCACGATAGGCGAAATGTATTCCTTCTCTCTTTTTTTTTTTTTAAAAAAAAGTCTTGTTCATTCGATTATTCTTTTATTATATCTTTTACATTGAGGAAAAAATATCCTATTTATGACATTCATATTGATGAGGTGGATAAGGATTTGCGGGAAGCTGCAGCATGAAATTGTTGTTAAGTACAACAATTGGATCCACGATCATCACCCTACACTAACAAAGGTGATTATATAGTTGTTCTAACTTCCTCTCGCAAGTAGTCTGGAATATCTCTATCTATTTTTTTTTTTACTTTTTGCTCTTCAAATGTTTAAGTCCATTGAAAATGTGATTTGTCCTTAGAGTTGTTGTGTATAAATTGCTTTAGAAGAATCTAGGACTCTTTACTATATCAAGAATGCTATGAAAAATGTTACACTTTTTGCTTGGGTTTAAGCTTATGTAGTCCAACAATTTCATTTATGTGACCTTTGCTTCAATATTGGGTTTTTTTTTTATTTGATCACCCATTTTCAGTGAGTTTTTGATGCCGTATTTTTAGTGTGGCATAAGGCGAGTAGAATAGTGGTCTGGTGTATGGTGGAGAGGATAAAAAAGATGGGCAAGGTTTGGTGTAGGAGGGGGAGGGGGAGGGTACAAAAGAGGAGGACTCCAGAGGTGCACAGTGGGGGCTGAGTCATCGCAAGCACAGTGATCATCGCTGAACGGCTAGATTTCTTGCTTTTTTAGTCCACTTAATATCATTGTACGTATTTGTTCAGACTGTACTTCATTTTTGTGGCTGAATAATGTTTTCTTCATGATTATTTAGTAAGTTATCGAATTTGTTTGCATGTTGCCGGTTTTGTTCATTATTAAGGGAACTATGAGGGAGATAAACTTGAGCGTGTTTGCGATGCGCGTCATATTAGGGAAAGGACACAGTGGTGGTGCGCGATAGGTGAAATGTATTCTTGTCTCTTTTCTTTTTTAAAAATTTCTTGGTTATTCGATTATTCTTTTATATCTTTACGTTGAGGAAAATACTATCATTGTTTATAATATTCGTATTGATGAGGTGGATAAGAAAGTTGAGGGAAGCTGTGGCATGAAATTATTGGTTAAGTACGACAATTGGACCACGGTCATCACCTACCCTGACAAAAGATTATATAGATGTTCTACTTCCTCTCGCAAGTAGTCCTGGAGAAAGTTTTCGAAGGCGCTTTTGAGCACACCTGGGGCGTCGGTGGCGAGGCGGGTGTAGGTAAACGGCTGAGGCATGAAATTTAGACTTTGAACCAACTAGGCGTCCGCCTAACTTTTGAAGGTTACACAGAGGCATATGCCTCGAGCACCTTTCTGGCTCAACTAATGAAGCATACGCTTGGGGGTAAAAAGTTTCTTATTCTCACTTCGGGAATTTTCTTATTTACATTTAATGGAAACAGATTTGCGACTTCGAGTAATAGAAAGGACTAGGGTTTCTAGGTTCTTTCATTATCCTCATCTTCAGCACCTAGTGTTTCTGGGTTCTTTGTTTCATTTATGTGACCTTTGCTTCATTTTTGAATTTTTTTTTTTGGTTCATCTACCAGTTTCCCTGAGTTTTTGATGCCATACTTTTATTTTGGCATAAGACGTGGAGAATAGTGGTCCTGTGTGGTGGTGGAGAGGATAAAGTGATGAGCAAGGTTTGGGGTAGGAAGGGGGAGGGGTACACGGGATAGGACACCATAGGTGCACAGTGGGGGATGAGTCATTGGTAGCACAGGGATCATCGTTGAAAGGCTAGATTTCTTGGCTTTTTTATGTCCTCTTAATATCATCTCTACGTATTTATTCAGGACTTTACCTTCATTTTTGTGGCTTGATAATGTTTTCTTTCTTGATTTGGTAGACCTAATTTATGTTGCCGGTTTTGTTCATTATTAAGGAGAACTATGAGGGTAGATAAACTTGAGAGTGGTTTGCGGTGCGCGGCATATCAGAGAGTGGACCCCAGAGTTGCACGATAGGTGAAATGTATTCATTCTCTCTTTTTCATTTTTTAAAAAGTCTTGGTTTATTTGATTATTCTTTTATATCTTTTACGTTGAAGAAAATAATATCTTATTTATAATATTCATATTGATGAGGTGGATATGAACTTGAGGGAAGCTGCGGCATGAAATTGTGGTGAATACAACTTTCTCTCTTTGTTGTTATTAAGCTTGAACCTATAAACTTGTTAAGTGAAAACTTTGACAGTGGGATATTTATATGGGAGAGTAGTCCAACAATTGGATCCACGGTCATCACCCTACACTGACAAAGGTGATTATATAGATGTTCTGACTTCCTCTTGTAAGAAGTCTTCTTATCTCTAAATCTATTTTTAATTTTATTTTTTGCTTTTCAAATGAGAATTTGATTAGTCATTAGAGTTGTTTGAGTATGTATTGTTTTAGAAGAATCTAAAACTCTTGGCTATATCTAGAATGCTATGAAAGATGTTGCACTTTATTTTTGGGTTTTGGCTTTTGTAGTCCAAAAATTTCATTTCTTTGACCTATGCATCAATATTGGGTTTTTTTTTTTGATATCCCATGTTTCTTGAGTTTTTGACGCAATATTTTCATTGTGGCATATGGCTAGAAGAAGAGTGGTCTGGTGGGTTGGTGGAGAGGATAAAAGGATGAGCAACGTTTAGGGTAGGAGGGGAGGGGTACAAGAGGGAGGACCCCAGAGGTGTACAGTGGGGGATGAGTCATCGCAAACAGAGGGATTATCGTTTAAATGTTAGATTTCCTAGCTTTTTTACGTCCACTTAATATCATCGCTACATATTTGTTCAAGACTATATCCTCATTTTTGTGGCTTAATAATGTTTTCTTCCGTGATTTGGTAGTAAGTTACCTAATTTATTGGTCCGGTTGTGTTCATTATTAAGGAGAACTATGTGGGAAGATAAACTAGAGCTTGGTTTGCGGTGCGCGGCATATAAAATAGGGGACATCGGAGGTGCACGATAGGTGAAATGTATCCCTTCTCTCTTTTTCATTTTTTAAAAAGTCTTGATTTTTCAATCATTCTTTTATATCTTTTACGTTAAAGAAAATAATATCTTGTTTATAATATTCTTATTGAAAAGATGGATATGGACTTGAGGGAAGCTACGGCCTGAAATTGTAGTTAAGTACAACAATTGGATCCACGGTTATCACCCTAGACTGACAAAGGTGAATATATATATATATATATATGTTCTAACTTCCTCTCGCAAATAGTCTGCAATATCTCTATCTATTTTTATTTTTATTTTTTGCTTTTCGATTATTGAAGGCTATTGAAGATGTGATCTGTCATTCGAGTTGTTGAGTATGTATTTCTTTAGAAGAATTTAGGACTCTTGACTATATCAAGAATGCTACGAAAGATGTTACACTTTTTGCTTGGTTTAAGAGTATGTTGTCCAACAATTTCATTTATTTGACATTTGCTTCATTATTGGGTTTTTTTTTTTTTAATTTGATCTTCCATTTTTTCTGAGTTTTTGATTCCATATTTTTGGTGTAGGATAAGGCGAGGAGAATAGTGGTCCGGTGTGTTGGTGGAGAGGATAAAGATATGAGAAAGGTTTGGTGTGGCATCGCTTAAAGGATAAATTTTTTGGCTTTATTGTTTCTACTTAATATCATCGCTACGTATTTGTTCAGGACTATTTCTTCATTTTTGTGGCTTAATTGTGTTTTCTTTCATAATTTTGTTGTAAGTTACCTAATTTATTGAGCCGGTTTTATTCATTTTTAAAGAGAACTATGAGGGAAGATAAACATGAGCATGGTTTGCGGTGCGCAGCATATCAGAGAGAGGACACCAGATGTGCACAATAGGTGAAATGTATTTATTCTCACTTTTTCATTTTTTAAAAAGTCTTGTTTATTCGATTATTCTTTTATATCTTTTACATTGAGAAAAGTAATATCCTGTTTGTAATATTCATGTTGATGAGGTGGATAAGGACTTTTGGGAACCTTCGGCATGAAATTGTGGTTAAGTACAACTATTGGATCCACGGTCATCACTCTGCATGGACAAAGGTGATTATATAGATGTTCTACCTTCCTCTCGCAAGTAGTCTTAAATATCTATATCTTTTTTTATTTTTATTTTTATTTATATTTTTTTCTTTTCAAATTTTAAAGGCTATTGTGAATGTGATCTGTCATTAGAGTTGTTGAGTATGTGTTGCTTTAGAAAAATCTAGGACTCTTGGGTACATCTAGAATGCTATGAAAGAGGTTAAACTTTTTTCTTGGGTTTTAGCTTATGTAGTCCAACAATTTCATTTCTGTCAATCTATGCTTTAATATTGGGATTTTGTTTCTATTTGATCTCCCATTTTTCCTGAGTTTTTGATGCTATATTTTCAGTGTGGTATATGGTGAGGAGAAAAGTGGTCTGGTGGGTTGGTGGATAGGATAAAGTGATGACCAAGGTTTGGGAGAGCAGGGGGAGGGGTACAAGAGAGAGGACACAATAGGTGCACAGTGGTGGATGAGTCATCGCAAGCATAGGGATCATAGCTGAAAGGTTAGATTTCTTGACTTTTTTATGTCCACTTAACATCATCGCTACGTATTGTTCTGGACTATATCCTCATTTTTGTGGCTTAATAATGTTTTCTTTCATGATTTTGTAGTAAGATACCCAATTTATTGTGCCGGTTGTGTTCGTTATTAGGGAGAACTATGTGGGAAGATAAACTAGAGCTTGGTTTGCGGTGCGCGGCATATAAGATAGGGGACACCAGGGGTGCACGATAGGTGAAATGTATTCCTTCTCTCTTTTTATTTTTTAAAAAGTCTTGATTTTTCGATCATTCTTTTATATCTTTTACGTTAAAGAAAATAATATCTTATTTATAATATTCTTATTGAAAAGATGGATATGGACTTGAGGGAAGCTGCGGCCTGAAATTGTAGTTAAGTACAACAATTGGATCCATGGTTATCACCCTACACTGACAAAGGTGAATATATAGATGTTCTAACTTCCTCTCGCAAGTGGTCTGGAATATCTCTATCTATTTCAATTTTTATAATTTGCTTTTCGATTTTTAAAGGCTATTGAGGACATGATCTGTCATTCGAGTTGTTGAGTACGTATTTCTTCAGAAGAATCTAGAACTCTTGGCTATGTCAAGAATGCTACGAAGATGTTACACTTTTTGTTTCGTTTAAGCGTATGTTGTCCAACAATTTCATTTATGTGACATTTTCTTCAGTATTGGGTTTTTTTTTAAAATTTGATCTTTCATTTTTTTTTGAGTTTTTGATTCCATATTTTTGGTGTAGCATAAGGCGAGGAGAATTGTGGTCCGGTGTGTTGGTGGAGAGGATAAAGATATGAGAAAGATTTGGTGTGGCATCGCTTAAAGGATAAATTTCTTGGCTTTATTATTTCTACTTAATATCATTGCTACGTATTTATTGTGCCAGTTTTATTCATTTTTAAATAGAATTATGAGTGAAGATAAACCTGAGCGTGGTTTGCGGTGCGCGGCATATCAGAGAGAGGACACCAGATGTGCACGATTGGTGAAATGTATTTCTTCTCTCTTTTTCATTTTTTAAAAAGTCTTGTTCATTCCATTATTGTTTTATATCTTTTACGTTGAGGAAGATAATGTCCTGTTTTTAATATTCATATTGATGAGGTGGATAAGGACTTTTGGGAATCTGCGACGTGAAATTGTGGTAAAGTACAACAATTGGATCCACGGTCATCTCCCTACACTGACAAAGGTGATTATATAGATGTTCTACCTTCCTCTCGCAAGTAGTCTTGAATATCTCTATCTTTTTTCTTTTTTTTTTGCTTTTCAAATTTTAAAAGCTATTGTGAATGTGATCTGTGATTAGAGTTGTTGTGTATGTGTTGTTTTAGAAGAATTTAGGACTCTTGGGTATATCTAGAATGCTATGAAAGATGTTACACTTTTTATTGGCTTTTTTCTTATGTAGTCAAGCAAATTCGTTTCTGTTAATCTATGCTTCAATGTTGGGTTTTTTTTTTATTGGATCTCCCATTTTTCCTAAGTTTTTGAAGCCAAATATTCAGTGTGGCATGTGGCGAGGAGAAGAGTGGTCTGGTGGGTTGGTGAAAAGGATAAAGAGATGAGCAAGGTTTGGAGTAGGAGGGGGAGGGGTACAAGAGGGAGGACATAATAGGTGCACAGTGGGGGATGAGTCATCGCAAGCACAGGGATCATCGCTGAACGGCTAGATTTCTTGCCTTATTTATGTCCACTTGATATCATCGCTACGTGATTTTTCTGCACTATATCCTCGTTTTTGTGGCTTAATAATATTTTCTTCCATGATTTGGTAGTAAGTTACCTACTTTATTGGTCCGGTTGTGTTCATTATTAAGGAGAACTATGTGGGAAGATAAACTAGAGCGTTGTTTGCGGTGCGTGGCATATAAGATAGAGGACACCGGAGGTGCACGATAGGTGAAATGTTATCCTTCTCTCTTTTTCATTTTTTAAAAAGTCTTGGTTTTTCGATCATTCTTTTATATCTTTTACGTTAAAGAAAACAATATCATATTTATAATATTCTTATTGAAAAGGTGGATATGGACTTGAGGGATGTTGCGGCCTGAAATATTGGTTAAGTGCAACAATTGGATCCACGGTCATCACCCTATACTCACAAAGGTGAATATATAGATGTTTTAAGTTCCTCTCGCAAGTAGTCTGGAATATCTCAATCTATTTTTATTTTTATTTTTTGCTTTTCGAATTTTAAAGGCTATTAAGGATGTGATCTGTCATTCGAGTTGTTGAGTATGTATTTCTTTAGAAGAATCTAGGACTCTTGACTATATCAAGAATGCGACGAAAGATGTTACACTTATTGGTTGGTTTAAGTTTATGTAGTCCAACAATTTCATTTATGTGACATTTGCTTCATTATTGGGGTTTTTTTTTATTTGATCTCCCATTTTTTCTGAGTTTTTGATTCCATATTTTTAGTATGGCATAAGGCGAGGTCCGGTGTGTTGGTGGAGAGGATAAAGAGATGAGCGAGGTTTGGTGTGGCATCGCTCAAAGGAAAGATTTCTTCGCTTTTTATGTCCACTTAATATCATCGCTACGAATTTGTTCAGGACTATTTCTTCATTTTTCTGGCTTAATTGTGTTTTTCTTTCATAATTTTGTCGTAGGTTATCAAATTTATTGTGCCTGTTTTATTCATTTTTAAAGAGAACTATGAGTGAAGATAAACATGAGCGTGGTTTGCAGTGCGCGGCATATCAGAGAGAGGACACCAGATGTGCACGATAGGTGAAATGTATTTCTTCTCTCTTTTTCATTTTTTAAAAAGTCTTGTTCATTCGATTATTCTTTTATATCTTTTACGTTGAGGAAGATAATGTCCTGTTTTTAATATTCATATTGATGAGGCAGATAAGGACTTTTGGAAACCTGCGGCGTGAAATTGTGGTTAAGTACAACAATTGGATCCACGGTCATCACCCTACACTGACAATGGTGATTATATCGATGTTCTACCATCCTCTTGCAAGATGTCTTGAATATCTCTATCTATTTTTATTTTATTTTTTGCTTTTCAAATTTTAAAGGCTATTGTGAATGTTATCCGTCATTAGAGTTGTTGTGTATGTGTTGTTTTGGATGAATCTAGGACTCTTGGGTATATCTAGAATGCTATGAAAGATCTTACACTTTTTTCTTGGGTTTTAGCTTATGTAGTCAACCATATTTGTTTCTGTTAATCTATGCTTCAATATTGGGGGTTTTTTTTTTTTCTCCCATTTTTCCTTAGTTTTTGAACCCATATTTTCATTGTGGCATGTGGCGAGGACCAGAGTGGTCTGTTGGGTTGGTGAAGAGGATAAAGAGATGAGCAAGGTTTGGGGTAGGAGGGGGAGGGGTGCAAGAGAGAGGACATAATAGGTGCACAGTGGAAGATGAGTCATCGCAAGCACAGGGATCATCGCTGAAAGGCTAGATTTCTTGTCTTTTTTATGTCCACTTGATATCATCGCTAAGTATTTTTTCTGGACTATATCCTCGTTTTTGTGGCTTAATAATATTTTCTTCCATGATTTGGTAGTAAGTTACCTATTTTATTGGTCCGGTTGTGTTCATTATTAAGGAGAACTCTGAGGGAAAAAAAACTAGAGTGTGTTTACGGTGCGCGGAATATAAGATAGAGGACATCGGAGGTGCACGATAGGTGAAATGTATTCCTTCTCTCTTTTTCATTTTTTCAAAAGTCTTGGTTTTTCGATCATTCTTTTATATCTTTTACGATAAGGAAAATAATATCCTGTTTATAATATTCTTATTGAAAAGGTGGATATGGACTTGAGGGAAGCTGCGGCCTGAAACAATGCTTAAGTACAGCAATTGGATCCACGGTTATCACCCTACACTAACAAAGGTGAATATCTAATGTTCTAACTTCCTCTCGCAAGTAGCTTGGAATATCTCTATCTATTTTTATTTTATTTTTGCTTTTCGAATTTTAAAGGCTATTAAGGATGTGATCTGTCATTCGAGTTGTTGAGTATGTATTTCTTTAGAAGAATCTAGGACTCTTGGCCATATTAAGAATGCAAAGAAAGATGTTACAGTTTTTGCTTTGTTTAAGCTTACTTTTGGGAACCTGCGGCGTGAAATTGTGGTTAAGTACAACAATTGTATCCACGGTCATCACCCTACACTGACAAAGGTGATTATATAGATGTTCTAACTTCCTCTCGCATGTAGTCTGGAGTATCTCTATCTTTTTTTTTTTTTTTTTCGAATTTTAAAGGCTATTGAGGATGTGATCTGTCATTCGAGTTGTTGAGTATGTATTTCTTTTGAAGAATTTAGGACTCTTGGCTATATCATGAACGCTACGAAAGATGTTACACTATTTGCTATGTTTAAGCTTATGTAGTCCAACAATTTCCTTCATGTGACATTTGCTTCATTATTGGGTTTTTTTTATTTATTTGATCTCCTATTTTTCCTAAGTTTTTGATTCCATATTTTTATTGTGGCATAAGGCGAGGACAATAGTGGTCCGGTGCGTTTGTGGAGAGGATAAAGAGATGAGCAAGGCTTAGTGTGGCATCGCTTAAAAGAAAGATTTCTTGGCTTTTATATGTCCACTTAATATCATCGCTACGTATTTGTTCTGGACTATTTCTTCATTTTTGTAGCTTAATTGTGTTTTCTTTCATGATTTTGTGGTAAGTTACCAAATTTATTGTGCCGGTTTTATTCATTTTTGAAGAGAACTATGAGTGAAGATAAACATGAGCGTGATTTTCGGTGCGCGGAATATCAGAAAGAGGACACCAGATGTGCACGATATGTGAAATGTATTTCTTCTCTCTTTTTCATTTTTTAAAAAGTTTTGTTCATTCGATTATTCTTTTATATATTTTTCGTTGAGGAAAATTATATCATGTTTGTTATATTCATATTGATGAGGTGGATAAGGACTTTTGGGAACCTGCAGCGTGGAATTGTGGTTAAGTACAACAATTGGATCCACGGTCATCCCCCTACATGGACAAAGATGATTATATAAATCTTCTACCTTCCTCTCGCAAGTAGTCTTGAATATCTCTATCTATTTTTATTTTTATTTTTGTTTTTCAAATTTTAAAGCCTATTATTGTGAATGCGATTTGTCATTATAGTTGTCATTTTAAAGCCTATTATTGTGAATATCTCTTTTTGCTTGGTTTAAGCTTACGTAGTTCGACAATTTCATTTATGTGGCATTTGCTTCATTGTTGGGTCTATTTATAATTTGATCTCCCATTTTTCCTGAATTTTTGATTCCATATTTTTAGTGTGGTATAAGGCGAGGAGAATAGTGGTCCGGTGTTTTGGTGAAGAGAAAAAAGAGATGAGCAAGGTTTGGTGTGGCATTGCTTAAGGGAAAGATTTCTAGGCTTTTTTATGTCCACTTAATATCATCGCTACGTATTTGTTAAGGACTATTTCTTCTTTTTTTTGTCTTAATTGTGTTTTCTTTCATGATTTTGGGGTAAGTTACCAAATTTATTGTGCCGCTTTTATTCATTTTTAAAGAGAACTGTGAGTGAAGATAAACAAGAGCGTGGTTTGCGTTGCGCGGCATATCAGAGAGAGGACACCAGATGTGCACGATAGGTGAAATGTATTTCTTCTCTCTTTTTCATATTTTAAAAAGTTTTGTTCATTCGATTATTCTTTTATATCTTATACGCTGAGGAAAATTATATCCTATTTGTAATATTCATATTGATGAGGTGGATAAGGACTTGTGGGAACCTGCGGCGTGAAATTGTGGTTAAGTATAACAATTGGATCCACGGTCATCACCCTACACTGATAAAGGTAATTATATAGATGTTTAGCCTTCCTCTCGGAAGTAGTCTTGAATATGTCTATCTATTTTTATTTTTTGCTTTTCAAATTTTAAAGGCTATTGTGAATGTGATCTGTCATTAGACTTGTTGTGTATGTGTTGATTTAGAAGAACTTAGGACTCTTAGGTATATCTAGAATGCTATGAAAGAGGTTACACTTTTTTCTTGGCTTTTAGCTTATGTAGTCCAACAAATTCATTTCTATTAACCTATGCTTCAGTATTGGGGTTTTTTGTTATTTGATATCCCATTTTTCCATTGTTTTTGATGTCATATTTTCTGTGTGGCATGTGGCGAGGAGAAGAGTGGTCTTGTGGGTTGGTGAAGCGGATAAAGAGATGAGCAAGGTTTGGGGTAGGAGGGGGAGGGGTATAAGAGAGAGGACACAAGTGGAGCACAGTGGGGGATGAGTCATCGCAAGCACATGGATCATCGCTGAAAGGCTAGATTTCTGGGCTTTTTTATGTCCACTTAAAGTCATCGCTGCGTATTTGTTCTGTACTATATCCTCATTTTTGTGGCTTAATAATGTTTTCTTCCATGATTTGGTAGTAAGTTACCTATTTTTTTGGTCCGGTTGGGTTCATTATTAACGTGTACTATTTGGGAAGATAAACTAAAGCGTGGTTTGCGGTGCGCGTCATATAAGATAGAGGACACCGGAGGTGCACTATACCAGAAATGTATTCCTTCTCTCTTTTTCATTTTTTAAAAAGTCTTGGTTTTTCGAGCATTCTTTTATATCTTTTACGTTAAAGAAAATAATATCCTGTTTATAATTATTTTTTTTTAAAGGCTGGATATGGACTTTAGGGAAGCTGCGGCCTTAAATTGTGGTTGAGTACAACAATTGGATCCACGGTCATCACCCTACACTAACAAAGGTAAATATATAGATGTTCTAACTTCCTCTCGCAAGTAGTCTCGAATATCTCTATGTATTTTTATTTTTATTTTTTTCTTTTCGAATTTTAAAGGCTATTGAGGATGTGATCTGTCATTCGAGTTGTTGAGTATGTATTTCTTTTGAAGAAACTAGGACTCTTGGCTATATCAAGAATGCTACGAAAGATGATACACTTTTTGCTTGGTTTAAGCTTATGTAGTCTAACAATTTCATTTACGTGACATTTGCTTAATTATTGGGTTTTTTTTTATTTGATCTCCCATTTTTCTTGAGTTTTTGATTCCATATTTTTAGCATGGCTTAAGGCGAGGAGAATAGTGGTCCGGTGTGTTGGTGGAGAGGAAAAAGAGATGAGCAAGGTTTGGTGGGGCATCGTTAAAGGGAAAGATTTCTTGGCTTTCTTAAGTCCACTTAATATCATCGCTACGTATTTGTTAAGGACTACTTCTTCATTTTTGTGGCTAAATTGTGTTTTCTTTCATGATTTTGTGGTAAGTTACCAAATTTATTGTGCCGGTTTTATTCAGTTTTAAAGAGAACTATGAGTGACGATAAACATAAGTGTGGTTTGCGGTGCGCGGCATATCAGAGAGAGGACACCAGACATGCACGATAGGTGAAATGTATTTCTTCTCTCTTTTTCATTTTTTAAAAAGTCTTGTTCATTCGATTATTCTTTTATATCTTTTAAGTTGAGGAAAATAATATCCTGTTTGTAATATTTATATAGATGAGGTTGATAAGGACTTTTCGGAACCTGCGGCGTGAATTTGTGGTTAAGTACAATAATTGGATCCACGGTCTTCACCCTACACTGACAAAGGTTATTTTATAGATGTTTAGCCTTCCTCTCGGAAGTAGTCTTGAATATCTCTATCTATTTTTATTTTTTGCTTTTCAAATTTTAAAGGATATTGTGAATGTGATCTGTCATTAGAGTTGTTGTGTATGTGTTGCTTTAGAAGAACTTAGGACTCTTGGGTATATCTAGAATGCTATAAAAGAGGTTACACTTTTTTCTTGGCCTTTAGCTTATGTCGTCGAACAAATTCATTTCTGTTAACCTATGCTTCAATATTGGGCTTTTCTTTATTTGATCTCCCATTTTTCTTGAGTTTTTTATGCCATGTTTTCAGTGTGGCATGTGGCGAGGAGAAGAGTGGTTTGGTGGGTTGGTGAAGTGGATAAAGAAATGAGCAAGGTTTGGGGTAGGAGGGGGAGGGGTACAAGAGAGAGGACATAAGAGGTGCACAGTGGGGGATGAGTCATCGCAAGCACAGGGATCATCGCTGAACGGCTAGATTTCTTGGCTTTGTTATGTCCATTTAATGTCATCGCTACGTATTTGTTCTGGACTATATCCTCATTTTTGTGGCTTAATAATGTTTTCTACCATGATTTGGTAGTAAGTTACCTATTTTTTTGGTCCGGTTGTGTTCATTATTAAGGAGAACTACGTGGGAAGATAAGTTAGAGCGTGGTTTGCGGTGCGCGGCATATAAGATAGAAGACCTCGGAGGTGCACGATAGGTGAAATGTATTCCTTCTCCCCTTTCCATTTTTTAAAAAGTTTTGGATTTTCGATCATTCTTTAATATCTTTTACTAAAAAGAAAATCATATCCTATTTATAATATTTTTTTATTGAAATGGTGGATATGGACTTGAGGGAAGCTGCGACCTGAAATTATGGTTAAGTACAACAATTGGATCCACAGTGATCACCCTACTCTAACAAAGGTGAATATATAGATGTTCTAACTTCCTCTCGCAAGTAGTCTGGAATATCTCAATCTATTTTTATTTATATTTTTTGCTTTTCGAATTTTAATGGCTATTGAGGATGTGATCTATCGTTCGACTTGTTGAGTATGTATTTCTTTGCAAGAATTTAGCACTCTTTGCTATATCAGGAATGCTACGATAGATGTTACACTTTTTGCTTGGTTTGAGCTT
Source organism: Rhododendron simsii (assembly GCA_014282245.1). Classification (NCBI taxonomy): domain Eukaryota; kingdom Viridiplantae; phylum Streptophyta; class Magnoliopsida; order Ericales; family Ericaceae; genus Rhododendron; species Rhododendron simsii. The sequence goes on along the minus strand of CM024964.1, from coordinate 16,543,928 downwards.
ATGTTGTCCAACAATTTCATTTATGTGACATTTGCTTCATTTTTTGGTTTTTTTTTTAATTTGATCTCCCATTTTTCCGGAGTTTTTGATTCTACATTTTTAGCGTGGCATAAGGCGAGGAGAATAGTGGTCCGGTGAGTTGGTGGAGAGAACAAAGAGATGAGCAAGGTTTGGTGCGGCATCGCTTAAAGGAAAGATTTCTTGGCTTTTTTATGTCCACTTAATATCGTCGCTACGTATTTGTTCAGAGGTCTATTTCTTCATTTTTGTGGCTTAATAGTGTTTGCTTTCATGATTTTGTGGTAAGTTACCAAATTTATTGTGCTGGTTTTATTCATTTTTAAAGAGAACTTGAGTGAAGATAAACATGAGCGTGGTTTGCGGTGCGCGGCATATCAGAGAGAGGACACCAGATGTGCACGATATGTGAAATGTATTTCTTCTCTCTTTTTCATTTTTTAAAAAGTCTTGCTTATTCGATTATTCTTTTATATCTTTTACGTTGAGGAAAATAATATCCTATTTGTAATATTCATATTGTTAAGATGGATAAGGACTTTTGGGAACCTACTGCGTGAAATTGTGGTTAAGTACAACAATTAGATCCACGGTCATCATCCTACATTGAGAAAGGTGATTATATAGATGTTCTGCCTTCCTCTCGCAAGTATTCTTGAATATCTCTATCTATTTTTATTTTTATATTTTGCTTTTCAAATTTTAAGGGCTATTGTGAATGTGATCTATCATTAGTGTTATTGTGTACGCGGTTTAGAAGAATCTAGGACTCTTGGGTATATCTAGAATGCTATGAAAGATGTTACACTTCTTTCTTGGCTTTTAGCTTATGTAGTCCAACAAATTCATTTCTGTTAACGTACGCTTCAATGTTGGGGTTTTTTTTTTATTTGAACTTCCATTTTTCCTAAGTTTTTGATGCCATATTGTCAATGTGGCAAGTGGCGAGGGGAAGAGTGGTCTAGTGGGTTGGTGAAGAGGATAAAGAGATTTGCAAGGTTTGGGGTTGGAGGGGGAGGGGTACAAGAGAGAGGACATAAGAGGTGCACAGTGGGGGATGAGTCATCGCAAGCACAAGGATTATCGCTGAAAGGCTAGATTTCTTGGCTTTGTTATGTCCACTTAATGTCATCGCTACGTATTTGTTTTGGACTATATCCTCATTTTTGTGGCTTAATAATATTTTCTTCCATGATTTTGTAGTAAATTACCTAATTTATTGTGCCGGTTGTGTTCATTATTATGGAGAACTAAGTGGGAAGATAAACTATAGCGTGGTTTGTGGTGCGCGGCATATAAGATAGGGGATAGCAGAGGTGCACCATAGGTGAAATGTATTCCTTCTCTCTTTTTCATTTTTTAAAAACACTTGGTTTTTCGATCATACTTTTATATATTTTACGTTGAAAAAAATAATATCCTATTTATAATATTCTTATTGAAAAGATGGATATGGATTTGAGGGAAGCTGCGGCTTGAAATTGTGGTTAAGTATAATAATTGGATCCACGGTCATAACTCTACACTGACAAAGGTGAATATATAGATGTTCTAACTTCCTCTCGCAAGTAGTTTGGAATATCACTATCTATTTTTATTTTTATTTTTTGGTTTTCGAATTTTAAAAGCTATTGAGGATGTGATCTGTCATTCAAGTTATTGAGTATGTATTTCTTTAGAAGAATCTAGGACTCTTGGCTATATCAAGAATGCTATGAAAGATGTTACACTTTTTGTTTAGTTTTAAGCTTATGTAATCCAACAATTTCATTTATGTGACCTTTGGTTCATTATTGGGTTTTTTTTTTTTATTTGATCTCCCATTTTTCCTGAGTTTTTTATGCCATATTTTTATTGTGGCATAAGGTTAGGAGAATAGTGGTCTGGTGTGTTGGTGGAGAGGATAAAGAGATGAGCAAGGTTTGGGGTAGGTGGGGGAGGGGTACAAGAGATAGGACCCGAGAGGGGCACAGTGGGGATGAGTCATCGCAAGCACAAGGATCGTCGCTGAAAAACCAGATTTTTTGGGTTTTTTATGTCCGGTTAATATCATCACTATGTATTTGTTAAGGACTATACCTTCATTTTTGTGGCTTTATAATGTTTTCTTCCATGATTTGGTTGTAAGTTACCCAATGTTTTGTGTCGGTTTTGTTCATTATTAAGGAAAACTATGAGGTAAGGTAAACTTGAGCGTGATTTGCGGTGCGCAGCATATCATAGAGAGACACCAGAGGTGCACGATAGGTGAAATGTATACCTTCTCTCTTTCTTGTTTTTCAAAAAGTCTTGGTTATTCGATTATTCTTTTATATCATTTAGATTGAGGAAAATAATATCCTGTTTATAATATTAATATTGATGAGGTGAATAAGGACTTGGGGAAGCTGCGGCATGAAATTTTGGTGAATACAACTTTCTCTATTTAATGTTATTAAGCTTGAACCTATAACCTAGTCCCTGAATTGAAAACTTTGACGGAAGGATATGTATAAGCGAGAGTAGTCCAACAATTTGATCCACAGTCATTACCCTACACTGACAAAGGTGATTATATTGATGTTCAGACTTCCTCCCGCAAGTAGTCTTCCTATCTTTAACTACCAATTTTTATTTTTATTTTTATTTTTATTTTTTGCTTTTCTAATTTTAAAGTCAATTGAGAATGTGATCTACATTAGAGTTGTTTAGTATATATTGTTTTAGCTTATGTAGTCCAACAATTTCATTTCTGTGACCTATGCATCAATATTGGGTTTTGTTTTATTTGATATCCCATTTTTTCTGAGTTTTTGATGCCATATTTTCAGTGTGGCATATGGCAAGGAGAAAAGTTGTCTGGTGGGTTGGTGGAGCGGATAAAGAGATGAGCATGGTATGGGGTCAGAGGGGGAGGGGTACAAGAGAGAGGACACCAGAGATGCAAAGTGGGGGATGAGTCATCGCAAGCATAGGGATCATCGCTGAAAGGTTAGATTTCTTGGCTTTTTTATATCCACATAATATCATCCTTACGTATTTGTTCGGGACTGTATCTTTTTTTTTGTGGCTTAATAATGTTTTCTTCCATGATTTGGTAGTAAGGTATCTAATTTATTGTGCCGGTTTTGTTCATTATTAAGGATAACTTTGTTGGTAGATAAACTTGAGCGTTGTTTGCAGTGCGTGGCATATCAGGGAAAGGACACCAGAGGTGCACGATAGGCGAAATGTATTCCTTCTCTCTCTTTTTTTTTTTAAAAAAAAGTCTTGTTCATTTGATTATTCTTTTATTATATCTTTTACATTGAGGAAAAAATATCCTATTTATGACATTCATATTGATGAGGTGGATAAGGATTTGCGGGAAGCTGCAGCATGAAATTGTTGTTAAGTACAACAATTGGATCCACGATCATCACCCTACACTAACAAAGGTGATTATATAGTTGTTCTAACTTCCTCTCGCAAGTAGTCTGGAATATCTCTATCTATTTTTTTTTTTACTTTTTGCTCTTCAAATGTTTAAGTCCATTGAAAATGTGATTTGTCCTTAGAGTTGTTGTGTATAAATTGCTTTAGAAGAATCTAGGACTCTTTACTATATCAAGAATGCTATGAAAAATGTTACACTTTTTGCTTGGGTTTAAGCTTATGTAGTCCAACAATTTCATTTATGTGACCTTTGCTTCAATATTGGGTTTTTTTTTATTATTTGATCACCCATTTTCCCTGAGTTTTTGATGCCGTATTTTTAGTGTGGCATAAGGCGAGTAGAATAGTGGTCTGGTGTATTGGTGGAGAGGATAAAAAGATGGGCAAGGTTTGGTGTAGGAGGGGGAGGGGGAGGGTACAAAAGAGAGGACTCCAGAGGTGCACAGTGGAGGCTGAGTCATCGCAAGCACAGTGATCATCGCTGAACGGCTAGATTTCTTTGCTTTTTTATGTCCACTTAATATCATTGTTACGTATTTGTTCAAAACTGTACCTTTATTTTTGTGGCTGAATAATGTTTTCTTCCATGATTATGTAGTAAGTTATCGAATTTGTTTTGCCAGTTTTGTTCATTATTAAGGAGAACTATGAGGGCAGATAAACTTGAGCGTGTTTTGCGATGCGCGGCATATTAGGGAAAGGACACCAGTGGTGCGCGATAGGTGAAATGTATTCCTTGTCTCTTTTTCTTTTTTTAAAAATTTCTTGGTTATTCGATTATTCTTTTATATCTTTTACGTTGAGGAAAATACTATCATGTTTATAATATTCGTATTGATGAGGTGGATAAGAAGTTGAGGGAAGCTGTGGCATGAAATTATGGTTAAGTACGACAATTGGATCCACGGTCATCACCCTACCCTGACAAAAGTGATTATATAGATGTTCTTACTTCCTCTCGCAAGTAGTCTGGAGCAAAGTTTTCGAAGGCGCTTTTGAGGCACACCTGGGGCGTCGTGGCGAGGCGGGGTGTAGGTAAAACGGCCTGAGGCGTTGAAATTTAGACTTTGAACCAACTAGGCGTCCGCCTAACTTTTGAAGGTTCACAGAGGCATATGCCTCGAGCACCTTTCTGGCCTCAACTAATGAAGCATACGCCTTGGGGGTAAAAGTTTCTTATTCTAATTTCGGTAATTTTTCTTATTTAAAATTTCATCGAACGATTTGCGACTTCTATGTAATAGAAAGACCTAGGGTTTCTAGGTTCTTCATTCATCCTCATCTTCAGCCACCTAGTGTTTCTGGGTTCTTCGTTCTTCCTCATCTTCTGCCTTCAACTCTCTCTCTCTCTCTCTCTCTCTCTCTCTCTCTCTCTCTCTCTCAGCTGTGATGTTGTAGTTGATCTTTCATCTTCTACCGTATAGTGGTCTGTTTTGTAAACAACAGTTGTGCTCTGTTTTCAAACAACAAGTGCGCTTTGTTTCCTACGAACACTTGTGCTACTTTTTTGGTAACTAATAAAGTAATGTGTCAATAAAATAATAACTTAATAACTAATAAGGTTCTCCATTTACTAATAAAGTAAAAATAAATTAATAAGACATTGACTGATCATTGACTCAATGTTAACTTTGTGCTCTGTTTTGTTTTAATATTTTTTATTTTTTAGAGTTATTTTTAATTTATTTTATAAATTTAATTATTTAAAAATAAAAAATCAAAAGGCTTTCTCCTCAACGCCTCGGAGCTTACGCTTCGCCCCATGGAGGGTCAAGCGCATCGCCTTGCGCTTTTGCCTTGAAAACTTTGGTCTGGAATATCTCTATCTATTTTTATTTTTACTTTTTGCTTTTCAAATTTTAAAGTCTATTGAGAATGTGATCTGCCATTAGAGTTGTTCAGTATGTATTGTTTAGAAGAATCTAGGACTTTTGGCTATATCAAGAATGCTATGAAAGATGTTACACTTTCTGCTCTGCTTTAAGCTTATGTAGTCCAACAATTTCATTTAGTGACCTTTGCTTCATTATTGGATTTTTTTTTATTTGATCTCCCATTTTTCCTGAGTTTTTGATTCCATATTTTAAGTGTGGCATAAGGCGAGGAGAATAGTGGTCTGATGTATCGGTGGAGAGGATAAAGGGATGAACAAGGTTTGGGGTAGAGGGGGAGGGGTACAAAGGAGAGGACTCCAGAGGTGCACAGTGGGGGATGAGTCATCGCAAGCACAGGGATCATCGCTGAAAGGCTAGATTTTATTGTCTTTTTTTATGTCAACTTAATATCATCGTTACGTATTTGTTCAGGATTGTACCTTTATTTTTGTGGCTTAATAATGTTTTCTTTCATGATTAGGTAGTAAGTTACCTAATTTTTTGTGCCGATTTTGTTCATTACTTAGGAGAACTAAGAGGGTAGATAAATTTGAGCATGTTTTGTGCTGTGCGGCATATCAGGGAAAGGACACCAGAGCTGCGCGATAGATGAAATGTATTCCATGTCTCTTCTTCATTTTTTAAAAGGTCTTGGTTATTCGATTATTCTTTTATATCATTTACGTTTAGGAAAATATTATCCTGTTTATAATATTCATATTGATGAGGTGGATAAAGACTTGAGGGAAGCTATGGCATGAAATTGTGGTTAAGTACAACAATTGGATCCACGGCCATCACCCTACACTGACAAAAGTGATTATATGGATGTTCTAACTTCCTTAGTCTGAAATATCTCTATCTATTTTTATTTTTACTTTTTGCTTTTCAAATTTTAAAGTCTATTGAGAATGTGATCTGCCATTAGAGTTGTTGAGTATGTATTGCTTTAGAAGAATCTAGGACTTTTGGCTATATCAAGAATGCTATGAAAGATGTCACACTTTTTGCTCTGCTTTAAGCTTATGTAGTCCAACAATTTCATTTATGTGACCTTTGCTTCATTATTGGATTTTTTTTAATTTGATCTCCCATTTTTCCTGAGTTTTTGATTCCATATTTTTAGTGTGGCATAAGGCGAGAAGAATAGTGGTATGATGTATCGGTGGAGAGGATAAAGCGATGAACAAGGTTTGGGGTAGAGGGGGAGGGGTACAAAAGAGAGGACTCGAGAGGTGCACAGTGGGGGATGAGTCATCGCAAGCACAGGGATCATCGCTGTAAGGCTAGATTTTATTGGCTTTTTTATGTCAACTTAATATCATCGTTACGTATTTGTTCAGGATTGTACCTTTATTTTTGTGGCTTAATAATATTTTCTTCCATGATTAGGTAGTAAGTTACCTAATTTGTTGTGCCGGTTTTGTTCATTATTAAGGAGAACTAAGAGGGTAGATAAATTTGAGTATGTTTTGCGGTGTGCGGCATATCAGGGAAAGGACACCAGAGGTGTGCGATAGATGAAATGTATTCATTGTCTCTTTTTCAGTTTTTTAAAAGGTCTTGGTTATTCGATTATTCTTTTATATCATTTACGTTTAGGAAAATATTATCCTGTTTATAATATTCATATTGATAAGGTGGATAAAGACTTGAGGGAAGCTATGGCATGAAATTGTGGTTAAGTTCAACAATTGGATCCACGGCCATCACCCTACACTGACAAAAGTGATTATATGGATGTTCTAACTTCCTTAGTCTGAAATATCTCTATCTATTTTTATTTTCACTTTTTGCTTTTCAAATTTTAAAGTCTATTGAGAATGTGATCTGTCATTAGAGTTGTTGAGTATGTATTGCTTTGGAAGAATCTAGGACTCTTGGCGATATCAAGAATGCTATGAAAGATGTTACACTTTTTGTTCGGGTTTACTGTTATGTAGTCCAACAATTTCATGTATGAGACCTTTGCTTTATTGTTGGATTTTTTTTTTATTTGATCTCCTATTTTTCTTACGTTTTTGATGCCCTATTTTTAGGGTGGCATAAGGCGAGGAGAATAGTGGTATGGTGTGTTGGTAGAGAGGATAAAGAGATGAGCAAGGTTTGGGGTAGGAGAGGGAGGGCTATAAGAAAGAGGACTCCAGAGGTGCACAATGGGGAATGAGTCATCGCAAGCACTTGGATCATCGCTGAAAGGCTAGATTTCTTGGCTTTTTTATATCCACTTAATATCATCCTTACGTATTTGTTCAGGACTGTACCTTCATTTTTGTGGCTTAATAATGTTTTCTTCCATGATTAGGTAGTAAGTTACCTAATTTATTGTGCCGGTTTTGTTCATTATTAAGGAGAACTATGATGGTAGATAAACTTGAGCGTGATTTGCGGTGCGCGGCATATCAGGGTGAGGACACCATAGATGCACGATAGGCGAAATGTATTCCTTCTCCCTTTTTCTTTTTGGCTTATCTATTTATTTGGTCGTTACAAAATATGCTCGATTTCAATTTCGTCCTCACAAAATTTTTTTATTTCAATTTTACCCTTCCAGTTTCTAACCGATTTCAATGCTACCCTTTTCGTCAAACTTGGACAGAAAATGCCTAAGGGACTAACAAATTAGGTGATGTGGATTGTGGATTATGGGACCCTCAAAGTCTCAAACCCACTGAGTAAAAACCTCAAGACTAAAAACCCTTCTTTTTCTTTTACACATCTTTCCCCACATGCAAAACTAAAATCCCTAAATGCGAATAACATTTCCCAATCTCTTCTGCCCCAGATCTCTTCTCCCCCTAAATGCACCTCTGTCTCTTCTGCCCTTAACTAAAAACCCCGGATTTATCAAAAATGTTTTTTTTTCCCGCAATATACACCTCTGTCCTTTTTTATTCTCTAGTTCTTTTATTCTTTCTACATGTACCAGATGAAGCTATGAATTTCATAATGCTTGAACTCGCTATTTAACAAACTGCCCGCAAAACCTACGCGCATTATGTATTCGAATTTTGATCTAATGAGTAATCATCCCAAAGTATCCAAACTGGTCTAGAGAAATGTTAGGTATACTTCCATTTGATAAGGCACAAACAAACCAAATAGAAACATACAAATTGAGTGTGTGAAGTAGGGCTAATTAATTTAGGGAACGAAAATTTGTTAACCTAACATTTTTCTAGGCAACAAAACGTAACTGGAAAAAGTGAAAAAAAGCCTTACTTTTTTTTTTATGACTTTTACCCCCTTTTTTTTGTGTGGGCTTGTGGTGTGGGGGGAGGGGAATATCCATGATTTAGCACTTCTAATTTATCACTTTTAGCCCAGAAAGTGCAAAATCATGGATAGTTTCAAATAACAGGGTAAAAGTCACAATTTTTACTTTTCTGATTCCTCTAGTTGAAACAATTTAACATTCCACAAAATTCTCAAGTGCGAAAAATAATTGAACAAGGGCAAAAAAAAAACCTCTAACTTTTATTGGGAAACTAGGCTTTATGACCACAAGGAAAATCTAAAATCTCCTAACTATCATTGCACCTCATCAATGAAATAAATTTCTGAGATAAGCAATCGAATTCATCCCTCTCCAAAAAAAAAAAGGGAAAAAGCCATAGTAATTTAAAATTACTCCCAGTTTTTTTTAACGCAGATCGACCATATAATCCAGTGTAGAATTATGCGGATCGAGGTGTTATTCAGTGGGTTTGGGGGGGATGATTTTGGGGATTTAGGTTTTAGGATTTTTAGTTTTACAGGTGAGGACGTGTAAAAGAAAAGAAGGGCTTTTAGTTTTAGGTTTTTACTCGGTGGGTTTGAGACTTTGAAGGTCCCATAATCCATAATTCACATCACCTAATCTGTTAGCTCCTTAGGCATTTTCCATTAAGTTTGACGGAAAAGGCAACATTGAAATCGGTTAAAAACTAGAAGGGTAAAATTGAAACTAAAAATTTTAAGAGGACGAAATTGAAATTGAGCCTATTTTGTAAGGACTAAATAAGTAGATAAGCCTTTCTTTTTTTAAAATGTCTTGGTTATTCGATTATTCTTTTACAACTATTACGTTGAGGAAAATGTTATCCTGTTTATAATATTCATATTGATGAGGTGGATAAGGACTTGAGGGAAGCTGTGGCATGAAATTTTGGTTAAGTACAATAATTGGATCCACGGTCATCACCCTACACTGACAAAGGTGATTATATGGATGTTCTGACTTCCTTAGTCTGAAATATCTCTATCTATTTTTATTTTCACTTTTTACTTTTCAAATTTTAAAGTCTATTGAGAATGTGAGCGGTCATTAGAGTTGTTGAGTATGTATTGCTTTAAAAGAATCTAGGACTCTTGGCTATATCAAGATTGCTATGAAAGATGTTACACTTTTTGTTCAGGTTTGGTCTTATCTAGTCCAACAATTTCAGGTATGAGACCTTTGCTTCATTATTGGATTTTTTTTTATTTGATCTCCCATTTTTTTTGAGTTTTTGATGTCCTATTTTTAGTGTGGCATAAAGCGAGGAGAATAGTGGTCTGGTGTGTTGGTGGAGAAAATAAAGAGAAGAGCAAGGTTTGGGGTAGGAGGGATATGAAAGAGAGGATTCTAGAGGTGCACAGTGGGGGATGAGTCATCGCAAGCATAGGGATCATCACTTAAAGGCTATATTTCTTGGCTTTTTAATATCCACTTATTATCTTCACTACGTAGTTATTCAGGACTATACCTTCATTTTTGTGGCTTAATAATGTTTTCTTCCATGATTTGGTAGCAAGTTACCAAATTTATTGTGCCGATTTTGCTCATTATTAAGGAGAACTATGAGGGTAGACGAACTTGAGCATGGTTTGCGGCGCGCGGCATATCAGAAAGATGACACTAGAGATGCACAATAGGTGAAATGTATTCCTTCTCTCTTTTTCATTTTTTAAAAATTCTTGGTTATTCGATTATTCTTTTATTATCTTTTACGTTGAAGAAAATAATATCATGTTTGTAATATTCATATTGATGAGGTGGATAAGTACTTGAGGGAAGCTGCGGCGTGAAATTGTGGTTAAGTACAACAATTGGATCCAAGGTCATCACCCTATACTGACAAAGGTGATTATATAGATGTTCTAACTTCCTCTCGCAAGTAGTATGGAATATCTCTATCTATTTTTAATTTTTGCTTTTCAAAATTTTAATCTATTGAGAATGTGATCTATCATTAGAGTTTTTGAGTATGTTTTGCTTTAGAATAATCTAGGACTCTTGGCTATATGAAGAATGCTATGAAAGATGTTACACTTTTTGCTTGGGTATAAGTTAATGTAGTCCAACAATTTCATTTGTGACCTTTGCTTCATTATTGGGGGTTTTTTTATAATATGATCTCCTATTTTTCCTGAGTTTTTGATGCCATATTTTTTATGTGGCATAAGGCGAGGAAAATAGTGGTCTGATGTGTTGGTGGACAGGATAAAGAGATGGGCAAGTTTTGGGATAGGAGGGGGAGCGGTACAAGAGAGAGAACCCCAAAGGTGCACAATGGGGGATGAGTCATCGCAAGCACAGTTATCATGCTGAAAAGCTAGATTTCTAGGCTTTTTTATGTCCATTTAATATCATCGCTACGTATTTGTTCAAGACTATACCTTCATTTTTGTGGCTTAAGAATGTTTTCTTACATGATTTGGTAGTAAGGTACCTAATTTATTGTGCCGGTTTTGTTCATTATTAAGGAGAACTATGAGGGAAGACAAACTTGAGCGTGGTTTGCGTTGCATGGCATATCAGACAGAGAGAGAGAGGATACCAAATTTTGACGATAGGCAAAATGTATTCCTTCTCTCTTTTTCTTTTTTTTAAATGCCTTAGTTATTCGATTTTTTTTATATCTTTTACGTTGAGGAAAATAATATCCTATTTATAATATTCATATTGATGAGGTGGATAAGGACTTGAGGGAAGCTGTGGCATGAAATTGTGGTAAAGTACAACAATTGGATCCACGGTCATCACTCTACACTGACAAAGGTGATTATATAGATGTTCTAACTTCATATCGCAAGTAGTCTGGAATATCCCTATCTATTTTTATTTTTACTTTCTGCTTTTTAAATTTTAAAGTCTATTGAGAATGTGATCTATCATTAGAGTTATTGAGTTTGTGTTGCATTCGAAGAATCTAGGGCTCTTGGCTATATCATGAATGCTATGAAAGTAGTTTCACTTTTTGCATGGGTTTAAGGTTATGTAGTGTAACAATTTTGATTTATTTGACCTTCGCTTCATTATTGGATTTTTTTTATTTGATCTCTCAATTTTCTTGAGTTTTGGATGCCATATTTTTAGTGTGGCACAAGGCGAGGAAAATAGTGATCGGTGTGTTGGTGGAGAGGATAAAGAGATGAGCAAGGTTTCGGGTAGGAGGGATATGACAGAGAGGACTCTAGAGGTGCACAGTGGGGGATGAGTCATCGCAAGCATAGGAATCATCACTTAAAGGCTATATTTCTTGGCTTTTTAATATCCACTTATTATCTTCACTACGTAGTTATTCAGGACTATACCTTCATTTTTGTGGCTTAATAATGTTTTCTTCCATGATTTGGTAGCAAGTTACCAAATTTATTGTGCCGATTTTGCTCATTATTAAGGAGAACTATGAGGGTAGACGAACTTGAGCATGGTTTGCGGCGCGCGGCATATCAGAAAGATGACACTAGAGGTGCACAATAGGTGAAATGTATTCCTTCTCTCTTTTTCATTTTTTAAAAATTCTTGGTTATTCGATTATTCTTTTATTATCTTTTACGTTGAAGAAAATAATATCATGTTTGTAATATTCATATTGATGAGGTGGATAAGTACTTGAGGGAAGCTGCGGCGTGAAATTGTGGTTAAGTACAACAATTGGATCCAAGGTCATCACCCTATACTGACAAAGGTGATTATATAGATGTTCTAACTTCCTCTCGCAAGTAGTATGGAATATCTCTATCTATTTTTAATTTTTGCTTTTCAAAATTTTAATCTATTGAGAATGTGATCTATCATTAGAGTTTTTGAGTATGTTTTGCTTTAGAATAATCTAGGACTCTTGGCTATATGAAGAATGCTATGAAAGATGTTACACTTTTTGCTTGGGTATAAGTTAATGTAGTCCAACAATTTATTTGGACCTTTGCTTCATTATTGGGGGTTTTTTTATAATATGATCTCCTATTTTTCCTGAGTTTTTGATGCCATATTTTTTATGTGGCATAAGGCGAGGAAAATAGTGGTCTGATGTGTTGGTGGACAGGATAAAGAGATGGGCAAGTTTTGGGATAGGAGGGGGAGCGGTACAAGAGAGAGAACCCCAAAGGTGCACAATGGGGGATGAGTCATCGCAAGCACAGTTATCATGCTGAAAAGCTAGATTTCTAGGCTTTTTTATGTCCATTTAATATCATCGCTACGTATTTGTTCAAGACTATACCTTCATTTTGTGGCTTAAGAATGTTTTCTTACATGATTGGTAGTAAGGTACCTAATTTATTGTGCCGGTTTTGTTCATTATTAAGGAGAACTATGAGGGAAGACAAACTTGAGCGTGGTTTGCGTTGCATGGCATATCAGACAGAGAGAGAGAGGATACCAAATTTTGACGATAGGCAAAATGTATTCCTTCTCTCTTTTTCTTTTTTTTAAATGCCTTAGTTATTCGATTTTTTTTATATCTTTTACGTTGAGGAAAATAATATCCTATTTATAATATTCATATTGATGAGGTGGATAAGGACTTGAGGGAAGCTGTGGCATGAAATTGTGGTAAAGTACAACAATTGGATCCACGGTCATCACTCTACACTGACAAAGGTGATTATATAGATGTTCTAACTTCATATCGCAAGTAGTCTGGAATATCCCTATCTATTTTTATTTTTACTTTCTGCTTTTTAAATTTTAAAGTCTATTGAGAATGTGATCTATCATTAGAGTTATTGAGTTTGTGTTGCATTCGAAGAATCTAGGGCTCTTGGCTATATCATGAATGCTATGAAAGTAGTTTCACTTTTTGCATGGGTTTAAGGTTATGTAGTGTAACAATTTTGATTTATTTGACCTTCGCTTCATTATTGGATTTTTTTTATTTGATCTCTCAATTTTCTTGAGTTTTGGATGCCATATTTTTAGTGTGGCACAAGGCGAGGAAAATAGTGATCGGTGTGTTGGTGGAGAGGATAAAGAGATGAGCAAGGTTTCGGGTAGGAGGGATATGACAGAGAGGACTCTAGAGGTGCACAGTGGGGGATGAGTCATCGCAAGCATAGGAATCATCACTTAAAGGCTATATTTCTTGGCTTTTTAATATCCACTTATTATCATCACTACGTAGTTATTCAGGACTATACCTTCATTTTTGTGGCTTAATAATGTTTTCTTCCATGATTTGGTAGCAAGTTACCTAATTTATTGTGCCGATTTTGCTCATTATTAAGGAGAACTATGAGGGTAGACGAACTTGAGCATGGTTTGCGGCGCGCGACATATCAGAAAGATGACACTAGAGGTGCACAATAGGTGAAATGTATTCCTTCTCTCTTTTTCATTTTTTAAAAAGTCATGCTTATTCGATTATTTTTTTATATCTTTTACGTTGAGGAAAATAATTTTTTTTTTATAATATTCATAATGATGAGGTGGATAAAGACTTAAGGGATGCTGCGGCATGAAATTGTGGTTAAATACAACAATTGGATCCACGGTCATCACCCTACATTGACAAAGGTGATTATATAGATGTTTTAACTTCCTCTCGCAAGTAGTCTGGAACATCTCTATCTATTTTTACTTTTAGCTTTTCAAATTTTAAAGTCTATTGAGAATGTGATCTTTCATCGGAGTTGTTGAGTATGTATTGCTTTATAAGAATCTAGGACTCTTGGCTATATCAAGAATGCTATGAAAGATGTTACACTTTTTGCATGGATTTAAGCTAATGTAAACCAACAATTTCATTTTTGACCTTTGCTTCATTATTGGTTTTTTTTATTTATTAGATCTTTTGTATTTCCTAAGTTTTTGATGCCATATTTTTAGTGTGGCGTAAGGCGAGGAAAATAGTGGTTTGATGTGTTAGTGGACAGAATAAAGAGATGAGCAAGGTTTGGGGTAGGAGGGGGAGGGGTACAAGAGAGAGGACTCAAAAGGTGCACTGTGGGGATGAGTCATCGCAAGCACAGGGATCATCGCTGAAAGGCTAGATTTCTTGTTTTTTTTATGTCCATTTAATATCATTGCTACGTATTTGTTCGGGACTATTCCTTCATTTTTGTGGCTTAATAATGTTTTCTTTCATAATTTGGTAGTAAGTTACCGAATTTATTGTGCCGATTTTGTTCATTATTAAGAACTATGAGGGAAGATAAACTTGAGCAAGTTTTGCGGTGCATGACATATCAGAGAGACAGATGATACCAGAGGTGCTGGATAGGTGAAATGAATTCCTTCTCTCTTTTTATTTTTTTTAAAAGTCTTGGTTATTCGATTATTCTTTTTAATATCTTTTACGTAGAGGAAAATAATATCCTATTGATAATATTCATATTGATGAGGTGGATAAGGACTTGAGGGAAGCTGCGGCATGAAATTCTAGTTAAGTACAACAATTGGATCCACGGTCATCACCTTACGCTGACAAACGTCATTATATATATGTTCTAACTTCCTCTCGCAAGTAGTCTTGAATATCTCTATCTTTTTTTTATTTTTACTTTTTGCTTTTCAAAATTTTAAGTCCATTGAGAATGTGATTTATCATTAGAGTTGTTGAGTATGCATTGCTTTAGAAGAATTTAGGACTCTTGGCTATAACAAGAATGCTATGAAAAATGTTACACTTTTTGCTCGGGTTTAAGCTTATGTAGTCTAACAATTTCGTTTATTTGACCTTTGTTTCATTATTGGATTTTTTTTTATTTGATACCCAAATTTTCTTGAGTTTTTGATGCCATATTTTTAGATTGGCATAAGGTGAGGAGAATAGTGGTCTGGTGTGTTGGTGGAGAAGAGAAAGAGATGAGCAAGGTTTGAGATAGGAGGGGAAGGGTACAAAAGAGAGGTTCACAGTGGGGGATGAGTCACCGCAAGCATCGGGATCATCGCTGAATGGCTAGATTTCTTGGCTTTTTAATGTCCACTTATTATCATCACTATGTATTTGTTCAGGAATATACCTTCATTTTTGTGGCTTAACAATGTTTTCTTCCATGATTTGGTAGTAAGTTACCTAATTTATTGTGCCGGTTTTATTCATTGTTAAGGAAAACTTTGAGGGAAGATAAACTTGAGCACACCAGAGGTGCACGATAGATGAAATGTATTCCTTCTCTCTTTTTCTTTTCTTAAAACGTCTTGGTTATTCGATTATTTTTTTGTTATCTATTACGTTGAAGAAATTAATATCATGTTTATAATATTCATATTGATGAGGTGGATAAAGACTTGAGGGAAGCTGCGGTATGAAATTGTGGTTTAGTACAACAATTGGATCGACGGTCATCACCCTACACTGACAAAGGTGATTATATAGATGTTCTAACTTCCTCTCGCAAGTAGTCTGGAATATCTCTATATATTTTTATTTTTACTTTTAGCTTTTAGCTTTTTAAATTTTAAAGTCTATTGAGAATGTGATCTGTCATTAAAGTTGTTGATTATGTATTGTTGTAGAAGAATCTAGGACTCTTGGCTATATCAAGAATGCTATGAAAGATGTTACACTTTTTACTCTGGTTTAAGCTTCTGTAGTCCAACAATTTCATTTATGAGACCTTTCATTCGTTATTGAATTTTTTTTATTTGATCTGTCATTTTTCCTGAGTTTTTTATGCCATATTTTCAATGTGGCATAAGGTGAGGAGAAGAGTGGCCTGGTGGGTTGGTGGAGAGGAAAACGAGATAAGCAAGGTTTGGGGTAGGAGGGGGAGGGAGACAAGAGAGAGGATACCAGAGGTGCACAGTGGGGAATGAGTCATTGCAAGCACAAGGATCATCTCTAAAAGGCTAGATCTCTTTGCTTTTTTATGTCCACTTAATATCATATCGCTACGTATTTTTTACGGACTGTACCTTCATTTTTGTGGCTTAAAGTTGTTTTCTTCCATGATTTTGTAATAAGTTACCTCATTTATTTTTGCGGTTTTGCACATTATTAAGGAGAAATATGAGGGAAGATAAACTTTAGCGTGGTTTGCGGTGCGCAGCATATCAGAGTGAGGACACGAGAGGTACACAATTGGTGAAATATTTTCCTTCTCTCTTCTTTTTTTTAAAAAAAAAATTGGTTAGTCGATTATTCTTTCATTTCTTTTGCGTTGAGGAAAATTTATTTCCTGTTTATAATATTCATTTTGATGAGGTGGATAAGAATTTATGGGAAGCTGTGGTATGAAATTGTGGTGAATACAACTTTCTCTCTTTGTTGATACTTAGCTTGAAAATCTATAAACTAGTCCTTTTAAGTGAAAACTTCGAGAGTGGGCTTTTTATAAGCGAGAATAGTACAATAATTGGATCCACAGTCATCACCATACACTGACAAAGGTGATTATATAGATGTTCTGACTTCCTCTCGCAAGTAGTCTTCCTATCTCTAACTATCTTTTTTTTTTTTTTTTTTTGCGTTTCAAATTTTAAAGTCTATTGAGAATGTAATCTGTCATTAGATTTGTTGAGTATGTGTTGCTTTTGAAGAATCAAGGACTCCTGGCTATTTTAAGAATGCTATGAATGATGTTACACTTTTTGCTAGGGTTTAAGCTTATGTAGTCCAACAACCTTTCATTTATGTGACCTTTACTTCATTATTGGGTTTTATTTTATTTTATTTGATCTCCCATTTTTCTTGAGTTTTTGATGCCATATTTTCAGTGTGGCATAAGGCGCGGAGAAGGGTGGTCTGATGAGTTGGTGGAGAGGATAAAGAGATTAACAAAGTTTGGGGTAGGAGGGGGAGGGGTACAAAAGAGAGGACACCGGAGGTGCACCGTGCAAGATGAGTCATCGCAAACACAGGTTACACAGGGATTATCGCTGAAAGGCTAGATTTCTTGGCTTTTTTATGTCCACTTGATATCATCGCTAGGTATTTGTTTAGTACTATACCTTCATTTTTGTGGCTTAATAATGTTTTCTTCCATAATTTTGTAGTAGTTACCTAATTCCTTGTGCCGGTTTTGTTCATTATTAAGGAAAACGATGAGGGAAGATAAACTTAGGCGTGGTTTGCGGTGTGCAGCATATTAGAGACACAACAGAGATGCACGATACATGAAATGTATTCCTTCTCTCTTTTTCAATTTTTAAAAAGTACTGGTGATTCGATTATTCTTTTATATCTTTTACGTTGAGGAAAATAATATCCTGTTTATAATATTCATATTGATGAGGTGGATAAGGACTTTAGGGAAGCTGCGGCATGAAATTGTGGGGAATACAACTCTCTCTTTGTTGTTTGGAGCTTGTAAATCTATGAACTAGTCCCTTGAAGTGAAAACTTCGAGACCGGGCTATTTATAAGCGAGAGTAGTACAACTATAGAATCCACGGTCATCACCATACATTGACAAAGGTGATTATTTAGATGTTTTGACTTCCTCTCGCAAGTAGTCTTCATATCTGTAACTATCTATTTTTATTTTTATATTTTGCTTTTCAAATTTTAAAGTTTATTGAGAATGTGATCTGTCATTAGAGTTGTTGAGTATGTATTGCTTTAGAAGAATCAAGGACTTGGCTATGTCAAGAATGCTATGAAAGATGTTACACTTTTTGTTTGGATTTTAGCTTACATAGTCCAATTTAATTTATGTGACCTTTGCTTCATTATTGGATTTTTGTCATTTGATCTGCCATTTTTTCTGAGTTTTTGATGCAATATTTTCAGTGCGGCATAAGGCAAGGGGAAGAGTGGTATGATGAGTTGGTGGAGAGGATAAAATAATATCCTGTTTATAATATTCATACTGATGAGGTGGATAAGGACTCAAGTGAAGCTGCGGCATGAAATTGTGGGGAATACAACTTTCTCTCTTTGTTGTTTAGAGCCTGTAAATCTATAAACTAGTCCCTTAAAGTGAAAACTTCGAGACCGGGGTATTTATAAGCGAGAGTAGTTCAACTATAGAATTCACGGTCATCACCATACATTGACAAAGCTGATTATATAGATGTTCTAACTTCCTCTCGCAAGTAGTCTTCCTATCTGTAACTATCTATTTTTATTTTTATTTTTTGCTTTTCAAATTTTGAAGTTTATCGAGAATGTGATCTGTCGTTAGATTTGTTGAGTATGTATTGCTTTAGAAGAATCAAGGACTTGGCTACGTCAAGAATGCTATGAAAGATGTTACACTTTTTATTTGGGTTTTAGCTTACGTAGTCCAACAATTTCATTTATGTGACCTTTGCTTCATTGTTTGATTTTTTTTATTTGATCTGCCATTTTTTCTGAGTTTTTGATTCCATATTTTCAGTGCGGCATAACACGAGGGGAAGAGTGGTCCGGTGGGTTGGTGGAGAGGATAAAAAGATGACCAGGTTTGGGATAGGAGGGGGAGAGGCGTACAAGAGAGAAGATACCAGAGGTGCACAGATTTCTTAGTTTTTTATGTCCAATTAAATCATCGCTACGTATTTGTTTAGGACTACAACCTCATTTTTGTGGCTTAAAATATTTTTTTCATGATTTTGTAGTATGTTACAAAATTTATTGTTCCGGTTTTATTCATCATTAAGGAGTACAATGAGGGAAGATAAACGGGAACGTGGCTAGCGGTGCGCAAGGAGGATACAGGAGGTGCACGATTGGTGAATTGTATTGCTTCTCTCTCTTTTTTTTTTTTTTTTAAAAGTTTTTGATATTCGATTATTCTTTTATATCTTTTATGTTGAGAAAAATAATATCCTGTTTATAATATTCATATTTATAAGGTGGATAAAGACTTGAGGGAAGCTGCGGCTTGATATCGTGGTGAATACAACATTCTCTCTTTGTTGTTATTAAGCTTGAAAATCAATAAACTAGTCCCTTGAAGTGAAAACTTTGACAATGGGCAATTTATAAGCAAGAGTAGTACAACAATTGGATCCACGGTCATCACCGTACATTACAAATGGTGATTATAAAGATGTTCTAACTTCTTCTGGCAAGTAGTCTTCCTATCTCTAACTATCTATTTCTATTTTTATTTTTTGCTTTCCAAATTTTAAAGTCTATTAAGATTGTGATCCGTCATTAAAGTTGTTGAGTATGTATTGCTTTAGAAGAATCAAGGACTTGGCTATATCTAGAATGCTATGAAAGATGTTATACTTTTTGCTTGGGTTTTAGCTTATGTACTCCAACAATTTCATTTATGTGACCTTTGCTTCGTTGTTGGGATTTTTTATTTATTTCATCTCCCAATTTTCCTCATTTTGAGATGCCATATTTTCAGTGAGGCATAAGGCGAGGAGAAGAGTTGTCTGGTGGATTGGTGGAGTTGATAAAGAGATGAGCAAGGTTTAGGGTACAAGAGAGAAGACACCAGATTTGCGCAGTACGGGATGAGTCATTGCAAGCACTGGGGTATTTGCTGAAAGGCTAGATTTCTTGGCTTTTTATGTCCACTTAATATCATTGTTACGTATTTGTTCAAGACTATACCTTCATTTTTGTGGCTTGAAATTTTTTTTTTCCATGATTTTGTTGTAAGTTACCAAATTTATTGTTCCGGTTTTATTCATTATTAAGGAGTACTATGAGGGAAGATAAACTTGACAGTGGCTTGCGGTGCGCAGCATATCAAAGAGAGGACACAAGAGGTGCACGATATGTGAATTGTATTCCTTCTCTGTTTTTCTTATTTTAAAAAGTCTCTGTTATTCGATTATTTTTTTATATCTTCTATGTTCAAGAATATAATATCGTGTTTATAATATTCATATTGATGAGGTGGATAAGGACTTGAGGGAAATTGCGGCATGAAATTGTGGTGAATACAACATTCTCTCTTTGTTGTTATTAAGCTTGAAAATCTATAAACTAGTCCCTTGAAGTGAAAACTTTGACAATGGGCAATTTATAAAAGAGAGTAGTACAACAATTGGATCCACGGTCATCACCCTACATTACAAATGGTGATTATATAGATGTTCTGACTTCCTCTTGCAAGTAGTCTTCCTATCTCTAACTATCTTTTTTTTTTTTTTTTTTGCTTTTCAAATTTTAAAGTCTATTAAGATTGTGATCTGTCATTCGAGTTGTTGAGTTTGTATTGCTTTAGAAGAATCAAGGACTTGGCTATATCATGAACGCTATAAAATAAGTTACACTTTTTGCTTGGGTTTTGGCTTATGTAGTCCAACTAATTAATTTATGTAACCTTTGCTTCGTTGTAGGGATTTTTTATTTATTTCATCTTCCATTTTTCCTCAGTTTTAAATGCCATATTTTCTGTGACTCATAAGGCGAGAAATAGAGTAGTTTGGTGGGTTAGTGGAGAGGATGAAGAGATGAAAAAGGTTTGGGGTAGGAGGGGGAGGGGGAGGGATACAAGAGAGAAGACACCAGAGGTGCACAGTGGGGAATGAGTCCTTGCGAGCACTGGGATCATTGTTGAAATGCTAGATTTCTTTGCTTTTTATGTCCACTTAATATCATCGCTACGTATTTGTTCAGGACTATACCTTCATTTTTGTGGCTTAAAATTTTTTTTCCATGATTTTGTAGTAATTTACCAAATTTATTGTTCTGGTTTTATTCAATATTAAAGAGTACTATGAGGGAAGATAAACTTAAGCGTGGCTTGCGGTGTGCAACATATCAAGGAGAGGACACAAGAGGTGCATGATAAGTGAATTGTATTCTTTCTCTTTTATTCTTAGTTTAAAAAGTCTTTGTTATTCGATTATTCTTTTATATGTTTTACGTTCAGGAAAATAATATAATGTTTATAATATTCATATTGATGAGGTGGATAAGGACTTGAGGGAAGCTGCGGCATGAAATTGTGGTGAATACAACATTCTCTCTTTGTTGTTATTAAGCTTGAAAATCTATAAACTAGTCCCTTGAGTGAAAACTTTGACAATGGGCAATTTATAAGCGAGAGCAGTACAACAATTGGATCCACGGTCATCACCCTGCATTACAAATGGCGATTATATAGATGTTCTGACTTCCTCTGGCAAGTAGTTTTCCTATCTCTAACTATCTATTTTTATTTTTATTTTTATTTTTTGCTTTTCAAATTCTAAAGTCTATTAAGATTGGGATCTGTCATTGGAGTTGTTGAGTATGTATTGCTTTAGAACAATCAAGGACTTGGCTATATCAAGAATGCTATGAAAGATGTTACACTTTTTGATTGGGTTTTAGCTTATGTAGTCCAATAATTTCACATTTGATTCATTGTTGGAATTTTTTATTTATTTCATCTCCCATTTTTCCTCAGTTTTAGATGCCATATTTTCAGTGTGGCATAAGGCGAGGAGAAGAGTGGTCTGGTGGGTTGGTGAAAAGGATAAAGAGATGAGTAGGGTTTGGGGTAGGAGGGGGAGGGGTACAAGAGAGAAGACACCATAGGTGCACAGTGGGGGATGAGCCATTGCAAGCACTGGGATATTTGCTGAAAGGCTAGATTTCTTGGCATTTATGTCCTCTTAATATCATTGCTACGTATTTGTTCAGGATTATACCTTCATTTTTGTGGCATAAAATTTTTTTTCCATGATTTTGTAGTAAGTTACCAAATTTATTGGTCCAGTTTTATTCATTATTAAGGAGTACTATGAGGGAAGATAAACTTGAACGTGGCTTGCGGTGCGTAGCATGTCAAAGAGAGGACACAAGAGGTGCACGATAAGT
The DNA here is from genome assembly GCA_014282245.1 of Rhododendron simsii. Classification (NCBI taxonomy): domain Eukaryota; kingdom Viridiplantae; phylum Streptophyta; class Magnoliopsida; order Ericales; family Ericaceae; genus Rhododendron; species Rhododendron simsii. The sequence continues at coordinate 16,521,739 of CM024964.1, read as the reverse complement.
GAATTGTATTCCTTCTCTCTTTTTCTTATTTTAAAAAGTCTTTGTTATGCAATTTTTTTTTATATCTTTTACGTTCAGAAAAATAATATCATGTTTATAATATTCATATTCATGAGGTGGATAAGGACTTTAGGGAAGCTGCGGCATGAAATTGTGGTGAATACAACATTCTCTCTTTGTTGTTATTAAGCTTGAAAATCTGTAAACTAATCCCTTGAAGTGAAAACTTTGACAATGGGCAATTTATAAGCGAGAGTAGTACAACAATATGATCCACGGTCATTACACTACATTACAAATGGTGATTATACAGATGTTCTAACTTCCTCTGGCAAGTAGTCTTCCTATCTCTAACTATCTATTTTTATTTTTATTTTTATTTTTATTTTTATTTTTATTTTTACTTTTATTTTTATTTTTCAAATTTTAAAGTCTATTAAGATTGCGATCTGTCATTAGAGTTGTTGAGTATATATTGCTTTAGAAAAATCAAGGACTTGGCTATGAAAGATGTTACACTTTTTGCTTGGGTTTTAGCTTATGTAGTCCAACAATTTCATTTATGTGACCTTTCCTTCATTGTTGAAATTTTTTATTTATTTCATGTCTCATTTTTCCTTAGTTCGATGCCATATTTTTAGTGAGGCATAAGGTGAGGAGAAGAGGGATCTAGTGGGTTGGTGGAGAGGATAAAGAGATGAGCAAGGTTTGGGGTTGGAGGGGGAGGGGGAGGGGTACAATACAGAAGACACCAGAGGTGCATAGTGGGGGATCATTCATTGCGAGCAGTGGGTTATTTGCTGAAAGGCTAGATTTCTTGGCTTTTTATGTCCACTTAATATCATTGCTATGTATTTTTTCAAGGCTATACCTTCATTTTTGTGACATAATATTTTTTTTTACATGATTTTGTAGTAAGTTACAAAATTTATTGTTCCGGTTTTATTCATTATTAAGGGGTAATATGAGGGAAGATAAACTTGAGCGTGGCTTGCGGTGCGCAGCATATCAAAGAGAGGACACAAGAGGTGCATGATAGGTGAATTGTATTCCTTCTCTTTTTCTTATTTTAAAAAGTCTTTGTTATTCGATTATTTTTTTATATCTTTTATGTTCAAGAATATAATATCACGTTTATAATATTCATATTGATGAGGTGGATAAGGACTTGAGGGAAGTTGCGGCATGAAATTGTACTGAATACAACATTCTCTTTTTGTTGTTATTAGGCTTGAAAATCTATAAACTAGTCCCTTGAAGTGAAAACTTTGACAATGGGCAATTTATAAGCGAGAGTAGTACAACAATTGGATCCACGGTCATCATCCTACATTACAAATGGTGATTATATAGATGTTCTGACTTCCTCTGGCAAGTAGTCTTTCTATCTCTAACTATCTATTTTTAATTATTTTTATTTTTTGCTTTTCAAATTTTAAAGTCTATTAAGATTGTGATCTATCATTAGAGTTGTTGAGTATGTATTGCTCTAGAAGAATCAAGGACTTGGCTATATCAAGAATGCTATGAAAGATGTTACACTTTTTGCTTGAATTTTAGCTTACGTAGTCCAACAATTTCATTTATGTGACCATTTCTTCAATGTTGGAATTTTTTTTTATTTCAGCTCCCATTTTTCCTCAATTTTAGATGCCATATTTTCAGTGAGGCATAAGGCGAGGAGAAGAGTGGTCTGGTGGATTGGTGGAGGGGATAAAGAGACGAGCAAGGTTTGGGGTAGGAGGGGGAGGGGTACAAGAGAGAAGACACCAGAGGTGCACAATGGGGGATGAGTCATTGCAAGCACTGGGATATTTGCTGAAAGGCTTGACTTCTTGGCTTTTTATGTCCACTTAATGTCATCGGTACATATTTGTTCAGGACTATACCTTCATTTTTGTGGCTAAAATTTTTTTTTCCATGATTTTGTAGTAAGTTACTGAATTTATTGTTCCCGTTTTATTCTTTATTAAGTAGTAATATGAGGGAAGATAAACTGGAGCGCGGCTTGCGGTGCGCAGCATATCAAAGAGAGGACACAAGAGGTGCACGATAGGTGAATTGTACTCCTTCTCTCTTTTTCTTATTTTAAAAAGTCTTTGTTATTCGAATATTCTTTTATATCTTTTACGTTCAGGAAAACAATATCATGTTTATAATATTCATATTCATGAGGTTGATAAGGACTTGAGGGAAGCTACGGCATGAAATTGTGGTGAATACAACATTCTCTCTTTGTTGTTATTAAACTTGAAAATCTATAAACTAGTCCCTTGAAGTGAAAACTTTGACGATGCGTTATTTATAAGCGAGAGAAGTACAACAATTGGATCCACGGTCATCATCCTACATTACAAATGGTGATTGTACAGATGTTCTGACTTCCTCTGGCAAGTAGTTTTCCTATTTCTAACTATCTATTTTTATTTTTATTTTTTGCTTTTCAAATTTCAAAGTCTATTAAGATTGTGATCTGTCAGTAGAGTTGTAGAGTATGTATTGCTTTAGAAGAATCAAGGACTTGGCTATGAAAGATGTTACACTTTTTGCTTGGGTTTTAGCTTATGTAGTCCAACAATTTCATTTATGTGACCTTTGCTTCATCGTTGGAATTTTTTATTTATTTTTATGTCCCATTTTTCCTCAGTTCAATGCCATATTTCCAGTGAGGCATAAGGCGAGAAGAAGAGGGGTCTGGTGGGTTGGTGGAGAGGATAAAGAGATGAGCATGGTTTGGGGTAGGAGGGGGAGGGGTACAATAGAGAAGACACCAGAGGTGCATAGCGGGGGATCATTCATTGCAAGCACTAGGTTATTTGCTGAAAGGCTAGATTTCTTGGCTTTTCACGTCCACTTAATATCATCGCTACGTATTTGTTCAGGACTATACCTTCATTTTTGTGGCTAAAAGTTTTTTTTCCATGATTTTGTTGTAAGTTACCGAATTTATTGTTCCGGTTTTATTCATTATTAAGGAGTAATATGAGGGAAGATAAACTTGAGCGTGGCTTGCGGTGCGCAGCATATCAAAGAGAGGACACAAGAGGTGCACGATAGGTGAATTGTATTCTTTCTCTTTTTCTTATTTTAAAAAGTCTTTGTTATTCGATTATTTTTTTATATCTTTTATGTTCAGGATTATAATATCACGTTTATAATATTCATATTGATGAGGTGGATAAGGACTTGAGGGAAGCTACGGCATGAAATTGTGGTGAATACATCATTCTCTTTTTGTTGTTATTAAGCTTGAAAATCTATAAACTAGTCTCTTGAAGTGAAAACGTTGACAATGGGCAATTTATAAGCGAGAGTAGTACAACAATTGGATCCACGGTCATCACCATACATTACAGATGGTGATTATATAAATGTTCTGACTTCCTCTGGCAAGTAGTCTTCCTATCTATAACTATCTATTTTTATTTTTACTTTTACTTTTACTTTTTGCTTTTCAAATTTTAAAGTCTATTAAGATTGTGATCTGTCATTAGAGTTGTTGAGTATGTATTGCTTTAGAAGAATCAAGGACTTAGCTATATCAAGAATGCTATGAAAAAGATATTACACTTTTTGCTTGGGTTTTGGCTTATCTAGTTCAACAATTTCATTTATGTGACCATTTCTTCATTGTTGGAATTTTTTATTTATTTCATCTCCCATTTTTCCTCAGTTTTAGATACCATATTTTCAGTGAGGCATAAGGCGAGGAGAAGAGTGGTTTGGTGGATTGGTGGAGAGGATAAAGAGGCGAGCAAGATTTGGGGTAAGAGGGGGAGGGGTACAAGAGAGAAAACACCAGAGGTGCACATTGGGGGATGAGTCATTGCAAGCACTGGGATATTTGCTGAAAGGCTAGATTTCTTGGCTTTTTATGTCCACTTAATGTCATCGGTACGTATTTGTTCAGGACTATATCTTCATTTTTGTGGCTAAAATTTTTTTTTCCATGATTTTGTAGTAATTTACCGAATTTATTATTCCGGTTTTATTCATTATTAAGGAGTAATATGAGGGAAGATAAACTTAAGCGTGGCTTGCGGTGCGCAGCATATCAAAGAGAGGACACAAGAGGTGCACGATAACTAAATTGTATTTCCTTCTCTCTTTTTCTTATTTTAAAAGTCTTTGTTATTCGAATATTCTTTTATATCTTTTACGTTCAGGAAAATAATATCATGTTTATAATATTCATATTGATGAGGTGGATAAGGACTTAAGGGAAGCTATGGCATGAAATTTTGGTGAATACAACATTCTCTCTTTGTTGTTATTAAGCTTGAAAACCTTTAAACTAGTCCCTTGAAGTGAAAACTTTGACAATGGGCGATTTATAAGCGAGAGTAGTACAACAATTGGATCCACGGTCATCACTCTACATTACAAATGGTGATTATACAGATGTTCTGACTTCCTTTGGTAAGTAGTCTTCCTATCTCTAACTATCTTTTTTTTTTTTTGTTTTTTTGTTTTTCAAATTTTAAAGTCTTTTAAGATTGTGATCTTGCAAATGCAATTTTGTTCACCCTCCTTAAAAAAGGGTGAACATAACCCTCTTTGTTATTAGTTGAAATGGTGTAGGTCTCATCTGTGCAATACACTTTTTGGTATGCATGACACCATATTGTAGTGGGATCCACACAATTTGTGATGGGATCCACATTATTTCAACCAATAGGAATGAGGGTAATGTTCGCCCTCTTAAGTGGAGGGTGAACAAAACACAAAACTCAACTCCTTGCTTGTTGTCTCTTCCCCCTTCCCCCCCCCCCCCCCCCCCCCCCCCCCCCGCTTTCTCGAAGCATTCGGCGGGACCCGTCTCTTCCACCATGGTCGTTTTTCAAAGGGTACTCTTTCGTTTCCCACAGGCGGCGCCAATTGTAGGTGGATAAAAGCTGCCTAGTGCTAGAAGTAGCTTGTTGGTGGAACGGCTTCACGTGCCACCTAACCAGAACCCTAGTTTTATGCCGGAACCCTAATTTGCAAAATAGATAGGGGTGAGCACACCTAAGCGTCTCGTTGGCAAAGACCCTTCGATGGCAAAGTCAGTATCACGTACTCAGAAACCCAATATATCAATAGGAAAGAGATTAATTGCAACGTGTTGCGTACCTTTTAGCTCTAGATTTGCTTCATCTTTATAGATATGCGCATGGAAGTATGGAACTTTCCTAATTTCCCATTAAAAGGGGGGGGGGGGGGGGGGGGGGTGTGTTTGTTTGTTTGCAATTTTCATGGTGGGTTACCACCTAAGAATTGCTAAGGAAGATTGCACTTTATCGCCAGCTTGACGTTGTCTTACTCCCTCTGCTTCCATAGCAATTTTGTTAACGAGCCCACCACCAAAATTTCAAAGAGCTTCCACCGGAAGCTCATTCCAACAAGTTGGGCCTATAAAAAAACCATGTTCCCCAAAAAGGCAGGACTCAACCAACCACATACAAAATCTAAAAACAAGCTTTCTTTGCACAAAGTTGGAGCCATGTTTTCTGTATCAAACGTGCCTTCAACAACATCAGTTTTGTCAACATATACCACTTTTGCTGCATCAGCAATGCTGGTTAAAACAGTTCTCAATGAAGTCCAAAACCTAACCAACCAGCTCATTCCCCAACAACTCCAAGATAAAATCTTAGCCAAATTAGGAGGCCTAATGGGAAACTCTTCATCTCAAATGACTCTTGTCCTTGATGAGAACAATGGGCTCTCCATCAACGAAATGTTCGAGGCTTCAGAAATCTACTTGCGGACGAAAATAAGCCCATCGGTTTTGAGGCTAAAGGTATCTAAAGCACCGCGTGATAAGACATTTTCCATCACCATCAATAAAGGCGAAAAGATTATCGATACTTTTGAAGATATTGAAGTCATTTGGCAAATGATATGCACTGAGACCCAAAAGACAACCAGCGACTATGATGGCTACCTCAATTCTGAAAAGGTGGAGCGTAGATCGATTGAGCTCAGCTTCCACAAGAAGTTCAAGGAAAAGGTACTGAGCTCTTACTTACCTTCTGTACTGGAGATGTCAAAAACCATAAAAGAAGAAGATAAGGTATTGAAGCTCCAGCCACTTGGACACTACCATGAGAATGTTAATCTTGACCATCCATCCACTTTTGACACCTTGGCAATGGATCCAACACTCAAGAAGGAGCTTATGGATGACTTGAACAGGTTCATCAAGAGAAGAAAGTTTTACAAGAGAGTGGGGAAGGCGTGGAAACGAGGATACTTGCTATATGGGCCCCCTGGCACAGGTAAGTCCAGCTTGATTGCTGCCATGGCTAATTATCTGAAATTCAACATTTATGACTTGGAGCTCACAAGTCTCCAGAGCAATTCAGAGCTTAAGAGGCTTCTAGTCTCCACTGCGAACCGATCAATTCTTGTGATCGAGGATATTGATTGCAGCAGCGACTTTCAGAACTGAGAAGCTGGAGGCTATGACCAAGGTGACAGCCAGGTGAGTTTTCAGGTTCACTCCCATTTCAATGTAGATGATGAATCAAAATTCAGCGTTCACTTGTTTGGTATTGAATCCATTTCATTTGCTTTGTTTCCTATTTTGGAAAACATAGAAAACTTATTCAGTGAACAGAAAAGATAGGAACGCAAAGATGAAGGACCTGCATAGAAAATTGCTCAAGAAATTCAAATTTAAACTCAAACTGTGTAGTGAAGACCAACTTCTGACTTCATTACTTACCAAAAAAAAAACCTTCCGACTTAAGAGCCACAACTAATTTTTTTTATGCAAGTTTATCTATTCAAAATTGAATGAGAAAATTTTGATGAAAAATAACCCCCTTTTCGAAAAACAACAAAAGCGTGCTTTCTACGACACTCCTCACAAGTAAGAAATGGTGACTTTTCATTTATTTGCTTTTGAAAAAATGAAGGAGGAGAAATGCAAAAGGAAAAACAATACCAAAGAGATGGGCAATTCTGTTCCAAAAACTTCTCCTTCTCCTTGGGTTTGCGTAGACCTACTTCTTTCTTCCTCAGTGATGAATCTCTTCCTCATTGACAGTTAACGCTCTCCGGGCTTCTTAATTTTATCGATGGGCTCTGGTCGTGTTGTGGTGACGAGAGGATAATCATATTTACCACGAATCACAAAGACAGACTTGACCCTGCATTGCTCAGACCAGGTCGCGTGGACATGCACATCCACATGTCCTACTGCACTCCAAGTGGGTTTAAGATCCTTGTGTGCAACTACCTTGGCTTAACCGATCACTCCTTGTTTACTGAAATTGAGAAGCTCATAACGGAGGTGGAGGTTACCCCAGCAGAGGTTGCAGAAGAACTCATGAAAAGCGAAGAAGCAGATGTAGCCCTTAAAGGACTCGTCAAATACCTGCACATGAAGAAAACAGAAAATGTTAAAGCCAATACTGAAGGAGAAAAAGAAGTTAAATGTAAAGTTGAGAGATGACAATATCGATTTGTGGAAATCCAAAAATTAGGGTTAACTTTCATTAAACTGGGTATATATACAACGCAAGATACAACAATTACAATGAGGTCCTAACTAATTAACTATTTACATATTAAGGATAAATAATGAAACTCCGTCCAACAAACTAATTCATTAATCTAACACTCCCCCTCAAGTTGGTGCGAAGATATCGATCAAGCCCAACTTGAATGCAATAGGGTGGAAACTCTTGCTGCCAAGTCCCTTTGTGAATATATCAGCCAACTGATCTCCAGATCTCACAAAAGGCATACATATCAAACCCTCGCTCAGTTTCTCCTTGATGAAGTGTCTGTCAATCTCAATATGCTTCGTTCTATCATGTTGAACAGGATTATGAGCAATGTTTATAGCAGCCTTATTATCACAATAGAGTTTCATAGGACCACTGTCAATGAAACCCAAATCACGTAATAAGGTTTGGAGCCACAAGAGCTCGCAAACACCATGAGCCATGGCTCTGTACTCTGCCTCTGCGCTAGATCTAGCAACCACTGATTGCTTTTTACTTCGCCAAGTAACCAAATTCCCTCCAATAAAGGTACAATAGCCAGAGGTAGAGCGTCTATCATCCACAGAACCAGCCCAGTCAGCATCAGTAAAAGCCTCCAACCGCAAATGGCCATGATTAGAGAACAGAATTCCTCTTCCTGGAGCTGATTTGAGATACCTTAGAATACGATAAACTGCATCCAGGTGTGAAATACGAGGATCATCATAAACTGGCTAACTACACCCACTGCATAGGTAATATCTGGCCGGGTGTGAGCTAAATATATCAGTCGCCCAACAAGTCGCTGATACCTCTCCTTATTAGTACGTTCGCCCATATCTCCACTCAAATGATGATTTGGCTCAATAGGAGAATCTGCAGGCTTACAACCCAACATGCCTGTTTCTTCCAAAAGATCAAGAATATATTTTCGTTGAGAGATAAAAATACCTCTATCAGATCTTGCCACTTCCATTCCAAGGAAGTATCTCATCGCTCCCAAGTCCTTAATCTCGAATTCTTGGGCAAGTCGAGACTTCAAATTATGAATTTCATTCACATCGTCACCTGTCATTATTATATCATCAACATAAACAATAAGGACAGCAATCTTACCATCACTCCTCTTAATGAATAGAGTATGGTCAGCATGGCTCTGTTTGTAGCCGAAACTCAGCATGGCCTTTGAGAATCTGCCAAACCAAGCCCTAGGTGACTGCTTCAAACCATACAATGCCTTCTTCAATTTGCACACCTTTCCCTCACTTGCAGCGGAAGAAAAACCTGGTGGAATATCCATATACACTTCCTCATCTAGATCACCGTGAAGGAATGCATTTTTTACATCAAACTGTTGAAGTGGCCAATTCAGGTTAGCTGCACAGGAAAGTAGAGCTCGCACAGAATTCATCTTTGCTACTGGAGCAAATGTCTCCTCATAGTCAATACCGTAGGTTTGAGTGAACCCTCTGGCGACCAATCTAGCTTTGTATCTGTCAATTGTACCATCTGCATTCTGTTTAACAGTAAATACCCACTTACATCCCACTGATTTCTTTCCTCCAGGAAGTGGTACTAGCTCCCAAGTGCCATTCTTTTTCAAACATCTCCTCTACCATAGCTCTTTTCCATTCGGGTATGACTAACGCATCCTTCCAATTCTGTGGAATAGATATAGAGGAAAGAGACGAAACAAAGGCATAATATGAAGGAGATAAACGATCATAAGACACGAATTGGGAGATGGGATGTAGAGTACATGATCTTTTCTCTTTTCGAATAGCAATAGGACGATCATCAATAACAGGAGGTTCAATAAGAGAAGAATCACTACTAGATAAGTCAGCTGAGAGAGGAGAATCATTAACAGGAGGAGAATCATTACCAGATGAGTCAGCTGAGGAGTCTGGAACTGGAGTAGGCAATGGTGATTGACAGAGTGGTATCACATGGGAGGACTTCCCATCTTTCTGTCTAGCATAGGTCTTTAAGTTGCCTTGCAACCGTGCTGGAAGTCCATCAGTGTCATCACCCATGCCATGTGTTGCCTCTTCAGCAGATACTGTTTCTTTCTCTCCCTCAACTTGATTATAAAATACTGTTTCTTTCTCTCCATCAACATGATTATAAAATAGGTGCTCCCCCTCACCATGATTATACATAGTAAACATCTCTTCTTTCCGATTAGACTCCCCCTGAAAAGATGACTTGGAGAGGGAATAAAAAGACTCTCTTTCCCAGAAAGTGACATCCATGGAGACTAAAAACTTTCTAGAATGTGGATCATAACACTTGTATCCCTTCTGGGTAGGAGAGTACCCAACAAAAATACATTTATGGGCTTTATGACCCAACTTACCTCCGGAAGGGTGGGGTGCATGGACAAAGCACACACAACCAAAAACTCTCGGGGGAAGAGTGATAGCATGATAACTGCTAGGAAGACACTCTATGGGAGTCCTGAAGTTGAGAACACTGGATGGCATACGATTGATAAGATAAGCGGCAGTTAAAATGGCTTCTCCCCATAAGAATTTTGGAACATTCATGGTAAACAAAAGAGACCGAGCAACCTCAGCCAAATGACGATTCTTGCGTTCAGCAACTCCATTTTGTTGTGGAGTGTCAACACAAGTCGTCTGAAACAGAATACCACGCTCATCAAGAAAAGCTCTAAAACCTTTATCAATATACTCAGTGCCATTATCACTACGGAGAATTTTAATTTTTGCATCAAACTGAGTACTCACCATCACATGAAAAGATTGAAAACAAGAAAAAACTTCACTCTTTGATTTGAGTAAAAACACCCAAGTAGCACGAGAATAACAGTCGATAAAAGTGACAAACCAACGATACCCCTTAAGAGAAGTAACAGGAGAAGGCCCCTAGACATCAGTGTGAATAATCATAAACGGGGACTCACTTCTTTTGTTAATAGGTGCATAAAAAGAACGCTTATGTTTTCCAAGCTCACAGACTTCACAAAAAAACTGACTCCGATGACAATGTTTAGTTAGATTAGGAAAAAGTTTTTCTAAAATCCCATAAGATGGATGACCCAATCTACGGTGCCACTGATGTAACATAGAGAGACTTGGACTCGTATCTACTTGCAGAGCCAGACCACTTGGCATGGGTGAAGGAGACGGACGAGGAGCAGACTCCAGATAATAAAGGCCATCACATGATCTACCACTGCCAATCACCTTTTCTGTACCCAGTTCCTGAAAGACACAATGTGTAGGAAAAAATGTCACTGAGCAATTTAAGGATTTTGTAAGACTACTAACAGAGAGAAGGTTAGTAGGAAAATTTGGCACATGAAGAACTGAAGAAAGAGGAAGGGTTGGAGAGCATCGAATGGAACCTTTCCCTGAAATAACACCAAATAGGGATCCATCTGCCACTCGAACCTTATCCTTACCAAAACATGTAGAGTAGGAATCGAAAAATGAAGAACAGCCTGTCATATGATCTGTGGCACCAGAATCTATGATCCACGGAAAAGAGGATGCATTAGCTGGAATACTTGTAGAGAAAGCTGCAATAGAGGTAGGAGCTATAGTAGATGGAATATCAAGCCTGGCCAGTAGGTGCTTGAGAGCTTGTATCTCCTCCCGAGAAAGAGGGCCAGTTGGAACATGGTTGGGATTACCCGCCATATCAACAGAAGGTAGTGAACAAGTACCAGATACTAACAATTCCCAAAAACAACTCCAATCAAGAGAATCAACTCAAAATAAGCAATACCCAATCAATTGGGGCCCCAAACTTCAACAATCCACGAACAATCAACTACCAACAACCAGAGATAGTTGTAACAATCTACTAAAAACAATCCAGAAGCCAAACTCACTAGGCTAAAAAATAATCTCTAAAAAACTGAAAAACCAACCACTGGCAAGCGATATATGTTCTGAATCAACAAAGAAACAGAACCACAAAACACGAATTACAGTATAACTCACTGGTTTAATTCAAACTGACTCGGTCGAACTCAAATAGCAGCAGCGGAAGCTTGAAAGTACCTGACTTGAACGTGAAACAACCTGAAAAACTCCGGCGAGCTCCGGTGAGGGAAGGCGACGCCGGAAAGCAGTGGTCGGAGGTCCGAACAGGGCTAGAAGATTGTCAGTGAACCCTAGGTTTCAAATCTAAGTGGCAAATAGGGCTGAAACTGGTTGATATAGTAGTATGCTACTATTCATCGGTACTGTTCACAAAACACTATTCACCGAACTGTTCACGCAACACTGTTCACGGGTACTGTTCACGCGTACTGTTCAAGATTTGGTGAAAGGGAAATCCCACGTTAGGGTTAGGGTTAGGGTTAGGATCTCCGCTCTGACACCATGTAAAGTTGAGAGATGACAATATCGATTTGTGGAAACCCAAAAATTAGGGTTAACTTTCATTAAACTGGGTATATATACAACGCAAGATACAACAATTACAATGAGGTCCTAACTAATTAACTATTTACATATTAAGGATAAATAATGAAACTCCGTCCAACAAACTAATTCATTAATCTAACATTAAAGCAGAAGACAAAGAAAGCGAGGAAGTAAAGGTAGAAGCTGAAATGAAAGGAAGGAAAACTAACAAGAGGAAGGCCAGAAGGGGAAGGACCAGAAGATGAGCAATTGTATTTCCTGTACTAGTGTGTGACCCAAATAATGAGCCATTGAGACCCAAATAATGAGTTATTTGGAAGGTTTCCAAGTAATAGAATCCTTTTTAGTAATGTAGTAACACCAATAATGTATCAGGGCATCCTCTGATCAAGTGTGCCTATTGAAGCAGCATATGTTAGATTATGGCGGAAGTCGTCCAAAAAGTACGGTTGATTGGTTATATGCAAGTTGTTTGTACTGAAGAAAATGAAGGGGTAGTGAATGCTTTTGGGAAGATTTGACAATTGGCCGTATCCACAAAGTTCAGTAACTTACAGACAATGGCGCGAATTATAGCAAAGATTCAAACCAACCAACTAGAAGCAAGAATTCATCATCGTAAAACATGGGATACACGAGGATGGAACACTATAAGCTATCACCCACATCGTTACCACATTCTATCAAAACAAAAGAAAAGATATAAAAAATTAAAATCAACTATTAGTAACAGCGTATTATCAAAGCAAAACATGGGATACACGAGGACTAAACACAATAAGCTGACACCCACAGCTTTCCCACATTTTGTAACAAATATATGAGATATGGCAAAAAAGGAAAACAGTTTAATTGTGGTAGGTCATAGTTGCATTCAGTCATATAAATCGTTAGTGGAGTACTGGAGTGCGTTCCAATGCTTTACAAGTAGCAGCAGCCTATTGCTTTTAGTGGTCGGTATGAACTCTCTGGGACTGGACTCATAGGTTTAGAACCTACTCTTAAGCGAACAATGAGCCTTATCAAAGCTCATGCATAAATTAACTCCATATGCCATCAACTATATCAGAAGAACTTTTCGCAAGCATAACGTTAGATTAATTCCTTCAATGTTTCGGATGCATTTTAAGTATGGCAATGTCACTCTATTCCCCAAATGTAAGGTTGTCACAAACACTTTGTCAAACAGCTGATATGCAAATGTGAAAAGGGCACCCACAAAATTGTCACCCATAAAATCACAAATGTTCCTACAACAGAAATATAGAACAATACTATTGATCATAGATTCACACAAACATTTTGCCAAACTCCTGAAACGTTAATGGTTACTTACCCTTACCAAGGAAATTGACCTCACAATCCAGACCACTAAGACCAGATCTTTAAAGATGGATTTGTTTCCTCTCCAATCCTCAAAAATGGACTGGCGGGTACAAATTCGAAGCTCATTTTGTACCCTTTTCAGACCCAACTCGGAATCTCATTTAGGACCCTTTTTTCAGACCAAAAACACATTGATCACGCGAAATTTGGAGCTGAAAGAGGGAAGGGGCCGCGTCCACTGCCATAAATTATGACGTAGGCTCAACCTCTTGGACTGACCTTAGGCAGGCACCCCCAAAGTGCAATGAGGTCACCAACCTAGGCCATGGGCCTTGCTGATCGCCCATAGACCCCGTCCAGGTAAGTATGTTTCAACGTGCTTCGTCTATGCTTTTTATTCGTTCGTTTTGGGTGCGCTCCTCTTCTTCCTTTCGATGTGGGGTTCTGAAGGACTTGAGCCCTGCTGCCCTGACCGCTCCCTCTGCTTCAATACCCTGACTGCTCCCTTTGCTTCAATACGTGAATGATCAAACTTCCTTAATGGCGAGCCTCGTCAAATGGAATACCAGCATCTCCAATAGGCTCGGGGAAGCTCCGGGGAGGTCAAAGCGCCGAGCGAAAATCGTGTTTCCACGTTTCCAACAGCATCGCCTGCAGCTCGCCACTTTTACCCCTCGCTCCAACTCCTCGCCCCGCCCAGCGACGTACGGACGCCTCGCTGGGCCTCTCTCTCTCAGATGTGAACAGATTTCACCCAAAACAGATCGGCGTCGACTCCGGCGAGTATAGATCGAGGCCAACTCCGACGAGTACAGATCGAGGCCAACTCCGACGAGTATTGTTCGTCCTTCTCCTGCGAGTTTGCTTCAGCTTCCCGGCGGATTTTCCGGTGGGTTAATTGAATTTTTAGTGGTTTATATATATACACACACAGGAATTTGTGGGTTTCAATTTATGCTTGGCAGATATGAATTTCAATTTCTGAGTTTGCAGATATGAATTTGCGTGAATGTGTATAAATTTGGCTGGATTTTAACTTCTATTTGTATTTTCTTTGTATTTGAGGTTTCTGGGTTTGTATTTACTCTGTATGGTTTATGGGTTTGTTCGGGCTGAGAGGAAAGAGGAGAGAGAGCAAGGTTGATGGGGTAGAATCTAGTACATATGGCGTTTTGGAAGCCTAGGCTATTGGGTACCCACATGTTGAATAGCTAGCTAAAGTAGATAAATGCCACTTTTTCTAGACATTTTGCCTAGATTTTTGCCTAGGCTATTGGAGATGCTTTACACGAGTATTTGGGTAAAGACTCATGAACGAGGCCAGCTTCTTGAGTTTGAGTTTGAGGTCGTATTTGACGTGATAAAAGACTTGGTTTGAGATCGGTTGTTATCTCTAAAGAAACTAAATCTGAACATATTTTGTACAAATAAAAAGCTTTATTTTAGATAGAGTTATACATTTCAAAAAATTTCAACACGGTTTTATGACCGCCGAACTGAAATCCTAGAACTGTCCTTGAAGCTCGTAAATGTTTTCAAACAAGTTGCATACGTGACTTCTGTTCAACTTTTGATACCTATAAAATTCAAAGATTCGCTTATGTCCGGCGCAATTAAAACTATTTTGAGATCGGTTCAGCTCATAAACAAACTCGAGCTTAAACATGTTTTTCAAACTTGTTAATTTCAAGCAAAGCTTGATTAAGAATCTACTACTCGCCTATTTGGCTCGTTTATTTGCGCAATAATCTATCTATTTATCCTGTTGTCCTATTGATAAAGGGAGAGCAATTTTTGTGTGTACTCAAAATCGAAGCTCGCTCATAATTTACACTATCAAAACTGCCTTCTAACTGTGACAATATTCCAAATAAATGCCCTCGTAAGTTTTAACCTCCGTTCAAGTTTGTTTAAACTAATTCAAAGGGAAGTTGAAATCATCGACATAAAACAACTGAAACAAGGTGGGCATTTTAAAAACCCAGATTTTGGACCCAATTTTTTTTTTGAGATTTACAAATTTTATTCCAATAAAATTATTTTTAATAAATTAGTTATAAAGATTTCTTTTAAAATAGGTTCCATATGAGTATCGTGTGCCACATACGTCATAAATTTTTCCAAATCAATTTTTTTCCAACCGTATGCCTCTCTCATCTCTCTGCCGTCCCTCCCCCCTTTATCTCTCTCTCCTCCTTTACTTGTTTCCCACACCAAGCCAGCCATCCCCCTCACCCTTATATCTTCTACATCTTATCCCTTTACCATTAATGCCTTCTCATAAATTAATCTTGCACCTCACTCCACCTCATCTCTATAAATACCTCTCTTCCTCCCCAGAATTCAAGACACCCTCTCCCACACCCAATCTCAGCTAAAAGTCTAGAAAGAGAGAGAGAGAGAGAGAGAAGAGATCTAGAAAAAGAAAAGATTGATCACACCAATTCGTTTTTCGTCCATATCACGTCCCTCTGTTCACGGCCTGTTTCTTCCTAGTTGCTGTCGTTTTTAGGCCTAAGTTTCTTCACGAATGTTGTAGAGGGCGTCGAGAGCTTCGATTTTGACCCAAGAATCACCCAAAAAGGTCAAGGATTGATAGAGTTATCACTGTCCAAAGATCAGCAAAATTTTTGGATTTCTATTTCCAGACAGTAAACAGGACTTATGAAAACCCCCACTTTTCTCCTAGTTCGAATGGCTTTCGGGCTTCGACTTCTTCACAAAAGTTGTAGAACGTTTCAAGATCTTCGCGTTAAACACAAAAATCGTCCATAACGGCAGAGGTTTGGTCAATTTATTCCAGCCCTAAGTTGCTGCTAGAACACCGATCTTTCGCCGCCAAACGAAAACCCATTGGACTTCACCGAATCGCTTTGTCCGGAAAAAAGGTATTATAATCCCTCCCATACCTTCCCCTAAGTATAATATGTCATTAAGTATTGGTGTTTATCGTTCTGGGATGAAAGAAATCCAACCCAACGTCGCGCGGCTGAAATAGTATTGCTCGGCTCCTGTTTCGAAAACCCACGGTACATAATCGTAGGTTTTTTTTTTTTAAAAACACTGAAACTAGAGTTAACCCCCCTAGCTTATCTAGTATATTGATTTTGGTCCATAAGAATTCATAACATATTATGATTAAGCCCCTAAGTTTACTAAAGTCTATGCTTTAGCAACAAAAACGTTTGTTTTGTTTCGTTTTTGTTAAATATATTTTATTAAATATCTTATTTGTATAAAAGCCCTCGATAGTGATAATAGTTTTACTTTTATTTCTGCAACTTCAATGTTAAATGGGTTTTGTAACCAAAAAATAATAATCATAATAATGATAATGTCATTATAATGTAAAGTATTATTTGACCCTCATCTATTGTATTATTATTATAAGAAATTATTTTACAAAGATACTAATACAAGCCTAGACTTATTAGCAATTGAATAAAATTAAATCTTCTTTATTAATTAAGATATCCATTAATAATATTAACTTCTTGGCCACACAAGACTTAGGGCATCGGCCCATTCATAAAAAGTTGAGTGATTATTGTTTATTTCAATTATTATTTTAATTATTTGTCTATTGTTCAAACTCTTGATTGATATGCTAGATTGGACCCTAGAGACATGGAGCGGTATGCGAATAAAATTCATTTAGACGGTGTTAAGTAATGGATAAATTGGAAAGTTGTATTTTTGAAGAATGCCTGCAGGCGGGATTTTGAGATATGATGAGTTGGATGTGATGTTGTGAAACTGGCAAAGTAAGCCCAGTGATGAATTGAATCTGGCGGGAGTCCAGTGATAAATTGAAACTGGCAAAGTAAGCCCAGTGATGATTGTGATGTGGTACATAAGATAGGCAAACCCTAATTATGATTCGGGCATGATAAGCTTTCTTTTGTTGTAATGAGAGGGATACACACTGGGTACATAACTTACTTGCAATCCGCGACAACAAAAGAAAGTGAACTCATGGGACAGGGCATAGCTAGCGGTTGGGGAGGAAAGATCCCGCGGAGGAGATCTTAGATTACACGTTAAGTTAATGGATAGTAACAAACCGGTTTATGTGGAAAAAGATCTGTTTTTACTTGTTACAATTATCCTGTTGTTTGCTAGCTATAAAGTAAGAGGGATAGTTGGGTTGGATTATTCTACTGGGTGACTTATCAATCACGGATACGTATGTATCCTGGCAAATCGTTTGCTTCGGCGATTAATTGCCAGAGAGTGCAGGATTCAAGGGAGGAAATTCAATGATGATGCAGTTCAAAACGGAAAGAATATCAGGAATGAAGATCGAGTTTGCCTGGAATTTGTATCAAGCCTAGAGTCGGCTCTGAAGTAATGTATTTTGAATCAGTAAATCTATCTCGAGTTTGTAATAGCTAAACTTTATTTTAGAAAATTATATTTATTTAGCAAATTTTCTTAAGAAAATTATTTTATTTTGCTCCCAAAAAGTCAGGGCGTTACAGGCATTGATTACCAATAGGCTCTAACCCAATTGACATCTCCTGGTCCTCCCTATGTGGGAGGTCAGGATTCAAGAGCGTTTGGGATTCAGGGCTGTGGATAGCCTCTGAAACCTACTATGAACCAACTTACTAGTTCCCTGCTAACCCCCACTAATGTATACAATATTGGGGAAAAAAATGTAAGCATTGACTGTGAAAGAAAAAATTGTTAGGCATTTGCGAATTCTCACTTTTTTCCAACTTATTATTGTGTTGCTCTGAAACAACGTATGAACTGATCTATAAACAAGCATGACAAGTTTAAACAAAACAGCAATGTCAAGAAACCAGAAGAATTTTACCTAGAAACATAGGTGTGTAGTCCATATTCCTTTTGAGTGTCGCCCACTGGGTAAAATTCAGAAAATTTGATCTATCCATTCACTGGATAAAATTCAGAAAACATTCATGTTCCCTAGCATTTCTGCTAAACAAATGGCCCATTACCACCAACAATGAATGGCCAGTAGGATCCAATGCTCTCATCCCGGTATGAGACGGTATCCACCTAAACGAAAAACAAGATGGAGACGAAAGAAGAAAAGGAAGATAATATGAGATATAAACGATATGGTTGCCTGCTGCTATATTATCCATAACTGTTCACTGAATTAGTCTCATAAGTAAAACGTTCTGAACAATAGATTACAATGGCAGAGATATATGATCTAGACTCTGTTTGGATCACCGGAACAAACAGATTATTTTGCAGTGGAATGAGAGTCGGGGAAAGAAAGAAAAAAAAAATTTCATTTCCACCTTGTTAGGTTGTTGACCCTCGTAAGTAGACCCTGGAATGATCTGTGTTGCATTTTTGCACATGGATGGATCGCTCCAGGTAAGATCCTGGCATTCACTGTTAAGGCAAAAAGGAGTTCGATCAGATACAAGTCATATGACTAAGTTAATTTGAATTGCCTGTATAATATACTGGTATTTGAGTGTATGATTGTTTCCTAACATGACAAATGTTGTGAAACAAGAGCAAATACAGAGGTTGTGGAGCTCAAATAATCCATTTAAGCGCTGCTGGATTCGGTTCAAAAATGAAGCTCTAAGCCTTGAATAAGTGTACCATACAGAATACATGGGTTACAAACTTACAATGGCCTGTAGAACTCTTGTCCTATGTGAAAAGCTAAAGATTTTGCATTTTTTATGATGCCCATAGGAACTGGACAAAACAAGTGGAAAAGGAGAGAGAACAACATAAATTTACAACACTTGACTATATAGCATAAACTAACTCAGCAGTGAGAGAAGCTCTTATTCTTCCACCAAAAACTCCAAGCCCTTCCCATCTTTCTTCTCGATACTGACTTAGAAAGATGTTTCGGTTTCGGTCTCGGTTCCGGATCACACACATCCACGTCACCGCTTTCAATCAGCTGAGGTGTTCGAACAGGCGACGGGTCCCGCTGCCGCTGCTCCCGGAACAGCATCAGGAGCTTCTGAGCTTTCTGCTTCCCTCTCATGGTCCCGCTAACAGAAATCGAAACTAACGATGGTATTACCCCTTCTTGAAGGACCATTTGACTGCATATCTCATTTCCATTGCATAAAATAAGAAGACACGCAGCGGCTTGCTCTTGCTCAACAGGCTCGCCTATGTCCAGTACAGTTGCAAGCCCACTAATTAGGCTCGGATTTAATATCATCTCACCTCTAGCTAATTTACTTGAAGTTAAGTTTATCAAAACGGTAATGCATTTTTCTGTCCATGCATGGTCGCTTGAGTCAGTGACAAGGAATGCGAGTCTGTCGATGATGCCAGATGAGAGCAGTTTGGGGATATTTGAGGGGAGAATAGAGAGATTATAGAGGGTGTGGATTGCATCAAGCTTGGCTAGTGGATGGGTTTCAGTTCCAAGGACATTAATTAGGAAGGGGACAGCGTCACTCGAGCCAATGATTGGTTTGGCTTCATCGAGGCAGGACAGGTTGAGGTAAAGTGCGGTTGCTGATCCATGAGAGTTGGATTTGGAAACCAATTCGTCCAGCAGTGGAAGTACTCCTGCTGCCAACATCATTTCCTTGTTTCTGAAAGCAAAACAAAAATACACATTCTTACATTAGGATTACAAATACGTCTATGTTACTTGAAGGATCTATAAGGCCCAAATGAAGCCAGCAGGTGAAATCTAGTTGTGCAATGAAGATTTAGCATTTTGATGACGCAAAATTTACTCAATATATAATCAAACCCCATTTAGTTAATGTGTTAGGAATTAGGATAGCTATCAGTATCTGCGGCAAGAACTGGATTACACAAAGTTGTAAGGATAACCGATCAAAGGATTGACACTAGAAACGTATCCTACCCACCAATGACACATTGGAGGCATTCTACAATATGGACAATCCCAACACTTTCCATCAGTATGGGATCCTCTGACTTTGAACCCAAATGCCAAATTATTCTGTGCTTAGTTCAGATCGACAAAGCAAACCAAAACTCTAACCTGCCATCTCCTCAAAGAGTCAATAGTTTCACACCCACAAAGTTGCTCAGTCCATAATAAAAAAAGGCAAACTAACATGTTCCTCAGGAGATCAAAGAATTCAAAAATGTTTTCCTTTTGCCCCTTTAAGTGGTGCCTACAAGTGATTCAAAAGAATGATGTCCCCTTGCTTCTCCTTCACAAGACCTGACTTTAGTGGAACATGGAGGCATAGTGCAGCTAACCTCTAGAACAAGGACATTTGTGCGACTCACAACCAGATCGCATAGGGATATGAACACTCAAAGGCTAACTAACAACAAGAAATACCGGACATAGACCCCTCAAGGAACAATAACCCTAATAAGCTAATACTAGCCAATTTACCCAGTTCATGAGAAGCTTGATTCTCTTCCCTGATACTTCATGCTAATGATTGAGAATTCCTTATAGAAGTCAACCACACCTCCATGAAAACATGAACATGTAACAAAAAGTAGATATCTCAATTTGTGCTTCCTTGGACTATTTATAGTTTTCCTGAACACCGTAATAGTCATTTTATCAGATCTTTGTTTTTTTTTTGAAGTGGCATTTTATCAGACTAGAGTGTAGAGACACACCTGTTATTGTTGACTGCGAGATTGAAGAGGGCCATAGCTCCAGTTTCCTGAGCCAATTCATGCCTTTTCTGCACAGCACAATCTAAAAACTGCAACAGTACTTCAACAAACCCATTAGCCCCCATGTACACCCTAGCTTCCTCATCATCCTTTAGCAAGTGTCTTATCTGTTCTACTAGTTTGCACTTTTTCCTAAAGTCTTCCTCCTTGTCCAAGATCATCAAAACATCATCGAACCTTCGAAACACATTATGCTCAAATTCTTCCTCTTGTCCGGGCCCATCTTCTACTGCATTTCCTTCAACCTCCTCTAGTATGCAACTCTCTTCCACTGGAACCACCTTTATACCCTTCACTTTACAGGATCTAATACTGTCAATTGATTTTGAATTCGCAGACTCGCTATCGGACAATACCAGCCTCCAATAGTTGAGGTCAAGGGACTCTCGGGGACGCTCTGGAACATACACTCCGTTTTGTTCACACCAACTACCAACAAGACCCTTAACACAGTAATTAGGAGTCAAAGACAGATGTGGGAGATGCTGTTGAGTCTTTGGGCAGGTGTTGTGCCCATCACTAAACCATTTTTCAATACAAATCCTTTCATATGTTTGCCCAGAAGCTATGATGACTGGGTCGTACATGAGCTGTAGTGAAATTGGGCACCTCAACTCTTCAGGTGGGACGGGCATTTGATCTGATCTCCTAAAATTTGGCTTGAAGTTGAAAGAACTGAGTTTAGACAGTTGTCGATCAAAAGCATGACAATTTCCTTCAAAAGATCCCTGAACGGTAGGGGAGGAGCAAGGGGTGGAGCCCTGTGAATCATTGTCATCTGAGAAGTCACCTCTAAATAGCTTGGAGTATTTTCTCATTAGATATAAGAGATAAGCAACGATAGACTCCTTTCTTTTGTCTTCCTCCATCCGAGCTCTTTCTATCAGTTTTTTTAAAGATCTTCGCTCCGTCAGAGCTGCTCTAGAAGATGTGATGCCAAGTCTAGAAGCAGCTTGGTGAAAAGATTCAAGCTCATTATTGTCGTTACAGTTGCTGCTGAATCTCCTCCCTTGCTGGAGTAGTGCAATTATATCCTCACCAATTTGCTTCTCCGATGGATCAAGTGAGAACTCAATCCCCTCAAGTTCACATGAAATTTCTGAAATCTGAAACACATGTAGTTGTAGCCAGAATATCAAGTACTCAATAAAGTGGCAAGAATTTGAAAAACAGCAAACAGTTCTTTTACAGAACAAGGTTATGTACAATTCAGTTTCATGGAAATTACAGAATGTTGATAAATATGTACTTTTTGATAGCAAAATATGCACAGCTCCAAACTATCTGTTGCAAACAGCAAGGCCAAACTTAGGGATAGACTGGGCATACCTACTGCCTCTCTTTACTATCGGTGCCACCCACAAAGACAATGTTTTCAGGCGCTGCCTATAATAAGCAAGGATATCTCCAATACTTGAGAGATCATCTAGCACAGTTGTGATATATATCTCAGACAAGACTCTGATAGCCGCTCCCAGACGCATCTCTCTGACTACCAATACCTGTTGCTAGGATGAGACCGTGATGTGCAGCTAAAGATGAACCTTCTTTGGGGCGTAGAGAAACTTAATTCAAAAAGGAACCACAAAGTTATAGTGGAAAGCATAAATTGGCATGCCTGTATGGTGTGAGTAATTTGATCTACATGAGGGTGGTAAAATAAATATGGTCGGTCACAAAGAACTAGGGGTTTTGCTGATAAAAATAATGACTACCTCGACATTGACCAGGATAGGAGTTCGAACAGAACAAATTAGACAAAAGGGATTTCTATATGAACGAGCTAAAATGTTTGGGACAAAATCCTCTCGAATTGTGATGGTTGAGTTGTTTCTCTTTGGAAAATATCTCTTATACAGTAATACTACATTCGCCCATACTCCATAGACTTGGGAGTAGCATCCTAGTGACTGGGACTGTACAAAGGCTAGCTGAGTTCTACAGAGTTCAGAACATCTCTGGCAATCATCATTTTTGATAGCTTCAAAAGTAGGCCCTTGTAGCATGCAGTACCAGAAATTCTATTGCAGTCCAAAGTACTAAATTTCAAACAGATACAATGAGGGACACTGAGAATAGGTAGCCAATGCCCTACAAAAAAAAAAGGAGAATAGGTAGCCAACAGAACATAGATAATTACCTCACAACCAATAGCTTCTGGAACAATATCATTGACCCGCCTAAGACTATCTTCAAGAGCAAATTTTGCCTTCTCAAATTTTACAACAACAGAATCCCCAGTTACAGCCTGCGCCATAAGATATTATCGTTTCAGCCAAACCATCAAAGTGTTGAACTTCACATTTCAGTACATCTCATATATGAAAGGAAAAGATATCAAACTATAATCAACAGAGATCCTCAGAATTCCCTGTTGCTCTAGTTCACCAACCTGATATTGCACAAAAATAAATGTAACTATTTACAAGTATGCCTGCTTAAAGCTGGTCGCCAAAAGTTCAAGCAATGTTCTCTTCGCAATGTAGTAATCCAAACCACACTTTACTAAATAACCATGAATGTTGCCCCACCAATATGCAAGGATGGAAAGGTAACAAATAATCTTAATTTAGCAGTTATTTTCACCGCGTGACTGCCCTAAGGTACACACACACTAGGTATCAAAGAAGAACTAAAACATGACAACAGAGCTACTCCAATAGCATAGGTAACAACAAAGTGGCAATGTCATTGGAAGTTTTTAACACATGGGCACTCAATCTAAAGGAGGAAACATCAACAAATGAACAACCTGTTCCTACGGGAGCCCATTATCAATGCTGCGAGAAGTTACCAGTGCATAACAAAATATAATTATACCAAAATAGAGACATATCATACCAAGTAAAGTTTACTACATCCAGCACAATGTTGCAGAATATTCTTGGTCTTCTCGAGCGCAATGTGCAAAGAACATAATGCCTGAATACCAGTTGTGCTCCTTGGCCGCGCCGCTTCCAAGACAGGGAAAACACCCAGCACTTTGCAATAAATCACAGATAATGTCTTGCACATTTCTCCATGTAACTGCATAAGCAACCACATTTTTCACACTTTCAATCCATAAAAAAAACAAATATGCACCAACAACAGAAATGTTCAATTTGAGTTCTTGTGGTTTTGTGCATAACTACCTTTGCATCACCAATCGCCAATAAATGTTCTTCAACCTCGGCAATATCCATGACCCGCATTCAATCGTGAGAAGTTGTATCTAGATTTATAGCTGCAATTGGATTAGTAAGAGGAGCATTGATTATTTAAGTCAAATGAATTGAGAAATGATGAAATGTCAAGAAACACAAACCTAAACACATTAAACAATTAGGAGAAGCGAAAAATAAAGAACTTCACTGTCGAAAAGGCTAAACACTGATTATTGTGATATTCAGTAAACCACAAGTACATTATGTCACAATAGATCAACAATTTATCACACATTTCTTCACATTGCATACCCAACTTTCGAATGTGAAAATTCAAAGAATTTGTATAACAGAAACACAAACATTGCCACAACAGTTTTTCATAACATATTGAAAGTCAAAACAGAATCAAATTCAAACATCCAGAAGCCCAAAACAAAAATAAAAATTGTCCTCCTTTGCTGAGATCTCTATTGGGATGAAACCCGAGAAACGACTATCAAACCCCAGAGGCCCAGACATGAAAGTACATTAAGAAAAAAATACAGCACAAGAAATAAAAACGTTCGAACTACATTATCCTAATATTCAAAAATTCCGAAAAAATAAAGTTTTGGAGGTGCAAATGTACCAGAAATATCTGAATCAACCAAGGTGGTGGCTTCATAAACTGAATATCTACAACGATTAATGCAGCAGTAGAGTGTGTTGTTAGTGTATTAACAGATTCAGAGTTTGGTATCGCGTATGGATCGGCTGTTATAGGAGGCCAGCTGAGTAGAGACTAGAGTGGGAGAGTTTATTAGAGAGAGAGAGAGAGAGAGGGAGAGAGAAATACTCCTACAAGAGAAGAATAAGGTTTGGCTTGGTAAATCTCTTCTCGCACCCCTTCTGACATGCGCACCCCCCGACCCCACTTCCCCTCTTCCGAAAATGCCCCCACACACCCCAGAAATACCGAACCCATTTTCTCTTTTTTTTATTTACATAATAATGTTTATACTCTGTATCTTTTTTCTCTTTTATTTATTTAAAATTATTTTAGTGTTCCGATTGTCAATCCGGTTGAATTGGTGGAATTTTTTTATCATTTATCTTCAATAGTCATAATAAATTTTTTGCACTAAGAAAGTTGTAGAATCAAATATCTCTTAGGGTTAATCAATAAGAGCCCTAGAATCAAAATTTAATTATGGTCATTTATGATAAAATGATCAAAAAACTAAAATCTTTCCACTGGTTCAAACAGATTGAAATTTGGAATACTTAATTTTTTAACCTCAATACACAGTTTATATATTACTCTATAAAAAATATTGTTAAAAAATTAAGTGTTCCAAATTTCAATCTGTTTGAACCGGTGGAAAAATTTTAGTTTTCTGATCATTTTATCTTAAATAGTTATAATTAAATTTTGACTCTAGGGCTCTCGTTGATTAGCCCTAAGAGATATTTGATTATACGCCTTTCTTAGGGCTAATAAACGCGAGTCCTAAAGTCAAAATTTAATTATGATCATTTAAGATAAAATGATCAAAAAACTAAAATCTTTTCACCAGTTCAAACGGATTGAAATTTGGAACACTTAATTTTTTAATTATATAAATTGTCTAAAGAAGTTAAAAAATTAATTATATACTTAATAACTTTTATATCTTTTTTCATATTTATTTATTTAATATTATTTAAGCGTTCCAATTTTCAATCTGGTTGAATCGGTGTAAAGAACTTGTTTTTTTTGTCATTTTATCTTCAATGGTCATAATGAAGTTTTGGCTTGAAAGCCGTTCAACAAGTACCCTAAGGCTCCTTATTTAGTTTCAGATATTTCTTAGGGTGCTTATTGAGGCCTTAGTGTCGAAAATTCATTATGACCATTTAAGATGAAATGATAAGAAAAATAAGATTTTCGCACTGGTTCAATGAATTAAAAATCAGAACACTTATTTTTTTACTCTTTATATGTATTTTTAAATTATTTACTATTATATACGTAAGTAAATTTCTTTATGTTATTGAAATTTTACTTTTATTTTCTTACTCTTGTTAAAATTTTATAATTCTTTTATGTTATTGAATTTATTAATTCATGTATTTTCACTCTTTGACAAAATTAGTACAAGTTACGTTAGTATAAGTTATGTTTTAATTGTTCATTTATAAATTAAAATTATAGTCAAAAGTCTTTTAAAAGTAAAAAAAAAAAACTACTAAAAGTAAAACAAAAAATTACTAAAAGTAAAATAAAAAAAACTAGTAAAAGTAAAAAAAAAAAAAAAAACAAACAGTAATTAAAGTCTTTCAAAAGAAAAAAAACTAGTAAAATTTAAAAAAATTAAAATTGTAATTAAAGTCTTTTAAAAGTATAAAAAAAACTAGTAAAAGTAAAAAAAAATAAAACAGTAATTATTTACTTTTAAAAGTAAAAAAAAAAAACTAGTTGAAGCAAAAAGAAAAAAAAAAACCGAAAAAGGAGAGGGAGGAGGGGCAGGGGGAAAGGTGGTGGGGCCGGGGGGGGAGGGGGGTGTCAGGGGGGGTGCGAGAAGAGGGTCTCTTTGGCTTGGTATGCACGATGATGCGTTTCCCCAAAATTAAGTTGAGTTTCGCTTAATTTTCAGGACTTTTTAAAAGTTTTGTTCTTATTATAGTAGAAAAAATTCACATTCGTGCGTTTTGAGGCAAATTTTTGTGAATTATTAATTCGTGTGATGATTAGAATCAAAAAAATAAAAAGTTTTACTACTTTTTGCCCTATTATTTTTGAAAATATTCACTTTTAGTCTAAAAAGTGCCAGTTTATTTGCGTAAAAGTAAAAATTTGAGCGTTTTTCGATTCTTCCAATCAAGACGAATTAATAATTTACAGAAATTTGATGCAAAACTATTTGAACAACGACAAAACTCACTTTTTGCACTTTTTGTTTTGTGGAACTCCACATAAATGGACTACACGCAATAGCAAAAATTGTTTCCGTTAAAAGGTCAAAGTTGTTTCCTTTAAATTGTAGAAGTATTTTAATTCATGTATATAAGCAGAGTAAAAATTTGTGAAATATGAATTGTAGTCTATTTAGTTTAGCGAAACGCACCCTATATGTTTTTCTTTTATGAGGTTCGTGTTCGAATTCTACGAAGGTCAACACATTCATAACCATGAAAACCACCAAAGATTTTAGCGAGACTGTTAATTTCAAAATATCAAAATTAGTAAAAATGTGAGCAAGTTGTTCTAAACATCATGTCATAAAAAAAAAAATATAGATTGGGGAGAGAGTTTTGATTCCTTAACTATGCGGAGGGAATATTAAAATTACATGGGCAAATGGGATTATAGGATCGAATATAAAGAATCATTGGAAGCATAGTTATTATTGATTATTTTTCCGACAATCAATTGTTTTTTTTAATTGATTTACTTTGGTGGGGTCGTTAATGATTGAAGTAGTAGTCGCCTTGGTCACCCGGGTTCACCGGCCGACAGTTGCCGACCTCATCGTTTTGTCTGCAAACAGATCTGTCTTAAATGTTTTTCAAAATGTCGAACTTACCCCTGATTATTACGGTTTGAAAAAGTTAAAACTCCTTTTGGTTGTGTTTGGTTGAGAGTTTAGTTTAGTTTAGCTTTGGTAGTAGGTAGAGAGAGATATAGAGTAATGATTAAAAATAAGGGTAATGATTAGAGAGAGATAGAGAGAGATGAGAAAGTAATAATTGAAAAAATAGGGTAATGATTGGGAAAAGAAGTAGAGTAATGATTGGTTTTCAAAATTAAAACTAAACAGAAAAGGCAACCGAACAAAGCCTTTGTTTTCTTCTTTTTCTGGAGGTGACGTTTTGAAAATTACCCAATTACTACTCCCTAGTAGTAGTATTATTTAACCACAA
Organism: Rhododendron simsii; assembly: GCA_014282245.1. Taxonomy (NCBI): domain Eukaryota; kingdom Viridiplantae; phylum Streptophyta; class Magnoliopsida; order Ericales; family Ericaceae; genus Rhododendron; species Rhododendron simsii. The sequence continues at coordinate 16,493,863 of CM024964.1, read as the reverse complement.
ACATTTTACACACATTTACATCTTTTGGTAAAATTCATACACACTGGACGTGTAGTGTGTATGGACCCCAATATAAATATGAGTAAATTTGTGTAAGTATTTATAATTGTAGAATGATAGGTTTTGAAAACCAACTAGGAAAAGTTTGGCACCGATTGGTTTCTATGGCACTAGTTTGTTTTACCCACACACAAAAATAATAATGCCAAAACTATTTTTATTGGTGTCAAAATTTTTGTGCACAAAAGAAACCATGCCTTCTATACTTTGACCCAATGGGTAACAATTATAGCGTGTTGACCTTGCTTATTTGCATGAAATAAGTAAAGAGTAAAGTAAAGTAAGTAATATGGTTTGATTTTTTTTTTGATCCGCGTAATATGGTTTGATTTGCTTCAAGCACATGCAGAAAGGACGGTTATGTGCCCCTTCAAATGAGCCTCATCTTTAGTTTGAAAGTGTAATGCAAATCATTCATTTCATCAAAATCTCGACACCTAAAACACTTCTCTAAAAAATTAAATTGATCGAACATCGTTAACTAAGTGATCAAATCAAGATGTATAGGTAGAGTACTTTCAAAATCATACTTGTCATACAATTATTCAAAACAAATGTAACTAGTAAACTATTTATCGACAATTCACTAAATTAGTTTTTTTTTTTTACGAAGTTATTTTATTCATTGAGATCTATGAAAATAAATGATTAATTGTATAAAGTGTTTTGGCTCAGGAAAGGTCCATTGAGAGGGCACAGTTGAGCCCACTTTTTCTTTAGAAAGTGAACATGAACCCTTTTCGTTTAAGAATAATAAATTTGTGTTTTTGTTTCAATTTTATCTATTATTATGAGGCTTTTATACCATTAACTTGTGAGCAACTAAAGCCTTATCACTCCCACCAAATAGGCGGCGTGATTTGTTCCTCAGAATTAATCGAGATGAATGTAAGTTGACCAGGACAATTGAATTATTAAAAAAAAAAAAACTAGTAGGTATCACCGTATCACAACATTTGCACAATATTATAATAGTGCCATTTTCTCCGAAACAGACAAAAGATGGCTTTTTGAAGGGTATTGTGAGGGTTTTTTCGTAATTGAAAGTAGTAGTAAAGAAATTTTGCTCAGCAGCGGATGACTCCGCCACAGCCCCACACAAAGAGTACGGAAGCCAACAATGTGTGATGTATTTTAACCACGGCTCTTAACTAGCCCACGTGGTCGTGTTTTTCACCACCGATTACCCCTTTCCAGATCCGTAATCCACGGCAACACCCAGGACAGAGTACCTCCCTGTTGCTTGGCTCTCACTGCACATTGAGATTGTAGAGTGCAAACGAGATGAGTCGAGTTTTATAGTGTTTGAATTTAGCTTGTTTATTAAATGAACTTAAAATTGAGCTTGAGCTCGGCTCCTAAGTCAAGCTAAGCCAAACGTTTGCAAGCCAAGCTAAGTTGGGCTCTTAACAAGTTGAGCCCGATTAATTTATTTAATGAGTCTCTTTAAACGAATCGAGCTTTTGCAAGTCAAGCTAAGCTAAACTTTTGAATATTAAGCTCGTCTCAGTTAGTAAACCAACCCATAAATCAAATTCAAGCTCAACTTAATTAATAAACAAATCGAGCCGAACCGAGCCAAAAATTGCCCGTGAGCAACTCACTTTGTTTGCAGCTCAACCACTTACATGAGACTTGTATGAATCTTGCATTAAATAATTTGTCTCGGGTGAAAGGCATCTTGGAGATGGTGAATGCTCGTTGCTCAATCCCGTTTCGGTTTCCAAAAAAAAAAAAAAATTTAAAAAGAAAGGTAATTTTAAACTCAAAAATTATATATTTATACAAATAATTTTTCTACCAATATGAATCTTATTTGATAGATCTCATTGAGATCTTTTAAACAAAAAAAATTAATTATTTTTCATTTTCATTATATTTAAGTTTGAAATTACCTTTTTTTTTTTAAAAAGAAGATTTAAAAAGAAAACAGAACGGCACCAATGCTACTATTTCAAAGTTGTGGAAGGAAAGTGAGGACAATAGGAAATAAGTGGGGGAAATTATAAGAAAATTATTTTAAAATTTTATTATTAAAATAAAGGGAACTACAAATTAATTACGAAAAATAAATGAAGAAAATCACTTCACACTTTTTTTTTTTTTTTGAATTCTCTCTCTCTCTCTCGGAACTAGGAATTACAGTAGAAAAAAAAAAGGAAATTTTTTTTTCTCCCCCAAGTTTCAAACAAACCCTACGAAAGTAGTAGTTAATTTTTTTATTAGCATAGAACACAATTTGTATTTTATATTCTCTACTTTTAGCTAAAGGTCTATTTATATTAGTACTCCAAATAGCTTGGCAGAGCATTTCCAAATGCTTGAGATTATTACTTCTTCTTTTTTTCAAGACAAAGCTATTTTTAACTTCCTAGACTCTAATTGCTAAATTACCATTTTGGATAAATTTTGGCAAAATCACTCAAGTTGCGCCGGAGTTTCTTCTTCTTATTTCTTCACCTTAACTCATCGCAACTGTTGGATCATTCCAAGTGACTAGATTCGTCTTGTGTACTTGAAGAGTATATAAACATATATATTTTTCCTTTTACGGATACTAAAGATTTATTGAACGTACTTTCTGGGCATATATATAATAAGTGTTGAAGTTCAGTAACCGTTGGAATTAGTATTCACTTGGAGAGGCCTAATAAGAAGTATAATTAAGGGGACTTGGCAATTAACGTAATAAAATTACCATAAAGCTATAGGGACCGTACCGACAGCCACGCCGGGCCGTCTCCGGCCACCGGACAGCCGATTTGAGCCGTCCAAAAATTCTATAAAAAAAACGAGGAGGCACAACGTGGGAATCCACGGCATCCAATGTGTGTAGGGTGCTTGATCCAAATACCCATATACACGAAAAATAAGGTGTTTGGATCAAACACTCTACATACATCAGATACCGTTGATTCTTGCATGGCTCCCTCGTTTTTTTTATAGAATTTTTGGACGGCTCATATCAACCGTCCGGTGGCTAGAGACAGCCCAACATGGCCGTCGGTACGATTTCGATAAGCGATCGGTCAGTCGTATAGCAGGACAATAAATTAAGTGGGGATCGGATCAAGAACCACGTACATGCATCAACAGCAACAGCTATTGCCACGGTCGTTGTTCCAGGGAGCAGACCATGCACCGCATGCCTCTCATTATTTTGGACTGAAAATTAATATTAATTACGGTAGATTCCCGTGCATCTATCATGCATCATAACTATATAATTATGTTATGGTGCCTGCAACTTATGTATTTTTTTTAGACATGTCCAATTTGTGGTGGGATAGATCATAGATGATCTCTCTCTCTCTCTCTCTCAACTTTTTTCTTTTTTAATTTTTTTTTGCGTTTGTTAGTTTTGCACCAAACTTTTATAGATTATTGATTCGTCTCATCAAAAATAAGCACTTTTAAGCACACAAAAAATCCACTTTTAATTAATTTGCCAGGCTCAGTATAAATAGGTTTTAGTTTTACAACAAACTCTTTTTTTTTTTTGGAATCCACCAGGAGGCCAACTTCGATCTCAAATTAATTTGCTTGACGTCATAATAAAGTACGTTAAGCTACTAGTATTTGGTATAAAAATATTGAAACAATTCCTAAAGGGTATTATAGGAATTATAAGTATTGATTGTTTTTGGAATAATAAATGAAAGTAGTTGAAAAGGTTTCTCCTTTAAGAACTCAAAGAGTTATAATCAGGACTCATAAGTCAACTAGCCCATGCACGTACTTGAAGGCACGGCTCGAAGTATGCGGCATTGGAAGTGGCTTGAGTGTCGTTACTCTTCAACAAGATATGGACAACTGGTCTTGCCTACGGACAAACCGATTTCTAGTTAGTGGGGACCACTTCGACTAATCTAGAATTCAATTGCTCCATCGAGAGTTAGTAACACTTGAAACATAATGTGATTGCATGTTCAACAAATCATATACAATAGCAATTACAAAACTAGACACAGCATGCCCCAGCGAGAGACCCATCTCCGTCCTTTAACTTATTAAAACACAGTGAAGCGTAATAAATTTCAAACTCCAATTTATCATGACTTACATCCGAATCCTCCTTCAGATTCTCACATGTTCAAACCCACTTCAACCAATTTGTATCCCTTTCCACTTCTTACCATTATCAAATCCTCTATTCTCATCTCCCTCTAGTAATAGCAGGAAGACCTCATGCCTCGCAATATTTCTGCATGAAAACTGGAACCCATTGCATGTGATCCTTATGCACCCACCCACCTTTATAGCTCTCCCATTCGGTTTCTACCATCTACAACACCAACCTTTGCTTCATATAAACTTGATAAAAAGAAATTAACAAAAGCTACGGGTCAACACATTTTAAGGACAACTAAAGCTACGGGTCGAACAATAAGCAAAAGGAGGACATGTTGAAAAAAATGGGTTGGAACAAAGTAAAATATGGTATATGTGCAGGTCAAATCGAGGTGCAAAAATATTCAAGCAGGTCAAAAATTTAAGTGTACCATAGTTCAAGCATGGGCATCGATTCGGACGATTTAAACAATCAGCACATGGAAACAAATAGTACTAAACTCACGTGCAATATACAGCTCAAACAATCAGCACACGCAAATTAATACTAAACTTACGTACAATATACCAACCCCTGTCCAACAAATTCAACTATGCGACAAACAATAACGCAACATATCCATTGATAGAGACAGCTGTATAGCTTAAGAAAAATGGTCACATAAACACCCAAAAAAAATGTTTTTGCTTAAATGTTTTTTGATTAGCCTTCCTTTGAATACCCAACCAAAATATATATGAACACCCAATTCTAGTAGTTTGGAACACCTAGCCCAAAAATGAAATGAATACTCAGCCTGAAACTAATTGAACACTCAATCAGAACCCGAGTACAGCTCATCAAACCACATGCTACACTATAGGTAAAATGTTAGTCTCAATGCAATATATTTTTGTTGTTGCAAAACTTTGATATGCTAATTACTTATGCCTGCAACACTCCGCAATAAAAAAAGTTTTATTTGTTAAGCTCCTACCTGTGTGTACATTACTACCAATGATAATTCCAAAATCACATATACCGAGTTAATTGCATTGATAGGATACACACTGGACTATATTAATTCAAATCATAAAACTCAAAACCAATATCGTGTTGCATTCATAGAATCCAATTTTAACATGCATAAAAAATCTAAAAATCTATATAGAGTCAAATCTGATACACAAATGTAGGGGAAAAAAAGGTGTTCAACATAGGTCTTATTGTCTTGAAATTTGTCTCTCCATCTGCCTCCCAAGAGTTTTTATACCAAAGCATATCTACTTCATCCAAAAAGCACAATTAGGAACATGAATAACAGCCTAAGAAAATAATTAATGAGCAAGACTTCCTTATTGTAAAAAGTAAAATTGTGACTAATAATAATTACCTTAATTCTAGATCTCGTTTATTCATCTTTCAACACCATCATGGTACGATCATGACCTTTGTAGATGTACTTGTGGATATACTTAACAAATCTTATTTCACCACAAACTTCTACATTAATATGAGAATTATATTTTCTCAAAAGGTGTGTATTGTATGGCACCACATCCCTTTTATCAATTCGTTGACCCTTAATAGTATAGAGGGAGTAAAGTAATAATGGCATTGGTAGGCATACCCCATGTATTAAAATACGATTAACTTCTTGTCATCATGAATCACCACAATTACATTTTTTTCTCGAAGACACGTAACCTTTGCACTGAAAAAATAAAACAAAGCAAATATGAATCAAATATATAAATTCAAATTAAGCAATGCAATTGAGTAAACAGTTCTTACATTTTTTTTAAGTCACTGTCGAGCTGCATAAGAAAATGAAGAATTCAACGAATGCATAGGAAACAATTAATTTGATTATTACGACCATGGTGTAAAATGAAACGGTTCAACTCACATTGCCATAGACGCTTAGATTGTCCATGATTAGTTAAAAGTTCCAAGAAGTTATCTGAAATTTGAAAGAGAGTAATAGTCAAAAGTTATCATGAGAATCACAACAGAAAACGTTTTAAAAATATATAGAGAAACCCATAATATTAAATGAGTGACAACAACAACAACAACAACAAAAAGAGAACACAAAACTCCAGTTTGCGGTGTGTTTGGTTAACATCATAATATTTTCATCGATGCATATATGGTAACATTTAAAAGAGTGTCAATAACTATACATGTTCGAATGAAACAAAAATTTAAAAAAAAAAAGATTTACAATTACTCCATGTGTTAATTATGCAAAAAATAATAATGTTGTTTCGACAAGTATCAAGAAAAAAAAGAATGGAGTGTTGCCGTTGAGAAAGAAAGAAAGAATAGGGTGTTAATTAGTTTTGCACTCTTTCTTTTCCTATGTCAGTGGATATTAAAAGACATAAAATAAAATAAAAAATGCCCCTAGCCTCAAAAAAAATGGAGTGGTGTTTGCAACATTGGGAGATCCACATCTCCAATAGTTTTAGTTTTTTTGTAAGGTTTTTTAGTTGAGCCTCTATGTCCTTGGCATGCGTCTACAAACAGAGAGAAATCAAGCACTTGGCAGTTCTCAACCAGTATTCGAAGCGACAAATCCAAATATCATCCCACCTAATGGTAAGTGATTAAATACGAACAACTTTGTGGTACATCTTTTTTAATTGATCGATTTTGTAAAGAATGATGAAGGAGTTAGCATGCATGTTCCAAACGACAAATAAAATTAGCCATAAACCTAATTAAAATGTTTATAAGTTTAATAACATAATCATTATGAGTGCTCTATGTGAAAAAGGATAGCAATCCAAAAAAAATTTGCAGTACCTCGAATTTAAGCTCAACGCAAGAATTCTCTAAATATATTTCTTGTGATCTTTCCTGCAGTAAAATAATAGAAAGTAAAAAGATTTTGTAGAATTGTAAGGACCCGTATTTTTCGGATATTATTTAAAAGTTTTATAAATGTTAGAAATTGAGGAAATTTTGAAATTTCTTAAATTTATTTGATTCGGGGTTAATGTGTTAGGATTGATACTCGAGGAGTGCAAGTGTGATTTGTGTGGGTGTTAGTATATAAGAGTGGGTGTGTGTGTAGGAGAACAAAGTTCTCATTCTCTCTCTCTCTTCTCCCGATCTCTCTCTGTGCTCTCCCTCTCTCTCGGCATTCTCTCTCTCTCCCTCTCCAACACTCAAAACTCCAACCCTTACTCAAAACCCATGACAAATAACCTCCAATCCTTCATCCAATCGCGTTGTTTAGCTTGAAATTTCGTGGGTTTCGCTCGGAGGAGGAGATTCGGTTGATTTTGAAGTTTTCGGAGTCTAGGGCTTGCTCAAATCGCTTGGGTTTCGATCATTGACTTGAGGTAGGGATTTCTTACTCTTGTTATGAGTTTATGTGATGATTATGTGCCTAAATCGTGCCTTAGATTGTTGGAATTTGAGTTTGTGCTCGTTCTTAGTTTTCTGCAAAATCGTGCGCTGTAACGCAGTGGTACCGATACCACATTTTTGAGGTACCGGTACCTTTGGTACCGATACCTTGTTTTTGAGGTACCAATACCCTGAGTCGGATTGCTCACTGGAGTGTCATGGTACCGATACCTAGTTTTTGAGGTATTGGTACCAATGACTTAGAAAACTATTTTTGACTTCATTGCTTATCCGTCGATTGTGTTGATCCCCGATCACTTCTAACACTCTCCAATCACATTCTAATCATCTTTAAACTCGATTATTCCGATTCCAATGATTCGTTGATTGTTCTAATCCTTTCGACACTCGTTAAAGGTAATCTTAGTACCGTCGTAATTGGAAAATGAACCGTAAGGTTGTTTAAGTGTACCGTAGGTTACACGAGGCGTTGTGGTGAGTGTGATGGGTAGTCGTGAGTTTGGCTAGTGATCCGAAAGGTAACTTAGTAATTCGTATCCTTGTGATTTCATCTCGTTGATTACTCTAAACTCCTTGAGCTCTCTTTTATGAGATCCCAGTAAAGAGGCCAGTGGTTAGCAAGTCGTAATGTTACATATGAGTTTAGAATGCGATGTTGGTTATGTTGATGTACTTAATAGAAACGTGTGTGCTTATCTATTTGTTGGTGTATGTGACGGTTGATGGTTTGTAGCATAATGAGATATGAATGACTACTTGAGGTTATGGACACAACGAAAACTTGACACTACGGGTATCACCACGAAGTGGTGAGACAACCGGAATTGACACTACGGGTATCACCATGGACATTCGGTGAGACGACCGGAATCACGCAAATGAACGGGTATCACCATGGACATTCGGTGAGATGACCGGAAACGAGCGATACATGCGAAAACCTTGGATGTTATGAGATGAGATTATCGGAAAACAAAAGAAAGAATGGTTTTACTAAATTGGATTGTTTAAAAAGGGAAAAAGAGTTTTTGATGGCAAATGGGAATGAGAAAGGGAATTTGTTGATGAATCGAGGAATGTGAACAATTGTGAAATGGGAATGAATGTGGAAACATGCGTGATGTGATGAATCGGTTGAGAAACCAAAAGTTAATCATTTGAGATTGATGTGGGAACATTTGTGGTACTGGTATGACGTGTGAGATGATAGGCGTTGCTTATAGGATTGTCTAGAATCCTTTAGCCTTATTGAGTTGCTTGTTGATAGCCATATAAGCCTTGGGCATATCTGTCTATATTCATTCACTTTAGATGCATAACTCAGCATGTTTTCTTATAACTTGCGTATAGATTTCTCTACTGGGCTAGTGTAGCTCAACAAAATCCTTCTTTTCAGGTCTAAAGGCTGGGCAGTCGATTGCATGCTATGGTGTGATTCGAAATGAAGATTTTTGGAAGCTAATTTGACTAGTTACTTTCTCATCTATGTAATAGACTTACTTTCGGTTAAAGATGACTTTGTAACTAATTCACTTTTGAATTATCTTTTGACCTAAGTTTGTAATCTTTTTTTTAAACACTCGTGCTTGAGTTTAAGTTAATTTGGGCCGTGGTGCCAAGGTTGTAATTCTTTGAACTTGGAAATTTGGTTTGTAAATTAAACAGGTGGGAAATCATTTTGGGTATTATTTACCTTATCCGAGAATCTTTTATCGAAATGTGATATTAAATTATGTTGAAAATCGAGGGCGTGACAAGAATAAACAACAAAGTTAGGATTAACGTAAAAGACTCATGCGGTAGAGACCCGTGTTTAATTTCAATAATTTTAACGTTCAAATAAAAGTTAGAATTTTGAAATAATAAGAAAGGTGATGTGAATGTGTGTTTGGGATTTATGTAATAGGATTTGAAAATTTGGGGTGCAAGTGTGATTGAAATGTGTAGTGGTATAAATAGAGGGAGTGTGTGGTAGAGAATCATTTTCCATCACACTCCCACTCTCGTTTCTCTCTCTGTCCGACTCCCTCCCTCTCGGCTTATCTCTCTCTCTCTCTAGTTTTTCTTGCTTCTCCTCCATGGATCTTTAAAATCCCACTCATATAATGCCATGTACGAGCATCCTCGGTTCTCACTTTGCGTGGGAAGAGCTCAGATGAAGTGTTCGTGGTCAACTTCAAGCTCAGAAGCTAGGGCTTGCTTGGAATTTGAGGGTTTTACTCAAAACCCTTTCGATAGGGATTTCTCTCCTCCTTTATGTGTTTATGAGTTGGTTTGATGTGTTTAAGAATGTTTAAACGTCCGTATTTGTTGTTGGAGAAATCTGTCGAAACTAAAAATCGTACGCTAAAAACCCAGGTCCTACAAGTAAGCGTTTTGGCCCTACCGATAGAAATGCTGTCCAGTAGTGTCTTTTTTGTGAAGTTCTGGTCTCCTCCCGGTAGGAGGTTGTGTCCTACTGGTAGGGAATGAAAAATTTATTTTTCTTGAAAACTTCGGACGATCATAACTTTATCATTCGGACTCCGTTTGGGGCATATTATATATCAAAATTGATGTGTGGAAAATCTACTTTCTAACGGTGGTAGTCTTATAATCAAATTCTAAACCTATAAGAAGTTATAGTTAAAATACGATACGTTGGTTGTTAGAATCCATACCGGTTTTGGAGGTTATGTTGTATTTGACTATTACGGTGATTTGGTACACTCCTAAGTGTTCGAGGTAGATACATTATATGCATTGGGCATCCTTTGCCCTTAGAATCATTTGAGTGATACACGAATGTTCCTAGGTGCATTTAACTATTTGAATGGCCTACTGAGCCTTAGGGTAGTAGGCTAGCACACTTGAAAAATGTTTGTCGACACCTAGAGAAAGTATGAGATTGAGATGGTTTATTGTATATTAAAGTTGGATCGGGAATACTTGAATGACAATGATTGATTATATTTATGAAATGAAAATGTGAGTTACAACTATTAATTTCCTCTTGAACTATAAATTGGAATGTGAAGTCATTGTTCATAGCTACTTGCATGAAGTTGAGTTTATGATCAATTAGTAAATACTTGGTAGTAGAGTAAATGGGTTGGTGACGAGATTAACGATGAGAATTGTGGAAAATGTGATGTGAAAAGGTTAGCTAAGAATACACACAGACACACACACATATTGAAACAAGAAAAGGGGATAACCAATCATGTAAGAACTTGTGGGGTATAAAGGATATGTATTGTCGCGGTATTGATATGCACTAAAATGATTTGATATTGAAGTCATTCGATTGATGAGAACTAAGAGTTGGTTTACGACATGAAGGATATCGGGATCCTATAACGCTCAGCAGGAGCACTCGCTCATGACACAGACTAGGCCCACCAACGGGTGTGGTGCTAAGGTAGGGGAAGCAGGTCCCATAACGCCCGGCAGGAGCATTCGCTCACGAGAACATAAATGAGAGTTTGAGAATGAAAGACGATTATGAATAAGGGGCAATTAATGTGGAACACCGATGACTTTATTGGTCACTTATGAGGAAATTCAAAAGAGTTATGGTCATTCTCTGCTAAAGTTGTTATATTTTGTTTACTATAAAACATGGAGTTGTGATTTATGAAAAGGATTTGGGAAAAATGGAAGTTTTATATGAGAATGGTTTTGGTAACTGTTAACGGAAAATGAGACAAGATGGAGTGATCATATGAAAACTATGAACAGTGAACTTGAGTCGGTATGTTAGATCGTTTGAACTGTCTGTGCATGGCTTCTTTTCTTATTACAGCCTTTCCGATTACTCTGGTTCATTAATTCTATGTCGGCTTGGTGATTTATTTGGTATGGAGACATGTTGATACTTGAGGTGTGATAGTTATTCTAGGAGGTTTAGATTAATATTTGCATGAGGAGTTAAAATGAAAACTTAAGGAACATGAGGATAGGATAAAGGGCATGTGTGTGTGTGTGAAAATGAGTAGACGTTGAAACGTTGGCTTTAACATGAGAAAGTCATAAAGGGGACACGGAGGAGGATGCCATAGTTGTTAATCGGAGATTTGAAAGATGGATTTAGATATTCGTGTGATATCTTTGGTGTTGAATTGTAGTAGCTAGCATAATGTGCATAGTAACCCAATGAGAAGAAGGTTAGTGAAATGGGATAGGAACGAGAAGATGGTCGTTAAAGAATTTAGTGAGTGTATAAGCCGTTGTATGGAGAAGTGGAAACAAAATTGTTATAAGTGATTGTAAGCAGGGAATTTTAAGAGAAGGTGTATGTGGATGCATTGTAGTACCCCTAATCTTTTAAATTGTGTTTAGAATTTAAGTATGTGTTAAACTTGATGTTAATTATATGATTTTGGGCTTTGTTTTGCTAGTTATTAGGAAATGGAACATAAGTGGTTATAGGTCACACCTACACAAGATAATTTTTCTTGTCACCTGTTAAAAGAAGAAGGAAACGTGTAACATTTCCCCATCCTCACACGTAGAGAGAGAGCGTGAGAGAGAGAGAGAGAGAAAAGAACCGTTCGGTGAGAAGAAAAAAGAAGAAGAAGAAGAAGAAAATCTTGGAGAATTCTTCCTAAACTTGGATTGAAGCCTAAATTGGTAAGTTCATGCCTAGAGAAGTGAAATTTCTTATTCTTGATGTTCAATTCTTGCTAGAAGTGCTGAATCTAAGTGGGTTTAGGGTAGAGAATGAAGTTGTGTTGAAACCCCAAGAACCTTGTTTAAATTCCCAGAAATTGACATGTTTAAAGTTGGAGTAATTCATGAATTTCGTATATTTGAGGCAGCCCATGAGTATGCTCTGGTTTGCTCATGTTTTTGTGAAGTTTCTGTATGAGTTTTTGATGTGAATTTTAGGATTTTACCTCAGAAAATTCGTGTAGCTTGTGGTAGGCTATTTAGAGCTCCAACAGAATTGAATCTGCCCTGTTCTTGAGGAATTTTTCTCACCATCTTCCCGACCTTGATATTTTTTGATATTTTTACTGAAGATGCCTGTATGTGTCTACCTTACTGTGTAAAATTTTCAGAACCTAATTCGCAACGTGGAAGAAGTTAAAATTCGTTAACCGACCTGCTGTTGTGGTGTCTGCAGTGCTGACAGCTTCGTCACACTTTATGGAAACGGCCATAATTTTGAGCTCGGGCGATGAAATTGCGATCCGATTTCTGATTTTGAAACTAGACTCATAGAGCTAAAAAAATGCATGAAGATTGTGTCTTAGTTATTCTTGTGCAAAGTCAGATTTTAGGTTAAAGATTATGAAACTGCAGATTTCATGACTAATCTCTTAAGGCTAGCTATCTAATTTCATATTCTTACCATAGGACCTTATGTTCATTTAAAATAGGCTTGTTTGACATTGTCTAATCATGTTTTGTTGCCTAATTGTCTTAGGAGGTTCGGGGGACACGTGGATACGAGGTGAGTGATTAATACCCAAAACACATGGTTTGTTATAAGCTTTACGCTTCAATAATGTTTTATAATTTGATATGAACTCCATGGACTATCAATGAAAGGTGGACATGTTTTATATCTATTAATGGCATCCTCCCACGTCCCAGCTTGCTAGGGGACATGTGCTAAAAGGCTAGCAAGGCATGACTATTAAATCGGATAACGAAAGACGTCTTAACTTATCCACTACCGGGGACGCCTGGTAGACATGAAATGAATAGAGGATGTGCATTACTATGCTATGTTGCTATGAAATGTGATTCATTTTTTTTAAATGGTTTTATCATTGCCCATGGAAAGCATGTGAATTGCGTACTAATCATTCATACGAGCTTTGGCTTATGAATTTTTCCCACCTTTCAGGCAACGGGACGTAGAGTGATGGCGTACAGTTTTCTTTTGGGACATGCTGTGTAGATATGGACTTGTAGATAGGGAGTTGCCTTTGGTGGACACTTTTGACATGTAAATATGCACAGCTCTGGGTGGTTTGCAATATAGAGATCTTTGTAAAGACTTTTGATTTTGGCTTATGTAATAAAATGGAATGGAATTTGCTTCCGCTTATTGTTAATTAGGTCCCTTTAGTCATTTGCTAATGAGGTGTTTAACTTTAATATGGCCTTAGTGATGTGATCACTGGCGCTTTGTTGAGACTAGAGCCTTTAGGGGCGGGCTAGGGTCGTGACAAAGTTTTTGGTATCAGAGCAACATGCTAGGACAATGAGATGCACGGTTAGCAATGACTCACACACGGACCCTCAGAGCTTAGGAAATTGAATTTATGTGTGCTAAGTGAATTATACAAATGCTTTGCTACGTGATTTTCTGATGTGTTGCTATATGACTAGACATGTATAATCTACTTAACTGCTATATCATCTGTACAATGTGAATTTCCTTTCTCTTGAATAGCAAATGGAGCATAGGGATGAGCCAGTGGATAGAATGGAAAGAATGGAACGGTTACTGGAGGGGTTGTTGGGTGTGATGAACCAGCAAGTGCATAATCAACCGCCACCACTGCCCGCGGTAGTTATTGCTCAGCCTGTGGCAGAAATGAGTATCAAGGACTTCCAAAAGATGAAGCCTCCTATTTTTGAAGGTGGAATTGACCCGTTGAAGGCTGACAACTGGATTTTGGGCATGGAGAAAATATTTGCTGTGGCTCAGGCACAATGTCCAGAGATGCACAAGGTTATTCTTGCTACCTACAATTTCGAGGGAGAGGCGTACAGATGGTGGTTGACACAGCAGGAGAGGGAGCCAAATATGACCTGGATACGGTTCAAGGAAGTGTTTTATGAAAAGTATTTTCCAGAGACACTCAAAGATGCTAAGGTCAATGAATTTATCAACTGGAAGCAGGATCCTACTATGTCAGTGTCGGAATATGACAGAATCTTCACGGATTTGAGTCGGTTTGCACCACACATGGTTGATACAGATGCTCGTAGGGCGAGGAGGTTTGAGGCAGGGCTAAAGGATGGGCTACGTGAGCCGATCAAACTTCTTAGGTTGCACACTTATGCTGATATACTGAATGTGGCATTGTTGTCCGAAGAAGATCGGGCTAAAAGCAAAGCCAAGGCAGAAGGGCAGAAAAGGCAGACTACTTTCGTGCCAGCCAGGAATCAGGGAGTCGGGGGTTCTTTTAAAAGGCAAAACACGGGTACATCGGGGTGGAGTCAAGGTGGAAGCAGCAGTAGCAATAATGGTGGCTCTCGACCATGTCCTAAATGTGGAAGAGCGCATAGAGGTCAGTGCTACAGGGATACAGGGGCATGCTTTAGGTGTGGGCAGATAGGGCACTTGATGAAGGATTGTCCGGCCATGACGAAGCCAAATGTGAGAACACCAACTATTACCACTAGTTCAGCACAGAGCTCGGGTACGAAACCGGATACGGGGAAGAAACAAGGCAAGGTCTTTGCTTTGGTTCCGGGAGACTCTCAAAATGCAAATTCAGTGGTGTCAGGTACACTTCAAATTTGTGGGCATTCAGCTTATGTGCTTATTGATTCAGGGTCTACTCATTCTTTTGTTTCTATGCAATTTGCTGCTAAGTTGACTAGACCACTTGAATCACTTGACCACGAATTGCATGTGTCACAACCTATGGGTAGTGGTGTTATATGTTCTACAGTCTATAAGGCGTGTGATATATTAATTGGAAGTGTGCATTTGCTAGTAGATTTAATTCCTTTGCACATGGGTCATTTTGATGCTATCTTAGGAATGGATTGGTTATCTTCCAATTTTGCTACGATAGATTGTATTGCCAAAAGGGTTCTGATTCAAATACCAGATAAGGGGAATATTACTTTTGAGGGAAAAGCAGTGGTTTCACCGCCTTATTTGATATCTGCCATGCATGCTCGTAAGTTGATTGGTAAAGGGTGTCAGGGTTATCTGTGTTCAATTCTTACTACTGAATCTGGGGTAACTACCTTGCAAGATATTCCTGTTGTGAATGAGTTTCCTGATGTGTTTCCAGAAGATTTGCCTGGTTCATTGGTCGACAGGGAGATAGAGTTTGTTATTGACCTTATGCCGGGGACTCAGCCGATTTCTAAGACTCCATATCGAATGGCGCCATTGGAGTTGAAGGAATTGAAAGTCCAATTGCAGGAACTACTTGACAAGGGGTTCATTAAACCAAGCATCTCGCCTTGGGGAGCACCAGTCTTATTTGTGAAGAAGAAAGATGGTACAATGAGGCTTTGCATTGATTATCGGGAGTTGAATAAAGTGACAATCAAGAACAGGTATCCACTTCCAAGGATTGATGATTTGTTCGATCAACTACAAGGAGCGAGGGTGTTTTCTAAAATTGATCTTCGATCGGGCTACCATCAGTTAAAGGTAAAGGCAGAGGATGTTGAGAAAACAGCTTTCAGAACGAGGTATGGACACTATGAATTTTTGGTTATGCCTTTCGGAGTTACAAATGCACCTGCAGCCTTCATGGATTTGATGAATAGAGTATTCAAGTACTATCTTGATGAATTTGTTGTTGTATTCATTGATGATATACTTGTGTACTCTAAGGCTTCGGAACAGCATGCCGAGCACTTGAGGATGGTTCTACAAACACTACGGGAGAAGAAGTTATTTGGTAAACTAAAGAAATGTGAGTTTTGGCTATCTAGTGTTGCATTTCTTGGGCACGTGGTTAGTGGAAATGGTATTACAGTCGATCCACAGAAAATTGAGGCGATAATAAATTGGCAGAGGCCGACTACTGCAACAGAAGTCCGCAGTTTTCTGGGGTTAGCTGGATACTATCGGAAGTTTGTCAAAGACTTCTCCAAGATTGCAGCTCCATTGACTGAATTGACACGAAAGGAAGTACCGTTTGTGTGGACGAAGGAAAGAGAGAACTGTTTCTTAGAGTTGAAGGAACGGTTGGTGACAGCGCCAATTCTAACCCTACCATCGGGGACAGAGGGATTTGTGATTTTTAGCGATGCTTCACATCGAGGTTTGGGCTGTGTTCTGATGCAGCACGGGAAAGTAATCGCTTATGCTTCGCGCCAACTGAAATTGCATGAAAAGAATTATCCCACACATGATTTAGAGTTAGCGGCAGTGATCTTTGCTTTGAAATTGTGGCGACACTATTTATATGGGGCGTCATGTGAGATTTATACGGACCATAAGAGCTTGAAATACCTCTTCACGCAAAAAGAGTTGAATTTGAGGCAAAGAAGGTGGCTTGAGTTGATGAAGGACTATGATTTAACGATTCAATATCATCCGGGCAAAGCAAATGTGGTTGCAGATGCCTTGAGCCGAAAATCTTCTGGTGAGTTGTGTTATTTACTTACCTCTCAGCGAGAATTGATTAGAGAAATGGAAAAGTTGGAACTAGAGGTTTCTATTTATGGCACTGATGCTATATTGTCTGCTTTTACTGTTCAACCTGTATTATATGAAACTGTTAGGCAAAGACAACCGGATGATGAATTTTTGAAGAATATTATCGAGGCATGGGAAACTAAACCTAAAGAGGATTTCTCTTTTAGAGATGGTGTGTTGAGATTTCAAAACAGGGTTTGTGTACCTGATATACCAGAAATCCGAAGACAAATCTTGGAGGAGGCTCACAAATCCAGATTTGCAGTGCATCCTGGAAGCACCAAAATGTATCGAGACCTTAGGGAAGTGTATTGGTGGCCAGGTATGAAAAGAGAGGTGGCTAAACATGTTTCTCAATGCTTTACTTGTCAACAGGTGAAAGCTGAGCATAAGAATCCAGCGGGATTGCTTCAATCATTGCCTATACCGGAATGGAAATGGGAGCATATCACAATGGATTTTGTTGTGGGATTGCCGCGTACTCAGAAAGGTAATAATGCAATATGGGTAATCGTGGATCGCTTAACAAAATCTGCTCACTTTTTGCCTGTAAATGTTTCATTTAGTTTGGAGCAGTTGGCTGAATTGTATATTAAGGAAATTATACGATTACATGGTACGCCAGTGTCTATTGTGTCAGATAGGGATTCGAGGTTCACTTCTAATTTCTGGAGGAGTTTGCAAAAGGCAATGGGCACGGAATTAAAGTTTAGCACAGCATTTCATCCACAAACCGATGGTCAGTCCGAAAGGGTGATACAGGTTTTGGAGGATATGTTACGGGCTTGTGTTTTAGAATTTCAGGGAAGCTGGGAGAAACATTTGTCTCTAGCGGAATTTGCATATAATAACAGTTATCAGGCGAGTATAGGTGTGGCACCTTATGAAGCACTATATGGGAGGAAATGTCGATCCCCGATATGCTGGACCGAAGTGGGGGAGAGGAGACTTGAGGGGCCAGCAATTGCCGATGAAACTACTGAAAGAATTCGGGTTATTCAAGAAAGATTGGAAGCAGCGCAAAGTCGACAAAAGAGTTACGCAGATTCGAAGAGGAGACCGCTGAAGTTTGAAGTCGGGGACTTCGTATTTTTGAAAGCTTCGCCAATGAAGGGAGTGAAACGGTTTGGGAAAAAAGGAAAGTTGCAGCCAAGGTATGTTGGGCCGTTTGAGGTTTTAGAGAAAATTGGGGAAGTAAGTTACCGTTTAGCCTTGCCACCGGAGCTATCCTATGTTCATGACGTGTTCCATGTATCTATGTTGCGACGGTATTTGCCTAATTTTGATGAGGAATTACTTGTAACTACTCCTATCGAACTTCGGGAAAATTTGAGCTATGTGGTGAAACCGGAGAAAATCATTGACCGGAAGAACAAGGTTCTTAGGAACAAGGTGATACCGTTAGTTAAAGTGTGGTGGACTAATCAACGTGGGGGAGAAGCGACATGGGAAACGGAGGAGGACATGCGAAAGAAGTATCCGTATCTCTTTCCAGTACAAGGTAACTTAAGTTTGAGGACAAACTTCTATAAGTAGGGGAGGGTGTAGTACCCCTAATCTTTTAAATTGTGTTTAGAATTTAAGTATGTGTTAAACTTGATGTTAATTATATGATTTTGGGCTTTGTTTTGCTAGTTATTAGGAAATGGAACATAAGTGGTTATAGGTCACACCTACACAAGATAATTTTTCTTGTCACCTGTTAAAAGAAGAAGGAAACGTGTAACATTTCCCCATCCTCACACGTAGAGAGAGAGCGTGAGAGAGAGAGAGAGAGAAAAGAACCGTTCGGTGAGAAGAAAAAAGAAGAAGAAGAAGAAGAAAATCTTGGAGAATTCTTCCTAAACTTGGATTGAAGCCTAAATTGGTAAGTTCATGCCTAGAGAAGTGAAATTTCTTATTCTTGATGTTCAATTCTTGCTAGAAGTGCTGAATCTAAGTGGGTTTAGGGTAGAGAATGAAGTTGTGTTGAAACCCCAAGAACCTTGTTTAAATTCCCAGAAATTGACATGTTTAAAGTTGGAGTAATTCATGAATTTCGTATATTTGAGGCAGCCCATGAGTATGCTCTGGTTTGCTCATGTTTTTGTGAAGTTTCTGTATGAGTTTTTGATGTGAATTTTAGGATTTTACCTCAGAAAATTCGTGTAGCTTGTGGTAGGCTATTTAGAGCTCCAACAGAATTGAATCTGCCCTGTTCTTGAGGAATTTTTCTCACCATCTTCCCGACCTTGATATTTTTTGATATTTTTACTGAAGATGCCTGTATGTGTCTACCTTACTGTGTAAAATTTTCAGAACCTAATTCGCAACGTGGAAGAAGTTAAAATTCGTTAACCGACCTGCTGTTGTGGTGTCTGCAGTGCTGACAGCTTCGTCACACTTTATGGAAACGGCCATAATTTTGAGCTCGGGCGATGAAATTGCGATCCGATTTCTGATTTTGAAACTAGACTCATAGAGCTAAAAAAATGCATGAAGATTGTGTCTTAGTTATTCTTGTGCAAAGTCAGATTTTAGGTTAAAGATTATGAAACTGCAGATTTCATGACTAATCTCTTAAGGCTAGCTATCTAATTTCATATTCTTACCATAGGACCTTATGTTCATTTAAAATAGGCTTGTTTGACATTGTCTAATCATGTTTTGTTGCCTAATTGTCTTAGGAGGTTCGGGGGACACGTGGATACGAGGTGAGTGATTAATACCCAAAACACATGGTTTGTTATAAGCTTTACGCTTCAATAATGTTTTATAATTTGATATGAACTCCATGGACTATTAATGAAAGGTGGACATGTTTTATATCTATTAATGGCATCCTCCCACGTCCCAGCTTGCTAGGGGACATGTGCTAAAAGGCTAGCAAGGCATGACTATTAAATCGGATAACGAAAGACGTCTTAACTTATCCACTACCGGGGACGCCTGGTAGACATGAAATGAATAGAGGATGTGCATTACTATGCTATGTTGCTATGAAATGTGATTCATTTTTTTTAAATGGTTTTATCATTGCCCATGGAAAGCATGTGAATTGCGTACTAATCATTCATACGAGCTTTGGCTTATGAATTTTTCCCACCTTTCAGGCAACGGGACGTAGAGTGATGGCGTACAGTTTTCTTTTGGGACATGCTGTGTAGATATGGACTTGTAGATAGGGAGTTGCCTTTGGTGGACACTTTTGACATGTAAATATGCACAGCTCTGGGTGGTTTGCAATATAGAGATCTTTGTAAAGACTTTTGATTTTGGCTTATGTAATAAAATGGAATGGAATTTGCTTCCGCTTATTGTTAATTAGGTCCCTTTAGTCATTTGCTAATGAGGTGTTTAACTTTAATATGGCCTTAGTGATGTGATCACTGGCGCTTTGTTGAGACTAGAGCCTTTAGGGGCGGGCTAGGGTCGTGACATGCATGTTGAGTTTGAGATAGACGTTTTGTTGATAAGGATCGATGTGAGGTATAACTTTGAATAACAAGGGATTTTATAAATAAAGATGAGTTAATACAAGTGTGAAGTGTGAGTTCGTTTGTTCTACCATAGGGTGGTACCTTATTGCATGTTACAACGTTAAATGAATATGTATGTATGTATGTATGTATGTATGTATGTGCGTGTGTGTGTGTATATATATATATATATGTGTGTGTGTGTGTGTGTGTGTATATATATATATATATATATAATATACCGGTCATCCCATTTGCACATAAGTGTATGTTCAACCCTTCATTTTCAGGTACCCACCTTGGCATAGAGCGTGGAGAGCTTGGAGAACAAGTCGAAAGTCATTTTAAAAGTCTTGTATTTAGTTATGTTATCGTCTTATGTAAAATGTGTTTTAAGCTGCAGAAAGATGTAATTTCGTTATAACATGTTTAATTATGGAAAATTGTAAAGGATGTATAATTTCTTTTCTTTGGAACTTTAATATGTGAGGATATTGGTTTATGAGATGATGTTTGGCATAAAATTTTGGATATGTGTATGAATGTGATGATAATATTTTAATTATGAAACAAAATTTTAATATTTTGTTGTAAATTGAGGGCGTGACACATGCAAGGTTGTCGAAAAAAAAAAAACTATTCTCTCACACTCATATTTTTTCTTCCAATTTTCGGCAAAAGAAAACCAAAATGAAAATTGAACTTGCATGAGAAATGAAAAAAATCATTCGATGTTTGAATCCCTTGCGTGAAAACTGATCAAAAAAATCATTCAAGAAACTCCTAATTTACGGCAAAAGAAACCCAATATGAGTAAAAATCGTCTATGAAAAAAATCAAACTTGCATGAGAATTGAAAAAATTGAATTTACACCACTATCGGTAATGGTCGTTCGGGAAGTTGTTTTGGCAAAAGAAACCCAATATGATTAAAAATATTCAAGAAATAAATTGAACTTTACTGAGTACTAAAAAAAATTGAACTTACCTCACTATAGGCAACGGTGGTTCAGGAGTTGGAGGACATGGAAAACCTATGCATGTGACAAACAAACCCAACAAATCTGGACTTCTTAATAGAAGGGTATCAATTGCACATAGTAGGTTGGTCTTCTAAGAAATAGGGACTTCTAAAACGTATTGATAAGTTTAAATCTTCTAAAATTTAAATCTTATGTGATAAGGAAATGACAGAGAACCAATCACTCACACATTCCTAAATAGAGGTATATTCCTTTTAGGCCGTGGACTCCTTATATATTTTACCTAATGCCTAAATAGGAGCCGAATATGTTTCTTTCTAATTCCCTGTTACTGTGGCAGAAAATGTGGTTTATCCTTCTAATCAGTAATCCCACGGTTTATATATTTCCGAAAATGTTTCCTTCAAAAACCTTCAAATTCCCTGTTAATTGCATCCGTATATTGTAGATGAAAATGTGGAATTGTAATTGTAAATCCGGATATTGTTTCCTTCATCATAATATATATCGTTAGGAATTTTTTTTTATTAGCCGGTTACCAAAATGCGATGATGATAAATTTTGGATGGATTTGGTATTTACCAAGCTGTCATTTTGAAGAACCAACAGTCTAGATTTATAGAGGGGACAATTCTAGACCATTGGTTGTCTTTTGGATTCAAACACAGCTTTGTTTTATTATATAGATGTTGCCTTATATGATCAAATAAGAAAATATCTCAAAATGGTAATTGACGTTTTGTGGATATTACAACTATCCCGTAGAGCAATCATAGTACGGACAATTTATTTAAGTTAAAATTACGATATTATGATATATTCTAATGTACTTTTAGGTACGGGCATCAGCCAAGATGGGAGGTACTTAAATACTTTTTTTTTAATTCGCCAAAACGCCACTCGTGCAGTACTTAGAGCATCCACAGTGGAATAAGCAAAATAAAAAGTTGCTAAAGTTAACAACATTTACTCAAAAAAGTGCTCATATTGGAATAACCAAACTTAACAATCTCTTAGCAACTCATCAAATTTTGACTTTTGAATAATCAAAACTAGCAATCTTTTGCCAATAACCAAATTTAATGATCCCCACATTTTCTCAATAAGTACACCCATCATTACACAAAAATCTTCTCTCTCAACAATGTTTTCAAAAAATAATTATAAAAAACTATTCTTACTATTATTATTTTCAGAAACTTTTTCTATTAAAAAAAAAGTCTTTATATGAACTTTTTATTTTTATTTTATAAAAACTGTTTCTTCAATCTTTTTTAAAACTAGTTTTTAAAAATATTGTATTTACACAAAACTATTTTTTTACAAATTTTTTTTTCATAAACTATTTTTTTATCCAACTATTTTTAACTTAAACTGTTTTTCTTTTCAAAAACTGTTTAATAAACTGTTTTTTTTCGAGAACAAATATTTTTTTTTTTATAAAAACTGTTTTAACATAAACTAGTTTTCAAAAAATTTACGTGAAATGAAAGGGAAAAATTTGGAGAAAACTCAGGGAAGGAAGCAATGATCCCATTGGTTTTGACTATGAGCAAAAAATAACCAATGTGAGATTTGATATTGCTAACTTTAGCAACCTCTAAATGGATAATCAAAATCTGATGTGGCATGGTTTGATTATACAGTTTTGCTTATTCCACTGCTGATGCTCTTAAATACTACTACTGGTAAAACTACATATTTTCGTAAAATTTGGGCTGGACCTGGTCAAGGCAAAGTTCTCAGTCTGACCAGCCCACTCGATCTCTTTAGGCTGGGACTTAAATTAAATTTGAAAATTGTTCTTATTTGAATATTTTTTTGTATTTTTTAATTTTGTGCCAAACTTTTACGGGTTATTGGTTCGTCTTGACGAGAGGAATCGAAAAAGTATTTTTTTTTTTAACTTTTACCCAAGTATTTTGAGAAATAACTACCTTTTAGCGCAAAAATAACTCACAAAAGTTTGGCGCAAAATTAATAAATACGAAAAAAAATTCAAATAAAAACAAAATTTAAAAATTTCAGTTAAGTACAAAAGAACGCAGCCTTAACTTTAACATTCCAAAATCGAACCGGCAATTAGAGGTGATGTTGAGAAGGCCCAACCCCAACCCAAATCAAGCGGAGTTATCGGAATGGGCCTGTCACTCGGCCTGCTTACTCCCTCCCTTCCCTGTATTATTGAACAAGAAAAGAAAATCCCCAGATACCACTCCGACAACTCTTTTGCAAATCTTCTGCCACTGGATTTCGTTTCTCTCTCATTCCAACAGGTGATCTACATGTATATTTATTTCCATTTCAATCGATCGATTTTTGGTTAACGATTTGATCTGTAGTCGTTTCCAGACAAATTTGAGTTTTTTTTTTTTATTTATTTATAAAACAAAACATTACCCCTAAAAATAAAACACAACGCCGTTCGACTTCGCCGTATTCTGTAGCAGTCCGCCTTCGAAGCTGGAGAGTTCTCTCCCTCTCATGCTCTCTCATTCTCTCTGTGTGTGTATATACATAAACATGTATATATAGGAATTTACACTCAAATCCGGTATTCTTGGTTTCAAATTTGTTTTCGGTAGTTTCGAACCTCCTTACGAATTGGTTTAACGGAAGCTTGATTGCTTGCGTATATGTGTGTATAGATGTTTATATATTTGTATATTAGGGTTTTTTAATTGCTTTGTGAATTAGGGCTTTCTTTCTTGTTCTTTATATTTTGGGGATTTTGTGTGGGGTTTAAATAAAGCCTTGTTTGACAAGTAGTCAATTACCGATTTTATTTTTCTAACTACAAACAAAAATCACCTTTAGAAAAATATCTCGTTCTAAGATTAAGAAAATCGCTTGGAAAATAGACCTCTTTTCAGACCCAAAAGACCCTAGTTCTGTGGAATTTAATGTGACAGTGTATACAGAACTACTCCGTGACAGATTTTGTTTTTTGTACTGAATTGTAATTTTTTGTTCAAGGTTAGTAAAAAAAAATTGGTGCCCCCGCTGTAGAGAATTTTTGGATCCGTCCCTGGTCGTTATCGTAGCTGTAGAATTTGTTGATTCCGTCCTATTCTAGGGTTCACTAGTTCGGTGTGATTTTGAGTGCACTGTGTATAATTTTTCTGCTCTATAAATTCTTGTCTTGGTCCTGTTGTTTTACTTTCCAATTGTCGAAGTAGGTATTATTAAGCATGAAGTTCGATGCAAGTGGTCTCGAGTCCCACGTGCTGCGTGGCGGAGTGAGCGATGGCCTTCTCAGTGTGTTCCCAACTGCTCCATCTTTTGAGATTCCTGGTGCAACCGATGTTAGTTTGATACATTTATTTTTCAGATTTCATCAAGCTGATTCAGTTGAGAGGATTTTCTTGACAAGTACTATTTGGTGGTTGTTTTGTTTTTCAGTTTGATGGATTTCAGAAAGAAGCTATCCAAATGGTGAAACCGGCAAAGGGCACAACAACGCTGGCTTTCATTTTCAAGGATGGTGTAATGGTTGCTGCTGACTCCCGTGCTAGCATGGGAGGCTACATCTGTATGTTTATGCTTCCATGTTTGATATTGTGAATTTAGTTTCTTCTTTTGAGTAGTTGGGAATGTATAGAATGCTTCATGCTTACCACTTAAATCTGTAATTTTGACAGCTTCACAATCTGTGAAGAAAATTATTGAAATTAACCCGTACATGCTCGGCACAATGGCTGGTGGAGCAGCTGATTGCCAATTCTGGCATAGAAACCTGGGCATTAAGGTGATTCATTTATGTTTCCTTTATATGCATTCTATGAATTAGAACCTGTACAGGTATTCCTTCTTACGCTCCTATTGTCTAAGGAATGATATTTCTAATGGTGGGTAATGCCTGTTGTTGTGCCGTTTTCCTTTTATGTGTAACTTTTCTTTTTGGGGTTATTGATTCCATGAAAGCAAACAAACCCAAACACAGTCAGGTATAGAACCTGGAAACAAACACAAATCAGTCAATCCAAAATGTATAAATAGAAGTAAGCAAAGGGAATAGGTCACCTTGGGATCAAAGATCCTGAAGGAAACCCTCTAGTCACTAGCTAGAAGCCTTTTAGAATCAGCGTTCTTGATTTTCATCCAAGAGCTAATGCAAACTCAATGGCCTTTTCTATAAGCCCAATCAAACTTCTAGCATCGAGCACTTGTGTTCGATAATCCTGCGATTCCTTTCCCACCATAGCTAGTAAATAGTCACAGCGTAGCATATATGGTCCCTCCTCCCACCATCACCCCCGCCGCCCCCCCCCACAAAAGTGCTATCCACCAGCTCATCTCTTCTGCCAAGCATAGCACACCTCTATCATGTAACGCTCTAAAGCCCCCAAATTTGTCCAGCATAAGAGTACTCAAAGATTAGATGCTCATGGGAATCGTGAGAATTGCAAAGGACACATTTACGATTCACATTTATTCCCAACTTACAAGCCCATCTTTAGGATTTGTTTGGAACCTAGGGAAAAGAAAAGAAAGGAACAAAAAAAAAAAACAAAGAATCAAGCAGAATAAATTTTCCTCTACACTTTCCTTTCCTTTTCCTTTCTTTTCCCCAAGTTCCAAACAGACGTTTAGTTGTAAGTCTCCTCAGAAAATCAGCCATTCAATAAAAGTCCACCTAGGGACATGATGGATAAACCATGTGATTTTTCCCCATGGAATAGAAAGTTGCATTCTCCTCAAGGCCTGCTAATGCTGATTTGTTAAATTCCATCGCAATATTAAGGATGGAATTGGCAGGGATTTAAGCCACAATTTCCATGGTGATTGTATTTCTAGGTCTAGGCCATCTCCACAAGCCCTAGTGTACAAAAGGATTTACCTTACCCATATTGAATAAAACACTCTCCCAACCTTAAATACTGTAGACCTCCATTGCCAATGGTCTATGTGGTCCAAGGATGAACAATATCCTCAGTTTGGAAAAAATTCTAGTGGTCCAGGATGTGTCATTAGTGATGTTCACCCTCCACACACTCTGCCGCTTGAGTAAAATTGTGTTAATTGTGCACCCATCTGACCAAAAGGGTATCCTCAGTTTTGAAATTTTTTTTCTAGTGGTCCAGGTGTTGCACGGTCTTAGGTAGAACTCAACCCCAAAAGCTAGCTATTGAATTGATGGTACCCTCACGCTTATATTTTGCATATTACTTTGGTAACCAAGCGATGTGGGACTACGCTTCACACCCTCCCTCACGCCCAGCGTGCTCACTCGGCAGCACCTGCTGTGTGCAGGCTAGGGACACGCACCCTACCCATCCTTGACATACATGGCTTTGATACCATGTTACACGGTCTTGGGTAGAACTCAACCCCAAAAGCTAGCTATTGAAGTGAGGGTGCCCTCACGCTTATATTCTGCATATTACTTTGGTAACCAAGCGATGTGGGACTTCGCTTCACACCAGGATGTGTCATTAGGGATCTTCACCCTCCACACACTCTGCCGCTTGAGTAAAATTGTGTTAATTGTGCACCCATCTGACCACAAGGGTATCCTCAGTTTTGAAATTTTTTTCTAGTGGTCCAGGATGTGTCATTAGGGATCTTCACCCTCCACACACTCTGCCCCTTGAGTAAAAATGTGTTCGGTGTGTACCCATCTGACCAAATGGGTATCTACTTTCTTGCAAAGCGCCAACAAGTGTCTAGCCATGGAAGTCTGAATCAAGTTTTTAGCAATCTGAAGCCTTACCAACCTTCATCCTTAGGACCTTAGCGACTCGTTTGCCGTACATATAAGATTTTTGGGTGGACAAGGAAGAAAGGTGGATAAGAGGTGGATATATTATAAGGGGGACTAGTTAAAGAGGGGGAATTAGCTTATACTTGGTTTGAGTCGTAGTATGGTTGGTTAAGAGTGGTGGATAAGAGATAATGTGAGAAATTTATTGGCTGCCCTTATTAAATCATAGCATTGAGAATACAAAAAAGGTTTAAGGGGTAATTTGGTCTTTTCCCCACTCGTATTAGCTAATCCTAGGGTGGGGGGCGGTGTTAGCTAAGACCCCTCCAAGGGGATAAGCTCATCCTCTAGAGCCCTTCTCCGCCTAAAAAATGGGCCCTTGGAGTACAAATTGAGCTCCCAGCAACCATAGCTGCAGGTTTTCTTAATTTTGGCCCAGATAATAAGAAAGCCCTTAACAAGCCTTCAATCTCATTCAAAGCCTACTGAAAAGAACTAATTTAACCAATTGTGCCCTGCCCCCATAGGATAAGTTTTTGTTAGTCCATGACTACATGCTTTCCGTGATTTTCTC
Source organism: Rhododendron simsii (assembly GCA_014282245.1). Lineage (NCBI taxonomy): Eukaryota > Viridiplantae > Streptophyta > Magnoliopsida > Ericales > Ericaceae > Rhododendron > Rhododendron simsii. The sequence continues at coordinate 16,466,318 of CM024964.1, read as the reverse complement.
TTTTAACTGCAAACAGTCTTTACTCCTAAGGCTAGTAGGAATCAAAGCCACTCTAAGGTATTTCACATAGAGAGATCCTTCAGCAATAGGGAGGACACTGCACAATCTCTTTTTATTTCATGATCCACCCCAGCAAGGAAAATAAAGGTTTTCTGCATATTATGTTTCAAACCAAAGAAGAGGAAGGGAACCAGATAACACCTCTGTAATGAGTGTTAAGGAATGGACATCAGCCTCCCTGGGAACAAACAAGTCATGAGCAAAAGTGAGGTGCGTAAGCTGCAAGTATGACATTTAGTATGGAATGTGAACCCTTTCTGATGAAGTTGGTAGGGAAGCAATGCACCTAACAACAGACCATTTATCACCACTTAGAACATAGGTGAAGTAACACAGGCTACACGGCTCTTAACCCATTGTATGAACGTTCTTAGGAATGCCATAATACAGTCATAATTACAAAAAGAAAGGCCCAGCCCACTAAATCATATGCTTTCATAAGGTCCATTTTGATGGCACCTCTTGGTATTCCTCCACTCTTATGATAGTTCTTCACTAACTCCTGGATTAGCATAATATTGTCCAAAATAATACTAGATATAATTGGTCGGAGCCTGTTTCCAAAATTTACCTTCCCTGTATAAATATAGATTGGCAAGAGTTAATAATACTAGATATAATTGGTCGGAGCCTGTTTGCTAGAACCATGTTGACGCACTTGTAAACCACATTGCAACAAGCAATTGGTCTAAAGTCCTAATATATTATGGGACATTAGTATTAGGATCTATGAAAGATCTATGTAATCCGCTGGCTTAACATGTTTCCAGTGCTAGAATATAGTTGAACAGCCTCAATTACATCTGCTCCCATTGTCCCACAACATCCCTTTTCTTATAAAAGAAAGCAAAGACGAAGCAATAGTGCCACCCAGGGTGGTGGTGTAATTTCTACTAGTATTAAGGAAAACTTGTTAAAGAAGTCTGTTTATGACTACGATGGTGTAGTGTATAAATGGTTGGCTGTCAAGCCTAGTGTTCTCAGCAGAGGAACTAGAATGAGTGGAGGAGAAGAAGATTGAATATTGGATATTGCTGATGCATTGGAATCACTGATTAGCTTAACCTTGCTTTAATTTCTCTTTTTCCAACATGAAAGAACAGGTATCCTTCATTTATATCTGCCTATTCAACTTAGATAATGTTATCAATGATACTCCTGGATTGGGTGAAGAAATTACTCCACGTGATGATCGTCATTGTCTTCCTTTATCCTGTACTGATTTACTGTAGAAAACATATTATCTATAAGCTTTTCCTTTTCCCTTCTTTCTAATCACATACTGTTTTTCCCTTCATTTGAAAATATCTGTCTCTACTCACTAGTCACTTTTGAGAACCTGGTTTTACGTTGGTCTTTGATGATTTACAAGGATTGCTTTTACCCATGTGTCCTTGCCCGACCGTGTGGACATTCTTGACACATGGCGGGCATATTGTGTTGGAGCAAATTGTCATGTTTTCAAGTCTAGAAACCTTTTACTCTCCCTTCAGAAAATAGTAGTGTCTGTTTCTCTTTTTATAACCTAGTTTTACATTAGATCTTTGAAGCTTGACTAGGTTTGATAACTGATTCTCACAAGTTTCATGTATGGCCATTCGAAATTTTTTGACACATGGCTAGCATACAATACCATACATGGGGCTGGCATATGGTCGTGGATAATATGGATTTCAATCAAAGGATGTTCAGCCTGTTAATGCCACGCCCAAAATTTATGGAGCTATGCAGGTTCTAATTTTTAAAACGTTCCCTTTAAGCATCCATTTGGGTCCCCCCTTTCCCTCTATCAGCTTTCTTTTGTTTTTTCTAATTCTTCCCATTCCCCATCTCGTCTGAGCAATCTCTGTACCTCTCCATCATCACCAGCCATTACGAATAGATGGGTCCATGATGAATCGGTGGTGCTTGGAGCTTCAATATACCAAGGAGAGCTTGGTCGCAGGAACCTTGTATCAGGGTGGCCAATCCATGTCAAAACCTCGCTCCCGCTTTCCGAAGTCAGACTCTCCCAGGAACCCCACTCCCCAACTAGGATACAACCTCTAGGGATATAAATCCGAAACGAAACAAAAGTAAAAATACCCCTCCCAAGCAAGAGAAAATATGGAGTAATGAATGTTAACTTAAATTTACTCAAGTACTTAGTCTAAAACACAATATTTACTTACATTTGCTAAAACAATATTTGCAGTTGACATGAATTACAAATTACTCCCTCTGTCCCAGTTTGTTTGTGCAATCTCAACATGCGTGCTCTTCAAAAAATTGTCTATATCTCACAATCTATAATTTTTTTTAATATCCAAAACATCATATTATAGAACTAATTGAGATCTATCAAGCAAGCAAGATCCATATTGGATATAAAAAAAACATTATAAATTTATAGACAATTTTTGTATGAGATCCCAAATAGTGAAAGGGGACAAACAAATCGAGACAAAGAAAGTATAATATTTACTTGTATTACATATTTACTTTTTTATAAATTATTCCTAAACGCTTCCCTTGGCACTCCCAAATAATGAGCTTTTATGATCCTATGCCCCCGCTCTGGGCAACTAAGAGATAGAGTAAAGACAAACTGAAACCATCGTAAACCGCCAATGTTCGGCAAACATTCTCGCCACCGAAGCGGTCAATATCACTCTTCTCAACCCTTCGCATCCTACTCTGTCCACTTTATCTACTTTTTTGGTTTTGCATCTTTTATCTCTTTAAAAGAGATCAAAAGCTTAATTTGAAAACCATAGATCCATCTCCAGCCATCTAACCCAAACCCCATCATCTTTATCTCCACCAGAAAAAACTATGGAACCATTTACAAGGACCAACAGAAACCCTCAAAGGACACTGCTGTTGGAAGATTAAATTAAGGACTGAGATTACTAGAATTGTTGTCAAGATCTTAATTACTTGAAGAATGAAATTCAGAGAAACTGAAGCTTTTAAGTGTGTTGGCAATTGGTATAGTACAAAAGGGCAAGGGGAAACCTGATATACCAGATTCTATTCTGTATTCTAGCATTGGGATGGCTATGGATGTGAATTTTGCAGGGATTGGTATTTCAATTAACTTGTGGGTTTTTTAGACATAGCAATGAACATGCAATGGTATCAGATATGTATACAGCCGTTGTCATCAATAGAGTAAAATCGCCATGACACATTGAGGTTTTTTTTAGGCTCAATTGGATTGGTGAGAGATTGGGAGAGAGAAAATTGAGTGGGAGTTTAGTGAGAAAAAAGGGAAAGGGGAATGAAGAGGGGCAGGTTAGTTCGAGGAGCAGTTTTGTCCATGCAACGACGTGTGTTGTGGCTCCATAGTTTAACAGCTAACCTTTACAAAACAGTTATTATTAAGCCAGAGAATTAGGTTCCTATTATATGACATCTAGTGCCACTCTGTAGTTGCTGAGTGTGGTAGCCTTGCGAAACTGCGAAACCAACTTAATTGCTTGATGCATCCCTGAGTTTGACTGGTTTAAATTTGACGGCAACAGGATATTGCAATTTTCTGAAACTTTTGGTCATAAGATCTTGTAACCTGAAACTCTCAGTTTGATAGTTCTGTTGTTTATGGGAGCTAACACACTTGTTTCTTTCATATTTAGTGCCGACTGCATGAACTTGCAAATAAACGAAGAATTTCAGTTACGGGGGCCTCAAAGCTATTAGCAAACATCCTTTATAGTTACCGTGGAATGGGTTTGTCTGTGGGAACCATGATTGCTGGTTGGGATGAAACGGTAACATAACAGGACTGTGGAGTAATGCTTCTTGTGTACTTCCTTGCATTCTCGGACTCTTGAGCTGTATTCCTTACTTGTGGCTTGTAGGGTCCTGGGCTGTACTACGTGGATAGTGAGGGAGGACGTCTGAAGGGAATGAGATTCTCTGTTGGATCTGGTTCACCTTATGCTTATGGAGTTCTGGATAGTGGGTTAGTTCTTTTCCCCATTCTGTTTTTTCATTTTTGTCACAGTTAATTTTATGTTCTATGCTGATAATGTCTGGCCTGTCGGCTGTGGCTATGATATTGGGAAATCTTTTTCCAAAAGCTGCTTCCAAGTTTGTCTCTTCGATTGCCCTCATGACATAGTACATACCATAAAGTGGGGGATAGCTGTCGTTATGCATTTTTAGATAACTAACTCTTCTGAGAGTCGCATATGAAGGCGGGATTTTAAAAAGAACTAAGATTTTGAAAGTAATAAATGCTTGGATGTATTTGGGAAGGTTGTTTCACCTTCCCAATTCCCAAGGTGGCCTTTCTTTGTCCACGCTCCACCTCATGGAGCTCACTGCAAGAAATGCTATCTTGATATTGTGGTTGCTGCAATGAGATTCATTACCATGACGTTGCCCTGTGCTTGAACAAATTGACAAAATTGAACTCCTTATAAATGCCAAAAAGGCTCTGTGTCCTTTTTCGTCCGTTGATGCAACTCTTGCAATATCTTAACATTCTAGTTTTCAAGATATAACATTCTAGTTTTAGATCTTGGCTGTGTAATAAAGGAAAGCATGCATTGTTATGTAAGTCTTTACTCAACTGACAAAATTGAACTCCTTAAGGATGCCAAAAACAAAGGCTCTGTACTTTTTGGTCCATTGATGCAACTCTTGTAATATCTTAACATTCTAGTTTTCAATCTTTGCGGTGTAATGAAGGCATGCATTATTATTTAGTAATTCCTCACTCAACTGTGTGTATTCCAAATGAATCTGGACCATTCATAACTATTTTGCTTGATTTTCTCTCTCCATTTTCTTGTTTCTGTTTTCTGAAATATGTTGAAGCATTGGGTCAGATCTCTGTAATGTATTTGCTTATTCTGGTTTTCTCTGTCGACTTGGTAGCTATCGTTATGATATGTCAGTGGAAGAAGCTGCAGAGTTGGCTAGACGTTCCATATATCATGCTACATTCCGAGATGGAGCAAGTGGCGGTGTCGCTAGTGGTAAGCTCTCTCTCTCTCTCTCTCTCTCTCTCTCTCTCTCTCTCCCCGTGTGTGTGGGCGCATGACGTGCGTGCATTCGCACGCTGCAGGACAGTGCATGTGAGATTTCAAACTTGTATTGTTTGTCTTTTCAGTATATCATGTGGGACCCAACGGATGGAAGAAACTCTCTGGGGATGATGTTGCTGAACTTCACTACAATTACCATCCGGTTGAAGCAACTGTGGTAGAACAAGAGATGGCTGAGACTTCGACAGCTTGAGGGGGGATGGCTGTTTAAATCTCTCTTTCTGTAACTCCTTTCCAAGTACTGTTTTAGGTTCTCCAATAACTTCTGGAACAGGGCTGTTGCACACCAAAGCAATTTATTTCTGCTGCCATTCTTTTTGGGTTCTGAAACTTAAAACTAAGCTTTACTTGGCTCTGGCTGTTTGTGCTTATGTATTTAACATTGTTGTTTGATGATCTTTATATTCCTACTACCTTGGTTTCTTTCTTCTTCGTCTTTGATTCTGTACACTTGGTCTCAGAACGTTCTCTCTCTCTCTCTCTCTCTCTCTCTCTCTCACACACACACACACACACACACACAATCTGAGTCTTTGTAGAAGATGAAAAAATTGAGAGTCAGACTGTAGGTAAAAATCATTCTCCTCCCTCTACCCGAACATTTTGCTTGGGTCTTCGAATATGGAAGTAATCCTTTTTTATCCCATGCACATGACGTGCCACCGAACTTGACTACAGCAAAAGTGATTCAAGCTGAGCAAACCTGAGTTCTTATTAGTTGCGATTCATGATATGAACTCTCTCTCTCTCTCTCTCTCTCTCTCTCTCTCTCTCTCTCTCTCTCTCTCTCTGTTTTTAAGCCAGCCTGTACGTTTTTTGGCAGCTTACTGGATAAACCATGTCCCAATCCTTCGGTGGTGCGCCTTCTGCTTTTAACGTCGAATCCCATCCACTTACCATCATCAATCTGTATAGTGAAACACTGAACACTGTATTGTTCAAGGCTCAAGCAAACTCTGGAGCTGGCATATCCAGCTTCTATTTTTTGACAAACAAGATTATTCCTATTATATTAATACGAACAAAAGTACAAATAAAACAACCAAACGAAATACAACAAATAAATAAAAAAAAGTAGAGGGAAACCAAAAGTTGGAGCCGGACCCATTAGTAACACTCGTGAAGGTGGGTGGAGTGAGGTTGAGAAGGGTAAGTAAGGGTCCTAAGGGATTTGAGTAATAATGTCCACCATCAGGTTATTCATTGAATTTTGGCAATCTAGTACTTGCAGTTCAGCCCTTTAGGCCCTCCAGAACTGAGCTGGGGCCAGCAGTGTGTTGTGCTTTTTGGATGGGTATCTTACCAAGCCTATGAATGTGATATGAACCATTTATTTTGTTCAGCATCTTGAGTTTGTCAGCGATATCATAAACCGATAAACGAGACTAAGCAGGCATCGGTAACAATATAAACGAAACACATACCTGTTGGAGTTTTGACTAGAATGGCTTCACAAGAAAAGGTGTTTTGTTTATATTTTTGCCACGTTTGGATCAGTCACATTTGTGCAAAATCGACTGACTCAACAATCCGAACAAAGTGAACGATTTGGATTCACTCATGATCTCGGGACAATGTCTTACTGGATAATTAGTGTTAGGCTTAGCTTGAATGGACTAAATAAACAAGGGGCTGCTTAACTATACACGATTATGATAAGCATGGTTACTAGTAGTTCCCCACTTATACATGCCACAAAACAATTCCGAAACTATAAAACAAAATGACGACGTAGAAAACAAAGGGAAATGATATTGACACTCAAAAAATTGATGCAGGCACTCCAAAAAACAAATGAAAATGACTTTGGAGTGCTTGCATCAATTTTTGGAGTGCCAATATCATTTCCCAAAACAAATTGAAAGCTTATTTATCCACACAACAAAAAAAAAAAAAAGAAAAGAAAAGACAATTTGCTGGGAAAAGTAAGAGGGGAACTACTTTAAAGCTGTTTTTTCAAGTGTCAGTAGTGGGATCAAGGTTATTGATGACAACACTTGGAGATATCAAAAGTGAGAATGCACTCTTTACTTTTTAGGCTTTCCATAGATAGATTGGAGTATCCTGCTAGGCCAATTTGTTTGACATAAATAAAACTCCTAGTAAAGACTTCTATAATTCTTTTTTATACGTGCATGTAAAAGAGATTTTAAAAAAATTAACTGTCAACGGGACAATCTTGAAGGTCTCTTCTAAATCTCAAAGCAAACTGTAGAAGTCAAAGTTAAATTAATGGCGTAACGGGATTCTGGCTTCGTCCCTAAAAGTACTGATGGCGAAGGGAGGGAATTCAAACAGGCATGCTTAGCTAAGTAAGGGGCACACTTGTCAGCATTATGATTACACCAAACAAATAAATTAAAATGACATTTACTATTAGGCTAGACCTTGAAGGATTTAAATTTGAATAAGCTGAAGCTAAATAGTCTCCATTGCACACAAATTACGGAATTGGCATGGGACATATGTTGGCGGGGGAGTCTTATATCTGAGCGAGAGGTTAGACCGATCCCAATATTCATCCTGGTTTGACTTCAAGCCACTCTTTTCTCAAACCTCCACAGTCCACTCACAAAGGAATAGATCATGTTCAATGGTCTCCATTTCTTCGAAACGCGAACTTATCATAATCCAACATACTTTATTGAATATTCTTTTCTTTTTAAAGTTATCATTTCGATAAGTTTATCATTTTTATGTTTTTTCATACCTTCTAAAGTTTGATAAACTTATTATTTTTGGTTTTTAAAAGGGTTGTGAGATTTCGGAAGGGCAGTGAGATTTTTTGAGTGTGGTAGTGAATGTAATGAAAGTAATTGATTGAATGATCTCCAATATATTCGACTAAATTTGTATAGCGAATGCGTGCAATGTGAACAATAAGGCACATTAGGATTTTTTTTTAAACGCAAGGACCTCAAAGAAAACAAATTGAAGTGATAGGATCTATATGTAAATTTTTTCCAAGTTTAATGTATATATATAAGTTAGATCTCCAGATGGAAATGTTTATGGTTTATATTTATTGTTTGAATGTACAAAGATTTAACAAACGATCTTTAATTACTACTACTTGATAAGGGTATTCCGGGGATATTATGAATTCGAGGATCACATGGGTCGTTATTTTTGTTCAGAGGAGGTATCTATCCGCAATTAAGGACTTGCAGCCGAATGTCAAAAAAGAAAGGAAAAAGGAGTGATTGATTTTACCTAACCGCACATCACCATCATCTTGATTCTGGTCTGGCAGCCACAAATGATGTCAAGGTAAGCAAAGTTGGGCACTTTTTTTTGAGTGAAAATCTTTCATTTGGTTCCAGATCATTCTTGGCAATTTGCATGATGTGAAGCCAGCTGGTAATTATTCGATACTTGCGTTTCACTTAGTGCTCCCGACAAATCATATCATATACTACAAACGACAAGTTTTGCGAATAGAAGATGACGACATATTTTAATTAGGTGAGTGAAAGACAATGAGTGATTCACATCGTCTACACAGTAGCAACAATTTTGTACTCTTTATCGAGAGCATTATGTAGCGATGACGTATTGTAGTTAGTTTGGTAGACTACTTCCTAATGGTACTACTTCACATGAGCCTTAGCATTTCGTTTTGGAAATCGGTGAACTCACACGAAAGACTAAAATAATCGTAGCCCATACAAAAGACTAAAAAAAGCTGCACCCTTATGTCAAACCATCTTGAAAATAGAGTTTGACCACAAAAATCCCTAAAATTCAGCTGGCAGCTACCTACTAGTATGACACATATTCGAAACAGAAGAAAAACAGGGGGGCTGCTCCCCCCCTTCCTGCTGCCCCCCTTTTCCGGGCCCACTCCGGTCTCGCTCCGATGATCGGAAACGTTCATTTTGTAGAGCTCGTCGAGTAAAACAACCATGTCAAAAATCAGCTTGGTTGGATATCATTAAGTCCTTGATCGGAACCTTTTTATTTTAAAAAGAATGGATCCGAAACACTGAATCAAATCCATTGTAACCCATGGACTGAGAGTTATATGGGCTCCGATCAGGCACTTAATGATATCCAATTAAGCTGATTTTTGACATGGTTGTTCTACTCGACGAGCTCTACAAAGTGAACGTTTCCGATCATCGGAGCGAGACCGGAGTGGGCCCGGAAAAGGGAGGCAGCAGGAAGGGGAGCAGCAAGGGGGCGAGCAGCCCCCCCGCCAGAAAAACAGGCCTCTAGGATCATTCTGTTGGGAAGGAATCATTAATTGAGTGCCATCTCTCTGTAACACTTTTTTTTTGGGATACATAAATGAAAATGGCAAATGCTAATTGGTGTTCTGGGGCAACGTTTTGGTTATAGTTAATGGGGAGAATTTATAAGTCCCAATGTCATCGATAAATTTCTATTAATTATGTTAAACTACAAGTAGTTATTATGGGAATAGTTCAAATTCATACCTCTTCTACCCCTATTTAACTGCTACTCAATATATTAGGAAAATGTTAAACATGGTGACCTAGACTTTAAATGGTTTTTTTTTTTTTTTTACAAACGTATGTCCGGGTTAGTTCGCCCCCACCACAACTAATTCTAGGGCTCTGGAGGTAATGACAGGGTATAACCTCCAATGGTCCCAAGGTTTGGGATGGTTGGCCTTGTTTTGGTTTAATAACTAAACCATATTTTTTGGTCTTCATTTAATTTTTTCCATTTTTTTTTTAAATTTTTGTGCCAACTTTTGTGGATTATTGGCTATTCTCAACGAGAGAAATCTAAAAACTAAAAATTTTTTATTAATCAAACTAATTTCTTTTGGAATAAAATTTAATTATCCAATTAGGCCTATTTTGGCATAATAAGCAAAATAACATATTTTTTTGTCTTTGTTCAAAAAAATTCACATTTGTTAGTTTTTTTGTCAATTTTTGTGAATTATTGCTTTGTTATGACGAAAGAAATCTAAAAAGTGAAAAATTACGATCAAACCCCAAATTTTGTTAAATAAAGACAAAAAAAAAACCAATAAACCAATTTTTTCGTCTTTATTCAAAAAATTGAGTTTCAATCGTAATTTTTTTTTACTTTTAAGATTTCTCTCGTCGTTACGAAGCAATAATTTCAAAAAAAAAAATCAATGAAAACTAACAAATCCTGAAAAAAATTGAATAATGACAAAAAAAATTAAGTCATTTTGCTCATTAGACCACATTAGGCAACAACATAAAACTGTGATTACTTTTATTTTCTACTACAAAGTGACATAAAACACCGCCATTTTCTTATCTTATAACAAAAGAAAGAAGAAGGGACCGGATAACATAACTACATGGGAAATTATTGAAACATTTCCAATGATGTATTATTAAATGTCACCACTTTATCCTGAAAACCAATTAGCTTTAATGAGAAAATAATTAATACAGAACACACTAAAGTAGAAGCACACCATTTATTACAACTAAACTAATGCCTTAAATTTATGCCCGGAGGCATTTGTTAGCGGAATCGAAACTTTGACTGCACCTATGTCGGGTCTGAGTCTATGATCTTACGGCGTCCTAGAGTGCAGCGCTAAGAGGTATCTTTGCCCAAAAGATTAATATACTATTTTATACTCCTACGCCGATGCATTTTCAATCATAAAATTATGTATATATCTAACATTTTCATTTTGAGTGCTTATATACGTGAAGGTAAAAGTGCACGAGAACAAAGATAAACAAAGGAAGGACCCCACGACACCCGGGGTACGTACATATGATGTAGTTCCTACAGACTACAGTAACAATATATATAAATCAAAATGGCATTGCGTAAGGAAGATCGAAAACAATTGAATAGTAGAGAGAGATTGATCAAGAACAACCAAACAAACAAATGAACATGATACGTACATACGATCAAGTCACAACAGTTGGAGTATGACAAATTAAAATCATCAATCAGTGGGTAGAACAAAGGAACAGAAATCCCCACCGGCCACCACCATTCTTTCTCCCAAGAAATTGAGTGCATATGGTTTGGCTGGTAGTAGTACTACTTTCCACAATTTTGATACTACAAATAGATGCTGCAACAACACACACACGCACACACACACACACACACACACATATATATATATATATATATATATATATATTTATGGAGTAGTAGCTAGTAGTAGTAGTAGATATTCTAGTAGTAGTAGTAGATGAATATATATATATATATATATATATATATATTGTTTCCAGGATTATTATTAATACTTAAATGTCCCGGTCTCTCGCGCATTCAGGGGACATGGTGGGGTATCTCTTCCTATCAGTGCAGTAGTTGTAGATGGTGAAGCGTTGGCGGACCCAGCGGAGCCTCCGGTATTGTAAGGAGTCGAGGTCTTGGAAGTCTTTCTGGTCCCACCACCGCGTCCCCTGGGTGGCACAGAACTTGGCCTCCACCGACGCCTCGCACCCGTCCACGTGGAAGCTCTTGTACGATGCCACAAACGGGGCCTTGGACCAATCCGTCTTCTCCAGTCCACCCCTCGTGGCCCAGTCGTCCGCGTTCCATAGGCTTGAGTATATCTTCATGGGCTGGTTGAATGGAAACTTCACTCCCAAATCTTTGCTGTTTTTGAATACCCGTATTGGGATATCGTCCACGAAGAATCTGGATCCATACATCATCCACCATCATCATCGTTATAAAAGAGTAAGTATTAGTTCAAAGTCATACAGTACATCTCTAAGAAATATCCATATCAAGGTAAATCTGGACCATCTTAAAATGCTATATGTACATGGACTAAAAGAACACAGATTCGGACACAGATTTGATCGGAACCGTTTGACTTGTATGGCACCCTACACTTACAAGGCGGGGCCCACGTGCATCGGATGATTCTGGACACACGATACGTCTAGGACTCTGAATCTATGCACTTTCATTATTATCCATGTCTTTACTCTAACTGATATCCGAACGATATTAATCTGGACTTGATCAATGATTCCAATGAGCTCTAAAACTAAACACATTCGATCATTGAAACGAACCCGAAAAATGTCAGCAGCGCCTTCCTTCCCATGACAATAATCCCACAGGACCCACACCTAGCTTGAATGTTTTCTAGAACTTTTCTCATGCGAGAGAATATCCAAGTCACTACTTTTTTGACTAATTGACTATATTTTGGAGCATATGATGAGTTTATCAACATAGTAGTGGAGCTTTGAAAACTAATTTCCTTCAACCAATGTACTAGTGAACTTTGAAAAACTAGACTCTTTCGACCAATGTACTGGTGACACATATATAGTATGATATTCATATCAAAATATAGATCACAAGTATTGTCTTTCTACCAAATTCGAATGCAACTCCATTGTGAGTAGCAAATTTCAACCCCACTAATGTTATTGTCACTCAATACCCACATGCATGACGTCAATATTCAATTCCCACTAGATTTTTTTAATAACTCTGGTAGATATACTGATTAATAACTCCACAATATAGAATTATAGATCACAATTATTGTCTTTTCGAGTACCATGTTATAGGCCACCATAGCATTGCTCAAAAGTTTAGCGTCAAATTTCAAAAGATCTGCAACTGAGAAACAAAATGCGAGGGAAGAGAAAGAGGTTCAGGAAATGAAGCTTACACAATCTGGTAGAGATTCCACAAAACAGAGTAAGAGTGGTATTGTTTAGTAGGGTCGAACCAGAGGAAAATTCTCTGCTCTCTGTCCCCTTTCCCTCCTGTGAACACATTTGTCTGCAATATGTATGGCTGTCCGCTCCTGTTCCCCAAGAACTCGAAGTCTATTTCATCGTGCTCCGAGTTTTGAGAAGATAGCTGATTTCACACCCACCACAAGCATTATTAACATTACTATACTATTATAACCTACTCAATTGAAAACATTAGAAACAATACATTTTCCTTCTTCTTTGTAACAAGTATATGTGAAATACTGCCGAAGTGCCTTTGGTTCAACTGAACCAAGAGCGGACTTAGGTATTAGGAGAAAGAAGGTTAGGAGTTCAACTTCTCTTCCAATTTGCCATATAACAATATTGACTTCAGCTGGTAAAAAATAAAAAGAATCGGTGAAGTACTCTATATTCTTAACCATCTGTAAATAAAAGAATAGCGATTGAATCTGAACCCAAATTGCGCTATATTCTTATACTCCACTCAGTGTGTTCAGGCTAGCTGGCCAGGTGAGCTTAAAGTCTATTTCATCGTGCTCCGAGTTTTGAGAAGATAGCTGATTTCACACCCACCACATGCATTATTAACATTACTATTATAACCTACTCAATTGAAAACATCAGAAACAAGACATTTTCCTTCTTCTTTGTAACAAGTATATGTGAAATACTGCCAAAGTGCCTTTGGTTTCCACGGATCCAAGGGTGCACTTAGGTATCAGGAGAAAGGAGGTTCGGAGTTCAACTTCTCTTCCAATGTGTTGTTATATAACAACATTGACTTCAGCCGGTAAAAAATAAAAAGTATCTGTGAAGTACTCTATATTCTTAAGCATCTGTAAATAAAAGAATAGTGATTGAATCTGAACCCAAATCGCACTATATTCTTATACTCCACTTCAGGCTAGCTGTAGTGATTGAATCTGAACCCAAATCGCACTATATTCTTATACTCCACTCAGCGTGTTCAGGCTAGCTGGCCAGGTGAGCTTAAAGTCTTTCACGCATTTTGATTAATTTCTTGGGTACCAATTCCCCAATTCACAGGCCGGGCATTTATTGTCAATGCAACGGTGTAAAAATCTGTATGGACTGACCCACAAGCCACTAGCGGGGGGCCATAAAAAATCGAGATAAAATTCCGTATAACTAGACTAATAGTAGTCAAGATACTTGTGAGGTTTCCAAAAAAAAAAACAAACAAAACACACAGATCGACTAAGAAAAATAAGTTTACAAGAAGGATGATGCTATGGTGTCCCCGCTCATTTTGGGGACACCGTAATTTTTGGCATAACATAACCCTTACAAGTATAACAAAAATCATTACAAGTATAATAGAACCATAACATGGCATAACCAAGGCATAACCAAAAACCAATCAAGGCATAACCAAAAATCAACCAAGGCATAACCAACCAAGTTATGCCTTGATAGACTTATAATGGTTTACTTGTAATGAATGATGCTTCTAAGTGCTTGGATGCCAAAAGTTACGGTGTCCCCAAAATGACCGGGGACACCGAAGTCATTCCCATAGGAGTAGATTAGCTCAGAAAAGAAACGTAAAAGAGAAAAGAAGGAAACGAAAATGTAAGTTCAAATAAGGGCTTACATAGAACGCAGTAACAGTCCCAGCAGAATCTCCAGGAACCATCTTTATTTGCATACTGAAGTGGCCGAATAAGTAGGATCCCTTTGACTGGAACCCAGTACCTTTTCTCACAATTTAAAAAAAAAACAAAACATTTTAAAAAACCCATGACAATTTTCAAATCTCCAAGAAATGGGTACCATCAAATAATCCCTATTAAATTAAGAGAAAAAAAAAAATACTACTCTGCTACTTACAACTTACTACTAGTAGTATTTTGTTCTTACCAGTGTAATTATCCAAGGATAGCTGAATCTCAGATTCTCCATTGAAGTACTTAATGTGATCGAAAGCCCATGTGGGTACGTAGTTCCTACCAAAGGGCACATCAACAGGCTTTCTGGGTGCAGCACCCATTGTTCCAGAAACAGAAATCAAGAGACCAAGTGATAGGATGAAAATGTAGGAAGCCATTTCTCTGCAAAAATGACAGACAGTAAACCATATTAACCTCATGAGATACCAAAAATCAGCATAGGTTTCGGTGATTTCTACGATCCAAATTCCAACAGGGAGATTTTTTATTTTTTATTTTTGTATTTTTTGGTTCTAGAAAACAGAGAATATGAAAGAGAAGAAAAAACATTTTGTTCTTTATAACTCCGGGAGCATTACCTCAGAGAGAGAGAGAGCGCGGTTGGGGGATTAGATGAGGAAAAGCCGAGGACTGGAGGCCCTTTTATGGAGGGTCTGATATATCCCACTGTGATAGGGCAGTTCCAAAACAAGTATTTATTTCTTAAAAGATAATTTTAAGTTTAAAAATAATATGTTTTATAAATAATTTATTTAATATTATAAATCTTATTTGATAGATTTTATTGAAATCTTTTATATTGTACAAAGAAAAGTAAAAAAATTATTTTTAATTTACATTATTTTTGAGTTTAAAAATGTAAAATAAGTACTTATTTTTGAAAAAGTGTTCTAAAACGTGGCGTAAGTGTAATTTGAAGTATGTTTTGGAGTTTTATAAGTTTACCAGGGTCAATGTCGGCCTATATAATTGTAATTGGCCTACGGGCATTCGTCCTAAAATTAATGGGGAACAAATGGACAATGAGTAGTTCTTCTATATATATAATAGCTAAATCTATGGCGGTGGGTAAGGCCTTTTTTTTGTGGGGAAGCTCCCATCTAGTTTCTTGATCCAGTTTTGCGCCTTTGATGGGCCGATTCTGAGCTCACAACAATGATCGAAATTGTTCATTTTGTAGAGCACGTTGAGTTTGACATTCATGCAAAAAATTAGCTTGATTGAATAACGGCAGATACATGATCGAAACAGATTTGTACAAAAAAATAGAAATTTTAAGTTTCGAATTATTTTTTCCATCCCATTTTTCTTGTACAAATTTATTTCGATCATGTATCTGCTGATATTCACTCATGCTAATTTTTCATACGAATATAAACTTAACGAGCTCTACAACATAAACGATTCCGATTATTGTTGTGGGCCCAGAATCAACCCACAAGGACCCAAAACTGGACAAAAAGCTGGAAAAAAAACTGGAGGGGAACTGCCCCTTTTTTTGGTGGTTGTTGTCGGTAACATTATGGTGTTAGAATTTTGTTTTTCACTTTTTACGAGTTTTAAAAAAAGTTTTCCTTTTTGGTGCGGTAACTTTTTTTAAGAGTTCAACTAAAATCTACTCCTATTGAATATGAGTACTTGGTCTAAAAGGTTGTATAGCTGGATTTAAGTGCGGTGAGGTCATGGATTTCTCCTTCGAAGAGAAAGTTGACACCCTTGTTGATGAATTGTAGAGAGATTTTGATAGTACATAAATTCTTCTCAACTATGACCCCAAAAAAAAAACTCAAATTAATCGACAAAAAATATAATAGCATGTAAATTATATTATCTGAGTTTAGGTGGCTTACATGGCTTATGTGGGCTATATAAACAAAAGTCTAACACTTGTTTTTAACTGTAGTCAAGTATCATGCGGAGGAGATGAGTGAATCGACTCAGACCAGGACTAGACCGTGCAGTCAAGTATCACGCGGAGGTATGGATTAAAGAGACTAGTGAACTGACTTGGACCAGGACTAGACTGGGCAAGGTGAGGTCCTTCCGTCCAACTTAAAATCAATTAGATACATAATACGTGAAGTAAGCTCTATACATAATACATGAAGTAAGCTCTAAATTAAGTGTATATACTAATCAAAAAGTGTAAGACTTAGGTTAGTACGTACAACATGTGGAAAAAAATTGCAGCAAGTATAAAGCTGGAAAATAAAAGGCATTTATGTTTGGTAAGTAATTGTAGAAACATAGGCCTGCTTCAAATAATCCGAGTAGCTCAAATGGCAATATCGATGAGTTGTAATTTGTAAACCAGATTTTCTGAGTTTGAAATTTAGCAACCTTTTGGGGTCAGGCCGTAAAAGAAAATCTCTTATGAATTTACTAGTCCCGGTGTGGATCACATTGATTGCCTTCCTTTAACCAAACTGTGGAGGGAAATAATCGAAATGCATGCAAGTGGGACAAAAGACCCCTGACCGTCGAAAAAAAAAAAAAAAGGCACTTCAAAGCAGGACAGTGCCATCGGTTATGGATGAGCTAGCCATATCAAAAATATTGCATCTTGATTTGATGGATACACTGAAGAACCACCAAAGCTGGACAATGCGTTGTGTTAATCCTGGAAATGGAGCCCAGATCTCTCTCTCTCTCTCTCTCTCTCTCATGAGAGGCATAAAAGAGCAGGGCATGTAGCAATGTTGTATGTTTGTTCGGAAGGTAATGTTCGCTGCACATGGCACCAATGCATTGTCGATTTAATCGTTTTTCCGAATTAAGGCCCCGTTCCAGAAACCTTCTTAAAAAATAAGCAGCTTATTTCACATTTTCAAACTCAAAAATAATGAAAATAAAAATTAATTTTTTAATTTTTTTTGCACCGTATAAAAGATCTTGATGGGATCTATCAAACAAGATCCATATTGGTAGGAAAATTATTTGCGTAAACACATTATTTTTAAGCTTGAAATTGCCTTCTTAAAAAATAAGGACTTATTTGGAGTTGCGGAACGGAGCCTAATTATGACCTAATGAAACCATCCATCTGTCTGTCGACCATTAAATAAATATAAAACTGGGGGCCCTGACCCTCCTTGTATTTGCTTGGCTTTGTCTTTTGGTTCCCTTCCTCTGTTTTTCCTGTCTACTCGATCCAGTTGCTCATCCTTTATTACTGTTTTGCCTTTACTTTTATGCTTTTTGAACTTGCATATTCTACCAGCTGGCAACTTTCCAGTGCACTGGAAAGCAAAAATTGCTCTCAGAAGTTGTCCTCAAATTCGAGCATAAAAGTTACTACTCCACTCCTCCCTGCTGCGAATAAATTATACAGTATTCTGTGACCACCGCCCATGTCGTGTCCCATCACCTCTCAACACCATGCATTCTTGCGAGATTCATGCATTTATTAGTAATAGACCATACAGGAACGTGCATTATTGACAGGTGTTGAGATACCATGTGACAGTACCCCAAGACCATCCAATAATTTGTCCCTGCATGGATATAAACTGGTAAAGTTGTATGAATGTGTTCTCCTTTCTCAGTGTTTGGGAGTGTTATATGTTTTTCTAATTCTATTCTCTCGGCTTTTATTTTATCCCCGATATACAAGTGAGAACAGTTTACGTAAAAAAAAAAAAAAGAGAGAGAAGGAAATGGGAAGAAAAATAAAAGAGATTAAAGTGGATATAGTGATAGGTAATGGGAAAACTAAGATCAGTTCAACCAAAAAGAAAGTGAGAACTAAGTTTGATAAGTGATATTAGAGCAATGTCATGGAGTAATCCAACTTCTTTAATCATCACAAAAACGTATAGAATTTATGCAAGAGTGTACAACAGCGGTGTCGTGCAGTAAACAGTGCAGTTTTTTCCTCGTCCAAAATTTCTTATAGCTTATAATCTGCAGGTTTATGTTAGTTTAGACCGCCTCTAACGAGTCTAACCATTTCATGGGGGCAAATAAGTCATTTTGCCGCACTATAGCGTTGCAGTGCAGAGATGCAAAATAATCTCGGAAGCTCCTAAAAAGATTTAAAATCAAATAGATCGGATTAAAATAGCAACAGAGTGAAAATGTAAGTCCAGGAGATAGATGTGATTACAGACCAGTTGGAGTATTTTGATAGGTTAGACTGAACATGGGTTAATAAAGAGCACGTGCATGACTGTCTCACTCAAAAGGCTCAAAAAGGCGGACAGCTCCCTTTCAGTCCACCGCCTCATGATTCACTTGTTTGTTCTTGGGAAATGGGAGATGCTGAGCAGCCTTGGTAATCAATTGCTCGGATCTTAATCGAGCAATAGATGATTCAGACATGTATACAATTTATATGCGCTCAAATTTGATTTGAGCTATACATGCTGAGATAAACGGCCAAATCAACCGTTCTACACCCGCTCAACAAGAAACTGCTCGACTGCATCCCCGGATGCTATTCTTGGACCTACGGTAATTGTGTGAAAGTTAGACTATCGAAATTCAATTACAGCTTTCATGGAACCAACCAAGCAACCAACATCCCCCGGAGCATTGCATTGTAAGACTAAAACTAGACTACTGCGCAAGTAGGTTCATTTTTCATTTTTATTTTGTTTTTCAATCATTATCATATTTCTTTCTTTAATCATTATTCTATTTTTTAAATTATTATTTTCTTATCTCTTTCCAATCATTACTTTATTTCTCTCTCTACTCACTACCAAAATAAAACTAAACTAAACTGCCAACCATACAACGTGTTTTTTTTTTGTTTGAAATAATATTTGGCTTTTTATACTACTAAAAATCTCTGTGAAATAAAAAAGAATTAGACCCCGACCTGCTTTCTCCAAAAACCTTCTTTTTCAAAAACAAAGGTAATTTCAAACTTAAATATAACGAAAATGAAAAAAAATTTCAATTTTTTTGGTACCGTTTAAAAGATCTCAATGAGATCTATCAAACAAGATTCATATTGATAAGAAAATTATTTACGTAAATACATAATTTTTTACTTTAAAATTTACCTTCTTTTTCAAAAAGTTACTTCTTGAAAAAATGGAACGACCTCTCTTACCAGTTACATTATGACAAATGAAGACAAAAATATCTTACAAAGTTCGTAAAACTCCTTGTTTTAAACTAGTCCTGTCAATGGAATGAATTCAATCCAATTTGATCTGAAAAAATTCAATTCAAATTCTATAACCCCAATGCTAATTGGATCGTATTTATTCGAATCCGACTTATCAAATAATAGGTCTTTAGTTCAGATAATTCTAAAACAAGTACTCCATTGGATTTAGACTAAATATAATTAGTATAACTGTAACTTTGTTTGGATTTGAATTTTCAGATAAGATATCTGATTTTGCAAACTTGGATTTCTGAAGTTATATTTACCGAATTCAGAACCGGATTGAATTTGAGCTATTTTTTGTTCAATTCGAAAGACAGACCTATTTAAAACCCAACAATTAACAAATTCAAAAGTGCTTCTAGGTTGATGTTACCTCATTTTGTCCAGTTCCATATACCGAAGTGGGGGGCTGTTGTCCTTTTCCTTTGAGGGAAGAAATCAAATCGATCAACGTCGATAACCTAGTAAACGAATGATGCTTTCCTGTTTGTGCTCTTTTCCTCAATTCTTGCTCTTGCAAATTTGATTAGTTTTGAAATATTTTTGAATGACGCTTCTGTTAGGACCGTGAAGGACACCACACACACAAACGCACGCAGTGATTTCAGAGAAAAACTCTCTTTGATTATATATTCACACAATATACAGTAAAGATGAAAAAACTCTTCGGGAACCACACGCCGGTTCCTCTCCGGGAGGCCACAACCCGGCCCCCCACGCTCGCCTCACCCTCTCCCTCACATTATGTCACACACCAACCCTAATAGGGTTTACAACTATATATAAAGGACTCTAAGGGTAAATACGCTTAACACCCAATACTAAGGGTGTTACACAAAATAACCCCACCACTATGGGTGGACCCCAACAATCACCCCCTCCACCCAAAGTGGGTAATCGTTGCATCCGTCCAGCCTCTCTAGCAAAGCGCCTGTGTCACTCCAAGTCTAGCTACCAGCACCCCCTCACTGAAGTACTCCTGCCTGACTGAATGTCTCATTGCAAGACTTGATCTTCCGAGGCTAAACCCGCAGCGCTGTCCGGCTGCAATACCGACTTCTCCGCCGATATTAAGCCCCTCAATAGAGTGCTCACACTCCCTTGACAGGAGTGCTCGCATCCTCGCAAGACACATTCCGTGACTCCATCTCTCTTTATGCGGCCACACATCCTGAAGAGAATCCAGTCACAATATCCACAAAGGAAGAGATCCCAGCGATGCATCGTCTGGTCTCCATCTCCGTTCCTCTGTCCAGAGTTCCCGTGAACATCTCCCAAACAACTAGTTGCCCGCTGTCTGCAGACTATTCCACACACAATTTGATTTGGTAACCGACACTCCTGTACATCTCAGGTCATGACTCCTCGTACTCCAGTGCCCTTCCTTGTGTCTCCGCAACTATTGCTTCACCTGTTCACTGTCACCAAAAACTCATACTGCTTGTCTAGTACAAAACATCAGCTCCATCTATTTGTACTCTCCACAAGCATGTATCGGTTGCCCATCATCATCCTCATGCAGCCCAAATCACAACTGCAACTCCCGATGATAGGTCTTCATCACATCCGCCACTCCCAGAGCCTCCTGCCACTCTCTGTCATCTCATCTCGGATCTTCTCCTGCCACTTGGTCCATACTCGTTCCATTCCCAGCTTTTTCCCAGCGTCATCTGACCTTCTCAAGATCACCACGAATTGTCACCCTAAACAAGCGCCTGTTATCACTTCCAAATCAGCGTCCCTTGACCCGATCGAGTGTCTCCTTGCTTGCTAGGTCTCCTGTGACTGATCGCCTTTCTAGGAACAAGCATCCGAACAACCCGAATAACCTCCAAACATCTGATTCTTACTCAACTAAACATTAGCCTCAGCCTAGGAGCCTCCAATCAGAAAACGGAGTGCGCGGTTGCGTCCGGAACATCGAGATAGTCAAAATCGACTACTCATACGCGAAAAACGGAGTCCGAACAGCCCCAAAATCGCAAAAAACCAAATCTGACCCGGCAGTTGACCGTTGACCATCACTGTACATGCTGACTGGACTGCCACGTCATCGTTGACCTGATGACGTGTACAGTTGACCGATGACATGGCACCCAAAATGGGACCCTTCCAGATGACGTGGCGCCGATGACGTGTCCGATGGCGTGGCTGCTGACTGGGCTGCTGACTCATCACCTAGTCATCGTTGACCACCCATGTGGCGTTGACCGACACACTCTCTCCACACGCTGGCTTGTGCCAGCCCAACTCCTGCGCGTGCAGATCACGCGCACGCGTAGATCTGACGCGATTCCACGCGCCTCTCCTTCTGGCTGAGCGTGCGGCTTACTCCGGCGTCTCCTGGTGATTTTTCGACCACTCCCGAGCTCGTCTCGACAAGACGAACACAACCCCGTGCTCAAATCTCGCATCCGACGACTCGTGGTACGAACCACCCTTGAACCGCCTCTACGCAGACTCGCCATGCCGTTCGAACGGCCATTACCGCCACCTCCGAGCTCCTCCGGCGACTTGCTACCCCAACCCGTGATCGTCTCCTCGAGGTGAACACAACCCAGTGCTCAAAAACTCGTCTTTGATCATCCACGTCCTCGGGCTTTTCAAAATAGCTTCTCTGCCCGCTGCGATCGAATGGCTCCCGAGCCTTCATCCGGTGACGAAATTCGACCCCGTCACCTCCTACAGACTCGTCTCAGTGAGATGCACAACCCTTACTAGTCCGATTGAGTTTTCAGACGGCTCAACCGAGAACCAGCTTAGGCCTTGCTCCGTGCTTCCTCCTTGGGTGACAAAACACGAGGTTCGTGAGCTATTTTTTTTTTTTTTTTAGAAATCGAACCCATGGTTTTTCCGGTGACCCTCTTCTTCAACCCCGCTCTGATACCAATTGTTAGGACCGTGAGGGACACCACACACACAAACGCACGCAGTGATTTCAAAGAAAAACTCTCTTTGATTATATATTCACACAATATACAGTAAAGATGAAAAAACTCTTCGGGAACCACACGCCGGTTCCTCTCCGGGAGGCCACAACCCGGCCCCCCACGCTCGCCTCACCCTCTCCCTCACATTATGTCACACACCAACCCTAATAGGGTTTACAACTATATATAAAGGACTCTAAGGGTAAATACGCTTAACACCCAATACTAAGGGTGTTACACAAAATAACCCCACCACTATGGGTGGACCCTAACAGCTTCCCTGTTCGGGCTCCCCTCACACGCGAATTCTGTTATGTGATACTATATAACCATGGCAAAAAAAACCACATATTAGGAAACAGGAATAAGGGTACTCGGTCGGTCCACCGCCCTCAATAATTCACTACTATTATTTCACTTGTTTGTTCCTGGACGCTGGACCTACTGTAATTGTTTGAATGTGAGACCATTGAAATTACAACATTCATCATTATCAAAAAATAATTACAGCATCCAAAATGCGCTTTTTGCGCGCTTCTTTTTGGTTTGTTTAACTATACTATTTGTCTTTTTAGACAAAAAAAAACTTTTATTTTATTTTTTATTTTATTTTTTGATAAGCAAAAAAAAACTTTTATGTATTTCAAGGATAGGAGGGTGGTGGTGTCCTCCTCCGATCCGTTTTCAATTTTTGGTTCATTTTCTGAGCACACTTTGATAATTTGCTCTATTCATTTTGTATATCTTGACGAGAACAGTAATCATACCAAAATTTGTGTTCATCGAATTTCAGTAAATACATGATTGACATGTGAAAATTGCAGAAAAACAAAAACTCAGTTGCAATTCAATTTTTGTTTTTGGATCTAGTTTTTATTTTTCTTCAATTTTCACGTGTCAATCATGTATTTACTAAAATTCGATAGATACCTTGATTATAATTTATAGAGAATTAAGTTTTGCACTGTTTTTGTTTACGTATACTTCTTTTTAGGTTTATTTATTTATTTATTTAGTTGGATGTAGTATCTTGAATATTTTTAAAAATATTTAGGTAAAAGTAAAAAAAAAAATACTTTTTCAATTCCTCTCGTCGAGAGTAACTCGAGACAAATCATTAACCTCAAAAGTTTGGCACTAACAGACTTGAAAAAAATTCGAATAAAAACAAAACAAAAAAGAAGTCCTAGAAAACTTAGAAGAACAAGGCCTATGTTTTGAACTCGTGTGATTAATGCTTTGTTTGGATTGGAATTTGAAATTTTTTTGAAAAATAGTAGAGGTAATAAGTGGAGAGAGATAGAGAGAGAAATATTGAAAGTAGTGGGAATCTAGGAGAAATCTAGGGAGAATTTTTTGAAAAATTCTTTTGAAGTTGCAAAGAGAAGAAAGCATAAACTTGTGTCCTTTCAACTCGAAGCAAAAAATGAATGCACTGACTAATTGCCCGGAAAAGACTACAATACACACCCTTTATTTGGGTGTGTATCATATGCACCCCCCAAAATGTTATGAATTATAGAGAAAATGTTACGAATTATATTGCTAAAAAGTTACGAATCGTATAAAGGTTACGAGATACACTAAAATGTTATGAATCATAATAGAAATGTTACGAATTGAACTGTTAAAAAGTTATGAATTCTAGAACAAAAGTTACGAAATACTCTGAAATGTTATGAATGAACCATAAAATAGGTACATATAGTACACCCTTTTAAGGGGTGTGTATTGTAGACTTTTCCAAGACTCTATATTTAGAGGTTGTGTCTTCACGCCTTAGCTCATGTATGAATGTAATTTATACATTGTATTTGTCTTGTATCAAAATATCCACAATTAACAACCAACGAGCATGTTAATTGAAACCACGGATCAAGCTGACCAAACGGTTCGGTTTGGTTTTAACTACGGATCTTTAATTGAAAATTAGTAACTGAACCAAAACAAACAGTTTTTATTTTTTTTGAAATCCTAACCTGACCAATGAACCGCAGAACCAAACCAATTAAGACGGTTCGATCTGGATCGGACTGGTTTTGCAATTCGGATGATTTCTTGAGCACCCCTACTCCCATTTGTGCTTGCATTCTATGTGTTCCACGTAATGTGCGAGCGACGCACTCCTGGCTAACCCATTATCCATCGTTGTGTGGCGATGTAAAGTTATTCCCCAAGAACATGGATGAATGCGCCAACTGATATGCTTCTCGTACAAAAACCAATCTTAACCACTTACCATATTTATCCACAATAATACTCAAAAAGAAGGGAATCAACAAGAGATCATGATTTTCGTGCGGGGCACGTACCTCACTATCTAGTTATGTATATAACTACCACAATTATCGTTGAAAATCTAACACTTTGTTTGATCCCATCTTTGAGAAACTCATTTTTCTCTTTGCATGTTTTTCAATATCTTTTCCTATCTATCTCTCTCTACTCATTACATCAAAAAACTGCTTTGTTTGGCTCTCATATTTGAAAAATCCATTTTTCTCTGCGCACGTTTCTCAATATCTTTCTCTATTTATCTCTTTTCATTCATTACCACTCATTACATCAAAAATATTTTCCAAAGATGGGAACCGAACAAAGGCAATTTTTATTTGATCTAGTTTAATTTTTACATTGTGATGTAAGTTTTCTTAATTTTTTTCATACACAAAATTAAGCACACATGGGCGTTGCAATTGTCAACAAAAAAATAAAATAATTTCATATATAATAGTGTACTACAAAAGCTACACAAAATATTGAGTACATTTTGAATAAAAATACTCTTAAATCGGTCCCCTTGTGGCCAAATTCTGGTTACACCACTGTTTCTACCCTGCCACAATCATAGCTAATGGTTCGAGAAACCCATTTTACTAAGAACAACATGGAGGAAATTCCAACTGACCCAATCGAACGCCTTGCTTGTATCTAACTTTAGAGCCGCCAGATATTTGTGACCTTTTTTCCGTTTGGGTATAAAGTTTGAAAATTCACTGGCAAGTAGGAGAGCTGTCCATTATGAGGGGCCCATGAATAAAGGCATTTTGTGGTGGGGAAATGTAGGAGGGAAGGATGTGGTTTAAGCGATTTGCAAGAGTTTTGGAAATGATTTTATACAGGACATTACAAAGGTTGAATATCACGCTAAACTGATTTTTCATGAGTCTACTCATTTTTTTAAAATTATTAATGCTGTGTTTGGTTTGGTATTTGAATTTTTTTTTTCAAAAATAGTAGGGGTAATAAGTGGAGAGATATATAGAGAGAAATGTTAGAAGTAAGGAGAATCTAGAGGAAATTTTTTAAAAAATTCTTTTTAAAAATGGAAGAGAACAAGGCATAAACGGCTTGAATAATCCGTACAAAACCCGGAGTATGCGGGTCGTCCCTGTCCATACCCATGGCTACTCAACCCATCGGTACTGTTAGAATTTTCGATGGCAAAACTCCACTTGTAGCGGATCAAAAAAAAAAAAAAAACTCCACTTGTAATTGGATTAAAAAAAAAAAAAAACCCTCTCACTTGTAAACATTTGGATTTCCCCCTTGTCTTTCCTTTCCAGGGCACAACTCACAGAGAAACATGTTTTCCCGCTTATAAGTCGGCTCCTCCCTCCCTCGTCGGTTCCAAGTTCCAACGGTTCTCTCTCTCTCTCTCTCTCTCTCTCTATGAGTTTATTATACTCTGAATCGACCTTCAAATCCTCAAATCAATCCTTAAATTCGTTCAATTCTTGTCCTCTCTACCGATTGATCCCTTTTTCAACCTTATGCGTTAGTTTTTCGCAGTTCTAGGGTTAGGGTTTTAGTCCCCACCGTATAAGCATCTAGCCCATTGATTTCTCAATCCTCTGTTTTAATAGCTACGATTATTGTGTATAGGTTTGTTTCCCTCTACGGATTGGTCCTGATTTTGTAGATTTATTCTCATTCCTTTTGTTCTTAAGGTTTCAAGGTGTTCGATTTTTTTGGGCTTTCTTGGATCTATAAATTTCTTGAGGGGTTTGGTAAGTGCGGTAGTTAATTTGCTGTTTATTCTGATTATAATTTTGATCATCGTAAGGATTTGAGAATTTAGGGCTAGGCTTTGTTCTTTTATTAACTCAATTTGTTTGGGAAACTCAGATTCTACTTTAAACACTAATCGTTTCACAATCAGAGTATTCTTTGTGTGTGTGTGCATGTGCGTGTGTGTTGACAAATCACTCCATGTAATCTTATGTGTGTGCATTCGTATTTTCTGCTTGTTTTGTTGATTTTGACTGTGAACAACCGATTATATGTATTGCAGGCCTTGTGTACGGTCCCTCAATACGCTAGAACTCTGCCATCCGAAGATGCTAGGGTTTTCCGCATTGGTCTCCTGCCGCCCCTCTCCGTTCAATACAACTCGACTTTCAACTTCCTGCGTACAATGAACACATTTGGGTCAAGTCGACTCTCTCTCTCTCACTCTCATAGTCTCATTCACTTTCACGGTATTCTTTTTTGTTATGCGATTGGTTTTTGTTGAATGAATTTGCCCTAATCTCATAGCCTACTGGAAAAATTCAAATCGAGAGGACAAAGTTATGAATTTACACAAGCAAGAGGAATGGTGGGACTTCTAGTTTTGGAGGCACTGCAAGTCTACAATGCTTCTCGATGCTGACCCAAGTGATGCTTACCCAAGCGTGCCCCCTTTTCTCCTCAATTGCTTCCACCCTATTTCAAAAGTTCACTCTAGCTAGACAAATCCATATCTATACTCCTTATAAAAGGGTTAGACTAATTGATTGAACCAACCATGTTTTTTCTCCACCATTCGAGTCTTAGGAGTGAATTTTTAGTTTTGAAATTGAGTAGCCAATGCTGGGTAAAGCACAGATCCTTTGTTTTCAAATGTTTACAACTTTACGCACCCCAGCTGTTCAATTAAATTTGTTAGCCATAATTTTCTATTTGCTAACTGGTTTTAGAATTGCAGAAACTTGTTTGGTACTGCAGAATGTGGGTTCTAAACTGCAGGAACATTATTTATTTTGGAGCTTTGTGTATAAGTCCTCTATGTCCCTTACATTAAGGACATTAAGGTTTGCGATCATTAATACTCACGGTCTTCATAGCTATGATATCAAGCCTTTGACTTCTTGTTATCTCTTACCCATTTCGAGTTATTATGAAGCTAATAGTCCAGTGGGACTTACCCGATCTCCTAATTTGCTTCTTATCCCTACACATCATTATGTATATCTACATAACATCACCTAAGCTATACGTTGTCCATATGCAGCCTCAATGGATTCCAATTTTAATTGTCAAATGCTGTAAAACTCTTTGATTTGTAGGTGGATGAACCTGCCATTTTATGGTCTCTGTTTCCCTTCAGTTTCTTGTTTTGCCAAGACAAATGAGCTTAGTGGAGACTATGCTGATCAATTGCTATTTTATTACTCTATGTTGATTATATGGGGTAAGCTACTGACTTAGAAGTGAGCAAATAATACACATTATACTTGTATTGTCTATTTGTCTCTATCAACATTTTTCCATCAAAGAAGATTGAAAACCACCGGCTTAAACAATACAACATGCATAGATGGAAGTGGACAATGTTTTACTACTACTATTTCAGTGCTAGGTAAATGTTCTTATTGTCAATAACGTCGATATATCCATAATTATGTCTTTGTGGTTGGCTTTTGTTTTCGCCTATAGTTTTTTGTTGCTCTGATTTTCAACTACAATGGAGTAGACATTGCTCTTTCTCTGGTGCAAAGAAATTGCCACAAAACTTCAAATCTTTGCTGCTATGGTGGTAAAGTAGTACTCGCAAGTCCTTGCGTTCCAAAGCACCTTTTGCAAATTGTATTCATCATAATGTGAAGAAGGAAAAGAATTTCAAATCTTTCTTGGTAGATTATTTTCTCACATGTATACAAACCAATATATATTGTCTCTGGTGTTTTCATTTGCCATATGTGCTGATGGTTTGGTTTCTTTTTCACCTCATGGCATTCACTCTGGAATCTGGATGCATTTTCCTCATGGTTATTTTGTGAATTAGATACTGAAGTTCATGACTTCTGTTTCGCATTGGTTTTGACATTTCAGTTGTCTTTTTTTTTTTTTTTGGTTAATATAAAGAACACTACCACAAATGAAGGCCAAGGGAGGATCCTTGAGAGCCTATACAAAAAATACAATGAAAGAACAGAGCCCACTACAAACTACTGCAAAACTAATGAGATACCCAAGTGCTAGGCATATTGCAGGTAGTGTCAATTCAAGTGTTTTCCTTACAGCAAGGAAGTTTCTTCCACCCCATAAGACCTGCCCTCATATCTCCTTCAATGGCCAAGATAATAGCTTCAACAGGTCTTCCACTATGCTGAAAAACCCTGCTATTTCTTTCCCTGCATAAGTGGTAAACCATAGCTGAAAAACCAGTCTAAGAACAATTTTAGAATTTATTTCTCCCATGTATGGTTAGCCATCAACATCAATATATCATCCCATTGTGTAGGGAAGTTACTGTATCCACATTTCAACAAAAAAAATACCTCAAAACGGAGAAAGTAAAGGGTATTTGAAGAAGAGTTGTCTATGGACTCAGTGCCATCAGGAGAAATAACACAGCTATCCTCTGTAATTACTCCCCAAACAAACAATCTGTCTTTGGTTGATAGTCTATTATTGCAGGCCATCCATAAAATGAAGGACCACCTAGGAATATGGTGAGGGAACCACACCACGTGATCCCAAGTAACATTTTCAGTTATCTTCTTAGCCATAAGGTACTAATGGGCATGGCGGACTGAAGATTTTCTTACCCAATAGATCGAAAGTGATTTTCTTTAGTTTGACTTTGGAATATTGAGATAACAGCTCACGAGTTTAAAGTTTTGGAGATAGTGTCTTATCCTTCTTATTGTGGTATCTTTTTGTTGGCTACCGTGCATGAAATTACAGAACATCAGTTTGTCTCATCTTAATTTGGAACATTGAATTTTTCAGATTTGAGAATATAAGAAAAGGTTTACCATTCCAAAAGAACTCGATGTTCAACAGTAAGCCCACACCTGACATCATAATGGTTAGAGTTTGTGACGAATTACGGATTATGAATTAAGTACAGCCCTATACAACAATATTCTACGTACTCACAAATCAACTTAAACAATAGTATTGGACGTGATTCAAATTATAACATGCAAATGTAATTACTTTAATTATTTTCCTAAAAAATTCTCTTACTTACAAATTTGTTTGGGTGCAGTCTAGCTTGGTTCTTTAAGTTTTGGTCATTTTGGGGGCCAATGATCATCTCCATATATTTTTAATCAGAAGAGGTAAACTGCATTATGACTTTCTCCAGTGAATACTATTTGGGTTCTGTTTATTTGTATTTTATATGTCATCCCATTTCCTTGTCATTATCTTATCTCATGTTTGTATATTTGATTGGCGGGTACCAACAAAAAAAAAATAGAAAAGAAAGACCAGGGAAAGAAAATTAAGCAAGAGAAGTCAAACTTTTACCTTTTTACTTGGCTATGATTAGATGCAAGGTCTTTCCAGTTTAACCCGTTTCTTGAGTTTGTTTTGTTGTTTTACTGCCCTTTGTATGTGTTCTTGAAGTAGTTTTGATGAATATTTACTCTCTTTAAATGCAAAACTCCAACTTTTGTTTGAGTCAGAATGATTAATTCTTTGCAAATATTAAGATATATATGGAGGGAGATAAATAGTACATATAGTGTGATGCAAACCAAATCAAGGGATAGATTCATAAGAGAGATAAATCCCAAGATGGGATACAAGGAGCAAAAGCTCTCTATATTCTTTTATCAATACATCAAATTAAAACAACTGCCTAATGAGCACTCTAGACTCCTATTTATAGACCCTTTATTACAAAGGACTAAAAAGACATACATACCCTTAAATCTACTGCATCAGACTTACCCTCTTAAAAAACAACTTGTCCTCAAGTTGGACACAAGACTCAAGTCAACTAAATAAAGAAAATATAGAACTATAAAACTATTTATTATGCAGCTCCAAATTAGGCATGTGACTGCATTTCCTTAATTCACGTCATCCTCATGCAATAATCCATCTTCAATATGAGCTTTCGTTTGTGTACATCCACCGCATCCTTGCTTATGTGCCAAGAAATTACCCATGTGCCATGTCTTTTGTGAATCAAAATATCTTTGAAGTGGCTCATCATAAACATCCCCAAGTCGTGCCAAAACCTAGCCACCTTATCATGTTTGAAAAGTCACCACACAATGTTCAAAACTTGCTTGCTTGAAGACAAATCCCAAAGGATCAACAAGCTGTCCTAAATCATCTTTTCTCTCTTTTGGTAATACCGATTGGGGTGTACTAGGAAAAGGAACCAATTTGATCACCCCTTGCACCATGTGCAACTAGGAAGGCAAATAATGGAAGCAATCATCAAGTTTTGGCTCTCCAAAATCTCCAACCATTGGTGGATGATCTAAAACGACTTCATCCATCTTCGGTGACATAACCAAAGCATAAGGAACTTCTTCTATCACTTCCTTGCTTTCTTGCCTAGTCATAAGGAAGCTTTCCTTGATCATATTAACAAGCGTTCCCTTTTCATTGTCAACACAATACTCTTCTTCAAACTTGTCATAGATGGGAACATCTTCAAAATTTCTTCTAATCTCGTAGGCATTATCAACCTTAAGATCTTCTCCAATCTCCAATATGGAGTCACCTTCAAGATCATTTCCAAGTTCCTCATTTGGGAACTCATCAAAGACGGAGAGGATTTTGAAACTACCATCTTTAAAATCAACTCCAAGCTCTTCAAGTGAGAGCTCATCAAAGATAGGAAAATCATCGAAATAACCGAGTTCCATTCCCCTTTCAAACTCATCCGAATTGAGGCTCACATCTTCCTCAATCTTGTTTGGATTAAACTTTCCGTAAAATTCAACAAGGCCAACATCAATGTTGCTCCCCTCCTTGTAGTTAAAACTAGACTTAAATTGACTATAAGAATTATCAATACCTCCACAAGGTAGTAAATGATGCACCTTCGCAATCAAGGTAGCAACTTGTCTTTTCAACAGCAACAATTACACCTTACCGTTTAAGGTAGCAATTTGTGTACTCAACTCTTCAATCTCATTCCTATAGCGATTTTGGTTGCCAAAGTTATCAATTCCATCACCATCATTCACCACCACGCCTTACCTCATCTACCTCTAGCCCGATAAGCCATTACAACACCAACAATCAACTCCAAACAAGCAAATCAACCCAAATATTGAAAACCTAGTCAACTCAATCACCGAACTCAGTCAACTCAGTGATTTTAGACCCAAACTCAGTCAAATAAGTGATTCTAAACCCAAACTCAGCCAACTTAGCATACAACTCAGCCCCAAAATACTTAAACCAAATTAACTTAGTCACCACGTAGCCTCAAATACCCAACAAAACAATGAAAATCGACACTAATTGCGGAAAATCGCAACAAACGAGACAAAACCCAGTTGAAATTGAGCCCAAAAACGCAGATTCAAGTGCCAAAAGAGTGAATCAGAGACCCTTACCACTATTTTGAGTTCCAAAAGAGGGCCAATCGACTGTTTCAACTCCAACGAAGGCTGTACAAGCCTCAATCAACAGTGGCGAGTGCTGGAATAGTGAAACCGAACACGAAATCACAATTTCAAGCATCAAAATGGCAGATCTGGCTCTGAAACTTCGATTTAAGGGCTGTCAAGGGTTTTCGAGGCTAGGAATGGGCTGGGTCTAGCTCGAACAGGTGCGGAATGGCTGGGTGTTGCTCGAAATGGTGCGAAATGAGTAGATCTGTAGCCGACCAGCGTTAAACGAGCTCGAACAGTGTTGAAATCAAGTCTACAGCCTTCAAAATGCTTGGATAGAGATTGAAAATGGTTGAACAGCACTCGAAATGCTCTGAATCTGGTCGGAATAGGGTTTTGATGTTTGTAACAGCAAGAATCAGCTTCGAAATTGTCAATTCTGTTAGTTTAGGGGACAAAATAGAGATGTAAGGGCTGGGTTTGAGCAGATTTGTTGGTTTTGAGTGGAATAGGGGCCCCGGCGAGGTTTAGATTTCCGGTGAAGTCTCTGGCGAGATGAACGATGGGGATCAAGCCTAGAAGCTCTAATACCAAATGATGCAAACCAAATCAAGGGATAGATTCATAAGAGAGATAAATCCTAAGATGGGATACAAGGAGTAAAAGCTCTCTATATTCTTTTATCAATACATCAAAAACAACTGCCAAATGAGCACTCTAGACTCCTATTTATAGACCCTTTATTACAAAGGACTAAAAAGACATACATACCCTTAAACCTACTACATCATAGTGCCCTATCATGACCTTTTTGGTTTTTTAATGATATTCTTCAATATATTTCTTGACAATTGTTGTACTTTTGTCCTTAATTGTTGGTTAATTCTTAACATGGTTTTTTTATGCAATTTAAGGCATCGAAAGATCAGCCTAGGACAAAGATAAGCAGCCTCCATCATTTTCAAGTCCTGCCAATTTCTGAAGAACGAAAACACTCCAGAATCCTCCCCAATTTCATCATTCTTAGCCAAACTCATCTATCTTGATTTCTCCATAATGAATAGCATTCTCGTGGAAATGGAAAAGAATTCACGCATCACACTTCCCATTGAATCATTATGAAAGTATTAGGGGTTCTTATTAAGTGGCTAAACAAGTTGGCCCAATGAGATGAGAAGCGTTTGATGGAGATTAAAGGAGAAAACAGAATATTAGGCTGGAAATTAGGGGCACATTAATTTGGTTAGGAACATAAATAGATAGTCATTCCAAGCATCTACTTCCGATTGATTACATAAAATAAATGCATGCACATGTGATTTCTTTCAGCATACTTTTCCTTTCCTTTGTTGTATTTGAAAAGATCTATACTTGCTGTTCACACTTCACATCTATAAGCATTTGTGTGAATATGTATTATGCTCCTATGCTGGGTTTGGGTTGTGTTGTGTGTGGATATTTTTATGTCTATGAAATCTTCTTGTGTTATGGAATGAAGATTAACAACACATATTTTCTTTTAGCTTTTGAACACATATATCTCCTATGGCCATATGTGGACAATGGTCATAGCTACGGAGACAACATGGAAACTACTGGAGGGTTCCTTGTTCGCATTAAAGGAAAACTGGGTTTAGTCACTGAAGATTTTTGATAAGATATTGTAGGTTCTTGAATTCTTTGAAAGAATGCTCCTAAAGGTACCTATGTTGTGACATGACGAAAAAGAACAGTGAGTTGTTAATAATTGGGCTCTGCTGTTCTCAAATCTCAATCCCGCTGGAGATGTAAGCTATTCTCACTGCTAGAATTTAAAGTTGCTATGAGTCTATTAATACATTTGTTACCTAAATGAGTACCCAAATAGTACAACAATTGTCAAGAAATATAATCATATGTGCTTACGTGGAACTCTTCTACCATGCTATATTGTTTACAAGGTTTAACCAATGAGTAATAAATGTCTCGTTGTTTCGTTCTTTATCATAATCATATTCTTCTGTAGCTTTTAGATAAAATTGCTTCTTACATTTGCATGTTCTCAAAAAAGAACAAAAATAGAAGCGCGAGAGAATGTGCTTGATCGTGGCACGCACCCTTATTCTTTGGAACTCACTTGTATTCGAAAAAAAATGTCTATGACAATTTCAATTAGCGGGGAAAGGAGGGTAGGTTACCAAGTCAACCAATAGGCAATCCTAAGGGTCAGTTTGTTGTAGAGAATGCACAAGCAAATGGTTCCTACCATGAGCAAGCCAAAGCAGTAGTGACACTAAGAAACGGGCGTGTACTTGACACTAGACCTGAGAGCAACAAGGTTACTTTGGAAGAGTCAGTCACTAACTCCAAGGGTTCTGAGGCTACAAAAGACCAATCACCTCGGAGTGAGGATCCACTCTCTCCTCCTCAATCGAGCCCCACTCCGGCATCCTATGTGCCCAAAGCACCATTCCCTACTCGGCTTAACTCTCTTGCTCCTCTTGGTAAGAAATGCGCTACCATAGAAAGTATGATGGAGGAGTTAAAGCAAGTGAAAATCAATCTCCCCCTCCTCGATGCCATTCAGCAAATCCCTTCGTATGCGAAATTTCTCAAGGACCTTTGCACCCAAAAGCGCAAAACTCATACTCATGTGTCCAAAAAGGTCCTTCTCACTGAGCAAGTGAGCTCTATCATCCAGCATAACACTCCTCCTAAGCTCAAAGACCCAGGTGGTCCAGTTATCTCCTGTTTTATTGGTAATCATTCCATTGAGCGAGCACTCGTAGACTTGGGAGCAAGTGTCAATTTGCTCCCTTATTCGGTTTATGAGTAATTCGGGCTTGGTGAGTTGAAGCCCACGTCGGTGACCCTCCAATTAGCTGATAGGTCGATTAAGGTGCCATGTGGTATTATAGAGGATGTCCTTCTCAAGGTTGAAAACTTCTATTTTCCTGCCGACTTCATAGTACTTGACACGGAACCGGTGCATAACCTTAGGAAGCAAACACTTGTCATACTCGATTGCCCCTTCTTAGCTACAGCTAATGCTAACATCCATTGTAGGACTAGGGCGATGAATATCTCATTTGGTAACCAAACCTTGTGCTTAAATATTTGTAATGCCTCCGAACAACCTCATCAAGAGGAGGACTGCTTTGCAGTTGACATGATTGATAACTTAGTAGAGGAGGCATTGCCTTATATTCTTGCTGAGGACCCATTAGAGGCATGTTTGGCTCATT
Source organism: Rhododendron simsii (assembly GCA_014282245.1). Taxonomy (NCBI): domain Eukaryota; kingdom Viridiplantae; phylum Streptophyta; class Magnoliopsida; order Ericales; family Ericaceae; genus Rhododendron; species Rhododendron simsii. The sequence goes on along the minus strand of CM024964.1, from coordinate 16,430,995 downwards.
TTGGCATTGACGAATTTGATATAGACCAGTCTATTGAGGAGGTAAATGCTCTACTTGATGCTTCACCTCTCTTGAATTTTCCCCCTTGGAAAGCCGCAATTGAGCCATTGCCTAATCTTTCTAGTACACCAGCCCTTCCCTCTATTGAGTGTCTGCCCAAACTTGAGTTGAAGCCACTTCGTCTACACTCAAGTACGCTTTCTTAGGACCGAAGGACACCTTACCTGTTATCATTGCTTTTGACTTGACTAATGACCAGCAAAGTCAACTTTTAAGTGTGCTTTCCAAGCACAAGGGTGCCATCGGATGGTCTGTAGCGGACTTGAAAGGCATTGACCCCTCTGTTTGCATGCATCACATATATTGTGAAGATAATGCGAAACCTACTTGCGAGATGCAACGAAGATTGAATCCGAATATGAAAGAGATTCTGATGAAGGAAGTTGTGAAATTGCTTGATGCGGGTATCACTTACCCCATCTCCGATAGCAAGTGGGTGAGCCCTACCTAAGTGGTGCCCAAAAAATCAGGCATAACTATTGTTGAAAATGAGAAAGGAGAGTTGATTCCCACGCGCACCACCACTGGTTGGCACGTATGCATCGACTATCGAAAATTGAATTCCATGACTAGGATGGATCATTTTCCATTGCCCTTTATAGATCAAATCCTAGAGAGGTTAAAAGGCAAAAGCAATTATTGTTTCCTTGACGGTTATTCCGGATATAACCAAGTGCGTGTTTACCCAGAAGACCAAGAGAAGACCACCTTCACTTGTCCTTTCGGTACTTTTGCCTACCGGCAGATGCCATTTGGACTTTGTAATGCACCTGCAACCTTTCAAAGGTGCATGATGGCCATATTTTCTGACATGGTGGAAGATTTTCTTGAGGTTTTTATGGATGATTTTTCTGTGTTTGGGACCTCTTTTGAGTGTTGTCTCCAAAACTTGTCTAAAGTTCTTCAACGTTGCAAGGAGACAAACCTAGTCTTGAGTTGAGAGGAGAGCCATTTTATGGTTCAAGAAGGTATCGTGTTAGGTCACATTGTCTCTAAGAGGGGGACAGAAGTTGATAAGGCCAAGGTCGATCTCATCTTTAGGCTTCCACCCCCTACTTCTATTAAGCAAATTCGATCATTCCTTAGGCATGCGGGTTTTTACCGCCGCTTCATTAAAGACTTTAGCAAGATTTGTCGACCTTTGTGCAAACTCCTCGCCAAAGATACTCCTTTTGTCTTTGATGAAGCATGTCTGCAAGCTTTTGAGAAGCTGCGTGCGTTACTGTCGTCCGCCCTGATTATGCAGGCCCCTGATTGGAACCTCCCCTTTGAGATTATGTGCGATGCATCCGACTATACGGTTGGTGCAGTATTGGGACAACGGGTGGACAAGGTCCCCCATGTCATCTACTATGCTAGCAATACTCTTGCGGATGCGCAATTGAATTACACTACTACTGAAAAAGAGTTGTTAGCAGTAGTTTTTGCTTTAGATAAGTTTCGTTCATATCTCCTAGGATCTAAGGTATTAGTGTACTCCAATCATGTCACTTTGCTGTATTTGCTGTCAAAGAAAGACACTAAGCCTCGGCTAATTCGATGGATCCTTTTACTACAGAGTTTGATTATGAGATTCGGGACAAGAAAGGTTCCGAAAATTCAGTAGCAGATCATTTGTCTAGTAGAAACCTTGAGTGACCCTCTTCCCTTCAAGGACTCATTTCCGGATGAGCAACTTTTTGCGGTGTCACAGGTCAATCCCTCATGGTATGTTGACATAGTGAACTATCTTGCTATAGGCAAAATCCCCTCTCATTGGTCCAAGCAAGACAAGGACCGATTCTTTGCGCAAGTTAAGTTCTATTTCTGGGAGGATCCAGAATTGTTTAAGTATCGCCCAGACCAAATTATTCGTAGATGCGTCCCTGAGAATGAATTCCATACTATTCTTAACTTTTGTCATACTCTCAAGTGTGGCGGCCACTTTAGTGGTAAGCGGACTGCCGCTAAGGTCTTGCAGAGTGGCTTTTATTGGCCAACTCTATTTAAAGATGCACATGAGTTCTGTCGAAATTGCTTTAGGTGTCAGCAAACTGGGAACATGTCGCGTCGCGACATGATGCCACTTACCTCTATTCTTATTGTGGAAATCTTTGATGTGTGGGGTATTGCCTTTATGGGTCCTTTTCCGTCCTCTTTTGGTTTTGAATATATTTTTGTGGCGGTGGATTATGTCTCAAAGTGGGTGGAAGCGGTAGCTACTAGGACTAATGACCAAAAGGTGGTGGTCGCATTTTTACAAAGTAATAGCTTTAGTCGATTTGGCTTTCCGCGGGCGATCATAAGTGATGAGGGTACCCATTTTATCAATCGACACTTCACAGCTTTAGTGCGAAAATACTCGATCACTCATAAGGTAACCACTCCTTATCTCAAACAAGTGGTCAAGTCGAAGTGTCCAATAGGGAGGTTAAGAGTATTCTTGAAAAAATGGTGAGACCCGACCGTAAGGATTGGTCTCTCCGTCTAGATGATGCATTGTGGGCCTATCGGATGGTTTTTGGTAAAGCATGCTTCTTGCCGGTTGAGTTGGAACATCGCGCGTTTTGCGCCACAAAGAGATTGAACTTCGAGATGGATGCAGCTGGTTCTACTCGAAAACTCCAATTTAATGAGTTAGATGAGATTTGCAATGATGCCTATGAGAGTTCTAAGATTTATAAGGCCAGGACAAAAGCTTTTCATGATAAGCATATTAGTCGTAAGTCCTTTGAGCCTAACCAAAAGGTGTGGCTCTTCAATTCTAAGTTGCGTCTCTTTCCCGATAAGCTTCGGTCTAGATGGGATGGTCTCTTCATTGTTGTACAAGTTTTTCCCCATAGTGCAGTAGAGGTGCGAAACCCACGTAATGGTAAAGTTTTTAAAGTTAACGGCCAACGTTTGAAGCCGTATGTGGATGGTATTTCTGATGGGGAGGTGGTTGAGTCTATTGAATTGTTCAACCCTAAATATTTAGACTTTGGAGCTTTCATGATGTCTGGCTGAAGACGTTAAACTTGGCTCTTTTTGGGAGGAAACCCAAGTACTATATGCATGAGTTTTCTTTGTTTTAGTCACTGATTCATTCTTATGTTTTTGCCATTTTTTTTTATTCATTTGTTTGCTTTTATTTTTTATATTTGTTGTTGTGGAGACTAACATTTTGCAGGTTCATCCGATCAAGTTGGGGGGTCTCCCTCACACTATATTGTACCCTGCTTAGTCACTCATGTTTGAGGTGATATCTTTCCTTTCTTTCGCTATTTGTCCTCTCTTTTCACGTTCATGGTTTCAATGTGGACATAGAATGGTGTAAGTTGGGGGGAGGGATCACCTTGTTTCACAGTTAAAAAATTTGAAAATTTTTGAAAAAATAATTGGATTATTTTTGCATGAGACTTGGAAACTTGTTGAGATTAGCTCTTGGTTGATTGAGTTGAGATGTGATGATCATTGCTTAGATATCTCTATGGCATTGTAGTTCTTTTTGCTAGCTTGTCGTGAGAAATTTATCATGGCACTTATTCTTAGCAATTTTGCAATCCTCGTTTATATGGGCTCTAGTCGCTTTGTGGGTTGCATACCGATTTTTCTTAATGGCTTGTTTAGTGGAGACTTATGCCCATGTGAGTTTAGAGCCTTACCTTTTCTTGGAGTGGTGTCATATAAACTCTCGCTGTCACAAAAGAGCATATTCGTAGTTGATCTCATTATCTTTGTTGTCAAGTATTGGGAACATATTAATTGCATTGACTATTCTTTTGGGTTCGAAAATTTGCATGGTTGTGTTGCCCATAGGAAAGGATCATAGGCCATCTTTGACACTTTGGGCCGGTTCGTTTCTTTCTTTCTTTCATTTATCATTTGTGAGCCCATTTGAGCCTCTCCCATGATATCCTTTTCTTGTTGAACTCCACCATCTATAATGTGTCTTGAGAAGGCTTAATTAATTATGTGGAGGTGAACTATTAACAAAAGATGGGGTAAGTGTAGTTGATAATAGAGCTTTATTTATGGTAGTCCTTCCAAAAAAAAAAGAAGATTTGAATGAAAAAAAAAATTGAGTTGGAAAAAAGAGGACACCATTCTTATTGAAGAATGTGTAATTGATATTTGTTTGAGAGGTACGAGATTCATGCTTGGTGTACTGCCGCTATGCTTTCCCCGAACGCTACACTCAGTGATGGATGTTGAAGGGCAGGAAAGAGAGATGTGGCAAAGTTAAAAAAGAGAAGGAAAAAAAAAAAGAACGAGAAGAGGGCACTTTGTGAAAAAACTTGCCCTATATGAGTTATTGTGAGCCTATTCTCGGACACTTGAATATTTTACCCTACCCTTGAAACATTTTCCCTTACCTAATGCTACAACTAGAATTGAAAGTCCTATTTGATCCTAGGGGGCAATGGGATGTGGATTGATGGAAAGGGGATAGTTCCCTATGTTTGTATTCCATTCATGAGATCATGTGTCCACTTTATAGAGCGCTCTTTTCGTGTCTTTGTGTGCGGAATATTTTGTTTTCATGTTGCATAACTTCCACCCGCACATGTTGAGAGTACATAATATGCACCTTGTTCCGAGTGAATTCATTTGTTGAGTGCATAACACAGTGAGATTTGAAGTTGAGACTCGGTTCGGAGAGAATTTTTAGTTGTTACTCACCTTGTGACTGAGGCCCTTATTCAGCCACGTAAAGTGTACATGCCATGGCTTATTTTTATGATTTGATAGCCTCTAGAACTACTCTTGCTTGGTATGTTTTTGCGATGGTTTCATTTTCTTTGCTTAAGATATCGATGAGTTGTCTTACAAGTTTTTGTGTCTCATGTAAAAAGATTCACAGTGTTAGTGGGAGTTCATTGCTGTAAACCCTCACGAGACTCCACTCATCCTCTAGGGATCGCCTAGGGGTTTAAAAGGCTTGTTGCACGGGCTAAGTGCAATCGTGAGTCCTACGAAAGTGGAGTAGCTCAAATTTATTTATTTATTTGTTTTCTTTGCTCGAGGACTAGCAAAGTGTAAGTTGGGGGGCGTGATAAGTGCCAAAATATACATGTTTTGGCCCTCCAATCTACATTTATTAGTTGTTTATTTTTGTTAATTTATATTGATTTTGTCTTTTCTGTGTTTATAGGTTGCTCGAGCCTGTTGTCCAAGATATTGAGTAAAAACATAAATTAAAAGAAGTCCGGGGTTAAAGTGCAAGTGCTTTAAAGTTATTCCTTTTCTTAGGGTGTAGATGAAACCCTAACCAAGTAACTATGTTTTAATGTTAATTTCGGGTTCGATTATCGAAACAATGGTTGTATAACATTGAGACTTGTTTTATGATTCAAACTCTTAATCTGCCAATCTAGTTATATGTGCTTGTTTTCTGTGATTGAAAATACATAGTAATGCAATGGTATCTTTGTGTATGAAATTGAGAATTAGAATAATCTATGCCTAGGAAAGACGAGTCGCGCCTAGATTAATTAGTTATAGAATCGAAGACGATTCGTGCCAACCGAAGATAGATTATGTCCGGTTTTCATTCACGTGCAATTTTCTTGGCGATATCACTAGGGCTTGTAGCTTTTAGTGAATCAATGTCATTTTGGTAGTCGGTTTCTTAAATTAACATAATCGCTTGGTTACGAAGTTAGGGTGGATTCGAAACCCTAAGACCTTTTTCCATATTTGAATTTAACATCTCTCTTGTTTTTAATTACTTAGATAATTTTAGTTAATCAAAATCCAATCACTCTTTCTTGAATTGAATTAGGAATTAATTTTAGAAATACAACAACTTAGCCTATTGATCTCCGTGGTACGATACCTGGACTTAAACCACTATTCTACTTGAGTTGAGGTTTTCGCTCGGTTTTGATAAATTATTTTTGGTGTGAAAAATGACCTACCAGTAAACATTCCCTGACTAACTATTAGTCGAAAAATATGATATACATCCCCAACTAAACAATTCGTCGGCCAATAGTAACACATTCCCGACTAAACTTTTTTTAGCCGGCAACAAACTTTGCCGACCTTCCACCGACTAATGTGCTGACCAAAATTTTAGTTGGGAAAGGCTTTTGCCGACTAAAATTCGTACAATTGCCGACTAAACCATTAGTCGGGATTGGTGTTTTTTCTTGTAGTGATTGTTATAAACTTGATTACTGAGTTATATTTGTTTGACTTTACAAATTCCATAGTTTTGTAACAGTAAAGGGATTTTGAGTAAAGGCAAATTACAATTTTTAATGTATTTTGAATACGTGGATGGGAAATTTTGATTTTCCTAATAACTTGTGGATCAATAAAAGTAACTGTCCGTTACTATTAGGGACATCAGTGCATATTTATTTGACTAATTGACTTTATTAGTTCATTTCTTATATTTGACTGTGGACTAACATTTTGTTCCTCAGCACAATAGCATATTTCTGAATATTGAAGCTACTGTTTGTTAAACAGTGATCAATTATTTCTAGATTACTTGATACTCTCGATTTTTCCAATTCCATTCATTATGGTTCAAGAGATTTGGCTATTTGTTATATCATTTTTGATATTAAGATCTCGATACTAATTGACGTTTGATCTTAAATTTCAGAAAAGATGTCAACTGAAACTGGAAATGGAAGTGGCAAAGGGACCCCCAATGGCAATAATGGGCCAACTCTCGTGACTATGTCTCAGAATCCTCCAATCCCAACGGCGGTGCGTGCGGTTTCTGTGAACAAGGGGAAGAAACCTGAGAAATTCACTAGTGTGGATTTCAAGAGGTGGCAGCAGAAAATGTTGTTTTACCTCACGACTCTAAGCCTTGCGAGGTTTTTGAGTGAGGATGCACCTGTCGTTGCTGAAGATGAGCAAGATATGCAAATCCTGAGGGATCAAATCACTTGGAAAGAGCACGAATATTTGTGCAAGAACTATGTTCTGAATTGCTTGCACGATGCACTTTACAGCGTGTACTGTGTGAAGAAGTCGGCTAGGGAACTGTGGGAGTCCCAAGATCGGAAGTACAAAACCGAGGATGCCGGGTCAAAGAAATTTATCGTCAACCAGTTTTTGGACTACAAGATGGTGGACTCAAAGATTATGATTAGTCAAGTCCAACAACTCCAAATGATCTTGCACGAAATCGCTACTAAAGGGATGTTGTTGTGTGAGCCTTTCCAAGTGGCATGCATGATAGAAAATTTGGCCCCTGGATGGAAAGACTTCAAGTTGTACTTGAAACACAAGCGAAAGGCTATGACAATGGAGGATCTTATTGTTAGGCTCCGCATTGAGGAGGACAATAAGATGGCTGGAAGGAGAGTAGGGAGCACGTACGCCGCCAAGGCTAATGTTGTGGAACATGGCCAGTCTTCGGGAACGAAGAAGCATCAGTCTGGACAGCAGTCTGTGAAGCAGTCTGACAAACAGAAAGGCAAAGAGGTCAAGCTAGGACCTAAAGGAGGCATTGCCAAGAAAAAGTTTCAGCTTCAAGGCAAGTGCTTCAATTGTGACAAGGTTGGGCACCGGGCTTCAAAGTGCGCCAAGCCTCCAAACCCAAGGGCGCGCGCGCATTTGGCAGAATTGGAGGATGGCTCTGATATCAACCTATCAGCAGTGGTCTTTGAGGTGAAGGTGGGGTCAAACCCTCAAGAGTGGTGGGTTGATACTGGAGCTACTCGCCACATTTGCTGTAATAAGAAGCTGTTCACCTCCTTCAAGCCAGTTACAAACGGTGAGAAGTTGTTCATGGGGAACTGTGCAACCTCTGAGGTGGAGGGTCAAGGCAAGGTGATCTTAAAGATGACATCTAGCAAGGAGTTGACTCTCAACAATGTCCTGTTCGTGCCGGACATTCGTAAGAACCTGGTGTCCGGTTCTTTGCTAAGCAAGCATGGCTTCCGCATGGTGTTTGAAGCCAATAGGGTAACTGTCACAAAGGCTGGGGTATATGTGGGAAAGGGCTATATGACTGGTGGTCTTTTTAAGCTCATTGTAATGACTGTAATTCCACGTATTAATAAAATAAAATCCCCAGTTGCTTACTTGCTTGAGTTTTCCAATTTGTGGCATGGTAGACTAGGTCATGTTAATTATGATGCTTTGCGAAGGTTAATTAACTTAGACCACATTCTAGCATTCCAAATTGATAGAAAACACAAGTGTGAGACTTGTGTTGAAGCCAAATTGACCAGGTCTTCTTTTCAAACAGTTGAAAGAAGCATTGAGCCATTGGATTTAGTTCACACTGATGTGCATGATCTAAAGTATGTCCAACCGTGAACTGGTGGAAAGTATTTTATTATTTTCATCGATGATAGCACCAGATATGGCTATGTATACTTGCTTAATAGCAAGGATGAAGCGTTGGACAAATTCATTTTTTATAAGAATGAAGTTGAGAATCAACTTAGCAAAAAGATTAAGATTGTGAGAAGTGACTGAGGTGGTGAGTATGAATCACCGTTTGGAGAATTCTGTCAACAACACGGAATTATCTACCACACCATTGCACCTTACTCCCCTCAGCAAAACGGAATTGCTGAACGAAAAAATCGTACCTTGAAAGAGATGATGAATGCTATGTTAAGTATGTATTAACAAGGTACCTCGCAAGAAAGTCAATAAGACTCCTTACGAGATGTGGAAAGGTAGGAAGCCTACCTACAGTTACCTTCGAATGTGGGGGTGTCTCGCAAAGGTAGCTGTACCTCCACCTAAAAAGGAGAAGATAGGGTCGAGGACTGTTGATTGTGTGTTTATTGGTTACGCACATAACAGTACTGCCTATCGGTTTCTTGTGTATGAATATAAGATACTGGATATTCACAAGAACACTATCATGGAATCTAGGAATGTAACATTCTTTGAACACATATTTCCTTATAGATCCATAAAGGAGTCAAGTTCCGTGAAGCGAACTTTGGAGACTGCATGAAAGCAGTCAAGACTAAGAGGAAGAAGTTGAGGTTGAGCCAAGACGTAGTAAATGGGCTAGATACATCCTTTGGTCCAGACTTTCTAACGTATCTGTTAGAAAGTGAGCCTCGAACATTCAATGAAGCTGTGAGCTTTCCTGAGGGTCCTTTATGGAAAGAGCCTATTAAGAGTGAAATTGATTCCATTCTGCAAAACCATATGTGGGAATTTGTGGATCTTCCTCCTGGTAGTAAGCCTTTGGGCTACAAGTGGATTTTCAAGAGAAAGATGAAAACAGATGGATCAATAGATTAGTACAAAGCTAGGCTTGTCATTAAAGGTTATAGACAAAAGGAAGGCCTAGACTACTTTGATACTTATTCTCCTGTCACCATGATCACATCCATTCGAATGATAATTGTAATCACAGCTCTGCGAAATCTTGAGATACATCAAATGGATGTGAAGATAGCTTTCCTAAATGGCAATTTAGATGAGGAAATCTACATGGAACAACCCGAGGGTTTTTTCGAGCCAAGCCAACAAAGGAAAGTCTGTAGACTTGTTCGAATGATAATTGTAATCACAGCTCTGCGAAATCTTGAGATACATCAAATGAATGTGAAGACAGCTTTCCTAAATGGCAATTTAGATGAGGAAATCAACATGGAACAACCCGAGGGTTTTTCCGCGCCAGGCCAACAAAAGAAAGTCTGTAGACTTGTTAGATTTTTGTATGGTCTAAAACAAGCACCGAAATAATGGCATGAGAAATTTGACAATGCTATGATGTCAAGTGGTTTCACAATCAACAAGTGTGACAAATGTATATATGTCAAAAACACAGATGAAGGATACGTCATTTTGTGTCTCTACGTTGATGACATGCTCATTGTCGGTAGTAAAGATAAGATTATTAAATCTACCAACAAGATGTTGAACTCGAAGTTTGACATGAAAGATATGGGTCTTGCAGATATAATACTAGGTGTTAAAATCACTTGAAACTTGCACTATCTCAGTCTCATTATGTCGATAAGATTCCTAAGAAGTTTAGCAAGTCTGATACGAGTATAGCAAGGACTCCTGTGGATGCGAATCTTCACTTATCCAAGAATGTAGGGGTATGAGTATCCCAATTGGAGTATTCTCAGATAATTGGGAGTCTAATGTACCTGATGAGCTGTACAAGGCCCAACATAGCCTATTCAGTTAGCAAACTGAGTAGATACACAAGTAATCCAGGGCATGACAACTGGAAGGCGATAGTGAGAGTACTACGCTATTTAAGGCATACTCGTGATTTGGGACTGCACTACACCAAATCTCCAGTAGTACTAGAAGGGTACTGTGATGCAAATTGGATATCAGATATGAAAGACTCAAAATCCACGAATGGATATGTCTTTACATTTGGTGGTGCAGTTATCTCTTAGAAATGTTCAAAACAAACGTGGGTTCGAATGGCTTGCAGCTATCTATGATGGAATCTGAATTCATTACTTTAGAAAAAGCAACTGAAGAGGCAGAATGGCTACACTATTTTCTAGAAGATATTCCAATATGGTTGAAACCTGTGCCAGCAATTTGCATCCATTGCGATAGTCAATCAGCAATAGGAAAGACACAAAGCAATATGTATAATGGTAAGTCTAGGTATATCCGTCGTAGACACAATACCATTAGACAATTACTCTCAACTGGGGTTGTTACTATTGACTATGTGAAGTCAAAGAACAACATTGCGAATCTGCTAACCAAAGGGTTAAATAAAGAGCTAGTTGAGAAAGCATCGAAGGGAATGGGGCTAAAGCCTACTACGCTCGTGTTACCGTGAAACAAACCCAACCTAGCTGACTAGAGATCCCAAGATCTAGGTTCAATGGGACAACCTACTTGCAAGTGACGGAGAACGATCACTGTGGAGACATGCTCTCTTGCTCATTCCTATGGTGCGAAACAGTGATACTTGAAAATGCAAACAGGTTAAGTGTTGGCTTTTAATGACTCTTATGCACTGGAATGTTATGTGGGATATAGCAAGATACCCTTTATAAGAAGGTCACCTATGTGAGTATGAAGTGGTGCCACTTCTTTGAGAATTTAGGAAGGCAAAATTCTTGAGAAAATACTTGCAGAACCAGGAAGGGGTGTCATGGCCAAAACGAACCCAACAGTGAGAACTGAACTGTGTTGGGAGGAGTTTCATGTGATGCCTGTTGTCTTGGTTTACACAAACGACAGAACAGTTCAAGACAACATGTTCACTGGTCAGTCAGTAAATCCGATAAGTATTCACAAGGGAAGGTTCAAGGCCAAAAGTTACCTATCCTATGCAGAATTTTTCCATTGTACTCTCTCTCGTGTCAGCTTTGTCTCCCAAGAGAATTTGGTGGGACCCACACCGCGCGAGGTGGGCCCATGTAAGTTTTAAATACTCCTTGCTAAGGAGTTTAAACCGGTGAAAGAATGAACAAATTCTATTGAGAGATAAATGAGAAATTGTCTCTCAAAGTGGGTTTTAGACCAATAACAGTACACAGTTGGATGGTCAAAGCTGGGTTGATTACCCAGAGTTATTACCCATGATTGTGTATTCAATTTCGAGAATAATACCTATCTGTTTTATTCCAGAATTGAATAGCGGAATCGATTCCCCTATTGATTGAGAGGCTCCTCCATCGTTGCAGCATTCATAGCAGAGGCTCATCGTTTAACTATAAAAGGAGACCTCTTTATTTGGTTTCAACACACCAAAAACCACACCGAAAATCAAAAGCTCTTCAACTTCTGCAATATCATTCTTCCTTTGAGAGAGAGTGAGTACAAACACAAGTTTGTTCGATGGGCAGTCTACGACGGTGCTCCGGCGGCTGAGTAGTAACCGAGTCAACCCTGGAAGGCGAACACTGACACAACCTCCTGCACCAGTGAGGCGGCGAATTTGTCTTAAGGGCACCATTGTACAAAATGGGTCTCGGTTTGCAAATTCTTGATCCTTTATAGTTCATGTTCTATTTACTGTAATTTTATGTTCAAGTTGTATATACCTAGATTTGTAATTTCTAGAAATTAGTGAATTTCATTATTGTTTTTCGCACTATTTTCCTACAGTTTTTTCAAAATTTGGACTGTCCAAAACACATTTGAACATGTGCGACTGAGAGCTGTAAATTATTTTCACAGCTCCGCCGTTAAAAAGCTTATAATGCACCGTCCCATTTGGATTCAACACCCCGTCCCCTCGTGAGATTAAACAAATACTGGTCATACCTAATGTAAAATCCGTACAACATTTTGTTACAGTGATTGCTTAAATTTTTTTCGTATTTTTAAATTTTACTTTAAATTTTTGTAACTTATTGATTCGTCTTGTCGAGAGGAATCGAAAAAGTAAAATTTTTTGATCAAAACTCAAAATTTTTTAAAGAAAAAGATTGAAGTAAAACGGGTTGGGTCGGGTGAGTTTTGCCCATTTGTGAACGTGTGTCAACCCATATTGGGGGGAAGACATTAGAGCAGGAAAAGAAGGAAGGGGAAACTGGTATGGGAGAGAAGAGAAAAGGAAAGGAAAAAAAAAAGGGAGGGGGGGCGGGAACGGGTTGGGTCAGGCGGGTTTGGATTTGGCTTGACCCATATTCGACCTGACCTATTTCAACCTATCCACTATTTGACCCATATTTGACCTGTCCATATTTAACCCGCAACCCATTTCAACCCGCCTAAACCCATCTAGACCCACCCATTTGCCACCTCTACCTGCAATATTCAGAATATTCCTCCATCATCCATCTCTCTCTCTGTCTCTCTCTCTCTCTATGTTATTTGAATCATACTTGTCTACAAATACATGAATATTCATCGAGAAGAATCTATACTTGTAGGTTTTTGAATGTGTAACTTTGTAGAGCTATATATGAATTGGGTCCCTAAATACAACAAAACTTCTTTCTTTTACCAAATGTATATCAAACCCAAATCATTGAACTCCAATCAAAGCAAAATCAAAGCTCGTCCTGATAGCCGACGTCGGCCACAACGACCATCGTCGATCGTTCACTCCCTCTTCTCTCTGCAGCATTCTCTCTCTTTCTCTCATCCTCAGAAGCCTCTGATTTGGATCAACCAAATTGATTCACCCACTCTATTTTTGGTTTTGAAAATTTATTTTTGGCAAAATTGAAGACCCAAGTATTAGTCCAGCCATCAATTTAGCTTCCCCACTTCTCAACTCTCTCTCTCTCTCTCTCTCTCTCCAAATATATACACATGTATTTGTATGTATACAGATATATGTTTAGTCATATTTTAAAAAAATCAAACCAATACACAATTAGATTTGATTTTCAATTAGGGTTCTGCAACAATTTTCCCATGGCATTCTAATGGTTTGATTTGGGGCATTCGACTGGGTTTGTTTGCTTTTATTTTATTAGGTGGAAAAGAGATTATATTCAACTAGGTTTGTTGATGGATGTTTATATTTTCATGACATCCAATTAAACCTTATGCTTGGATTGTGTATGGCGGCGTTTGTATTTTTTGTTCCCATTACCTCTGCGTATTATGATTGTGTAAATTTGTGGGAATATATGTGAAAAATTGAGAAAATGGTGAGAGACACAGGAACAAAGGAAGAAAGAGATGGGGAAGAAGAAAGAAAAAAAAATATAAGAGGGCACTATCGTCATGTTTCATTTTCTGTCAAATCGGATGGCAAATGTAACCGTGCACATTGGTCCACAAATCAGGAGGTGTTATGTGCTGATATTCAAAAGGGGAGGGGTATCCGCCCCTAGCCGAAACCACGAGGGGTCAAACTGAAAATTTCCCTTCTTTATTTTTGAATTTTTTTTTGTTTTAATATCTAAGAGCTTCTTCAGCAGTTCTTAAACAAAATGTCTCTTGAAATATGTCACTAGATATTACAATACTAGTGCAAGGCACGACACAACGTATCTAAAGGCATGTTGCTAGTGCATGCCTGAAGGCACGACTCAATATCAACCCCTGTCCAAGAAGAGTAAGATTATAAGACCAACATTTTAAAATTTAAACATACCAACCAATGCTCTACATCAACTAAATCAGTAGGGGATAAAAAATAATAATGGAAACTCTTTTCGGTACTGATTTTGGCCTTTTGGTTTAATTTTTAAAAATGAGAGAGCAATAAGAGTAGGGGACGAAAATTATCATCCTTCTAATTTGGTGTTTCTGATTTATGCAACCTTATACCTAAGAAAAAAAAGATGAAACACTCAATCATGAACTATTGTTCACACAATACATGCGCTTACACATTTTCCAACTTAAATGGATGACCAATAGCCATTACCTGCTTCTAAAGATTTTCCAAAACACATACAATTGAATAAAAAGTAATATACTTCCTATAAAAACCAATTCACTGCTACAGATTCACCGAACATGTGTTGGGCATTCCACTGAACACCTTATTGGCTACATAAAAAACGTAGCGAGTACATGAGAAGGAAGGAAGCTATAGATGGGAACCACTGGTTTAAACAAAGCAATATCAATGATTTACAGCCACATCATGGTCGTCGTCTACTTCGTCGGACCACACCCAACCCATTTCTACTGCCTACGTGGAGAGAGAGGGGGGGGGGGGAACATGGTTTTGAGAGAGAATTTTATTTAAGATTCCTCCCTCCCTCACTAAAATGCCACTCAAATGTAATATATTTACCAAAATGTCATGTTGTAAGATCCAACGGCTGTAACTTATTGAAAACTCAATCTAACGGCTAAAAATGTGATCTTGTTTGTATGTGTACATAAATTTTGGAATATTCCTTTAAGATACCGATCTATTTTATAATATAGACTAGTGCATACCGGTGTCTGAAGGCACGGCTCGAACAATCAGATCAGCTTATGCAAATAAACGCAAATAAATAATGGAGATCAAATGATTAGCTAATGCCCGTGCCTGAAGGCATGGCACAACATGTTTTGAACACAATTGTTCGCGCAACATGTTTCGAACACAACTAAAATGAATTATCCTTATCTACTGCTGACCTCCCTCGCCAATGAATTATCCTTCTCTACCTTCTATCTAGTCAATTGATTGTTCCTGAAGGCATGACACAACCCGTTTTGAACACTTCAAAAATAAATTACCACCCTTCCTCGCTACTGACCAACTATATCAATGAACCCACTTCTCTGATAAGCCATTTTTTTTTGGGCAAATTTTCGTAGTGGTCCCTGTAGTTTTACAGTTGTCTCATTTTCGTCCCTCTAGTTTCAAAGTGCTCGAATTTCGTCCCTGTAGTTTGTTTTATGTTCCAAATTGGTAAAATCGTTAACACTGTTAACGAAACTAACGGAAAAAAAAATAAGTGTTCCAATTTTCAATCCGCTTGAACCGGTGCGAAGATCTTATTTTTTTGATCATTTTATCCTAAATGGTCGTAATGAATTTTTGGCTCTAAGGCCTTTCAACGAGCACCCGAAAACTCCTTATTTAGTTTCAGGGCTCTCTTAGGGTGCTCATTGAAAGGCCTTAGAGTCAAAAATTCATTATGACCATTTAAGATAAAATGATCAGAAAAATAAGATATTTGCATCGGTTCAAACGGATTGAAAATTGGAACACTTATTTTTTTTTTTCCGTTAGTTTCGTTAACGGTGTTAACGATTTTACCAATTTGAAACATAAAACAAACTACAGGGACGAAATTCAAGCACTTTGAAACTAGAGGGACGAAAGTGAGACAACCGTAAAACTACAGGGACTACTACGAAAATTTGCCCTTTTTTTTTTCCCCTAAAATGCTTCGAAACATGATCCCAAAATCATACAACAGTTTATAAAGTAAAAAAAAAAAAAAAAACTGATCTTGCCACCTGAGAAGAAAATCAAAATAGACACCTCAAAACCGACAATATCGACGCTCAGCTGCTATCAATGAACCTAACTTCTCCATTTTTCTAAAATCATAAAAAGCCTACAAAATTAAAAAAAGGTCCCGCCGACTATAAGATCGAAATAGATACCTCAAAACTGGCACTATCAATGCTCGGCCTCGTATTTGATCGAGTATTCTCCAAGAGATAGATCGTGAACAAAATTAACACATAGTCACCTACATATGATTTACAGGTTCGAAAAAATAATTAGAGGAGATAGTCAAGTGCTCCAATGGTTACAAATGACATGCAAAAGTTTCATAGAGCTTAAGAAGTTTCATATGTGCGTGCGTGGGTGTGGGTGTGTGTGTGAGTGTGTGTGTGTGTGTGTGTGTGAGAGAGAGAGAGAGAGAGAGAGAGAGAGAGAGAGAGAGTATCTGTCGAGCCAACCACAATCTTGTCTCCCACTTCAACCCAACAACACATTTGTTTTGATTTTAACCATGGTAGTTGCTTACTTCAGCCCAACAACACATTTGAGTTGAGTTTAACCTTGATAGTTGCTTAAAATCTTGCCAATGATATGGAAGTTTCAAGTTAAGAAAAAGAAGTAGAAATTTGAAGATATGGAAGTATGAAACCCTTAAACCTCATGCTCTGAAAATACAAAAAATGCAAGGTTCACTGTTCTGCCAGCTTCAAACATTTGAATTTCCAATCAAATCTCATATTCTGCTATATCAAGCTCTGACCAAATCCCACACGACTGCACAATTAGGTGTTCATCACCCCATCATTCAACATTAGTCTGCCCATCAGGCCACCACTCGATGAAGCAAAAGAAAGCAAATAAAACAAACAAACAAAATTAGAGAGAGATTAATGAAAAAATTGGAGAAATACCTTACTTATATTATTAATGCTCGTTGTTGTGATATCGCCAAACGGGAAGAGATCCCCTATTGTGCGTCATGGTGCGATTCAACAATTGGACTTCTATCATCCTACTACCATTACAAAACCAAAACGGAAAGAGAAAAGAAAAATGTTGAAAGCAATAAACAAAACACAGATTAAATCTTCAAACCCTATAAAAATCAAATGTAGAATTCCACTCAAGAATCAAACACAATAATAGCAATATGTGAAAATTAAAGAGAGAGAGGAGGAAATAATTCACCAAAGAGTGGTTGGGGATTGAAGAAAGGAGCTTTCGCACTGCATATTCTTTGAATAGAGAGAGAGAGAAGCATGAACAAAGTGTGTTTGAAATTTGAAATGAGAGAAAGAGTTATCTTTGGAAACCAAAACTGATCTACGCTTCTTCTTCTTCTTCTTCTTTTTTGGTTGTGTCAATAATTGATGGCTTAATTGCAGTAGACTAACCATAGACATTTCAAATCTTAAAAGAAATCCTAGCCGTTGGATTGTTAAGGGTGAGAAGGAAAGAAGAGACCGAATCTCAGCAGAATATGAGGAAATCATGCACCAAATTTTGGTTTCTTGTCAGCACTTACGGTAATCATGCACCAAATTTTGATCCCCCAAAACACTCATGTTTGGGCAGCAGATTAAGATACGTTCTGTGTTCTTGCCTATGGTCTTTTTTTTTTTTTTGAACCATAGAAAAGGGGATTGAGTCCCTTGCATGAGAACTGAAAAAAATTGTTGAAGTATCACATCAGAATAGAAGCCTCACTATCACTGTCTCAATGATGTCTACAATGGTCAGGAGTTGGAATCGGTACATGGGAAACAAATACAAAGTCAACCAAAATAAAATAAAAAATGTATGCCTTATAGGTTTCCTTTAATTCTTCTCCCATTATTTCCAAATATATTGCTATCAAAATAGAAGGTATAATAAAAATTTAAATCTTATGTGAGTGTAATTCACGTCTAAACGGAAGGTAGGAATAACATTAGCCTTCTAGGTTGCCTTAATTCACGTCTAATTCCAATTAGATCATTTTAATTGATTTGTTTATCTAGATAAACAATCCTTTCCAATTTGCTAGGATAATTCAGGTCTAAATAGAATTATGATAAATAGTTGTACAATCCTTTCCAAACATATCGTTAGCCCTTCTAAATAGAATTATGATAAATAGATGTGAAATTTGAAAATCTTAATTGGAATCTAAATTAACGTAAATGATTTTTTTGTTTTGGCTGTTACGTAAAAGGAAATTA
This sequence comes from Rhododendron simsii, assembly GCA_014282245.1. Taxonomy (NCBI): domain Eukaryota; kingdom Viridiplantae; phylum Streptophyta; class Magnoliopsida; order Ericales; family Ericaceae; genus Rhododendron; species Rhododendron simsii. The sequence goes on along the minus strand of CM024964.1, from coordinate 16,412,974 downwards.
GAAAGGTCAACTTACTCATTACTACCGTAAATGTTTTATTAGGTTTCATTCATTCCACAAAATACAAATCATGCCTTAATTAAAAGGATCCCTTCAAAAAAATTCCAGTTTTCAGACAATTATCACAAAAATTTCTGCAAATATTAGATTACCATGATTGGTTAGGATATTTCAATTCAAATGAGCTCCATTTGTGGTCTTGAAGTTTCCAATATTTACCAAAATGCCATATTGTAGAAGGAAGGATGAAAGACAAATCTAGACCATCGGATTTATTTGTATGGGTAGATAAATTTTGAACAGGAATAAATCTGAACCGCTGAGAAAGAATATTCTGTAAGATACCTGTCCTATTTTATAATATAGATATAGATAGGCATTAATTAGTCTGTTCAAATGACAATAACGTTTTCACTTTCTATTCGAAAACACTTCTTGATTCCCTCAATCAGGCCCAAAACCTTGGAACTTATGGAAAAAGAAAGGAAAATTAAAAAACATTCCCTCCCATTATTTGGTTAAAAGAGAAAAAAAAATTCCAAATTCAGTGAATAATAAAATTTCCCCCCGGCCCATTTTTTTACCTTTTTCTTTTCCTTTTCTTTATTTTCTTTTCTTTAGGTTCCAAACAGAGCCTAGTTTTCTCATCTCCCCGCAAATCCCTAGTTTTACTTTCACAAACATCGAGCCATGGCCAACCTAGAGAGGGAGTGGTTTGCACATCGACCAGACCCACTCGGTTAAGGAGGATATCGGTTGTAACGGTGTAGGATGTTGATCGGTTGACGGTTGTGGAGGTGAAGGAGCGAGGATGATCGGTTGTGGAGGAGCTCACCGGTTGGATCTGGCCGAGTTTGTATGTGTGTGTGTGAGAGAGAGAGAGAGAGATAGGGAGGAAAATCGAAGCTGCCCAATGCTATAGTGACTCGAAACTGGTGTGCTCCACTTGAGTCGTTGTTGGGTCATTGTAGACACCTCAATCCGGACCTCGAAAGTGCTCAACTCGTTTGGGGTCCACTCATATGGAGCTTTGCCTCTACCTTTAATTGGGGGCCTTTGCTAGTAGACATAGTAGACGATGGGAATGGTGCGTATAAATTAGTCCAGTACACTTGATTTATCAAAAACTTTGCTGTATTTGCCATAAATTTAGTAGTAAAAGTGCAAATGAAGTGGTGAAGGTATCATAGAAGGTACGAACGAAATGACGGGCCCATTTTGAGATAGGGGGCAGCTTTCTCTTGGTAATAAACTAGTAATTGCGAACTCATCACTTAACACTATTTATTTTTTGATTCTAGGGGGAATTCCTACCAGACAGGATATGGTAAGGCTTGACTTCTAATATCCTCTATTTCGGACCTTAGGAAGGAATGTCGCGTAGGTCTTGGCGAAGCGAGAAAGCATAGTTGCACGCCTCTCCATAGCCCCTCGCTAGGCTTTTAGTACAAAGCACAAGGCACAGATTTGGAAGCTTTCTGTGTAATTGCATAAAGAAACAAAAGTATGTGAACATCAGTGAGTTCGGGTTTCAAACTAGCGTCCTAAACTGAACCTTCCAATGCATGCGATCAGTGAAGCAACCCGGGGGCAAAGTGCCTCATCTAGTTGTGCGAAAACTTGTACCACAACAGCTATCAACTGTCACGCCCTCGATTTTCAACATAATTAAATAATACATTTTCAATAAAAATAGTCTCGCTTAACATATACGTTACCCAAAAGAGTTTCCCACCTGTTTAATTTACAAACAGATCCTTAATTTTAAACAATTACAACTTTAGTCAAAATGAAAATTCAGGAGTAGTTAGTTACAAGACCGTCTTGAACAAAATGATATCTTCACAAAGATGACGAAATAACCAGTGATGTCAGCTTCCAAACGTCTTTTACTGTCAAGCACACAATGCATGCAATCTATTGCCTGACATCAGAACCTGAAAAGAAAGATTTGGTTGAGCTACACTAGCCCAGTAGAGAATTCTAAGCTTAAGCTATATGTAATTTGAATGAATCATACACCGAGAATGAATGAGCATTGACAGATACGCCCATAGTACAGGTGACTACCAACAAGCTACAAATTATCGTCTAAGGGTCCTAGACTTCACATAAATGTCACTAGCCGTTTACTTCTCCAACTAAATACATTAATAAACTCACGTCGTTCCACATTTATCTATTATCAATTCAAACATCTTATTATTCGTTGTACAGTACAACAATTGTTCTCGTGTCCACATTGATCTTCATCAAATCCTTTTTTTTGCAAAACCTTTCTTTTCCTTTAATCTGGTATTTCCCATCAAAAATCACTAGGGTCACCTCAGGTCTAATTCCCTCGAGCGCAGGGTCACCCCGAGTCTTTTCCCTTAATAATAATAATCAGTTGGGGTCACCTCGGGTCTAGTTCCCTCCAGCGCAGGGTCACCCCGAGTCTTTTCCTCCAATAATATGAATCAGTTGGGTCACCTCGGGTCTAGTTCCCTCGAGCGCAGGGTCACCCCGAGTCTTTTCCCTCAATAACGACCACTTGGGTCCCATCTCACACTTTTCATAATCGTCATCATTCCATAATCCATTTCATCATCAATCTACTGATTGTACCATAAAACTTCAATTAATCATTACTTAACTCCCCGAATGTACACGTTCATGCCTTTTCATTTGTTTACCCATTCGCGTCTGACAAAATGTATTAAGCCTGCATATATATAATCCTACAATACTCTATCTATTAGTTTCTACACTTAAACTTCATAGGGAGAGTGCCAAAAGGATTGAAAGACTAGACGAGTCGTGACGACACAGGTTGTCATATCATCTCAAATAGTTCTTTCATAACATTGACTTCATTTCAAGCGTTCTAAACACTCTACCAATCTACCACATTGATTACATCTCAAACCGTTCCTAACTGTCATCCATATCAAGACTCCGACTAATTAATTAATACATGTCTTTTCCTTTAAGCACACCACAATCTCACACGTCCTCACCGTACCTCTAAATACATCCCCCGTACCTTCACAAGCCACATATTAACCCACGACTAGACTCTACGATGCCCGGTTATCTAGTTTCCATACTCGGAGTCCGTAAAAGCATGTACTAAAGGAATCTAAGAATTTTACGAGTAGAGAGACAGAACAGATTGCAATACTACTCGCCGAATCCCTAGACATGTTCACTCTAGTCCATTGGATGCCACTCTAAGTGAGAAACGAGTAATACTCTCCAAAACACTTGGAAGGATGCGTAAACAAACTCATTAGAGTCAATGAAAGGTTTCGACATGTGGGTTGAAAGATATAGGGAAGCAGCTGAAAGATACTACAACAGCTTAAAGAAGCAGCTGAAAAGGAAGCAGCTCAATCTCCTACCGGTAGGCAAGCAAGTCCTACCGGTAGAACTTGACCTACCGGTAGGTGAACAAGTCCTACCGGTAGAAACTCAAAACAAGTAGAAACTGAAAACAAGAAGGCCAATATTTCGGATTTGAGCTTGACCTATCGGTAGGTAAGGAATTCCTACCGGTAGAAGTTAGATACGTTGAGCAGCTTTTGAGTTGCTGCTATACGTTGGAGCTGGTTGACGAAATTTCTCAATCGTTCTACCGGTAGGGGAAAAGTTCCTACTGGTAGGGGGACCAACTTACAGACGATTTCAACAGATTTCGACAGAAAATTTCAAGTTTCGATCCAATCTTAATAACAACCAATACCAACTCGAATAAGGCGTAAAACCACTCAAATAACATATAAAGTGAGGTAAAATTCCCTACCTCGAAGTCGGAGCACGAAACCCAAGAAGTTACAAGCCCTAGCTTTCCGAAAACCTTGTTCCAATCGGAATACAACTTCTCCAAGCTCGAACCAGTGCGGTACGGGCCACAATACGCGAGTAGAAGATGGAATGGAGGTTATTTGTTGTGGGTTTTGAATTTGGAGGTGAGTTTTTGAGAGATGAGAGGGAGTGAGAGAGAGAGCCGAGAGAAGGAGAGAGAACGGGAGATGGAGAAATGGGGAAATAAATTCCTTGCCACACACATATATACACACTTGCACTATATTACACCAACACCCACATCTTTCCAACCTTTTTCAACCCCCACAACTATAAATTCCACATTAATCCATTATTTGTTCACTTATAAAATATTAAAATTTAAAAGAAATTTACGGGTCTCTACATCAACCTTCCAAGGCATTCAATCAGTGAACCAACCCGGGGACAAAGTGCCTCATCTAGCTGTGCAAAAACTTATACCATGACAGCCATCATTGATCAAGGCTTCTAGTTGGGAGTATTAATCAAAGGTAACGGTTTGACAAAAAAGATAAAGAAAATGAAAAAGTGTGACAATAATTCAACACTCGAGATGTTACATGTGCAAAATCAATGGGTGCTAAAGCTGCTACAATTGCTTCAGCGGGCGATGTTATCGCTATACGAAACGTCTTTAGTTCCTCGATTCATTCTGTGGCGCGAAATCCATCATTGTCTAAACGTTTTTTTTTTTATATCTTATTTGTATTTTGATTCGAGGATTCAATCGCTGTCTACTGCTAAGCTTCTTGAAGAACCTGTGATGCGCCCTCTTACTGAATCCCCAACGGGATTAGAGCAACCTAGTCAAAGCACGTCTGAAGAGGAGGCGGGCGCCCTCTAAAGTCTAAACCACCCCACCTACTAATGTATGAGGGGGCAAGCGAAGCCGGAAATGAACCGCAACGCAACGATTAGGACTCGTGTCAGAGGAGTTTTGAGCGTGAGCTACCATTCATGTAGCAGCAAGGACCTGCAGGTTACAACTCTCAAAGAGGCCACCAACCGCCCAAATCACTGTAGCAAACCCTCCTTTTACTAAATAAATAACATTTATTCTCTTTACTCAAAGGGCAAAATCTAAGATAAGAGAAAATACAATGACTTTATGCCGTGTCAATTATATGACAATGAAAACATTGATTTAGGTATATACCTATACCTAAATCTTAGCCCAGAAAATAAGACTATTTTTAGGCTACACACAACAACATAGTATTTATTTGGGATGTGGTTGGCTTGGTGGTCAAAACCTAAAATTTAGGTATATTCTTTCTCATCTCCAAAGAAAGTATCAAAATCGAAACCAAACTATATTTGACGAACCACATAAACAAAACAATCTTCAAGCTACTTACTACATTATTTTGGTGTAGCTCTCCCTAGATCTCTCTTAACCTATGAAGAGAGAGAAAGTACTATCATAACTCTCCAACTTGCCACATAAGTCACCAAAGTTCATATTTGATGTAAAATTTTAGCTATTCCATTGGAGATGCTCGATTTAAGGTTTGAAACCTTTCGATGTTCTATCAATTTTTTTTGGGATCAATCCATAAAAACTTTGTCCCGTTTTTATCGGACCGCTTAGCAGAAGGTTGAATTGGTCTTCTAAACTTCATTAATGTGCAAGCAAAATAGTCTGAACACTTAAACTACTAGAAATTGCCCGTGCCTGAAGGCACAGCTTGAAATCGGTATTCAACTAATATCCAATTTTGAAGGCCAAGGCCCTATTTGCAAAATTTTAACTACACAAAAACCAATAGCTCAAGTATATCCACCGGTTTACTTGAATCGGCACATAAATTTAAAAACTAACAAACTAATAGTTGTAGTAGCCATACCTGAAGACACTTATCGTCAGCCATTTAAATTCACAGTGAGTTCGACCACACTACAAACTACGGATCACAATTGGCAAAACTCAACTGTAATCACAAAATCCACTTTATGACCTTAAAAAAATCAAGCTTCAGAATGTAAGAATATAAAATCAGTAATTAAACTTAATGATAATATAGCAACATCGAGCTTTTATTCATCAAGTTTCTAAAATCAAGAAGAAAAGCATAATCAGCCCTTGAATTTAATATAAAAATGTAATTTTACTTCTATAGAATCATTGATAACAAAATTGTAAACTTTCTAAGCTTCAAACTCCAACCAACTTGGTATCTGTTATTGGTTAGCTGATGCAACCTGATAAAAAAATAGATGGCGCTTCAGCTCATATACCATTTCAATCATCAAGAAAGAAAATTTAATGTCATACAACTTGTCAAAAAAAAGAAGTAAACAACAACAAACCGTGACAACCGAAAATTATCGAGTGTTTTTTTTCCTTGATTGAGGAGTGTGTATTCAAATTCTGAAAATGGTCTAACTTTCGAAGGTTTGAAATTTGAGGAGTGCAACTGTGCTCGTGCCAAAAGTCACTAATTCAAAAGTATTAACATAAAATAATGAAAAACTTTCATGCACCTTCACAATAAAACTGCTTAAACCCATTAAAATTCAAAATTGTCAATTAAAATCAGGAAGTTGTTATTCAAGATTACATCAACGAAACTGCCAAAAAAAAAAAAAACCACTCGTACAATGAAGCTTCCTCCTTCATCTTCAAAGTACCAGCTTAATCACTTCCGTACATAAATAAATTACTCCCTCCAAAAAAATTTTAATTACAAACACGTAATGCACTTCACAAACTAAACTATTTGTATGACATTGTTAGATTAGACTCAATGAACGCAAAGGTGTAGTTTAGAGATGCTTCAGAGTTTGCTATTCGACTTCGGATAATTTTTAAAACTACCAAAAGAAAGACAAAAGATACCCTTAAACTTTGATTTCCATTCCCCACATGGATGACATTATGGTCCCGCTCATCACGGATTACTATTCCAATATTTTTGTCGCGGAGAGGTTGAATCTCCTTGTACAAAGTCGGTTGAGAAATGTTAATAGAAGCATTAGAAGATGGCATATCTATTTGTTTCTAAAGAAGTTTAGAGAACTCATACCCGTTCATTTGCATTTCCCATGGCATAAGTTGCCTTTTCTTTTTCTTTGTTTGACATTTGTTTTGCCTGAAAGGGTACGGGATATTGTCCAAATTTATCAAAGATAATAATGAATATACAGAACTAATGAACTTTTTTTTGTTGTCAATAAACTGATGGACTCACCTCATTGATACGGATGACACCTCGTCACGTACCACAATCCCAACATTTTTCTATAGAGGATGTTGATCCTGCGTATTGTTAATAGAGAGACTTGAAAGAGGTTGAACCTTAATTTTTCTTATACAAATTCTATACAAATTCAAAGAATCATACCGGTGCATTTTCCTTTCTCTTGACAGTAGTTCGTGTATGTATTTTTTTTCTTTGTCTTTTTTTTTTACCATTGAGCATTCTATTTCGCAATAGATACATGTAAGAGGCAAAATAAAGAACAAATTTTCAAAATCAGATGCAGTAAATAGTTCCAAATGCAGTCAAGAACTCATGTACCCCAGCCACATAAGTCAAGAGCACATGTTCAAATGGAAGATCAAACAATATAAGTCAGGAGTTATTATACAAAATTAATTAAAAAAATTCAACTTGCAGCGTATGCCACGACCACATGTACGTATTAAAGGTGAGATATGGAAACATTGGACGTTTGATCCAAGACCCAAAGCATTTAAACCGTAAGTAGAAATCAAAGACCCAAGCATTGATATATGGAGAGAGAGGTACCTTAATCGTCTAAGGCTTGGACCCCAGAATTAGGGCTTGGATCGTCGGAGAAGCAAGCAATGGACAACGGCGGTGAGGAGAGGGCTGTGAGAGAGTTCACGATTCAATTGTAGGAATCGGTGGCAGCGACGCGAAGGCACTGCTGAAACATTAGGCAGTCAAGACCATTAAGCAAGGAATAAAATGGTTTTTCCTTGGCCTCGCAATGGGATCGGCAATGGAGTTGACAAATGACTTGATCAATTCACTGCCTACTTCAGAAATAGGAAATCAAGAAATAACTGAAATAGGAAACCAAGAAAGAACTAAAAAAAATAAGAATGAAATATAAAACCGATAATAATTGTATTCGCCCAAAAAAGAGAACGAAATACAAAAAAAGAATCTATACAAAACAGAACTGATGGCCATATTAAGCATGTGAATAAAAAAGAACGAAAAAAAGGGAAGCAAGATAGAACCGTGCGTTGGGGGTATACCGAAAGAAAACAATGAAATACAACTGAACAAAGAATGAAATCCAAAAACGACAATAATTGTATTCCCCTAAAAAAAAAACCCGACAATAATTGTACGTATTTGCCCAAAAAAAGAGAATGAAATACACAAAAAGAATCTGTATAGAACCAAAATAATGGCTGTATTAAGCAAGAAAACAATGAAATACACTTTTCTCAATTCTTTTCGGAACCGTGTGTTGTGAATTCGCCAAAAGAATCTGAAATACAAAAAAGAGAATCAAAACAATGAATAATTATATTCGAAAGGAAACAATGAAATACAATTGCCAAAACTTCGTTCGCTTGCCAATCTATAATAGTAAAGGAAATTCATGGAGTTATTATTCGAGTTATCTAGTCCACCAATTGTTCCGAAAATCTTGGAGTTATTATTGGAGTTTTAATAGTAAAGGAGAATTCACGTCAGTTTATAGATTGCCCCCTTTGTTCCAAATTCACGTCAGTTTATTTGTTCATTACCAAAACAACAATAAAATTCACGTGAGTTTATAGAATGTCATTAAAATTCGTTCATTAATTACCAAAATTGAAAAAATCATTACTCAACCATTTAGCAACTCTCAACCGTCGGATGAAATCAATCTAAGCCAAGGGTTGAATAGAGGGTGAAGATTTATGCAGAAAAAATGTGTGGGCCACCACACCGTCGTAAACGTAGGATTTCAAATTCTAAAAGAAATCCTACCAAAACTGAATCTCAGCATTTACCGCTTGTATTATAGATATTGTTTGGTGTTATACTACCCAATCAAAGCCATTCACCTACTGATCGCATTTCAAATCCTAAAAGAAATCCTACCAAAACTGAATCTCAACAAATTATATATTTTCCAAAACTGAAAAAATAATTACTACAAAAACTGAAAAAATAATTACTATCATTTATTCCAAAAAAGGCAAAGTATTTACAAAAATGCCAAGGTTTAATAGATGGTGGAGATTTATGCAGAAAAATGTGTCCGAAATTCAACGGCCAAGATTTATGCAGGAAAAATGTGTGGGCCACCACACCGTCGTGAATTGTATTATAGATAGTAAAAAAAATAGGAAGTTTTCCTCGAGATGCTTATGGTGCGCTCAAAATTTTTTTATTCAAACTCCTGGAGAAAAAGATTTAAGAGAAAATACGACAATTATATGCCGCTGGGAGAGAGCATGGAATGGGGGTTGCCGTAGTGTACCCGTTGCGGCTGATCCAGTCGTTTATTTTGGCACAGACAACTTGAATTTAATCCGAACTCTTACAAATCTGAGCCATCCGTTATTCGGATTAAAATCCTCCGAGTCGTCTATTGCCGAAATGGACGATTAGATAAGCCGCGCTACACTGTAGAGTGTGGAGGTGCACCACAATATCCCGGATCCGGAGATCACATAGTAGTACTCCCTCCATCTTTGGTCTTTTTCGATATTCACACCGTTCTTTAAACTCTTATATCTCTTAATTTATGATATTTTTCATAATTTTGAAAATTGTGTATTATAAATCTAATCGAGAACTATCAAACAAAATCCGATCCATATTGCATATTTTTGGAGATTCATATTGAAAGATATAAGGCCCCGTTCATTTTGGGATTTTGGATTTAGATTTGTAAGTAATGATAGGGTGTTTCTGGTAGTAAAAAATTTGTAGATTTTTATTTGTGATGGAAAAATTGTTAGGTGTTTCCGGTAATGAATAAGTTGTTGATGGGTTTGTGAGTAGAGTTACTGTAGCAAAAAAAAAGTTTTTGTTGACAACTTTTTTGTTAGTAAAATACGAAAACTTTTTTTGTTAGTAAAAATGAGATGGTAAAATGCATTAAGTTTTAGTATTTTTTGTTAGTGGAAACACCCCTTGAGTATAGAAAAAAATAGAGTAATTATTGAAAAAATGATTGGAGAGAGATAGAAAGAAAAATGAGAGTAATGATTGGAGAGAAATTAATAAGATAATAATTAAAATTCAAAATCTAAAATCCTAAAATGAACGGGGTCTAAGAATTTAAAAAATGACACAAATATCGAAAAAGTCCAAAAATCTTGGGACGGAAGAAGTATTATGTCATTATCGTACCCTCCCATTATACTACCTGCGTTTCAAAATATTTGTCTGGTTTGCAAAATGAGAACTCAAAAATAATTCATTTCTTTCAAGAAAAAATTTAAAAATTAAAAGAACTCATTGATATTTATTGAATTGTTGAAAAAAAATTGAATTTTTCTTACAAAAATTGTATTATTTTTACGTTATCATTTTACAGACCGGACAAATATTATGAGACAGACGGAGTACTAGTACTTTGAAAAAGTCTATATTTAGAAATCCCCCCTCTCTCTCTCTCTCTCTCTTCATTCATCACTGCTACATCCATTACACTACCCCTTTGGATTCCCACGCTCTCTTGATGGGATCCACCGTAACCAAAGTAGCCCATACCCTGACGACTTCGATCCAGACTCTCCATCATCCCTGCGCTGACCACTACCCCCCATATTAGTACTCCATAGTGTCATGATTCACGTGGTGCTTCCCACAAAATTAAAGTAATCGATAACTTTGAAGTGATGGATCATCTCCCTCTTTCAAATAAAATTCAATCAAAAATCCAAATTAATCAGAATTAATCAGACGTGGACTGTCGATCAAATTACTTTTAGGCTGGGAAACAAATGACAGTCATTTTCCGATGTAAAAATTGTTCAATAAATGAAGTGCTAAAATTTAGATACTTTTGAATATACAAGGGTAAAAGTTAGAATATTTAATTTTTTTATTCCTTTCGTTGAGACGAATAAATAATCCACAAAAGTTTGATGCAAAATTTAAAAATGCAAATTTCTTTTGAGTAAGAACAAAAAAAAAAAAAGAAAAAGAAAAGCTGATCTAGTCTTATTTTGGGAAAATAGGCCTAAAATATGTTCAATTATGTTGATTTCTTACATGGCTTCTTGAGAGACTCTGGAAAAGACTTACTGTGGTGGAACCCTAAGTCGCACAATGCGCGGATGATCGATCAAGAAGTGCCAGAGCGAGCTTCGAGCGTGAAATGGTGAAAGTGTCTTTCTAAAAAACTTTTCAAATAATTAATAAATTTGTGAATGTAACAGTTGGAAGTGTAGAGTGAGAACAGAAACGAATGTCATTTTATAGAGTGGGAGGGTGAACAAAACTCAACTCCGTTTTATAAGATTATGTGAGTAGGGTGGAACTCATGAGAACTTCTTTACAAACTTCACACAGCGCGCAGTTGAGAGATTCACATCGTAACCTTAACTAGTTTATTCAAGAGAACTTCTAAGTGTCCTCTTCATTTCGGTGGAACTGGAATGTAGGAGTAGCTATCTGGGTCCATCCTCAATTATCCCCATCAGAAAATTGAACGTCCCAGATTGCCGGGTTCGGGATTAGCCACACACGTGGCAGGCGCACAATGAAAATCACAGAAGTTTTTGTTTTGTGTGGAAGGGGTGTACGTAACAGCAAATGTGTATTTTTAGGGATCAATTCATTGAATAGATGTGTGCCATAAATGTAGTTGGTTAAATGAACTCTGTTGAAGCTTATATGCAAACACTAATTCTAAGAGAAGGTCGGCTTAGTGTGCTCAAAGCATTTTTTTTTCGTGTTTTTAGACACGGAGAAATCGTCGAACCTTAATACTATTATAAGGTGTTGCATTAACTAGTTGTAAACATCGAGACATCGGTTGCGATGGGGTGTTGTATTAGTCAAAATCTGTAATTAGACAGTCGACCACACAAGTTGCTGGTGGACGATGGTAATGCTCTCTCTTTTGCATCACAAAATCGCACGTCTATATCAACGCATAATCAGCTAAAGACATACTCCACCAAACGAATGTAAATACTAAAAGAATCAAAGCAAAGTGATTAATTGCTATTTCTGGTAATTTCTTGTGTCTTACTATTTGAAAACTAAATTGCTTAGGCGGCTGCAAAATTTTACCTTAGTGGTACGAAAGATGAATAAATAAATATTCATATACAAAATGCAATATAAAGTAATGAATATATGTATTTGTTTTGGTTTAAAATTTATCAGACTTATGATCTACTTAAGTAAAAAAATTGAGTAGATTAGTTTCTTTTGTTTGGTAGAGCTATATGATCTACTTAAGCAAAAAATTGATTAAATTTTCATTAATTTTGGCCTTGTATGAATTATTCAGTACAAATAATACGACAGCAAAATTAAATTATATCTAAAAAAATTAAAATTTTAGTGCATTTTTTGAAACAAGGAAATTCGCTTGAATTCCTTGAAAAACTGCTTTGTTTGGATTGGGATTTGAAAAGTGTTTTTGAAAAATAGTAGGGGTAATGAGTGGAGAGAGATAGAGAGAAAAAGGTGGAAAGTAGGGGGAATCTAGGGGGAATTTTTTGAAAAATTCTTTTTGAATCGCGAAGGGAACAAGGCATAAGTAGAGCCGCCCATGAGCTTTTCATTCCCTCTATTCTCCCACTTCTACAAATATATATAATTTTTAATGGATATTATATACAACTCAATGTAGATGATGGTTTATTAGTTAATTTATCTAACCACCTACACGCCAGAATCGATGGATTTCAACATTGGGGGTGATTTTTAAATTTTTACTATTTTCTTTTATATTTTGGTTTTGTTTCTTGTATTTGCTTGGATATTTAGTGTTTTAGTAATATAACTCCAATAGTCTCCTAAGAAATATGAGTATATTTAACCAACAAAAGACAGTTCAACAAACAAAACAAAACAAAACCAATATAAAATATTAAAGTTGGTTGTCATGTTCGATTCGTAGAGGGATGAAGTTGACGATCGTACATTCATACTAGACGTACTACTAGCTGGTAGTATCCTTTTATTTACCATCAAAAGTCAAAATGCATTGCCCATAGCTCTGCATTCTTTCTCTAAAGAAGGTCGAAATAGAACTCTTAAAGCCATACATGCACGGCTCGCAGGTCAAATCCAAGGATACGTTCGACCTACCTACCTAAGTACTCCTAAACTCTAGGCTACCTTGTCTGATGCCAACACTAAGTAGTCAAGGTTGCAACATAATTTCACCCTCAAGCCTCCACCAAAGCTTTGTACAATGGTAGGAAGTGTTGGTGGGAGAATCGTATAGATTTTTGTACAATATTCATGTAGCATTCCAAACTCAATTTTCACCGTGCAATCATGTAATAGAAATATAATCAATATACATTCAATGGCCAGGTATATGGCGACGTCATGACTCTCTCATTATCTACTTATTTGGTCCTCACAAAATAGTCTCGGTTTCAATTTCGTCCTCACAAAATTTTTGGTTTCAATTTTACCCTTATAGTTTGTCAACTGATTTCAATGTTACTCTTTCTGTTAAAGTTGGACGGAAAATGCCTAAAAGCTAACGGTTTGGGTGATCTAGCATCCGAATACCCTTTACAAAACTAAAAAACCTTTTCCACATATTTCTTTTTTTTTTCCCCGTAAAACTAAACCCTAAAATCTTATCCCCAAATAAAATCCCCAAACACACTTCCCCCATTTGTAATTAAAACCAGTAATAAAATAGATAACAAAGTCAGTAACGAAAACATATCACTGACTTACAAAATCTAAAACTAATATTGAAAATAGTCAAGAACTAATTAAAATATAATAGCAATAAGACAATAGCAGCTATATTTTTAAAGTTGAGAATCGATAACCGAACAAAAATTTTCGGTTCTTACTTTTTCAAAAGCATGATGACCTGACAACAAAACCATATAATTAGACCAAATAGGATTGTTCCATTTGGATCGGATCGGTTTTCTGGTTATTTTATTTATTGAACATTGCTAGAAAATAAAGCTAGTTGTTGTAGCTGTGGGTTAACTGTTCGTTAATATCTAGCGTCGCTAGATATTTGACACTGGATATTTGTTTGCATGGTGCTTGATGGTTTCATTGTAACTTTCACTAAAAAAAAAAAAAAGGACTAGCTAGGAAAACAACTACTCGTAGTCCTATATGTCACTTGTTGGGTCCAAAGTGTCCTTATGGGTTTAGTTACTCAATGTTATTCCCTGCGACTGCTCTAAAAATAGACTTGCGGATGCGATATCGAATGTCATAAAAGACTTAATTGAAGCTTTCGTTAACACTAATTGGTTAAAGGAGAGATGGTGGAAAAGCGGTCCGACGTCACTAAATGCTGAAAATTGCTACATTAATTAGACATTGAACGTGTGCAGTATGCACCCGTTGAATTGTATAAAAACTTATAACAACTGCACATAAGTTAATAACATTTTCACGTAATTTTATTAAGTCAATATTGGGGCAGAAGAGATTTGGTGGGTTCAGTCGTTTTAGGGTTTCTACAGGTAGGGGGAAGTGGGTTTGGGGATTTTGGGGACAAAGATTTTAGGGTTTTTAGATTTACGGGAAAGAAAGAAAGAAATATGTGGAAAAGGTTTTTCAGTTTTGTAAAGGGTATTTGGCTGCCAGATCACCCAAACTGTTAGCCCATAGGCATTTTCCATCCAACTTTAACGGAACGGGTAACATTGAAATCGGGTAACAAACTATGAGGGTAAAATTGAAATCAAAATTTTTTAAAGGACGAAATTGAAACCAAGCCGATTTTGTGAGGACCAGATAAGTAGATAAGCCCTTTTTTTTTTCACAACGCAATAATGCAGTTGTGTCTCTCCAAAAAAAAAAAGTTTGAAGATCTGTGTTTACTACCGAAGAAATATATCAAATGGGTACATGCAATACCGTCTCTAAAACGAGACATGCACGTAACGTAATTATACATAGCTTCAAAAATACCGGGCCATTTGGGTCATAGTCCGAATTCTCAGACAGTACAAAAATATGAGTGTTTCTATTTTTCTTGAAAAAAAAGTCCAGGACTCTTACTCTTAGATATATATTACGTACTTGATTCTGTAATATTTTAATTATATTTATTTTCAGTTAAACCAATATTCAGGGTATTTATTTTCAGTTAAACCAATATTCAGGTACATTGAATGTTAATATTGCTGTAGAGTATAGATACATAGTATTGTCATGATACACACCGAGATCGGGATGTTCTGTCTCAATATTAAAAACGGTATAAAGCCGGTACAAAATTTATAACTTTTGTCGATACAAATACTTTCTTCCATTTTTCCAAATATTATTATCAAAATAAAAAATAATACGAACACAGATAAAAGTGCACAGATCCAACTTGAAAATAATAATATTTTTTCAAGAAAACAGATAATCCCTCCGTCCCAAAATTTTTGTCCGGTCTGCAAAATAATATTCATTCCGTCCCAATTTAATTAATAGTCTCTCTTTCTATTATAAATAGATAAAAAAGTAATTATATCTTAAAATCGGTAATGAGATTTATATCCAATATGAATCTCATTTTATAGATCTCAATTAGTTCTATAATATAATATTTTAAAATTATATCAAGTATTTTAAATTACAAGGTATAATCAATTGAAAAGTGACACAAACTTCCAAAAGGACTGTTAAATTGAGACGGAGGAAGTAATAATTTTTCAAGAAAAATTCAAAACTTTTTTACAATCTACTAGATATCAAAATAAGCTCTTTTAATTTATAAAAATGTAGTTTGTATTTTACCTTGAAAAAATGACTATTATTTTTAAGTTGATCTTTGGTGGACGGACAAATATTTTGTACGGACAAATATTTTGGGACGGAGGAGGTAAGACTGCACGTTAAAATAAGAGGGAAGGGGGAAAAACGGGTGGTTTCGAGGGAAAGAATAATTAGAGTCTCACTTTCTGCTTTCTTTAATAACACCACACCGGTTGAGCAGGAATCTCCTTCATTCTGACGTGGTCGGGATTTGGCAGGGTTATCCATCTTCTTCGCTGCATTATCGGGTCTTTAAATCCCAATTCCACGCTAACCGAGTCCTCTCTCTCTCTCTCTCTCTCTACATCTATATTTAGAAATCCCTATTATATATATCTCGCTCTCTCTTCATTCATCGCTGCTGTATCCACATCTTTATCTATATTGATTTGATTCACCCATTCCGAGCTCCTCAAAGATCTAACATTTTCCCAGGTAAACCTCTCAAGCTTCTATTTTTCTGGTTCGTAATTTATGTTTTGTGTCCGGACTCTGAGGTGAGATCTATCACCATTTTAACGTATCACCTGAATCTGGTTGTTTTACGTAGATTTTATACTTTTCGAAATCTGGAAGCTAATGAAATGTATAGCCAAGATTTAGTTTGCCAAGAATAAAGAAGGCCCACTTCGCCCTCATGTTTAACTTGCGAATTCTTTATTTTTATGGAAGCAAATTGGATTTTCCGGGGAAAAAAAGTCAGCTTTGAGCTGAAATTTCGACGTGTTTGGATACAACGATTTCTCTATTTTGAATGAAGACATAAACATTGGACAAATAAAGAGATTCAAAAGTCTATGAGTAAAACACGTTCAAAGAGCAAAGTTTTTTCGACGTGTTTTAATTATTGACTTTGCTCTTTGAACCTCTTTATTTGTGAAATGATCATCGACAAGAATCTAAATTTTATATTTTTTGCTTTTTGTTTTTTTTGGATCTAATTTCAGCTGGGCATTTTCTTGATGTGTGATTTTAAGTGATTCTGATGAACAAAATGCAATGAATTCTATGCTTCATTTGTTTTGCATTTTTCATTATTTTTCATCCATTCCTTTTTTTTGGTTACTTTTATCCATTCCTTTTGTGTTTAATAATTATATATATATTTTTCCTTTTGTGGGTCGGTTGGTTGGTGTGGGTGGGAGTGGGGTTGGTGGGTAGAAGTAGAAGACTAGAAGCCATTTGAAAGTTGGGTAACTTGGGTTCCACTTTCATATATCACCTTAAAGTATGAATTTACTTTTTTCTTCTGTTTGGAGTTTGGCTGGTTTCTTTGCAAAGAAATATGCAGTACCTTGTATATTGCACGTTTAGAAGTTGAACTATGTGGCATCTGTGAACCATCTTCTGGATTCAAATAGTTAACAACCGCCGCTTTCTAATTCTAGTTGACTTTATCTTAGAGTTCCTGTTGGTTTATTTCAGGATAATTACTTTGAAACTGGAAGGTGTTATAATTATCTTTAGGCATTAAATTAATCGGCTTTCCTCTTTGGGTTTGCTATTGCAAGTGGTTACGCATCGCGACAAGATGGAAGTTACAGGGGGCTAAACTTGGCAAATTCCATGGCCTTGGCCGGTAACAACTCTTCAAACTCCTACACTTTGGATTCTAATGATGTGGTTTTCTTCTTTCCTATCCTGTTGTATTCTGTGTAACTTAAACTTTATTTTGTGCAGGCAATTGGGCAATGTACCGAGTGGGAATCAATTCAAGGGAAGTAGTAGGAAGAACAGCCAAAAACAACCAATCTAGTAATCTAACGACTGGCATGGGAATTGAGTCTAGTCAGACAAAACATAGAAAATCATCTGCATTTACAGCTGAAGTGATCCGTTGTGCGACGAACTTCATGGCTTGGTCATTGAAAATCCCTTTATCAGAAGGATATCATGAAGAATTTCTTTAGTAGAATGCTTGCTGTTTTGCTTTCTTTGTTTTAGGGGAATTTTCAATCAACCATGACAGTTGTGTTTGTCTCACAGCATGTGTGTGACTATACAATCTAGAAAATGCCTGGTCTTGTTTGCGGAAATAAGAGACTTTTGAAATCAAATATGCATTTCATCAATTCATTCCAACAAGATGTGGGAACTCATTCAAAAAGCAATTCACTGTTAACTTTTAAGACCGCTGATGAATTTCACGGCCCCATCTTACCTGGTCTGCCAGATGACGTAGCAGAGTATTGCCTGGCTCTGGTTCCGCGTCCTGACTTCCCAGCTATGGGTGGTGTCTGCAGGCGGTGGAGGTCATTTATGCAAAGCAAAGATTTCATTACCGTCCGGAAATTAGCTGGCATGCTTGAGGAGTGGCTCTATGTCCTCACTGTAGATGATGAAGGGGAAGGGAGCCACTGGGAGGTTTTGGATTGTCTGGGACAAAAACACAGAGTCCTCCCATCAATGCCTGGTCCTGTCAAGCTTGGTTTTGGGGTGGCAGTTCTCCATGGAAAGCTTCTGGTAATGGCCGGCTACTCTGTGGTAGGTGGAACTGGGGTTTCCTCAGGGGATGTTTACCAATATGATTCTTGCCTCAACAGGTTTGTTTCTGCCATGTTTCTCCCATTTCTTTGTGCCATTCTTGTTCTTTCTTATGTGTTTCTCTGATGCGACTCTGTAAACTAGTAAGGTTGGTAACTCTAGTTAGTTCATAGTTTATTAGAAGGTTGTAATGGTTTGTGGTGCTGCTACACTGCTAGAGAAGATTTTGATTTCTCACGTTCGGAATCTAATCTAAGTTGGTGGTTTTGTTCAAATTAAGTTGAGAAGTGGTTTAGAATAGGTTTGTTATTTATTTAGCCAAATCATAGAATCATTTACCCGAGTCATACTGACTTCCTCAAGATCAATTGTAGGAAGAGAATAAATTATATACACTGATGGTGTAAACATTTATTCCTCTAAATCAATTACATTGTGCCACGTCGCAATGTTCTATTAATTGGGACCACTGTTTTGACGACGTGGCGGTGTAAATAATTTAATCTCTTGCGGTCATGTTCATCTGTTGCACCTTAAATATGTTCACTCATTTTCATGAAACCATTTACTTAGCAACAAAGTTATATGTTCTTTTGAATGATCCAATTGAGCTGTATTTCTATAAACTATGGCTTATGAGCCTATTTTGGAGTCAGGACAGCATGTGCTCCCACTTGGTTTGTAAATTCAGTTCGGCATCTATCCTGTATTCTTCATAACTCAAGTGTCCAAGCAACCAACGCAAACCAACACTGGTTAAAGTTGGAATTTGGTTTCCTATTCCTACACCCATGCCTCTTTCTGATTTAATCGACAGTTTGGTTTGTGTTTCTACTCCCATAATGCTCTATGGTTTTTTATATTTCTGTCTGCTTCATTTATTTTTTCCACATTAGTTTTTTTTTTTATTTTTTGTCTGCTTCAAAAGTTTGATTTCATTGGTGAGTCCTTCATTCAATAACAGGGCCTTGCTCTGACCGATTGAACTTCAATCCCAGGGAAATAAGGGATATATCCTAAAATTGGATTCTTTTTTATTCCTCTGTATCAGACCATTTGTGATCAAATCCCTTTCTCATTGACACATTGTCAGGGATTTTCAAATGGCAGTACTGGTGCATGGAAGCCTCACCTTTGTGTTATGGTGTCTTAATCAACTCTCAGTATCTTTTTCATTTGATATCGCATTGTGGTTCTGGAGATTCATAAATCGTGGGTCATGCTTTCCATTGGAATCAAATTTCTTGTCGTCCTATTTGACAGTATCAATGCAAAACTTGTACTTGCAGGTGGAGCAAGCTAGCAAACATGAATGTGGCTCGCTATGATTTTGCTTGTGCAGAAGTCAATGGAATGGTTTATGCAGTTGGCGGCTATGGGATGGATGGCGAATCTCTCTCCAGTGCTGAGGTGTACAACCCTGATGACAACAAGTGGACCTTAATTGAGTCTCTTCGCCGACCAAGGTGGGGCTGCTTTGCCTGTGGATTTGAGGGCAAGCTCTATGTTATGGGTGGAAGGTCGAGCTTCACGATCGGAAACTCAAAGTTTGTCGATGTGTACAACCCAGAGATGCATGCTTGGGGTGAGATGAAAAACGGGTGTGTCATGGTCACTGCACATGCTGTGCTTGGAAAGAAGCTATTTTGTATGGAGTGGAAAAATCAAAGGAAACTGACGATTTTCAACCCAGAGGACAATACTTGGAAGATGGTGGCTGTACCTGTTACTGGGAGCTCGAGAATTGGGTTCCAATTTGGGATTCTGGGTGAAAAGCTCTTGTTGTTTTCGCTTGAGGAGGGCCCCGGTTGCCTCACCCTGTTGTATGACCCTAATGCAGCACCGGGTTCTGAGTGGCAGACTTCTCAGATAAAGCCTTCTGGTTTGTGCTTGTGCAGTGTCACAATCAAGGCATAGATTGTGTATCTGTGTTGAACTCTTATGATTTTGGAATGTTTCTGTTACTTTGATGGGAATACGTTTCTCATTGATTATCAGTGGTCTGTTCTGATGATTAACGTAAGCGTTTGAGTTTGTTTGCATGACTTGTATTGACGGTATGATTTAATTATGGGAATGTTGATTCAGTTGGCTTTTGTTGTGGATGGTTTCCTGTTACTACTCTTATGCCAATACAAGTGTTATTGTTCCTGATAGTACAGAAGCACACAATCGCATACCGGAGAAGTTATTTAGCGTTCTTGGGCAATTGCCATGACACTCGTTGTAGCTACTCATGTGTGAGTTCTATGCACTTGATGGAGGACCACGTAGATGTAGTTTCCAACATCCCAAGGGAGTATCATGATTTAGAACAATTTGGTGTACCAGTTAGCAATCTTCAACTCAAATTCGAGTTTTATAGCTTATATATAATAGTAGAAGAAAAGGCCCATTATGACAGACCATGCGTATGATTGTGGAGGAATCACAATGTTTGTTTCTTGTTCAATGCCTAAATATGGTGGAATGGTTTTGGATTTGTGAGAAGTGAATAATCACTTGTTAACCCCAAGGGGTAGATCTGGTGGTCAAAGCCTGTAGACACAAACAGCATAAATATTTGATCTGTTCTTGGTGGTCAAAGCCTATAAACACAAACAGCATAAATATTTGATCTGTTCCAAGTAAAAGGAAGACTTGCATGTTTAAGTTTCTCAGCGACAGATTATATCATGGATTTTGTGGATAAGAGTTTTTTTACGGCGAGCAATGCAAAAGAAACACTTGAGATAGTTAATGAAAAATTATAATTTGCTTATGCAGTATTTATTTTTTGAAGGAAAGACCAGAACTTCATACAATATTATTTGACAGTGAATTTTAGTGGGTTAGAAAGACTTGAACCTAAGATTAGATGAACTTCAATTGAGCGTAAGACTAGATTAACTTGGAGCAAACATACAACCACTTCGACTAGCTTGCAAGTTCTATTTATGTTGTTCTTTTACAAATTCGTTTACAATCCGTTTGTAAGGGACAATATGATCCGAACCGTTTAGTTTGTACGAATTGAAGCGTACAATAACCTCATAAAAAATCAAGTCAATCGGATATAGGTACTTGTGTCCAAAATAAAATTGTAATGTCCTTTTAAATAATGTATTAAAAAAATCTCTGGACCTAGGCTTGGAATTAAATAAGGTGTGGAGCTGCGCTTCGTCGGCCTAAGTTTTAGGGAATTTTTTCCCCTTTTTTTTCCACCAGAAACAGTACTGTTTAAAAAAATAAGTCACTTGTTTTTTTTTCCTCTTTATCGAATATTTTTTCGCAGCTGTCACTTTTAGATAATTTTTGGAAATTGACTTCTACACTCCTATTTTTACCACATACACTCCTTATTTTTGTCTTTATTTGGGGTGAATTTACTCTATTACCCCTTAATGTGAAAAAAAGTGAACTTATAAAAGGGTAAATAGTAAATTTATATGAATAAGAACAAAAAATGGAGTGTAAAAGTTAATTCCCTTTTTTGTAAATTATTTATTTATCTAGACTAGATGAATTAGAAAAATAAAAAATTATCACAAAAATTTATAATTTAAAAAAAAAGTATAAAATTTTTTTTTCTTATATTTTTTTAAAGCCTTTATTCAAATTTTTCGAGTTTAGATCGATAGAACTTTGGATAGGTATAATATCAAACTAATAAATGTGGAAAAATTTAAGAGTAAATTACACTAAGGCCCCCCTCAATTAATTCACATTTTTACTTAACCCCTCAGACTACAAGATTTGATATTATGCACCCTCTAACTATCCAGAGTTGACACTTAACACCCTTTCGTTAGGTCTTCGCAGGAAAAATGCACCGACGGCCGTCTCCGGCCACCGGACGGCAGATCCAAGCCGTCCAAAAAAATTTTAAAAAAAACCGAGTGGGCTATCGTGGGAATCAACGGCATCCAAAGTGCGTAGGTGCTCGATCCAAATACCCCATTTAAATTCTTGGGGTGTTTGGATCGAGCACCTATACATGTCAGATGCCGTTGATTCCCGCGATAGCCCACTCGGTTTTTTTTATAAAAATTTTTGGACGGCTCGGATCGGCCGTCCGGTGGCCGGAGAAGGCCGTCAGTGCATTTTTCCTACGGAGACCTAACAAAAGGGTGTTAAGTGTCAACTATGGATAGTTAGAGGGTGCACAATGTCGGATTTTGTAGTCTAAGGGGTTTAAGTGAAAATTTCAATTAGTTGAGGGGGGCTTAGTGTAATTAACTCAAAATTTAAATAAAGGAAGAAATTTTGCCAAACCAGCCCTTATTCCATTAAAACAACTTTTTTGTGTTTCCTGTGGTTTCTTCCGCATCTTTTCCCAATTTGAACCTACGGCGAAGGTGAAAGCACTCCAGCAGTCCAGCTCCTCCAAAAAATGGCGGCAACTGTTCAGCCTATCTAGGGTTTCCCTCTCTCTCCCCCGCACGCACTCTCTCTCTCTCTCCAGAAAATGTTCGGAGCTCAGTCCTCGTCTCCGTCCCTCTTCGGGACCCCATCACTGACCCCCAACCCCTTCGGCACTCCCCCCACCCCCTTCGCCACTCCTTCCTCCACCCCCTTCGCCACTCCTGCCTCCACCCCCGCCTTCGGCACCCCCTCCACCCCCTCCTTCTCCACTTCCGCCTTCGGTACGTCTTCTCTCTTCTCTACCCCTCCATTCAATCCCCAACAACAACAACAGCAACAGAGCTCCGGCGCATTCAACTTCTCCACTCCCTTCGGCCAAACTACTACTACACCACCACCACAACAACAGCAATCACAGCTCACTCCGTTCGGTCAGTCAACGAATCCTTTCGGGAATGCTCAGTTGACTACTCAGATGGCCCCCGTGGCTCCTCTTCCTTTCTCTCTCGCGGATCGCGACATCCAAGTATGTTTCTCCAAAAACCCTAAAAAAATGAACTCTGATAATCTCTGGTAGGTTATTGTTTTAGTTTTTGGCGGTATTGAAAATTTTGCCCTGTGTGTGCGCGTTATTAGGCGATTGTTGATGCTTACAAGGAGGATCCTGGGAACCCTAAGTATGCATTTAAGGTTTGATTCTTTCTTTCTTTCTTCCTTTTCCCCTGAAATACCTACTTTTTGTCTAGAATTTAGAATCTAGATTTGGTTTTGAATGTTGTAATATATGTTCATAAGCTACTACACAATGTAGTTAGGGCCCTCCGCTTAACTAAATGGACTAAAACCAATGTTCTCACAAATTTCTAGGCAGGTCATTCTCCTCACATACATCAGCTGAAATACCATTCAGCAGAAACAACTTGAGAATTGCCATTAACCTGTAGTCAAATAACAAATCGTCACATACATCAGCTGAAATACCATTTAGCAGAAACAACTTGAGAATTGCCATTAACCTGTAGTCACATAACAAAGTGAAAATGCACCCTTACTTAACTGAGCAACATTGACCTTTTCTTTGGTATCCCGATTTCTTGTTATCACTCTCCTTTTTAGAATAAAACGAAATAACAACCCCTGCTAAACATTGGATACTGTTGTGTGAAAATATATTGAAATTCGTATTGGAAGTCTTCAAAGCTTTTTTTTTGGGTACTATTTACACTTTTAACGACCGGCATGAACGTTTGTTTTGATGCATTTGAATGGTTTGAACTCTTCTCTACGAATAAGTTGAGTTTTTTAGGACCCAGTGATTTACGGGATCTTTCTGTTGGTTTGGCAGCATTTGTTGTTCAGCGTGACTGAGCCGCAATTTAGGATAAAGCCAACTGGTGTATCGGATGTGAGTTGGTTAACTTGGCTACCGTACTTATTTTCTTTCTTATCGTAAAAGCTTTAAAGTTACCTTTTAGATGATTTTATGCTAATTTTGGAAATTGTTTGCATCACCAGATCATGTGGGCGGAAGCTATGGGGAAGCTAGAGGGTATGGAGAGTTCTAACCGTGAACGCCTTTGGCCTCACTTGGTTCAGGGTTTCAAAGACCTCTCGCAGCGCCTCAAGGTACTTTGTCTTCGTATGTAGAGAAGAAGTTGTCATTTTGATTTTTGTTTGTGGTTATTTTAGCTCTACAAGATCTTTTTACCTAATCAGGATGTAATTTTACGTCAAAACATATTTCAAAAGAACTTCCTAAAGATAGTTTTGAGAATGTGTGGCTGAAGTTGAACCCACTAATCTGAAAGCTACATGAAACAGCCCACAGACAATAGTCATCCTTCAAGTTGTAGGCTCATTCATTGATAACAGGGTGGACGTTCCTTATCAATGTTCGAATATAGGGTTCCTGTTTCAAATGAATAGTTCAACAGTCAAGGACATGCTTTATTTTTCGGTAAGTATGTTTCGCTACACACTATATTATGATATAGCTTACTATAAGTATTGTGTTCCGTTTGTATGTTACGTACTCATTATGCTCATGCTTATGGGTTAGGAGTTAGGAACAACTCCTCCTAATGTCCAATACTATCTCAAGGATTCTTTTTTGTGTATTTTGGGGAGAAGGTATGGTTTAATTAAGATCTGAAATACTGCAGTTAACTGGGGTATACCCGAACAAGACGGATTGTATCCTGTAAACTTCACGTGCATTTTTAAATGCGATATGATAGTAACTTTCTATATTTTCTCATTCATTCACACTCTGTTATGCCCGCATAGTTAAATGCTTGGTTGGCTATTGTATTGTAAACAGCTTCTGCTGTGGTACTTCAATTTTTTGACATTATGGGCTTGATTTGATGCAGCTTCAGGATGAAGTTATACTCTCTGATGCCGAGAGATTGCGAATGACTCAAAGCAATGTGAAGATGGTTCTCTCTCTCTCTCTCTCTCTCTCTCTCCACACATGTGGTGCAAAACAATTGATTTATGATGTTCAATTTCATATATGTGCATTGCAGCTTCAAAGGCATTTTCAAGCTGACACTCTTCCTTGGATTGAAAGATTGAGACAAAAAGAGCAAGGTCTTCAAAGGCGCCTATTAAGAGTAGACCTCTTGCTGTTTTAGCTTTTTAAATTATTACCTTCGAGATAGAGATGAATAAATGATAAAAGTTGTTGAACAAGCAACTAGGTTGTATCTACCTGACCAGGTCAATTATCATTATCTGTTGCACTTCAAATGGTTAAGCAGCTTGGATGTGGCACATTTTGCCAGCTTGCTTGAACATTTCTGTGTTAATCACTTAAATATTTTTACTGGTGCAACACATCTATCAGATCTGGTGGGATTGATAGGAGTGAAGCTTAGTTCACTCAACCAACTTGGCAAATCAGACCCAACAGAGTAAATTAGTGTTAGTGTTGGTTTAGTGCTGTGGTTATATTTGGTTAGAGTTGTTAAGAGTGTTTTAACAAACTTTCACTGCCTTTCTTTGATCACGCCTTGTAATGCCTATAAAAGAAAGACTGTAACCATTAGGTGCTTAATGAGAAAGAAAACAGATTGTTCTTTGACTCTGTTTATGCATGATACAGTCTTATCATTCTCGTGAAAAATGAACTCATGTGGGCATAGTACTTTTCCATCTTTATAGATGTTTTTATATGTTGTCCAAAGGTGATGAGAATAGTAGAGGCATTGGAAGGTAAGGGATGCAGAATGCCTTTAATGAAAGGAGAAGTTGAATTGGCTGAGAAGTTGGCTACGATAACTAGACAGGTTGGTGGTCCTTGATTTTGTTCTCCAGTCTTTTCATGTGCCCTAGTCTTTTTGGCTTTGTGAAAAAGGTTCATAGTGACGAGTAGATACCTTTACAGTTGAAAGGATCTGGAGCAGAACTTTCTAGGAGGGTCCAAAATCTGCTCACCGTAGCTCGTGTTCAGGCAAATGGTGGCGGTGGTGGTGGTTCTATTTATCTTCCAGGATCAACCAAAATACACGATCAGAGTCTTGCTGATATGCAGGAGGTAAGTGCCAACCTTCAATATGCTGTACTTGAGGCTGGAAGAGAAAGCTATGCAGCTATCGTATTAGTAGTTGGTATTTTTTGCTCTTCTTTCTGCAATAACTATTAGCAATATCATTTCAACTCTTACTTAATGTAAGTATGAATGTAGGGAATGTGAGTTGGATTGTTGTATATAGTAAAGGTCCAGGCATCCTAATTGATTGGGACATCAGACTTTGGTTTGGTATGGCCTGTTTAGGTCATTTACCTTATGTTTGGGGAAAAGGAAAAGAAAATGCGAAGTAAATCACCTTATCAAAGAAATTTCTCTGATAATGCAAAATTAGCCTTGTTCCTTATTCGGTACCATGGAAAACAATGAGGAAAAGTAAGTATGAGAGAAGCAATTAACTTCAATATCTACCCATTGTTTCTCATTCTTTATTACTTCTTCTCATCTATAGGTTCTATGTAGTTAATTGTTTTCCAGGCAGAAAGATCTGATAAAGTAGGCTGTCTCTGAGTATTTGATTTTTGCAGGGATTTGTCGATGGAGAGATAAAAAAGATGTGAATATGTAGTTAACAAGATTTATTTTAATTAATTAATTTCTTCTTCCCATTTTGTTTCCTTTCCCCTCCACAAATCAGTACTTCATAAGTCCATGATCCTAACACAGCCTTACGATACCTCTAAATGCATGGTTTAAGTCAGTTGACATTGAATGCATGGTCTATTTTCTGGAGCAGGTCTTGCAACAGCAGACTGAAGCCATTGCTAGGCTAGGCAATGTGTTGAAGCGGGATCTCAGAGATACGGAGATTATAATGGCCGAGGATACGGAAATGAAAGAAGATGCTAGCTAAAAGAGATTTTTTGTGGCAGAGGCGTTGCATTTGACAAGTTAGCTGCAGTGGAAAAGAAATATGGGTTATTAAAATTAAAATTGTTGCCAATTGTGAGATAGTTCGGTAGAA
The DNA here is from genome assembly GCA_014282245.1 of Rhododendron simsii. Taxonomy (NCBI): domain Eukaryota; kingdom Viridiplantae; phylum Streptophyta; class Magnoliopsida; order Ericales; family Ericaceae; genus Rhododendron; species Rhododendron simsii. Next base: position 16,385,913 of record CM024964.1, on the reverse strand, counting down.
ATCTAGTTTGCATTTTGAATACTGACATGTTTTAGTCTGCTGGACACAGCTGAACTCATAGATGATGTATTATTCTAGTTTGAATTGTTTTGATCCAAAAAGAAAGGAAGTTTGTATTGGCATTCTCTCAATGTTGCAAGCCTTAATCAATTATTGGTTGCATCCAGAGTGGCAACTTTTGCTTGGTTCATTTGGAAAGCTAGGAATGAAGCAATTTTTCACAAGTCCAGTGTCAATCCCATGACTATTTTGACGCGAATTGTTACTTCGAGGATGGAGTTTTTGGAACTTTTGAACCCTTTTTTCGAAGTCTTGATGACCATGTTCCAAACCATGCAGTTCAGGGTTGGTTGCCTCCTCCAATTGGACATATTAAAGCCAATTGCGATGTGGCGATGTCCAATGAGGGGCGGGATGCCATGGCAACTCAAGGTAGATTCAGTTCTCCAGGGGGAGTTTGCAGGCTATCCGGTTGGCGTGTGCGATGGTAATGGACCCAGATTGGCAAAGCTTGATGGTGGAGTCGGACTGTAAACAGGCCATTGAACTGTGTGTTGATGAGTTGGTTCCTCCATGGAATTGCATAGCTCTTGTGGAAGATATTAAAGGGATGGCTGAAGGAGTATAACTCTGCAGTGGATTTGAAGAAGTGGCAGGCAAGGTTGCATCCCTTGCTTCGAAGGGGCTCCTACCTCTATCATGGCGTTCTATTTTACCTTCTACTTTAAGTTCGTTGTTACTTTCGGATGTAAGAGTTTCTGCGTAGCCGTTGTTTGGCTTCTCATAATAATAAAAATAAAGTTTATAGCTTTTTTTTGGAGAACGGGAATTTCAATTTCATTGCAAAAGCTGAAAATCAATTGAGAGTATACAGAGTACAGGGGTAAATCCTTAAAATAGGGAGAGGGGTCACGAAAACCCAAGAATACAAACCATTAAGCACTAATCCATCTACTGTATAGGAGTGGGATTTGTTCCAACGGGTGTTCCCGTGGTTGGTTTCTTACTAACCTTGGGTTTTGGATTTTGGATGAACATAAGATTATTCTAAACTTTGTAACTCTGTTGGGTATTGGCCTAGGAATATAATGCCATCATTCATTGTTCTTGTCAATCTTTGAAACAATTTCAGATATTAATAAAATTTCTTTTGCCTTCCAAGAAAAAAAATCTTCCGTTTAGATTGAATCCGAACTGACTACAGTAATGTAACATAAGCATATCAGCTGAATCACAACCCAAGAAAGCAATGAAGGCAATTCAGCCTCTAGCTAATGTTCCAAATTTTGTGATTAATGCGAGAACAGCAAGAGAGAGGAGGGGAATACAAATTTAAATGTCTATAAAAATGTATTTGCAACACAAGAGCTCATTTCAATGGGATATTAATACAGTACGAAACTGCAAATAGGACGATTTGTCTGTTTTACTCTTACCTCTAATAAAAGAAAGTATCGGCTGTTATCACGGTTAAGATCGTCCTCTATTGCACATACTCTGTCCTCTTTCCTATTTCCTTCCTTAGACAATAAATTACCAGTTGTAATTCCTCTTGATCTTGCCATTTATTTTTCTTGAAAAATCAGAAAAATGACTAGTCCTACCATTCACTATAAGCTTCAGCCATGATCAACAAGACAAGTGATGTCCACCCAGTAAATACACGTGCACCTTTTCCTTTCCCCTTCTTCTGATCATACTGCTCCCAAAAATACCCCGTCTGCTGATAATTCCGCACAATATTTCTGCCACATTACAAATGAACAACATTAATGGGTTTTTACTGTGATGTTGTGAGGCATTATTCAGAAACAAAAAAGTCAAACAGTACCTAATTAAATTGCTCCTCAAATCACTGTACATGGTCTTGGCTTTGTCTTTGTATGGTCCATTTTCTGCACGAGCCAATGCAGATGGTTTAGATTCTAGTAGAAACTACAAGGTTACTCTCCCCCTCACACAAACACAGTATCTGTTTGTACCTTTTGAGTAATGGTGAAGTGAGGAAAGAATCAAGTAGTTCATGTTCATCCAAATAGGACCTCTCCAATAAGGTGGGTCATGCTCCGTGTTGCGTTTCATATACATTGAGCTGTGGCATACGAGAGGAATTTACCAATTAAGTTCTCCACTGGTTCAAGAATATAACTTGTAGTAAAGTAACATGTCGTGATATGTACAGATAAAGAAGCTCGTAATTCAGCAACAGGATTATACACTATGAAAGATACATTGGATCACCTTGTTTTGGAAAGAGAACGGAGTCCATAGTCTGTCCATAAAATGCTCCGGTTCGAAATGAGATCCAACTGTTTTTCTAGAATCAATGAATCCTGTGCATGCAATTAGTAGATGTGAATGGCATGTAACAACTCCTGATAAAATGGAAAAGGGAGACAAAAAAAAAAAAAGCACTTCAGACTGAGGAAAAAATTATTTCCTGATAAGCTTCTTCACGGAACTTACAGGCGGAAGAATCCTCCACATAAATGGGAAAAGGCTGACATAGCCAATATGAGGAACAAACCTCAACCTCGGCCTCTCTAAAACTTCCTGGACTAGCTCTCGAGTTGCATAATGGTTGGTTCCCCCTACTTCTTGCCAACTCAAACGAACCTAAAACCATTATTCACTTTTAGAGAATTAGCAATATAGACAGTAGCTAAATTCACTTCATTTCTGATTTAGGATGGTAATCAAACAAAATGTGAATGCTAGATTTGGTTCAGTTCCCTACAAGAATATCATCTAGTTGTTTACGAATACAAGTTTGACAACTGTAGTCACCATAATCTACCAGAAACACAGCTACACAAGTAGGCAAGCAGCACACCTTTTCTGTGTGATTTCCAAAATCAAAATAAGCTCCATATGCATCATCAAAGTGCATCTGCAAAACATTAAGCAAACATGTATCTCTTACAGAACTTCTGAAACACATTCTTACATAGTAGGAACAAAAATTATTTATAGTAAAGGCTTCACATAATTTTATACTTTACTTTTCCCTTTCCAGTCTCCCTAAATATATGTTACAAAAAGAGCACTGATCACCACAACAAAAGGTAAAAAAAGGTCTAGAAGAAAAAGAATTAATGGAAATATGAATAGCTTTGCACAAACCTGGTTTAGAATGGCAAAATCTGAGAGTAGCTTAGCTGTTGAACCATACTCCTGCATCATATCATCTTAGAGTTTCTTATGGCAAGAGATGAAACATGAGATGCAAATGTCTACTCTAAATGTCATACCTTTCCCAGTTCTTTTTCCTTCCGAAGAAGCTTTGAGATGGAATACATGCAATCTGCAGCAAGAAGCATCCAACATCTAAGATCCAAGTGACGTTCTTCATCACCCGGATGAGATGCACGTGGGTAGTCATCGAACCCAGAGGAGAATGTCTGGACATTCCAGTGAATGGTTAATAGAGCAGCACAACCCTTTGGTGTGTTAGATGAGCAAATCCATTTATAACCAATATTCAACAAGGAAAAGTAGGATAAATGGATGAACTAAACTATGATTGGAGATCTAGAATCTTCAGAGTTCATACACTTCTACTAGTTCCATGGCTAGCCCCTTTCGAGTGAACTTGAGAGCCAAGTACTTGACTATTTGAGCTTGACCCATCTCACCCAAGGTTCTGAAAACCATACCACCTAAGGTACTGTTTTTATTATTGCAATCGTTTGTACTGGTACCGGTGTAATTTCAAGTACCGTTTTAAGGTTTATCACAAATTTAGTCATACATAAACTAGTGTATTGTATAATACCAGGACGTACTGATGTAACCTGGAAACTAGCACAAAATAAAGAAACTGCAGTTCTTATGTCTTTGAAGCACTCTCAAAATACATGGAAGATCAAAGAAAGAGAGAAGAGAGAAACCTAGAGTCATTAGGGGCCTTGAAACCACAAGGAGAAAAGAGAGAAAGAAATAGAGAAACCTACAACATCTAGGGCACTTGAGACACAAGGAGAAAAAGTGGACACAACCAAATGTTGGATGAGGAGCAAGTACCAGTAAGGCAGAGGTAGTCTATGAAGAAAGGCAGGCCATAAATTTAGTGAGTTGGAGCAGGTGCCTTGATTAACATGATTCACATAGCAGATTGACATCTTATCGTGTGTAGAGAGAGGGTTCTGCACAGAGGAGGTTTCCCATTGGGCATTTGTTCGTATTATAGAAAGCTTAGTTATGAAAAGAATCCTACCATGTATAGGCCTATGTCTGATAACTAACATTTGAATCAAAAACATAAAAGCAACCTCTTGAGAACTCAATTCCATATGATGCCACACCTAACCCAGAATCTCACGAAGAAATAAAGAGCCTTTTTTGTTATATTCATGGACTTAACAATAATCGTGTAAAGTGGTACCTTAGCATTTAATTCTCGGGTAGTCGTATTGTCTCTTCCATGCCAAAAATAGCTACTCGTGGCCATACCTATTTATCAAACACCAAAGAAAAAATAAAATACTCATAGAAATAAAGAACCTGCAGCACATATCTTCATTCTCTCAGAAACACTGAAGCGTTTTCCAAGTTTGATTCAATATTGCCATAACGATCTTAAATTGCTTGACTTGAAGAATAACAATCCTTACTTTTTGCCCACTATTCGGTATTAAAGGCTAGACATGTCAATGGAGGTGTCTGTATTAGTCAGAAGATCCAGAACTGTTGACGATTCAACAACATACAGGCAGTTACATCCTATCACAAGAAGGCTAGAGGGAGGAAAAAGAGGCCACATTAGAACGCAAAAAAATCTAGGTTGGTGGTAGGATGGTCCACTGATATCTCCACATGGAAGAAATAATCACCCAATGCATCATTGACAAAAGGTGTTGTGTGCTACCGTATATATATCTTACACAGGCAGCATGTGTATAACATGAGATACCTGACAAGTTCAACAGCCTTCGCTGAAACAAGTGCATGCAATACAAATGCAACAAACACGAAGTGGTCTATTAGATCAATCCAATGAAGATAAACAGCAAACACAACAAAAAATTAGCAATGCCATGTTGGAAGACAACCATCAGACAGAAAATTAGGAATGTCAGTTAGAAAAAAATGCAATCAAATTTGCTCCCTCCTCCAAAACACTGAAGCACTCATGCTAAATCTAGCACATAAAATAAATTACATATATTAAAATAGGGAAATTAGAAGGGTTGAGGGACCATTATGCAGCGTCTGGAAGCCGTTAGCCCAGTTATTGTTTAATTAGAGATGAGGTCACTGCAAATAAAATATTGAGACAATCTCTACATTTGTGAATAGTGGACATTTGCTACATCATAGACGAGGTTGTCACAAGTATATTATTAGCTTATGACCCCAGAAAGAAAGTTTAAATAGAAGTATAGATTACCTGATTGCGTAGTATTAAACCATTGAAACCATGCTTCAAGACGGACAAAAGCCCGTTCAAGGAAGGATGAAATTTGATCCCTCTCAGCAGCTGTAAACTTATTTTTCTTCATGCCAAAAACCAAATCTGGAAAAGCAATATTGGAGCTTCGATTTAACTCATTTCTTCAAACACGAGATCCCACTCTTCTCTATCAAATGTGGGAACATCCCCAAAAAAATTGACTACAGCTCAGCTAGAATAACAGGGAACTAGTATCACAAAACTTCAAGACCTACAATTACGCATGAAGGAACAAGTGGAAGATGTGCAAATACATGACAAGATCTCATTGAACAGGTACACATAATTGATAAGTTACCAATTGTCACAAAAGCTTAAGCTATAGAGAGTGGGTCCAACAATGCATATGAAGCCCCATCTTGCACGTGGATATGCAAATATTCATAGATAGAGCAAAGCAGAATACGAAGAGAGAATTAGAATGCAAACTGAGAACAAATACAAAAGGGAGAGACTTGAGCCAAACTGAGCTTACCATGTTAAGTTACTAATTATCCCAAAAGCTTAATCTGTTAAGAAATGGGCCCAACAATGTAGATCAAGGTTTCCAGGAGGGTAATTACTAGTTTTATGTGGATGTAGTTAAAACTTAAAGTATCACTTTCCACATGCTTTACAATAAAATATTTCTTTAACTTCTCAGGAGGAATAACTTTAATCTTCAAGTTCATAATCCACCTCTCCTTATTCACTTTATAAGGTATTGTAGAAGCTTTTACACTGCACCATTGAAACATGCTTTTCGATTGTGCCAAATAATGAACCAAATTCCTGACATTAAGTGCTTACTACCCATCAATCAAGCAATCACTAGATCTAGAAGATTAAAACCCTGTGATGTCATATCTGGCTCGTCTACTTTAATTTGTACGTCAAGGAGATAACGATCCACAGTAATGCGATCTAAGGCAATAATCCCTCAGATACTTAATATAAAGAAGTAAATAACCAACCAAAATACTCTTCGTAAGCATATTGGGGGAAATGGAAATGCTTGGCTAAGCAAACCAACATCAACATCAGATTTTCTAACAGAAGAAAAAGAAAAAATCTCTCAATGCGCAATTAAAAATTTATTAAAACATGCAAACTTACCACGTAGAACCAAAAATAGAGTTGGAGGATTTCCATTTGTTGGATGCTGGAGAACAAATTCCTCAGGGACCTTACTGTAGGAAAAAAATGTTAAGAAATTAAAATGACAGATTATTCCGAACTTATCATAATGCATGCTCAAACAAGACACTTAGAATCACCTTAAAGCTTCAGCACCCAAAATTTGTTCACGTGGAATCCATCCTTCGACATTCATCAAGTCTAACCAATGTCCAACAATATCCAAGCATATTTGTATATCCCAACGCCTATTCAATATAATGGAACAATATTTACATGCAAAATAAGCAAGAAACTACAGCTTGATTGACAATTTCAGGAATTTATCTCCATGTAAAGTACTTGCTATAAACCTACAGATATAGACCAAGCAGTAACAGGCAACTAACCAGATCAGTAGTTGATGGAAACCTTCATCCCATAAAAACCCCCTGGGAAAGAATGGTCGGCTGGGAACAGCTGTATAAAGTTCAGCTGGCCAGTAAGAAATATATCTTTCACCACTTTTAAACTGCAAGATAGCATCGCACAGGATATTTTTCCAAAATGTCCAAAGAAAAATGACTAGTGCAACAAATTGAAGTTCTTTCTTGAGAGTAAAAGCATCTAAACAAACCAATCAAGTGGAATAGCGAGAGTTTTATGCAGTTTTGCTGCTCAAAGCTTGTGAACAAAAAAGTAAATGTGTCATGAAGCCCTAAAAAAAAGAGTCAAAAGTCCTTATCATCTTCTTTTTCAAATATAGAAACCACATCTGAAATCTTGTTCTGCATAAAAAGACGGGAAAATTTCAAAATATCCCCCAAACTTTTGAAAACTTCAATTTTACACCTAAACTAGTACTCCGTCATTCAATTAGACACCTACCATTTAAATCTGTCAAGCTGACTTGGAGGTTTGGGCTCCGTTAAATATGCTTACATGGCATCTCATCCGTTAAATATGCTTACATGGCATCTCCTTTTAAATCTCTCTCTCTCTCTCTCTCTCTCTCTGAACAATCAATACCCTTCTTCTTCTTCTTAGCAGTTTTCCACCCCTCTCTCTTCTGCATGTACAAAGAGAGAGAATGGCTGCCAACAAATTCGCAACCATGTTGCACACAAACACCAACAGATTGATTTTAATCCTCATCAACACAGTTCTCGAATGGATCCTAATAATCATTCTCCTCTTTAACTCGATGTTTTCTTACGTGATCATCAAATTCACCGACTACTTCAGCTTCAAAACACCCTGCCCCTGGTGTTCTCAAGTTGGCCACTTCTTCGATTCCACGAAAAGTAAGAATTCCCTCAGAGATCTTCTCTGTCAATCCCATGCCAAAGATATTCACAAGTGGGTTACTGCTCCAATCATCAGAAATTAGCCCAATCACATGATATGTGCGAGGACTGTTCGTCATCGCAACCGAATAACCATAGAATGTCAAAGACTTTAAGTTTATTTCCATGGCTTAAAAGAGTTCAGAATGATACAAGGTGAAGAAGAGAAAGTAGGTTTCAAGTGTTCTTGTTATATGACTACTAAGACTAGGGAATTAGAGATTTTAGGGTTAGGGTTAGGATTTGGGGAGGGGAGAGGTGGCAAAGAGAGGAAGAAGAAGAAAAGATGGTAATTACATGAAAGCAAAAACCATGAACAGATGAACTATTTAACAGATTTCGACAGTAGGTGTCTAATTGAACAACGGAGGAATAGTTTAGATGTAAAATTGAAGTTTTCAAAAGTTTGGGTGTCTATTAGACATTGAGGCCAATGTTTGGGGGATATTTTGAAATTTTCCCTAAAAAGCCTTACACTTAACTTTATTACAGGAAAAAATTACAAGTCTATGAACTTAGTTGTGCCTACAGTTACTTAACCGAATGTTCACACTAATTTGTAATCATGCAGAGCCTATTAAACCATATAGGCGATCAAGCTAAACCAAATACACCTATTATAGGTAAACCTGTAAACCAACCCCAACATTCCCAAGACTTTTGTATTTGCAAGAGTTAATCATATTACATGGAGGTAGTTTATTACAATGAAAGTCACTAAGACAGAAACTGAATGTGATTAAGACAATCATGAACAAATCCATAAAACTTACATCAGAGGTCTTTGGTAATGAGATTTTTGACTGGCCATAGAAGTAGCCAATTCCACCTATCAAATTGGCAACAGCAGCCTTACCAATGGAAATGGACTCAAAATCAAGCTGAAAACAACATATGTTAATATCAGAACAGTTTCATTTCCTGAATTACGTAGATTGGCTGCAGTTGAATGCAACTTAAAGAAAAATGAAATGGTCACAGCAATTATTTTAACTGCTAGACATGAAACCTGTGTTTATATATTAGTATGTTCTTTTAATGGACGATACGGTCTACCTTCTTAAATTTGAATAACCTTTTTTTTCCCCCTTTAGAGCCTGTTAGAATCTTAGATCTATGGATTAGACTATGGGATCGGAGGAATTGCATATCTGTTGGACAACCAATCCCACAAACGAGGCTATGGAATACCAAGTGATGTGTGGTATTAGCGAGCGTGATTACTTATTCTATATTAATTCAGTGGGATAGTATATCCCCTCAGCCAATTAAAGAGGACCTTAATTCTTCTTCTTGAATGATCAGGCAATTGACAACCTAAAGAGTCACTGCAACACCTAGTGTCTCTAACAGTGCCTCTGAAAACTTCAAGGGTATTTGGTTCAATGTGCAATGCTTTGCATTACAAATGTCCGAATAACCTAAAAGTTGGGCAGAATGCTTTTGGTTATAAAGCAATGCATAAAGAGGAGTTAACGTAAAATCAGTTATGTGAAATACTATGGCATGATATTATTTCTTGACTTACTTGATAAAACCCTAATGTTCCTCCTTGTAAAAGGTATTCACGATCGTTATATAGTCAAGCTGTATGATAACTAGACTTACAATTACCAATTAACAGCCACTTATAAACAGGGAAAATGAGAAGTCATGCGGTCAGAACAAAGCAACCAATATGGTTTGTGTCTTCACCAAAAATCACACCCCGATACAATCTCAAAGTTGTCACACGAGAATTTGTGATTAAAGATGATTACTTACAATTTAACCAGCATTCAAAACAGAAAACTTCAACAATCACAAAGAAGGAACAATGCAAATCAAGACTTAAGTATTCACATGAGACCACCTAAAACGGATAATATATAGACCTGTACCCAAGGAGTTCATCATTTTCCTGCATTCAACAGTATGTCTAGCTTAAAGTGACTAGTTCCAAGCAAGAAAATTATCAGAGACATGCCATGACATATCAAACAAGGCCTAAATATCCATGTGGTGTCATTTCATAACAAGAGATGGTGAAGTAGAGTAAAAGAATCCATATGAAGGGTACCTCATCGGTCAGAGAAAAGGAATTTTTGAATTTGTCATCAAATTCTCTTTCCTTCTCATCTAGCCGAGTAGTCAGTAAGGTACCTGAAATCATGAAGGAAAATTATCGCAAGTTTTCATCAGTCCAAACAAAGAACCTCAAATATTTAAAGTTGACAGAAAATAAATATTTAGAGGGGGGAGGGTGGGGTGTGTGGAAAGTCAATCATGTCCATACAAAATAGATTTTTATTGCAAAGGAATACATCAATTAACAGTTCAATTTCAAGCAATCCCTAATAAGATCCCACATTCAGCAGATATTTCAGGCGCCCAAACGGTGGAAAGTTTAGACTTTAGACAAGATTCAGTGTAAATAAACCAGGGAACTCTGTTGAAGGGAATGAATGGTCAGTAGAAGGGACCGATATGCTTATAGTCAATGGCATTGACACCATCACATCACCTATTAACCAAAAATCTTGATCACGGTGCACCCATCATGATCACTTCTTCTAAGAGCACAATTAACACACTCTTCCATTTCAATCCTGATATTTGTTGATCCATCCTTTCTTATATCCTAAAATAACTCCTCAATCTATAGAAAGGACTCTCGATGGCATCACAATGATACATCTCACTCATACATCACCCAAATCTTCCTACCCTCCTACCCACTCTCGCCCCTTCCAGCAAAGAAGAAGCTCCATCACCCCTCTCAGAAACACCCGAAACACACTAAACCAACATAGGACTCATGTAACAAAGATCCCAAGTCACTGAACAGTCCAAGGAAGGTGAGCTACTGATTCCAAATGTTGCTTAGACATGCAAAACCAATCAAATCTTAGTCTTCTTCGGCAAAACCATTTTTTTAGTTGGAGAGGCTAGTTCCCGCTAGTTAAAGCTCCATAAAGCTAGGGCACAATTGTAATAATAAACCAAAATTTTCTTTTACTCAAGATAGAAACATAGAAAGAAGATACCTGTAAGGCTGTTGAGACGGTCTTTAAGTCTTGAATTTCCTCCTAAGTCAGTTCCAGATACAAAAGCTATGTCGGCTCTGAAAGGAATGCTACCTGATATCTGCACAAGAATCAGAAAACCATGTGAGGTAGGAAGAAATAAATCTTGAGAACAGCAACCATATGCTTGAACTCAAGTCAACTATTACCTCCCTGACAGCCTACCTGAAATACTAAAATGTTCGAAGAATCATCGGATGTGTCTGAGAGCTGCAAACGACCAAACTTTCTCACCTAAAGAGACAGGGAGCACATGCACTCACATTCACACAAGCATCATAAATGAAATAATCATGCAAAACTCAAAGAAGAAACACAATGAATTTAACGCCCCTTTATGCTAATGTTGTCAGATGAAACAGAAATAAGATTGCGACATTGAACATGCAAGCACATGAATCATATGAATGTTTCACCCATGGAATAAGTCAACAAGGATTAGCATGGCGAATTATGACAAACAACTGAATCTCAATATACACATACTTGGGCTCCAAGATTTTGCTGGACAAGATCTGATAGATTGTGTATATGAGGTGTCTTGAAGCCAGAATAATGGACTTCCAAATCATCCTGCGAGAGATTGGTTTGATAGTTGAATTCAGAATATTATTGGGGTCAGAAGTATATAAACATGGACGAGCACAAGGATGCTCGAGTAATCAAGTGGTGTGGGTGACATAGTTTTAAAATCCTACACAAAAGAACCAAACAATGCAAACAGGGCAGCCATTTTATGCAATTTGGACAAGTCTGAAAACCTACACTACTCAGGACTGCTGCAGATAGTTTAATGTTTAGCAACAAGGAAAAAGTGAGTAACAGCAAGAATGTGTGATCTTAAAAAAAGTTGGAGGAAGCTTTAAGTTTGTCTATGGGCCATTCCAGAAGATGCTAGAGAATACTTCCATGCCATATTAACAAATGGAGGAGGCAAGCTATATGGAACTTCAGAATCTACTTTATTTATGTGTTTATAAAGTTACAGAAACAGTTGAGACAACAGAGAAGCGCGCACACAAGCTGCTTGACAGATATTCTGGCCAAGGAAAGCTCAGTTCTTACTCAAAACCTGGAAACCCAAGTCACGTCCTTAATGCCCTCTTTCACAACAAAGATTACAGTGCATCTATCTGCCAACATACCATTGATGCTAAATGTAGATGCCAACTGCCAATGTCTTTTCGTGATCCAAAAGCTAGGAGAGAATTATCATGAATGTCCAAGAGATCTCGACTCAGACTTAAAGCATTCCCATCTTCATCAGCGAGATAAAAGAAAAGGTGGGCAGTTTGCTGCAAGTCCTCAGTAAGTTTGGAACTGCAATGACATAAGAAACAAGAATGACGAGAACAATAAGCCATTCACTTCCAAAACTTGCAATCGAAAATAGAAGATAATCAGGATTCAGAAAAACATAGGATGTTACAATAATAAAATAATTTAATAATAACTTGGATTACGAGAAGAGGATATGTGATCACCAATTGGTACAGAAAATTTAAAGACAATTGAAAAATCGATAAACCTCCTCGAGTCCAAGATGAGGCACAAATCTAGAAGGAGCCTCCTGGGCCACGGTTGTTTACTCCTAAATTCGCAAACAACCAATTATTCCCACCAAATAAAGACTCCCAAGATAAGAAAATTTCTAAGCTCGAAACAGTTGATTGCTTCCCATTAAATTGATGTGTTCACACTTTCTAGGAGGGGGTGGGATTTCCATATTCTTTGGATGCGCAACAATCAAATAGAGTGAAAAGGAACAAGACATTTTTCCTATGATCCCTGTTTTCATTTGTATCCTGAAAATCCAGTTAATTAACACCAATCAAATTTTTGCTTATGTGTAACTGTTACTCCACCAATAGATAGATCCGCAAGAAACTTTACCAAACCGCCCCACCATCCCCCCCACCCCTTAATAGTTTATCCGTAAAAATGAGAAAAAGTATTTAACACATTAGTAGGAGGACCATTCACACTCCGTAAAAGTTCAAAACAAAAACCATGAGCTTAATGCCCAAACTGCTAAAACCAAAATACTAACCAATTCTTCCGAACAAATCTAGCATATAAAACAAAAACCAGGAAAACCATAAATAGATGTAAAAACATAACAAAGGATAATGATTGACTCCTCTAAGATGGTCAAATGAGGAGTGTATGGATGTAATCCAGACTAACAAACACAGACTTCTTATAATCCACCTCACATTCACATGCTATTATCCTCTAGGAAAGTTCTGTAGAATCTCTCCAACTTTCGGTATATGTCCACCAAAAAGAAACAAGCTTATAGATGCATTTGATAAAACCAAAGTGCAGTAAGATGTGTAGCTATTTACTTCTCATTTCGCACATCAATTCGAACTGTCCAGTCCCCTCCATAGCCACTCCCATCCTCTTTGGATTTAAAAAAACTTGTCATCAAGGTCATATCTTGGTCAACTAGCTCCTGATGTCCATAGTCCCGGCCATTGTGACGCATCCAACCGTATTTCTCCAACTCGTCTGCATCTTGACAGACATGTCGCATGGAAAATCTTCCATCCTTGACACCAGTCCACATCAATCCAGCAACCAAAGACTGGGGAGTCCTGATAACTACGAATGTTAACTACAAGAGACCAAGCCATTGACAAGTTTAGCCCAATGGCAGTTAAATTACCTTGCACGAATTCCGAGATAAACATTAGGGCGATAAGTTCCCCAATACAAGCTCTCCTTGTGCCCACCTTGAAACTACAACAGATTCATTCATCCAAATTGGTGAGCAAAGAAAATATGAATACAATATACATGCATACGAATATTTCCATAACGTGTGTGTGTGTGTGTGTGTGAAACTTCAGGGGCCAAGGGTTAGCCTGATGGTAAAAGGCCTGGACTTAGGGGTTCGCTCCCACCTAAGGTCTCATGTTCGAAACCTCTCAACTGTTACCAACTCCTTAGGGGCCAGCAGTCCATAAGGGGACTTACCTAAAGGCGGAGGGATGTAGGGACAAATGCGGTCACTTGATCCCACTCACTTTCATTTTCCACAAGGACTTTTGATAGTTTGGAGTAAAATTTTGCCATTTCGACCCCACAAAAAAATTGAAAATCGCCCCAACTTGCGTTAAATGTTTAGAGATCACATGCATTCTCGTTCTCTGGAGTCGATAGTACTATTAATGAGGCTATTACGAATTGTTTTAAAACTATAACAAGTCTTTGGAAAAAATTATAAAGCAAATTCAGATTATCAGTGTATATCTACTTACAATTAACCTCCTACTATATATTTTTTCAAATTAGTAAATAGGAATAATATTTTGCATATGGATCTGATTTTTTACCATATTAACCAAAATTTATGGCTCTGCTCCCGGATTTACCCGACTTTAATTGGGGCTTCGGCTGGTAGACGGTGGGATTGATTCTCGAAATTAGTCGCATATGCTGGCCCGGACAACTGAATTGTAGACACAGTCACATATACAAACATATAAGAGTTTCACCTGAGGAAGATCCATGATTTTTGGGGCAGGGAAAGGGGTGACGACCCTGGGCGTCTGAGGTCGTTCGACGGGATTAATAAGATGGTGAATCAGAAACAAGACGAGCAGAAACAGGACGATGCCGAACCCTAGAAGAGCTTTGAGATTGATGCTTGGGATACGAATGAGACTGTGGTCTCTGCTTCTGTCCCTTTGATATTGGGGATGGGGTTTTGGTTTTTCGATACGGAGAGAGCGATCATCGCCGCCGTCTGTGGAGGATTTGATTCGGCTCCGAGCGCTTCGCCGGCCACTTCCAGTCATTTTCAGACTAGGGTTTATGGATGCGGAGACCTTTCCGCAGTGATCATCTGAAAGCTCTCAGATGGTGAGCACTGTCGCGAGAGAGAGAGAACGGGGAAATTTCATTGACCTGCCCTCAGGCTTTTTACAAACGCGATGACCTCCCCTGGAGTTTCTGAAATGTCACTTATCTCTCTTATTTTATGTGATGAAATATATATACGAGCATCTTCGATTCTTATCCAAATTTGGGTCAAAAGCTCCATTTGGGTAAACCCTCACCAATGCTAAGCGCCCATGCTTTTACCAAAATCTATTATTTTTTATGTTTTCTCTCCGTGTTTTTTCTTTATTTCGTTTCCCTCTAATTTTTCCCCTCTTCTCCCCTCCACTTCATCCCATCCAATTCCATAAAAAACGAATCAAACATCATACCAGATCAAGTACCCTACAGAGCCTTCGAAAAGTTCAGCACTTGCTTCTTCTTTTTTTCCATACTCATCTTCTTCCTCTTCTGATGATTATAATGAAGATACCGCCATAGCCACACTTATAGATCATTATGAGGCAAATCATACCTTAATGCTAGAAATGTTAAGAGTACAAAAAAACGCAAGCAATGGGGTGGCTCTGTTCCGGGACGTCCATATTACCAAAGCTAAAGAGCATGGGGCCATGATCAAGTATTTGCTGATAATCCCATTTTCCCTCCTGAAGTATTTTGCAGACGCTTTCGGATGAGGCGTGAGCTGTTTATGCGAAATCTTGAAGCTATTGAAGGCCACAATCCCTATTTCGTTCAGAAAGTAGATGCGTGCCAAGTGGACTGTCCTCTATCCAAAAAATGACATCCTCAATGTGAATGCTTGCCTACGGAATGCCAGCTGATGCAAATGATGATTACTTGCGTTTAGGACAAAGCACTACGATTGAATGCTTCGAACAATTTTGTTGGGCGATTATTGAAATATATGGTGACGTGTATTTAAGATCTCCAACGGCAGATGCTGTTAGTAGATTGCTTGCTATTGGTGAGGCTTACGGATTTCCCGGAATGCTGGGAAGTTTGGACTGCATGCATTGGGAGTGGAAGAATTGCCCAACGGCATGGAAAGGCGCATATATCGATCATTAAAAAAAGCCAACAATAATTTTGGAAGCCGTTTGCTTCTTATGACTTATGGATTTGGCATGCCTTTTTGGAATGCCGAGATCCCACAATGACTACAATGTCTTAGATCGTTCTCCTCTTTTCGACGAACTTGTCCAAGGGCGAGCTCCTCTCGCTAATTACTCTATCAATGGACATACTACAACATGGGTTACTATTTGGCTGATGGCATGTATCCTCAATGGGCAACAATTGTTCAAACTATTTCATCTCCCCAAGGAGCAAAAAAACAGCACTTTTCAAAAATGCAAGAGTCGGTGAGAAAGGATGTGGAGCAGGCATTTGGGGTTCTTCAAGCTCGATTTGCAATTGTGCAAAGACGAACAAGGTTTTGGGATTATAACATGTTTGGGGACATCATAAAGATATGTATTATTTTGCACAATATGATCGTCAAGGACTAGGGTGGTCGTTACAAAGATTTGAATTACACAAGAAAGGAAAAGAACCAAATAGTAGCTATTTCGCGAAAGCTTGATTATAACTTTGAATCCTTTATGTCTCTTCGTGCTGTAATTAGAAACAAGGATGCCCATCACGCTCTGCGCAAGGACTTAGTCAAGCATCTTGGGCAATGTCATGGAGAAATGTAGCTTTGTTTGCCATTGTAGATGTTTTTTGTAGCATGGTATACTTCCTTTTTACTGCTACTGTCTCATCCTCTTTTTTGCTGCTATGTGGAAGCTAAGTCTTGCATAGGTGAAGAATTTGACGGTTTTATATGTGCCACATTGCTTCAAAGTGAAAGTTTAGTCTAAGTATTGTTTTATGTTTATGCCTATGAATATCACTTTTGATTAACAGTCAAAAGGATTTTTGTCCATCACAGTTGCAAGCTTCAATTGAGCACGTAACTCCTTACTTCTTTCAAAAGCTTTATTATCCGTTTGGAACAATAAGAAATCTATCAGAGCTTAAACATATTCAAAGGATGATCAAATGGAATTTATATTAAACAAATGATCATACAGAGACATTTAACTATCTTTTTTAAGTCTCATTGCCATAGATCCCAACATTAAAGCCGAAATAATGAAGTTATATTATTACTTCCAAAAAGACACGAGCAATAACTAAGGCGCATATTACACAATATTCAACATTGGTTTTTATACTCATTGTGTCCCATTTCGAGCAATGATTTGTTGTTGAAGTCTCTCGTAGTAGGCTCTCTAGATAGGAGTTAATTTGGACTTGTCCATTGATATTATGTCATAATCCTCCTTCCTTTGCTCCATTTCATTGATTGCTGCTAAGTGGTGTAGATGTGCCTCCCTATATTGAGCCTTCATTTGATGATACAAACTTTTGTTGGTCTCGTTCAATATCTCGAGAGGACATTCTTGTCAAGATATCAATTAGTTTACTCTGGTTGGCTGCCATTTGATCAAACTTAACATCCTCAATGGCCTTCTTTCGTGACTCGAGATTTGCTTTTAGACCAGGTGGTCATTTCAATCCCTCTGGTGAAGGTTATTGGCCCAAATTTGCCTCAGAATCGGCGGATGCCGTATTAGCAATAGAGGGGTTTGAAGGTGTAGGTTTTTTTTTATTATTATCTATTTTGGCCCACTTATTAGGATAGCGCAACATTTCCCAACAAGATTCAAAAGAGAACTTCGTATCTTGATCATTATAATATGTATGTTTAGCCTACCCAATCTGAAAATCATGAGGAAAATTCAAGTCAGAAAGAACAACAAAAATTTAGTTATTTTGGGTAAAAGAAAATTATGTGATTCATTTCTTCACTTCCACTTTGTGCCCTCCTTTGTACTTCCATCAAGAAACCCACATAATTTGCTCATACTTTGCTGATTTTTTTTGCCAACGGTGTGATAACGAAACAACACTTCTCTGGGATTGAGGACCTGTTAGGGAGGAAAAAAAATGAGCGAACATGATCCCAGAAATTTGTCGCAGACTGATTTGTACCTAAAACTAGATCTTGTGAAACAGCCAAATAAGCTCTACATAAAGCTTCATCCTCCACCATGATAAATGCTTTACCCCGAATAGATTGTTTTTGGCTTTTTGTTTCCACAAACAAATTTTGAGTAATAATTTTTACTCCATTACTTTCTTCCAAACCGATAGACTCCTCATAATACTGATAATCATCTATTGATGGTTCCAAATACTTCAACTATGAGTATGTCAAACAGATGATGTTTGTATGCTGAGGGGAGAGAAATATTTTTTACGATGTTTGGAGGACAAAATTTAAGAGAGAGGGGTTTGGGGAGTGGTAAGAAAAGTGGCATAATCAAAGGTGTGTATATATGTGTGTGTGTGTAATTTAAGGCCGTTGCTCTTCATTGGAGAAGAAGAGTCATTGCTCTACAATTGAATTCTTGCAAAAGAAGAGCTGTAGTTCTTCTTTTTACCATTTGAAATTAGAATGGCAAAATGGTAATTAATGAGAGTGAAAAGAATGATTCAAAAATGGGTTTGGGTTTGAGTCTCCTCAAATTTTGGTGATGAAATGGGTAGAACTCAAAATGGGTATGAGATTGGAGATGAATTCTTAAGTTTTTTACCCAAATTTTGAGTATGAGTAATAAAATGGATAAGGATTGGAGATTCTCTAAGTATCCCTTCTCTTGAATTATTCCAAAGTCCAAACAGTGTCAAATGCGCAACTATAACAAAAATACCCTTTGATTGAAAATACAATTGTTATAAGAAAATAGTTTTGAACACCCTTTGAATTTTTTTAACTTTTTTTCCTCCCTAGTCTCTTTTCATAGCCACCATTGAACTACTATCAATCATTTCCCCCATAAAAGCCGCCCCGACTATTATCTACTTCACACATTCTTAAAACTTCACTTCTGTCCCCCTTAAACAAATTATAGAAAGAAGGATAAAAAAGAGAGAAAAATAAACCGTTAAATATGAAACATCGCACCGTCGATGCGTTGCAGAAGAGGGGCAATTGGAGCACTACTATTGCCTCATCATCTCTACCTTCAAACACTCTTTTCTTCTCCATCATTTTCCCTTTCCACAATATTTAGGGCAACCAATTTGGGTGTTGAATTAGGGGGTTGAGTCTTGTCCTGGATTTTGAGATACATGATTTGGGTTTTTGGATAATGATGAGCTTTCTTATGTTAGAAGCGATTTGCCGCTTCCGCTTTTGATGACTTTACCTTTCCCTTTATAAAATCCAAAATGAGTCCCCTCTCGCTCAGTTCAGTCCGAAAAATTCTCTTTGAGATGGTTCTACTTCTTAAAAAAAAAGTATCTAAGAACTTTGAAATAGTTGTAAGTTGTAGCTTGTGAAAGTTAAATCTAAATCTTGTGCATAGAAGTTCATGGTGCCTACTTATAAGCTAGCACTCCACTTGCAAAGATAACCTATTTGGATTGCACATCTGTGGTTTAATAGGTTAAAGCACAACACGAGATTTTGCTAGATGATCTAATTTATTGTGATTAGACATTTTGAATTGGTATGTGGTAGTTATTAGTATTGGAATGGGGATTTCTAACACCGAGTCTAAGGACTTTCTCTTTCTAACTTTTTCAGTGTCCAATAACCCTAATCCCAAAACCACACCAGTGGTAACATCTCCACAAGTCCACGCTTCCTTCTGCGATGCCACGATTTAGTCGGTGATCAAAGCATCCCATCCCCATTCATCATCACAGCAACCCTGGGGACAGGCATCGCCGATTTCGTGTGCATGGCAAAACTTGATTTTTTTCAAAACCCTAATTTCATGTCTCAAATTCTCCTTCTTCTTCTACTAATCTATTTACTAATTCTTTTCTCCCTTCTTCTCTATCTCCTTTGGACTCTTCGTATTCTTCCTTCCTCTACGGCTGCTACAGAAACTCATTTGCCGCCCAATCTTCCCATCGACCCTCCTGCACTAACCCACACACAGGTGGGTTTGGAAGTTCTTTAACCACATTTCACATCCATTCACTACGAACGTGAACGCTGGTTCGGGTGTCTGGTTGGCTGATTTGTAGATTATCGGTCTCTTTCCCTACTGGAAATTCAAGAAGCCATTAACACCCACTGGCATCTTGAAGGCCCCGTCACCATCCACAAATTGCGCAAAAACTTCATCTTTCAAGTGGAAATGCTAGCTGACAGGGACGATCTCCTCCTCTCAGGTCCTTGGAACTGTAGGATCGGTCCGATTTCTGAGTGGACAAATACCCTTAAGAGAATAGATGTGCCGGAGAGGTTGTAATAGCCATGGAAAGGGGATGAAAGGAGTGATCTAGAAGGGTGAAGAAGAAGAGCAGGGGTGAACAGAGAGGGTAGGCAGTGGAGACCCAAACCCAAGAGATCCCTAGGAGGAAAGACAATAGAGCCCCTGAAAGAGGATAAGACCTCCTTTGAAATCAGTGCTCACCAACTTTCTCTCTCTAGGAACTGTTCACAAAGTGCTCTGCTGAGGTTCAATGAAGGAACGTTCATTTTTATAGCCCACACGAGCTAATGCTCGGACGCCAAGTGGCGCGCTGATAAAATGACACGTGTCCCTTCTGTACCCCCTGACCGCCGAGGTGTCGCTACCCTCGCGATGACCGCGAGTATGACGGTATGCGTATCCTCTTATTCGCGGAGATCCTCTTCTTCTTTTACAGCCACCAAGCCACTAGATCCCCTTCCTTCCCGTAGGGCAAGGTCGTGACCTACTCGGTCGCGCCAATACCGCTTACCAAGCCTCAAGGGGCCCCTCGGGTCCTGCCTAAAGGCCGGAGCAGACATAAGAGTCTGGGCAATTTCCCTGGTGCCTTGGTTAAACCGCATTAATCGCGCCAAGCGTCCACCGGAATAAATATAACTCTCTCCTTAAGGGAGGAATTTGAGCTCGCGACCCTTGCATGGGCGCTGCAAAGCTATGGGTAGCGCGAGGCTCCCACGCGCAATGCCACGTGTCGCGCGACTGAGGCGCCACGTGGCGAGCTAGGGTTCGTTGGTCAAATCGTCAACCCCGCGAGGACGAGTACACGTGTCAGCTGCTCATTGGATAGTCAAACGGTCAACGGTCGCGCCTATTGACCTTTCCTACAATTGCCCCCCACGCGCGTATGACTCACGCGCTGTCATGCGCGCGTGCAACGGTCGGGACTGTTCGGATCTCTGCAACCACCACGCCTCTTTACTTTATGGCGTCACTTTCTCGAGATTTGGGGGACCCTCCTGAGTATAAATGACCACGGTTAGCCATAAAACCCAGTTACTTTCCAAAGATCCCATCTTTCTCTTCTCTCTCTTCCATCAGAGCTTCCAACCTTCTTCTTCCTCTCTCCCGACTGCAACTCTGTCTTTCTTCTCCCTCTTTCTTACAAACCCACTTCTTGGTCTGAAATGGCGAGAGACGACATGGAGCAAGGGAGCAAGGCTATCATGCACACTCCTATCCGGGCGCTCCCGGCGGATGAGTGGCGCCGGGCGCCGTACCTCGGCGGCCCAAGTGACTCGTTCTGGCGGGAGGCGGAGGCTTTCGTTCCGGAGACGGACATTCCGGAGGATCCTCTCTTCTTGACCCCTGAGGTAACCCACGATGAGGCTGATTTGATCATTCCTTCTTCTGTTTTGAGATTTCGAGTGGAGAGAGGGGACATCCCCTACTGCTTCGTCAACTACGAAGCCGTATCTCAGGCGCCGGCCCATTGGGGCGACTGGGTGGAGTCGGTTCTGAGTAATACCGATTTCGTGCACACACTTTGGGCTTCCCGTGCCCTCAAGCCCGTCCGCTTGTCCACGGAGTTGAGCATCCGTAAGAACAATACCAACCTTGATCTCATGATTTCTCGTTGGAGCAAAGACACCCACACCTTTGTGTTCCCGTGGGGGGACGGTGGTCCCACCTTGCAAGATACAGCCGTGTTGATGAGGCTGAGTACGAGGGGATCGGTGGCTCTCGACCCCTCGGATCTTTCTCCGGCAGATGCGAAACTGGTGGAGCGGCTGAGAAGGGCGTATACGGAGGCGGGGAAGTACGGGTCCCGCTTTGATCAAGAGGGACGCGTACGGGCTCCTCCGAAGTCGGGCAAGACATCTTGGGGCTGCTGGCTACGGTACTTCTTCAAAGACTTGCCTCCTCCCGGGACTGTGCCTCCCGCGGGACAGGCATCTGAGTTTTATGGGAAGATGTACGATTCTGACCTCCACCTGGCTGGTTTCCTTGTTTATTGGCTGTCTTTCTTTGTGATTCCCGAGTTTCCATATGAAGGGCCAAACTACACTATTTTCCCCCTCGCGGCGAGTCTCGCTAGGGGAGATTTCGTTCCGCTTGGGCCTCTCTTCCTGGGCTCTTTGTTCCACCGTTTGGATCAGGTTCATGCTGATACTGAGAGGTCTATGGGGCGCTATGACATGGTTTCGGTGGTGCATACCCAGTTTCTGATGGCTTTCTGCTTCGAGCACTTCCCGAGTCTTGCGCCCTCACCCGCGGACATTAGCGAGGGTGACGAGCCGAGACCCCGGATCATGAGGTGGAGTGGGGTCAGTTCAACGAAGCCTTGGGGGAAACGGATTGATGATGCCGACGCATTCTTCCCGCGGCCCTACGCCGAGCCCGTCGAAGGTGCGCTTCCCACTAGCTTCTTTTCAGAGGATGACCGTGTTGTAGATTTCCAGACTGAAGGTGTTAGTGTCTCTGCTTCTGCTCTTGCTGCCTTTGCTGCTGCTTGCCCGTGTTCTCTTCCTGCATTATGTGCGGAAGGGGCACGCTCCGTGCTGTATCGTCCTGACAGGGTAGCGCGGCAGTTCGGCTATGACCAGGGCGCGCTGGGTCAGGCACCACCGCTGAAGAGCTATGTTGAAAGTCTCCGCCGCTTCACTAGGGCTTTTGTGGGTGAACTGACAGAGGGTTTTACTGTTGTGGTGCTTCCGCGGAACGATAGAGAGACATCCTTTACAGCCAACAGCCGCTTGGCTTGGCGCCGCAACCTTGACTCTTTCATAAACTATGTCCGCGGCATCCCTGAGATTCCGCCCTTTTCAGACGTCTACCATCGCGACGTTTCTCTACGGTCTCCGAAGGCAAGGCAGCCTGGATGGAGGGGTAAGAAGAGTTACTAGGCTCCGCCAACCGCTACCCCTGCGGCTAGCAGAGGCGTCATCATCGCGGAGCCCATTTCGACTGTGATTCCGCCGAGGCTGACCCGTGCGAAGGCGAAGGAAAAGACGTCCCTGCAGGAACAAGGCCCTCAGCTGAAGCGACTACGGAAGGTATGCCTCCGGAATGACACCTTTGCGTCTCCTTTTCGTGATACTTGCTATTTGCGCCTGTTGCAGCTCTTAAATTCATTCTTTTCTCCAGGGTGCTCCTACTCGAGCAGCAAGGGCCCTTAGCCCTGAAGAGACCCCTGCGAGCGTCGCGTCTGTCGGTGAGATTTGCTCCTCCCCTTACTTTTCATTGGCTCTCCCTTTTGTTGTTTTCTCATCCGTCCGTCCTTACTTCGTAGGCTCCTCACCTAGGCGCGAAGGGAAAGAACATACCCCCTCAAGTAAACTCAAGAGAAAGAGGGAGGATGAGGAGGCCCACGAGGGTGATTCTGACAGTAGTCTCGATGATTCTGCCCCGCTTAGCCAACTCTTTAAACTGCCCCGTGCCACACAGTCTAGTCCAGGCGGCACGTCTGTCGTTGCAGGTAAGCAGGTGGTTGTTGATCTGGCTGAGGAGGAATCTGCTGGGAATGATAGCGCCTCCGAGGGTGGCGATGGTCGCAATAATGGGGAAGTTGAGAGCAGCGACGCTGATGGCAGTGGTGATGGTGAAGATGGTAATAATGAGAACCGCAGTGGTGATGATGATGGTGATGAAAATCTGGGTGATGATGAGGAAGGAGGCAGTGCTGAGGATGAGAATGAAGAGAATGAAGATGGTAATGATGGAGATGGCGACGAAGGTCGCAATGGTGGTGGAGGTGTTAGTGAGGACTTGGCCGTCGACACAGCGCACCCTACAATTGAGGAGGATGAAGAGGATGATGAGGGTGCGGGTTTGATACCTCGTCGGAGAGTCCCGACAGAGGGGTTCCTTTCAATTCCCGACATCAATCAATTGGCACCGGAGGCCGTCCCTCCACCGCTAGTCCGACCAGATGCGATGAAGTCTGCCTTCGACCTTTTCCACAGGCGTGTCAACGTCCCTCCCGCTTATGACCTTGCCGCACACTTTCAAGCACATGATGCGGCAATGGCGCTTACAAATCTGACTTCCGCGGAGGTCTTTGCGGACCTGCAAGATGATACTCTGATATCTCTTGAGACCCCACAGGTGGGGCTCGCTGCTGGTAACTTTGCTGAAGAGAGTTCTTCGCTTGCTGGGGGAGTTATACTGCAACAACATACTGAGGCCAGTACCAGTCATAGGCAAGAGGTTGTCGGAGATGACTCCGATGTGCGCGTGGTGGAGCCGCCTGTGACTGAGGAGGAGGAGGTACTTTCGAACGAGGCCTTCTTCGGACAATTCCGCCTCACTCGCGATGAGACCTCTTTCCTTTCTTTCATCCGAGACCGCTTCCCCCACACGTTCTTCAAGATCCGCGGCCTCTACAGTCTGACCATGGGCCGGATGCAGCTCCAGTGCCTTCACCATTTTTTGTTGAGCATCAAGGACATACGGGTGTGCGATTTGGACCTCAGTCAGATCGAGGAGATTGGGCAGACCGTCCAAAACTTTGACAAGTTGGGGCTTAATATTTGGTGGGTATACAAGGAGCTTGATGCCGCGAAGATCATGCGCGATAATGATAAACTGTGGAAGTGTTGTGAGGGAGCGAAGGCGGCCCTGGGAGAGGCCCAGGCAGCTCTCGCCAAAGCGCGAGATGCGGTGGCTGCGGCTGAGGCGGTAGTGGAAGAGCGCAGGCAGGCTTATGAGCGCATGGCTGAGGAAGTCCGCCTTGGTGACAGACTTATCGACGTGCCTCTCTGCGACGCTGATCCCTTTTGAAGAACATCTTTGGTTGACAAACTTCCCCCCCCTTTTTTTGTTTCTTTTTTTTTTTGGTATTGTAATACAATGACTTTGGAGAACTTCTGAAGTAACCTTGTGGTGGTTTTTTTGAGATGTAATGACAACGTCGGGTAATTGCAGTAGTTTTTTAAGCGTAATAAGCCTATATTTCAAGAACATAGGTAAGTGATATTACAACTGCCTGCCTTACTTTCCGCTAATTGCCCCTTACATATTGCTTGCCACCTTTACATGAAAACTGTTCATAAATGAACTAAAGACAGCATGGCATGAGGCCTTCTTTGAAATTGAAAACATACAGAGTACCCTTACATCACGGGTAATACATTTTAATAAACTTAGCATTAATGGGACCAGTTTTAAAACCATCACTGACCCGCGCTAATTCGTAGTGACCGCTGCTGCTGGCCTTGATTACTTCATACGGACCTTCCCACCGTGGAGTGAACTTTGGTTGCTCCAGGTCCCTCATGACTGCAGTCGTAGACTTCCACACTAAGTCTCCGACTTGGAATGCTCGCGGCACCACGCCTTTGTTGTAATACTTGGCTACTGATTCCCAGTACTTTTCTTGATTCCTTGCAGCAGTGCTTCTTCTTTCCTCTAAGGCCTCGAGGTCTGCCCTCCTTTCTTCTTGTGTCACCTCCGCCGCGAGGGCCTGTCTCGCGGAGGGCCCGCTTAGCTCCGCGGGGAGAACAGTTTCTGCCTCATAGACCAGGCTGAATGGGCTAGCACGCGTAGCCTTGCGATGAGAGGTCCTGTACGCCCACAGTGCCACCGCCAAGTGGTCAGCCCACGTCCCTCCTTTTTCGTCCAGCAACTTGCTGATGATACGGATGAGGGTTTTGTTGGTCGCCTCGGCTTGACCGTTGCCTTGGGGATAGTATGGAGTCGACGTGAGGTGACTCACTGAGTAGGACTTCAGAAGCTTCTTCACATTCTTGTTGATAAAAGGGGTGCCATTATCTGAAAGGATGACTTTGGGTATACCAAAGCGGCAAATGATGTTCTCTTTGATGAAGTTCGCGACTGCCGCGCCAGTAGCCCTGCGCAAGCTTACTGCCTCTACCCACTTCGTACTTATCTCAGTAGCGCCTAAGATCCACTGACTTCCTCTGGATGACGGGTGTATAGGCCCAACGAGATCCATTGCCCAAGTATGAAACGGATAAGGGGCGCGAATGGAGTGTAGTTCCACGGATGGTGCGTGGACTAAGTTCCCGAATTTCTGACAAGCCGCGCACCTGCGTACATGTCGCTTCGAATCTGCTTCCATCGTAGGCCAGAAATACCCAAGATGGATCAAGTGCTCGTACAGTTTCCTCCAACCCTGATGTTCCACCTCGTGGACCTTCTGCAACACTTCTTCAGCTTTCTCGCGAGACAGGCAACGCAAGGGAATTCCGTCTAGGGCGCGACGGTAAAGTTGCCCCCCTTCCAAGAAGTAGCGCTGAAAGCAGCGCTGAACCCTCCGGGCCTCTTTCGGATCCAAGGGCAACGCTCCTTCACGAAGGAAGTCGATGTACTCCTGCCTCCAGTCTAATTCTTCCATGAGGCAACACTCTGCCTCTACTGCGTATAACATGCAGTTTTGGCAGGCACGGAGGACTTTTGCGGCATCTTCTTTCATGCTGGGCCAATAATAGCCCTGCCTTTGAACCCTGCGGTATAAAGAGATCTCGTTTTCGCCACAAGTTTTGTCATGGATCTGACGCAACTTGGTCTTCGCTTCACCGAGACCCACACATCTTTCTAGCCACCCCTGAGGTCCGCGATAGTAAAGCTCACCGCGTAAGACAGTAAACTGGGCCACCTCCGCGATGGGCAGGTTCCCTTTTCCAGAAACCAGCTGCTTTAGAATGGGGTCGCGCCAGTCTTCCTCGCGGCATGCCCCGAGCTCATTTATGATTGATGGTTCCGACTTTCTAATGATCTCGATCGTCACTTTTTCTTCGTCGAATTCTGTCTTTGCCCCCAGCGTCGCGAGGGCATCCGGGAATCTATTGTCTGACCTCGGCCTGTGGATTATGTCCACTGCCTCAAATCTTCCCATTAACTTCTGAACTGTCGCCCTGTAGGGCGCGAGGGTGGGTTCCTTAAGCGCGAACTCCCCGGATGTCTGGAGGATGATAAGTTTTGAATCCCCCACGATTTTCAGCCGTGAAATTCCTCTGAAATTTGCTGCCAGGAGACCAAGGATTAGGGCCTCATACTCCGCTTCATTGTTGGAGCATGCGAAGCCGAGTTTATAGGACAAGTACTCCCTTTCTCCTTCATCACTTTGAAGGACAATTCCTGCACCGCCATGCGCTCCTCCTGCTGCCCCGTCGAAGCTTAGCGTCCAGGACGCCTTGCTTGAACTGGCCGAGAGAGCTTCGAAACCATCTCCCGGCAACGCCTCTTCCAATGGTTCGCACTGCCCGCTTGGAAATTGTGCAAGGAGATCCGCTAGGGCCTGACACTTGATAGCCCGTGGAGTGACGCACGTGATCTCAAATTCTGCTAAAGCCAGGAGCCATCTTGCGATCCTCCCGGATAAGGCTGGTCGCGATAGTAAGTATCGCACAGGGTCGCTCTTAGTGACGAGCTGTACGGGGAATGACAGGAAATAATGCCTCAACTTCTGAGCAGTGAACACTAGGGCCAAGCAATGTCGCTCCACCGGGGTGTACCTCTCCTCTGCTCCTTGAACCTTCCGGCTGATGTAGTACACCGGTCGCTCTACCCCTTCTATTTCTTGAGCAAGGAGTGCCCCGATGGATTTTGGTGTCGATGTCAGGTATAGGATGAGAGGCTTCCCTGGCTGTGGTGCAATCATGGTCTGAGGCGAGGCTAAGGCAGCCTTGACGCTGTCAAAGGCTTTCTGATGTTCGCTGCCCCACTTAAACTCTGCTTTTCCTTTCAACAAGTCACTGAATGGCGCGGTTATCTCCGCTAGCGCTGGAATGAACCGTCGCAAGTAAGAGACCTTTCCGAGAAAGCGCTTGAGGGACCGCTGCGAATGTGGCGCGGGCATCTCTGCGATGGACCTTATCTTTGTCTCATCTGCGTCGATCCCGTGCCTGTGCACCAAGAACCCCAAAAACTTCCCTGCTGTCACACCAAAGGCGCATTTCAGCGGGTTCATCTTCATGTTAAACTTTCTGCATCTCTCGAACACTTCTTCTAGGTGCTTCAAATGATCAACGCTCTCCTTTGACTTGACCACCAAATCATCAACATAGTCTTCCACTATGTGGTGCATTAAGTCATGAAAAATTGCAGTCATGACGCGCTGGTAAGTGGCGCCTGCATTTTTCAGACCGAAAGGCATCACCACATAGTAGAAATTTCCGAGAGGGGTGCGGAAGGCCGTCTTCTCAGCATCTTCGGGAGCCATCCTTATCTGATTGTACCCACTAAAACCGTCCATGAATGAAAACATTTGGTGACTTGAGGTAGCGTCGACCAATGTGTCCACGTGCGGCAGCGGAAACTCGTCCTTAGGGCATGCCTTGTTAAGGTCGCGAAAGTCCACGCAGACCCTAATCTGCCCATTCTTCTTCTTTACTGGTACAATGTTGGCCAGCCATGAGGGGTACTGAATCGGCCGTATAAAACCAGCTTTCCTTAACTTCTCGACTTCTTCCTTTATCTTCTCTTCCAACTCCGGGTTGTACTTCCGTTGCCCCTGCCTCACGGCCTTGGAGTTGGGAAATACATCCAAGTGGTGCAAAACCAAGCCTCCATCGAGCCCGGGCATCTCCTCATAGTGCCACGCGAAGACATCCGCGTACTTCCGCAACAGCTTGATCAGCTTCTCTCGAGTTTCCTTCCGCAGCGCCTTGCTTATAAATACAGGCCGCGGGGATCCTTCACATTCTCTCAAGTTTATCTCCTCCAAGGCCTCTTGCTGCGGCCTAGGACCATCTTGCATGCATTCTGGTGCTGGCTCTGGCTTATCCACCAAGTCTGGCTCGACTTCCGCTGCTATGACAGTGTGGGGGCTCGCGACCCCGCGAGGGACCGTTACCCCCGCGCACCGTCATAAGCAGTACACCATCTTGCCACCTTCCTGGATCTTAGTAACCTTCCTTGGGACGGCTGGTGCCACCTTCGCGGCGGGTCGCTTGCTCGCGACCCCCTCTTCTCTCCTCATGATGTTCTCCCACCTTGGGACCTTGATACCTATGGGCTTGGCTGATACCACCTCCGCTTCTTCCTCCATCTCGAGAAGTAGACTCATCGGGCAGGTGGGCCTCATCCGTGTCGAAAGGCTTTTCCGACGCGGCTACCGTGACCCTCTTTCCTGCCCAGATCCCCTTCATACACTGATGGTAACTTGATGGGACTACAGCATATTTGTGCATCCAGCTCCTTCCAAGGATGATATGGTAGTTTGTCTGCGCGTCGATGATATGGAACTTTGTCGCGGCGCGAATGGCGCCTACCGCGAGGTCCACCACCACGTAGCCCAAGGACCCTTTCTTGTCTCCTCCAAATCCCGTGATCGCGACAGAGGATTTTATGATTCGATTTTCTGGTATTCCAAGCTTCTTGAAGGTGGCGAGTGGCATAATGTTGATGGACGCCCCTCCGTCTAGGAAGGCTCGCTTTAACTCAACCCCCTTGATGTGGGCTGTCACGTAGAGTGGCCTGTTGTGGGAGAATGTGACGCGACGGTCAGCATCAGAGAAGGTGATAGAGCTGGCCCCTTCTCGGATGGTTCGCGGCACTGAGCCATCCGCAGCCATGCACGCCTGCTGGTGCGCTTCCGCGATGTTCACGATGGACTTAGTGATTTCCGTTCTAGCCGCGGCTGTGAAGCCTAACGCGTCGTAGAACACCTTGAACTTAGTACTTTCCTACAACGCCTTGACTGCAGCGTCAGGATCAGGGATGACCCTTGGCTGCTCATGAGAAGCAATTTCATCCAGGTGATCATAGTAGGAAGTCATGCAGACCTCCTCGTCCGTGTACTCATCTTCTTCAGCAAAGGAGTTATAACAGGCAGCCATGTGGACAACTCGCTCGTGCTCAGGGTAAGGATGGTCGCGCACGTCATTAGGGCGGCCGGTTCCAACCCTGAGCTGATTGGCTTCTTGCTTTCTCTTAAAAATCCTCCTCAGGGTCCAACAATCGCTTGTTGGGTGCTTCATGTGCCTGTGGTACACGCAGTACCTCGGACTCTCGCGATCCTGCCGCGATGGTTCACGTTCAACTTCAGGCAGCCTGAGTACACCGTCGGTGACCCATTGCTCCACCAATGCCTTCACTTCTTCCATACTGCAGGGGTATTCTGGGACCTCAGCTGGTTCTCTGTCCCTTTGCTTCTTGTGACCACCGCCGTCACTACTACCCCCCAGCCTCTTGTGCGCCTGTGGCGCAGAAGAGGCAGTAGCGACTGTGAGAGAGCGGTTGGGCTTCCAGTTATCCTTCAGAGGTGGCTTGACGGTATGGCGGAGGTTGTAAGCCGCCTCAAGGAGAGCTGAGAAGGTTGGGATCTTGATGTTCACCAGAAACACGCGATAGTCGCGTAGGATTCCGTCAATGCATATTTCGACCAAGTGTGACTCGCCCACTGGCTCGTGGCAGTCCACAGCTTTGTCCTGAAAACGCTTGATGTAGTCAATGATATCTTCACCATTTCGCTGAGTTTCCTTCACGAGGGACAAGGTAGTGACCTTCTCGCAGACTTGGAAGAACTTAGTGTAAAACTTGTTTACCATTTCTTCCCAAGTTTCGATCGAATAAGGTTTAAGATTCACATACCAAGTGTACGCTCGCAAGGTAAGGGACTTGGAGAACTCGCGGAGGCGAAGGTTATAGTCACCGGAATAGGCCCCAAGTGTTTCGATGAACCGAACCACATGCTCTTGGGCGCTGCCCTCTTTTCCGTCAAACTTAATGAACTTGGGTGGGGTAAATCCTTCTGGATAAGGTAGAGAGAGAATGGCTATGGGATATGGGGGTTGGATATCGGGGTTGGGTAGGGAGGGAAGAGTGGCTTTGGTTTTTTCTTTGAGGAGGAGGGCTTGAACATCAGCTGCAGTGAGGAACTGATTTTGGGACTGGCCGTTGTTCTCGGCCTGGAGAGGCTGCTGGTGGACTGAACCAGTACCCGTAACAGGGGCTGGTCCACCGATTTGGGGGTTTTGGGGATTTTGGACAGGGTTTGCTGGGTTTGCAGCTGCTGCTGCTGCTGGATCTGGGACTACCCCTGCAGCGGGCTGCTGGGGTGCTACTGGTGGGACTGCTGGTGGTATCACCGGTGCTCTTGGAAGAGCTGCGGTGATGGCCTCTGTGAGAGCAGTCATAGCAGCAATCATCTGATTTTGGCCATCTCGGACAGCCTGAAGGACTTCCATGGTGGCGTCTCCCCCTTGAGTGGAGGATCCGTCGCCCTCTGCCAAGATCGGCCCCGTGTTGAGCAGATTTTCCGCCATGGTCGCTACTGCGCGATTTGGGGGTTGTTGAACAGCTGGAGTCTCTAGACCACTTCTTAAGCTAACCATAAACTAAGCAACCTCCCCAGCAGAGTCGCCAATGTAGGATCGGTCCGATTTCTGAGTGGACAAATACCCTTAAGAGAATAGATGTGCCGGAGAGGTTGTAATAGCCATGGAAAGGGGATGAAAGGAGTGATCTAGAAGGGTGAAGAAGAAGAGCAGGGGTGAACAGAGAGGGTAGGCAGTGGAGACCCAAACCCAAGAGATCCCTAGGAGGAAAGACAATAGAGCCCCTGAAAGAGGATAAGACCTCCTTTGAAATCAGTGCTCACCAACTTTCTCTCTCTAGGAACTGTTCACAAAGTGCTCTGCTGAGGTTCAATGAAGAAACGTTCATTTTTATAGCCCACACGAGCTAATGCTCGGACGCCAAGTGGCGCGCTGATAAAATGACACGTGTCCCTTCTGTACCCCCTGACCGCCGAGGTGTCGCTACCCTCGCGATGACCGCGAGTATGACGGTATGCGTATCCTCTTATTCGCGGAGATCCTCTTCTTCTTTTACAGCCACCAAGCCACTAGATCCCCTTCCTTCCCGTAGGGCAAGGTCGTGACCTACTCGGTCGCGCCAATACCGCTTGCCAAGCCTCAAGGGGCCCCTCGGGTCCTGCCTAAAGGCCGGAGCAGACATAAGAGTCTGGGCAATTTCCCTGGTGCCTTGGTTAAACCGCATTAATCGCGCCAAGCGTCCACCGGAATAAATATAACTCTCTCCTTAAGGGAGGAATTTGAGCTCGCGACCCTTGCATGGGCGCTGCAAAGCTATGGGTAGCGCGAGGCTCCCACGCGCAATGCCACGTGTCGCGCGACTGAGGCGCCACGTGGCGAGCTAGGGTTCGTTGGTCAAATCGTCAACCCCGCGAGGACGAGTACACGTGTCAGCTGCTCATTGGATAGTCAAACGGTCAACGGTCGCGCCTATTGACCTTTCCTACAGGAACATCAACGGAGCTCTACTACTTCTTCGCCCTTGGTTGCTTGATGTTCCCTTCCACCGCATGGATTTCTCTGACATGTGGGTACATGTTACTAGTGCTCCTTTGGAGTATATGACACCTACTATGGCAGTGCGCCTGGGTAATCTCCTTGGTACAGTTCTCTCCATTAATCGTCGCACTCCTGCAGCCTACCATTGGGCTGAACTTGGTTGAAATGGGTGACTCTGGTTGTGGTGGACACCCACCTGGACTGCGCACTACTGAGCCTCGATCTAGGCCCATAACGGCTAGCATGCACTCAGCTGACTCATCTGAGGCAATTGAGCTCTCGTTTGACTTTGGGGGCGGTAGTTCTTCTTTGGCCAAGCGTACGGGAAAGATGCTGATGGTGTTTCTGCACAAGAAACATTGCCCGAGCACAAACCCAAGGGATACAACTCTGCTTTTCCCTTCTTCGGACCTACACATTGAGCTTTATGGATTACCTGCGTCAGGTAATCCCCCAGGTATCCTTCCTTTACAGCCTCGTTCATTTTTGGGTATTAGTTCTATGCCATTGCTCACACGCTCCACCAATGGGAATAATGTAGCAGTCCGAGCTTAACCATGGTTCCACAACCGACCACCTCCACTCCTTTGATGCCTTCGGCTGCCATAGGAGCAGTTTGGCAGTGCCGCCTGTGCTCGGCCAGAGTCGCATCGTACCTGTCGTCGGCTCCGTTTAGATCCCGCGCCTGCCTCGACCTAATGCCTATGCTCGGCCGCCATCCGCGGCTGGCTCCGTTGGCGACGCTCACCTAGCCTGGCTCCGTCCGGGCTCGGCAATTTCCCTGTGCTCGGCTCACATCTTCGCCTACTGGGTTCGGCCACGCTCGCGGCCACGTAACCACTCACGTGCGAAGACGGTTACACCTGACAATCATGAGCGCACATGGGTCATGCCAGCTCACCCCCCTGAAGCGGTTACCAGATCTATCCGGTGACGTCACGATGACGCCGCTTGGCCTGCACGAGACACGTGTCCGTGCTTGGGGAGCAAGTCAATGGGACTCTATAAATACCAAAGGATAACGCCTCTGGGAAGGTACGCACTCACAAACGCGAATACTCACTCAAAACCCTAGTTTCTCCTCTCTCTCTGCACATACTTATCCTCTCGCCGGAGGGCCTTGTCGGGCAACCCCCGGCTAGGTCTTAGTCGTGCGTTCATTGTGCAGGCTAGGCGGAGAAGGCTAGGCAACCACCAGACCAACGGAGGAAGGAGACGGAACGAGGACCACGGGCCACACAAATAATATATGCTTTGAAACCATTAGACGGGATATTTGTTCGGGTTACGTGCGCGAGCACACACTTGCAAGTCTGCGAAAGATTCGAGCGAATCGAGAAAAAAAAACAGGGTATGGGGACCAAAAAAAAAAAAAAGAAAAAAAAAATCACGTTCGGCGTTTGCACTAATAAAACAAAGCATACGAAAACAAAAACAAAATTGAGTCTGTGGTTTTGCGCCAACCAGTATCCCAAGTGCCACAATGGCAAGAAGAACAGATAAGAGGAAGAACGCGTTCGAGAGCCCAACACTAAACTAGATACCAGGTGGTTGATCGGCCAGTGCTCCTCGACGGCCCTGCAGGATAAGTCACCTTCCAACACCAAAGTGAAACATTCAAAATCCAACCACGAAAGCAGTTGCTTGGTTTCATAGTTGCGCCAGAAAGATTCTCCCAATTTGGAAACAATGAGGAAGACTGCGACATAGCCCAGGACTGCGTCAGAAGAGGTCACCGGCTATGCCCAAGCGGTTCCTCTTATCGAGGCTCGCTGATGACAAGTCTTTTAATCACTCCTGCATGGGGTTGTTCGTGGACATTGAGCCAAATGATAAGAGCATACATGGGGATAATTCGCCTCTCCATAAGGTGTCAGAAGGCGTAAGCCCACAGGGCCAAGTGGCGGGGCATACAGATAACAATTAGGAAACCTCATGTTATGCCTCATCTAGGCCAAGGAGTGGAGTTTGGGAACCATGTTAAGCTCTGACTATATATCCCATTGCAAAGGATGTTCCCATAAACATATAACAACTAATTTTTTTTGAAACATAGATCATAAAGCTGTGTAGGTCTTCAAAACAAGTAATTTCAAGATCACGCTGACTCCCTTAGAAGAGTCAAGTTCTCCCTAATAGTTTTTGTTTCCCGGCTTGGCCACCAGAAGAACTACATCAAAGAAACGAAGCCTAAGATTTATTCGATTATGGGAGATCGAGGCTTGGTTACGGAGGGGGGTGTCCAAACAACCAGAGAACCAAGGAGCCCAATGCTAGAACTGCACAACCTCTTTTGTCAGTTTTATATTATCTAAGAACTGTAGGAAAGGTCAATAGGCGCGACCGTTGACCGTTTGACTATCCAATGAGCAGCTGACACGTGTACTCGTCCTCGCGGGGTTGACGATTTGACCAACGAACCCTAGCTCGCCACGTGGCGCCTCAGTCGCGCGACACGTGGCCTTGCGCGTGGGAGCCTCGCGCTACCCATAGCTTTGCAGCGCCCATGTAAGGGTCGCGAGCTCAAATTCCTCCCTTAAGGAGAGAGTTATATTTATTCCGGTGGACGCTTGGCGCGATTAATGCGGTTTAACCAAGGCACCAGGGAAATTGCCCAGACTCTTATGTCTGCTCCGGCCTTTAGGCAGGACCCGAGGGGCCCCTTGAGGCTTGGCAAGCGGTATTGGCGCGACCGAGTAGGTCACGACCTTGCCCTACGGGAAGGAAGGGGATCTAGTGGCTTGGTGGCTGTAAAAGAAGAAGAGGATCTCCGCGAATAAGAGGATACGCATACCGTCATACTCGCGGTCATCGCGAGGGTAGCGACACCTCGGCGGTCAGGGGGTACAGAAGGGACACGTGTCATTTTATCAGCGCGCCACTTGGCGTCCGAGCATTAGCTCGTGTGGGCTATAAATATGAACGTTTCTTCATTGAACCTCAGAAGCGATTAAGCTGGTGAACAGTTCCTAGAGAGAGAAAGTTGGTGAGCACTGATTTCAAAGGAGGTCTTATCCTCTTTTAGGGGCTCTATTGTCTTTCCTCCTAGGGATCTCTCGGGTTTGGGTCTCCACTGCCTACCCTCTCTGTTCACCCCTGCTCTTCTTCTTCACCCTTCTAGATCACTCCTTTCACCCCCTTTCCATGGCTATTACAACCTCTCCGGCACATCTATTCTCTTAAGGGTATTTGTCCACTCAGAAATCGGACCGATCCTACATTGGCGACTCTGCTGGGGAGGTTGCTTAGTTTATGGTTAGCTTAAGAAGTGGTCTAGAGACTCCAGCTGTTCAACAACCCCCAAATCGCGCAGTAGCGACCATGGCGGAAAATCTGGCCAATACGGGGCCGATCTTAGCAGAGGGCGACGGATCCTCCACTCAAGGGGGAGACGCCACCATGGAAGTCCTTCAGGCTGTCCGAGATGGCCAAAATCAGATGATTGCTGCTATGACTGCTCTCACAGAGGCCATCACCGCAGCTCTTCCAAGAGCACCGGTGATACCACCAGCAGTCCCACCAGTAGCACCCCAGCAGCCCGCTGCAGGGGTAGTCCCAGATCCAGCAGCAGCAGCAGCTGCAAACCCAGCAAACCCTGTCCAAAATCCCCAAAACCCCCAAATCGGTGGACCAGCCCCTGTTACGGGTACTGGTTCAGTCCACCAGCAGCCTCTCCAGGCCGAGAACAACGGCCAGTCCCAAAATCAGTTCCTCACTGCAGCTGATGTTCAAGCCCTCCTCCTCAAAGAAAAAACCAAAGCCACTCTTCCCTCCCTACCCAACCCCGATATCCAACCCCCATATCCCATAGCCATTCTCTCTCTACCTTATCCAGAAGGATATACCCCACCCAAGTTCATTAAGTTTGACGGAAAAGAGGGCAGCGCCCAAGAGCATGTGGT
Organism: Rhododendron simsii; assembly: GCA_014282245.1. Classification (NCBI taxonomy): domain Eukaryota; kingdom Viridiplantae; phylum Streptophyta; class Magnoliopsida; order Ericales; family Ericaceae; genus Rhododendron; species Rhododendron simsii. The sequence continues at coordinate 16,349,665 of CM024964.1, read as the reverse complement.
TCGGTTCATCGAAACACTTGGGGCCCATTCCGGTGACTATAACCTTCGCCTCCGCGAGTTCTCCAAGTCCCTTACCTCGCGAGCGTACACTTGGTATGTGAATCTTAAGCCTTATTCGATCGAAACTTGGGAAGAAATGGTAAACAAGTTTTACACTAAGTTCTTCCAAGTCCGCGAGAAGGTCACTACCTTGTCCCTCGTGAAGGAAACTCAGCGAAATGGTGAAGATATCATTGACTACATCAAGCGTTTTCAGGACAAAGCTGTGGACTGCCACGAGCCAGTGGGCGAGTCACACTTGGTCGAAATATGCATTGACGGAATCCTACGCGACTATCGCGTGTTTCTGGTGAACATCAAGATCCCAACCTTCTCAGCTCTCCTTGAGGCGGCTTACAACCTCCGCCATACTGTGAAGCCACCTCTGAAGGATAACTGGAAGTCCAACCGCTCTCTCACAGTCGCTACTGCCTCTTCCGCGCCACAGGCGCACAAGAGGCAGGGGGGTAGTAGCGACGGCGGTGGTCACAAGAAGCGAAGGGACAGAGAACCAGCTGAGGTCCCAGAATACCCCTGCAGCATGGAAGAAGTGAAGGCGTTGGTGGAGCAATGGGTCACTGACGGTGTACTCAGGCTGCCTGAAGTTGAACGTGAACCATCGCGGCAGGATCGCGAGAGTCCGAGGTACTGCGTGTACCACAGGCACATGAAGCACCCAACAAGCGATTGTTGGACCCTGAGGAGGATTTTTAAGAGAAAGCAAGAAGCCAATCAGCTCAGGGTTGGAACCGGCCGCCCCAACGACGTGCGCGACCATCCTTATCCTGAGCACGAGCGAGCTGTCCACATGGCTGCCTGTTATAACTTCTTTGCTGAAGAAGATGAGTACACGGATGAGGAGGTCTGCATGACTTCCTACTATGATCACCTGGATGAAATTGCTTCTCATGAGCAGCCAAGGGTCATCCCCGATCCTGACGCTGCAGTCAAGGCGTTGCAGGAAAGTACTAAGTTCAAGGTGTTCTACGACGCGTTAGGCTTCACAGCCGCGGCTAGAACGGAAATCACTAAGTCCATCGTGAACATCGCGGAAGCGCACCAGCAGGCATGCATGGCTGCGGACGGCTCAGTGCCGCGAACCATCCGAGAAGGGGCCAGCTCTATCACCTTCTCTGATGCTGACCGTCGCGTCACGTTCTCCCACAACAGGCCACTCTACGTGACAGCCCACATCAAGGGGGTTGAGTTAAAGCGAGCCTTCCTAGACGGAGGGGCGTCCATCAACATCATGCCACTCGCTACCTTCAAGAAACTTGGAATACCAGAAAACCGAATCATAAAATCCTCTGTCGCGATCACGGGATTTGGAGGAGACAAGAAAGGGTCCTTGGGCTACGTGGTGGTGGACCTCGCGGTAGGCGCCATTCGCGCCGCGACGAAGTTCCATATCATCGACGCGCAGACAAACTACCATATCATCCTTGGAAGGAGCTGGATGCACAAATATGCTGTAGTCCCATCAAGTTACCATCAGTGTATGAAGGGGATCTGGGCAGGAAAGAGGGTCACGGTAGCCGCGTCGGAAAAGCCTTTCGACACGGATGAGGCCCACCTGCCCGATGCAGTCTACTTCTCCGAGATGGAGGAAGAGGTGGAGGTGGTATCAGCCAAGCCCATAGGTATCAAGGTCCCAAGGTGGGAGAACATCATGAGGAGAGAAGAGGGGGTCGCGAGCAAGCGACCCGCCGCGAAGGTGGCACCAGCCGTCCCAAGGAAGGTTACTAAGATCCAGGAAGGTGGCAAGACGGTGTACTGCTTATGACGGTGCGCGGGGGTAACGGTCCCTCGCGGGGTCGCGAGCCCCCACACTGTCATAGCAGCGGAAGTCGAGCCAGACTTGGTGGATAAGCCAGAGCCAGCACCAGAATGCATGCAGGATGGTCCTAGGCCGCAGCAAGAGGCCTTGGAGGAGATAAACTTGAGAGAAGGCGAAGGATCCCCGCGGCCTGTATTTATAAGCAAGGCGCTGGGGAAGGAAACTCGAGAGAAGCTGATCAAGCTGTTGCGGAAGTACGCGGATGTCTTCGCGTGGCACTATGAGGAGATGCCCGGGCTCGATGGAGGCCTGGTTTTACACCACTTGGACGTCTTCCCCAACTCCAAGGCCGTGAGGCAGGGGCAGCGGAAGTACAACCCGGAGTTGGAAGAGAAGATAAAGGAAGAGGTCGAGAAGTTAAGGAAAGCTGGTTTTATACGGCCGATTCAGTACCCCTCATGGTTGGCCAACATTGTACCAGTAAAGAAGAAGAACGGGCAGATTAGGGTCTGCGTGGACTTTCGCGACCTTAACAAGGCATGCCCTAAGGATGAGTTCCCGCTGCCGCACGTGGACACATTGGTCGACGCTACCTCAGGTCACCAAATGTTCTCATTCATGGACGGTTTTAGTGGGTACAATCAGATAAGGATGGCTCCCGAAGATGCTGAGAAGACGGCCTTCCGCACCCCTCTCGGAAATTTCTACTATGTGGTGATGCCTTTCGGTCTGAAAAATGCAGGCGCCACTTACCAGCGCGTCATGACTGCAATTTTTCATGACTTAATGCACCACATAGTGGAAGACTATGTTGATGATTTGGTGATCAAGTCAAAGGAGAGCGCTGATCATTTGAAGCACCTAGAAGAAGTGTTCGAGAGATGCAGAAAGTTCAACATGAAGATGAACCCGCTGAAATGCGCCTTTGGTGTGACAGCAGGGAAATTTTTGGGGTTCTTGGTGCACAGGCACGGGATCGACGCGGATGAGACGAAGATAAGGTCCATCGCGGAGATGCCCGCGCCACACTCGCAGCGGTCCCTCAAGCGTTTCCTCGGGAAGGTCTCTTACTTACGGCGGTTCATTCCAGCACTAGCAGAGATAACCGCGCCATTCAGTGACCTGTTGAAAGGAAAAGCAGAGTTCAAATGGAGTAGCGAGCATCAGAAAGCCTTCGACAGTGTCAAGGCTGCCTTAGCCTCACCTCAAACCATGATTGCACCGCAACCAGGGAAGCCTCTCATCCTGTACCTGACATCGACGCCAAAATCCATCGGAGCGCTCCTCGCTCAAGAAATAGAGGGAGTGGAGCGACCGGTGTACTACATAAGCCGTAAGGTTCAAGGAGCAGAGGAGAGATACACCCCAGTGGAGCGACACTGCTTGGCTCTCGTGTTCACCGCTCAGAAGTTGAGGCATTACTTCCTATCATTTCCAGTGCAGCTCGTCACTAAGAGCGACCCTGTGCGATACTTACTATCGCGACCAGCCTTATCCGGGAGGATCGCGAGATGGCTCCTGGCTTTAGCAGAATTTGAGATCACATGCGTCACTCCACGGGCTATCAAGTGTCAGGCCCTAGCGGATCTCCTTGCACAATTTCCAAGCGGGCAGTGCGAACCATTGGAAGAGGCGTTGCCGGGAGATGGTTTCGAAGCTCTCGCGGCCAGTCCAAGCGAGGCGTCCTGGACGCTAAGCTTCGACGGGGCAGCAGGAGGAGCCCATGGCGGTGCAGGAATTGTCCTTCAAAGTGATGAAGGAGAAAGGGAGTACTTGTCCTACAAACTCGGCTTCGCATGCTCCAACAACGAAGCGGAATATGAGGCCCTAATCCTTGGTCTCCTGGCAGCAAATTTCAGAGGAATTTCACGGCTGAAAATCGTGGGGGATTCAAAACTTATCATCCTCCAGACATCCGGGGAGTTCGCGCTTAAGGAACCCACCCTCGCGCCCTACAGGGCGACAGTTCAGAAGTTAATGGGAAGATTTGAGGCGGTGGACATAATCCACAGGCCAAGGTCAGACAACAGATTCCCGGATGCCCTCGCGACGCTGGGGGCAAAGACAGAATTCGACGAAGAAAAAGTGACGATCGAGATCATTAGAAGGTCGGAACCATCAATCATAGATGAGCTCGGGGCACGTCGCGAGGAAGACTGGCGTGACCCCATTCTAAAGCAGTTGGTTTCTGGAAAAGGGAACCTGCCCATCGCGGAGGTGGCCCAGTTTACTGTCCTACGCGGTGAGCTTTACTATCGCGGACCTCAAGGGTGGCTAGCAAGATGTGTGGGTCTCGGTGAAGCGAAGACCAAGTTGCGTCAGATCCATGACAAAACTTGTGGCGAAAACGAGATCTCTCTATACCGCAGGGTTCAAAGGCAGGGCTATTATTGGCCCAGCATGAAAGAAGATGCCGCAAAAGTCCTCCGTGCCTGCCAAAACTGCATGTTATACGCAGTAGAGGCAGAGTGTTGCCTCATGGAAGAGCTAGACTGGAGGCAAGAGTACATCGACTTCCTTCGTGAAGGAGCGTTGCCCTTGGATCCGAAAGAGGCCCGGAGGGTTCAGCGCTGCTCTCAGCGTTACTTCTTGGAAGGGGGGCAACTTTACCGTCGCGCCCTAGACGGAATTCCCTTGCGTTGTCTGTCTCGCGAGAAAGCTGAAGAAGTTTTACAGAAGGTCCACGAGGTGGAACATCAGGGATGGAGGAAACTGTACGAGCACTTGATCCATCTTGGGTATTTCTGGCCTACGATGGAAGCAGATTCGAAGCGACATGTACGCAGGTGCGCGGCTTGTCAGAAATTCGGGAACTTAGTCCACGCACCATCCGTGGAACTACACTCCATTCGCGCCCCTTACCCGTTCCACACTTGGGCAATGGATCTGATTGGGCCCATACACCCGTCATCCAGAGGAAACCAGTGGATCTTAGTCGCTACTGAGATAAGCACGAAGTGGGTAGAGGCAGTAAGCTTGCGCAGAGCTACTGGCGCGGCAGTCGCGAACTTCATTAAAGAGAACATCATTTGCCGCTTTGGTATACCCAAAGTCATTCTTTCAGATAATGGCACCCCTTTTATCAACAAGAATGTGAAAAAGCTTCTGAAGTCCTACCCAGTGAGTCACCTCACGTCGACTCCATACTATCCCCAAGGCAACGGTCAAGCCGAGGCGACCAACAAAACCCTCATCCGCATCATCAGCAAGTTGCTGGACGAAAAAGGAGGAACATGGGCTGACCACTTGGCAGTGGCATTATGGGCGTACAGGACCTCTCATCGCAAGGCTACGCGTGCTAGCCCATTCAGCCTGGTCTATGGGGCAGAAACTGTTCTCCCCGCAGAGCTAAGCGTGCCCTCCGCGAGACTAGCCCTCGCGGCGGAGGTGACACAAGAAGAAAGAAGGGCAGACCTCGAGGCCCTGGAAGAAAGAAGGAACACTGCTGCAAGGAATCAAGAAAAGTACTGGGAATCAGTAGCCAAGTATTACAACAAAGGTGTGGTGCCGCGAGCATTCCAAGTTGGAGACTTAGTATGGAAGTCTACAACCGCAATCATGAGGGACCTGGAGCAGCCAAAGTTCACTCCAAGGTGGGAAGGTCCGTATGAAGTAATCAAGGCCAGCAGCAGCGGTCACTACGAATTAGCACGGGTCAGTGATGGTTTTAAAACTGGTCCCATTAATGCTAAGTTTATTAAAATGTATTACCCATGATGTAAGGGTACTCTGTATGTTTTCAATTTCAAAGAAGGCTTCATGCCATGCTGTCTTTAGTTCATTTATGAACAGTTTTCATGTAAAGGTGGCAAGCAATATGTAGGGGCAATTAGCAGAAAGTAAGGCAGGCGGTTGCAATGTCACTTACCTATGTTCTTGAAATATAGGCTTATCACGCTTAAAAAACTACTGCAATTACCCGACGTTGTCATTACATTTCAAAAAACCACCACAAAGTTACTTCAGGAAGTCTTCCAAAGTCATTGTGTTACAACACCAAAAAAAAAGAGAGAACAAAAAAGGGGGGAAGCCTGTCAACCAAAGATGTTCTTCAAAAAGGGATCGGCCTCGCAGAGAGGCACGTCGATGAGTCTGTCACCAAGGCGGGCTTCCTCAGCCATGCGCTCGTAAGCCTGCCTGCGCTCTTCCACCACCGCCTCGGCCGCAGCCACCGCATCCCGCGCTTTGGCAAGAGCTGCCTGAGCCTCTTCCAAGGCCGCCTTCGCTCCCTCGCAATGCCTCCACAGCTTGTCGTTCTCGCGCATGACCTTCGCGGCGTCAAGCTCTTTGTACACCCACCAAATGTCAAGCCCCAACTTGTCAAAGTCTTGGACAGTCTGCCCGATCTCCTCGATCTGACTGAGGTCCAAATCGCACACCCTTATCTCCTTGATGCTCATCAGAAAGTGGTGAAGGCATTGAAGCTGCATCCGGCCCATGGTCAGACCGTAGAGGCCGCGGACCTTGAAAAACGTGTGGGGGAAGCGGTCTCGGATGAAGGAGAGGAAAGAAGTCTCGTCGCGAGTGAGGCGGAATTGTCCGAAGAAGGCCTCGTTTGAAAGTATCTCCTCCTCCTCAGTCGCAGGCGGCTCCACCACTCGCGCATCAGAGTCGTCTCCAACAACCTCTTGCCCATGACTGGTACTGGCCTCAGTATGTTGTTGCAGTATAACTCCCCCAGCAAGCGAAGAACTCCCTACAGCAGGGTTACCAGCAGCGAGCCCCACCTGTGGGGTCTCGAGAGATATCAGAGTATCATCTTGCAGGTCCGCAAAGACCTCCGCGGAAGTCAGATTTGTAAGTGCCACTGCCGCATCATGTGCTTGAAAGTGCGCGGCAAGGTCATAAGCGGGAGGGACGTTGACACGCCTGTGGAAGAGCTCAAAGGCAGACTTTACTGCCTCTCGTCGGGGTAGCTGTGGGACAACAGCCTCCGGCGCTAGCTGGTTGATGTCTGGGATTGAAAGGAACCCCTCTATTGGAACCCTCCGACGAGGTATCAGACTTGACTCTTCATTCTCCTCTTCATCCTCCTCAACTACAGGGTGCGTTGTGTCAACACCCAAGTTCTCACCATCACCTCCGCCACCATCGCGACCTTCGTCGCCATCTCCATCCTCATCATTTTCATCCTCGGCGTCATTGCCTTCTTCACCATCATTCGGTTCTTCATCACCGATGCCACCACCACTATGATCATCACCACCATCCCTGTCACTTTGACCTCCCTCGCTACCGTCAGCGTCGCTGCTCTCAACTCCCTCACTATCGCGACCACCGCCACCCTCGGAGTCGCTATCATTCCCAGCGGATTCCTCCTCAGCCAGATCAACAACCACCTGCTTACCTGCAGCGACGGACGTGCCGCCTGGACTAGACTGTGTGGCACGGGGCAGTTTAAAGAATCGGCTAAGAGGAGCAGTATCATCCATGCTACTGTCAGAATCACCCTCGCGGGCCTCCTCATCCTCCCTCTTTCTCTTAAGTTTACTCGAGGGGGTATGGTCTTTCCCTTCTCGCCTGGGTGAGGAGCCTACAAAGCAGGGATGGACAGATAAGAAAACGACAACGGGAAAGCTAATAAAAGGTGGGGAGAGAAGCAAATCTCACCGACAGACGCGACGCTCGCAGGAATCTCTTCAGGGCTAAGGGCCCTTGCTGCTCGAGTAGGGGCACCCTGGAGAAAAGAATGAATTTAAGAGCTGCAACAGGCGCGAATGGCAAGTATCACAAAAAAGGAGACGAAAAGGTGTCATTACGGAGGTGTACCTTCTGTAGTCGCTTCAACTGAGGGCCTTGTTCCTGCAGAGATGTCTTTTCCTTCGCCTTCGCACGGGTCACCCTCGACGGAATCACAGTCGAAATGGGCTCCGCGATGGTGATGCCTCTGCTAGCCGCAAGGGTAGCGGTTGGCGGAGCCCAGTAACTCTTCTTACCCCTCCATCCAGGCTGTCTTGCCTTTGGAGACCGTAGAGACACGTCGCGATGGTAGACTTCTGAAAAGGGCGGAATCTCAGGGACGCCGCGGACATAGTTCACGAAAGAGTCAAGGTTGCGGCGCCAAGCCAAGCGGCTGTTGGCTGTAAAGGATGTCTCTCTATCATTCCGCGGAAGCACCACGACAGTAAAACCCTCTGTCAGTTCACCCACAAAAGCCCTAGTGAAGCGGCGGAGACTCTCAACATAGCTCTTCAGCGGTGGTGCCTGACCCGGCGCACCTTGGTCATAGCCGAACTGCCGCGCTACCCTGTCAGGACGGTACAGCACGGAGCGTGCCCCTTCCGCACATAATGCAGGAAGAGAACACGGGCAAGCAGCAGCAAAGGCAGCAAGAGCAGAAGCAGAGACACTAACACCTTCAGTCTGGAAATCCACAACACGATCATCTTCTGAAAAGAAGCTAGTGGGAAGCGCACCTTCGACGGGTTCAGCGTAAGGTCGCGGAAGAAATGCATCAACATCATCAATCCGTTTCCCCCAAGGCTTCGTTGAACTGACCCCACTCCATCTCATGATCCGGGGCCTCGGCTCTTCACCCTCGCTAATGTCCGCGGGTGAGGGCGCGAGACTCGGGAAGTGCTCAAAGCAGAAAGCCATCAGAAACTGGGTATGCACCACCGAAACCATGTCGTAGCGCCCCATAGACCTCTCAGTATCAGCATGAACCTGATCCAGACGGTGGAACAAAGAACCCAGGAAGAGGGGCCCAAGCGGAACAAAGTCACCCCTCGCGAGACTCACCGCGAGGGGGAAAACAGTGTAGTTTGGCCCTTCGTAGGGAAACTCAGGAATCACAAAGAAAGACAGCCAATAAACAAGGAAACCAGCCAGGTGGAGGTCAGAATCATACATCTTCCCATGAAACTCAGATGCCTGTCCCGCGGGAGGCACAGTCCCGGGAGGAGGCAAGTCTTTGAAGAAATACCGTAGCCAGCAGCCCCAAGATGTCTTGCCCGACTTCGGAGGGGCCCGTACGCGTCCCTTCTCGATAAAGAGCGGGACCCGTACTTCCTTCCCCCCCGCCTCCGTATACGGCCCTTCTCAGCCGCTCTACCAGTTTCGCTCTGCCGGAGAAAGGATCCGGAGGGGTCTAGAGCCACCGATCCCCTGCTATCTCAGCCCCCCCCCCCCCCCCCCCCACCCCCCCCCCCCAACCCCCCCCCCCCCCACCCCCCCCCCCCCCCCCCCCCCCCCCCCCCCCCCAAACCCCCCCCCCCCCCCCCCCCCCCCCCCCCCCCCCCCCCCCCCCCCCCCCCCCCCCCAAAAAAAAAAAGTCAGCACGGCTGTATCTTGCAAAGTTGGACTACATCTCCCCACGTGAACACAAACTATGGTGTCTTTGCTCCAACGGAAGTCGATGAGATCAAGGTTCGTATTGTTTCTTACGGCTTCCAAACTCCGTATACAAGCGAACGGGCTCGAGGGCGACGAGAGGCCCCCTAAT